>OY987335.1:34314444-35658705 GCA_963920685.1 Polydrusus tereticollis
TACTATCTTCTGGCTGAAAATTTAGGTCGTATTGGCTTCTCAACTCGCACCTTAGCGTATTATTATTGAGGTTTCCAAACGAAAAGGTGTTGATTGCGCTCGTCTAAAAGTAGCGTGTGAATCAAGAATGCGATTCTGAACAAACGTTTCGATATCCTGCAGTTCGTACGACCCCGTAGGTATCTTCAATATCTTTTCCACGTTATTTTCAGTATAGTAAATCTTGTTTTTCCTGATTCAATGTTTGGGAATAGTATTCCAAGTATTCAGCGATATAAGTGCAAGAGAGTATTCGTAGTTTGGGTCAAGTTCTATTGGAGGAACAAAGTGTGCTTCAAGCTGGTGAGAACGACCTTTTAGCGTAAACGTCTGAGACATGACTGTTGTAAGGGACTTTGAATGATTATGTTTTTATGAGATTTATTGTAGAGAAAAGCCAATGCTAGATGTCCACAATTGGATGATCCAAAGTCCTGATACTGATCGTAATTAAAGCAAATTTTACAATTTTTCATATATTTTATAAATTCCTTGGGTGGTTTCAAATTGCCAAAACTATCGAAATAAACAACTTTATCACCGCGTTTCTTATAAGCTACCCAATGTGTTCCGAATCCGACGTTTCGATCTAAATTGACAACACCACACTCAGTATGGTTAGGTGATTTTGGAAGAGTATCTCGCATAAAGACCCCCCTAAAGTTGGTATCTTTAATTGAGATGTATAGTTTTTGATGTCTTCATCGGTTAACGGGCGTTTGGGTAGCTTCAGTGGTAGTTTTTTGGCAATTTTTCTTAGATATAATCCATACCCTGATTTATACTTCTTTAAATATAGACCGCTACCCTTTTTCCCTAAAGCAATGGCTTCCATCGTTTCATTGTGGCGTTTAGCTTCTTGTAGCTTGTCTCTCCCACTTTGAACATCATTGACGGTTTTTGCAATACCGGCCACCCCGCCGCTGAGAGCACCCAAAGCACTAAGCCCGGCAAATATTGGTATCAAAGGAAGGATCCCGCCAGTCTTAGGGAGTGGTATAACCCTCGGTATACTAATTTTTCTACGTCCACCGGCTTTCTTTATCGACATGCGTGCTGCTTTTAGTAAGTTACTCAAGGTCTTTTTCTTGGTTATATCACCAGCACCGTGTTTACTAAGCTTATTCACAATCGAAGTCAAGCTTTTGCACCCCGCCCCCATCTTACGTTTAACCTTCATAGCGTTAGTAACTAGCCAAGCTGATGTTTTTTCGCCAAAACTGGAGTCGTTGGCTTTCACGCGCTCCCACGCTCTATTTTCAAGTATTTTATCTGCCTGATGTCTTTGTTTCAAGTCTTGAGACTGAGAGTATGCAATGTCGTGATCTCGACAAAAACTGTCCAATTTATTTTTTGGGGGATCACCTCGAGCTAAACGTTCTTTTAAGCGAGTGCCGGGACCACAATATGAATAACCAGGTAAATGAAGTTCAAACGGGAGTCGATTTATGGTACTATTTAAGACACCTGCACCCTGCAACGTTGTCATTACAAATAAAGTTCTTGAAGAGAAAAGAGTCTATTTATAGTAATGCGGAAGCAGAAACAAAAACACCACCTAAATATTCAAAATTTCGATATGCCCAAACAGAAACAAACAAACAAACACGGGCAGCTTTTTCCAAACACCATTAGGGCGTTAATATGTGGACCGAGTAATTGTGGAAAAACCAATGTAATGATGAGTCTATTAACTGACGCCAATGGTTTAAAATTTCAAAATGTGTACGTTTATTCGAAATCTTTACAACAGGAAAAATATGATTTCCTCCGAGAAACATTGAAACATTGTCGTTTGGGGTATTTCACATATGGTGAGAATGATGATGTAATAGACCCGTCAACTGCTCAACCCGACTCTGTATTCATCTTTGACGATGTGGCTTGCGAGAAACAGGATAAAATTAGAAATTATTTCTGTATGGGCCGTCATAATGATATCGACTCATTCTATCTCTCGCAAACATATTCAAAAGTACCCAAACAGTTGATTCGCGATAATGCCAACGTGTTAGTTTTGTTTAAACAAGACGAGCTAAACTTGAAACATATTTATAGCGATCATGTAAACACGGACATGTCTTTTGATTCGTTTAAACGCATTTGCTCTGAATGTTGGAATGATAAATATGGGTTTTTAGTCATGGTTAAAGACAACGACATTAATAAAGGCAGATATCGTAGTAAATTCGATACCTATATAATACTATAACGTCATCATATGTAGTTAGTATCACCGTCATCATTGTAAAGCATAGACCATTTAGTCGCAATGTCTCGACAATTTAACAGCTATGATAAGAATGTTAAACGTCGCATAATTGATGCCTCTAATACAATAAGAAGGAAATACTTGGCTTTAAAGCTGGAAAGAAACGAAGAAGATGCTGCGCTTAACAAGTTTTTAACACCAGTTACTACCCCGCTAAATATGCTTGTACCGCTTATGGAAAAGAGAGCCAAGAAGCCAAAGATTAAAACTGAACCGACAGAGACGATTGTAAAAACAAAACCAGAAGAAGTTCAATTTTTGCCCAGAGAAGCGGAAGTTAGGTATGGAGATTTGGTTGATAATGAGGAAATCGAGGATGATGTGTTTGAAGAGAATACCCCACAAGATTTAAAGGAGGTATTTGAAACTACTATGAGAACGAATCCGGCAATTTTCGAGGAATTTACCAGTCAATATCCTCCAATTTCTCACGAATATTTAAAAATGTATTGGACAAGTTCCCCTGATTTGGATGACTCACAAGGTCTAACATACAATTTTGAAAATGGTAAATGGACAATGGGTTCTCTGTCGGTGGACTTTTTGCAAAATGGAGACATTAAAGTAGGCGATGTCGCTTATCCAGGAAGTCAGGGTCTATATGAGTTATTGTTTTTAAAGAATCCCATCAATCGTAAGAAAGATGATGATGTGCATTATAAAGACATATTAGTGCGCACTAATGCATATAGGCGGTTAAGTAATGGTCAACTAAAAGGTAGCAAATCGGAAAAATATAAAAATATTATTAGACCGCTACTAACATCTTCAACACGAGGATCAACGTCCTTGTTGCAATCATCAGCATCTTCTCATGCTAGAAATCTTAGAAGTTCTTCGAACAAAACACCGCCTATTAGTAGAATGCCTGTAACAAGATCTAAACTGAAATCTGGGAATGCATTAATGGAGTACAACGAAAGACCAAAGGAATTTGTATATTACGACGATGTAAATGAGCTAGTTGAGCGAATGAAGAAGCTTGAGGCCTCCGAACATGTTGGTAATAATAATAATTGGAACGAGATTCAGAATATTTTACAGGAATTGCAGAGACTTGGAATTATTGAATTCTATAAATAAACATGTAATTCCTTAAAAGCATCATTAAAGTATTAATCATGAATAAGTTTGGACGTTCTTTACCTTCCCCCTACAGGGTTCCGAGAGTTTTACCAGCACCCACCATACTTTCCTTCACTAGGGATGGTGATTACAATTTTAGGGAACATAAGCTTTGTAACGTCAGTCCCCCAACAGATGATACAGATGGCGTTAATAAAAAATTTTTAGATGATGCAATTTCTGTTATTTACATGAAAATTATTGCTTCTTCAAACGAGTGTGTTAAGCTGGTTAACGATACTACCAATAGCATCGAAGGTCGCATGAAGGCTGTATCTGCAGAATTACGCGATTTAAATGATCGTTTGTTAAAGTCTTCTACCAGTATTTCAAGAATAACAAGAGATATTTCAACAATTAATGATCGTTTTAATGCAATTGATGTTAAATTGAAATTAGTTGACAATTACCAGCAAGAAGCCATGAAAATAGTGCAACCAGAGTTCGATAAACTCGAGGACCTCTTACATAGTTACATGCATGTAAAAATCGAAAATTCTTTTGCACCTTTAGCTGCAGACTTGAAGAAACTTGATGAAAAAGTAACTAAATTAGCAGATACAGTTGATAGGGGTATATAAATTGCCTAACATGTTTCAAATATTTCACTTTATTAACAAAATGCCCAAGGGTATCATCACTAAGGCGCGAGAACAGGTTGTTAAAGAGTTACACGCCCCAGCTCGTTCGAAATTTAAACGTCGTAGATTTATCCAATATGGTTTAGATGATACATTTGCATCCGATCTTGCGCAACTCGATCAATATGCGCGCGAAAATAGGGGGTATAAATACATACTTGTTGTTATCGATTCGTTTTCGAAATTTCTCTGGGCAAGACCCATAAAGACGAAAACTGCTCAAGAAGTAACCAAAGCGATGGAAAATATTTTTAGACACTCCAAGCGAATCCCGAAAAAGTTAGTTACAGATAATGGAAAGGAGTACTACAATACTAGTTTTCAAAATCTTATGAAGACGCATAAAATACATCATTATAGCACTTTCAGTATCTTGAAGGCTTCAATTGCGGAGCGAGTAATTCGAACAATTAAAGAAAAGCTTTTTAGATTGTTTACTTTAAATGGAAATCATCGATGGATTGATTTGTTGGAGGAAATCGTGAATACATACAATGCTACTAAACATCACACGATTGGCATGAAGCCGTCGGATGTTAATAAGAGTAACGCGGATAAGTTATTAAACTCTGTATATACACATCTAAAGGTTGTGGGGAAACGAAAATTTGAGGTTGGGGACATTGTTCGTATAAGTAAATCCAAGCATGTCTTTGAAAAGGGTTATGTACCTAATTGGACAACCGAGCTTTTCAAAATTTCCAAGGTTAATATAACAAATCCTACAACCTATATATTGGCGGATATGCAGGGACGACCAATCAGTGGAGGATTTTATGAAGCGGAATTACAGAAAACTAAACAGCCCGATGTATTTCTTATTGAAAGAATTATACGGAAAAAGGGGAAGAAAATGTTTGTCAAGTGGCTTGGCTTTGATAATTCACACAACAGCTGGGTGGATATGATAAAAGATGTTGTTTAGTTTGCTAGAATTGAGTGTTATGCAGACTCATTTGGATAAATACGTCATATTTCGTAATAATCAGCTAGTATTATAGTATAAGATATACTGCAAACAGTGCCGCTGTGAGGTGATTAAAGGTCATAATCGTACAACGAAACATAAGGAAAACTGTGGGGAGATTGTAGGCTCTGGTATTAAACTCATTCAAACAACTTTTAAGAATAGAGTGAATACCTATCACATATCGACAAATAATAATTTGACTGATGTTAAGCTGTTCCTGAAAGACTTGAAACATAAGGTTCTAACGGTGTTAGCGGAGCAGTTGAGTCCTCATCGAACTATATCAATGAATATGGAACACCATCAACGCAGGAACAAGAAATTAAATCATAATTCGAGATATGGTGTGATTCATCCAGGTACTAATTTAGAACATGTGTTTGAACTATATAAAAATAACCTACTTAAAAAGCTTTAGAATTTACCGAGATGGGTAGCGGGTGGGCCTTGTCGCAACTTTTATTCCTAGAACTTAATATTAATAAATATTCAGGAGTGGGGTAGTCAGAGTGTAGTCGATAATTTGCTTGGATGGTTTCAGTACTTATTTAGTCATGGGCGAATACGTTGTTGAAGAAGATTCAAGAAGTTTGTCTCCTTGGAGATATCTTGATAGCATGATATTAAGAAGTAGAGAAGACATTAAGAATGAGAAAAAGCTGTTGAACGAGGTACATTATTCCGCTGGAAATTATAAGATAATCGTTGGCCTTAGTGTAGCTAGAGGAATGGTGCCGAGTGTAAAGTTAATAAATACTGTTTTAAATTTACCTGAGGAAAAAGTTGCAGCATCACTAGCCAATTTCGAGTGGCATGAGTTTCTCGAAATCGCGTCCAAAATGGTTGAAGATGATACATTATTAAGAATTGATTCTGAAACTGAAAATTTTACAGTGTCGTCCGTTACATTGTTGAGTGAAAAAATAATAAATCTTGTGTGTAATAATACAACGTTATGTTTCTGTCCTCATGACATAACCTCATTTGTTAGTATAAGTCACATTATTAATTATAGATTGAACCTGATAAAAAATTTAGATTTTATGGCATTTTATGATAACTTTTTAAATTATATGAACATTAATGAAGACATCCAAGGAAACTTTTTTGAGATTATTAAAAATATTTGTAGTTTAAACATGTCTGAACAAGCTATTTACATGTTGGAACTAATACACTTTAATCCCAAGAAGGTACTAGATGACTTTGATAGAATACAAATGTGTAATATTTGATGATAATAAATGTATATTAACCCGTTTTATTGGTTTTATTTCATAGTATTCTTACAACACTTTAGATAGCAACATCTCCTAAAATGTGTGGAGATGATGGTTATAGTTTGCTTCGTAATTTTGAAGATAGGCTAATTACGTTCGCTAATTGGCCTAGCAAGCTCAATCCTGAAGAGTTGGCAAGTGCGGGGTTTTATTACACTGAGAGATTGGATATTGTCAGGTGTTCATTTTGTCATTGTGAGTTTGATAGTTGGTATGTGGGAGATGATCCTTTGAAAGATCATTATAAGAATGTCAAGCATTGTGAGCTAGCTAAAGTCTTATGGAGATGCCGCCAATTGAGAAAAAATAAACCGATAAAGTGTACAAAAGAGAAGAAAAACAAGAGTTTCTCATATACCGATGCCATTTGTATGCTAGTAATATTTATAATTTTTATGAGCGTCTGGTACCAATCTCGTGAAGTAATAAAGGTTTTAGGGAATGGAGTTTAGATCATTCTACCTACAGTCATGGCGGCGTTAAGTTCATCCTATATTCTCTTGACTGCCTTAGTACAAAATGTGTTTTACGTTTACGCTCCGTATAATGTATTGAATGCATCGGTAATGTTGGGAACTCCACCCTTTTCGGCAAACAACACATGGCTTCAAATGACATATGAACAAATTGATAATAGACATACGGCTGTTTTTAAATCAAACGCTCCAACAGTTGGTGATTTACGATATAAGGTTAGGTTTCAGTTTAGAGACCTGACTTTTGGCGAAACCGAGTGGAGGACGCTAATAAACCAAAATGCTTCTCACAATTCTCCAATAGTGGATGGATATGCTGGAACACATGGTGTGCTTAGTTTAATTGTATTTATATGCGTATCTTGTACCATTTTACTAATTAATCTATTACATACCTTTATTAAGTCAAGGTATAGATAAATAAATAATTTTCTATAATTTTGATGTCTTTTCTTTTATTTAATATATAACCCATATCCGCGAAACAATTTTTTTCTCGCACATGCGGACTGTTAAATTTGGTTCTATTTACTCAATTAACCCCGTTCCTTTTCTAAACAACTTATGACGTCACCCTAAACACGCGACATGTATTAGCTATACTAAGGTTACAATTTCGTCGGGAATATATATTTTAGGGAATTTGGGGGGGCCTGAGAGGTCTTTGTATACTTACATTACATCTTCCCTGTATAGATTTTTGTATAAAATTATGCAAGTAATTATCTGTTTAAGAAATGCACTTTTGCATATAAATGACACAAAATATTGTTGTAAATTAGCAGTAGTCAATTAGCATAAATAAATCATTATCTAGACAAGCCTCGTGTAGAATTAGTGTTTTGCATAATGATACTACATTTGCATCGCACTCGTCAAGGTTATTTTCCATCCTTTGAACTGACAATCGATTATTAAAATTCAATTAAAAGCTTGAAGGATATAATAAAATTTGAAATACAGGGGGGGGTCCTCAAAATACTTTTGTGATTTGGCCCGATCAACCCCGTCCTTTTTTAAACTACTTATTACATCACCCTAAACACGCGATATGTATTTGCAATCTTTCGCCCTCCTGCCGTTAGGGCATTAGCTATATCAACTTTGGCCCTATTGGCCCGATCAACCCCGTTCTTCTTTTTAAACGACTCATGACGTCATCCTAAACCCGCGATATGTATTTGCAATCTTTCACCCTCCTGCCGTTCGGGCATTAGCTATATCAACTTTGGCCCTATTGGCCCGATCAACCCGGTTCTTTTTTTAAACGACTCATGACATCACCCTAAACACGTGACATACATCAGCTGTCGATTTTGACATTTGACAGGTGACATCTGACAGGTGACAGTTCTTAATTGACAGGTGACAGGTGTCGTTTTCGGGTCACGCGCAAGAACCCATTTCATAGACCCCAACTTCGCATGCGCAATATCCTAGGCCCATTGGTTCCGGAGATATGAGTCATAAAAATCCCTCCGAAAATTAACATTGGAGTTCCCAGCTTGGTTTACCCTAATTTTGTACATTATAAAACACCACCATAACCCCACTAAGGACCTTTTGTTCCAGCAATCTAATCAGATGTGCCCCCGTGGTTTCACGTTGTCTAACATTGTTTAGCAGTTTTAATCTATATGCTCTCGTAGCGTATTTTGCAAGGCTTTGAGGTTTGGCCCCAGAGGATTATGGTTCAAATCCCACCGAGGACAAAAACTTTTTTTCTGGTATTATTATATTTTAAAATATTTTAACTGATTTACAACGTCATACCTACCATCGCGGTAAACAAGATGCCTTATATGAAAAGCAGGTGGCGCTACAGGTCTCAAGATAACAGGTACGTACATCTCTCCCCGTTAGGTGGCACCCCTACAATGATATTACTATATAATCGAGGTAACACGTGATCTGGGTTCCGTTGGGACAAAAGTTAGGTTAGAATAATGTGTGGGGGGTTAGGTGACAGCAGTGGAGGGTTCCACACAGGTCAATAGGGCCCTATATTACCGGCATCGGATACCCTCGGGCGATCATCGGGTAACCATCGGGTGACCGCCGCTCGGGGTCGCTGACCTGCCTGAGCTAGCCTCGCGAATTATGCATAGGGTCTCGCGGTATCGCCTTCGATCATCATGCGCGCTCAACGCCTGTTGTGGAGGCTTCCTCCGCCGCGGGTCTGGGGCTCGCGCCTCCGCGGGTACTTGGGTGATGAGGTGGTGGCTTCCAGGAAAAGTGCCACGCCCTAAAATGGCGATAAAACTGCAGATTTCAGGACAATGTTATTTCTTATGGAGTTTTGAGCCAAAAGCGGCTCTGCTATTCTACTAAAGCCTACAAAATTCCGGTGTCAATTCATTGGCGCATGTCTTAATTACGATGACTGAAAATTCGTCATGATTAGAAGCTAGCTTTTTTGGTGTCAAGATTCCTCAAGATTCGTTTAACATGGCGCTGCCGGAGAACAATCTCGAGCATTCTTAATTCTACAAGAGGAATGTTCGGTGAAGTTTTTTCCTGAAAATTAGCCGTTGAATTTGAAAAGAATAGTTCCGCCGCAATTGTGCCATCAGAACGTATTAGAGGTGGAATGGTTGTCTTGGTAAAGTTCTGACTGACGGCCTTAGCTACCGACCGAAATGATCTTGTGCCGTTAGGATATTTAAGAAGTTTGTCTTTGATCCTCTGCTTTTGTGCTTCTTCGCTTTGGCTTATTGTTTGCTTGAATTGATTCCGAGCGCCAACAAAGATGGTACGATTTTCGGAGGTACGGTTTTGACGCCATTGTCGGTAGAAATAATTTTTTAATTTAACAGCTCGTTCGTAAGTTTTGGTAAACCGAGGCTTGCTGTTGGAAGGGCACTTTTTTAAGAATGGGATGAAGGCGTCATGGAAGTAATGATAAACTCCGATACCTCTCTAGCACAGATATATGGATCGTCAGAGGTAAAACAAACGTCTCACCAAGGAAAGGTTCGAAAATAATCCTTTAGGTCATCTCACTTAGCTGATGTATAATTCCAGACCTTGCGTAGTTTAGGAGGCTCTTCGGCACTAATCGGTAGTTTGTTCAGTGTCGAAATAAGGTTGTGGTCAGACGTTTCTAACGGAGGCTTCACAGTCACAGTGTACAAGTCGAGGTTTGAAGTTGAAAAATATCCAACAAGTTAGCAAAATCACCATCTTGGTCTGGAATCTGAGTTGGCTCACCCACGAGTTAGGTAAGGCCAGAGCTGATAGCAAAATATTCGTCATCGCGACCTTGGTTGTCAGTTCTATTGGAGAATTTGAGCCAGTTGAAATTATAAACGATATAGTCATCAAAGATGACAACTTCGGAATTGGGATGGTGGGTTTGCAAGAAGTCGACAGTATTAGTAATCGCTTGGCGGCCGGTAAAGGCAGCAGATAAATTTAGTAATTTTCTGTGTTGGCATTTTAAACCACATTATATTATAGTCATAAGACTTGCAGTGTCCTGTTAAAAGTCCTACCAAAGGATTCAGGGCACGCCTACTCCTGTTAAGAATCCATTCTAACTTGGCCATATCGGGCCAAGTTATGAAATGTTTGGCCTATCTACACCCCGGCGTCTGCCGCCACTCCTCCTTGGAGAGGTTGGCGGCCCATTCCCCAAAGACCATCTCCACTTGCTGCTTTGATATACCTATTGCTGGTTCGGGTCCTAAATAGGGCATTTCGGCTTCAAGTCTGGCGAGCTCATCGGCCGTCTCGTTGCCATGTACTCCACAACGTCCAGGGACCCAGACCAAGAATACCTGCTTCTGTTCTGCAAGCATCCCAAGTGCGTCCGCACACTCCTTCACGAGGGTCGAACTGCTCCTGGGTTGGCAGACTGCCTTAAGGGCGGCCTGGCTATCAGAGCAGATGTATACAGTCCATGACCTCCCTCATACTTGCCACCGAGAGGATGGAATATACCTCTGCTTGGAGAACCGTCGCGAGCCTTCCAGAACTACTATCTGTGTGTTCTACACATTATCTAACAGAGGCTGATTCAGGCTAAATCCTCGAAACCTGCTTGTACCACAATATTTCCCAATTCAATAGCCAAAAAAATATACCTATTAATACGTCATAATGAATAAAAACTGATTTTACCTTCTGCTGGTGGAAGAGATGGCTGGACAAAAACTTTCATTTTCATATTTTTTGTTAAGCGATCTTTGCAAAAATGTATTGTCTTTTTATTAAGTAAAATATTCAGGACGTTCCCTGAAAGCTGGTGGCGTTCTAGCATTCATTACAGAGTCCACAAGACCCAAACAATTTTTATCATTGGTTATAACTTCGTTAAGAAAATTATAGCTACATACCTATAATTTTCTTTGGTATACAACATTGTGAGGTTGGAAAATCACTTAGTTCGATCGTTTAACTTGTGAACGGCCAAACGTGGGCGTTACAACAAATGTTTTACTTTGAACTAAAGTTCAACAGTGAACTACAGCTCAAACTGTTTGTAGAACCCAAGTGAGCTGTTCTAAAGATATTTCAATATACTTTTTTGTTAACTAATTTTGGTTCATTCCTTTAACTTTCATTTAATGAGTTTGTTGCTAAATCTAACAAGAGAATCAGCAGAAGCTATTTAATTATGAGGAAAGACCCTGTACGTACATGGTGTCGCATTTTCGACGTACATTGTATGTTTTGGCGAAGCTATACTAGATACAAGGAATCTGGCCACGCACTCCCGTTGTAATGTTCTTGATTCGTTGTGTAACAATGTAGTCAGAATACGATAAGGAAACGACAGTATCTAGTTCTACATAATAAATACTATATTTAATCAGTCTTCAATTCTCATATATATACAATGTTACAATGTACGAGGAACAACCTTTCAAGTAGTTGTCCTCGGTCAATTACCGTTCATGTTATCAATAATATAATACTATACATTAAACAACACATTCCTAATCTAAACATAAATGGATCAATGGCACCTCCGGCATTGACTCACTGATGGTCAATTGCCTAGTGAACTTGGTGGCGCCATTTAGCCATTACACCGTGCTAAATTTTTATTACTAATTCAATTATCTGCAGAGGCATATGATGTATATTTATAATGCTCTCAGAAATGTGCAAAGACAATACAAAAAATATATTGAAAATAACGGTTTACAATTTGAGCACTAACAATAACTTTGTATGTACTTACTTTGTTTTGTTATTTCAATATTCCTTCTATACAGGGACGTATATAAGAAGGAGTCCCCCCCCCCATACGAGAGTTCGACCAATTTTTAATTTTCAATCTCAAAATTTAAATTAATTAAACGTAAAACGTCAAAACACTTTTTACATGTCGAAATGTCGAAAACAAGGTAGATACCCAACTCTGTTTTTAGGTGAATTCTTGGCAATATTTGGGCGTGGCCCCTAAAAAATTTTCGCCTGCGGCGCTTTGCTTCCAGCGGGTCTGCACCAGTATTTTCTCATATCTATAAATACCTGCATTTATTTTTAACCGTATTGGAAATACGGGGGGTGTTCCTAAATTGCCTCCATCGATTATATCTTTTAAGTGTCTCACCCCTTTATTAAATAGGCCTTTTAAGCTGAAACCCCAATTTTTTACACGGTAACATAGTTTCCCGTGACCGAGCTATTTACGATATAACCAAATACGACAGATGTCAAAAAATGACAGATACGACGCCATTTTGAATTTTTTTTAAATGATAACCCTCATCCATTACCACACGAGTAAATTTAATTTCGCGATCCCATTTCAAAAACATATGGTTGTTGATATCTGTTTTCAACCGTTTCGAGCTATTTACGCTATAATTAAATAAATATGTCGGCTACGAGAAATTATGTTACCGTGTAAAGAACTGTGGTTTTCAGCTTAAAAGGTATATTTATTAAAGGAATGAGACACTTAAAAGACAAAATCAATGAAGGCAACTTAGGAATCCTTGCATTTCCGAAACGACTGAACATAAATATTAACAACTATATGTTTTTGAAATCGGAACGCGAAATGCAATTCATTTGTGTGGTTATTGATGAGGGTTGTCATTTTAAAAAATTCAAAATGGCCTCGTATCTGTTAAATTTGTGAACTTATATATTTTCTAACATTCAATTTGGCTTCTTTGTGGAAATCATTGAGAAATGTTTAATTTGTTTTTTATTATAGTCAGCAGGAAAATCGCCAGACAAGTGTCACATAAGTTTAAAGAAATACTTCGGACCAATTAGAACGAATAAGTTAAAATTGAATTAAACAAAATGGTTATTTCAGTGAAATATATTTTACTTAAATTTATATGATTAAATAGGCGATTTAAGTAACTTGTTTTAAACAACGAAAAAACCTAAAACTGGTGGGATAACGCAGGAATTTCATTTCAAATACATAATAAAATTGTTTAGTTCACTATTTGATGATTCAATTAAAATTGCGAATTATTTTAATTAAATTATTAATAGCTATTTGGATGTTGATGTATCTTAGTAGTTTAATATGTATACCTGATTCAATTTCAAGCTCGCGTTAATTAATACAAATCCGCGAATAGTAAAAATATTTTACAAATAGAACCAATACGTTAAACTATTTTAATTAAATATATTATATTTAGTTAATATAATGTGTATTTATTATCAATAAATCTTTGACAACAGCACCATCCAGTCGAGCATGGACAAATTAAAAAATGTTGGCCTGTTGCATTTTTTTGAAAAAAAAAGGAAATATGCAGGGTGTCCATTTTTCGATGTAATTGCAGGGTATCTCGGTAACTAGTAAAGATAGAGACTTGCGGTTTTTACATTACTTCTCTTGAAACAAAAGATGCCGTAAACGGAATTGTCATAGGTTTCTTAGTTTTTAAGCTGTGTGTAGGGTGTTTTCGAAAATGTTTGCTTCTTGGCCATTCTTCGGTTATCCTTTAACCTACAAAAAAATTGAGAACTGTTTATGTAAGAGTATTTTAAGCAGAATTTAGTGGCGTGCTTACTTTTTTCTGGGAGGCCTATTTTTTGAGATTTCTGCTTAGGTTATTTTTAAGCTTTTCAAAAATATATAATAGTTGATAGTTAATATCATGGAAATAGAATGGATGGTATAGGCACTAGAAGTTCATGCAAAGTTATAGAAAAAGATCTCTGAGTGATAAAATCTTGTGTCTAAAAAATTATTAAATAAATATCAATTGAAACCCTATGAAGTAAAGATCGTGCATCATTTACATACTGGGAATGCTGGGCGACAATGTGCAGTTGGCTACCAAAGTAATATGGTCTGAGGAATCTTATTTTATGAGCTCCGCACATATTATCAATCGCCATAATACAAGATATGAGTCCCCAGTTGTAAATGTATTTTTACATAATAGCAGTCATGAGATATTATTTTGTTTGTTTCAGCGGTTTCATGGCTTGCTACCCCAAATTTTCTAAATTTTTCGATATGTACGTTTATTGTTAATATAAACTAACAATTATTATACAGGGTGTTATTAAAATAATAGGCCGTTATTCCAAGGGCGCATTTCTGAATTAACTTCAAGCAGACATATATAAACATGTGTCAAGATATAGGGTGTCAAAATTAAAAGAAATAATCGGTTTTCAATTAATAACTCAAAGATCCTCTTGCCGATTTTGGTAAAATTTTGAAGTGTTGTTCATTGTGACAAGACGCCAAGTTAGCACTGACTAGATGATAATTATGAGTTTCAGTGGCGTCCCGGGGGCACTCTCACGAATAATATTGACAAAAGAAAATATACGCCACTGACTTGTTTAGAAATTTTTTACTGTTCTCGAATTAAGCAGCTAGCAACAGAACTATTTTGTCTCTTGATATTTTTCCGTATCTTACTTCGTTTTCGAGAAAAGAAATTTTTCGCCATGCAATGAAGTGGCTTTTATTTTTTTTGTCGAAAACGAAGTAAGATACGAAAAAATGTCAAGATACAAAAAAATTGTATTTTTAGCTGCCTAACCCGAAAGCAATGTAACATTTTTAAACAAGTCTCTATCTGTCCTATTTACCGAGATACCCTGCAATCACATCGAAAATGGACACCCTGTACACAAAAATATGATGAGACGTAAACGCACTTTTAACTAAACCGTGTCAACAATGACAAACTCTATGTAATTTATTTGACACAAAACGTCAAAAAAGTCGATAAACAGAATGAAAAAAGCAGTCACAGCCCACTACGTTTTTTTTAGTTTGATATTTTAATAATGCTCACCTTTTCTTTACCAGCGATTTTTTCGAAAACAGTGAGTTGTATCAAAAAAGTGCAGGGAACCAATAATTTAGTTGTTTTCATACTTGATAAGATAGTGTTCAATTTTTAGATTTATCGGCGATAACAAAAAATTTTAACCATCAAAGTGTTGATTCCCCCCCCCCAAAAAAAAATTAGGTTAGGGCCATTTTTAAGGCACAAAATTAATAGAGCGCCTAAAGTAACGGACGTATGCAAATTTTCAGAAGATTTAATTAATAGCTGTAGTCACAGATCAAAGTAATCGATTTTTTTGCTTACGATAACTTGCTTGGAGGGGGTGCATTTTAGGACACATGCTTAAAAAAAATAATGTGTTACTTTGACCTTAAAAATATGCCCTTAAAATCTTTGTACTGAATTTTGAAACACCCTGTATTGTGAAATATTTATGTTCCATGAACCAACATTGTTAAGTACATACGACCTTAAAGTAAAGACAAACCTAATAGGCAGACAAGCTCTTATCGATTATAGTACAAGAGAAAAACAAGAAATTAAATTCAGATTTTAATGCATCTTGATGTTTGAAAGGAGCTTATAGACCGCGAACAAGCTTCTTTTAAAGTTTACATTGAGAGTCAGAACAAATTATTAACTGCATCATGGACTCTGCTGTATTTTCTCAAACGTATACTCGTATTTTTCATTGCAAAACTTAACAAAACGAAATTAGTTACATGGGTCAGTCTCGGAACATTGTTCCAAAAGCTGCAAGAAAATTGTTAAGGTGAAGTGGGGTAAATATGATGTACTTTTAGGAGAGGTGATCTTTTAAAGTTCAAGGACAGTAGCTTTAGCAAATCTACATCACACAAAAAGTCGATAGGAGAATGAAAGCTTTAAATATATTAAACGTTGCTAATTTTTCCGCATATTTTTTTATGACGTCGTAATATCACATTTGCTCCAGGATTTCGGGCAATTGTAATTATAATTTATACTATTTCATTTAAACATACAGGACTATTTTATGGGCTAAATGTAAAAACTAGGGAAAAAAGCCTTTGGTCTGTTGTTTGATTTGTTCTAATAGCTCAAAAAATAAAAAAGTTACAAACTTTGTTAAAACCAGACGTTAAAGCCAAAACTACAAATATTACAAAAAGGGTCCATAAGAAAGAAGTTATCTATCTGAACCCTAGAAAAATTATAAGTATAAGTCACACAAGGTTATAAATTGTAACCACGAAAGCGAACTGAAAGCCCAAATAAACCTCGTCTATCCGCCAATGGTTCAAGTAGTATCTTAATAATGTTTTTTTCTTCTACTGTATCCATATCGTCGAATTTTGGCCACACAAATTTGTTTTTCTGCTACTAACTTGAGAAATCACGATTATTTCCTTAATTTCTCTAATGAGAAGTTAGATTTCTCTACCTAGGAAAATAACGATAATAAATAATCTCCTAGGTGAATAATGAAAAACTTTCCGTGTAATGAAGTTAAGGTACACACAATTTTAGCATTCTTACTCACCGTTCTTTAACATGTTATGGGTTTTGAGCCTTAACTAACCATTTTAAATGATGAAATTTCGCAAAATAATATCAAATTCTTAATAAAGAGGAATTTTGATCATACCTATAAGTTTCATTAATAATAATTTTCATCATAAATCGAAAGATATTTTAAAAGGAAACTGTCATATTCCAAAATATCAACACGACCCGAATTTTCAACTGACATTTTAAATCGCATTTCTATAGTTTTATTTTTCCCGGACTACTTGATTTTCAAAATATTTTAAAACTTAAGCGGAAATGGCTAATATAAAGATCTAAACGAATTAAATTGTTTTAGCGTTAGTAGTATAAAAATATCTTCGCGCCCCATGATATCAAAGCGCTCGCCATTCAGGGTGTTCCAGGGGATGATTCCCTATGATATTCTAAGAGAAACAGTTTATGTGAACATGTGTCCGGAGTTGCCCCGTTTTTGATATACAGGATATTAAATTAAAAAAAAAATCGTTTTTTATAATTTCCTTATATATCCTTCTGCCGATTTTATTGAAATTTGGTACCATTATTCATAATGATAAGGGGCTTAATTAGACCTAACTAGATTAAATATAAGTCTAGTGGCATTCCGGGGAGCACCTTACCGAATATTATTGACAAAAAATGTAGGCCACTGACTTTTCTCTAATTTTGATATTTTTTTTCGGATTTACCAACTAATAATTAAACTTTTTTGTTCTTTGAATTGTTTTCGAATCTTGCTTCGTTTTCGAGAGAAAAAATAGAAACCACTTAATTACATGGATAAAAAAATGCTTATGTATTTTAAAGTTAATTAAAACATTTAAATAATTAAAAATAAAGTTATTTTTTTAAATAATGATACAATAAAAAAGCAACAGTTAATCAAAGTGAATATTGAAAATGACCACCGCAACGCACGATTGCAACCAATTTTTAATAAAAACCTTTGTATATCAACCCTGTATATCAAAAACGGTGCAACTCCGGACACATGTTCATAAGAACTTTTTCTCTTAAAATATCATAAGGAATTACCCCCTTAAGTTACGTACCGTACTTCTGAAATACCCTGTATCATGGCTCACTTTTCAACCTATGTTTATAATGTACTATTTTGTACGGCTTCATAAATTTAACAACCCAACCATCATCCGCTTTCTCTATTACGTTTCCAGGAAAATGTCTTATCTATTCTATTAGAACTTTTTTGTACAGTATTTAACGAGAACCCAACATCCCATGATGTTTCAACATTTTCGGATTCATTCATATCATTTTTTTGAACAATTTCATCGTGCAATAAAACTCATCAGTGTTATCGTAATCTTATAAAGGAGGAGACGAACGATCTTCACTGCTACTAGATGATAAATGAGTAGTTCCTTTTTCGACTTTCGTAGCTGGTTTAGGGTTTTTCTTTAACACATCCACAACCTGTGCTGATGTCAAGACTTCTGGCATTTTCGATTTTTTTTTCTGAAATTGCGGTCTTGGCGGTTGTTTGACTGCAGATAACAATAAATCTTCAAAAGATACTGGGGTAGCAGTATTGGACGAATCAGCGTCAATTCCTTTTGATAAACGGGCTTCTGTTTCTTTTGATGAACCAGCTTTCATTTCTTTGAATGAACCAGCTTCCACTTCTTTGGATGCATCATCCATTTGCTTAAACGATCCAAGCTTTAATTATTTTTGAAGATTACGCCCCTTTCCGTTCTTTTAACATGTCCGAAGGAAACTTTTCCTCGGGTATAACGTTTTCATTAACCGGGATAATTCTTGATTTTACTGAAATGGTTGGTGTGTGCGGGTAACTTCAAAATTGTAATTTGTTGCTGCACTACTGCTTCTAATGTTTCGACGTTCACGTGGGTGAAATATCTATCGTATGTTAGTAATACTAGCCGCTCACGGCCCACTGTGGGTATAATTGCTTTAAGAAAGTAGCTTTTGAATTCGCCCCATCAATTCTTCCTTGCCGGCCGCATAAACTTCCCCTTTAAGTTATTTATCGGGAGGGATCAAACCATTGGTCGCACACATTCTTGCCTTTCCTTCAGCTGCATTACACATCAGCAGTATCGTGATGCTTTCCTTTCCGGGAGAAATAATTGTTTGTGCGTAAGCTGTATTTACAGCCCCCACGACTTTTAATCGTCTGGGGTCTATGCTTAAACTACTTTTATCTAAGTTCCAGATTCTAGGTTTAAAGTTAACCCCCCAGCTACTTTAAATGATCAACGAGCGATAAGTCTCTTGCCGGTCTTGAGTAAACTGTTGGAGAAGATTGTATATAAACAGTTGTTTTACTATGTAAACGGCCTTGGACTGTTGCCCGACAATCAATCTGGGTTTCGCCCGGGATATGGTACGGCTACGGTCCTTTCACATATTAATGATCTACTTGTGGAGGGCTTACATAATAGGCTGGCCTCCGTTTTGGTTCTTCTGAAATTTTCGACGGCGTTGGACTGCGTTGACCATGTGCTTTTGTGTGCTAAATTACATCATTTTGGTAAATGCTTCGCAGGTGATTCTGTATACACCCCCAGCTTGTCGTGACTCTCTGTTGGGTTACCTTCGTTTTCACTTGGGACCTTTACTGATACGGCCAGAAACTTGAGAGTGATGTTTGATTGACAATTGAGATATACCCTTAATATCTCCAAATCATAATGAATTCCTAAATAACTACGATAACAGTTCAATTGAAGTATTTAGAAAAAATATTAAAGCCACTCTGCTGTACCAATAATTTGATGTTAGTTGGCATAGTCTGACGTGTATATATTCCTACTCTTTCTTTCTTTTTGCATTGTATAACTGTGCTTGCGGATGTTTAGATGCTATTGTTATGTACTAACTATTTGGTCTGATTTGGTTTATGTTATTACTAAGCCTAGAAGTAAATGCTAAATTATTGTAAAAGTGCGGTTGATGTGTCTAAAAAACTATATATAACCGTTATTGGTTTGTGCCACGCGTGTTGTTAATTTACAGTGATGATGCTAAATCTATGGTAAAAAGGGTTAATGTTGAGTAGCTGCTTCTTAGCGAGAATTCACCCTTTAAAAATTTGTAGAGAGGGTTTAACTTAATTTAATTTATGACATATATATATGTGCATTTCTGAGAACTTTATTCTCTAGCCACTTGCTGAGACCTTATACAATAAGGATTAAACAAATTATGCTAAAACAGCTATTCTCTGGGCTACATGCCCCAACGAGCGCTGAATTATATAGCAAGATTGGGCGTATTTTGACTAACACTGTTAGTCATAAATACAAACTCAGATTGCAGAAACTACCGGGAAAGCAAAGAATGAATCTTTATTTCCAATGATAGGATGCTACGCTGCTGCTACCTGTAGACCGGTTTCGAACTCTTTAGTTCTCGTCAGTACAGGGCAAGCATGACAAGCGAGCACACCTACCATTGAAAAATCGAAACACCCTATAGCCACAATGTTGTTCTACCTAGGCAGTACAATACAGGTGGCGCCATCCTCGAGAAGTCTCTAGTAATCTGATGTGAAAAATAGCGTATGGTACTATAAACACAATAAATAGTAAAAGAATACTACTTGACAAGTGGTAATCATAATATGACATATAAATATGTATATTTGTGAGAACTTAGTTCTCTAGCCACTTGCTGAGACCTTATACAATAAGGATTAACCAAATTATGCTAAAACAGCTATTCTCTGGGCTACATGCCCCAACGAGCGCTGAATTATATAGCAAGATTTGGCGTATTTTGACTAATACTGTTAGTACTAAAATACAAACTCAGATTGCAGAAATTACCGGGAAAGCAAAGAATGAATCTTTATTTCCAAAGATAGGATGCTACGCTGCTGCTACCTGTAGACCGGTTTTGAACTCTTTGGTTTTGGTTAATCCTTATTGTATAAGGTCTCAGCAAGTGGCTAGAGAACAAAGTTCTCACACATATACATATTTATATGTCATATTATGATTACCACTTGCAAAGTACTATTCTTTTACTATTTATTAATTTAATTTAATTTAACCTGATTTGATTTCATTTAATATGATTTAATTTGGTTTGATTAGTCTAATTATTTCATTATTTATTAGTTTTTAGTTTACTCTTTTAAATTCTTAATAAAGATTATTATTATTATTACACATACTTTTGGACATTTCTCGTGTTTTCCTATTTTATAATGTGTTATTGACAGTAGCTCTATCATCCTCATTCTCAGATATTCAGAGATATTCTGCAGAAATTATGTCCTTTTTTCGTTGCAGGTACGTCATTTTGAGGGGCGTTGTAGAGGTAGTACCTTTGTTTCGGGTTGACTGAACACTGGTCTTCACAAACCCCAGGGCTAAATGACGCGGAGCCTATAACCTGTCTTCAGCCAAGACCGCACTGCGTGGTAAAGAACCACATCTTACAAGAGGTGACCATGTTAACACAAAACAGTGTGGATCTAGACCGGAAGGTCAATAAACATTCCGGGTGAAGGGCAGCAGCGACCACCCAGTACCAAAGTGAGGCGCAGAAGAAATGATCTTGGACCGGCACATTATTGGAGTTCCACAGGCAAGACTGAAGCAGTTAAAGGGATGTGGTACTGCGATGCTGAAGGCAAGAGGGAAACCACCGCATTAATTTCCCCAGGACATCCGTCCGTCATTCTAATCATGTTGGAAGAACAAATACAAACGGCCTTCAGTCCCGAGCAGGTCTTAAATGACCAGGAGGTGCAAAGAATCTCCCGGTTCTGACTAGATAAGAAAGCTAAAATAGCGACATGGAACGTGCGAACCTTATTCGCGGCTGGGAAACTCGATAACCTAGTTCAAGAAATGGAGAGAATGAAGATTGATATTCTCGGGGTTAGCGAGGTAGTGGAGTGATCCGATCAAATGGCAAGACCTTCTACTATTGTGGTACTGACGCGACAGATCGAAACCATCGCCATGTTGTAGGCATTCTAATCGAGGAAGATCTGTGAAAATTCGTGAAAAACTTTGTGCCAATATCTGAGAGAGTTGTCCTCTTACAACTCTTGAGCAAGCCAACTGACATTAATATTGTACAAGTATACGCCCCTTCGAGAGACAAATCTGACGAGGGGATCAAAGAATGCAGCTTGAACAGGCCCTAAAGTTAACAAAGCCAAATGAGATGAGTATAATCTTGGAAGACTTTAACGCAAAGGTTGGTACGGGAAAGGTGAATTTTGTGGTGGGCGATTATGGTTTAGGCCAGAAAAACGAAAGAGGTAAAATGCTAATCCAGTTCTGTAAAGAAAACAATCTAGTTATTGCAAACACGTGGTACAAATTCCCACCTAGGCGGTTATATACCTGGATATCACCTCAGGACAACCAACAAAACATTGTGCGGAATCAGATAGGCTTCATTGCGATTAATCGTTATAATAAATATTAATCTTTTCTAATTTTTCACGCTATCGCAAATCGGCGCAAGTATACGAGACCAGAAAGAAGAGCTTCGAGATATTGTTATACTCCTTGACAAAAATACTATTTTCGATCACAACATGGAAGCGGTTGTTAACTGTTAATAACGCGTACCGCATGCTTGGCCTCATCAACAGGCAGTCAACGATGATGAATTACCTCTTTGCTATGCCTATCTATTTACTTATTTGAATTTTGCATCCTCAGTGGGAAACCCTATGTATAATAGGGAGGGGTAAGCGTCCATGAGAAAATTTAAATGAGAAAAGGTCGTGGGGAATTGGACAAAAAATTTTAGTTTAAACGTTAGAAAATGTGCACAGGCTTGGGGTCCAGTAGAAAATGACAGCTGTTTCGTAGTTTAGTTATTATCACTCATTAGATTGCCATAACCTTACATCAACTCTATACTCTATCATTAGCCTTCCAGTGCCTTAACTACTAAATGTAGAATACATTCAGCAGTGAAAGCAATGTAAATTAACCGGTTAATTTTATTTTAATATTTTGGAAAATGTGATTGGTCCTCTTATTGTACAATCTTTGGAAAGTCAGGTGGATGAAAATGGCACCCTGGAACTCAATAAAGAAAATTTGCATTTTCAACAAGATGGTGCTCCTCCTTATTACGTATTTCCAGTTAAACGGTGGCTTAACCAACAGTTCCCTGGCAAATGGATTGGCAGACGAGGTGTAATGGCCAGCAAGATCTCCCGACTTGACTCCTCTTGATTTTTTCCTTTGGGCCACTTGAAAACTGAAGTTTATAGGACCCCGCATAAAAGTATTTAAGACACAAATAAAAAATTCACAATTTAGAAATAAGTACTGGGTAATGCTTTTGGAACTACATGGAATGCCATGCAATATACATACTACATATATCTACTTTAGACTTCATCAGAACATACCTATGTACTTTCCTTAAATTTTTCAATCAAGTTGCTCACAAACTACAGTTTTTTCGTTCCGTTTCTTTTTATTTGTACAGCTTTACAGTCACCAATAACTAAGAATACAATGTCGGTTCTATACCATTAGACTGGTTTTTATTTACCACAATACAACTGTTCCTAGGTATTAAATAGGTATTGTTATAAGATATTTATACATGTCATATCATTAATATACTTAACTTCCAATGATTTATTTTATACTAAAAAGCGACTATGCATTTGTTCTTGTATAGTCTTCATATATCGTCGCCCCAGAGCAACACTAGGACATGCATAAAAAAGTGGGTTTTCAGGTTATCTGCTTATACCCATCAGAAAGAGTGGTTTTAGTTAATGCAACACCAAGATATCTTGTAAAAATTTACCTTAATTTAATAAACAACATAACCTTCAGTTACATAGGTTTTAAAATTAATTCTTACTTAGTGCAACTCTAGGTTAAGTTAGTATATCCTACTGTAGCACTAAACTTTTTACTCTAAAGATGTTTAACCTACTGTTGCTGGACCAATTACCAAATTTATAGCACCGCGAGCAGGTCTTTTTAAAAGTAATGCAAGCGATTATTCCCAAGATGATGACATAAGAGACCCAGATTATGCACCTAGCGATGTAGAAGGCACTGACGGAGAAATAAAAAAAAAAACACGAAAGTAGTAGAATACGAGGAAGTAGGCGAAAATCCAACACTGGATAGAAATGATGAAGAAACGGTGGAAAATAAACCTGCAAGATGCAGAAAAAGATTAAGAGATGAAAGTAAGTGGAAAAGAAATATAAAGAAATACCAAAATAAACTCTGGTCAAGAATATGTTTCTAGATTAGGAAAAAATCATCAGGCAAAATCTGTTCTACCTGCCTGCGGGCAAAATTGTGCATTTAAATGTTCTTATAAAATAAACGAGAATGACAGGACAGAACTAACTCTACAAAGAGAGTATTTGGCTCGAAACATTGACAAAATATTACAAAAGAATGATAGAGAATACAAGAAAAGGCAGTTTACAGCTGCTTATTTTTTTACAATAAAAGGGAATAAAATAAGAGTGTGCAAATTATTTTTTAAGGCTACATTAAACTTATCAAATTGTGCAATAGAAACTGTTTTGCAAAAGATAGGAGAATTTGGTTTTCTGGCTCAAGAAAAAAGAGGTACACATAAAAATAGGGCCAATAAAACAGACGAGGATTTAGTTCAGGGTGTAAATGCTCATACTAATAGTTTTCCAAGGACAGAGTCCCACTATTGCAGATCAACCTCTAAAAAAGAATATCTTGAAGGATCGTTAAACATAAGCATGATGTATAGGTTGTACAAAGAGAAATGTTTGGAGAATGGCGTGCCTTTTGTAAAACAACACATCTATCAGCAAGTGTTTAATACAAAATTTAACCTTGGATTTTTTAAGCCAAAGAAAGACCTGTGTTC
This sequence comes from Polydrusus tereticollis, assembly GCA_963920685.1. Lineage (NCBI taxonomy): Eukaryota > Metazoa > Arthropoda > Insecta > Coleoptera > Curculionidae > Polydrusus > Polydrusus tereticollis. The sequence goes on from OY987335.1 coordinate 34,338,872, forward strand.
GGTGTGTGAAGTATACAAAAGTTTAAGCGACGAAGAAAAAGCTGAAAGAATGAGGGATTTGAGAAGCACCAAGAAAGAAATTATCGCGTCTAGAAAAAGAAAATGATAAGGAGTTAGCTTCAGAAGATAAAAAAATTTTGCTTTCTGCATTTGACTTGCAAGCTGTAACTCCGTTGCCGAATGGAAATGTACCCACTTTTTATTATAAGAGTACCTAAGTTGAATGTTTTCAACTTTACTATTTTCAATATTATTGCTAAGAGTGGATACTGCTACATGTGGAATGAGGGCGAAGCAAAAAGGGGAGCAAATGAAAAAGCAACTTGTGTATTTGACTACATAAAGAAGTATGGTATAGGGAAACAGGTTATATTCTATAGTGATAATTGTTCCGCCCAGAACAAAAACAAATTTTTAGTAACTATGTATTTGTATGCCATAGAACACTTGGATGTAGAACAGATAACTCACAAGTATTTAATTGTTGGACACACTGAGAATGAGGGCGACTCTATGCATTCTTGCTTAGAAAAAGAAAAGAGCAGGATTTTGAAAAGCGGACCCATTTACGTTCCTAGTGAACTCATAACGATTGTGAAGTCTGCCAAGAAAACGGGCACACCTTGTTTTCTCAATGACTTGTCTACAGAAGATTTTATAGGTTGGAAGAAGATAAATACAATGATAGGAAAAAACTTTAATATAAATGAAAATGGAGAAAAAATATCTTGGAACGAAATTAAAGTAATAATGATCAAGAAGACAGAATCTAACAAAATATTTTACAAAACATCTTACAACGATAAGGAATACAATGTTATCAATATAAACAAATGGGAGAGACGAACAGAATCAGCAGAAATATCTTTATTTCCTGCTTATACTGAAGCACCGACTATTCCACTGAATAAAAGGAATGACCTTATCAGTTTATGCAACGATAATTTAATTCCTAAAAAACATCACCATTTTTTTATGTCCCTTAAGGCATCTACCAATAACAATGCGTGTGACAGTGAATCGGATTAAAGAACTTTTGTAATTTATGTAATAAAGCGTTACTTACCTTTTTTATTGTTAGTAGTTGTTTTTTATTTATGACTAAAATCTTGGAAATGTATATAAATAATTTGAAGCCTTCCTACTTTTGGAGTACCCTGTACGATTCATTAATTTTTTCTATTATAAACTTTACGTTATGTTATAATTTGGGTGCGTATTTTCAGAGGAACACTAATGCGATATCCTAATTTTTTAAAGATATTCTCAGTGTAACAGTAAGACAAGTCTATTTTTTCTAAATTCTAAGCAGGTAATTTAATTTACAGTTACATCTTCTTAATTATCCTGAAATTCTGTACTTTAACCTCAAAAATTATTCAGAGACATGTATTACATACTTATTTTATTTCAGCATTGAATAATTGCCAAATTTTAAAATCAATTTTCTGACGAACAAAGATTTTGCACATGTCTTACTGTTGCTTTCATGCGACGATATATCAGCGTAGGAAAAGCATTTTATTTACAACAATATAACATTAAATTAGTCGTCAACAAATTTTGTATAGCTTGTATATCCATCAATGCAGGAGAATCATTTTAGTTGGCCCATATAACAAAATTGTAAATTAGGTAAGAAATTAAATAATTGATAACTCTAAGTGAACTCCACTCAAGATAAAAGTTGTTTTAAATCATTTCTCTCAATTCCACAAATTCCTTTGTGTAAAATGTTAAAATTCACTAACTTAATTGTATAAAAAAAATTACTTAAACGAGACTTCTTAAATAGGTCACCTCCATTAGTATTTAATATAATCAAAAACTATTACTATTAAATGACTAAGTAATTACTCTTAACTTAGTTCTATTTTAAATTTAATATTAGGAATAAGATGTATATACAGGGTGTCCGAGAAAATGTGGGAAATCTCTCGGATTAAAATACAACATGAAAAAATAAGATGACAAGTTCATATAATTTTTTTTCTTATAGGTCCTCCCTATGTAAACCTGAATGACGCAACTCGAAATCGGTTTCTCTTGAATAATTTGTTGTCAATTGTTAATGCAATAGACACTAGTATAATTAATAATGTCCTTGAAACATATATAGTTTTTTTAGCTTACCAGGGGCGGGTAATTGTAGAAGACCTATGTTCGCAAAGAATATGCGTTTTATTTATTTATCGGCACCAAAAAAACGTATTGTTGTTGCAAATGCTACTATGGTACGAAATAAATAAAATATCCTGCATTTCAGAACTTGTCCTCTTTCAAATCGCTGATACATTGATCCTTTACTTCGATATTAATTTACTGATTTTTGGATTTCGTGCTGAATTTAAAGTCTGTGCGTTTTAAGAAGTCCGCTAAGCCATAAAACCTCTTGAGCATTATGTCGGTGGCTCTCAAACAATAAATTATATTGAAGGTAATTTTGGATGTTGATGAATTACATTTTCTAAATAAAATAATTTAAAGTAAATAAAAAATTAGTTTAGGTAAAGAAAAATAATAATTTTTTAGCTTTTGTAGTATTCAGACAAATTAGTTTTACGAATTCTTTTTTATAAAGTTTTGGTTCTAAAAAGAACCGATTTTGTAGTCTTGCGACAGAACGTACCTACTTGTAGATAGGTACTACTAAAAGTAGTCTTCCTCTGCATTTGAAATTTCACCCATGCTTTCAGACTCATCAGGTCTGTCCAAATCCTCTTCACTCTTTTTTCGAAGTCTTCTTAAGGTCTTCTCTGAAATGCCGCAAGCATCAGACGTTCGTTTTTGCACTGCCAAAACAGACTCTAACGGGCCCGAGTTATCTTTTTCTAAAGTAAAATATCGTTCCACTTGTAATACCAAACGGCGTTCACCTGGAGATAAATGCCTTCTAGGCGATGTGCCACCTTGCTGAACATTTTCCATAACTTTGCTTAATAACTGATTTTAAGTCACACACAATGAGAAACAAACTAAAAGTGAAAAGCACAACTACTTATTTAAAATAAAGTAGAACATACCATCCCGCACTTCAGCAAATTTTAATTATTTCTTGGAAAATAGTAATTATTATGAAGATTTAATTATAATAATCCCAAAATAATGTCATTATCGGAAAAGTATATACCTGACAAAATCTTTAACATATTTAACCATCCCGCACTTGAGCAAATTTTAATTGGTTCTTGGAAAATAGCGATTATTATATAGATAGATAGTGGCGACCGCAGCCTAGTGGTTAGTGTGTCCGACTACTAAGCCGAAGGTCCCCGGTTCGATCCCGGGACCATGCATCGATCTTTATTTATTCGGTCGTCACCTCGTGGAAGGCAATGGCAAACCACCACGTAGTAATTTGCCTAGTACAACCTCTCAAATAGTGCCGTTCGGAACCGGCGATAAACTGTAGGTCCCATATACCTGTGAAAAATCTGAAAAAGGCACACATCACAGGTATATGCGAGAGGTCGCCTACGCTCGAATGAGCATGGCACATAAAGAAGAAGAAGATATAGATTTAACTATAATAATAGCAAAATAATTTAATTATCTATTTAATTATTATTTATGCTCAACGCGTAATTCTAAGATAATTTTGTTTTGAAACCTCTAATTTTGCCCAGTAATAGAATACAGTAAACCAGTGGGATGTTCGGTGTGATCAAGTATAGCGAAGGTGCGAAGATATTGTAACTTAACCGACTTACTGTTTTAAAAGCGATAACATCCCTTGGTGATTTAATCCGATATCGGACTTCTTAAAACGCACAGACTTTAATTGTGAATTTACTCGAACTATGGAATTCACGCTTATTGAGTATGCAGATATGCATCTGATGTATGGTCTTGCGTCTTGTAATGCTTTAGACGCCAGAAGGTTATATCACAAAAGATTTCCTAATCGTACTATGCCAAACCAGAAGATATTTTAACGAGTTGACCAACCTCTAAGGGAGAATGGTGAGCGATTCCAGTTAATAAGGTAATATATATTATTGACTTTCCTCATAATTTTAGGAAAGTTTGGAAAAAATAGTACTGATGCTGGCCTGAGAAAAACCGTACGTGCGCCGCAATTAGAAGAAAATATTTTAAATGCTGTAGATGACACTCCATCAATGAGCACTCGAAAATTATCAGCACAATTTAATACATCGAAATCAATAATACATGAAGTTCTTCAAGAACAGCTGTTATATCTATATCATTTGCAAAAAGTTCATGAACTGATTGCTGAGATTTTTCTCGTAGAATGCAGTTTGAAAACTGAATATTGGATCAGCAACGATATAATGTAAATTTCATTAGCATTTTTCGCAGGTGAAGCAACGTTTACCAAAAATGGTATCACCAATTAACACAAAACACATGTATAGGCTGATGAAAATTCTCATACCACTATTGTTTTGCATCATCAACATCAGTTCAGTCAATTAATATCTGGGCAGGAATCATTGCCAATTTTTTGATTGGGCCATTCGTATTGCCGGAACGCTTGGATGGGCAACTTTATTTGGAGCTCCTCCAGAACGCTTTCCAGGATTTAATAGAGCACTTACCACTTAAAACCCGCCGAAACATGTACTTCATGCACGATGGGACAAAGGCTGTGTTACTGTGGCGGGTACAGCAGTTCTCAATTCGTCGTGCCCGCGAGTGTATCAGATTTCACGGAACCCATGTTGAACCCTCTTATGAAGTTTTTCAATCATTTCGTTAAGGTGCCTCATATCACATCACAGCGTTTTGTATTTTTTCGGATTAAACAACTTAGAATGAAACTTTTCTGTTGTTTGAATGACTTTCGTATCACACTTTGTTGTCCAGTCACAAAATAAAAATCATGATCTTTTTTAATAAAAGTAAACAATTAATGCGTTAAATATACTTTTTCTCGAAAACGGTTCATTTTATCGACAAAAAACAAGAGTAACTTTTTTTTAGTCAAGGGTGCATGCTATCCAGATTTATTATTTTTAAGTCCTTATCATACAGGGTGTTAAAAATTTAAGCATTAAGTTGTAGAGCTTAGTCGCCCCTGGTAAACTAAGAAAGCTAAATATGTTTCAAGGACACTATTTTAAGAGGTTCTTACCTGTGTCACTCACATTAATTTTTTATTAAATTATATTAAGTACTTTAAAAGTTATTCAAGAAAAACCGATTTCCGGCGGCGTCCTTCAGGGGCACATATCTCCGTAGGGAGGGCCTATAAGAAAAAAATTTATAGGAACTTGTCATCTTACTTTCTATATTATGTTCTATATGAATCCGAGAGATTTTCCACATTTTCCCGGACACCCTGTACATATATACAGGGTATTCCATACTCGATGGTACATTAGAAGTATCTGGAGAACGAAAAAAAAAAATTTGAAATTTTCACTGCGGCCATAGGAGGCTGCGCTCTAGCTTTTAAAAATAATTTCGTGGTTGCAGTGGTGCCAAATCTATTGATAACTGACATCAACTTTGGAATTTTAAATGGGACACCCTGTAGTTTATTTTGTTTTTAGATTGTACGAAGCAATCTAGGTTTTTTTTGTATAGGATATTTTTCCATTTCTCTTGCCTTTTTTTAAATATTAATTATTTTGTGTCTTTTTCTTACCGAAACTATGTTTGTATGTCAAATTAACGTAAGAATTTAACATCATTTAGTCAACATGTGGTACTTTAATTTTGGCAGCATAGGATCGCGAACTTCTATATATGCAGAGTGTCCTAAAAATTAAATGCAATTCAGATTTTATAAAATTGATCAAAAGTCACTTTTTTTAAATGGAACACCCTGTATATTACTGAAATGTGAAATAGAGTGGACCAATTGAATTTTTTTCATATAGAGTGTTCCTCTACCTATTTTGAACCGCTTTCGATTTATAAGTCATTTTATGAATAGTTACTATTCATATTCGAGAACTAGGCATTAAAGATCTAAATCGATAAATGTGCCATGATCAAAACAAATTTCCTTTCATAATAAATTGTGGTTCTGAAAAGAACCGATTTTATCAGTAAATTAAAACTTTTGGAATTCTCACCTAATACGTCAGATGTTTAAAGTGCTGACCATTTTCATGTAAGCAATCGGTAATACATGTCATCACATGACTGGTAGTAGCTCTTTGAATTTCTAATGGATCAAGTTCTTCAAAAGCGCGCCTTACCGATTTTCTAGATCTTCTTTTGAATTTACTGGTGTCTTATAAACCACTTCTTTAATCCTACCCCACAGGAAAAAGTCTAAAGGATTAAGATCTGGAGGTCGCGTTGGCCAACTCCATGGTCCTCCACGTCTTATCCACCTATCTTTAAACATATCATATCAGTTCCGCGGAAACGTAATGGGTACAATGAGCAGGAGCTCCATCTAACTGATACCAACAATTTCTCAAATCGATAAGCGGTAGATTATCCAAAAAGTCAGATACGGTCGTTCTTAGAATTTCGAGATATTTTGCAGAAGTTAAATTTTCATTATAAATATAGATTGATAATTGCCTATTCATCAACAAACAAAATACATTAAAACTAAATCTTTGTTGGTAACCTCTTTCTTTTATAACGTGTGGATTTTCTGCAGCCCAATAGTAATTATTTTGACGGTTAAAGACTTCTTCGCGTGAGAATTTTACTTCATCAGTCCAAATAATTCTTTTCAGAAAATCTGGATCCTCCTCCTGTGTTCGAATTAATAACATTTCGCAAAGATCTACACGTTTTGGAGGATCACCTGCTTGTAAAGCCTGTAATGTAACTAGTTTGTAGCCATGCATATTATGTTTATGTAAAATTCTCCATATTGATGTTGGATTTATTCCTAAATCATTTTTGGCACTTGTTATTGAAGCATGGGGATAGGCATGAAAATACGCCAAACGTTAATTTCATTTTCTTCGTTTTCAGTAACAGGCTGAAATTGATATCTTGGAGCCTGTACATTTCCGAAATTTAAAAAATTACCTTAAAATCTGAGAAATTTAAAATATCCGCATTTGAATAACTATTATTCTCCATTTTTCCTATTTTATTCTGACATAAGCAAACCAAAACTAAAAAGTGTGAAACATGTCATGTCACCATCGTTATGTATTGCAGTTGTTACATCATGACACACTTATCGATTTAGATCTTTAATGTCTAGTTCTAGAATATGAATAGTAATTATTCATAAAATGGTTTATATAAGAAAAAAGTTTAATTGGTCCACTCTATTCAACACTTCAATAATATACAGGGTGTTCCATTTAAGAAAAGTGACTTTTGATCAAATTTATAAAATCTGAAGTCGGCGATCCTATGTTGCCAAAATTAAAGTACCACATGTTGACTAAATGATGTTTAAATGTTACGTTGATTTGACATCTGGAGACGATAATATTAAAGTTTTAATTCACACAGTTTCGGTAAAAAAAAAACACAAAATAATTCATATTTAAGAAACGGCAAGAGAAATGGAAAAATATCCTATACAAAAAAAACCTAGATTGCTTCGTAGAATCTAAAAACAAAATAAACTACAGGGTGTCCCATTTAAAATATATTTATCAATAGATCTGGCACCACTGCAACCGCGAAACTATTTTTAAAAGCTAGAGCGCAGCCTCCTATGGCCGTGGTGAAAATTTCAAAATTATTTTTCTTTTTGTTCTCCAGATACTTCTAGCGTACCATCGAGTATGGAATACCCTGTATAATATGGTAGAATTTCGATACTTTTTAGGTTGTGTCCTGTTTGCGTCCCAAATAATAAAATATATAAACTCCATTATCGTACCGTCACCATATTCACACACCTAGACGCGTTAGCTTTTCCCTAAATGTTTACCTTTATCAGCTAAATGAGTTAACTCAATTGAAATTGTTATTCTAAATTACTATTTAAAGTTTCCTTAATGACTATAATGTTTGGAGTATTTAAGCTTCATAATATGATATCATTAGAAAACAGTGTAAACATAATTTAGTAGGTACATTTATGGGATGTTTATTATGATATTTATTTAAACAATTGAAATTAATTTATTATTATGGGATAGGTCAGCCATTTCAGGTTAAAACAAATTGGGAAATTCGATTTAATAGCATTAACAAGTCTAGGACCTCTAACTCTATTATTTCGAATTTACATGAAGTTGGGTACACTCTATTATTATTTGGAATGCTTCAGCAATGGCTTACATACAAATTAATGTGCTAGCCGGGTTTTATTACTTATTCCCGTATATAACACATTTTCAAAATGAAACGTATTTAGAATCCATTCGTTATTGGTTCGTTAGAAACTTCACTTGCTATAAACCGTTCTTCCCTACCTAGTATAATAATTAAAATTTGTAAAAAACACTTGCTACGGCAAACTTTAAAAAAGTCCGCTATGTAGCTTCATGAACTACTTCTCTTCTTCTTATTCCCTTTATTGTTTAGTTGTATTGCCATATTATCTTTCTTTTCTTTTTTTTTTAATTTTCCGGCGAAGAAAAAGCATTCATCTCTCGATGCTAGGAATACTGTAAAAACTGTTTGTAGTTCTTTACTTAATAGGGGACCTAACGCTAGGGCTGCTGCGAGTGAAACTAGTAATTTGACTAAGATACCTCTGACTACAGTGAAAAGAATCATATTAAATCCCATCAAATCAAGAAAGAAGAACTTGACAAGGCGGAAAGTCTACACCATATAGGAAGAGCAACGCGTACCTACATTAGATTCTCTGAAGCAACGGCTTACTAATGACGAACCCTAAGTAAGCTGTAGCATCACTAGCCTTTGGAGAGTTTTGTTTAAAATGGGCTTCAGATATCGCACAATTGACAACAATCAAGTACTACCATAAGTACTATGGAATCCTAGTGATTATAAAAATGGCGTCGTGAGTATAGAACATCGATAAGAAAATATCGTTCTAAAAATCGTCCAATAATTTACCTCGATAAGACATGATTTGACACGCAGGACACACCATTCAAAGGATGATTCGATTCTTCCGGCAGGTATATAACAAGAGCTCCATCAAATAAGGAATTACCATTTAACAGGCCGGGTCAGAAGATGGTTGGGTCCAAATGCCTCGTGACTTACTGCCAAGAATATTAAAGCCTACTGCGTGGACTACCATGAAGATACAACGGCAGAACTTTTTGAAGAATGGTTCAAAAATTATCTTCTCCCAAACCTTCCTTGAAATAGCGTGATAATAATGGACAATCCGAGCTATCACAGTCGCCAATTATTTACGGCTCCAGGTTCAAATAATACGAAATTGAAGATTCAAAACTACATGGCGGCGAACGATATATATTTTGAAGAATGTTTAAAAAAGTGATCTTTTAGAAGTTTTAAAGGTATTTCTGTATAAAAAAGTATATGTTGGTGACGCATTGGCAGAGGAAATGGGACATACGGCTCCACCTTATTATTGTATTTTTAGTGCCATAGAGCACATGTGGCGCCAATTAAAATTAGATGTTAGGTCAGAAATACTTCTCCGACTTTAAGTTATAGTGTTGTAGAATTAATAAAAAAATGTGTTAATGATATTCCCCCAGGTAGTTGGAAAAATTCCAATCCATCATGCAATTAACGTCTATCGTTAATCTAGATTTCCTACATTTACTGTGTCAGCTAGTGTCAGTGTCGTCACCATCCCTCTCAAGCGTATTTAGTGCAGCTTTTTATCTCCTTCCGTTAGAGATTTATAACCCCCTTTTAACAAAACCATGTAATTTGGCCATTCGTTAACAGATGTCTGTGTTCTGCCTGTTCTCAAGTACTTCAAACGTCCAGTGATGACAATTAAGCATCAATCGATTCTGTATGGATTTTATAAACCTAATATCGAGTTCTTCAAATCTTCCCATTTGATTTTAACAATTATGTTTTTTAATTTTTTCTAATATCAATACCTGGTTGTACGTCTTTAATGTCGTCATTCTCTTTAAACTAACCTTACTTCAACAATCACGTTGCAGCAGATACCACGGTTGTGATTAAGCACAAGTTATATTTAATCTTTCATAACCACATTTAAAATTCTCTAACATGAAACAATTTTACTGGGGGCATATACCCCATATCACAACACTAACAATAAATATTTTTAATTATTTTTTCAAGAATTAAAGTAATATTTTTAGTCTTTATATTAAAGTTAAAATTGACTAACTTCAAAAAAATCAAAATCATTCAAATAATCAAAATTTTATTTATATCTGAATCTCAATACAATTAACATGTTAATATACCAGTTCGTATACCAAGTCCTCAACTTTACATTTCTCATCCTGTAGAGTTGTATTCATTAATTTGATACAACTTACATTACAGTTCCGCTAAACTTAATGTTAGGTAAGTCCTACTTAAACTTTTATTTTATATCCATCGTTCGGTCTTAACTTTGTACTGTCCTTTTTTAGTATGCCCTGATGATGGATGTTTAAGCATTCGAAACATGTAGGGATCTTTTTATTTACTTTTGCAATTATTAAACTGTGGAGGAAGACTGCATTGTTTCATTTACATTACTTTGACTCCACTGAAAGTATGGACTATTTCTTCAATTTTAAATCTGATAAAAGAAATTTACCTTTAAGAATATAATTCGGAAGCCTCATCACTACGTTCAATACACTGAACAAAACAGCTTTACATTCTTATAATTTTCAAATTTCGATTGCAGCCATATTAAGATAAATAGTAAAGGCGGATTTATCCATGCCAATTAAGAAAAATTGAATTAAATTAACGATTTATATATACACGTTCCTCATGCTACGTTGGAAATTAGGCAAGTCACTTAACAATTAATGAAAACTAAACAAAACCAGTCTAACAGTAAACTATAAAGATGGATTTGGGCAAGCTAATTAAATATGTTTCATTTTCCTTGATTTGCATAAATTTCACCCTTACATTACGAACTAAATTTAATTTAATTTTTCTAAATTGGCCTGCATAAATCTACCTTAACTTACAGCAATCAATAACTTGACATTTATGAGATCACTAAAATGCATGTTAATTATTTTGTTACTAAGTTCACTATAAAAAAATTCACATTTTTAATAAAAATTGTGATTTAACCGCCTTAATCAAAAAATGACATTTAAAAAACCACACATTTACCTTTCTCTCGAAAGGCTCAATATTTGGAAAAATAACAAATACGGCACTGAATTCTTCACAAAATTCTACATTAAAGCCAGTTTTTAACGTTTCGATATGATACCGCATAGTCGAGATATTGTAAGAATAAACAAAAAGTTCTAAAGTATCCCGTGGAATCAATCACGCACTTTTTGAATTACTCCTCTTGACAGGTAACCTAGGTAAAAGATAGGAATGGCCTAAAGAACTAACACTATCCAATCATTAACTTTCCGAAGAATTAATAAACATAAAAGCAATTATTAAAAGCTAACCTGACTAAAACTATTTAAAAAATAACTAAGCGACACTTAAAGTTAAATTGTCATTTGGGTAGTAATTTGGAACAATTAAGACAACCTGATGTGAAAACTTTATTAATTTAAAGCTATTAAGATATTAGATTCCTTATTCATCTTACACTATGTTAGTTTAATAGTTTTACACTAAAGACGATATCAAATTTTGATGACGATTTAAATAATATTTTTCACTGCCATTTATAATTAATTATCTGAGTTGTTAAGTAGCACAGGGTGTTCCATGATTGAATGCGAATACTAAAGGGGGTAATCTGTGCATGATTTAAAAACAAAAAGTTCATAAAAACATCCGCAACAGCTTTATTTTTGAGATTTTCTTTTTTTTATGATAAAGCACAATACTGCAGGATTAATCCTTTATGACGCTCTGCGAGCGGTGCGTGTGCACAGGAAACGATTCACATTGGTCTTGAATCTTTGTGGATTATACTCGTTGGGGAACACGGCCTCAGGGAGGTTGTTCCAGAGTGATGACGTTCTTTAGACAAAAGAATTTTTAAACAGTGTCGTTCTAGGGACACTAACCTGAACCACATACGGATGGACTGCAGTGGCTCGTCATGTATTTATTTCTACTGCTATGGGGAAATCAGCGGGCAACTTCAGTTGAGCATTTGCCATGAAAATAATTGTAAAATAGACTCAAGTCGCCAACCTGCCTTCGATGTTTAAGGCTTTCCAGGTTGTTTGTCACATCATAGTAACCAATCAAGCCAATGGCTCTTCTTTAAATGGAATCTAGCAATTTCAGGGTATATTTAGGAGCAGAGCCCCAAATATGCGAACAGTACTCCAGCGATGGTCGGAAAAGTATTTCAAGCTTCTGCGAGGCTGCCTTAGCAATGGCCGCAACGTGACTATGCCAAGACATATGGTTATCAAAATTGACGCCCAATAAATTAATTGATGAAGCCAAGGGAATCGAGTGTCCCCCATGACTATATGCGGTTCCTCAACATAAACCTTTTTTAGAAAAAACTGCCGCCTGGGATTTTTTAGCATTAAATTCCACTTGGTTACTGTCACCCAAGACCGAATCTCTTCCAGGTCTTTGTTGACATGTGAGACATCTTGCTGCCTATTGAGATGTCCATTGGCAGTCGATGTTCGAGCATCCAAAGTAAAGGATGAAACAAGTGTGCTGTTATCAGCGAAGCTATATATATAGGATTTTTGTTTTTTTCCAGAAGATCGTTAATATATAGTAAGGAGAGGATAGGCGACAATATAGGACTTTGAGGGACTCCGGCGTTAATGTCAAATGTGTCTGAAAGAAATCCGTCCATCGCCACTTGCATAGAACGGTCTTTAAGAAAGCTTGACAGCCATGAACAAAATTGAATCGGCATTCCGCATGTTCCATAGGCTTTGGAAATGTCTAGTGCTGCCACCCAGGACTCCCCATGATGTTCTATTGCGTTGATTCAAACGTGAGTAATACAAGCGAGAAGGTCTCCTGTTGATCTAGACTTACGGAATCCATACTGGCGTTCACTAATAATATTAAACCTTCCAGGTACTTCAATAATTTCTCGTTGATCGCCTTCTCCATAACTTTTGATATAACCGAAACTAATGCGACTGGACGATAGTTGTTTGGCAAGGTCTACTTGCCTTTTTTGGGTATAGACTCGCACAGTTTCCAGCAAGAAGGAAATATTCCTTTTTTGTAAGATAAGTTAAATAGCCTACAAATTACCGGTGTCAATTCATTGGCGCATGTCTTAATTACGATGACTGGAACTTCGTTAGGACCAGAAGCCTTTTGGAGTCAAGACTCCTCAAGATTCGTTTAACATGGCGCTGCCGGAAAACAATATCAGGCATTCTCGATTCTACAGGGGGAATGTTTGGTGGAGTTCTTCACTAAAAATTAACCGTTGAATGTCAAGAGAACAGTTCCACCAGTAAGTTTGCTTTTTCCTGTGCTTTAGTCGCAATGGTGCCATCAGAACGTGTTAAAGGTGGAATGGTTGACTTGGTAAAGTTCTGACTGACGGCCTTAGCTACCGACCAAAATGATCTTGATCCGTCAGGATATTCAAGAAGTTTGTCTTTGATCCTCTGATGGTGTGCTACTTTGCTTTGGTTGATCCTTTGCTTGCATCGTTCACAAAGCTGGTATGATTTTCGGCGGTTGGGTTTTGACGCAATTGTCGGTAGTAATAATTTTTTGATTTAATTTTTTTTAAAGCAATTTTTGGTAAACCAAGGCTTGCCGTTAGAAGGAGAAAGAATGAGAAAGGGACGAAGGCTTTCATGCCAGTAAGTATAACCTCTGATACTTCTCTAGCACACATGAATGGATCGTCGGAGGCAAAACAAATGTTCCGCCAAGGAAAGATTCGAAAATGGCCCTTTAGGCCATCCCACTTAGCTGATGTATAATGCCAGATCTTGCGTGGTTTAGGACGCTCTTCGGTACTAATTTATAGTTTGTTCAGTGCCTAAATAAGGTCGTGGTTAGACGTTCCTAAAAATGTATTTAATTTTTTAAGTCGAAAACAGTTCGTCATGCGAAAAAAAGTTTAGGATCGATTTTTTTTATATATAAAACATCTGCTTATATTTTACATATTGAAACTAGTCTATAAAACTAACCATTGATTTTTCTCTAATAAATATTCTAAGTATACTTGTCAAGCAAATCCATTGACGTCCTTTAGATTTCTCAAGCTAGAAGGTATACTTTCACTCCCATTTTGTGTTCTGCTTTTACCACTGTACACACTACACAAGATCAAATAAATGACATATGAAAGAAAACACTAATTGTTTTTTTTCATATGTTAAATATGGATTTTCATCAAGTAACGGTCGAAACTATAAGACTATCAAATAAATGGTTTGATTCTCTTCAGTCTTCCGACTTGATGTTGATTGTCCAGAAGCTGTAGTTGCGTTGATATGTAGGTGAAGTCGGGCTTCATGCTTATTGACACTTTCACTGTTGAAATTCCAAGGTCTCGATGAAGATCAGAGTTGCAAATATACCAAGGAGCATTTACAATTTTACGCAGCACTTTGTTCTGGAACGTCTGTGTCGATTTGATATTGCTATCACACGTACAGTCCCAAAGCTAAATACCGTAAAGCCACACCACTTCAAAAACCTGGTTGTAAATAAGTATTTTATTGTAGATTGGTCATTTTGAAGTTTGTCCCAGAAGTCAATAATGTTGTTTATATTTTAAATCTACCTCAGTTTTTTTCTTCTTCGCATCCTCTTTCCACCGAAGTTTAGCATCATGAGTCATGCAGATATTTAACAATAATCTCATGGCCATACTTGTACAGGTAACATCTAGTAAAATTTACTTGGATTGATTCGTAGAGTTCCAATGAACTTGATTAACTGCGGGAATAGCAGTGTCTTCAGCGAATATCCCTTAGTATTATCCTCTGATACTGGTAAGTCACTGGTACATAACAGATAAAAAATGGGGCATAGAACGCTTCCTTGGGCACGCCGACTCTTATTTCTTTCCGGAATGTTCTTCTGCTTAATTCTAAAAAGTCGATCAGACATAAAGGATGTTAGGATCTCAACATACTACCTAGGAAGTATTTCATTTAATTTGTATATCAAACTTTCCTGCCACACCTTATCGAACGGTTGTGCAACATCTAGGAATACTGTGGAAGACACTTGCTTTTCTTCAAGCGCACGTTCAATTATGTCAGAGATTCGATGTGCTTAATCAATCGTTAAATGTTTCTGCCTAAATCCGAATTGAAAGTCCGGAACTAGGGAATTATCTTCAGATTAGTGGCCGTCGTACAATTAAGCAGTAGCTTCTCAAATAATTTTGAAATAATTAGTAAAAGGGAAATAGGATAAGAGGTGACATTGCTAGGTGGTTTACCCGGTTATGGTAACCTTATTACTTCTGCATCTTTCCAACAAGTAGATTAATAATGATTTAATCTAAATGCTGCATTAATAAGGTATGTAATTATGACCATACCCTTTCTAGGTAGCTGTTTCACAATTTCGCCAGAGATTAAGTTGAATCCTGGTGCTTTTTCGGATTTAACTTTGTTTTGTTGGGCGTCAAAGGTCAGAGAGTTGCTCTGCAAATAAAATCGCCTTTTGTTTATTATCCCTTTTACTAACCCCTCCTGATAGAAGGTATATAAGTTATTGGTCACTTAACCTTTCTGGTTAATTTCCAGAGAGAATGTTGGTCTTCTTGTATGTAAACAAATTTTGTAAATAAGAGCTTATTATTTTATCCTTAAACTTGTTGATCCACATTCTAAACTTCCGAGTTTTTTTTTTATTTTAAATAGTCCTGGCAGATGGGTCTTTCGGCTGTTGTCATCTTCGTCTACCTTATCTCTTTTCGTAGACCAAATCTTTCTTTTACAATAAAATGTGTTTTATGTCTAGTTAGTACCTACGAACATTCAAAATAATATCTAAAGCTGTCTCAAATTAATTGAGGAAAAGCCTTTTTTTCAAATTTTCAACACACAGTACTATCTCAAAAATGAAGCGCTATATTTGTAAGAACTTTTTATTGACCTTTGTTTAAAATAAACAAGGATAACAAATGCTGATGAAGTTTTCTCTTTCTAAGGTCTATTTTCTCGACCCAAGAATACTCTAATTACTCTTAATGGAAACCGAGACGGAATTAAAATCTTTTAAGGCCAAACAACCTTATTTAAAATGTATAAATCCAGAGGTCCACCGGAGTAATCGCTGAATATTTAACGAATTCTGTCAATCTGTGTAAATTGTCAATGTCAAACCCAACGACAGAAATTCAGTTTGTGTATTACATATTTGGGAAATGAACCAAACCTTCTAAAGGGGTGACTGGAAAATTAATTTCTTAACTCTGGATGTATCCTGATACTGTAAAGGGTTGGGCGAATCACAGTATGACGCTGCAGTAAGTAATCTTAGACTTGAATTTATATACATACAGTGCATACAGGGTTGTTTCAAAAGTCCTGAATAAAAATCATATTTCTTCTATAAGTTATTTTTAAGGAAAATGCTGAAAAACTGATGCTGATTTAAATTGTTGTTCATCTTTCCGTAATATTTTCAGTCCCCTCCCTTCAACCCCTTAACATATAGCTACACAACTTTTTTTTTAAATGGCAACCTAGGTTAGCACTCTATGAAAGGTCTTCAAAAACTGAATACCATAGTACCAAAAACCTAAGGGTCTGATCCTAAGTGAAAAACCGCATTAATCAACTAATGGCTTAGCGCTTAATAACAATGTTACTAAAGCTTCCGCACACAGACTTTTTAAAAGCCAGGAACATCATTCCTTGAGCCATGCCGCCTACAATTTTTAAAATTTTCTTTGTAAAGTTACGGAAAAACCTTAATATCTCAAAATGATAGCGATATACATACGACAAACATAATATTTTCTAAAAGGGGACACTTTAGGCTTTTCGACGGCAAAATAATATACAGGGTGTTGTATTTAAGAAATTCAATTAAAATCGAATTGAAAATAGAGATGTTTGAACAAGTATTCTGGACACCCTGTATAATTAAATCGAAAAGTGAGGACGGTGTAGGATAAACTAGGCCAGCATTAGATTACATGTAACTTTGTCAGGGAAATTACGAAGCAGTGGCGGAGATATAACAGTTTAAAAAAAGTATGTTTTTGACTGATTTTTCTTTCTTTGATTCATAACTTGGCAACGCTGCATTCGATCTACATACAAATTAAAAGTTGAATACACAACCGATAGAGGCTTTATATACCACATAAAAAGGTAGGGTATTCCATTTAACAAAAATATAGTTTTTGGTGTTACTCTTTTTTGAGACACCCTGTATACTTGAAAATAATTTTAGGTTATAGCAGAGTCGAGACGTTATAAGTTTTATTAAGAAAATTTTCTCATAAGTTTAACAGTTTAGCATCTAGTGACCGACGCGCCCTTGTTGGCCCACCCTGTATAAAAATAAATATAAAAAAAAATGTGTAACAAAATAATATAATATAAGTCTAATGAGAAAATAAAAAAAAAAAATATTCAACTAACACGTAACAAGTCCTAGATAACAATAGGAATAAATAATTCATATGCGTAGTTATTTTTGACATTATTTTGGCATTTCAAATATATAAAGTATTTCATATCTGCTGATCCAAAAAATACTGTTTAGCTCCCTTTTAAAGCTTTCATACAACACTTCCTTAAATTAGTGCCCAAAGAATAATAGTAATGGACAGCATTGTAAGAAAAGCTTCTTTGAAAAATGCAGTTTCATGACGGGATAAAGTCAGAGTTGACTTACTATTTATTACGCACTGTTCTCTGCTGCTGTTCTATTCTATAGGATAGTTAATGACGCAAGTATAGAGGAGCATCCAACATAAGCATCCTGTGGGTAAAACTAACAAGATGATACTTAAATGTATTCTCTATGTTAAGCCATTTTAAATTTCGAAAGTACCTAAGACCATATTTAAAGCTGACACAATTATTTTGTAAAACTTAAAGTCTCTTTCTCATAACCTTAACCAAGCATGGTCAATAAAGTATTAGGCCATAATAAAGTGAAGGCAAAGAATATGCTATCACAGCTTTTTTCGTGTTTTAAAGTTAAGTACATATTCATTACTGTAGAGTTTTCAAATACTAAATATGCCCTTCTAAACAACCCATTAATATGCTCATTGAACCTTAATTCGCTATCAAACACAGCCCCCACATTTTTGGTCTTTTAACAAGAACTAATTTTTGCTTATCAAGAGTTATGTTGAGGAGATTACAATTCCATAAAGACAATATCAAGATGCGAACAAAACAGCATACTTGTCCACAATATTATATTCTGTGATGAGGCTATATATAGTTTAAATGAAATGGTCAATAGACAAAAAGTCAATGTGTGAGCTGGAATATTTAATAACAGAATTATAGGACCATTTTCTTTGATGAATCTCTTACTACTTAGACGAAATTTTTTCAAATCTCTGGATAAGTCGACGGGATCTAATTGAATGGACATCAAGGTCACCGGACCCTACACCATTGGATTTCGGTCTATGGGGGTACTTGAAGGAGAGAGTATATTATTAATATAGAGCAGACAACCTTAAGGACCTAAAAGATAGAATAAGTATGGAGATAAGTAACCTGCCGAAAGTGTTCGTCGTGCGGTATAGTATAGTATTTACTATAGACTTGGTGAATGTCAAGTGGGAGGTGGAGGCCACTTTCAGCATTTGATAAAATAAGTCGAATCATTTAAGTGCTAAATCTCAAATAGCTCTTAAATTCAATTGTTCCTTAAAAATTTGACTTGGGCTTGTTTTACAGCTGAGAAATGAGCAAGCCCCTACTTTTTTGGTACCATAGGATGAAAAGATGAACAGCAATTTAAATCAATTTCCGTGTTTTGGCGTTTTCTTTAAAAATAACTTATAGAAATAATTTTATGCAGGGCTCTTGAACAATAGAACTGGTAACTTCGCTGCAAGAAAAAATTAGTAAAGGGGAATTAATTATTTTCGTTTTTTTAGAATCCCTAGTAACGTCGTCCTCCAACGCCCACAAAGAACATACTTTTATTCGTCCTTTGTTGGGTGCACATTAATTATATTTACTTTCATATCGTATACGTATCTACCTTTCCTAGGTTAGACTCCGCCGGACAAATATTTTAAATATCCGTATTAACTGAAATATTTGGTTCGGAAGATGTTAAGATTCCAGCTACCAAGATTCAAGATTTTCATCTCTGATGGAAAGTTTATTATTTTAAGTTGCAAGGTTGCTATTAGAGTAAATTTATCATATTACTTAATATCAAAAATAATATTCCCTGCTTAAAAATATTAAAAAAGTTCCTATAAACCTATATCCGGAAATGTTTCGCTTCAGAAATACGCAGGCTTTTAAAACTTGGTTTTTATTTTTGCTTTAATTTTTAAAATAATGTCGATTTTTAACCTAAAATTGATATCTGGGGGTTTCTTGAAATGCGAAATTTGAATTTGGTGTTTGTATGGCCCCTACTTGCAGAGGACGCCACCTACATGTCTTCTAACTCTTTTGAGAGGTCATAACTTTTTTATACGTTCTTGTATTACATCTTTAAGCAAAAAATTGATTTTTCTAGCATTTTTACAAGAAAAAGGTTTACTTGGTAGAAGTCGCTAGGAGCAACCGTTCTCGAGAAAAAGAATAATAAAAAAATGAATGACATTTATTTACATATCGCAATGTCAATAACAGAGTTTGATTAAATTGCATTTGTCTCCTAAACAAAGCCGACTAACTAACCTGAAACAAAAAATGCCTTTACATAATTTTCATGGCTTTCTTGGTTTTTAGGTGACAGGGTGTTTTCGAGAATATTTGCTTTTTGACTATCCCCTGTATTTCGGTTATCCTTTAGTGTATCAAAGAAACAAAAACTGTTTCTGAGAGAGTTTTCTAAGCAGAATTTAGTGGCGTGCTTACTTTTTTTCTGGGGCACCCTGTATATTTTCCCTTTATTTAATTAGGCTATTTTTAGGCTTTTCAAAAATATATAATAGTTGATAGTTACTATAGTCTATCTTTAAATGATGCAAAGTAATAAATCAATCAAAACCGTCTTCTCCATGGGCGTGCATGATTTTTTGGCATGTATAGATTTAAATAGGTCTAAATTTTTAAATTTCTGCAGAATTAGTACAAGTATCGACATTAAATTCAAGTTTTGTCTTCAAATATATATTTTAATATTAAATTTTTTAAGCTTAAAATTATGTACAGCCGCACCATTTACCTGGAATTTTAGAAAGCAATTTTATCAAATCTAATTAGAGTCTAGGTACTTATTTCGTTTCTGCTCTAATTATTTTATTCCTTTTTTTTTGTACCTAATCCTGGTTACCTGTTTGCTAACCATGTGGTTATTATGCCTTTATAGGTGCCTGTATTGGAATAATACACTTATTTATATCTATATATACCTACCTTGGGTGTTTGTTTCTTAGTAAAACTAGTCAAAGTGTGAAGTGTTTTTTTTAATTGAATATGCAGAATTTTTAACAATTGCCTAAACGCCGTAGTATAGTATAGTATGTATAGTAAATGAAAAAAAATTAATTCTTAACTGTTACGATTCTATTAAAAGTAAGAATGCCGATTTGAGTGTTGACAACGCAGTGCAATTTACAGCAGATATGCTTAACGTTGGGAATACAACAATACACGGTGGGCCAAAAAAAGTGACCACATTTGACTTTTTGGAATAACTTCATTGTTGAAAATTATTTTTGAACCAAATTTGCAGGACATATTAACAAAAGTATAGGTTCTCGTAAAATGAATTTAAAAGTGATAGGATTAAATTACAATATCGTACAGGGCAAGTTAAAATAAGAAGTTATTTCAAACTAGCCGCAAAATTAGTTTTTTTATTTTTTTTAATAATTGTGACTTACCTACATCTTAAAGTTTGTTTTATTCTGAACAAGAAAAGTCTTTTCACATTTTTTGATATTACATTCGGTTCGATAGTTATAAGCAATTTTTTCACCAAACATTTCTCTGCGGTTTATTAACATCAAATCAAATCTAATGATCTAACAAAAAAAAATCATTTAAAAATTGTTCAATATGTCCTCCGGTTTGTTCACTGCATTACTGTAAACGTCTTTTCCATTGATTAATTGTGCCATTAATTGTGTTTTGGTCAAAGTTTTCCCAACAGCGTACAATTTCTCGTTTTAAGTCGCCCATACTATTCAAATTTCTATTTTTGTGCACGGCTGCTTCCAAATTTCCCCATATGGCGTAATCCACAGGATTAAGGTCTGGACTGTTTGGCGGCCATTCATCTGGAGCGATAATTTCTGGACACTGTTGTCTTAAAAAACTAATGGTATATTGTGATCGATGGGCAGGGGCACCATCTTGCATGAAAATATAATAATCCTGAAACGTTTCGAATTCCGGTAGCATGATTTCAAGAACTTCATGGCAGTATACCATAGAATTAACTTTCACGCCAGAGTTTATAAAAATTACACTGATTTTGCCTAGTTTTGATACACCAAGGGAGACCATCACGCCTGGAACAAAGTGTCCTTGTTCAATAAGTAGCCTATCTGCACTAATGTTTTCTTTTTTAGTGACATTGTCATACAACCTATTATTCTGGGAGTTTTTCGGCGGTCACAAGTAAAACATTTTCTCGTCCGTAAACCAAATATTATTGACACTATTATTTCTTCTGAATTTTCTCTACAAACCTATACACCTATCTAATCTTGACCTTTTTGACACTTCCGATAATTTATGCACATATCGTCTTTTAAAGGTTTTAAAATGACGGTCTTCCTTAACAATCCGTCTAACTGAATTTCAATCATTCTTGGGCTTTTACTACTTCCTGGAAAGTTTACAGAGCTTTTAATATTTCTTCTAACAATTTCAATGTTTCTCTGGGCCCTTACACTGCGTGCCCTCCCACTCCCTTGCTTTCTCTCAAAATTGCCGTTATTTTCCCTCATTTTTTTCAGCAGTCTTGAAACACTTGATAATGCCCAATTTCTGTTAGGAAATTCACGCACTATTTTTTTCGCACCATAGTTTTTTTCCTGCCAAAGCGCTTTTATCAAAATTTTATCGTTTATTGTAAGCATGTTATTGAACAAATCAGTATTTTCACTTTAACTATGACAACTGTCAAATTACAATTCATAGCAACCATTAATAAAAAGACGATATGAATTTGTTTACATGGCCAACTAAAAAAAGGGTGACATTCAATTATTAATAATAATTGTTACAAATTAACAGTCGAAATGTTTGGTGAAAAAATTGATTTAACCATCGAACCGAATGAAATATCAAAAAATGTGAAAAGACTCTTTTTGTTCAGAATAAAACAATCTTTAAGACGTAAGTCATAATTATTAAAAAAAAATAAAAAAACTAATTTTGCGGCTAGTTTGAAGTAACTTCTTATTTTAACTTGCCCTGTACGATATTGTAATTTAATCCTATCAGTTTTAAATTCATTTTACGATAACCTATACTTTTGTTAATAGGTCCTGCAAATTTGGTTCAAAAATAATTTTCAACAATAAAATTATTCCAAAAAATCAAATGTGGTCACTTTTTTTGGCCCCCCGTGTATATAAAATTTTAAAAGGAGAAAAATATTTTGCCGTCAAACCTCCAAAAACTACTCCAGGACGACCAAAACTTGAGCTGGATGACATTTTAATGCAGAGAATAAAGCGAAAAGTTCATAGTTTCTTTAAAAAACAAGGAATTCTTACGGTAGACAAAATTTTGTCCTCAGTCCGAGAAGACCAGGACTACCTATTTATATGGAGAAATACGCTTTGGAAATAAATTTAATAGACAGAAACGATATCGTCTGTTGGAGAAAAAATTACTTAAGAAGAATCCGAAAAGCCAGAGAAGAAAATAAAGAAATTTTTAACCTAGACGAAACATGGCTAAATGAAAGCCACACTGTGACTAAATTTTGGCAGGATGAAAATATTAAAAGTTTAAGGCAAGCTTTTTTTGGAGGATTGTCCACAGGATTAAGACCGCCATCTGGAAAAGGACATGGACTTATTATAACCCATATTGGAAGTTCTGAAGGCTTCATTAAAGGTGGTCTACTGATGTTCCAATCTAAAAATACAGGAGACTATCACTAAGATGTGAATGCCGATGTCTTTGAAGAATGGTTCGATCAACTGTTGGATCTTATATCAAGAGGTGCAATAATTGTATTGGATAATGCAAGTTATCACTCTAGGCTGACGGAAAAATTACTGACAAGTGCGTGGCGTAAAAGTGAAATAACAGAATGGCTAAGTTTAAGACAAATAAAATTTCCATTAGATTCCTTAAAAAAAGAACTATTGGTACTAGCTAATTTACATAAAAATGCATTAAAAAAATATGTAGTCGATGAAATGGCAAAGTTACAAGGATATCTGTGCTCAGACTCCCTCCTTACCACTGCGAATTAATCCCGATGGAACTTATATGGGCTCAAATAAAGACAGATGTCGCTAGAAAAAACAGAACTTATAAAATGGTGGATTTAAAAAGACTCTTTAATGAAGCTATGGGTAAAATCAGTGCGGAAAAGTGGAAAAAGTGTATCGATCATGCGATAGAAGAAGAAGCCAAAATGTGGAAGGTAGATATAATAATCGAAGGAATGGTTGAACCGCTTATTATAAACGATGTTAATGTTCATCTTTCGAATCGGACTATGATTAAGCTATAACGACAAAATATTATTCGATTTTTGAAAATGCTTTGTTTGTAAGATTCTATGTTATATTTTGTTTTTGTAATTATATTATGTAAAATAGTACCACCCATTGTAATTTATTAGCTAATACGATTTTTTAAATGTTCTCATATGTTATAAATACCTACGAATATAGTATAATACAATTTTACTAGGATAGGCATGTTAAAGATTTTTAATTTAAAAACTTCCCCTATACACGCCCTGGCTAAGGGACTTTATGACAATAGCTTGCGATGAATTCAGGATGGACCTACTTAAAGAATGCTCATTATTTGGATACTTTAATGTAAACATAATAGATTTTTAAAGATGGTGTTTAAATTGTTCTTGATACCCCGGTATGCGTTGTGCATATTTAATGAGCATTTATAACTTCGCTTCATTTAAAGATAGACTATATTAACAATAAACGCACAATTAGAAAAATTTAGATAATTAGGGTAGTATTTATAGGCCATGAAATCACTAAAACAAAGAAAATAATATGTCATGACTGTTGGAATAAATATTATATAAAAATATACGGGCGAAATTTAACATAAATAATCAAATTTTGTTATCTGTTACCGCATTTTACAATAATAATTGGGAAATCGTTTTTAAAACCTTAAAATCTACCTATCTATAAATACTATGTAAAAATACACTAATATTACATTTGCAACTGGGGAACCAAGTCTTGTATTATGGCGATTGATATTGCCTGTGCGGAGCCTATAACTGCTTGTCGACTTGTATTCGATTTAGATACAGTTGCAAAAAATAAGTCGTCGCACAGCATTCCCAGTACGTAAATAGTACACAATCTTTACTTCATAGGGTTTAAAATGTTATTTATTTAATAATTTTATAGACACAAGATTTTATCACCCCGAAAATTTTTTTTCTTTGACTTTGCACGAACTTCTAGTACCTCTACAAAAGCTAAAATGTTCATTTCATCCCTTTTTTCTTTCGCGATTCCCTTTATTATTATATGATTTAGGTAGGTCTTGGCTTTATAAATGATCCATTATTAATTAAATTAATTTTTAAACTTGAAAATGTTACTTGATTGGGCTGCCTTCTCTCTGGATATCTCTAAAAGTAAGTTAGATATTTAAATTACAAGATTGTAAACCTATCTATTTTCATTGCACTCTATAAAGCAAACTAACATTTTGCAACACAACGTATTTTTCAAAATTTTCATATAACTATAGGTACCTACTACATTTTGGCCATTTCTTTTTAACTTCAGTGAGATGGTGACATGTATTTTAACAAAACGTTATTTTAGACTATACATTTTGACAAATAGTCATGACAGACATATACAGGGTATTCCATACTCGATGGTACGTTAGAAGTATCTGGAAAACGAAAGGAAAAATAATTTTGAATTTCTTTTTTTTACCGAAACTATGTGAATTAAAGCTTCAATATTTTCGTCTCCAGATGTCAAATCAACGTAACATTTTAACGTCATTTAGAAAACATGTGGTACTTTGATTTTGGCAACATATGATCGTCGACTTCTATACAGAGTGTCCTAAAAATTAATTGCAATTCAGATTTTATATGGGAACCAAGTCTTGTATTATGGCGATTGATATTGCCTGTGCGGAGCCTATAACTGCTTGTCGACTCGTATTCGATTTAGATACAGTTGCAAAAAATAAGTCGTCGCACAGCATTCCCAGTACGTAAATAGTACACAATCTTTACTTCATAGGGTTTAAAATGTTATTTATTTAATAATTTCATAGACACAAGATTTTATCACCCCGAAAATTTTTTTCTTTGACTTTGCACGAACTTCTAGTACCTCTACAAAAGCTAAAATGTTCATTTCATCCCTTTTTTCTTTCGCGATTCCCTTTATTATTATATGATTTAGGTAGGTCTTGGCTTTATAAATGATCCATTATTAATTAAATTAATTTTTAAACTTGAAAATGTTACTTGATTGGGCTGCCTTCTCTCTGGATATCTATAAAAGTAAGTCAGATATTTAAATTACAAGATTGTAAACCTACCTATTTTCATTGCACTCTATAAAGCAAACTAACATTTTGCAACACAACGTATTTTTCAAAATTTTAATATAACTATAGGTACCTACTACATTCTGGCCATTTCTTTTTAACTTCAGTGAGATGGTGACATGTATTTTAACAAAACGTTATTTTAGACTATACATTTTGACAAATAGTCATGACAGACATATACAGGGTATTCCATACTCGATGGTACGTTAGAAGTATCTGGAGAACGAAAGGAAAAATAATTTTGAATTTCTTTTTTTTACCGAAAATATGTGAATTAAAGCTTCAATATTTTCGTCTCCAGATGTCAAATTAACGTAACATTTTAACGCCATTTAGTAAACATGTGGTACTTTGATTTTGGCAACATATGATTGCCGACTTCTATACAGAGTGCCCTAAAAATTAATTGCAATTCAGATTTTTTAAATTTGATCAAAAGTCCCTTTTTTTAAATGGAACACCCTGTATATAGTATTGAGTGTCCAATAGAGTGGACCAATTGAATTTTTTTCATATAGAGTATTCCTCTACCTATTCTGAACCGCTTTCGATTTATAAGCCATTTTATGAATAATTACTGTTCATATTCGAGAACTAGACATTAAAGATCTAAATCGGTAAGTGTGCCATGATCAAAACAAATTTCCTTTCATAATAAATTGTGGTTCTAAAAAGAAAATTAAAACTTTCGGAATTCTCACCTAATACGTCAGATGTTTAAAGTGCTGACTATTTTCATGTAAGCAATCGGCAATACATGTCATCATATTATGACCGGTAGTCGCTCTTTGAATTTCTAATGGATCAAGTTCTTCAAAAGTGCGCCTTACCCGATTTTCTAGATCTTCTTTTGAATTTACTGGTGTTTTTAAACCACTTCTTTAATCCTACCCCAGAGGAAAAAGTCTAAAGGATTAAGACCTGGAGATCGCGGTGGCCAACTCCATGGTCCTTCACGTCTTATCCACCTATCTTCAAACATATCATACAGTTGCGCGGAAACTTCATAGGTACAATGAGCAGAAGCTCCATCTAATTGATACTAACAGTTTCTTAAATCGATGAGCGGTAGATTATCCACACAGTACAGATACGGCCGTTCTTAGAATTTCGAGGAACTTAAATTTTCATCATAAATATAGATTGATAATTGCCTATCCATCAACAAACACAATACATTAAAACTAAATCTTTGTTGGTAACCTCTTTCTTTTATAACGTATGGATTTTCTGCAGCCCAATAGTGATTATTTTGACGGTTAAATACTCCTTCGCGTGAGAATTTTGCTTCATCAGTCCAAATAATTCTTTTCAGAAAATCTGGATCCTACTGTGTTCGAATTAATAACATTTCGCAAAGATCTACACTTTTTGGAGGATTACCGCTTGTAAAGCCTGTAATGTAATTAGTTTGTAGCCATGCATATTATGTTTATGTAAAATTCTCCATATTGATGTTCTATTTATTCCTAAATCATTTTTGGCACTTGTTATTGAAGCATGGGGATAGGCATGAAAATACACCAAAACGTTAATTTCGTTTTCTTCCTTTTCAGTAACAGGGTAAGATTGATATCTTGGAGCCTGTACATTTCCGAAATTTAAAAAATTACCTTCAAATCTGAGAAATTTCCGTGGGTTCAATGGCGGCAAATTCGGAAAAAGAGCGTTAAATCTTCTGCAGGTTCTTGAAACAATTCTTTGACACTCGCCGTGAATATAAACAAATTTAAAATATCCGCATTTCAATATCTATTATTCTCCATTTTTGCTACTTTAATCTGACATAAGCAAACCCAAACTAAAAAGTGTGAAACATGTCATGTCACCATCGTTATGTATTGCAGTTGTTACATCATGGCACACTTATCGATTTAGATCTTTAATGTCTTGTTCTCGAATATGAATAGTAATTATTCATAAAATGGTTTATATATGAAAAAAATTCAATTGGTCCACTCTATTCAACACTTCAATAATATACAGGGTGTTCCATTTAAAAAAAGTGACTTTTGATCAAATTTATAAAATCTTAATTGCAATTAATTTTTAGGACACTCTGTATAGAAGTGAAGCGATCCTATGTTGCCAAAATTAAAGTACCACATGTTTGATGTTTAAATGTTACGTTAATTTGACATCTGGAGACGATAATATTGAAGTTTTAATTCACATAGTTTCGGTAAAAAAAAGACACAAAATAATTAATATTTAAGAAACGGCAAAAGAAATGGAAAAATATCCTATACAGAAAAAACCTAGATTGCTTCGCAGAATCTAAAAATAAAATAAACTATAGGGTGTCCCATTTAAAATTCCAATGTTGATGTCAGTTATCAATAGATCTGGCACCACTGCAACCGCGAAACTGTATTTAAAAGCTAGAGCGCAGCCTCCTATGGCCGTAGTGAAAATTTCAAAATTATTTTTCTTTTTGTTTTCCAGATACTTCTAACGTACCATCGAGTATGGAATACCCTGTATTATTTTGTATGTTTCAATGGTTTCGTGGACCCTACCTTAATTTTTTTTATTTTTTTTATTTGTGCGTTTATTGTTAATAGTAACTATCAACTACAGTAAAACCCCTGTTTGCGACCGCCTCTATAATGTGACCACCTGCGTTGAACGACCGGTTATGAATTCTCCATATTTAGAAATGGAAATCCCATTATTTTATATTCCCCTTTACCGACCCATACGTTAAACGACCGCGACTCATCATCGGAATTTTTAGTAAACAAAAATGCAAAAAACACCGTCTATTAGGGGCAGTAAAACCCGACTCGACGATTCTTAAGAAACATAGGTACAAACACTAATTACTTCATTGCAGGCGGATTCATTTAATTTGCTTTAAAGGCTGATAAATCGGTTGTTAACATTAGTTTTGTTTTGAATAGTCTTTGTGCGTTTTGGGACTAACATGAATATTTGAAGATGGCCAGAAAACGGAAAGCGAATAAATTGAAATAATCGAGAAAAGTGAAAAAACTGGTTTATGTAGCAGGAAATTGGCTGAAAAATTTAAAGTGACTATGTTGCTTCAAAATAAAGTAGAAGTTAGAAATTTGTTTCAAAAATGTGGCAACAGTGAAAAAAAAATGTCCCAAAACCGAAGGTGTGGCAGTGAACCAAATTGTTTTTAACTGGTTTTGTGAGGCGCGAAACAACACAACACTTACGAATATCCGGGCCCATAATTCAAGCAAAAGCCCTCGAATTTGCTCAATGTCTAGGACTAGATAACTTCAAGGCATCAAATAGGTGGTTAGAAAAATTCCGTCGTGCGTCGGTACGATATTACCCTTAAATCAATCCCAAAATTACACTGGATAATGTCAAACTTATTTTTCTTCCACCCAATACTACCTCACACTGTCAACCTTTGGACCAAGGCATTATTCAGAATTTTAAAATGCTCTACAGAAGTTACCTTATTAAGAGGCTTTAACATGTATAGACAGTGGTTGTCCTCTTCAAGAAATCGAAATAATATTGCAATAACCAACGCCTTGATATGATTTCGGTGGCCTGGCGCAATTTGTCCCCCGTGACAATAAAAAAATGCTTTATGAAAGCCGGATTTAGGTGTAATATAGATAATATTGGCGACTTCGAACAAGAAGATAATATTCCGCTCGCACAACTGTTTCCTAACATTAAGGACACATTTGTGAATTTGAAACAATTTGCTTTTGTTGATAACGATGTGCTAACAGAAAGTGCAGCATTGACTATCGTCGAGTGTATTGAAGAGATCCAAGAAACGGGTGAAACCGTGAGGCAGAGGAATAGGAACTTGAACTTATTCCAGTGTCGAGAAAATCAACCCTATCTGAAGCCTCCGCAAGACTTAAAAAACTTTTTTAATGATGTTAACAATTTTGACAAGCTTACAAATATTTCTTAATTGCTATTCAAATGTGAATCTGATTATTCTAAAAAATAAGAATTTCAAAGCTAACATACAGTACATTGTATATAATATGTTAGTATGCACGTGCCACGTGCAGTATATACATATTGGTAAATTGGCTTCATCTCATTTAATTTTAGTTCTGATAAATTTAAACAATAATATTTAAAATTATTGTGAATATGTAGATACTTATTAATAAACAAACACTGTGAAATGCAGAGCAGTTGTTTTAATTTTTCTCTATTAATCGCCAACCCCGGTTAACCGACTAACATTTAATTCCCCGGGGGGTGGTCGCTATTGAGAGACTTTACTGTTTGATATATTTTTGAAAAGCTTAAAAACAGCCTAATCAAATAAGAGAAGTTTATAATTGGTGTCCCATTTAAAAAATCAAATGCTTGCTTTAAATCTCGAGAAGAACTACCAAAAAAAGAAAGTAAGCACTGCACTGAATTCTGCTTAAAAAACTCTATTAGAGACAGTTTTTAATATTGATAAGTTAAAGGATAGCCGAAATACAGGGAATGGTCAAAAAGCAAACATTTTCGAGAACAGCCTGTGGCTTAAGAATTAAGAAAGCTATGACATTTCTGTTTACCGCATCTTTTGTTTCACGAAAAAGTAGCGAAGTAATGTAAAAACCGTAAGTTTCTATCTTTACTAGTAAGTAACATAAGGATTATCACTAAAAACTAGTAGCACATTAGCGAGATGTATTTATAGTCAACCGGATTTATAGCTTTAATAGCAGTTACATGCAGAATTAAAAGTACCTAATGGTAACTTTGTAAAGAGTATATTTATTATAGACAAAGCTGAAAAGAACCTAGGTATTTATACTTTTGTTTGTCCCAGTAGGTACAGTCATTCGTTACTAAAACTTACTGGCGTACAACAAAATGTTTGACGGCTTTATAATATTTTAATTTAATTCGATCATTATTAGTTAGGGTAAACTACCCAATCGTTGTCACTCAACCAATTATCGGCACTTCTCTAAGTTTTTGTTAATTTAAAAAATCTTGCTAAAATAAAGCCAAAATATAGGATATCAGAGTAATAGCGACAACCCTGCCCAATATTTGCTGACCGTTACGCCGTTTGTGCCATTTTGGCGCCAGTTCTCGCGTTGAAAAGTTCGTTCGATATCCTAAAAGTCCTGTAAAATTAGCGTAAAGGTAAGAATGTTCTTGGTAATTATATGATATTTTTTAACTTTAAAGAGAAAAATTGAGGTATGTAGCTGTTGTATATTATAGATAAACATTGTCTTAAAGCTAAAAAATGATGTAAACCATTATAACCTAACATTTTAATTATATTTATTGGGTGCCAATTATTGGGTATGTAAACTGCTCGGTTTCTATTTGTTGGCACCCATGCCAACTATTGGTATAATTAGTAAGATTTGATTGCCCAATTATTGGCACTCAAATTTCTTAATCTTTTTTTGGTAAAAAGGTGTTTTCATTTAAGTTCTTGCTATGGTTTTCTAAATAAGCAAAACAAAACCTGACTGTTATGTTCAGTTTTTCTGCTGCTGGTTCTATAACACCACCACTAATTATATTTCCGAACAAGGGATTAAATGCAGCTGTCTCGAATAGTATTCCCGGTAATTTGGGTGTAGCTATGACGGACAATGGATGGATGAAATCCAAAGTATTTGTCGACTACATTAAAAATGTGTTTTATAAAACTCTCGTTGAAGCGAACGTTCAATTTCCCGTGATCCTTTTTGTAGACGGTCACCAGACCCATTTAACATATGAACTAAGCAATGTCTGCACAGAATTACAAATAATACTCATAGCGCTGTATCCTAACGCTACAAGAATATTGCAATCTGCTGACGTATCCTGCTTTAAGCCATTAAAAAGCTTTTGGAGAAATGGCGTTCTTGAATGGAGGAGAGAAAATCCATATTGCCAATTGGGAAAACATAATTTTGCCCCAATATTAGAAAAGGCTATTTTACAACTTAAGGAGGAAAGCATCAAAATCGGCTTTCGAGCATGTGACTTATGCCCATGAAATCCTTGCGCAATAGATTTTTCTAAGTGCCTTGGAAAAGATGTTTCGCAAGAACCACGTGCATCTACCTCCAGAGCTGAAACTGAAGGTGGTAAGGAAACCATATCTTTCTAGCTTGATAAATGAAAAAGTAATTAAACAGATCGAAAACGAAAATCCAGATCACAATGAGTGCCAATATTATCAAATTTTCAGAAATATATACTCTAAAATTAAATCTACGACCAATTTAGACGTCGGTTTTGTTCAGGTGGTTGAAGCGGAGACAACCGCTGATTTTTCTGAAACTGATATTTTTAATATGCCAGTGATTTTTAATATACCATTCGAAAATGCAACCGACGGAAATGATGACAAAAAGAAAGAAAAAATATTACCTAATAATTTTGAGATGAAAACTGACAAAAAAAAAATAGGACAACAAAATATATCTGAAAATAAAAATCATAATAAAATTAACATTATTCAAAATATATTACTATCACCAGGTGTAAAAGACAAAGAAAGGCGAGGTGAAATAAATATATTTGATGTTGAAAATAGTCCAGTAAATATGTCGAAAAAATTGAAAGATGATTTACATTCCGAAAATAATTTCAGTATACCTGGGAAGTCAGATAATAAAAATACTGAAAACCAGTTAAACAGTATCCAAGAAAACAAAAATGAAATAAGAAATTAAGAACAAAAGAGCAATATAATGAGATACCTAACGAAACCAAAAACTCCTCAAAGGACAGGAAAGAGGAATTCACAGAGAGTATCATATGTTTTGATTTCATCTGAGTATAAGAAACATCTCCAGGAAAAAGAGGATATAACGAATGAAAAAAGGAAGAAAATCAATTAAGAAGGAAAAATAGAGCTGAAAGCAAGTTACCGAATAAACAACCCGAAAAAAAAACGAAGAAAAAGAAGGACATAGAACATACGACACGCTCACAACCAGTCAATCAGAAAAGGTTAAATATGCCTGGTATTGCAAGCACAGAAAAAAATAGGTATAAAAATTTTCTTGAACAAGACGTCAAAAAAGAAAATATTTTTGAAATAAAACCTCAAGAACTGTTGACTACTAATAGTCATATAAGAAACCTATTTGCTGATGAACCCGACGAGGCGAACGCAACAACAGTGTCCTGTAATAATATATCACCAGAAGAAGAAACGCCAACAAATAATATGGTAGTAAAAAATTGCTTATGTTTCATATGTACCTACAATATTAGTGTCACCACTGTTGGAATTAGATGTTGCTCATGTATGAGGTGTTATCACGTAAAATGTTTAAAGAAACAAGAAATTTACAAAGAAAATTTTATATGCACAACCTGTTTTTTGCAAAACACATAACTTGATTTTTTTTTAATTCTTCACTTAATTTTAAGTCGTTACGTTCCCATTAATAACCAAAGCTTCACTTTAGTTTAATAAGTAAAATATATGTACCTATGTTTTTGTTTTATGTAGCACTATTTTGGATATATAATAAATTGCTAAAATATTTATTAATACCTAACGAGGTACCTATCTACCTACCTTTCCTTTTTGACCTCCGTAATTTTAGGGGTGCCAACAATTAGTAAAATTAGTGTGCCAATAATTGGCATATGGGTGCCAATAACTAGCAAATGCCCAAAAATACAAATTAACAAATTTAAATATTTTTTGCAACATTGTTTTTAAAAAACAGGTATCAAAAATTATAAAGTACGGTTTCCTGTTTTGTATTAAAATGTAAAAATAGCATATACCCTAATTATTCAATTTAACTTAGCACAAAGTCCATATCGTTACCTTAAAGTGCCAATAATTGGGCTGTTCACCTAAATGCACAATCTGTAATACTAAATTGTAAAATTATAAATATTGGAAAATGTCTAAGTGTCAACTTTACTTAGTATACAAACATGAAAAACAGAATTATCAGGGGGGAGGAAGTAACTCAAAAAAATTTCGTATTTTGGGTTTGTCTCTAGCCACATACCGTCAAAATAATTATGCTTAGTTATTTTTAACAACCTAAATTTGATCTGTTTTAGGGTTTACTGGTTTTATAATAGGACAATAGGACAATTATTCACCCCTGAACGCCATTAAAAAAACTTTACTGTATAATAAGTAGCAACGTATGGACATAACTGGCAATGACTGCATTTTCGTTTCCTCTCCAAGACTGGACTGCCATTTATCAACGCATGTCATTTTATCTCGAACATCAAAATTCAATTTACGGATCACATTCTTAAATCAAAATTGTAGCTTACCGTTTGCTAGTTGCTCTTTTCTAAAAACTTCAAGTCATGTATATTAGTTTTTGACGTTTTTAGTATTATTTTAATTTTAAATTGACATAAATTGCTTAAATTGGGAAACTAATGCAGCATTTTTTGATTCAATTTAATTACAAAGGGGCGATCTAAGGAACACTCTAATTAATACATGTAGGCATTGCTCGTCAACCCATCTGTAATAAGGGGAATTTAAAGCCAGCAGCTTGCTGTCCTAATGGCGTTTCGAGAAACATCTAACAACCCTTAAGTTTCCGTCTATACGCCCCGATCTTTATAAGCTCATTTTTATTCTGAAGATATTTCATTTTTTAGAACAGAGTATAACGTAAATTTAGGTTTTGCACGTTAGAAACATTCACTGACGTATTGTACAGAGAATTAATAAGGTGTGTACGCAAGTTTTTAGGATAACTTTTTAAGAGATGTTGATGTTATTTTGTTTTTAAAACTGATATACAGGGTGGCCAACTAAGCGAGGTAAGCGGTTGTATACTGAAAAGTATTAGTCGCACATAAGAAATAGCTGGAAGATATTTTTAAGTCTCTAAAATGGCCACCAGAAAAGGATTTTCTACGAAATTTATCCCATGATGATATTTTGAAGATAATTGCTCCTTATTCCTTGTAATATTTGGTTTCTTTCTTGTTTTGCACTTTTTCCTCTATCACTAAAAATGAGGTGGTGGGGGAATGTTAAACTTTCCTTCATTTAAATACTAATAAATCAATTTTGGCTTGACCAAATTTAAACAGCTTGATCTCGTTTAAGAGGTGTTTTTTGCTCTATTTGCTACAATTCCAATACTTACACAAACAAAAGTATGTGTATTATAATAAGAGAAGTCTAACATCAGGGACGCTGGAGTGTTAATGTGTGGTGTGGTATAATAGGGGGTACAGTTATTGGACCCTATTTATTTCACCATCTACTAAATGGTAACCGATCTTGGACTTCCTTAGGATTGCCGGGTTTATTAGAAGATGTGCCTTTACAACCAGACAAAATAATATGTTTATACAGCTCGACGGCTGCCCAGTCCATTTTTTAATTAACGTGCGGGAACACATAAATGACTTATATTCAAATCGGTGGATCGGAAGCAAGAGCCTGTTTTCCTGGCCAGCCAGATCACCTGACTTGACCTGTTTGGACTTTAATTTGTGGGGTCTAATAAAAAATCTTGTTTTCCAAACCAGACCATTGACCAGGGATGATCTGGAGATCAGAATTCAACAGGCAATTCATGGCATCGCAAGAGCGGAAGTAGGAGCTGCCGTCCTTTCTACTCGAGAAAGGCTCGAGCAATGTGTGGATCATGTTGGCAGACACTTCGAGCACTTAAGACACTAATCTGTTATTTTATTTGTCAGTTTTTTTTATGTTAGTGTGAATTAGAAATTATTACAAATATTTGCATTAGGTACTAATATTATTACAAATATAATTTTTTTAGTTTTGACGTTGGAAAGTTGATTTTTTTTTCATAAGGTTAAGGTAACAAGTGGTAAACAGGTTCATTGCCATAATAGATAATTAAATGAATATCCCTATGTTGCTTAGCCCAACGCACCATTTAATATATCGCATTCTTTAGGGCTAGGGCGTTATCGGCGAATTTATTTTTCCCCTCATATTTCCGTTTTAAAAAAATATAGAGAGTTGCGGATTTTTACCACTTTTTAGGGTTTGCTGTCGTCTTTCTAGTAATGCTAAACAATATACAGGGTGTACCAAATTAAGTGCGCACCATTGCTAACTTTTTTATTATTGGAGATACATAGTCGGTTAAATTAGCAAAGTAGTAGCATTTTTCTGGTAATTAAAATGGTGCAGAAAAACAAATGGACATAACGTTTTTGAATAAATGAGGAACATGTATTTTTTTTTAAATGGCACACCCTGTATATCTTTTACCGAACCGTTTGCAAATCTTATACGGAATAAGAAAGTTCATATGCAATATTGGCATAAAATTGAAAAAACATCAACACAGTCATGGAAACAAAAAATGGTTTGCCTTTGACGTTTTCATCGAGACTACCATGAAAACCAAAACGAATTTATTTATTTATTTCAGAAATTAAAACTCGATTTTATTTTTAGCGGAAGAAATAAAAAAAAAACTATATTAAATGTTCAAATACATCACCGTTTTGTTCAATACATTTGCGGGCATTCTTTAATACACGTTTGGTAGCTTTTAAAACTGTACTGCCATCGACGGATGCTATAATGCGTCTAATGTTGTCTTGAAGTTCGACCAGATTCGCATATCTCGTTTTAAAGACTTCGTCCTTGACATACCCCCAGAAGTAAAAGTCTAATGAAGTTACGTCAGGAGGCCTTGGGGGCCAACGTATCGGACCATTTGTTGCCATCCACCTTTCTCTGAAAAGCCTTTCTAACAATATTCTCACTTTGTGAAACTGATGAGAAGGAGCTCTATCTTGTTGAAAATAAATTTGGTTACGGTCCTCTAAGTTCACATCATTTAAATATTCTTTTAGTAATTCTGACAACATATTAACGTATCCCCTGCCGGTCAGAGTACCTTTATAAAAAATTGGCCCAATAATTTGGCTGCCTATGAGACCACACCAATCATTAATGCTAAATCTTACTTGCGGATTTCTGGGAACAGCAATAAACAAATTTGTTCTAGACCAAAAGTGCATGTTTTTCCGATTAAACATACCCCTATTTGAAAAGTTCGCTTCATCGCTCCATAAAATTTTCTTTAAAAAGATAGGATTTTGCGTACACATATCTTGTATCCGTTGGCAAAAAATGAGTCTTCTTTCAGTGTCACCAGGTAATAATGTTTGCACTGGTCGGTACTTATAAGGTACAAACTTACATTTTTTTAAAATCCTCCAAGTTGTAAATAAACTGAAACCACCGTCTCTTACCAAATCTCTAGTTGAATTATTTTTGTGCGCTTCAAAATATGCCAATACATTTACTTCTACTTGTGCACTTATTATAAACTGTTTTTTAGACCTCGCCTTTATAAAAACTCTTTCGTTACTTCTAAATTTTCTATACAGCCTTAGAAAATCCTTCTGTCTGGTTGCTCACGTTCAGGATACTTTTGACCGTATTGCTTGAGTGCTAGTACACTATTTTTTCTGCAACCAAGATATGCTTCTAACATATCGCAATGTTCTAAATGCGAGAACGCCATTTTGTAATATTTAAAAGCAAGAACTAGATAACTTAACGCCAAACTACGAAAAGTTTGGATTCGTTAACAATAACGGCTACCCAAAATGAGGACACTTTAGTTAATTCGTTTTTGTTTTCTTGGGAGTCTTGATGAAAACGTCAAAGGCAAACCATTTTTTATTTTCATGGCTGTGTGGATGTTTTTTCAATTTTAGGCCAATATTGCATATGAACTTTTTTATTCTGTATACGATTTGCAAACGTTTCGGTAAAAAATATACAGGGTGTGCCATTTAAAAAAAATACATTTTCCTCATTTATTCAAAAACGTTATGTCTAATTGTTTTTCTGCTTTCACCATTTTAGTTAATAGAAAAAATGCTAATACTTTGCCAATTTAACCGACTTTGTATCTCCAATAATAAAAAAGTTAGCAATGGTGCGCACTTAGTTTGGTACACCCTGTATAACATGTAATTTAAAATTTCCGAGAACATCGGGAATATTTGGGGAGTTGTCAAAGAACGCCATCTGGGGTTAAAATAAAAGTCACAAAAAAATTATTTAAATTGTAGCAAATAGTGCAAAATAAGACCTCTTAAACCAGATCAAGCTGTTTATATTTGGTCAAGTCAAAAATGAGTTATTAGTATTTAAATAAAGAAAAGTTTAACATTCCCCCACCACCTTATTTTATGAGACATGGGAAAAAGGGCAAAACAAGAAAGGATCCGAATATTATAAGGAATGAGGAGCAATTATCTTCATAATATCATCAAGGGAGGAACTTCGTAAAAAATCCTTGTTTTACTTGACTATAGCTGTTACGCCCTCTGGTGGCAATTTTAGAAACTTAAAAATATTATCCAGCTATTTCTTACGGCCACTTTTGTTAATTAAATTTTTTTTTGGAAGTTGTGCGACTAATACTTCTTAATATCCAGCCGCTTACCTCGCTTAGTTGGCCACCCTGTACATTATTAATATTAATTTAATAGATGAATATTTCGCGGCTGGCTTTGCTCAGGATTTTGTCATCGACGCGTTTATGATATTGCTTTTATACGATGACGACCTGGTCATTCTGGATTTATCAGAGATCGATCTTCAGCGGAAACTTTTTGTTTTAAAATTTTGAAATCATACACGCGTGATAACCACTTAAAAGTGAATAAATCAAAGTCTAAAGTAATGCGTTTCAACCGTTCGCGGAGGCCTCACACCAGCAATTTTAATTTTAAAATTAATAATAATGTTCTGGATGTTGTTAGTGAATTTACCTACCTAGGTGTTATTTTTTCTCCCTCGGGATGCTTTTGAAAAATGACCCATACAATAGTTTTGAAGGCGAAACAAGAGTAGGAGCAGTAATGAGAATCACCTCAAAATCAAATTCTGGAACATTTTTCTGCAATAAAAACTGTTCCAAAGTTGTGCTCCAGTTTGGGGTATCAGATATGCGGACATTTGGGAGAGTATACAGACTTTTCTTCAGCGTTGATTAGACTAGAGACTGGCTCTACCCACCTGTCCTATTTTGTGTTCAGAATGACGTTGAAATATTTAATTAAAATACCTCTTATAAATAACAGTAGATTGCCCAAAATCTGTTTAAAACGTCAATTGCAACTACATGCTTTCAGTCCTAACCCGAAATACATATGGGTTTTTCAAATTAAATCTTTTTTTGAATCAAGACCGGTCACCTTGGAAGGGTTTCGAGAGCAGTGTTTTCAAGCCGATATGAGTATAGCAAATAATTCTGCTTACACTGTCTTTTATAATTATTTCAGTTTGTCCTGTATTGCAGCGAAATACATAGACTTCTGTCTGTAGCAGCTGAGAGAATGCGGACAAAATTCGTTCAGTGGTTTAGGATGTTGCCACATACCGTTACTTAATTAATTACACTTTAATTAAGCTATTAGCAAGGAATTAAATGTATTCATTGAAAATAAATAATAATATATTTAGGAAACTAAGAATATTTTAATATAATGTCAACATTATTTAAAATTTCTTCTTATCCTATTAAATTTAAATTTAAAATGGCATGGAAACATGGCAACATTTTGCACTATTAAAGCTATTATTAATTTAATTTGTTGGAACGGGTCGCCCGCAGTTCGCAAAAACAAACGGCCGGTATTTATTTCGTGTCAGTGGAGTAGTGATACAACAGTCGAAAGTTATTCAGTTTTAATAAGGGGCCTTGTCGCAAAACTTTAGTTCATTCGTCTTTGACATTAATACGACCAAAATTAAAAAAGCATTATCAATCATGAAGTTTTTTTCTTTTTTTTCTCATGCCGAAATATAATTTCCTAGTTTTATTGCATTTAAAACATATACACATGACTGCGTCATGTTTTAAAGATTGTGCCTTCCCTTACCTATACGTCGTAGTCACAGACTCGTATGTACACCTGTATAATATGTAATGTCAGCTTACATAATGTAATATGACGCCTTAACCCATTCGTTTTATTGGAGATTTGTTATTCTGATAGTTTATGGGATTATGAAACCAGATAAAACTAAACAATCTTCTGTTTGAATAATGAAAGAAAATTTTTGAACGGTTATAAAATTAAAACAGAATACACAAACCGGCAGCATAGGACACAATCTGTTCGAATTTAAGATACAATTTGTGCTTTAAGGCATCTCGTAGGTTCAAGAATGCTGCAGCGTTGACAGTGCCAGCAAATTGACATGCATTCTGCAATATTCCTTTAATTCTGGAATTCGGACGAACGAAGCCACAAGTTCTCTTATTTGGAAACAGGGATTTAAAGGGACTCGGACATTAAATTTATTTCGACATTGTAAATGGTAAATGGTGGTTCTTACAATTAAATAAAACAGCTATTACTCAATAATGAATTGTTATTGATATCATTGGTTTTGGTGAATCTTTTAAGTTTTCTAAAGTATAGTTTTACGCTATTGTCCTCGCTTATTTTATCACCCGGTACATACAGGCAACCATTCTCTTAAGTTCTTCAGCCACTATGTGCCTCCTCTGACTGCAGATATACCTTATACTGCTCGTTTCATTATGAGTTGTAAAATACTGTAACGTTTTCCCGCATGATGTGGCCAAAGTATTTTAGTTTCCTAATTTTTATTTAATTTTTATTTCTCTTTCTTAGTTTATTCCTTTTAATACTTCTGTTGCTAATTCTTTGTGTCCACGATGTTTTCATAATTTGCCGACAGATCAAGTTTTTTCATTGGGACCTTGTTAATAGTACGGGCGTTTATCCGTATAATAGAACCGGAATGACGTAAAATTTTGCCATTCAGTGTCTAGGTTGTAAATTCAAGTTACTGCGTTGATTGAAAGGGTTGCGGCTAGTATTCAACTATCTCATTTTTTAAAATGCGCCCTGACCTGTTCTATTCTCTATATGTCTAGATATTCAGCCGTATGCAATAGGTACCTTGACTTGATGTCAAGGTTGAAATTACGACATAAAAATGAATTTGACAGAAATTTCAATAGAAATGCGAGTCTGGGAAACAGGAAATCAATAAATTAAAATAATAGTTTGAAGAAATTATAATTAAGTCAAGGGACCTTCTAAATTTCATTAATTGGTATGCATTAAGGGAAAAATTGAGTTAAATTTCAAGTCAAGACTGAAAAAAGCCAAGAATTTTAACGTAAACGAAAACTTGCGCGGTAGCGAACTTAACATGATGTCAATATTGAAAACATAAAAACCTAAAAAATTTTAAAATACGAATTTTCGTGGAAATAGATTTAGTTTCGTTTATCGAATTGCTACAAAATGAAATTTAAAGGTAAGATAAATAAAATTAAATATAGCAAATTGAACTAGATACACCCACTCCAGGTATAATTAACAAGGAAACATATTTTTGAACTTTAGTTTTTTATACTCGTCGAAGACAACTAATCTACTTTTGGTAATTATGCGTTAACGGGTTTGTTTTTATTTTAGTTATTTATGAAAAAATCTTTATATAATACTGTTTATAAAGATAACAAAATTGTGTTGTTTGTCTCCTTATGTTAATATAAATAAAATATAGGTAGGTACCTATAGTCTATCTTAAAACCGTCTTCTCCATGGGCGAGCAAGATTTTTCGGCATGTATTGATTTAAATAGGCCCGAATTTTTAAATTTGTGCAGAATAAGTAAGTGTCGACATTAAATTCAAGTTTCGTCTTCAAATATATATTTTAATATAAAATTTTTTAAGCTTAAAATTATGTACAGCCGTACCAATTACTTGAAATTTTAGAAAGCAATTTTATCAAAACTAATTAGAGTCTAGGTACTAATTCCGTTTCTGCTCTAATCATTTTATTTCTTTTTTTTTTTGTACCTAATTCTGGTTACCTGTTTGCTAATTATGTGGTTATTATGCCTTTATGATTGCCTCTATTGGAATAATATACCTATTCATATCTATACATACCTACTCTGGGTTTATATCTATACACACCTACCCTGGGGTTATATATTATGGAGAATTTTCAACAATTGCCTAAACGCCCTAGAGTCGGTCTATGTACAGTAAATGAAAAAATATTAGTTCTTCACTGTTACGATTCTATTAAAAGTAAGAATGCGGATTTAAGTATTGACAATGCAGTGCAATTTACAGCAGATATGCTTAACGTTGGGAAATAACAATATATAAACTTTTAAAAGAAGAAAAAAGTGTTGGCGTCAAATCTCCAAAAACTTCTCCAGGACGACCAAAACGTAAGCTGGGTGACGTTGTAATGCAGAGAATAAAGCGAAAAGTTCATAGTTCCTTTTCAAAAAAAGGAATTCTCACGCTGGGCAAAAGTTGGTTCTCAATCCGAGTAGACTAGGACTATCCATTTATGTGTAGAAATACGCTTTGGGAATTATTAAAAAAAAAAATGGGTTTTCGGTGGAAGAAACGTAATAGGCAATCGATTTTAATAGACAGAAGCGATATCGTCTGTTGGAAAAGAAATTGCTTAAGAAGCATCCGAAAAGCCAGAGAAGAAAATAAAAAAAATATTTTACCCAGACGAAACATGGCTAAATGAAGGCCACCCTGTGACTAGATTTTGGTAGGATCAAAATACTAAAAGTTCAAGGCAAGCTTTTTTGGAAGGATTGTCTACAGGATTAAGACCGCCATCTGGAAAAGGACATTGACTTATCATAACCCATATTGGAAGTTCTGAGGGCTTCGTTAAAGGTGATCTACTGATGTTCCCATCTAAAAATACAGGAGACTATCACGAAGATATGAATGCCGATGCCTTTGAAGAATGGTTCGAGCAAATGTTGGATCTTATATCAAAAGTTGCGGTAATTGTATTGGATTATGCAAGTTATCACTCTAGGCTAAC
This sequence comes from Polydrusus tereticollis, assembly GCA_963920685.1. NCBI lineage: Eukaryota > Metazoa > Arthropoda > Insecta > Coleoptera > Curculionidae > Polydrusus > Polydrusus tereticollis. The sequence goes on from OY987335.1 coordinate 34,381,441, forward strand.
GGAAAAATTACCGACAAGTGCGTGGCGTAAAAGTGAAATAACAGAATGGCTAAGTTTAAGAGAAATAGAGTTTCCATTAGATTCCTTAAAAAAAGATCTACTGGTACTAGCAAATTTATACAAATATTCTTCTGCTTTACCTAATGGCCTTTGAAAAACATTGTTGCCAAGTGTAAACTTGATATTAATTTCAATAAATTTTCATATCAATAATTTTTAATCAACAGTTACTACAGGCCAATTTTTGAAATGAAAGTCAATTTTAATTGGAATTATTTCAACATTGACTTCAAAGTCAATGTACTTACCGCATAGGGCTGATTATCTTAAGACTACAGTAAACCAAACCATTTGATCTTGTTTACTGTGCTGTGTATAAACAGCAGAGGGCAGATAAAAATGTTATTCTAGCTTAAAAAAAGTAAAGGGCATTATGGGTACGCTAGTTCAGGGTAGTTTGTATTCGAGGCAAATTAATGTTAAATACTAGTTTAAATAGGTAAAAGCTAAGTAAAGGCTTTATTAAAAAAAATTAAAACACAGCATGAAATAAATTGTTTTGTCGTTTATTACACTGTTTGTAAATGAAAGAAAACATAATTATTAATAAGTGAATATTCTTGATAAGTTTTTTTCGTAATATCATTATGCACATGTCGCCCAAAGAAAAGGCGAGTAGCTGACTCTAATGATTTATTCCCTTCCGATTTTCTAGAATAAAAAATTAAACAGATTTCCCAATCCTTCCGCACCTCGACTAATAATTTTTTTAGCAAACTAACGATGTCGCCTTTGCGGAAATTTGTTTTAAAGAATTACCTGTTTTATGTATGATTTTTTTATATAAATTACAATTTTTGAAATTTTTGTCATAATCTTTTGTTTTTCTGGTTGGCATGTTAAAACTTTAGTAATTATCTTTTTTTTTTATCTCAGGAAGTAAACTTTTTAAAGTGGGTGGCAAATTATAAAGAAAAATCCTGTTGCTATGTATATTATATTAAAGAATTAAATACAATTTCTTTATTTGAAAAATATAATGTTCAAGTTTTATTAAAGTTTCGCGAAATAGTCGGTTGCAATATTTAATAAATATTGTGGATTATTGAAACACGCTTAATAGATATATTTAAAAAACGTGTATTATATTATAACTCGGGCGGATTAAGTAAACATATTTATTTGTATATTATATTAATTGATATTGATTTTAGAAAATTATTTTTTAGGGTATTATAGTATATATTATATGTACCATTGCGCTAAAAAGAACGGGGCACGCAATTTTAACAGGCTATTACAAAATTTTTAGGTTTGATATTTAAATTGGACAATATGTCAATAATATTTATTTATTATGAAAGTGGTAAAAATGCCTGTGTTAAGTTAACGAAAAGCTATTATATACAGGGTGTCCGGGTAAATGTGGGAAATCTCTCGGATTCAGATAGAACATATAAACATAAGATGGCAAGTTCCTATAATTTTTTACTTACCGGCTCTCCCTACGTAGATATGTGCCCCTGAAGGACGTCCCTGGAAATCGGTTTTTCTTGAACTTTCAAAGTACTTAATATAATTAAAAAAAAAATTAATGTGATGGACACTAGTAAGTACCTCTTAAAATAGTGTTCTAAAAACATATTTAGCTTTTTTAGTTTACCAGGGACGGACTAAGCTTTACAACTTAAGTCTTAAATTTTTATCTGAATGCAAGAGATATCCCAGATTTTCCCGTACAGTCTGTTTACATGAGTAAGAGAATATGTTCCTATAATAGATATTGATGAAGAATAAAATACAAGTGAAAATACCGTGCTTTTGTATAAAAGTACAATAGCTGAAAGTGGAACTATTCGGAGAAAGCAAGGTTCCGGCCGTCCAAAAATGTCAACAGAAGTCCAAGATATGGAAGCTGTTAACTATTTGCGCGACAATCTCTTTGAAACAGCAATTAAAATTGCTCACGAAACCAATTTTCCTGGTTCAGTCAACACTGCTTGTCGGAGGATTCTGGGCTCAGATATCAGGAGTCGTTGCTCTACCAATAAAATTTCCCTAACAGAGTTAAATTAATACAGAAGATTAGATTTTGCACGTAACTATGTCAATCAAAATAATATATGGGAAACAGTAATTTTCTCCGATGAAAAGACATTTCAGTCTTGCAACAATGGAAAAATCCATGTATACAGATCAACAAGAGCGAGGTGTGCTAAGCAGTATACTCATAAAACTGATGTGAGTACCCGTTTTTTGGTAAACATTTGGGCATGGATCAGTAACATAGGTCCAGAGGTCTGCAATGTAGTGCAAGAAAGGCTCACTCCCCCCCCCCCCCCGTATACTGCAATATATTAAACCAAACTATGTTACCAACAGTAACGACAGTATAGGGAGAAAGTTTCATATTCCAGCATGACAATTTTCCAATTCATACATCTCGACTAGTTCAAGAATATTTGCAAGAAAACGCAATAAATGTCTTACCATGGCCATCTGAGTGTCCCGACCTCAACCTCATAGAAAACGTTTGGTATGAAATGACCAAATATATAATATTTAAACATGATTTTAGACCTAGAAATCTACAGGAACTACTACAAAAGATAAGGGAATCACGGGGTCTGATGTCTAAGGATATTAGAAATTTAGTTCTCAGTACCTCGACGACTACAAAAAGTCCTTATTAATAGTGGCTCTATGACTAAATATTGAAATGAAAGAAATAATATATTTTATGATTTTTTACCACTACTATTTTCACTACTTAAATTATCGAGGTAAAATTCTAACAATAATTAAATCAACACAAAAATATTAGTTTCCATAGCAACGATAATAAGTGTTGAGTTGTTATTTATTATAGAAAAATATAAAGATTTTAATGTCCCAGTTTTTTGGTACATTGTTTGCATGAAATTGTAGCGCTTACGTGGTCAAATATTGTTGTCGCTGGATTATTTTATTTTTTCCAAACTTAGGTATACCTGCTTGTCCTGTATTGCTACTGCAGGTTCTTACAATGTGTGTTTGTTCCTTCCTTAGTATAGTATATGGATAAGATATCATTTAGTCTAGTTGCAGTGGCTGCATGGCTAGAGATTACTCGGATTTACTTGTAGGGAACAAAGTTGCTCAGGCCCATTTGTGTGACAAAGTAATAATATAGGCTCTACTATATAAGATACCAAAAAAAAAGTTTTTACAAAGATTGTAGGGTTTAAGCAAATATACATATATAATGTAGTTTTAAAATTTTATGTAGGCCATAAAAACTCATAAAACCATACTGAAATAGATGTTTTACATTGTCAGGGGCCTTAGGAACGGCCTTGTCACCGCAATCATTGGGACAGACTTTTGACAGGTGTCAATTTATGGAGCAGAAAACTGCTTTTTTTAAATACTTTGGTTATTTCTCTTCAAAGAAGGTACCCTACATTTATTTTGATAAAAGTAGCACTTTTCGAGGGAATCCATTTTTTCATACAGCGTGTCCAGAAAAGTTCTAGACATATGGGAATTTACTTAATTGTTGATTTCACGAAAAAAAGTTATTCTTTATAAAAAGTTCTGCTTGATGTTTGTTATTACTGCTTCAAGATGGTCAATATCCTGAAAAGGTCTATGCCCATACACCATTTCTTTTAATCGGCCCCATAAAAAGAAGTCCAGAGGTGTGATGTCAGGACTGTCAGGCGACCTGGCTGGCCAAGGAATATTTGAACGTCTGCCTATCCAACGGTGCGGAAATGCTTCATTCAAATACCCACTTACTGTGTTAGTACTATGGCATGGGGCTCCATCATGTTGATACTAAATTGTACGTCTTATATTTAGTGACAGTTCGTCAAGAAATAGAGACAACTGATTCCTTAAGAAGTCCAGGTAAATGGCAGCATTTATATTTTGTCCGAAAGAGTATGGTCCAACGATCCGATCATTAAAAATGCCACACCAAATATTGGTTTTAAATAAATATTGACTACGGCATTCGATTATAAAATTTGGATTGTCATCACTCCACCACCGACAATTTTGGGAGCATACCACGCCGTTGGAAGTAAACATGGCTTCATCTGTAAATAATATTTTTCTTGCAAAAAAAGGATCAACTTCACACTCGCCTTGAAACCAAGCGCAAAATAGGAAACGGGATTCAAAATCTCTAGAAAGAAGCTTGTGAATGTATTTCGGTTTATATGGATGAAATTTATTTATTTTTAAAATATTACTAGCAGTAGACTTTTTGACGTCAACTGGAATAGTTTTTGACAATTTTCTTAAAGAAATTTTCGGGTCTTTGATAACCGCTTGCATTACATTGAGTTGCTTTTTTTCTGTTGTGGACCATTTGTTGTGTTGTTCCTTAAATACATTTTCGACGGAACCAGTAGCTTTAAATTTATTCATTACGTTTGCTATAGTGGCGCTACATACCGTTTTGTCAGGGTGTCTAGTATTAATTATGAGTGCGGCTTCCCCAATAGGTTTATAGTGATCTCCGACGATAAGTACAATTTCTATTTTATCCTGCAGCGTTAACTTTACAACCATGACGAAACTAACGAAAAACTCTTGTTAATAAGTCGGAAAATAGTAAATGATTTTTAACTAACATGTCAATATTCGTTACTATAGTATTGCGCATAGTTGTTGCAAAATTGTTGCAGGTAACTGTTAAAGAAATAAAATAAAAAAATATTTTCCAAAGGCTTTTTGATGATACCCTGTGAATTAAAATATTTCAACGAAAAATTGTATCTGACCACGTTTTGTAGTTCTTAGTAAAGTTTTCTTATAACAATTTGCTCTAAAATAGAAATTGAGGGTACTTCCCTCTTAATGTAATTCTGTGTTTCTATATTTTTTTGCCGCCCTGTACATGATATCTTAAATTTTGATATGTCAATATTATTTGCGCATCAAGCAGAACTTTTTATAAGGAATAACTTTTTTTCGTAAAATCAACAATAAAGAAAATTCCCATATGTCTAGAACTTTTCTGGACACAGTATATAACACGTTGCTGAGATAATAAATCAGAATAATTCTACAATAAAACCCCAGTCCTTTTTATTTGTTTAAATTGTTTCATTGATTGAGTACATAATACTTAAGCAATAGAGGATTATTCCTCTAGTGAATATGCTGACATGCATCTAATTTATGGACAAGCACTTGGCATTTGTTTGGATGCGAGAAGAATTTATTCTGAAAGATTTCCACATCGACGTTTACCGCACCGAAGAACTTTTGAAAGGGTTGATCGTAGTTTAAGAGATACAGGTAAAAAGTTAAGTGAAGTAAAACAAATGCTAAAAGTAGGTAATCTTTTGCTAATTCATTTTTTTTTACTGCATCGTGGTGGAGAAGGGTCTCCAAGACGAGCCAGTAACTCTGAGTTAGAGGGGGAAATTTTGGATGAGATTGCTGAAAATCCCTCTAATAGTGTAAGAGAACTGTCGGTCCAAGTTCGAGGACAAAGTGGGTTGTTCATGAGACCCTTCCAGAATAACTGCTACATCCTTATCATATCCAAAAGATACATGCCATGTCTCCCGCTTATTATCCTGCAAGAGTCAACTACGCAGATTGAGTTTTTCAAAGATTTGAGCAAAATCATAATTTACTAGTATTGTTTTATTCACTGACGAAGCCGGTTTCACCCGAGACAGAGTGATAAATTGCCATAATTTGCATATCTGGCATGAAGAAAATCCCCATGCAACAGTACAGACAAAGCACCAACAAAGATTCATGGTTAACATGTGGGCGGGGATTAAAGGAAATCATCTCATTGGACCGGTCTTTATTAAAGGCAGATTAAATTAGAAATCAGATCTGGGGGTTGACTAAGGAAAAGTGAAATGCACCCATTTTCAAAATCTACCGAACTAACCTAAACAAGAAGAAGCAAAATTTTCACATTTTTAACATTCTTGAGTTTAAGTGATTTCCGAAATGTCAACCCTTTCAATGGTTTCTTTATACGGCATAATTCGATTTGGAAATATATCAGAATAAATTCTTCTTGCATCCACACAATTGCCGAGTGCTTGTCCATAAGTTAGGTGCATGTGAGCATTAATGACATGTAATAATTACAAATTTTATTATTTTAATGCGAACTAATTGTTATGTTGTTATTTCATTAGTTACTGTGTTTAAGTAACTTATATTAATAAACTTGATTAATAAATAAATTTGGAAAGTCAATACTTAAATGTGTTACACAAAAAATGTATTTTCTTCAAAAATGGCTAATTTTATCAAAACAAATGTAGAGTACCTTTTTTAAAGAGGATTGACCAGAGTGTTTAAAAAATCAGTTTACAGGTCTGTAAAATGGTACCTGTCAAAATTTTAGCACAACGAGTGTGGAGTTGTTTTTAGTTTTGGGTGCATTTAAATAAAAAATAATCGAAAATCCGATTATTTTATTGGAGCATCTGAATAAAAAATAACCTGATAAAAATCAATTCACTAGAACCTGTGCATCTGAGCTTCTAAAATATGATGCGACAGGAACTAAACTAATCGAGTATACAATCTTAATACGACACCGACACAACGAGCTGCAAGCAGCAGCAGGCGGCAGTCGCTATGCGAATGCGACTGCCGCACGATCCATAATCGACAATCTTATTCAATCTTAATACTCAATACTGCTTTTACTTAAGATCCGTATTTCACATTACATCACTCTCATCGTCTTAAGAACTTGCCCGTACGACCTTGCCTTTAAAACTGCATTGCGATTTCGTAAAGTATAATCTAAGTAGTGTTATTCTTTTCACCAATAATACGACGCCAGTGTAACGTTTTCCCTAAATTATTCTTGGGTGCCACTATTCACCTTAGGATAACCTAAAATATACTGAGACAAGGCAAGTTATCCACCCTTACTCTGGCCCTGGAGGATGTACTTCAGACAACAGTCCCTAAAAATGACCTATGTTGTGCTGCCTGAAAACTCACCCCTTAGCTAGCTCAACTCAGGGTGGGTTCGCTATTTTGCTTCTAGATTGAGAGGTATATATCACAATCGGTTTTCAATAGCTTCTTATAAGCTCTCATTCACTTAAGTCCCTTAAAGTCGCTGTCTTTCAAATAAAAGCCAAATTTAGCAGAGGCCAATACAAATATTTATTTCTTATGTCGTGTTATGCCCTTGGCTACTTGGATTTGTAAATGCAAGCTCCTCTTACTTTGGTGGATAATAGGTACTTGAAAATAAAAAGATAGATAAGTGAAATGTAATAACAAAGTGGTAGTATTAGGTGTGACATAAAAGTTCTGAAGGTTCAAATTTCAAAGTTATCATTAGAATAATAAATAAAAGTCAAACCCTGTTTGACAGGGTCTTGCACAACTCAGACCTACACCATAAAAAAACGACTGTTTAATCTGATCTGGCAGCCACATAGACCTACATCCAGGACATTGCCTCAGACTTGGAATTTCCGCAAGGTCTGTGCAAGAACCTCTCACAACTAACTTAATTTACCATAAGAGCATTCTTAAAGTACAACACAAAATCTTACGAGTACCTGTGGTTACTCGATAATCATACTAGCCACTCGGGCGTAGATAAGATAAAATGTTAAAGTTACAAGTGTTAATTTAAAAGAAACAAATGACCTTTAGCCGGGGAACAAAAACATTTACTTTATAATAATAAATTGTAACTATATTTACAACAAAATTAGCTGTAATAGACCACCTAACGTTTTAAATTATTAGAGACTCTTGTGACGTCTTAACGCTATGTCGACATACGCTACACGTTTACAATGCACAAGCTCTGTACATAACGGGTGCAAAACTTTACCAAAACACTGTATATCGAACAATACGCAAATGCAAAATATTAAGATTTTAGGTTGACTAATTTTTAAAGAGAAATGATCACAGGGTAATGATACTTAACTGACACTTTATGTGCTACCCATAGTTCATGAAGTCTCGATCTTCAGTAAAACACACACACATTGTCTCTCAAATAGCTAACGTGGATACTGCTACACTGCTAGACTCCACAAATTCAAACAGTACATGGCAACTGGCACGTCCCGCGTCCAGGCAGCTCCAATAAAATAAAACTAGTACTCCAGTTTGAACTTGGACTTTTAGCCCCTACCAAAAAAAACCCCAAATAACTAAGGAGGGTTCCAATCTACAGAATGGCGTCTAGAACCTTGCTAAAGTTGATGGAAAAGCATTTTTAATCGACATTCAGCCCAAAGAATAGGCAAACTACAAAGCAATATCATTTTTTTAAACAATTTGTGGATGTTTTATTGGCACCACATGGCTTTCCATGCCCAAGAAAACTAAAATTCGGGAGCTACATCCACAAACGTGCTTTCCTTCAAGCGTCTATTGTCGAAAGGGCCGGATGTTATTTCGTCTCCAACGTGCATAGTTACCAAAACAAACATCGACAAATTAGTCATACCTTTCTATGAAAACTAACCTCTTTTAATAACAAAACCTTGACAACCCGCGTCAACCACTAAAATATGAAGAAATTAACCAGATCTTTAAATTGACCATACGTGGTCGTGAAAATCCCCAGAACTGTCCGTCTGACACTGACCTGCGTAACAAATTATCGATTTTCTTGAAAACAGCTGATTTACAACAGCCGAGACATTTAACCTACATCCTAAATACAAGGTTAAATAGTTATTCTTATTGACAACCAATTACTTATCAATTATAACAAGGATTTGAAATAAGACCCGTCCACTAGTAGTATGAAACAAAGAACAGAAGAAATCAATCCACTTGGCTATATTTTACAAGGTACAAAGCATGTCTGGAATATAAACTAAATCAACAAAAGTTTCAAACCGAACATAGTAAAAATATTGGCTATTACAGGTAATTAATGTTTAAGGTGAGAGTCTACCTAGGTACTTTAAAAATTAAAACAGAAAACTTAACATAGATAACCAAACTATGAAAATGCAATTTCGAACCGTAACAGTAGGCAGTTATTCAAGTGATCATTCGAATGATAATCAAATTTTTAATATAATTCGAATACAAAAGATCCGATTATTCAAAACATGCGATTTCGCCCATCACTAGTTATTTTGGCCTCCCCCAATACGCTCCCGAAAGAATGGCATATACTTACCGGATACCCTGTATATTCTAAAATTTATTTTGTAGTATACCGGGTGATCCAGAAAAGTATGACAATAAAAATATATACTTTTTAAATCTCTTTTTAAATCTCTCTTTATCTTAATCTTTAGATCTTACAATATTTTTGGTGCAATTATATTTTAAAAAGTGTACTATAAGTCTAAGTTTGTGAGATATGGACTGCACTTAAATATATTTCAGAAGTATGTCAACCAACTTAAGTTCTATTGTGTCAGGCCTTTCTTAATTTAATACTAATCAAGTCGGTAAAATTTGGTTAAAACCAAATGCAGTCGGAATGGATACGTGGAAACTAACCATGAAATAGAAACTAATTCGATAAGATTTCAATTCAGCTATCTCTCTATACGTACACATATATGGAGTTTGTTTTGTTTGCTTGTCCAATTATTTGAACTATAAATTATTCGCATGTAATTTACGGTGTTCTCTGGTAAACGTTTCGAATTTTGAGGGTAATTGCCCTAGTGGGCGTAAGTATTAATTTGCCAGGCTCCATGCAAAGTTGTGGAATGTAATCACTTACGCATGGTGTTAAAAATAGTAATAAACATGTACGGGATGTTTTTAATAATATCTCGGACTGGTATTACTTTAAGAGCGAGCCATATTAGGTTTAGATTGTTTTCATCAGCAGTGCAAGGTCAAACAGCAAGAACCACATTAAGCATCAATATAAATCGAACGTGAAATGAATCTGACAGAAACCAACATCAGGAGCTCAAAAGGTAACTATTAGATAACAATAAAATTATTTAATTGAAAACGTTCTTGAATACATCTATCTTGCCGTTAGGATGCAGCTTAAAGAATAGGCCTTTCTGGAACCGACTACAAACCACAGGAAGAGTAATAAAATGGGCCATGCTTGGCATAGGAAACTTACATAAAATTTAAAATGGGAAAATAACACTAATAAAAATAAGATAACAATGTAACAAAACATACATTTCACAAAAAAAAACTATTATTTAATTCCGTCGCTAAGATAAAAGCAATTGAAATTGTTCCGAAATTGAAAATACGTCACGCAACCCAGTACGCGCCGTGACGTCATCTGTCGGGGATTTTTAACGCGGTCGACGCCGGACTAAGCATTTTATCGGGTTCTAAGGTGATTACATGCTTGTTTTCTTGGTTTCTGTTTTTTTTTTTAATACAAATATTGTATTACCTGCTTCATTATGCCTAAAGAAGGGGGTTAAAGAGTGACAGTCTGATAATTTACCGACTGTAGGTAGATGTGTTCCAAGGAGTTACCACGGAAAGTTTTTCACTTGGAACAAGTTCGCCAAATACAGGCAGATAAGTATGTGTATCTTATTGTTGAAAATAGCAGTAGTATATAGTGGTAGTACTCAGTAGTTATAATAAATTAATATCAGTCTGTAAATATTGGGTACGAAGTAAGTAATGAAGTCAATGGTCAATGAATGCCACTAATGCATAAATTATAGGTGGTTTTATGTAAGTTGCCACCATAAGCATTTCTACTTTGGTTAAATTATCAGATTTACCCTTTAAAAAACCCTCTTCAGTCATAACCATACCACATACGTCATCAAATATATTTATTTAAAAATAATCCAGAAATCATTTACGTAATCGGCAGAAAAATTACATTCGTTTTTTTAACAGCGTTCTACAACTTAACAAACTACTTCCTACGTTAAGCATCCCTCACAAACAGAGGTAGACAAATAGGTACATAAAATAAAAAATACAAAACTGCTGTAACGTTGGTCCTAGCTTTTACTGCATGGTTAGGTACGCCGATGTTTCTTAGTGCGCTCACAAAAGCTTACCAATAGAATCTTTAAAATTATAAAATATTATCTTTAACGGTTTTTACGGTGGTACTCTAAGAAAGTGGTACCATAAAACATTTATAAAAACTTACCCCAGTATCCACTGCAGACCCCTAACCAAAATAACTGTTTATAAGGTTTTCTAAACTACCAAATTAACGTTATTCGTTTAATCGTCAATGTGGATAGTCCCGATTGTGTAATACGTGACCTTACGCTGCGTTCTTGCGTTATTTGCCGGCATGTGGAACTTTAATAATTAATAGCAAATGATTTAATGATATTTAAGACGTCATATTTTGCATACCATATTTTTTGATATAATTGAGCATATTTATGCAATAGAAACAAATGTGCAAGTTCCCTATTACAAGGGAAAAAGTTCAGAACAAGTATATTCGAAAAATAATTAGGGTAGACCAAAAAAACATTACTTTGGCGACAGAATTTTGTTGAGTTGTGCTGGACTTGAATACGTACATCAGCAGCCAATGTGTAAGCATCCATAAGTGAGCTGTCGCCAGCGAAGCTATATAAATGCAGAATTTTTAGTTCTTTTATAAGGCCGATATTGTAAAGCAAAAGAAAAATGGGACTGCACTACCCATCTGGACTGAACACGTTTCGACGGCTATGTAGTATAGTAGTGAGAGGGCGCAAAATAATATAAAGGTGTCCTATCGCAACTTGCAGAGAACGGCCTTAAACGGGCATACCAAATGATTGCACTTTATTTAGGAGCCCCAATGCCAGAATTGCGTTGTTAATGTCTAGAGCTACAGCCTTGGATTCCCCATGATTATATTAAAGCCTTTAAGGTACTTTACCAGTGGTTTGACTTTGTAACAGACTTTGGGTTAATAGCCTTTTCCACAACTTTTGATGACGGAAAGCAAAGCGATTTGTCGTTGCTAATGTGTTGGCAAGGTGCTCTTGTTACTCTCATTCTGATAAGTTGAAAAATGTACAACACGTCGGTATCAATTCATCGACGCACTCTTAACCACGCCATTATCAGAAGCTTTCTTAGTATCAAAACCATTTAGAATTCTTTTGACAGTGCAGTGCCGGAAAGCATTTATCTTCAATCCCCACTTAGTGTTAAGACTTAACCTATGAAGTCATTAAAAATACTTAACAATGATGGATTAAACAACCAATATAGATCCTTTATTTGTCATTGATTCGCGACTGGTTTCTAGTTCAGACTTTAGTCATATTTTCCAGAAGACTTTATATAATATTGTTTAATTATTTTAATGAACCTTTGGCCTAATAAAAGTTTATCTAAACTCTATTCCAGTAGCACTAAAAAATCGATGATAACGTAATTTATTTTTAGTGTTTATAATCGTTAAACCGAGTGTTAAGTGTACGTCAACCGTGTCTAACTTGATGTTTTCGCCTGAATTCAATACCAACGATTTGCTTTATGATCATGAAAAGACATTTTGGGGACTCGGATTTAATCACGTATTCACCCGTTTCGTCCGGAACTTCATATACCTCAATATATTTCCCTAAACATTCATGGGAAAAATTACAAATTAAAGCATTATAAAGTGCTCATAATTTACCATGGATCAGTGATTATTACACGCTTGGTCAACCAAAAAATGTTCTTTCTGAAAACATAGGGTAGCTTAGAAAAATCACTTGTGGCTTCTTTAAAAGAGCTGTGTCTGGTTTGTATTTAAAAATGAAATACATATAATTATATTAGTATAACAACTTAGGTAGATATCGTTGTAACTGCCTTAAGCCAGCGTGAGTGACGTAGGGTATATCATACCAAGAAATTATTAAATCAATATTTTTTCATCGATATTATGGTTCCCGGAACTGCGCTCCCCTAGTAGCCAGAGGAAACAGTGCGGAAAGACAGTAGATAGTTAGCACAGTTATGGAAGAGGATCACTGATCTCTATCCCCCTACCACTATAAAACAGCCCTATTTAGAACAGACCCTGTTTAAAACAGCATTGTTTAGAACAAACACTGCTTAAAAATTACCCTGTTTGTAACAGCCTTGGGCGCTGTTTTAAATATGGCTGTTTTAAACAAAGCCTGTTTTATTCAGGGTTTGTTCTAAACAATGCTGTTTAAAACAGGGTCTGTTTTAAGCAGGGCTGTTTTAAACACGATCTGTTTTAAGGTCTGTTCTAAATAGGATTGTTTATTGTGGTAGGCGGATAGTGATCAGTGATCCTGTGCTAATTATCTACTAGAGACATTTGCACGTGTTAGGTAAGCTCAGTATTGCGCCGGCGCAGGCGCGGGCGCTGACGGGAGATGAACATGCATTAGCCTGCGCCGGGTACGTAACACTCGACCCTATATATAGCCGGGGTTTGGGTTTTATACCATAGCTTCAATACATTTATTTATTATTATATTTTTATTAATATGTATTGGTTGGTTTTAGAAGAAACCTTTATTGTTTTGTTTGTTAAATATAATAAATATTATTTTAGACAAATATTACAAATATAAATTCGCCCATTTCGTGTTGATTTCGTAAGAGATAGTAAGTATAAGCTATAACTTAACGCTTAAGCACAAAATAAATGATAATAAAACATTACACCTGTTTATTTTATTTGGTTGTCATGTTTACTGATTTCAGTAAAAACAATACAGATAATATAACGAAGAATTATTATATAAACTGAAACTTTCAATGAATATGTGGGGATATGATACTCACCTCGTAGTTAGAAAACTGCTAAGAATAGAAAAAAGGGAAACAAGATTAATAAAAACAAATTTAATATAATCTGTTATTTATCCTCTTATGTCATTTTGCGTCCAATTTGAATCCTTTGCTCAATTATTTTAACTGACTTTTACTTGGGGGCAGAACAGTTGAATAAGGTTCGTTTTATTTTAAGAAACCTCTACTTCTTCCTTACTTTGTCTCTTTCTTGCATGCTATAGTACTAATAAAAATAATAGGTACGTGTCTACTACAAACGTAGATGGAAATTTGGGGGCGCGACCATAGAACGTGAGAATTTAGATGTGCGACAGAGGGCCGCGTGTAACAAATGGATGCATTCGACAACAAATACCTGCAATAAAAGGCTCTGCCATAAAAGGACTATGTATTTTAAAGATAAACATCGCATGAGGACAATAACAATCTGACTCGTGTATCTACCTTTACATGTATCTGAATTTAAAGCTGGAAATAGTGGCCAATTCCTTGCAATTACTCGGAAACTCGTTTTTAACGGCTTTATGTCGGGTAAACTTTAGTCACACGACCTTCTTAATTGCGTCAGCTTGAATTGACTCATTTTTTTGACCACGGATCCCTGTTCTCGCGTAAACTTTGTTTTTTCTCACGACTGCCATACTCATCAAAAAGTAGTTAAAGCTTCCTATAATCGGACGCCAAACACAAATAGAAAATAAAAAATATTTACCTCAAAATACCTAAAAAAAACATTTAAATTTGAACTAATATACAGTGTCCATGGATGAATCAAAATAACTATCCTTTCTTCATAATTTCTCTCCCTGGTTATACAAATACGATATACTTTGATTTTGTTATACAGGATGCGCAAGAAATATAGATTTACAAAATTAAAATTTTTTTAATCAAACTTTTGTAAAGCAAGATGAGACAGTTTTCTAAAATATTTGATATTGCCCTATATACATAAACTTGCTAATTATAGTTGTAACGTCTCCTACACGTAGTACTCTTGTGTATGTGTGTGTGTTTTAAGTGTATGACTCTGGTTGAAACCAAATGACCAGCTAGTGAATTTGTTACATCTCTGATTTTATTTTGTTCGTTGAATTAAGGTAGGGGAGACCAGGGAGGCTTGAGACGAAAAATGAATTTTATTTCCTAGAATTTTCACTATGTATAATTTAAAGGCAGTATATATTGCAAGTGAAATATGTACCTTTTATTTAATCTCTCCATAATTTTTCATATCTCCAAAATATGATTTTAATTGTTTACGCTAATTTAAACAAAATGGTGTATGTTGTCTCAACGCTCCCTAGATAAGGGAGCATTGAGACACATGATGGGGAGCATTGAGACGTAGTAAACTTATAAAACATATATATTAAGCATCATCAATAAAGGTTTAATACGGCGCAAATCAACGAAAATTAGTATAATAACGAAAGTTTAAACCAAATGTCAAAGTGGATTTCATCCTTTTTGTGCCACTAATACTCTGCGGAGAGGGTAATTTCAAAATAATATCTTGTTCTTGAACTGTAGATATATCTTCTACTAATGGATAAGTAAATTTCCAAGTAGTTCCATGACGACGCAAAAATTTGATTTCGTAGGTATCATATTCCTTTTTTACCACTTGACCCACATAATGCATTATTGAAGATTTTGTGGGAAACTTAACCAACACAAAGTCTCCTGCTTGGAGTGTCTTGACATCCTCGAGAGCTTTCATTTGAAGCTGTTCCATCTCGTAGCTTTCAATATCGGAAACATCTTCGCTGCTTCCGCCTGACAGGCTAGGTTCATCTTCATCGCTTGAAGAAGACTGAGGGGGGGATGCAAGCTTCTGTACGGATTTACATTTTTTTGACAAAAGACCGCCATGCTTCAATGGAACAATAATTTTCTTTATCTTTCGAGCACTTGCTTCCGCCTCTATAGCGTCTTTTTCTGGCGTGTCGGTAAGAATTCTAGAAGAACCACGTTTTCGCCTTATAAGCTGCTTTCGTGCACCTGCCTTTGGAAATGGTCGCAAAATTTCAGGACTAACAAAATTGTCTTTAGTGTTCAAATTGTTCTCGTCCAGCACTTGGTCTTTCAATGTTGGTGCTTTCAAGATTTCCGGTGGCCCACCAGTTTTTGACGTTGATGCTTCACCTTCTAGAGCGGTACTTGTAATTTCTAGTGGCCTATCAGTCACTGAGCTAGCCATAAAATCAAGGTCCGTAAATACGTCACGATTAAATGGGCTGATGCCTGTCGATGAAAAACCCGATACAATATTTTTCGGTATAAAAGCTAATTCAAAGGCTCGGCTAGCTAAACAGGCAATATTATAAATGGATAAAGTTTGACCTGGATTTGCAACCATCCATGATGCACACTGCGAATTATAGAAATTTTTAAAGGGGAAGTAAACTGATACATCCAACGGCTGCATTTTATGACTGCAGTGTGGCGGTAAGGTGAGCATCACGATCCCATTTTCTTTGGCTTTTCTCAGGGAATCAACGGAAATATGGCTCTCGTGGTTATCCAAAAGGAGCAATATTTTTTTTTCCATGGAACAACCCGTGTGCTTTATGAAGTGGTCCAGAAAAACAACAAAATTGTCCGAAGACATCCATCCACTGGGATGAGCAGCCCCAGCACTTCCTGGAAAAGCACCACTTAACATATATTCCTTAAAATTTACTCTTGGGAAGATAAAAAAACGGTGGGATAAATCTCCCTCCAGCAGAAATACCACAACAGGCAGTAACTAATGTGCCTCGTTCAGCGGAAGTGACGTTTCCAACTTGTTTAACACCTTTGGCTGCCAGGACTTTTGGTGATTTGTGTACGGTTGTAAGCCCTGTTTCATCAATATTCCATATTTGATGGGGTTCAAATTTTTCGCGCTTGAGAACCGTTTCTAAATTATTAAAAAAATTGGTAACATTTGTGCGGTTAAAACTTGTGCATCGTGATAAACTGGTTGACTCTGGAGTCCTCAGCGATAACTCGGGATGGCGATACCTAAAGCCGCGGTACCAGTCGTAGCCAGCAATAGATTGTTCATCCCATTTTTTTGGATATTGTTTATGGTTAGCCTTGGCAAATTGGAAAGCCAGTTGACGTGCACATGTTAGTGTTAAGCCATGATGCATTTGCGAAGCACGTACTAGATAGTCTGATAGGAGGGTTTCCTCTTCAAGGGTAAACACCAATGCAGTTTTAAAATCCGGTGAATAAGAAATGCTACCTGGAGCAGTATTTAGAGTCTTATTTTTATATCTGTTAAGTGTTTGCTTGTCTATATCGTATTTTTTAGCGGTTGCGCGTAATTTTGCTCCTCCTAGAACTTCCTCCACTGCTGTTCGCATAACATCAGGTGGAGGGACTACGCGCTTTGTCTTTTTATTCCAAAAATGGGGCATGTTGAATCTAAAACAATATTATTAATGAGTTTTGGATTGTCTGAAAATACAAAATAGGGAGGGTTGAGACGTCTCATGTCTCCCTAAAACAATTGTCTCATGTCTCCCTATGTAAAGTTTGACAAAATAATGTAACCTAAAATTATTGTTTAACATTTAATTCATTTAATAACTACATGCCTAATTCAAAACATACCTGCGGTCAATATGCTAGAAGAATCAACTCGATTTTGGACTTTTATCTATAACAAAACTACAACAAACCAAAAAATAAAATTTTACTTTCAGTATCAATTTTGCACCTGTACTAACAAGAACGTTTTACGAACGAATGTCGCCACTTTGCTGATATGGTAATAGTATGTTCGCCTAAGGAAATGAGTCACTCATCAACAGGTGGCGCTACTTAACCGATTTTAGAAAATAAATACACCGTCTCATTCCTCCCTTGTCTCAAGCCTCCCTGGTCTCCCCTACCTTACATTTCTGTTCCCTAGACTTCACTGTGTGTATTTTGTATAACTCTATTTATGTTTTCATTATATGTATGTTTACAGATATTTAATTTAGTATTCGTGTGTTACTACCTATATATATTTTTTCCCTTTTTTATTCCTTTCTTTTTTCCTGTTTTAACATTTTTTTCTTAATTAATTCAATAGTACTTTTTTTTACAATTCTATTATGTTCATGTGAACATGTATCCGAAGTGGCCCCGTTTTTGATATACAGGGTGTTAAAGTTTAAAAAATAATCGTTTTTTTATAATTTTTTTTAAATATCCTTTTTTCGATTTTACGCCACTGACTTTTTTCTAATTTGGATATTTCTTTTCGGATTTACCAACTAATGTTACAACTTCTTTGTTCGCTAAATTGTTTTTCTATCTTTCTTCGTTTTCGAGAGAAAACGTAAAAACCATTTTATTGCATGTCACTGGACAATACAATACCTGTATGTAAATGTATTTCAAAGTTAATTAGAACATTTAAATTAAAAATAAAATTATTTTTTTTAAATATTCATAGAACAAAAATTTGACAGTTAATCAAAGCAAATGTTGAAATTGACCACCTTCTGATAAAACGCACGATTGTAATCGTCTCACCATTCTCTTACACGTTCAAAAATGCCTGCATTATTTCGTATCGCATTGTAACTTTCAATAATTCGAATTCTTAAGTCGTTTTCGTCTAGTACAGGCGTCTTGTATACGAGAGACTTTGGGTGACCCCATAAATAATAGTCTAGAAAGTCAAGGAACAAAAAAGTTGTATTGTTACTTGGTAAATCCGAAAAAAATATCAAAATTTGAAAAAAGTCAGTGGCGTACATTCTTTTGTCAATAATATTCGTTAAGGTGCTCCCTGGGACGCCACTGGACTTAATAAATCTAAAGTAGTTAGTGCTAATTAAGCCCTTTATCATTATGAATAACGGTACCAAATTTCAATAAAATCGGGAAAGGATATTTAAAATAATTATAAAAAAAAATATATTTTTTTTAAACTTTAACACCCTGTATATCAAAAACGGGGCAACTCCGGACACACGTTTATATGAACTTTTTCTCTTACGTACCGTACTTCTGAAATACCCTGTATATTATTTTTGTAAATTTTCAGGTCAATCCTTTTAACATTTTTATTATAAAAGAACAACCAAACATTATTTATATTTATGTTAGCTTATGGACTAATAAAATCTAGTTTAACTTCAAACTGATTTCGAATTGATAGATATAACACCTACATATGCTGGATACGTAAAACAATACAACTGAATTGCAGAACACCTAAGCTATATAGGCAACAAGCCATCATATTGTGTAATGACTTCGGACAATACAACGTAAGTGATATGAAACAGACATATAGGTGATAATAATTCGTATCTAACAATTACGGAGCCCCGGCGTAATAGGAATAATCTCTGATATACCAAAATTTGATTTGGATCTAATTATTATACCAATGACGATATGAATATAACTGTGAAATATATATTTGTGAAAGGTAAAAATAATAAAAATGTATTCATTATTTTGTTACAAGGTTTTGTCTTAATATAGTGCTCGTCTTAAGTTATCAGCTTGGTCACCAAAATTTAAAGGACTAACGTTTTCTTACCTTTTATATCAACTAAATCGAAAAGGTCAAAATATAAAACTATCAGTGGCTTTTTAATAAGATCTGCATAGCACTACCTCAAATGTTAAACAAACATTATTTGTCCCTGATGAAAAGCACCGGTCTTTGCAGCCGAAACTTCAACGTCATCCCTTTAATATAAATCTCTAGCGGTAGGGAAATTTGTCCTTGAGCTGGCCAATCAGGGTGCCATAATTTTTTGAAATTCGTACTACACTTTATCCCGCCGGGTGGATTTATTCTTGAACCGAGCTATTTTTGTAGGTTTACCGTATAAAAATGGTTTATCCATGAATTATTTTGTCCATTAAAGAATTCATCCCCAAAAATATTTTGTTTATATTAGATAAGCTGCAAATAGGTTATACTGCAACGATCTTAGTAATTTTGCTTGTTAAAAAATTAAAAATAGACGTTAATTATTATAATGAATTGTAATTCTTTGCGTTTTAAGCAGTTAATATTTTTTGTTGTATCTAGTTCCAGAGTAGGTATTTGCAAAATATTGTTTTTTATAATTACTTAACAAAATAAATGTCGTTCACTTCTGACTGCATTTGTATGCAGCACTGTCTGGTTCTAACATCACGACCCTCCACTGAAACTATTAAAAGAATCCAACAAAAGTACGTATAGGTAACACATGCACACAAAAGAAAGAGAGTTTCTGTGCTTAGGATTCAGTGATAGCTAATTTATATGGAATGGTTTCAGTCTAATTAATTAAATCAAAAATTTTGCTTATACTGGGTGAGTTTTTAAAGTTTTACAAGGCAATATCTCCAGAACGGTTTTAAATATTTTCATGAAATTTTGGTGAGGTAATTGGGATATGGGGTGACATAATATGTACCCTATTTTATTATATTCTCAATATTTAGGGGTGGGGGGCAAGTTTGAAATTTTATATAAAAATTTTGAGTTTTAATAACTATTTCTCAGCTTATTGCTCAAAAGATGGAAGCGAATTTTAATGTGCAATGTTGTTAATTTCGGAGAAGTGTAGAGAAAACTACAGAGAAGCTACACAAGTGTGAGCAGAAACTTTTCCTAACAACCCAAAATCTCACATGGCATTTAAAAGGCTGGAAACTAAATGTCGTACTACTGGCAGTTTGAAGGCAATACTACGAATTCATAGTAGAACTCCGCTGAACAAAAACATTGCAGTTGGTGTTTTAGGGGTGGTAGCTATTAACCCTCATGTAGGTTCCAAGCGGCTTGCTAGAGATGCTTGAATGACTCAAACATCAGTGATAACCATATTGCACTGGTATAAGATTCATCCATACCACATAACGCTTTACCAATGTATGGGCAAGATTTGAAAATCTTTTGTAATTGGGTCACAAGGCAAATGCAATAAAATAACAGATTCTTCCCAACCAACAAAGTTATTTTATAATTCAATGGTTATACAACTATTTTATTTTATTCGTATTTTATTAATATTTCCAAAATGCTAATCGATTACATAAGAGCTGCAATAAACACTTTTTTGTTGTAGGCAGCCAATGTGTTTTATAAATTTATCATCATAACGTTTATAAATAAAAAAACCTTTCTCCTCCGATAATGTTACAAGTCATTATATTATCTTTTATCCATAATGTTTCTCAACTAATTAAAATTTCACATTTATAATTAGGACTTTACTTATATTCGAATCTTAATACAATAATTATTATGTTAATATGGCTATCAACGAGAAACCATTAAAGTACCTGGAAGGCTTCAACATTATCAGTGATCGCCAGTATGGATTCCGTAAATCTAGATCAACAGGAGACTTTCTCGCTTATGTTATTCACGTTTGGAACAACGCAATAGAACACCGTAGGGTATCCCGGGCGATAGCACTGGACATTTCCAAGGCCTTTAACCGAGTATGGCATAAGGGGCTCCTAACTAAAGTAAAAACATGCGGAATGCCGCTTCAATTTTGTTCATGGCTGTCAAGCTATCTTAAAGACCGTTCCCTGCGAGTGGCGATGGACGGATTTCTTTCAGACACATTTAGCATGAACGCCGGAGCCCCTCAAGGTTCTATATTGTCGCCCACCCTCTTTTTACTATACATTAACGATACCAGAGCCACAAACATACATACAATAACGATCTTTTGGAAAAAACTAAGAATCCTATATACAGGGTGTTAATTAATGTCATGCAGAAATTTCAGGGGGTGATATTACTCGTCAAAATAAGAAAAAAATGCAAATATATGCATGGTCTAAAACGCGTTATTTTTGTTATACAGAGTGGCAAAGTTTCAATTTTTTTTCTCGTATTTTGCGTTTTCTCTCTTATATTCTGTGATAATTGTTTCAAATTTGGAACATCAACCATTTTTTAGAATCTCTACAATAAAGTATCAAAATTGGCGGTCGCAGTAGGTATAAAATTTGAACTCTCTGTAACTTTGTTAAGCGTTCTGGCCTCTTGCACTATTTTCGTATCTGTGACCGTTTTCGACTTATTTGCAAAAATAGCCATCGATGGAAATTAAGCGTTGACGAAATAAAGCAGAGTAAAAAGCTGTTTTTATTTGTATGTATTCAAAGTAATTATTTTCATTTTTATTTTAGATCAACCGACAGGGTTATCAACAATCAGATAAAAACATTACAAATTAAAAATAAATTAAAACAAAACAATTATAATTATAATTAGTTAATCAAATAAAAATAAAACAAAATTATAAAAACTGTTGAAAATGTCCGCCTCTTGCTAAAATGCACGAATCAAGTCTTCGCCTCATGGACTGACGGATTCTGCCAAATATTCCAGGAGTATTGCGAATGATGTCGCATGAAGGTTTATTATTCTGTTTCTTAAATCCTCTTCTGTCTGGACTGAGGTCTGATACACTAATGCTTTCAGGTGTCCCCAGAAAAAGAAATCCAGGCTATTCAGGTCTGTTTGTTAAAAATTTGATTGAGAAAGTTTCTCACCTCTATGCTGAACTGCGGTGGTGCACCATCGTGCATGAACCACATTTGGTGTCTGACAAGAATTGGTACCTCTTCTAGCAGCCCTGGTAGTTTCTCTTTAAGAAATTGACGATAATATTGTCCGTATAGCCTTGCTGGTAGGAAAAATGGTCCTATCAAATAATCTCCAATATTGCCGGCCCACACATTTACTGAAAACTGTTCTTGGAAATTATTTTCGCGTATCGAATGCGGATTCTCTTCTGCCCAAAAATGGTTGTTGTGAAAATTGTTTATGGCATTCCCTGAGAAATTTGCTTCATCGCTAAATAAAATCGTGTTTTTAAATAACGGATTTTGGGCTAGCATTTGTACGAACCATTGGCAAAAATTAAAACGTAGTGAAAAGTCACGTGCGAGAAGAGCTTGAACCCTTTGGATGTGGTAAGGATACATTAAGTTGTCTATTAAAATTTTTCAGACAAGCACAAATAAAATGTTAAGTGTTGCGTCAATTTTTCTCGTACTAGTAGCAGGATCATTTTCTACTGCATTCAGGACTGCTTCCTCGACTTCAGGAGTCCTAACCGTTTTGTTTGATCCTGCTAAATGAGTGGATTTCTTGAACGATCCATTTTCACATAGTCGATTATGTAGATTTGCAAATGTCCGTGGGTCAGGCAGTATTCGATTTGTATACCTTTGTGCATACAGTCGTCTCTACCGTAACAATGGCCATCGGCAAGTCCAGAGATTAAATGCATCTCTGCAAATTCTTGATTTGTGAATTCAACCATCATTAACCAGTTCAAAACAACTCCGGAAACGTCAAACAAAAAAAATAGTTGTTACAATATGTCAGAAGGACAATTAACAGAATTAACAATTGCCTATCCCAGCCTACTATTTTTTTTCCCATATTTATTATTACGCTATTTCGCCTACACTTAATTTCCATCGATGGCTATTTTTGCAAATAAATCGAAAACGGTCACAGATACGAGACTAGTGCAAGAGACCAGAACGCTAAACAAAGGAACAGATTCAAAGAACTGTTCAAATTTCATACCGAAATTCATACAGGTAGCTCCAAAAAAAAGTTCTGAAAGATGAAATTGTAGCCGATTCAAGAAATTTTAAAAAATGGTTGATGTTCCAAATTTGAAACAATTATCACAGAATATAAGAGAGAAAACGCAAAATGCGAGAAAAAAATTGAAACTTTGCCACCCTGTATAACGAAAATAACGCGTTTTAGACCATGCATATATTTGCATTTTTTTCTTATTTTGACGAGTACTATCACCCCCTGAAATATCTGAATGACATTAATTAACACCCTGTATAGCTTCGCTGATGACAGCACACTTGTTTCATCTTTCACTTTGGATGCTCGGACATCGGCTGCAAATGCACATCTCTATAGACAGCAAGAGGTATCAAATCTCAACAAAGACATGGAAAAAATTCTGTCTTGGGGTGACAGTTACCAAGTAGAATTTAACGGTAAGGAAACCCAGGCGGCAAAAAAGTTAATGTTGAAGAACCGGATGTAGTTATGGCGGGACACTCGATTCCCCTCGCTTCATAAATTCATTTATTTGGCGTCAATTTGGATAGTCATATTTCTTGGCATAGTCACGTTGCGGCCATTGCTAAGGCAGCCTACCAGAAGCTTGGAACACTTTTTCGAACTAAGAACCTCTATACACCGCAACAACTTTTGATGCTCTATAAAGCCCAAATTCTGCTCCTGAACATACTTTAAGATTACTGAGATTCCATTCGAAGAAGAGCCATTCGCTTGATCGGTGACGATGATCAACAACCTGGAAAGCCTTGAACATCGAAGGCAGGTTGGCGACTTGAGTATATTTTACAAATATTTTCATGGCAAGTGCCACTGTTTAAAAATTCTTTCATTTGGAGAACACCATCACTCTGGAACGATCTCCTTGAGGCCGTGTTCCCCAACGAGTATAATCTCCAAAGATTCAAGACCAACGGGAGTCGCTTCCTTAAATTTGAGACAACTTACATTAACAGTTTCGCTCAACTCGATGTTAGGTTAGTTCCACTTAAACTTTTATTTTATTTTTATTGGTCATTCCTAACTTTGTACAATCCTTGTTAGTATCCCCTGAGGATCAACGATTAAACGTTCGAAACATGTAGGGAACTATTTATTTGTTTTAGAATTATTGAACTGTCTACGAAGACTGCATTGTTTCATTTTCATTATATACTTTTGCTAAAAGGTTAGAAACCGCTATCGTTACCAAACAACATTTATTTTATTAATCGTCGAAATAATTTATACTGCTAGAATTAGTTAAAGTGATTTTCGTACTATGTCTAATATTTCGCATGCGCAGCCCAGTTCTCGATTATTAAATTTGCAAGGGAAATTAAAAACCTACCGCTTGTCTGGTGTAATTTAGTTCGATTTAATAAAATCCTTCCTGTGTCCTGTGTTTTAACTTTCGTATGGGATTTTTAAATATGCTTGCACAAAACCAGCGATACTAAAATTTGATGGCCGTGATTGTTCCTCGTTCATTTGATAACCCATTTGCTTGATCGACCGGATATTGTTGAAATAAAAATGGCTCCAGTAAAGGCAACTTTTAATATTTTAATTTGAAATCGTGATATTTGCTTTGACTATGGATTACAAAAAATTGAAATTTTACCGGCACGACTTTCGTGCACATAGGAAAACAAATAATAATTTAGAAATATGCAGATTTGAAGTTTTCGAAATAATTGACTATGATATGATATACGGCAAAATGTAGGAAATCTCTCGGGTTCAGATAGAACATCAAAAAACAAGATATGTGCCTCTGAAGGACGCAGCTAGAAAGCGGTTTTTCTTGAATAACTTTCAAAATACTTAATATAATTTAATAAAAATTTAATGTGATGGACACTAGCAAATGAAGGAATTTTTAGTAGACTTCAAATTTTACAAAATAAGGCGATGAGAATAATATTAAATGTTGATAAATACACAAAGATAAATTATATGTTAAATAAACTTAAATGGTTGAATATAAGAAATTTAATATTTTTCCTAGTTTGTATTTTTATTTATAAAATTCAAAATAATTTATTACCATCTCATTTAAAAGACTTTATAACGCAAAACTTTGAAAATCATAACTATCAAACCAGAAACAATCAAAATTTTTGTTTAGGGAAAGTGACAAAAAATTTGACATATAAATCAATCTTTTTTAAAGGACTTCACATATAATAATTTAGATTCTTTAATCAAGAAACCAAATTCCTTAAGTAAATTTAAAAAATCCTTAAAAATATCATTACTTAGAAAACAAAATATCTGATAAAATTGATTTAAAAATATTTTTGGTGGATAAAATTGTAATTTTAAATGTTTTAATTATTGTTAAAAAAACTAGAATTTATAATATTGTAGCAGTATTGCTAAAATAAATCTTGTTACTACTGCTATTACTACTAGTAAGGACCACTTAAAATAGTGTCCTTGAAACATATTTGGCTTTTTTAGTTTACCACGGGCGGACTAAGCTTTAAAACTTAATGCTTAAATTTTTAACACCCTGTATGATAAAGACTTAAGAAAATAAATATGGGTAGCTTGTGCCTTAGACTAACAAAAGGGCACTCTTATTTATTGTCGATAAAATGAACCGTTTTAGAAAAAAAGAATAAAATAAGAAACGAATTCATGGTTTATTTTTAATAAAAAGGACCATGATCTCTATTTTCTTTCTCGACAACAAAGTGCGATATGAAAGTCATTCAAACAACAGAGAAGTTTCATTTTAAGTTGTTTAATCAGAAAAAATACAAAAACTTAGAAAAACGCAGTGATGTAATAGGAGGCACCTTAACGAACTCCGTGAAGTCTGAAACACTCGCGGGCACGACGAATTGAGAACTGCTGTACCCGCCACAATAACTCAGCCTTGGTCCTTATCACATTACACTGAAACGTGATTCTCTGTAGAAGTTCCTCCCTAGTGCCGACCGGAGTGGAAAACACCAAGTTTTCAGGTATCTCCACAGGTAAAAATCCAACGGCGGTAGGTCGAGAGATCGAGGAGGCCAGGCAACAGGTCCTCCTCTACCTATCCAACGGTTTGGATAAAATTTTAAAATAGAGTACTCGGGATAATTACAAATGCACCAAGATTTATGTCTATAGACGTACTACATACAGACATGCACATGGACAAAATAGATGACTATTTCACAAAATTAATAATAAAGTATTTTCAAAGACATAAATACCCAAAAGACTGGCTCCCACCTTAACTGTACAGAAATAGATAAAGAGCAGTAACAGTAACCTGCACAATAAAAATCAAAAATAAACTATCAAATACCAAATAAAGAAAAAAAGAAAAAAATATGTATAAGCAAAATCCAAAAACCTTCCAATATGTAACCGCAAAGGAAAAATACAATTAAATAATAGGAGTAAAAGTCTTAATTTGACTAACTCAATAAACTAACCATACAACGGAACGGTTTGGATAGACGTTATTCAGGTGCTACCCCATAACAACGCTGAAATGAGGTGGTGTCCCATTGTGCAAGTTTATGTTTCGGCGGGTTTAGTGCTCTATTAATTCCTAATAAGCAATCTGGATGAACTCCAAATAAAACTGTCCATTCAAGCGTTCCGGCAATACGAATTGTCCAATCAAAAAATTGGCAATAATACCTGCTCAGATTTTACTTTAATGGAACTGATGTTGATGATGCGAAGCTATAGTGGCATGAGGATTTTCATCATCCCATACATATGTGTTGGGTAAATTGGTGATACAATTTTTGATAAACCTTGTTTCATTCGTGAAAAGAATAATGCTAATGAAGTTTACATAATTTCGTTGCTGATTCAATAGCCAGTTTGCAAACTACATTCTACGACAAAAATCTTCAGGAATCAGTTGATGATATTTTTGCAAATAATATGAATACAACAGCTGTCCTTGAAGAACTTCATGTATTATTGTTTTCGATGTATTAAACTGTGCTGATAGTTTTCGAGTGCTCGTTGATGGACTGTCATCTACAGCATTTAAAATATTTTCCTTTAATTACGGCGCACCTACGTACGGTTCAGGTTAGTTTCCAGACCAGCATCAGTACTATTTTTTCCCAACTTTCCTAAAATTAGAAAGAAAGTCAATAATATGTATTACCTTATTAAGTGGAATCGCCCACCATTCGCCCTTAGACATTGGTCAACTTGTTGAAATGTCTTCTGCCTTGGCATGTACGATTTGAAAATCTTTCGTGATGTAACTTTCCAAGGCATTGCAAAGTAGTAATAATTGGCCGGTTCTGCACCATAGGGCCCTCCAATATTAATTTCGGAGGGATTTTTTATGACTCATATCTCTGGAACCAATGAGCCTAGGATATTGCGCATACGTAGCTGAGGTCTATGAAATGGGTTCTTGCGCATGACTCGAAAATGACACCTGTCACCTGTCAATTAAGAACTGTCACCTGTCAGATGTCACCTGTCAAATGTCAAAATCGACAGCTGATGTATGTCACGTGTTTAGGGTGACGTCATGAGTCGTTTAAAAAAAGAACGGGGTTGATCGGGCCAATAAGGCCAAAGTTAGTATAGCTAATGCCCTAACGGCAGGGGGGCGAAAGATTGTAAATACATGTCGCGTGCTTAGGGTGATGTAATAAGTTGTTTAAAAAAAAGAACGGGGTTGATCGGGCCAAATCACAAAAGTATTTTGAAGATCCCCCCTGTATTTCAAATTTTATTATATCCTTCAAGCTTTTAATTGAATTTTAATAATCGATTGCCAGGCCAGAGGATAAAAAATAACCTTGACGAGTGCGATGCGAATGTATCATTAATCTGCAAATCATTAGTTTTACATATTTTACAATCATTTACCCCGAAAGGGCTGCAACGTTTCTTATAGATAGATAGTATAAACTAAAAATCAGTAATTAGCCGAAGCGTCAAGTCTTTTAGCTGATAATTAAAAACAAAGACATCAGATTTAACAAAAAAAGTATCGTAATATAAACTGCTCTGTGTGGAATCAGATTAAACGTATTATGAACCCTGTTCAACAGACCCTGTTGGCCTGAACAGCCCTGTTCAACAGACCCTGTTGGCCTGATGACCTGGAACGGACCCTGTTGGCCTCTCTGTTACAGAAAACAACCCCGATAAAGAAACAAAGACGTTTATCCCCCTTAAACATAAATTGAAAATAAAAACAAAATAGTTAAGTACATCAAACAAATTTATTACCAAAAAAATATATAGGTATACACTAAACAATACATTACATACACTGTATTAAAAGTAGTTTTGTATAAAAAAGGAACATTTTACCATGTACAGTATTAAAAATAAATTATCTTATTATTATAACCAAAAACTTATCAGTCTAACTAAAGAATGATTGCATACGAATTAACGATTATAGAAAATTACCAATTGTTTAAAATCATTTAGGAAGCTAGCAAAGTATGGATAGCTAGCTAACCAAGACAAGTTAAAGTAGTGACTTCGGGTGTTTTGCTTTATTTAGGATTCACAAGAATACCAATATTATTTAATAATCATTAAAAGCAAAAAATGTAGCATCATTATGTAGATCGTCAGCTACACACGAGGCTTCTAGATAATGATTTATTTATGCTAATTGGCTACTGGTAATTTACAACAATATATTGTGTCATTTATATGCGAAAATGCATTTCTTTGAACAGATAAAAATTACTTGCATAATTTTATACAAAAATCTATACAGGGAAGATATAAAGTAAGTATACAAAGACCTCCCAGATCCCCCACAAATTCCCTAAAATATATATTCACGATGAAATTGTGGCCTTTCAAGAACACATTTAACACAATGTTATAAACAACTGATCATATAAACAAAGCCATTAAATGTGTAAATTATAAGCCACACTGTATGTTTCATGAAGAAGAAAATTATACATTATTACTGTTAAATATCAATAAGCGTCAAAGATCTCGTGCTAAAAATTATTCAAACAAACGGTCAACTATCACTACTAAACACATTGTATTTTCTGCAAACATTTGATGATGTTAAAGAACCCAACATTTTGACTAGTGACTATGTTTTAAGTTGCAAATATTACCGAAAGACACAATCACAAGCCATTACATAGGGGCTCAGTATCTGTTTTGTGCGTTGTACAGGTCCCACTGCATTAGGAATTAAGACATAAATGTAATTTATATTTAAATTCCAAGTACTAAAGACTCTAAATATTCTTTTTAAATTTTTGAAAAACCCCTCAGTGACATCTTAAATAGCGTAAAAAAATATAATTTATATGCTCTAGAACTAAATATATTATACCAACAAGAACAAACTTATTACCAACCTCGTATAAAATAATATAAATACTTATGATTATTATTAGGAACTTATCGACAGGGTGATTAGAATTTAGCCTAATAATACCAAAACTCAACTACAGGCGCTTTTGGTTTTCAAGCGACACACAAATAAAAATAATCCACATCGTTACTAACAAGTCCAACAGACCCTGTTCAACATCCCCCCTGCTCCCGCAACAGACCCTGTTATAATCACCCAACTATCCCCTGTTTCTTCACACACCTGTTTATAATATAATTCCCCAATTGTAATACGTTTCCACTTATCATTCCCCTATTTTATCACCCCTGATCCCAACAGCATTCACCCCACATCGCATTGATAAAAATACCCATATAAACACCCTAGCGGAATACCATTCATGATTGTATAATTAAATAAAAATCAATCAATTTTAAAACTTTTTTATTCACAACATAATAATATCACTTACTATCATCCTGGTATATATTACATTATAGGAATAAAAAAAATCAGCGTAAAATAAAAAGACATATCTGTAATTATTTAACAACGTTTTATTTCAGAAATATATGCAGTTTTCAAGTCAAATCCACTATTATAGCAATATATAAAAGTCATATCGGTGAAAATAAGACATTTTCTGAATTATAATAAGTTCATCTTCACCGTGAAAAACGACTTTAAGGACATGTTTACCGAACCGTGCAATAAAAAACAGAATACATAATTAATTATCTTTCAATAAAATAATTAGATAAAATTGGATCACAACACGCGACCTAATTGGTATTATTTTACCTTATTAGCGTATTTAATATAACTGGCTAATTGATATTTTATACAGGGTGTTATGGAAATGACTTATTATTTTTTAACCCGTAAATCTATAGGTCGAGCCGAATTGGGGAAAAATTGCGTTAAATGGCGCTCGAAGCTAGAAATTCGAGAAAAATGCCTTCAAAAATTTAGCTCAAAACACCTACGCGCCAATGATCAAACAGCTGATTCGTATTACTTGTCAAAAAAAAAATTGTTGACAAAAATCTGACAGTTACTGTCAGATATTGTCTTTAGATATCGTCAGCCCAAAACATGTGTTTTGAGCAGTGTTGCCACATTTACTACATCAGTTTCATCAGATAACCTTTTTTGAATATTTAATTTTTTCTACTTAACTTTAATATGCTTTAGTTTCTACCCTATTACACGAAAAATTGTCTACGTATTGCTCTAGTTTTATTTGTACATACCTTGAAATAAAAAACATATCGGCAAGAAATCCACGTTATACCGTTACCATTTCAAATGATTCTAGCGGGACATTTATTCACTTTAACAACACATTAACTGTTCGGGACATTATCAAGTTATTAGCTCTTTAATTCTGTGTTATTAATACAAGAAATTACTAGTTATAGACTTAGAAATACTTTATAACAAAATCCGGATTGAAAACAACGCGACACACGTTTGATACGGTTATGTTCTTTCTCTTCTTCTGTGACTTCTGTTCTTCTTGGTAATGATAATAGCTGGCTCATTGTCGTCAAGACAGGTGGCCATTGCAATTAAGAATAATAATTACGGTATCCAATCCAGTCCTCTTAACTGGACACACAACATTTAAACACGATAGTCCAGGGGGCGGGAAATGTGATTTGTTGCTGTTCTGTGATTGGGTACTGAGCAGTTCAAAGTCAATGAGCGCATTCGGGAGACGAAACTGCTCCGGAGCAGTTCCTAAATCGTCTTGTTGTGTCGACCGCTACTTTTACGACACTTTCCAACATGTTACGGAACGGTCGCCATTTTGGGTAGCATCTTTCACTTCCGCTGCTTGGAGAGAGCGGTTCGTTATATCAATGGGGAAATGACGTATGCAACAAAAGTTTGGTTACGAAGAACGTAGTAAATAGAATGGAGGAACAAAACATATACATTAAACAGGAAAACGTACTTTTTAACTGCCACCAAAGAGTTTCAACCAAGGGATGAGTATATTGGTAAGCTTCACAAAACAAGAAAGGTTAATGTTTGTTACGCACAGCTGATATGGATTTGACATTTGAACCAAACGTGATGATCTTTTGGTCGAAATAGTCGAAATCCATGGAAGCCGACGAATCGGTAGCGGTTGGATCATAACCGGTAACCACTGCGGAGCAGTTTCGTCTCTCGAATGCGCCCAATGGCTTCATATGTGGCTTCATAAATTTGTTTTTAATATCATTTCTTATTATTCATTTACTTGCAACGGCATAAAATTTGTTTGCGTTTTGCTGCTGGAGTGTATAGTTGTTGAATAATGTGATACACATATGATGGGAATGTTTTGTGATGTGATAGTTTATCTGTGTAAATTTCCAGACATAGGGCTTGTTGTTGGTATCTACGATTTTTACTCAGCGAAGTATTATGATAGCAATACAATTTCATGGGGTGAGTAAAAACTATACCTATTGAATAAGGCTTGTTTAATTGAAATCGCAGTATAGTTTTTGATTTAATCTTTTTTAAAAAACCTAAAAAAAAGATTTTCCCGAATACTTGGCAACGTCGCAAGGTAATCAGCTGTCTGTAGAAATTCCGCCAATTTGTCATGTCAAAAACACGTGTTTAGGGGTAATGAACTTTCATAGAGGCACAGATGGTCCGGTTTTAAGGTATTTTACAAAATTCAAAATACTTCCGATTTTAGAAAAAAAAACTATCAAGTGTAACTCTAGGCCACCCCAGGAGTGGCCCCTTAAAATATAATAAGTCATTTCCATAACACCCTGTATAAATTTTAGCAACATTGTATGCCGATCGCTTTAAATGCAATTTTGTATTTAAAGTAATTAACTTTTTAATAAAATAATTATTGCGTAATGTGCACGAATAAAATCAATTAATGGGATCTGTATACAGGGGGTATGAAACACTTATAACCTTTAAATTTCACCTTTAAATTATAAATTATATCTATAAAACTTCCATAACATTCAGCTTAAATGGTGTATTTTAGTACAATGGCATAGCTAAAGACCAACTACATTTTAACTGATTGTGCGTATTTGGGGGATATATTTAAAATTAATCTTGGAAGAGAAAATATAATAATTATTTTCCGTTTCCGTCAAGACCCCCGTTAAGCTGTGTAACCGGTCATTAACCCCGTTTAAAATATCCCAACAGAGTAGTTATCACCAGTCTCGTATATACTATATTTATGTATTTAAAATCAGTGCAAAAATAAACAAACCTATTATCTACATTTTCAAAATGTCCTGTATATAACGATATTATATTAGTGTTAATGTTTAACTTGAATTAATTAGGACGTACCCCAATCGACCTATATTTATGCATTATAAAAATTAATTCTTTACTAGTAGGAATAATTTATATAAATAGAGATTGAAGTCCCGTTTAATGGTAAAAGTGAAATAATGTCGACTGGTGAGTGCTTTTATTATTAAAATTTTTTAATTTTTTAATTCAGGGTTTTTTCTTTTATAGTAGCAGAACAAATTATTAATTTTTTAGAATTTCTGGTGGGAGAGGTTTTTCCCGGCGAGGCGGTATGTTTTTAAAAAATACAATTATGTGTATATACCTAATTAAGGTATTTTCAGATAAAAATATAAAGACCATGTCTGCATGTAAGTTCTTTTTTATAGTGCATTGTTCAAGTTTTATTTTGAATAATTTTTAGTTATGTATCAGATGAATTATATTTAGCAGCTTGCTGAGATGATGTTTCCGGGTATACCAGTAAGTTTTAGCAATATTTTTATTTTATTTTCTAATTACGTCCTTTTAGTTTGTGTGCTTATTTTCGGAGGGTTACCCACCCTATATGATGCCGGAAAATTTTGTAGAAATTTGGAACGGTCCATGCATGGGGGACATGATAATTGCATGGGCCGATCCAGGAGATAATGTTGTGTTAATTTATAAATATTAATAATTAATTGTTATAAAATATATTTATATTTAAAATAAGAGCCTTTTTAATTTTAAAAATTAAAGCTAAGGACTGAAGCAAGAAAAAGCAATAATATTAATGCATCAATTTATTTTATAATATTTATAAAGCAATTATTTAATATTTTGGCTACTTTATTCTGAAAGAAAAGAAACGAACCTTTGTAATTTCAAGCGTAAAAGTTAAATAATATTTTACTTACCAATACCTGCGTATCTCTAAAATAGGGGTGGTACACCCATATTTTTCTACATAATGTTTTCCTGTTCTGACAAGATATGTTTGGCCACAGGCTATATTAGTCACTTCGGCATCAGTTTTTAGCATCCTCTTAGGAAGATATACCATTTTATCATCTTCCAGATAAACTACTGTTTGAACCCCGTAGGCACCGTCCTTATTTTCGATATCAAGAATTCTATAGTGTTCTCCCTCTACCAGGTCTAAACCGTTTACAACAATAATTTTTGAGGCCATTTTTGTATAGTAGGTATAGTATAAACTAGAAACTAACTTTCTGAACGTTTGTTGCATATATTTATATCAACTCCCCTACCTTTTTGTTGCATCATTCACTCTATGGAGACCTCTAGTATATATATCCTTTTAATTTCACTTAAAAAGGTATTTGTCTTATACTTTGAGCGGGGTAAATTGGTTTTATTTTTATTTTATAAAATTTATATCACTGTTTTTTATTTTTTATATTTTTATGGAAATTGAATTTATATGAACAATTTTAAAATGTTTAATTGTCATTTATGCGAAAAATTTTTTACATATAATCTTAAAAATGAGACACTATTATCAATACCCGAGATTTATTTTGAAAATTATTTAGAGCTTTTTGAAATTTCATTTATTTATAATGATTCTATACCAGAGGGCCTAAACAAATTATCGCAAGGGTTTTCTACGGATAACTTTTTCTTAAATATTTCGTTTATAAGAAATTTAAACATCTGCTTTGAAAAGTGCATACGTTTAAAGCGTGATGCTCAAAATTGTGTACCTATATGTAAAATCTGTATTAAAACACTCGAAAGTTAAGGTAACCTTTTTTATTTTGAATAAAAATTTTAAATTACCTAATGCATTATAAAAAAGTCGACGTTTTTAAAAAATTCAGACTCTTCAAGATAAAAATAAAAATGTTTAATAATTATAGCAAAATTACCATGATTTATAGAGATTCGTACTTTACACTAAGACTTACGAATGCCCAAGAATACGTAAAAAGTAATTCAAATTAAATTATTTATTGTCAAGAAAAATATTGCAATGTGATAGAATGTGAGGTAAAAGCTTAAAAATATAGTACTTTGCAAAAATTATACAGTAAACAATGAAAGTATCAGTCAAAATTTTCAGTAAACATTCAAGGATATCCAAGTCTGTATATTATTTATTAACACAGCTGTATATAATAATATACTAGAGCACACTGTATACAGCATGGTAGAAATACTTTACATATTTCATATTCTAATTTGATAGAAGAATAAAGCATAATTATAGTTTAAAGTCAAGCCTATAAATATTATTCTCAAAAGAAAGGTACCTTGCTCTGTACGAAAAGTAAAGTGCTAATATTCAACCAAGAAAATACTATGGTGTGCTATATAGGTTCATAAAAATATATAATAAAAAAAGACAACAGGCTGTTATTTTAAGTTATATAAAGATGTAGAATATTTCCTTAAAGAGAGAGCTCTTATCAATTTTTCATAAGAGGCAATAAACAATTTAATAAAATGTAAGCACCTGTATAAATTGAGAAAAAATTGAACTAAAAATATGTATTGATAATAAAAGCAATTAAAAAATATGTGTGTAATAAGATAAGATACCTATCTATAGCGAACAAATATTGAACGTTTCGAACCCCAGAACTTACCCTGTATATACATTTACAAACATCGAAAATTAAGCAAGTTAAATAAACTAAAAATATACCTTGTGGGAATTAAAAGTACTGTAGAGAAACAGTAAAAATCCAATTCAACACATGGAAAGTGGTCATTTTAAAATATATTCTGCACTTGGCATATAATTAAGTCGATTATGACATTTGTAAAAATACCCGATACTCCTAAACTTTTGCATAAAATAGATTATCTAATTTTAGGTAGCCTTGATATTAAAATGCATATAGTTTGAATACCGAAACAGTAGAAATTTTAGAGTAACGAGAAATATTATAAACATATTTAAATTATGTGTAGATCAGAGAGAAATGTATGTATCTACCAAAGACGAAATTGTATTAATTTATTCTATAAAAGACAACGTGCATACGGGGGAAGCTAATAAAAAAGTCATTTTTATTTTATTACATTTTTCCAAAAACTATTTAGCTAAATTATTAAAATTTAATACACAATGATGTCTAATTATGTTGATACATTGTTAACAAAACTGGTGTTTTTCTAGTCACCCGTTTCTGATATAGGTACATTTTGATATTTGATTATTAGTAATTATATAAAACGATAGCTAAAGTCGATACAAGCACGGCTTTTTAAAACGTAGAGGGTTAAACATTTAATATTTATCAAATGTAAGATACAAAAAAAAATCAAAGTTCTACTTACAACCTAGAATATAAAGCTAAAAAGCCAAATTTTTATCAGATAAACGCTACGTTAAGGTATCGTTCAAATGAAGGAAATGAAAAGTTCGCCAATTTTTGCAGAAATTTTATATCTACGAAAACATGGTTCGGGGAAGCTTCTGAAAAAAACTTTGGAACAGGTCTGTTCAGGGGGAACAGGTCTGTTCCGGGGGAACAGGTCTGTTCAGGGAACAGGTCTGTTCAACAGGTCTGTTCAACAGGTCTGTTCAACAGGTCTGTTCAACAGGTCTGTTCCCTGAACAGACCTGTTCCCCCGGAACAGACCTGTTCCCCCTGAACAGACCTGTTCCAAAGTTTTTTTCAGAAGCTTCCCCGAACCATGTTTTCGTAGATATAAAATTTCTGCAAAAATTAGCTTTATATTCTAGGTTGTAAGTAGAACTTTGATTTTTTTTTGTATCTTACATTTGATAAATATTAAATGTTTAACCCTCTTCGTTTTAAAAAGCCGTGCTTGTATCGACTTTACCTATGGTTTTATATAATTACTAATAATCAAATATCAAAATGTACCTATATCAGAAACGGGTGACTAGAAAAACACCAGTTTTGTTAACAATGTATCAACATAATTAGACATCATTGTGTATTAAATTTTAATAATTAAGCTAAATAGTTTTTGGAAAAATGTAATAAAATAAAAATGACTTTTTTATTAGCTTCCCCCGTATGCACGTTGTCTTTTATAGAATAAATTAATACAATTTCGTCTTTGGTAGATACATACATTTCTCTCTGATCTACACATAATTTAAATATGTTAATAATATTTCTCGTTACTCTAAAATTTCTACTGTTTCGGTATTCAAACTATATGCATTTTAATATCAAGGCTACCTAAAATTAGATAATCTATTTTATGCAAAAGTTTAGGAGTATCGGGTATTTTTACAAATGTCATAATCGACTTAATTATATGCCAAGTGCAGAATATATTTTAAAATGACCACTTTCCATGTGTTGAATTGGATTTTTACTGTTTCTCTACAGTACTTTTAATTCCCACAAGGTATATTTTTAGTTTATTTAACTTGCTTAATTTTCGATGTTTGTAAATGTATATACAGGGTTAGTTCTGGGGTTCGAAACGTTCAATATTTGTTCGCTATAGATAGGTATCTTATCTTATTACACACATATTTTTTAATTGCTTTTATTATCAATACATATTTTTAGTTCAATTTTTTCTCAATTTATACAGGTGCTTACATTTTATTAAATTGTTTATTGCTTCTTATGAAAAATTGATAAGAGCTTTCTCTTTAAGGAAATATTCTACATCTTTATATAACTTAAAATAACAGCCTGTTGTCTTTTTTTATTATATATTTTTATGAACCTATATAGCACACCATAGTATTTTCTTGGTTGAATATTAGCACTTTACTTTTCGTACAGAGCAAGGTACCTTTCTTTTGAGAATAATATTTATAGGCTTGACTTTAAACTATAATTATGCTTTATTCTTCTATCAAATTAGAATATGAAATATGTAAAGTATTTCTGCCATGCTGTATACAGTGTGCTCTAGTAAACCTTAGTTTTTGAATATTATTATATACAGCTGTGTTAATAAATAATATACAGACTTGGATATCCTTGAATGTTTACTGAAAATTTTGACTGATACTTTCATTGTTTACTGTATAATTTTTGCAAAGTACTATATTTTTAAGCTTTTACCTCACATTCTATCACATTGCAATATTTTTCTTGACAATAAATAATTTAATTTGAATTACTTTTTACGTATTCTTGGGCATTCGTAAGTCTTAGTGTAAAGTACGAATCTCTATAAATCATGGTAATTTTGCTATAATTATTAAACATTTTTATTTTTATCTTGAAGAGTCTGAATTTTTTAAAAACGTCGACTTTTTTATAATACATTAGGTAATTTAAAATTTTTATTCAAAATAAAAAAGGTTACCTTAACTTTCGAGTGTTTTAATACAGATTTTACATATAGGTACACAATTTTGAGCATCACGCTTTAAACGTATGCACTTTTCAAAGCAGATGTTTAAATTTCTTATAAACGAAATATTTAAGAAAAAGTTATCCGTAGAAAACCCTTGCGATAATTTGTTTAGGCCCTCTGGTATAGAATCATTATAAATAAATGAAATTTCAAAAAGCTCTAAATAATTTTCAAAATCAATCTCGGGTATTGATAATAGTGTCTCATTTTTAAGATTATATGTAAAAAATTTTTCGCATAAATGACAATTAAACATTTTAAAATTGTTCATATAAATTCAATTTCCATAAAAATATAAAAAATAAAAAACAGTGATATAAATTTTATAAAATAAAAATAAAACCAACTTACCCCGCTCAAAGTATAAGACAAATACCTTTTTGAGTGAAATTAAAAGGATATATATACTAGAGGTCTCCATAGAGTGAATGATGCAACAAAAATGTAGGGGAGTTGATATAAATATATGCAACAAACGTTCAGAAAGTTAGTTTCTAGTTTATACTATACCTACTATACAAAAATGGCCTCAAAAATTATTGTTGTAAACGGTTTAGACCTGGTAGAGGGAGAACACTATAGAATTCTTGATATCGAAAATAAGGACGGTGCCTACGGGGTTCAAACAGTAGTTTATCTGGAAGATGATTAAATGGTATATCTTCCTAAGAGGATGCTAAAAACTGATGCCGAAGTGACTAATATAGCCTGTGGCCAAACATATCTTGTCAGAACAGGAAAACATTATGTAGAAAAATATGGGTGTACCACCCCTATTTTAGAGATACGCAAGTATTGGTGAGTAAAATATTATTTAACTTTTACGCTTGAAATTACAAAGGTTCGTTTCTTTTCTTTCAGAATAAAGTAGCCAAAATATTAAATAATTGCTTTATAAATATTATAAAATAAATTGATGCATTAATATTATTGCTTTTTCTTGCTTCAGTCCTTAGTTTTAATTTTTAAAATTAAAAAGGCTCTTATTTTAAATATAAATATATTTTATAACAATTAATTATTAATATTTATAAATTAACACAACATTATCTCCTGGATCGGCCCATGCAATTATCATGTCCCCCATGCATGGACCGTTCCAAATTTCTACAAAATTTTCCGGCATCATATAGGGTGGGTAACCCTCCGAAAATGAGCACACAAACTAAAAGAACGTAATTAGAAAATAAAATAAAAATATTGCTAAAACTTACTGGTATACCCGGAAACATCATCTCAGCAAGCTGCTGAATATAATTCATCTGATACATAACTAAAAATTATTCAAAATAAAACTTGAACAATGCACTATAAAAAAGAACTTACATGCAGACATGGTCTTTCTATTTTTATCTGAAAATACCTTAATTAGGT
This sequence comes from Polydrusus tereticollis, assembly GCA_963920685.1. Lineage (NCBI taxonomy): Eukaryota > Metazoa > Arthropoda > Insecta > Coleoptera > Curculionidae > Polydrusus > Polydrusus tereticollis. Next base: position 34,420,986 of record OY987335.1, read on the forward strand.
ATATACACATAATTGTATTTTTTAAAAACATACCGCCTCGCCGGGAAAAACCTCTCCCACCAGAAATTCTAAAAAATTAATAATTTGTTCTGCTACTATAAAAGAAAAAACCCTGAATTAAAAAATTAAAAAATTTTAATAATAAAAGCACTCACCAGTCGACATTATTTCACTTTTACCATTAAACGGGACTTCAATCTCTATTTATATAAATTATTCCTACTAGTAAAGAATTAATTTTTATAATGCATAAATATAGGTCGATTGGGGTACGTCCTAATTAATTCAAGTTAAACATTAACACTAATATAATATCGTTATATACAGGACATTTTGAAAATGTAGATAATAGGTTTGTTTATTTTTGCACTGATTTTAAATACATAAATATAGTATATACGAGACTGGTGATAACTACTCTGTTGGGATATTTTAAACGGGGTTAATGACCGGTTACACAGCTTAACGGGGGTCTTGACGGAAACGGAAAATAATTATTATATTTTCTCTTCCAAGATTAATTTTAAATATATCCCCCAAATACGCACAATCAGTTAAAATGTAGTTGGTCTTTAGCTATGCCATTGTACTAAAATACACCATTTAAGCTGAATGTTATGGAAGTTTTATAGATATAATTTATAATTTAAAGGTGAAATTTAAAGGTTATAAGTGTTTCATACCCCCTGTATACAGATCCCATTAATTGATTTTATTCGTGCACATTACGCAATAATTATTTTATTAAAAAGTTAATTACTTTAAATACAAAATTGCATTTAAAGCGATCGGCATACAATGTTGCTAAAATTTATATAAAATATCAATTAGCCAGTTATATTAAATACGCTAATAAGGTAAAATAATACCAATTAGGTCGCGTGTTGTGATCCAATTTTATCTAATTATTTTATTGAAAGATAATTAATTATGTATTCTGTTTTTTATTGCACGGTTCGGTAAACATGTCCTTAAAGTCGTTTTTCACGGTGAAGATGAACTTATTATAATTCAGAAAATGTCTTATTTTCACCGATATGACTTTTATATATTGCTATAATAGTGGATTTGACTTGAAAACTGCATATATTTCTGAAATAAAACGTTGTTAAATAATTACAGATATGTCTTTTTATTTTACGCTGATTTTTTTATTCCTATAATGTAATATATACCAGGATGATAGTAAGTGATATTATTATGTTGTGAATAAAAAAGTTTTAAAATTGATTGATTTTTATTTAATTATACAATCATGAATGGTATTCCGCTAGGGTGTTTATATGGGTATTTTTATCAATGCGATGTGGGGTGAATGCTGTTGGGATCAGGGGTGATAAAATAGGGGAATGATGAGTGGAAACGTATTACAATTGGGGAATTATATTATAAACAGGTGTGTGAAGAAACAGGGGATAGTTGGGTGATTATAACAGGGTCTGTTGCGGGAGCAGGGGGGATGTTGAACAGGGTCTGTTGGACTTGTTAGTAACGATGTGGATTATTTTTATTTGTGTGTCGCTTGAAAACCAAAAGCGCCTGTAGTTGAGTTTTGGTATTATTAGGCTAAATTCTAATCACCCTGTCGATAAGTTCCTAATAATAATCATAAATATTTATATTATTTTATACGAGGTTGGTAAGAAGTTTGTTCTTGTTGGTATAATATATTTAGTTCTAGAGCATATAAATTATATTTTTTTACGCTATTTAAGATGTCACTGAGGGGTTTTTCAAAAATTTAAAAAGAATATTTAGAGTCTTTAGTGCTTGGAATTTAAATATAAATTACATTTATGTCTTAATTCCTAATGCAGTGGGACCTGTACAACGCACAAAACAGATACTGAGCCCCTACGTAATGGCTTGTGATTGTGTCTTACGGTAATATTTGCAACTTAAAACATAGTCACTAGTCAAAATGTTGGGTTCTTTAACATCATCAAATGTTTGCAGAAAATACAATGTGTTTAGTAGTGATAGTTGACCGTTTGTTTGAATAATTTTTAGCACGAGATCTTTGACGCTTATTGATATTTAACAGTAATAATGTATAATTTTCTTCTTCATGAAACATACAGTGTGGCTTATATCTTACACATTTAATGGCTTTGTTTATATGATCAGTTGTTTATAACATTGTGTTAAATGTGTTCTTGAAAGGCCACAATTTTATCGTGAATATATATTTTAGGGAATTTGTGGGGGATCTGGGAGGTCTTTGTATACTTACTTTATATCTTCCCTGTATAGATTTTTGTATAAAACTATGCAAGTAATTTTTATCTGTTCAAAGAAATGCATTTTTGCATATAAATGACACAATATATTGTTGTAAATTACCAGTAGCCAATTAGCATAAATAAATCATTATCTAGAAGCCTCGTGTGTAGCTGACGATCTACATAATGATGCTACATTTTTTGCTTTTAATGATTATTAAATAATATTGGTATTCTTGTGAATCCTAAATAAAGCAAAACACCCGAAGTCACTACTTTAACTTGTCTTGGTTAGCTAGCTATCCAAACTTTGCTAGCTTCCTAAATGATTTTAAACAATTGGTAATTTTCTATAATCGTTAATTCGTATGCAATCATTCTTTAGTTAGACTGATAAGTTTTTGGTTATAATAATAAGATAATTTATTTTTAATACTGTACATGGTAAAATGTTCCTTTTTTATACAAAACTACTTTTAATACAGTGTATGTAATGTATTGTTTGGTGTATACCTATATATTTTTTTGGTAATAAATTTGTTTGATGTACTTAACTATTTTGTTTTTATTTTCAATTTATGTTTAAGGGGGATAAACGTCTTTGTTTCTTTATCGGGGTTGTTTTCTGTAACAGAGAGGCCAACAGGGTCCGTTCCAGGTCATCAGGCCAACAGGGTCTGTTGAACAGGCCAACAGGGTCCGTTCCAGGTCATCAGGCCAACAGGGTCTGTTGAACAGGCTAACAGGGTCCGTTCCAGGTCATCAGACCAACAGGGTCTGTTGAACAGGGCTGTTCAGGCCAACAGGGTATGTTGAACAGGGCTGTTCAGGCCAACAGGGTCTGTTGAACAGGGCTGTTCAGGCCAACAGGGTCTGTTGAAAATTCAATTAAAAGCTTGAAGGATATAATAAAATTTGAAATACAGGGGGGATCTTCAAAATACTTTTGTGATTTGGCCCGATCAACCCCGTTCTTTTTTTTAAACAACTTATTACATCACCCTAAGCACGCGACATGTATTTACAATCTTTCGCCCCCCTGCCGTTAGGGCATTAGCTATACTAACTTTGGCCTTATTGGCCCGATCAACCCCGTTCTTTTTTTAAACGACTCATGACGTCACCCTAAACACGTGACATACATCAGCTGTCGATTTTGACATTTGACAGGTGACATCTGACAGGTGACAGTTCTTAATTGACAGGTGACAGGTGTCATTTTCGAGTCATGCGCAAGAACCCATTTCATAGACCTCAGCTACGTATGCGCAATATCCTAGGCTCATTGGTTCCGGAGATATGAGTCATAAAAAATCCCTCCGAAATTAACATTGGAGGGCCCTATGGTGCAGAACCGGCCAATTATTACTACTACTACAGTAGTAATAATTGGCCGGTTCTGCACCATAGGACCCTCCAATGTTAATTTTCGGAGGGATTTTTCTCTGTTATCCAAAACAGAGTCTGTTGAACAGGGCTGTTCAGGTAAACAGGGTCCGTTGAACAGGGTCTGTTGAACAGGGCTGTTCAGGTCAACAGGGTCCGTTGAACAGGGTCTGTTGAACAGGGCTGTTCAGGTCAACAGGGTCCGTTGAACAGGGTCTGTTGAACAGGGTCTGTTGAACAGGGTCTGTTGAACAGGGCTGTTCAGGTCAACAGGGTCCGTTGAACAGGGCTGGTCAGGTCAACAGGGTCCGTTGAACAGGGTCTGTTAAACAGGGCTGTTGTGTTCAACGGACCCTGTTGACCTGAGCAGCCCTGTTCAACGGACCCTGTTCAACAGACCCTGTTCAACGGACCCTGTTGACCTGAACAGCCCTGTTCAACAGACCCTGTTCAGCAGACCCTGTTGACCTGAACAGCCCTGTTCAACAGACCCTGTTCAACAGACCCTGTTCAACAGACCCTGTTCAACGGACCCTGTTGACCTGAACAGCCCTGTTCAACAGACTCTGTTTTGGATAACAGATAAAAATCCCTCCAAAAATTAACATTGGAGGGTCCTATGGTGCAGAACCGGCCAATTATTACTACTTTGCAAGATGTAAGACCATACATCAGATGCATATCTGCATACTCAATAAACGTGTATTCCATAATTCAAATTAATTCACTATTAAATTCACCACGAAATACAAAAATCAGTAAATTAATATCGAAGTAAAGGATTATTACGTACCATAGTAACGTTTGCAACAACACTACGTTTTTTTGGTGCCGATAAGTAAATAAGACGCTCATTTTTTGGCAAACACAGGTCTTCTACAACTATTTGTTTATTATTGTTTTACTCGAGAACGGTTAAATTTATCGACAATAAACACGAGTACCTTTTTTTTAGTCGAAGGTGCAAGCTACCCAGACTTATTTTTCTTACGCCTTTATCATAAGGGGTGTTAAAAATTCAAGTATTGGGTTGTAAAGCTTAGTTCGTCCCTGGTAAACTAAAAAAGCTAAATATGTTTTAAGGGCACTATTGTCAGAGATCATTACTGGCGTCTATCACATTAAATTTTTATTAAACTATAGTAAGTACTTTGAAAGTTATTCAAGAAAAACCGATTTCCAGCGGCGTCCTTCAGGAACACATAGCTACGTAGGCAGAGCCTGTAAGAAATAATTTTATAAGGACTTGTCATCTTATTTTTTTATATTCTATCTGAATTCGAGAGATTTTTTCGGACACCCTGTATACAGCGTGGGAACTTTTACCGGAACAGATTCGCTAAAAGTTTAGGAATAATGGAAAAACACGTCGATTGAGACTTTTTGCGACCTATATTTCGGCAACAAGGATTTTTTTTACCTTTCTTTATGAGATGAAACCTAACCTTATTTTATCTTCTTAAATGAGATGATACCATTTATGTTACTTCGTTAGAAGGCTCTTTTAAAAAAAAAATTGACCATGCTAATTATTTGACGTTTGCTTTGACAGTTGGGATGAAATTTTAAAAAATCTGCCAAAACACCTCAAAATATAAAAAAATTTGAATTTCAAAACTTTTATTCAGTAAACACTTTATTACATAGCCTCTCATAAAAATCCTGTACAAAAAAACACGAAACTGGTTCCTCGAAATGTACTCCATTTACTTCTCGGCAAAAAGCCAATCGGTTATAAAACTTATTTTGCAGGCGGGTCAAAACCTTAATCTGATTTACTGTCTAATCCGATTTTTCAATTCTTTAATGTTTCCAATATTTATAACATACACTTCGCTTTTTAAATAAACAATAAATAAAAATCTAAGGGTGTTAAGTCAGGCGAACTTGCTGGCCATTCAATAACACCACGTCACCCAATACACCTGCCAGTGTATTCAGGTAATTCCGCACGTAAGTCGCACAGTGCGGAGGCGCCCGATCTTGCTTGAAGAAAATTCTTTCGTCTAAGATATTACATCTGGTGATGAATGACTCCCTTAGTTTTGGCACCAAAGTTTCTTGCAAAAATTGAAGATATCTTTTGCCGTTCAAGTTTGGAACGGTTTGATGGTAATGGTTTATCCAATTCACTTGATCATTTGTTGCCTTTTTTTCCACTGCAATGTCTGCATAATTTCTTTCAGATTGTCGTTGTTGCTCCGTGTTGATATTTAATTTTTTTTCCACATTTTCCCTGTTGATCATGGTTACTTGATTTGTCAGTTTTATATTTTCCTTTTTCATTAATACATAATTTAGAACTATTTTTGTTAAAGGTTTATGCAAATTTGTATGTGCTTCCCTAAGATTAAGTTGTTCACTTTTCAGTAATATCGTATCCATTCTTCTTGACACTTCGTCAATTTTATCTAGAATCAAAAAGAGGTCTTCTATTTGTTCTTCCGACAGTCCAGATACTTTTTTGTTTTTCTGCTTCTGTCTGTTATGGTTCTCTACATTATCTATATTTTCCTATAGTTTGACCTTCTTTGGGGGACTTTTCTGTCGATCTGGGTCTTTTATTTGAGGTATCTTCTACGTTTCTGTCGCTGGTATGGTTCTTGTTCATTTGTTTATTGAAAAGCGGAGTACGTGCTTAATTTGAAATACGTTGTTTAAAGACATCATCCGACTCAAAAGGTAAATTAGACTGGAATGCAAATTAACATAACAGCTATTTCAAAAAGATGATATAAGCTAAGGCAGCCGTTTTTCAGTTCATGGATTAGATAATTTCTGGTATCTCGCTAGTATTTTCTTGTTATGTAGTTGCATAATCCCTCATTCCTACGGGCTCCCGTTATTAGGCCCTCAGCTGGATTCTACGCCACCTATTGGCATCCGCATAGATTAAAACACATAAAAATATGGCCCGAAGATTTTTACTTTAAGTTTATCTTAAAATTTAAAGATTGTCATTAAAAAATTAAGGTTCTTACATAAAAAGGTTATAGTATCAAAACTACCTGATATTTAAAGTTGTCATAGAATTACCAGTTTATTTTTTGTTGTTGTTTTTAATATTCAGGCATAACCAGTTAGTATTTTCTATACAGTGTGGCAAAAAAGTCGCGCATAATGCCTGTGTAACTTTTGAATTACCTCGTATACGAAAAAGTGACATTTATGAAAGTTGTTCAGTAAATTATTCCCCACATTTCTACCTGCATGATCTTTTTCTGTGATTTTTGGTTTGGTTGCCATAGGGACCAACTTTTTTTTTTTAATGGAACACCCTACCCTGCATATGATTGCATATTTGGATTCTACTTTTCTATTTTTTTTATTTGAAATTTTTAATTATTTTAAATTGTAACAAGCTTTATAATAACAAAATAAATAGCCTAGAAAATTGAACAACTTAACATCGAAATAATAAACAAGTGAAACCTTTTCAGTGGATCAGGTGTACAAAATGACCACCATTTTCCGAACCCGTCTACAACGTTTAAAAGAAGGTCCTCTGGAATGGCCCGAATTTCAGCACTAATTCTGACTTTTAAAGATTTTAAGTCATTTAGACGGTTAACGTAGACTTTGTTCTTTAAGTGTCCCAACAAAAAGAAGTCGAGCGGGGTTAAGTCCGGAGATCGCGCTGGCCAGTCCATAGCAACTCTTCTGTCTATTGAACGTCCTGGAAATTGTTCGCTTATGTATTGTCTAACATTTGCCGCATAATGCGCAAGTGCTCCATCTTGCTGGAACCATACCTGTTCGTTTATGCCATTATTTACACCCCGTAAAACCATTCTGCAAGAAGGAATTATATGATTCCTGAGGAGGTCCAGATATTTTTCGTCACTCAAATTACCGTCTATGAAAAAAGGTCCCACAATATGTCTACTAACTATGCCCGCCCAAACATTAACTTTCTCGGGCCTCTGAGTATGACCTTCCTGGAACCAGTGAGTATTCTCAGCAGACCAATAACGATAATTGTGTCTATTAACAATGCCATTTAAATGGAAGTAGCTTCATCCGAGAAAATAATATTGGTTGCGAAGTTATTATCGTTATTGCATCTTTCCATCATTAGCTCACAAAATTCATCTTTTCTATCAAAATCGTCCTCGTTTAACTCGTGCACCCACTTTATCTTGTAGGGATGCAACTTCTCCTGCTTAAACAAATTTTTCAATGACTGATGAGACACATTAAAATCAATTGTCATTAGCTTGGATGATTGTGTGGGATTTTCATGTATTGAGAGCATGATATCCAAAGCTTTGTCTTCCCCGGTTGCTGCTTTAGGTCGACCTGATCTAGCGGCTTCCCTAACACTGCCTGTTTCTTGAAATTTCGTTACCACTTGACACAGCGTTGACTGAATTATTGGAGGCCTATTTGGATATGATTCATTGAAAAGTTGACAAACCTGATTATGCGATCTCTTCATGTTTCCGTAACCGCTCATTATTAAAATTTCAACTCGTTGTTTCTCATTCAGATGAATCATAGTGTAAACAAATTAGAAATCAGACAACAGGAAATTAAACAGGAACTTAAAATTGACACATCTTAGGTCGCTGTCATGAAAACACCTTGACTCAACTGGTGGGTATTAGGTAGAAATAATTATAATTAGGAAGTTTTTCATTTTTGACGAGTCATTATCTCGGAAACACTTGCAGATAGCTGAAAATTTGAAATACAAAAAAATTAAGAGTCAGTAGAATCCAAATATGCAGGGTGTTTCCTTTATAAAAAGTAAGTTAGTCTCTATGACAACCAAACCAGAAATGACAGAAAAAATTCATGCAGGTAGATATGTGGGGAATAATTTACTGAACAACTCTCATAAAGGTTACTTTTTCGTATACGAGGTAATTCAAAAGTTATAGGCATTTTGCGCGACTTTTTTGCCACTGTGTATAAAGTTTTGTCCTCGGTAAATTAATAAACCAGGCCAAACCCGTAGATCCATTGAATTAAGTCCAGAAAGCACAACTAACTTTATTTTTCTCTTCTTTAAAATTTGTCGACAAAGTTGAATTAGTTCTCGAATTTAAAAAAATATAAAAGCGCAATAATTTTAACATGCATTCTTTTGTACAAAGATTTACACGGGTTATGTAACAAAATTATTTTAATGAATATGAGGCCAAAGTAAAAAGAATGACAATACAAAAATATATATATAACTATTTTAATTTTGCCTTTGAAATTCATTTATTAAATATGTTTTGTCGGAATATTAAAATAAATAAAAAGGAAGTTGAACATTTTATTAAAACAGATAAGTATTTTAATTTATGTATGCCGCATGTTGCTGTCTACGTTTTCATCTTTCATTTCGAAGATGGAAAGAATTTTAATATCAAAGGTCTTGGTATTTTAACGTTTAAAATGAAATAAACCTAATTGATAAAACCAAATGAAATAAAAAATAAAGTACTGTTACGAGGCGGTAAAGCCAGGTGTAATTTCAAATGAAATTCTTCATTTCTTTGATCCGGGACAAGACGTCACGGATTTGTTCCCAAACAAAAAGCCGAGAAGTGTGATAATAAGAGATTAGGGACGTAAATGTAAGAAAGGCTTAAAGGAATTTTGTTGAGGTTAAATCTTTAGTTCCCCCAAACCTTCGCAGGAAATAAATGTTTTCGATGCGTGCGCTAAACCAAACCAAAAGTTTGGCCACGTATTTAAAATTTAAAACATTAATTAGCCCGGTATACTTTCTGTTTGGAATTCTACAAAAAAAACTGCCTTTGGAATAAGGATTATGCTTCCGAGTTCTTTCTAATCAAAAGTAAAACAAACATTTAAAAATAAAGTAAGGGCAGATGATATGAGAAAGTAACCCAGAACGGTAAAGTTTTTTATTTTATTTTACATTTTTTAAAATGAAGGAGCAAACCAGATATAGGCATCGCGGAACCTCCAATTCCCTTGGCTTCATCAATTCATTCACTGGGTATTAATTTGAATAGGCACGTTGCAGCCATAGTTACAATAGCCTTTCCGTACTGAGAACCTGTAGCAATTTAAAAATTGGGGGACATACTAAAACGTACCTTGTTGTTTTTGTATTTTTTAAAATTTAATTTATGTTCTGATTAAGCTCGCAGACCCTCGTTTGTCCTAGTCGGTTATAGGGTGTCTCTTCTCCTTCTTTTGGGGTTATGTTGTTTAAGCTTTCAATAACTTGAGATTGATTGGGGTCGTTGCTTTATGAAAACTAATCGTTGCCTTCGATGGTGTTGATTCCTTTTATTCTCCGAACTTCATAGAAGAAAGCCACACCACGCCGTCTTCTTGGAAAAGGAAACCCACGGTCTCTTTACTACCATTTTAGAGGTAAGCTTCCTTAAATTGTATTGCCAATTTAGTTGTTTTTTACCAGAGACGCAAAGGGTCATTATCATTATCTTTTTGTGTTATTTTAGGGGCTTTCGCTTTTGGCTTACCAAGCATTGCCCAGGTTTTTACCGCGTTTTTGGCCGTTTTCGCCATTTTAAGGGTTAAGAATATACAGTACCATATTATGGCTAAAGTGGACCCTACTAAGCTATTGTAAAAGCAAGAAATACAACCAACGAGCTGAATACCACCTGGCCTACCAGGAGTAGCCCATAAGGATGGGCATGGGCCCTACTGAAGGAGCTGTTTTAGCAGAAGCTTTGGTGGCTTGCAGGCTCGTATGAGTACAATTCAATATTTTGTTTCCTATCGTTCATTAATTTAATTTTCATTTATTTTTTAATCATTAAAAATCAAATTAAATTATGCTTCTTCAAGGCTATTTCTAAGACTTTACAAGAGGTAATATTTTTTTTATGAATGAAGATATAAAAAAATATTATAAAATAGGGGTATATATTTAAAAAAATAAAGTAAAACGTCATAACTTGTTTTTGAGACAACCTGCATACATGAAATAAGCCTCAAAAAATGTGCAATAAAATTAAAAAATTGACGGGTTAGTTTCTTCGAAAAGAAAACACATGCATTTTAAATGGATTTGTGCCAACCTTTACCTTTTACTGTATATTATAATCTGTCCACTAAGATAAAACTCAGAATTTGCATAATGTACCGTATTACATGTTTTTCAATCCAATTATTTTGACAAAACAAGCAGAGTATACCATAATTCATTTGAAGTACAGATTGCATATTGTGCCCATGCCCATTGCTAAAAATTTAGTACATTGTATCAGCTTTGTTTCACTGGTATATTAGGGGGAATCATTTTCTGTTCTCCTAGTGAACTTTTTAGATTTAAATATTATTATAGTATTCGTTCTTGATGTGTTGAGTATAAGTTTATATTATTTATACCAATAATTTGCTTTCATCGTTCGGTATTTGTGTTAAGGTTGCGCAAACTGAAGATGGAACTGTTATTTTCCCCAGAGAGGAAAGACCTATTATATCGTTTTTAGGTGAGTTATTATGTAGTCTGGTACACTCTTGTTATGAAAAGGTAAGATCAATATTTAAGTAGTTCAAGAAAAACCTTTCATAAAGTTTGTGTGCCTAATGGCGACGTAATTATTGTCCCCCCTCCCTCAGAAGGACTAGAAATCAACAAATTGCAGATTCTCTCCTATTTTTTGTTTATCTAGGACGACATCAGCCGAAAATTTGTAAAATTTGCTTGTGACAGTTTAAACAGTTTTTTAGTAGCTGCTTTATTCCTTTTATTTTTATTTTTTCCTTACTTTCCCTTACTGTTTTTTTGGGTTCAAATGAAACGTTTACTATAGGATGCATTTCTCATAGTCAACAAATGACCTAAAACCTATACCCTACCTACGACTGATAAATTTTGGCATTACTTGAATGTCTTTTATGCTTAATGCTTTTGACAAAATTCAGCTTCTAAAGAGAAATTTCCTTAAAAATCCTATTTCCTGTTCTAGCTTTTTTTTTCAAACTACGACTTTTTTTAGTATTTTGGGTTGCTTCCGTTCACTCATTAAGTTTTCATTGGTTAGTTTTTTCCTATATGAAGATTCCTTTAAAGTTGTGACCTAAGTAACTTTCTCTTGTTCAGACTTGAAAAACTAGGATCATTGTTCAACTAACCTGAACTCACTAAAAAACTACTCCGCCGACACTATACCCTTTAGTATTTTAAAACACGTTACTCGTTCCAGAAGTGATGAGTTATCCAGATGAAGGGATTTATTAATAGTGTGATTCAAGGGACACTTACATACGGGTGGTTCCTTCCATGCTCCACTCTGGGTGGAATCAAGCGGGCAACCTCACTTGAACACCTCCCATAAAAATATTTATAAAAGAGGCTGAACTCTTCTTCTTTGAATGGAATCCAGCAGTCTTCAGTGAAGGTCAAATTTGGGCTTTATACAGGGTCCTGTAATAGTGCATTAGTTTACTGGAAACGGTCAATCGTTGTATCCATTTTTAAATCGGAATCCAGGCCAGATCCAAAGAACTATAGACCAATAAGTTTAACTTCTGTTGTATGCAAACTTTTTGAACAGGTAATTAACAAGTATATAAGAGATGTGTTGGAGCGGGGTGCATTCTTCTTCAACCGCCAGCACGGTTTCCGCTCAGGTCACTCGTGCGAGTCGGCGCTAGCAGCATTACCACATGACATTGCTGAAGTCCTGGATAGGTCGGGCCAGGTTGACGCTGCACTGCTCGACTTCCAGAAAGCTTTTGACATTGTACCATATGACACCCTAATTAACAAGCTTAAGAATTTAAAACTGGTGAAGTGGATTGCTAACTTTCTATCAGATAGATTCCAAGTGGTGAAAGCGGGCGATTCCTTGTCTGACAAGATCCCTGTTACCTCGGGTGTCCCCCAGGGCAGTGTTGTGGGTCCATTGGCGTTTCATGTTTTTATTAACGACCTGTCATGGAATATCTCCTCAACTGTTCGCTTGTTTGCAGACGACTGCATTATCTATAGGAGTATCTCGGTTAATGATGATTGTATAAAATTACAAGGAGATTTAAAATCTATTAAGGATTGGGTTGTTCGTAATAAGATGCGTATAAATGCAGATAAAAGTCAGTTTATTACATTCGGCAAAAAAAAAAAGTTTTTGACTATACCGTTAATAGTATTATTTAAAAACCTTTACATGTTGTTAAGTATCTCGGCGTTTACCTGTCACATAACTCAAGTTGGGAATATCATATAAGTAGGACCGTCGCGCATGCGTACCATGTTCTTAATTTTGTTATGAGAAATTTAAAGCTCGCAAGGCCACAGGCTAGATTAAGGGCATATTTGACTTTAGTAAGACCCCTTATGGAATATTGTTGTGCTGTTTGGCATCCGTGGCAGGGAGGTCTTGCCGGCGAACTGGAGAAAATACAGAGAAAGGCTGTAAGGTGGGTTTTCTTAAATTTTGACAGGGACTTTAGTCCCAGCCAAGCAATGGAGGGACTTGGGTGGCCTTCACTTCTTGCGCGCAGGGAGTATTTTATTAAGTTGGTTATGCACAGAGTTTATAACGGTGCACAAGCGTTTTTAGAACTGAGGGATGCACTTCAACAACCCTCATATATTGGTGGAAATGATCATCTCTTTAAGATTAGACTGCCTATATTCAGTACAAATGTTGGACTACACTCACTTGTCGGGGTCGGTGTCAGGATTTGAACTCACTCCCGGGTGCTTTTTTTGCTGAAGGCATGCCCTCCATTGGTCGTTTTAAGAAATGTGTAAAAATGTGATGTAAATATGTTTATTTTACACTTGTATTGTACATATATTATTGTTTGATTTGTTTTTTTATTGTTAACTACAAGTTGTATCAAATAACTGCCGAATTGAGATGAATAAATAAAGTTAGGCATCCGCAGCTTCTGTACCAATTAAGATAGGAATTTCGTTCGAGCGCAGACCTACGCTGCATATATGAGTGCATTTCGGTAAAACATTTTCGCATGTGCAGAATGATCCAAAAAAAAATTTAAATAATACACCCTATATTCTTTTGCATATTTTGGTTCTTTCTAGTGTTTTTTCTTATTTTCCAAAGATTTATTTGATTTGCTTTAGTCGTTTATGAGTAATAAATTAAAAACAAAGAAAAAATCGTTTTGCACGCCTTGAAAAAATTATTAAAAAAGCGGCCTTAGATCTGTTTTGTCCGAGCTACATAGTAAGAACTTGAATGCAAGAGGTCTAACGATACTCTGACATATTAAATAGTTTTTTTATTTTATACAGGGTGTCCAAAATTTGGTTCCAAAAATGACAACTTTCAGACTAGTTCAAATAAAGTATATTATTTTATTATCTAATGCAGAATTTAAATACAAATATTTTTTGTATTACAAGTGTATCGAAATTTGGGACTGTTTTCAAGATAAAGGATGTACCAAAATGTACGCCCATTTTAAATATCGTGGCATTTTCGTTTTTGTCATAGTAGGCTTCTGAAAATTTGATAGCTGTCATGTAATTAATAGCCATGAAACGCTATACGGTAGAACAGTGCGTTGTTATCGCGAAAACGTATTATAAATGTGGAAAATGTTATGCGGAGCCGTTTTTGGAAGAAATAATGCACCAAAACATACGATAATGCAAAGATTGATCAAGAAATTTGAGCAAAGTGGTTCAGTTGGAAACATAAAATCAACAGAGGGCGGTCGCGTACTGCTCGATCTATTGAAAATATTGCAGCAGTGTCGAAAATGTTGGTGAGAATCCAGGCACGTGGATTCGCCGTCGGTCACAGCAAGTGAACATTACCAAGAGCAGTATGCAGCGAATCTTCACAAAAGATTTGCATTTGCATGCCTATAAAATCCAATTGACCCAAGAATTGAAGCCAGCAGATCATGGGTTGCGCCGTGAGTTTGTTAATTGGATTCTGGAAAACGAGGCAACCCAGACGGCACCCTATATTCCTGGAATATTCCCCTATCTGCCAATAGGCCATAATATCTTGCAATATTCCTGGAATATGCACTGAATATCTCAAATGTATCTTATCTCATAAGAATATTCCATATCTATGCCATTGTAGATATGCCTGGAATATGCCGCGGGTATATTTATAGGATATGCATTGTGGAATATATTCAATTATTTTTTTTTTAATACTTATTGATAATAATATATATAATATAAATATCTATACAGAGTGGTCTTAAATTCTATTTTTACATAACGTAACTTGATCTAGGTATAGGAACTATTTATTTATAGATAATCGAGGCCGACGAAATAGACAGGCCGTGGCGCGTGGAAACCATGTGACCAACTGGGTTCTCCCATTGCACCGACCGCCGATCAATATCTGTTGTCGAGTGTTGTGACCGGCTTTTTACGGTTATGTTTATGTGCATTTCCTAACCTTTATTGTTCTGTGTGCGTTTCTTGGTAGAAATAATAGTATTTACTACAATTAAAGGCGAAAATTTCAGGTAATATTAATTTTAACATATATTTGAATGTTAAACTAATAAATTGTACCATTTTTCTAGTGTAAAGGACCAAAATGCCGCGGTGTTGCAGCGTAGTTGGCTGCAAATTCAACTATACCTAAATCCGACGAAAGAAAACAAATATTTTACTGTTTTTTCCCTACCCAAAGATGTAAATCTAAGAAATAAATGGCTGCGAAATATTCCAAATGATCTAGAAGGATTAAAACATCCAGTTGTTTGCATGAAGCACTTTGCCGACAAGGATATTATTAAAACAGATAAATGCATAGTAGGTAAATGGGGAATTGGAAATATTTTAGAGCAAAATACCCAAACTATCTGAAAGCGCCGTTCTTGGGATTTTCCATAATACTCCTTTATATTTAAATAAAAAAATCAACACTGTGACACGTCTTGCTGATGTGGAAAAAAGCCAAATGAATAGAGCAATCGAGGAAAGCCTGCTAACATTAGAGGAGCATAAAAAGAAAAGACAAATTTCTTCTTTTGAAGACATCCAGGCATATTATAACAGTGCTGGCGAAATTGAAAGAGACTGGCTCTTAGTTGCAGACAATGACAAACTTTTGTTGTGTTACCTCAGTTTTAAGGAAATTCTTGATAAAAATCCAAAAATTTTACCATCAGTTGTTATAAAAATTGGCCTAGAATTTACTGTTTATGTTGGCGAAAATATGCTAGGAACCAATAAACTGCCAAAAAAGTTACAGGTTGCAAAATTGACAAATACCAATCTGTTTGAAGATCTTTTAGAATTTATTCGAGTGAAAGTGGAAAATCTTGGTAGTGATATGTAGTCAATGAAATTGATGTCATACTTGACAAACTGTCAAAGTTATTAAGTAAGTGTGAAGGTGAATGTGATAGTGACAGTGAACAGCCAGTCCATCTTACTTTTATAATGGAACAACTTCAACTCTACAAGAAGTCCCCGGAAAATAGAAGGTACAGTGGATATACTAATATTTTAGCATCAACGCTATATATTCAATCCTCATCTTCATACTTTTCTTTATATAAAAGCAAAATTATTATTCTTCCACATCCTCGGAATGTAAAAAAAATTGTTTCACAAATGTCACTAACTGATTGTGACATCGAAGGAAGTATTTCATATTTAAAATAAAAAATTACTATGTTAAAAGATCATGAGATGCTTGTTAATTTACACACTGATGAAGTATATATATATCACCACAACTAAATTTTAAAGGGGGAGTAATATTTGGGGGCACTGATAATAATGCTACCGAGGTAGCTAAAACTGCAAATGTTAACTTAAGGGTGTGTAAAATTTTATTAAATAATTTAGTTAAAACCAAGAATGATAAAATCAATGTTCAAAATAAGCGCCCTAGAACAAAAACAAAAATTAAAAAGCTTATGTAAATCACTAAATTAAGATTAGCTTTAGCGATGCATTCGCCATGTCAATAATATTTCTTTATATCTTACCTGTTTGGTTAATTAAATATTTTTGTTACCTATGTACTACTTCTACAACTGTAGGTAGGTAGTAAGTACTTAATTTGGCGCAGTCAGCGCTGTCCTAGGGTTTAAATAATTATTGATAAAGAAAGATGTTTTAAAAATATTTGGTTTTTCTTTAGGGTTGTTTACGTAGGTACTAATCTCGACATTTAGTTAAATGTTTAAGTATAGGAACCTAGCATAATAACATATTTTCTGTTTTATCATTTTTGTATTCATTCTGCAATAAACGACAGCAAAATTCATAACTTGTCTTATTTACATTGCTGTATTCAATAAATCGGTCTTATTTGCATAGACCTCACTTGATCACGTGATATTTGCAAATCATTTACGCGCCATGGCCTGAAATATAGGTAATATAGAGGAAGGTGCATATATGTGTGCACCTAATTAAAAAACAAATTTAAATATGAAAATGTTTTAGACTTCATAAAGTTTTTGGGTAGGCATTTTCTGCATTTTATTAGTATGTGTGCTTAATTAAGGACTGCTCTTCTAGAAAAAAATTAGCAATCGTTATTTTATAATAACAATTTTTTTAACACAAGTTTAACTAACGCTGCCTGTACGTCACGGAACTGACAGAACCTGCTTTAGTTAATTTTTTTTCGCCTTGTTTTAAAGAATATATCCAGTTTTTGGGTTCTAATTTTTTTTATTTATAAAAATAAGAAAAATATTAATTTTAGTGATGTTTTATTATAGGTACCAAATTTGTAACTCTACCTAAACTAAACTAACTGACCTGACCTAAATTAAATATATTTATATGAAAAAGAAAAAAAATGAATATTCTTAGCATATGCCATAAATATATTTTGGCAGATTAAAAGATATTGCAGGCATATATTTCATGGTGACCTGGAATATGCATACAATATGCCGGTCATATGCCTTGGCAGATATGGAACATTTATTGGATATTCCAATATGCCAAAGGAATATTCATGGAATATGTATGGAATATGTTTGTGCCGTCTGGGAAATGACGGAGATTTTTCGAAGAAAATCCTGTTTAGTGATGAGGCACATTTTCAATTAAATGGATACGTCAATAAGCAGAATTGTGAAGGGCGAACGTTATCGTGCAATGTTAGAAAAGCTTCTGTGGGCTGAATTAGACCGAATTAATGTGGAAAACTTATAGTTTTAACAGGACGGAGCGACCTGTCACACTGCGTGTGAAACAATGGGCTCGTTACGACTGAAATTTCCTGGTCGTGTCATATCTCGCAATGGTGATCAGAATTGGCCACCACGATCCTGCGATAAAACACCGTGCGACTTCTTTCTCTGGGGTTTTCTTAAATCGCGTGTTTATGCCAATAAACCAGCCGCAATTTCTGACTTGAAGAACGAAATTCGACTCGTCATTGATAAAATTCGTTCACAAACATGTGAAAATGTTATCAATAATTTCGTCAAAAGGGCAAGGGCCTGCCAGCAAAGCCGCGGTGGACATTTGTCGGATATTGTGTTTCACACTTAATCGTGATATGTATTCTTTCTAATCCCAGTAAAGTTTTGACATATTTCAAGAAATAAATATGTCCATTTAATTAGTAAAGTATTACAAAAAAGATCTAGGCAGCCATGGAAACAAGATTACAAAAAAGAAGAAAGGATAAAAACGGTTACAAATGAGAAAAATTAATTAGCAGTATTGTTGACAGTTACAGAAAATCCAAACATTTGTCAGGCGCGCGTGGGAGAAGTAGTTGGAATAAGTGAAAGGTCAATTCAGAGAATTTTAAAAATAAATAATTTTCATGCATACCACAATTAACTGCACTAGGCTCTGAGTGAAAATGACTTTCACTGTGTAGAGTTGAGTTTTGTGAGTGGGCTCGATTCCGCCTTCAAGATAATCCATTATTTTTTATAAACGTCTTATTTAGTGATGAGGCCACATTCCACAACAATGGATGCGTCACCAAGCATAATTCTTATTATTACTCTACCGAAAATCCAAGAATAATACGGCAAATGGACTATCACCATCGTTGGTCAATAAATGTTTGGGGAGGAATTGTTGGAGAACATGTGGTAGGCCCTAACTTTTTTAACGGTCATCTTACCGGTGAAATGTATTTCGAATTTTTAACAAACGATTAACCTGTATTACTTTTAAATTTATCACCAATTATGAAGGCACAAAATATGTGGTTAAAACAGAATGGAGCTCCAGCCCATTTTTCGCGGCAGGTCAGAGCTTTGTTAGATATCACTTGCGAAAATCGATGGACTGGAAGGGGTGGACCAGTTAGATGGTCTGCAAGGTCGCATCTTTAACCAAACTCAACTTTTTTCTATGGGGGTATGTACAAGTCCTTGTTTATATCGAATGCCCAACAACTAAGCAGAACATGCGACAAGAATAACGCGCTTGCAACAATTACACCCGAAATGCTCTAAGATACGAAAAGGACCTTTCAAGCAAGAATTGACACATGCCTTGAACAAAATGGAAGACATTTTGAACATTATTTAAGATAAATGCGTTGGTGTAAAAATCTAGTTCTTAAATAAACATAGTTGTGTTTCCATGGGTGCCTAGATCTTTTTTGTAATACTTTACTAATGAAATGGGCAGATCTATGGTTTTTGGTAAATATTTTGAAAACGGTCCAGAATCTTAATACACTTGTAATACAAAGAAATATTTGTATTTGAATTCTGCATTAGATAGTAAAACAATATTCAGGGTGCTTTATTTCAAAATCTTAAGAAAAACTAGTTTGAAAGTTGTTATTTTTGGAACCAAATTTTGGGCACCCTGTATAAAATAAGATAAAACTATTTAATGTCAGAGTATTGTTAGACCTCTTGTATTCGAGTTCACACTATGTAGCGCGAACAAAATAGATCTAAGGCCGTTTTTTTAATATATTTTTTAGGGCATGCAAAACGATTTTTAATGGTTTTTAATTTATTGCTCGTAAACGACTAAAGCAAATTGAATAAAATTGTTGGAAATAAGAAAAAACACTAAGAACCATTTAATTTTTTTTTGTCGTCATAATTTTTGGACCATTCTGTATACGAAAACATTTTCCTGAAATGCACTCATATATACCTACAGTGTAGGTCTGCGTTCAAACGAAATTCCTAACTTAATTGGTATAGAAGCTATGGATGTCTAGCGCACTATTGCAGGACCCTATAGCATCAAAAGCTGTTGGGCTGTACCTATAAAGATTGTTAGTTCGGAAAAGCATCCCAGACTTCTGCAGGGCTCCCTTTTCTGTAGGCGCAACGTGACTATGCCAAGAAACACGACTATCCAAATTGACGCCCAATAAATGAGTTGATGCCATGACTGTATCTGGTTTTCTAATATTAACTTTTTGAGAAAAATCCAACCAGACCTAATCCGAGGTCGAGCTTCTTGCACTGTTTTAACCCTTAACCGGAGACACGTCGTCTATCAGTCGACGCCAAAAAAAGGAAGTGGTGATATTAGCTGATAAGACCGCCCACTGGCGCGTCACTTTATCTAATCCTTTCCTTAGTCGAGCTTAATAGGTAGCCCAATTTGCCAAAGTAGATCAGTATTTATCGAGAAGTTATTATGGTTGGTACGTCCAGCGTAGTCTGAGAGGTGGCGCGTCTCCGCTTGTGTTTGAAAATAGTCTATCCCGTGTAAACAAAAAAATGGCCGAGCTGTCAAAACGCGTACATTTAGATGATCCGGATTACGAAGATACTTTACAAAAATGGTACCAGGAGGATTTCAGTGACAGTAATGATATAGACGATGTTTCAGAAAACTATGTCATAGAATCTGAACACGACACAAAATGAGAGCAAAGTGAGGATGATGAAAATGATGGGACGCTTCAAGAAAATACCTCAGCTTACTTTTATGGGAAGAATCGATATAGATGGTCTTCTTCAGAAGTTCGCCCATCATCTAAGACCCGAAAACAAAATATTGTCATGAAGATTCCCACATCGACCGCCAAAGCGTGAAGTTTGGGTGACACAGCGGATCCTTTATCTGTTTGGTGTTTATTATTGAGTGAAAATATTTTACAACACATTATAAAGTGGACTAATAAAAAACTTAATGTAATGCGTATGCGCTACAAAGTACAGGATAAAATCAATCTCAGAGACGTTGATATTATTGAACTAAAGGCATTTTTAGGTCTACTGATATATTCAGCGATATTTGATTCGAATCATGAGAATCTGGAGATCATATTCGCTACTGATGGTACCGGTAGAGAAATATTTAGATGCGTGATGAGCATAAAACGAATGTCAGTTTTATTATGTGCTCTACGGTTTGACAATGCTAAAGATCGGAAAGGGCGAAAGAAGAATGATCCAGCATCGGCATCTTCTTTTGTATTCAATGTATTTATACAAAATTGCCAAAGTGCTTATAGACTCGGTCAGTCTGCCACCATAGATGAGATGCTCTTAGATTTTAGGAGAAGATATCGCTTTAAAATTTATATGTCGAATAAACCGGCGAAGTATGGCATTAAAGTATAATACCTAACAGATGCTAGAAATAATTATTTATACAATGCTTACATTTACTGTAGCAAAGACTCGGACGGAACTGGACTCACTCATGAAGACAAAAAGCTCTTGAAACCCACTCAAGCAGCATTACGTCTCGCCCAACCACTTTTCAATAACAATGGAAATATCACGGCCGACAATTGGTATACTTCTATACAGCTAGTAGATATTTTGTTAAAAAATAAGTTGGCGTATGTCGGCACAATGAAAAAATAAGGCCGAGATTCCACCCAATTTTTAACCTGACAAGAAAAAAAAAAGGATCTACAATTTATGGGTTTAGAGAAAAAAAAACTATAATATCTTATGTTGGGACAAAAGGAAAGGCCACAATATTGGTATCCTTGATGCATAATAGGGCTGTCACTGACAATACAACAGAAAAACCCGACATAATTTCTTATTAAGTATAATGGAAATAAGGGAGGAGTGGACAGTCTTTATGGGAAGTGCTCTAAGAGTTCTTCGAGCCGCCGAACTCTGTAGTAAATTCGTATATTCTACACCAGTGTTACAAAAACAACCCGCAAATGAAAGAGCAAAGTTTTTTTGCCAAACAATTAGCTAAACAACTAGTGCAAGCACATATGGACAGGCGAATGATAAATGTGCATATATCACGAGAAATACGTCATGCCATAAGCCGAATCCTCGGCGTTACACCAGAAGCAACGGCACACTCAAAAAACCTTGTTCTGGAAAAACGCAAAACATGTTATTTGTATTCTTCTGTTAAACGTTGAATGACAAAATATGTATGCATTGTCGAAAACCAGTATGCCTGCAATGCACAAAGTGATTTGTGACAAGTGTATTGAAGAAAAACAGTAAATTTTGAGAATTGCTAGAGGTGTCCTAGGACATTATGTTCGGTGCTTTTTGACATTTTTAGCTTTGATTACTTTCGTGGTAACCACTCTTTATGAAAATTTTTGTTTTTCGAATAATATAGGTACGCAAAAAAAACCATTTATTATTTTTGTTCTTATATTTT
The DNA here is from genome assembly GCA_963920685.1 of Polydrusus tereticollis. NCBI lineage: Eukaryota > Metazoa > Arthropoda > Insecta > Coleoptera > Curculionidae > Polydrusus > Polydrusus tereticollis. The sequence continues at coordinate 34,443,054 of OY987335.1, forward strand.
TCATTTTCTGCTTCTTTACCAATATTATTATTTTCTTTGCTTATAATTGGGTTTCTTTTCATTTCTTCATTCCACTTATTTCAAAAGGGTTAGGTTTTTTCATTTTTAATAAAACATCCAACTTTTTTAACGTATTTTATTTATTTTCGCCAACTAAAAAAAGTCGACTCTCAGACGATACCTCTCCGCTTCGTAGCAAAACCGATATGTCTCCGGTTAAGGGTTAAGGAAGTATTGTCCTATCTTATGAACAGTCCTATCTATCTTTGGTTACTCTTCCCTATAACTACTTTAATAACTAAAACAAGTATACCTACAATGCATCTAAACTGTTAAACGTGTTGTGAGCTGTCAATTTTATTTTTATCTAATTTTAATTTATGGCGTTCAAAATTGTTAAAAATACTATGTATGAATATAAGTGGCAATGTGACTCCAATAAATATGTATCGCGGTAAAATTCAATGTATTCCAAACCATAAATCCATTTAAAAAGGTAAAAAATAAAACATCGAATTCACGAGTACAAGCCCGCTTTTTTACTAAACGTGGTCTGAATTATTCCGTTTCTTGATAGAGCAAATTCGCACTTCGGTTTTGGATTATGCCGACATTAAATTTTCAGAAGCAAATTTAGCCCGACGATTTCTGTACCAGAATGCAGCTAGCTACTTTGTTGTTTCATTATAAATGCCTTTTGACCTCAAACAAAAAATAAAAAAATGTATACGATTGCTTCTACTAGTGAATAGTTTAAGGATATTTACTGCTGGCATAGGTATGATTTATTTATTGCGGTTAATAAAAAATATTTCTTAAATTAACCAACAAATAACTTTCAAAAGTTTATACCTGGACAAAAATAAAATTAGGTATTATTTGTGTTATTTTGTTCAATTTGGTGAATTTGGCAGCGAAAGGGCGTCAAGAATATCTTCTTGAATGAAATTAAAAAATGTCATAAACTTAAAACACATATATTTAAAAGCTAGATCACAAAACTTATAGGTTAGTTTAGGTTCACTACAAGACCTTACATGTTCCTAATACACCTAACCATTACACCTTAATCCACCCTATATTACAAAAAAAAAACTATATTTAGACTTCAATTGCCACGTCATCTGGCCGTCTCGTATCTGAGACAAATATTTGGATATGGCAGCTTTAATAAGGACCTTCTAAAACTTAAATTAAGTGAGTCAATACACTGTCTCTGTGACAAATAGACGACCTCAATCATAGATTATTTAACTGCAGCCTGAACATAGCGGCCACAACATTTCTTTTGACTGAGGTAAGGAAAAAGCAGAAGTTTCCCATAAAAAGCATGGGCCAGCATCTCTCTGGAGAATCCTTTCTTGTAACTGTTCTAAATTATCAACTGGTGCTTTAAAAATATTGTTCTTCAAATGAGGAAAAATGAAGTAGGGTAAGTCCGGGATAGTTGGACCAGTGGGTTAGATGGACCGACACCGAAATCGTCACTTAAAAGCCGACAGCGCGTAATCTACTACCGTCCACACCTTTAGTGGAAGAGTCCAAGTTGAGGAAGCTCGTAATAACGTGTCAGTCGCTCGTCGATACTAAGATGTAAACGTCGTCTAATATAATTATTGTGTTTTAATTTTTGTTGTAAGTGTCTACTATCAACTGTATTGAAAAAAAGGTAATTGTTTTTTTTTGTTTTTTCTATTCGTACATGTAGTTAAGATGTTAGAAATACGCTTAATCTAATTTTGTTGCCTTTTCTATACGCGTGATGTAAACAACAAAGTGGTCCAACTAACCCATAGTTTTGGGTTAGTTGGACCACATTTTTTTGGGTTAGTGCGACCAATTTCGTATTAAACGTAAGGCATTATTTTCCAGGTAAACATCATGCCAACCTTTTACAAAAGAAAGGGGACTGTTACCAGAGCAACGTGGACTGCCGAAGCCTTACAGAACGCCATGGGGGCAGTCAGGAACGTTGGGGGTTAATATAGCGGCAAAAGCATATGGCATACCAACAACTTTGAAAAATAGGATCAAAAACCAGAAGACAATAAAATCTCGCTCATTAGGAAAGTCCTCATGTTTAAATGAAGAAGCCGAAGCCAAGTTAGTACGGCACATAAAAAAGTTAGAAAAGTTTGGTTTTACTCCAGACAGGGATTCGGTAAGAACTATGGCCTTTGAACTGGCCGAAAACTTAAAGTGAAACATCCCTTTAATAAAACCATAAGAAAAGCAGGATTTGATTGGTTAAAACTCTTTTTATCACGCCATCCAGATTTATCTGTTCGGAAGGCAGAGGGAGTATCGACGGCGCGTGCTGAAGGATTGAATAAAACAGTAGTTCAGAACTATTTTACTTTACTTGATAGTATACTGACTGAATATCAGCTATTTGATAAGCCTGGGAATATTTTTAATATTGATGAAAGTGGGCTTCAGTTAAATAATAAACCTGGCAAAGTAATAGCGCAAAAGGGCTCGAAGAGTGTAACCAGTATACCGTCGGGGGAAAAGGGAGAAACTATTTCTGTTGTAGCGTGCTGTAGCGCAGAGGGGATTTTCTTACCACCCTTTTGTATTTTTAAGGGAAAGAAGATGACAGTACAGACGAAGAATGGAATGAAAATAACTGTGCAGGGTGTGGGGAAAACTATTCTGAAACACAAAAAAGTGACGACTGGTGCAAATGTATTCGATGTGATAGATGGTCACATGAAGGATGCATGAAATATGAGAATATGTGTGATCGTTGCGGCAAAGTTGCTAATAAAAAAATTACATAATCTGCATTTTGTGTAAATAGTTTTAAATTTTCAGAGATTTTTTAATAGAGAGGTGTTTATATTTAAAAGTTTAGGTTTAAACGGTGGTCCAACTAACCCATACAGTGTAGTCCAACTAACCCGCATGCTATGGGTTAGTTGGACCACTACTCACTTTTACATTTTTTTAATTACATTTAAATATGTTTAATATTTTGACTACGTTTATAATAAATCCATATATACTAACAGAATATGTATTAAGTGTTACTTGTTTCCAAGCCTTTAGTATGAAACTTACGAAACCATTGCGTTTTAAAAAAAAGTGGTCCAACTATCCCGGACTTAACCGTCAAGCATGGAGATCATCACTGCACAAGTAAGCAAATTTTCAAAGTGATCCGTTGACTAGTTCGCCAGAACGTCTAATAGGCCATCCATCATAAATCACCCTGTATATTGTGAATCCCCTTATAGTAGTCATCACTGTCTCGTCTATTACAAAGTCGCCCTGATGGACACCAGTGGCGTGAACTGTGTGCACAGTAATATTTTTTAAGGAGAGAGCACATCCACTTAAGTAAGCAAATTTTCAAAGTGATCCGTTGACTAGTTCGCCAGAACGTCTAATAGGCCATCCATCATAAATCACCCTGTATATTGTAAATCCCTTATAGTAGTCATCACTGTCTCGTCTATTACAAAGTCGCCCTGATGGACACCAGTGGCGTGAACTGTGTATCCCTGTCTTTGTATTGTTAGCTTAATGACTATAATAGAAAGAATGCGAGGACAATTTAGTTGTCGACTTTTGAGGCATATACAGGACGTCCGGGAAAATGTGGAAAATATCTCGGATTCAGATAGAACAATAAAAAATAAAATGACAAGTTCTATAAAATTTTTTCCTACAGGCCCTCCCAACGGAGATGTGCCCCGGAAGGACTACACTGTAAATTTAATGTGATGGACACTAGTAAGGACCTCTTAAAATAATGTCCTTGAAACATATTTAGCTTTTTTAGATTACCAGGGGCGGACTAAGCTTTACAAATTAAAGCTTAAAATTTAAACACCCTGTATGATAAAGACTTTAAAAAAAATTAAATCTGGGTAGCTTGTACCTTAGACTAAAAAAAAAGGCACTCTTGTCTATTGTCGATAAAATTAACCGTTTTCGAGAACAAGAATAATTAACGAATAGTTGTAGAAGACCTATGTTCGCAAAAAATTGAAGGCACCTTAACGAAATTATTGAAAAACTTTATAAGAGGGCTCAACATGGGCTCCGTGAAGTCTAATACACTCACGGGCACGACGAATTGAGATCGAGGAGTCCAGGCAACGGTTTAAATAGACGTTGTTCAGGTGCTCCCCGACAACAACGCTGAAATGAGGTGGTGCCCCATCGTGCATAAAGTACATGTTTCGGCGGGTTTCAAGGGGTAGGTGCTCTATTAATTCCTAATAAGCATTCTGGAGGAACTCCAAATGAAACTGTTCATTCAAGCGTTCCGGCAATACGAATGGTTCAATCACAAAATAGGCAATGATTCCTGCCCAGATGTTAATTGAATGGAACTGATGTTGATGATGCGAAACAATAGTGGCATGAGGATTTCATCATCCCATGCATATGTGTTGTGTAAATTGGTGATACCATTTTTGGTAAACCTTGCTTCATCCGTGAAAAGAATAATGCTAATGAAGTTTATATTATATCGTTGGTGATCCAATATTCAGTTTGCAAACTGCATTCTACGAGGAGAATCTTCAGGAATCAGTTCATGTACTTTTTGCAAATGATATGGATATAACAGCTATTCTTGAAGAACTTCATGTATTATTGTTTTGGATGTATTAAATTGTGCTGATAATTTTCGAGTGCTCGTTGATGGAGTGTCATATGCAGCATTTAAAATATTTTCCCCTAATTGAGGCGTACGTACGGTTCTTGTCAGATCAGCATCGGTACTATTTTTTCCAAACTTTAATAAAATTATGAAGAAAGTGAATAATATGTATTATCTTATTAACTGGAATCGACCACCATTCTCCCTTAGACGTTGGTCAACTCGTTGAAATGTCTTCTGGCTTGGTATAGTACGATTAGGAAATCTTGCGTGATATAACCTTCTGGATTGCAAGACGCAAGGCCATACATCAGATGCATATCTGCATACTCAATAAACGTGTATTCCTTGGTTCGAATTAATTCACAATTAAATTCACATACGAAATCCAATCAGGAAATTAATATCGAAGTAAAAGATCAATGTGTCAGCGATGTAAAAGATGAGAAGTTCTAAAATGCAGGATATTTTATTTATTTCATACCGTAGTAACGTTTGCAACAACAATATGTTTTCTTGGTGCCGATAAATAAATAAAACGCACATTTTTTGCGAACACAGACCTTCTACAATTATTCGTTAATTATTCTTGTTCTCGAAAACGGTTTATTTTATCGACAATAAACAAGAGTACCTTTTTTTTTAGTCTAAAGTGTAAGCTATCCAGATTTATTTTTTAAAGCCTCTACCATACAGGGTATTAAAAATGTAAGCATTACGTTGTTAAGCTAAGTCCGCCCCTGGTAAACTAAAAAGGCTAAATATGTTTGTAATGCACTATTTTAAGAGGTCCTTACTAGTGTCTAAAACATTAAATTTTTATTAAATTATATCAAGTACTTTGAAAGTTATTCAAGAAAAACCTATTTTCAGCGGCGTCCTTCAGGGGCACATATCTCCGTAGGGAGGACCTGTAAGAAAAAATTTTATAGGAACTTGTCATCTTATTTTATTATTATTATTTTCCCGGACACCCTCTATATTTTCTAGTACAGTATATGTTATACTTTCACATTATTATACCACTAGTGACTTAATGAGCAATGCTCGAAGCAAAAAGAAACAACCTAAAGCACATATATTTAAAAGCTAGGTCACAAAAAATATAGGTTAGGTTAGGTACACGACAAGATTAAATAAATGTTCACTTGTTCAGTTCTATGTTTTTTTAATCATGGGCTTCAGTGGTTCTGCTTGCATTTGTTTATGTTTTTACATAACCACTAATCTCCCTTTTATGCCAGCGCCGAAGGATATCCCTTTAGAAATAGTGTTTTCTTTAAAAGAACAATAAAAAAATACTTATAAACTAAAAATTATTTAAAACATACTTTTTGCTTAATAATCAGTATTATGGCACAAAAAATAAACGCCATTAATTGTAATTTTAAATAAAAAATTAATAACAATATTTATTATTTCAGGAATAAATTCCATGTTTGTAGACAAAAACAATACATTAATATAATACGAATTGATAATTCAATTTAACAAAACCCCAATTTAATATAAATTTAAAGTAATTTAGTAACTTGGTACCTAATTTTGTTGTACTGGGTGTCTCTAGTATGTCTGTACACAATGCTAACACAAATTCCTAGGGCTAAAACATGATGGTGGTCAGGGTTTTCTTGGGATGAGAATTCGAATCTGATAACAGTTCTGATGTACCTATATGGTGTTCCAACGAGGACTGAACAGGAGCATATTTTTAACTTTCCCTGTGTTTTTGGTAAAAACCCAAAATAGTCAATCGATGTATTCTTTTCTGTAGAATTCAAACATATCATCAAAAAAATATTCGAAACAAAAACGAATGACTTACGCCATAGATGTAGCGCTTTAAATAAAACCACCCCATTGTTTATATGACTTTTGAAAGTCACATTTTTTTACTTCTTTTTTGGTGACAATTTTTATATTACGATACTTGTTTTTATTACATTTATAAAATTATCCTTAATTTTTTCTTTTTTTTTATGATAAGGCACAATACTGCAGGATTAATCCTTTATGTCGCCCTGCGAGCGGTGCGTGTGCGCAGACGACGATTCACGTTGGTCTTGAATCTTTTGAGATTATACTCGTTGGGGAACTTGGCCTTAGGGAGGTCGTTCCCAAGTGATGACGTTCTCCAGATAAAAGAACATTTTAACAGTGTCGTACGTGGGACACTAAGCTAAACCGCATACGGGTGGGTTGCAGTGCCTCGTCGTGTATTTCTACCATGAACTGTTCTGGGTGGAATCAAGCGGGCAACCTCAGTTTAGCATTTGCAATAACAATATTTGTAAAATAGCCTCAAGTCGCCAACCTGCCTACGATGTTCAAGGCTTTCCAAGTTTTTTGTCAGATCATGGTCACCGATCAAGCAAATGGCTCTTCTTTAAATGGAATCCGGCAATCTTAGGATATGTTTAGGAGCAGAGCCCCAAATATGCGAACAGTACTCAAGGGATGGTCGAATTTGGGCTTTTTAGAGTATCAAAAGTTGTTTGCGTGTATACAGGTTCTTAATTCTGAAAGCCAAGCTTCTTCGAAGTTGCCATAGCAATACCAGCAGCGTGACTGTGCTAAGACATATGACTATCCAAATTGACGCCCAATAAATTAATTCCTGAAGCTAAGGGAATCGAGTATCCCACCATGACTATATCCGGTTTTTCAACATTAACTTTTTTAGAAAAAACTGCCGCCTAGTTTTTTTTGCGTTAAATTCTACTTGGTTACTGTCACCCCAAGACGAGGTCCTTGTTGAGATGTAAGACATCTTACTGCCAATAGAGATGTGCATTGGTAGTCGACGTTCGAGCATTCAAAGTAGAAGATGAAACAAGTGTGGTGTCATAAGCGAAGCTATATATTGAACTTTTAGTTTTTTTCAAAAGATCGTTAATGTATAGTAAAGAGAGGGTGGGCGACAATATAGGACCCTGAGGGACTCCGGCATTGACGTCAAATATGTCGGAAAGGAATCCGTCGATCGCCACTCGTCGAGAATGGTCTTTAAGACAGCTTGAGAGCCATAAACAAAATTGAACCGGCATTCCGTATGCTGTAGCAATTTCAAAAATTGCCACTATTGACTTTGTGGAAAATGTAGATTTACCTTTGATTCGTACAGTAATATTTCCACAAAAGTGCATATTTTATAATTATTTTGCTCGAAAAATTGTTTATTAGGTTGTATCATATTTGTTTACCGTACATTAGTGAGAGTATGGGGCGAACGCACTACTTCTGGTTTTCTGTGGTTGATGACAACAGGCGCCGCACATAGGTGGACCATGTATTTCAGTTTTTGCGTATCCGTCTAGTAGAAGACCGTCCATTTCTACTTTTGGCAATTTTATGTTTAAACAAAGTTGTTTGGAATTTGTTTCTTCATTTCGTTATTTAATTTATGTTCTGGTAAAAGCCCAGACTCTCGTATAGTTTGGTTTTTTTGTATGTGTGTCTCTGTTCTCTTCTTTTTTTGGTGTTAGGTTAAGTTAGCAACACTAAGTCAGCTGATTTTGTTGAAGGAGAAGGGGGTTTGTCTTCAGAGTTCTTGCGGCCTTTAATTTTACTTTCTGAAAATACCTTCAGAGAAGAAGGTCGAGCCCGTCGCCGTTGGGCCATTTTTTTAAAAGACCACGAGGTGTCACCCCCCTTTTAGAGATAAGTTTCTTTTATTTTTTTTTTGGTTTGTTTTGTTGGGCTTCAGTGGGTAATTCTCGTTCTCATTATTTTTAGGGGTTTTGTTGGTTTCGGCTGATATGTCGTTTTACCTGCCGTTCGGAATTTAAAGAGGTTAGAAACACCACATGGGATTTTAACATCCACATAATAGCCCTTGAGCTACCAGGTACCGGTTGGCCCACGCTGAGAACTATTTGAATTGATTTATAAGCAATGTATGGACCAAATTCCACCTGGCCAACCATGAGCAGCTTTCAGGAGCCACATGGGCCATGCCCAGTATAGCTGCCCCAGCAGAAGCGATGGATTAAAACGCTTGTATAAAGCGAACCTCAATTTAATACATTTTGCCATTTCAATTTAATTAGTACGTCGCAACATTTAAATTAACTGCTATTTAATCAATAATTTATTTCCAATGTAAAGCCATCCTGACAAAGGTAACCCTTTTATCACCATACACTATCAAAATATTTAAAAGGTTCTAGAATCTTCCTAGGTTATACCCCATTTTCTTTTAAATCCTTGCGTCTGGAAAGGCTGTTTTTTTTCATTATTTTTTTATAACTAAACTAAATTTTAAACAATTTGACATCATAAAAATAAACTTAACAAACCCTTTTGTTATTAAGTAACTTATTATTTTAATAAAAACTTAGTTGTATGTGTGGGGAAGCTTTAGTTTTATTTATTGCATAGATTTTTCAATAAAACTAATATACGGTATATTTTTCCTGGTTTGGACATCGATGAAACCAGGTGGCGCCCAAGGCAAACCAAAGACGAAGGGAAGGTGTAAGTATATGGACCACGACCTAGTGCCTCCACATAAAGAGCTACCGTCAGCAAAAGGTTGCCATTGTCAAAATGCTCTTACTTTATTTAGGAGCCCCTCATGCCCTACTCGGTCAAAGGCCTTGGAAATGTCCAGTGCTGCCGCCCGGAACTCCCCATGATATTCTATTGCATTGTTTCAAACATGAGTAACATAAGCGAGAAGGTCTCCTCTTGATCTAGACTTACAGAATCCATACTGGCGGTCACTAATAATGTTCAGTTGACATTATGAACGTTAAAGTCGCCAAGGATGACAACTTCGGAATTAGGAGGGTGGGCTTGCAAAAAGTCGATAGTATTAGCAAGTGATGAGAACAAGTCTCTATAATGGGTATCGGGTACCGTTTGGCGGCCAGTAAAGGCAGCAGATGAATTTAGTAATTCTCTGCGTTGATATTTTAAGCCACATTACACCAAAGTCATTAGGCTCAAGTTTCTCCTCTTGTGGACAAGAAATATCACTGTGGATGGAAGTCGTACCCAGGATAGCTGACCGTACTAATCGATGATCTAACCTTTGTTTCGGTTAGTGCGGGTACATGAGGTTTTGTAGATTGTAGATGTTGATGGACTGCATTATTGTTCGAGCATATATAATATATGAGGACTGAACCCTTATATTGCAGAAGTCAATTTGGAAGCTGTTAATTTTGTGACTTTTAACAACTTTAGTTGTCACACCATTTCCATTTTGAATGTTGTTCGAAGGACCCGCCTGGCTGTCGGGAATGGTGGATATTTAAATAACTTCGCTTGATGAGGCACCAGGACCAGATCCTACCCCTTACACCGTTATGTTAACCAAAGTACGCTGAGAAACTCTTAAGGTAAACGTCTAAAAATCGAAAATTTTGTGATTTAGACATACGTACTAGGGTTGCCAGTTGCCACCCGTCCTCGTGTTGAGAGGATTGTCCTCGTTTATACATTTAGTACTCTTTGTCCTCGTATGGTAGCAAGAATCGTCGCGACAATCGTAACCAAACTCAAAAGTTTTTAGAACCAACAATATTCTTATAATATAATAGTTTATTTATGATTTTTTTATTATGTGCTGTTTCTTGATCACTTACGCTTCTGAATAGTTGTGTGTTATTTCAATATGTGTGTTTATGTTAATGAATAAGCTGAAATAATAAATAAAAAAAATTTCGTCTGCTGCGCATTTTTAAAGCCTTCTTTTGTAGTTTGTCGTCGCAAGGTTATTTCAAAAAGTGGCAAGCATAATACCTACTACTATACAAAATATTCAAATCTGAACTAAAACGAAAATTTAAAAATGAACACGTTTTACTTAAATAAATGAACGTGCATCAAGTCCTGCTTTTTGGGACCACCCAGTATAATACAAAATAATTTACGAATATGTTGAAGATAAAAAAGTGAAGCATTTTTAAAATAATGACTTTTTTCCCTACCGCACTGTATGGAACCTAATTATAATATTTTTACGGGGAACTTAAAATAATTTTACAGAAATTATTTTTCATACTTCAATTTGTAGGCAGTGTTGGCCAAATAAAGTTTTATAAAATACTGTTTTACAAATTCCAGTGAGAGAATAATCAAATCATGAACTCTGGATATTGTAAGGCTTCAATATTGGCAAAACTTTACTCTAGTGAATATTTAAAAACGTCAAATACGGCATCATTTTTGTTCTCCTTATTTCATAAATAGTAAGTAGTTCTATTTGACTTTGCAGAATTGTGAATTCAATATGATGTCAAATAGAAAATTCCGACGTTGCCTAGTGCATATAAATCTTATCAATCACTTTCACAATTCCTTGAAGAAAGATATAAAAACAACATTTTTGACTCTACTGCAGTTTTAAAACATCTACCTTACTTTCTATAAAACATATCATATGTCTATAAACATTTTTTGGTGCTAGCCAATTTGGGTTTTTCAAGGGAGTATACACTTACCGTGCTATCGTTTTAGGTTTGTCAATTTTTCAATAAATTATATTCAAATAGGCCTCCAACAAATCAGTCAACGGTGTGTCGAGTGGTAAAGAAATTTCGAGAAACAGGCAGTATTAGGGAAGCCGCTAGATCAGGTCAACCTAAAACAGCAACCGGGGGAGACAAAGCTTTAGATATTATGCTCTCAGTACATGAAAATCCAACACAATTATCCAGACCAATGGCAATGGATTTTAATGTATCTCATCAGTCAGTGAAAAATTTGTTTAAGCAGGAGAAGATGCATCGCTACAAGATAAAGTTGGTGCACGAGTTAAACGAGGGCGATTTTGATAGAAGAGCTGATGATGGAAAGATGCAATAACGATAATAATTTCGCAGCAAATATCATTTATTCGGATGAAGCTACTTTCTATTTAAATTGCATTGTTAATAGACACAATTATCGTTATTGGTGTGCTGAGAATACTCACTGGTTCCAGGAAGGTCATACTCATAGGTCTGAAAAAGTTAAGGTTTGTGCGGGCATAGTTGGTAGACATATTGTGGGACCTTTTTTTATAGATGGTAATTTGAATGGCGAAAAATATCTGGACCTCCTCAGGAATCACCTAATTTCTTCTTGCAGAATGGTTTTACCGGGTGTAAATAATGGCATAGACGAACAGCTATGGTTTCAGCAAGATGGAGCACCTGCGCATTATGCGCCAAATATTAGACAATACATAAGCGAACAATTTCCAGGACGTTGGATAGGCAGAAGAGGTTCTATTGACTGGCCAGCGCGATCCCCGGACTTAACCCGGTTGACTTCTTCTTGTGGAGACACTTAAAGAACGAAGTCTACGTTAACCGTCCAAATGACTTAAAATCTTTCAGTCAGAATTAGTGCTGAAATTCAGGACATTCCAGAGGACTTTCTTTTAAATGTTGTGGACGGGTTCAGCAGAAAATGGTGGTCATTTTAAACACCTAATCCACTGAAAAGGTTTCACTTGTTTATTATTCCGATGTTAAATTGTTCAATTTTCTAGGCTATTTATTTTGTTATTATAAAGTTTGTTACAATTTTAAATAAATAAAAATTTGAAATCCAAAAAATTTCGAGTTTTCCCAGTAGAATCCAAATATAGAATCATATGCAGGGTGTTCCATTTAAAACAAGTAAGTTGGTCTTTATGGCAACCAAACCAGAAATGACAGAAAAAATTTATGCAGGTAGGAATGTGGGGAATAATTTATTGAACAACTTTCTTAAGGGTTACTTTTTCGTATACGAGGTAATTCAAAAGTTACAGGCATTATGCGTGACTTTCTTGCCACTCTGTATGACAGAGCCTTGGCATATTTAGGTAGATCTGATCAAACTGCTTGTCTTCTTTTTGATCTGAAAGGGTATTTGAAATTGTAAATACTGAATTACTGCTTACTAAGTTAAGTTAGTATAAGGTTCGTGGAAATGCATATAACTAGCCGCACTCAAAAAGTAATCTTCAAGCAAAATAACGTAACACATTGTTGCTAAAGTAGTAGACTACGGTGTCCCGCAAGGAAGCTTGTTGGAGCCTTTGCTGTTTATAGTTTTCATTATTGATATTGCATCTAAGGATTTTTGGTAGTCTTGTATTTCTTAGTTTGTAGACGATACTGCTGTGGCATACTCTAGCGACAGTTTGAAGGTGGTTGCAGGGAATGCTAACAATATTGTGGTAACAATTCCAGGTTACTGCCGTAGTATTGGTTTAGTATTGAACCAAAAATAAACTGGGTTTCTTCTCGCTGAAAGATTTAACAAGAGCCTGGTTAAATTTAATAATAAGAATATACAGCAAAGAACAGTTGTTAAATTTCTAGGTGTTTTAATTGTCTCAAAGCTTTCGTGCTCATATCAAATCGATCACATACTAAAAAAATTGTCGGTTTATGCATTTGTTATTTGGCAGCTCAGCTGAAAAGTTAATGTAGATCTTTTAAGGTTATACTATTTCGCTTATCTTCAGTCTTGCCTACCGTATGCGATTGTATCATGGAGAAATAATTGTTCTAGAGCCAACGAAGTATTCGTCCAACAGAAAACGATAATGAAAGCAATGGTCTTTAAGTCACTCCGGTACTTCTGTCGCCAACTATTTTCTGACTTGTGCGTACCTACATTTCCATCGTTGTTTGTATATTATTATAAATATTGTAAAAAAATGCGTCCAGCTACTGATTAGCTAGAGATATCACTGATCATTATGGATTGAGACAGAATTTTAATTGAAGCACTCCAAAACATCGTTTTTCGATGATAAACGTGAGCGCGCGACGGGGTCTTGACCTGTTTTTTATTGACAATTAATGGGTAACATTTTTTGTTAGAAACAAAGTTTTATTTTTATATAAAATTGTATGAAATGTTTATTTGCTGGAAATTAAAAAATTTGATTCTACAGATTTACGCTCATTTCATAACAATCTAATATAGAACATGCTCAAATATATAGACAATAGCTCAAAAAAGATCCTAGTCTTTATCGGCATTATATTTCCATCTTTATACTATTCATATATTTAAAAAATATTAATTTATAACAAAATGATAATCAAATTAAAATTATCGCTATGCTTACCTTTTATACATCTGGCAACATTGTCCATCCAAATTAAAATTAAAGATACATGTAGTAATTTTCCTTATTATTTCAGCGGTTGTCGAGGAACCGGAGTTCACTGATGTCATTGAGAATATCACCGTCGCCGCAGGCAGAAACGTCAAGTTTGCTTGCTCTGTCAAGAACCTGGGAACCTATAAAGTAAGTAAATAATTCTTAGTTAATATTTGTCATTGGGTAAAATTGAAATAATTAAAATAATTTACCGGGTTTAATATATTTTTTTCTATATTTATTTGTGCATTTTCTGTTTAATTGAAGAAAGGCCTATCATAATCTAATGACACTGTTGCTAAATTATCTGAAATCCTTGACCATAAATTTAGAGTAATGTTTGTGAGCCCAGAAGATAAAATAATGAACTAAAATAAGAATATTATCGTAATTTTTTATTTATGGAATAGTTATATTAATTTTTTATTTTGGAACAAAATGTTACCATAAAATATTACGCAGGACTACTAAAAATAGTTAAATTCAAAATACTATTTTAATTTGACATACAGGTTATCATCAAAAACACGTCTCTTTAAAAAGCCTGCAGGAAACAATTCACGAAAACAAAAAATAATTTACCCAATCAGAAAGTTGCTAAGAATATTTGACATTTTAAAAACAAAGCAACGAACAGAATGATCAAAATTAGGAATATTTTTAATGTTACCCTGTATAAAGGGTTCATTTATATTCTAAAAGCCCGCGACGCAAACCCTTACAATTAAAGAAGCAGTATGACATGTATATATTATTAAGTATTGGTTGTGACAGTGTACAAAACGCTCGGTCTGTCGCACCGCATTTAGCCGGAAGTTAAACAAATTGAATTATTTATGAGGTCAAAGGGGTGGTTATTAAGAAACGACTCTCTGAGTTGATCTGGTCGAGTGAGGTATTAAATTAAAGGTTGTGAAATAATTCTTATTATAAATATCTAACTTTGCCGGCTCTCATCAGTGTGGAAATGCGTGGCAAAGTGATTTTAATTTTGACGTATGCACGAATGTGTCGAATAAATATCAATAATAGCGATACTTTTAAGTTTGACTGGTGGAAAATAGTACTAATTTGTTTTATTTTAGGTGTTTAACCAACATCTTTTTTATTTTCATTTTTTTACCAATTTTTAATATTTTACCTAAATTACTTATTAATCCATGCTTAAATATAATAAACTCATATAATTACATATAATAAACACACATGCAGGAAACGACTAACAAAACCAACCCTTTACGAAGAGCAACCGACGGAAAATCTGCTGAAGTGAGGAAGAAGAAGCAAATCTTTCACATTTTTAACATTCGTGAATTTGAGTAATTTCCGAAATGTCAAAAAGGTTCTGTTTTAAGTAAAAAAAAATGTCCGCTTCTTGTCACAAGGTATTCCTGGATAACACAAATAAAGGAGTATATATACTCATCAGATATTGCTCCCTATTTTCAACTTCGAGAAAATTTTTTAATGGAAATCCCAAAAATTATTATAAACGAATACGAAGGTATCAATACAAAAACCAATTTTTAAAAGACCTAACTACTAAGGGTGACCACTGTGAGTGTGGAGAGGTAGGACATTTAGAACACACCATACTAGGGTTTAGTAGATGGTATACAGGGTGTTTCCTAACCTCTCTGAAAAAATAAAGGGGGTGAATTCTCACCTTATTTTAAGACGAAAAGGTGGTATAAAAGTTTTTCGCATGTCGCTTCTTTTTCGAAATAGAGGGTGTTAAAAAAAATTAGTAAAGCAATAATAATAATTTTAATAATTGATTTTAAAACTTTTAATAATGAACTCACATGAACAAAAGTCAAATAAATTGCTGAAAATGTCCTCCATGAGCGAGTAAACACCCATGTACACGACGTGCTAAATTGTCTCTTACGTGTTGGAAATTTTCGGGACTGGCGCGAATCGTATTAAAACCATCAATAATACGCAGTCGAAGGTCTTCTTCAGTTTCAATAGGAGTAGTATAAACGAGTTGTTTAAGGTGACCGCAGAAATAAAAATCCAATGGATTCAGATCCGGCGAACGGGGTGGCCATGGGTGAGGTCCTCCACTACCTATCCAACGAGCAGGATATTGTTGATCTAAATAGTTTCTAACACGTACTGCAAAGTGAGGGAGAGCGCCGTCATGCATGAACCACATTAAAGTTCTCGTTCTTAATGGCACTGCTTCCATCAATTCTAGCAATTCATCTCTAAGGAAGTTGTAATAGACATCACCAGTAAGTCGATTTGGAAAAAAATACAGTCCAACTAAGCTATATCTCCAATAATCCCTGCCAAAATATTAAAAGAAAATGTATACTGGTGATGCCCTTCGATAATAGTATGAGGATTATCTTCCGCCCAAATATGGTTGTTGTGAAAATTTATGATGCCTTGTCTGGAAAAATTCGCTTCATCTGTAAATAGTATTTTTGCCGAAAAACGTGGGACCCTTAAAGAATTTTCTTGAAACCAGTTACAAAAATTAACTCAAACTGGAAAGTCTCTAGGCAACAAAGCTTGCACTCTTTGTACGTGATAAGGATAAAGTAAATAGTCCTTTAGGATACTTCATACTGTTTCGTAACTCACATTCAACTCGTTCCCGATTTTCCTCGTACTAGTGCCTGGAGATTCTTCTACCATGTTTAAGACCTCTTCCTCAAGTTGTACGGTTCTAACTGTAAGTGGTCGGCCGCCTATTTTGCTTTTTGCAAAGCTACCTGTTTCCTCTAACCTAAGGTGCAATATTGTAAATGTTTATTAGGAAAACGTTCTGCATATAAACGTCTCGCCTCTAGCGCATTTCCATTTGCCAAACCGTACATAAAATGAATTTGAGCCATTTCTTGATTGGTAAACTCAGCCATTATGAAAAGTATGTAATGTAGTACAAATAATTTCAAAAACAATTTAAAAGGATATTATTTGAAAGATGTTAAACAGGAGACAAATGTTACGGAGAAAACAAATGTGGTTGCTGTGCAAAGCAAAGCCTACTTGTATCATTTGACGCAACATAATGATAAAAATACGAAAAATAACTAAAAAATTAAGGTACTCTTTTACACAGATCCCCGCCAATGAACTAATTGTAAAATTTAAAATTGGCCCAAAGTAAAGTGCCCTAATCCCTTATGTTTAATAAATATCATTAGAATATCGTTTGACATTAATTACTAAATGAAAAAAAAAATACAAAATTTTTTTTTAACACCCTGTATTTCGAAAACGAATCGACATGCGAAAAACTTTTATACCACATCTTCGTCTTAAAATAAGGTGGGGATTCACCTCCTTAATTTTTTCAGAGAGGTTAGGAAACACCCTGTATACAGACTAATATATAAATTTATTGCGAAAAGAAATATAAAACTATGAAAAAAGAAAAAAAAAATAGAAAAGAAAAGATAATTTATCTAGATATCTAAGAAGTAAAAAAAAAATAAAAAGAAAGAAAAACAAAAATAGAAATACAACATTGCAATGCATCAATTAAATAGAATTAAGTACTTAGGATTAGAAGTATTGTGTCAAATAAATCTCAGTAAATTTTGTAAAGGGAAAAGCAATAAGCTTATTAGCGTGTACAAAGAGAGATGCTGGCCAATTGGTACAACCAGAGCCATAAAACACAAAAAAGAGAATTTAACTTTTACCTATTTCACTTAAACTGCAATCAATCCCTTCAATGGCTCCTTTATGCGACACACATTGATTTGGAAATGTATCGAAATAAATTCTTCTTTCATCCAGACAATTGCCGAGTGCTTGTGCATAAGTCAGATGCATGTGAGCATTAATGAGATGTAATAATGACAAATTTTATTATCTTAATTCGAATTATTAGTTATGTTGTTATTCGATTAGTTACTGTGTTTACATAACTTATGTTAATAAACTTGATTATTAAGTAAATATCGAAAGTCAATCCTTAAACGTGTTACAGACATTCAAATATCATTCACAAAAAAACATTCTATATCTGCAGCCTTCCTGGACGTTAATGGAGCCTACGATCATGTAAATCTTAATATATTTTCAGAAAAATTGCAAAGAGTAGGAATCCCCAATAGCATAGTGTATAACTTAATCAACCTGTACAGTACAAGAAACACGTTTGTTAAAATCCAGGAGAAATCCTTTGGACATAGAGTAAGTTACCAAGGTCTTCCGCAGGGCAGTATTTTAAGCCCTTTACTTTACTTGATATACGCAGCGGATTTTGACTCAATATTCGGAAAAAACGTTAGCGTTTTGCAATTTGCAAATGATATTTGTATATATACATCGGTGGAGTCAATAGAAAGAAGCCAGGTAATGCTGGGAATAGCCAAATCGAAAATACAATCCTGGACAAAGGAAAATGGTCTAGAGATATCCGAGAACAAATCAGTTATTGTCAATTTCACCAGGAAACGATTGAAACCACCTTCTGAATACATTAACATATCTGGATATCAGTTTCTACATAAAACCTCCACTAGATTTTTTTGAATAATTCTAGATCAAAAACTGAATTGGAAAGAACATATATATTATACTCTAAAAAGAATAAAAAATGCTACCAATATTTTAAAAACATTTTGCGGGCACATTTGGGGAGCCGACCCGAATATAAGACTATTGTATTGGAAAATAATTGTAAAAATTTCATAATATTTACCGATTGCCTAAGTGCTCTACAAAAGCTTAAAAGGGTATCACCAATAGTAGAAATCAGCAATTTGATTTTAGAAATTTTAAAATTAAACCAGGAAATTATGAAACAAAATCAGTTAAAATGGTATGGATTAAAGCACATATAGGTATTAGAGAAAATAAAATAGTCGATAAAGTATCAAAAGAAGCAGCTAATGACAGAACTGCTGATGAAAGTTATAAAACGCCCAAGACTGATTTTTATAGAACGATGAAAGAAAAAATGCAAGAAGGCTGGCAATCTCAATATGAATTGGCAAACAAAGGCATATAATACTGTCGTAGAATTAAAACCAACATAAGCAGTAAACCATGGTTTATAAATACACATAGCAATAAAGTAGTACAGGTTATATCCAGACTACGGTCAAATCATTATTTGCCCTAGCTATAAATTTCAAATGAGTCTCTTAGATAACCCCAATTGCCCCACATGTAATGAAGCAGCCGATCCACAACATATCTTATTTGAGTGTAAGTTAAATACAAAATAACATAAACCAATTATACAGGGTGTCAATTTCAAAACTTCCCACCCTTAATATCTTTCTTGCAGTTAAAAGTATTAAAAAAAAAGGGGGACACTTTAAATGAATAGTTTTAGCCTTCTTGTTTCAACCCCCTAGGAGGGGTAGATGTCACCCATTTTAAATGGGAATGGGGGTCAAGTGGCACATCGTTTTAAAGGGCGTTCAATTCTCTTTTCAGTGCTATCCTACTTTCTTGCTTTTTGTTCAGAGGTTTCCGAATAATCGCGTTTCAAAGTTGCAGAAACAATTAAGCTTGCCTGCATTGAGATTTTGGTTTTCAGGTTAGTGTTTACACAAAAATTATTGCATTGGGTCTCCTTGTAGTTCAAATGATTAGAAGATTAGGCGGCACCGTTAAAATCGTTAAATAACAGGAAGAAAATCTAGTTTAAACAATTGATTTCTTATTTATTGATTATTTTACTTCGACAAAAACAACTTTTTATTGCGAAAGAGAGATATCTACAATATAACACATGGGATCTACTTACGCACTATCTTATAAGTTGTTTAAATTGTTGTCCATTTTCCTGCAAACAATAATAAGGTCTGTTTTCGAACTTCTCCCTAACATTTCGAAAAACTTCACCGGGAATTGACCTGCATTCTGCTGCAATTCGCCTTTTAAGATCATCAATATCAGCAGGTTGTGTTTTATAAACAATGGATTTAAGATGTCCTCAAAGAAAGAAGTCTAAGGGTGTTAAATTCGGTGATCCTGAAGGCCATGCAAGTGGTTCCCTTCTGCCAATCCATCTATCCGGGAATCTCTCGTTTAACCACTGTCGGACCGGAAGAAAATAATGAGGTGGAGCACCGTCCTGCTGGAATGTTATCAAATACTCCTGTAAAACTGAATTACCCTCTGCATCAATTTGAGTTTCTATCTCATGGGTGATAAGAGGATCAATAGTCTCTTCAAGCATATTAAGGTACCACCTGTCAAGTTTCCTTCAATAAATAAAGGACCAATAATGGCATTTCCAAGAATACCAGCTCAAACATTAAATTTTTGGGGATATTGTATATGCCCTTCTCGAAAAATATGCGGGTCTTCGTCACTTCAATATCGACAATTTTGTTTGTTAACATTTCCATTTAGAAAAAATGAACATTCATCGCTGAAACAGATATTCGGCAGAATATTAGGGATGGCGTTGACTTGACGACTCATGAATTTACAAAACTCTATTCTTCTATCAAAATCATCATCATAGAGTTCTTAAAGTATCTGCATTTTGTATGGATGGAGTTTATGCATTTTCAGTGATTTTCTTACAGTCTCGTGTGATATTCCTGTCTGTTCTGCTATTGTCCGCAAGGAGCTGGTGGGCTCTGCAGCAAATAATCCCAAAACCTCAATTTGAGGTCCTTCATTCATCACTCGTAGGTTATTTATTTTTCTAATACTCACCGAACCAGTTTCGGAGAACTTTGCCACCAAATCCAGCACATATCTGTGACTTACTTCACGATTTCGATTTCTTTCATTGAAAAGCAATGCCGTCCTTCGTGCGCACTTTCCAACCTCTCCATAAATGAAAATAATTTCAGTTCTTTCTTGAAGAGAATAAACCATTCTCACACTTTATGCGCTTAATAAAAGTTATCACTGAACAGCCCAACAAATTGATTTATGTCAAAAGTTGACAATTAACACCTTTACATTTGTTATACATTTTTTAACGATATTCTATTATATATTTACAATTTTAATTTAAAATTTATATAAAAGTACAACTAAATTATCCCTTTACAACATATATTGGAGTAGCTGTTGGATATGGTTCTTAACTTAAGAAAAAATAGTGGTACTAAAACAGCAAGAAATGTCAAAAATGCAGTGTCAAAAAATATAAAGGTAAAAACACCAGAATCGATTGAAGTGAAGAATACAACAAAATTGAAACAAGCAAAAGGAAATAATGCCCAAACTTCGGAGAGTGAAGATGAGTACTTGCCTCTAAAATACCCACAAGATAATAAGTTTAAGGATTATGTTAAAACATTCAAAATTCTAAGTCAGGATTTAAAATCAGCAGGTATTTCTACTTCATTAGAAGATAAAGGATTAAATTCAACTAAGGATTCTAAATCAATTATAAATTCAAAAAATATTCACGCTAAACACAGAGATAGTGAAAAAATTTTAAGCAATAACCCAGTGTGTTCTGTTTGTAATAAGATTATTAAAAGTAACCATAATAGCCTAACATGTAATGGTCTCTGTAACAAAACATTTCATATGTCATGTGCTAACCTAACAAAACGTGAATTTGATCTACTCAAGAAGGTTCAAACTATTGCACATTGGTTTTGCAGTACTTGTAATGAAATTTTGAAGAAAAATGGTAATATTGATTCAATTACTTGTAAAATTCAAGATATTCAAGAGCAATTAGATTTTATAAAATTACAATTATTTAATATAAAATCTACCATTAATCCAGAAAAAATAATCGAAAATAGAAATAATGAAGAAGATGCTGTTTTAAATGTTAATACAAGGATCATTAAAAATAAGATAAACGAAGTACCAAACAATGAAAGTGCAATACATATTATTCAATCAGTCAAACCAGATTTAGAGAATATCTTCAACAAAATAGAAAGTTTCTCCAATAAACCTGTAGAAAAAAATTATACCAAGGATGGAATAAATACGAAAAATCGATTTAAGTCAGATAATAAAAGAAAATTATTAATTTTATGTGATGATTATGGCAGGTATATTCAAGATCATCTTAAGCTAAATTCAAAATTTAAAAACTTTAAAGTAAAAACGATAATTAAACCAGGAGCTTTTTTCAATAACATTATTAAAAATATTAATGTGTCTATAAAAAACTTTAATCAAAATGATTTTGTTGTTGTTATAGCAGGTTCTAATGATTTTAAAAATCAACAAATTCCAGATATAAAAAACATATGGAATAATATTAAATTATCGTTAAATACAAATTTTATTTTTTTGTCCTGTCCAATAATTTCTAAATATAAACAAAATATTATTTCTTGCTTTAATCTTAACCTTAATAAATTTTTAGAAAAAATAAATAATTGTGTTGAGAATTCAATTTCATTTATAAACATTGATTATTTCAATTATATAAATTTAGAGAATAATTTTTTAATTAATATTTTAGCAAATGAAGTAAGTTTTAATCAAACAAATTTTAACACGCTGTCTTTTATAAAACCTAATATAAATGTTTTTCCAAAAATCAATGTTGTAATAAGTAATGAACAGTCAAATGTTTCATTGGATCATTTTTTTTTAGACAAAACTCTTCAGAAAGTAACTTTTCCTTGATATTACTAAACATACAATCTCTTAGAAATAAAATTAATGAACTATATTTATTTTTAAATAATCATAACTACCCAGATTTAGTTATATTAACAGAACACTGGTTAAATATCCAAGAACCTGTTTTTATGCCAAATTATATTGTTGTTTCTAAATTTTGTAGAGCTAGTTCTTTACATGGCGGCACAATGATTTTTATTAAAAGAGAATCTATTAAATATATGGAATTTTCTAATGTGACTAAATTTGATTGTTTCTTGGTTGAAATAGATTTTGAATTTTCTATAATATTCTCCAAAAAAAGCAATTTATATATAATTTGTTTATACCGGTCACCATTATCTAATAATAACATTTTTCTTATAAGACTTGAAAATCTTTTATCACAACTTCCCCCCTTATCATATTGTATTGTGTGTGGAGATTTTAATATTAATTTTGAAGATTTAAATAACTGTTACACCATAAATTTGAAAAATTTACTACAATCATTTAATCTTAAAATGCATGTCAATTCACCAACAAGATTTTCTCAATATTCATCTTCTATAATTGACTATGTTTGTTCTAATAAAAATAATGTTAAATGTGAAGTAATAAATAATTTTTTATCGGACCATGAAGCCATATTATGTGAATTTAACGGTAAGATAGAGAAAATAAAGAAAAATAAACATAAGGGACGCATTTACAGTAAAAATAATTTTAAAAAATTTAATAATGCTATAAAAAATTATTCATGGGATAGTATTTTTCTTAATAAAGAGCCTTTAAGTAATTTTCATGCCACAATTTTAGACACATTTACTAAAGCTTTTCCAATTACAATTATTAAAAAAAATAATAGAAAATGTTGGATTTCTAAGGGTATAAAAATAAGTTCTAAGAATTTACGTTCACTTCATTATATTAAAAAATTTTTTCCATCAAACAATTCATTCATTTCATATTTTAATATATATAAAAACATTTATAGAAAACTAATTAAAAAAGCCAAGGAAAATTATTTTGAAAATCGTATTAGTAAATCATTAAATCCACGAAAAGAATGTTGGAAAATTATTAATGATTTGAGAGGGAAAAACAACATAATACCTATAAATACCTCATTATCTTCTGACGAGCTGAACGATTTTTACTGTTCGATTGCTTTAGATCTTTCTAAAAATATTGATCCATGCATTGATCCACTTTCGTACATGAAGAAATTTAAAATTAATGACACATTTTTCTTTAGTCCAACCGATGTTCAAGAAATAAAATTAATCATTTTGGAAATAAAAAATAAAAATTCTGCTGGATGGGATAATTTATCAATAAAGATTTTTTCACAATTGTCTATTCCTGCTTTAGAAGCTTTAGCGAAAGCAATAAATGTTTCTTTTGATAATGGAATATTTCCACAATGCCTTAAATCAGCTATTGTTATTCCAATTCATAAAGGAGGTGATTGTGAATCTGCTTCTAATTTTCGACCAATTTCTTTACTTCCAACACTTTCTAAAATTATTGAAAAACTTGTTAAAAATAGAATGATTTCTTTTTTAAATAAAAACAATATTTTAAATACAAACCAATTTGCATTTCAAAAAAATAAAAATACTAGTGATGCTATTTTTTCATTTCTTGAACATCTTTATTTTAAATTAAATGAAGGAGATTTTGCTGCAGCAATATTTTGTGATATTTCTAAAGCTTTTGATTGTGTTAACCATAATATATTATTAAATAAGCTTGAGCTTTATGGCTTTAGAGGTATATCGTTTAAATGGTTTAAATCATATTTATCTGAAAGATCTCAAGTAGTATTGTTAAATGGTAAGAAATCAAAAAGTAATAAAATTGATTGTGGAGTACCTCAAGGTTCAGTTCTTGGTCCATTACTATTTTTAATATATATAAATGACCTTGCGTCAATTTTTATAAATGGTAAATTTACAATATTTGCTGATGATACAACAATACTTTGGCATAGTAAATATTCTAATGAATTAATTAAAATAATTAATGAAGATTTAATAAATGTTAAAAAGTGGTGTGACTCTAATTTACTCTCATTTAATATTACTAAAACAAATATATTAACTTTTAAGTGTACACTTAATAATATAATTTTTGACAATCTAATAATTAATAACCCCAAATTTATAAAGTTTTTAGGAATCTATATTACTCAAAATCTTTCTTTTAATGAACATATCAAAAAGTTATGTAGAAAATTAGCTTCAGGATGTTATGCCCTGAGAGTACTTTCTCATGAAATGAATATGGCGGTTCTTCGAAATGTTTATTTTGCTTTAATAGAATCTCTTTTGAGATATGGAATTTGTTTCTGGGGAAATTCAAGCCAGTATCTTCTAAATTCAATTTTTATTTTACAAAAAAGAGCTATCAGATATTTGTGCAAAGCTAGATCTAGAGATTCTTGTAAAACTCTATTTATCTCACAAAAAATTTTAACACTAACTTCAATTTTTATATTGGAAACAGTTTGTTTAATTCATAAAAAGCATAGAAATAGTATTAATTTACATACTTATAATACAAGAGAAACCTTTAATATATGTTTACCTATTCCTTCTTCAAGTCTTGTAAAAAAATCCATAATTTATGATTCTAAAAAAATTTTTAATTTTCTTCCAGTTTTTATTAAGAAAATGTCAAATTTTAAAATGTTTAAAAAAAATGTTAAAAATATATTATTGGAAAAAGCTTATTATACTCTAGATGAATATTTTGGTGATACTCTGTCATAATTATTTGCATTTTTTTTGTTTATTCCGATATTTTAAGTTTTATTATATTATTATATTTTATTGTTAATTTAATTTAAAAAAAAGGCTTTGTCGATAAAAATAATTTTTTATGACAATAAAGCATATTTTGATTTGATTTGATTTGAAGCAAAAGCGAATTAACAATAATATTCCTGTTTTGGCTACATCTTTTAAATTTGCTAACCATGTTTTTTTTTTTGTTAAAAAACAACGTATTTTTAGAATTTGCTGATAGAATAGCAAGGCTTTTTGTGGAATTTCAGTGATAAGTCATCGAATGAACGCAAATTAACTAGGTACTCGTAGTACCATCGAAATTTTATTAGATTACTTTTTGTGTAAATTTTTCGAGGTTACTTTGCCAATCCCCAAATAAAGTTTGAAACGGTGTCACCTATGGGCGTAGCGAGGGGGAGGCAGGGGAGGGCCATGTCCCCCCTGGAAGTTGCCACTTATTGGAATTTGATAAAAAAACGTTAATGTTTATGATGTTTTGCGTTTATTAGTATTTGGCCCCCCTAGAAAAATGTCTGGCTACGCCCATGGTGCCACCTAATATTCTAATCATTTGTACTACAAGGGGGCCCAATGCAGTAATTTTTGTATAAACACTAACCTGAAAACCAAAATCTCAATGCAGGCAGGCTTAATTGTTTCTGCAACTTTGAAACGCGATTATTCCGAAACCTCTGGACAAAAAGCAAGAAAGTAGGATACCACTGAAAAGAGAATTAAACGCCCTTTAAAACGATGTGCCACTTGACCCCCATTCCCATTTAAGATTCTAAGGGTGACATCTACCCCTCTCTACCTTGAAACATGAAGGCTAAAACTATTCATTTAAAGTGTCCCCCCTAAAAATAAAATTGACGTGTCTTTCCGATATTTTATATTTTTAACTGCAAGAAATATATTAAGGGTGGGAAGTTTTCAAATTGACACCCTGTACAACCAGTTAAATAGTACACATATCACCCTACCAACCAATCTTGTAAATCTGCTGACCGATGATAAAAATTTTAATATTATATATAGCCATTTCATGAAGTCAAGAGACTTATTTGCCTGAGGGAAGGTCCCAAAGATAAAAAAAAGGAAAGTAAAGGAAACAAAAAAAAAACTCACTGTAACTACTGACAAGAAAGCACGTTAACACTGTAAAAAACAAGAAAGGAAGATAAGTTAAGCAAATCAGATGTAAACGATGAGTCAAGATCTAAAGAGAAAAAGGTAGTAGCAAAACCGAATTGTAAAAAACTTACAACCGATATGAGCATTATCAAGCATATAGGTGGTAATGTTAAAAAAAAAATTATCTGGCCTATTGGTTTATGACCAGAGCCACTGAAACTTACACGCACACAAAACGTGTTATACAAAAAATTTATTTTCTTCGAAAACCGCTAATCTTATCAAAACAAATAAGGGTAGAGTGCTTCTTTTAAAGAAGAATGAGCAGAGTATTTAAAAAAACAATTTTCAGCTCTATAAAATTACACCTGTCCAAATTTTCGCCCAACGAGTGTGATGGCAAGCCCGTTCCTGACTTCCCTGATGATGTAAGACATCTACTGAAGTATGTTTTATGAGTCTTTATGGCCTACATAAAATATTAAAATTTCATTAAATTATACATGTCGGTTTAAAAGTTAGAGCGGAAAAGGTCAGAGGCTGGGTACCCCTTTGGGGCACTTTATCACTGTTAAGGGGCACTTTAAAATTTTTTTTCTATGACAAGTTAGGGCTATTTTGACCTCCCCCATACGCTTCGGGGAGTATGACATATACTTCCCGGACACCCTGTATGTTAAAAATGTATTTAGGAATTACAGTCTAATAGCAAAAATACTAAGGAGGTAATGATTTTACACTTAAGCGTATTGATTTTAGATTTTCTAGTAACAAAAGTTAATTATTCTATTGTATAATTTATTTTACTTGTCACTACTTTACTACAAATATACTAATTAAAAATTTTTAATTTTTGTCGCTGAAATAACAAAAAAGTAATAGGTGAAGACGAAATTTAAGTTGAAAAGTTAAAGGTCTGCTCTCTTGGCGATAAATTGTGAAAAGATGCAAGGTGTATTTTTAAACCGTTCTTTATTGTCTGTCTGTTCGGGGTAATGGAAAAAGTTCGTCAACTATGATTTAAACTTGCATACATTATCAACTGTCGAGTTGCTATAAAAGTCGTTTGAAGAAAACCAATGGAGTTCAGCAAAACGTCTATTTTAATTTAAATTAGATACAACTTTTATTATTACACTTTTTAAATTAAAATTTGTTCGAGCGTCGTTTATTTTATATCACGGGACAAAAAGAATGTATCTTTAATATTTAACAATGACTAATATACGAGCATTAATCAGTTATTGAAAATACATTTGTGAAAAAGTAGTTAAATTCCAAAAATTTAATAATAATAATAATTTTAGTTTACAAAAAGTTGGGCCGTGAATACACTGTACACAGGGATAAAGAGCCAGTATATTGTGTAAAACGAAAGTACTGACCATTCGAAATAAAGGGCAATAAGAGCATCCCGATTTTGTTGAAAAAAATTGAGTGGCTGTAGCTGATAAAGTTTTGCAGCGTTTTTGTTTTCATTAGTACAATTTGTATCATAGATTATACAGTGCAACAACATATTCATGTTGTTAAAACTTATTATGGTAATGGATGTTCTCGAACAGCATCCAATTTGGGGACCGAATAAATTCGAGAAATGGTAACGTTAATTGGCCGCTGAGATCGTGCGATCTGACGCCCCTTGATTATTTCCTTTGTGGTTACGTGAAAATCAAAGTGTACATTAACAATCCACAAACAATTCCCGATCTGAAGAATGAACTTCGGCGCGTAATTAGTGAGATAGAACCCAACTTGTGCTTAGACGTTGTTCAAAATTTTTTTTGACAAAAGAATTATTGCTTGCCAAAGAAGCAGAGGTGGTCATTTGGCCGGCGTTATTTTTCACATGTAATTGTACATAGGTACCTGTGCAAAATGAGAAAACATCGTAATTAAACAAAAAACGTACATTATACCGCTCAAATAATAACACATATAAAGCTTTAAGTTGATTACAAAATAGGCTATTAAAAAAAAAACTAGTATTTTTGTCTGATATAATTTGTTAAGTTTTTTTTCCAAAAACAATTTTGAAAATGCGATTCAATATTTTTCAAATGTTCGAATGCCACAAGATCTCATTTTGAAAACTTTTTTAGATTATCATCGACTTTTAAGGCGCTTGCATATGAGATTATTGGACCAGCGTTTTCATTTTCTTCTTCTTCACTCTCTTCCGGCATATCTAAAGTAACTTGTGCTACTTTGACTGCTATACTATTATGCTCGGTTTCGCCATTTTCATTAAATTGTTTTTTAATTGATAACCTTTGATCCAAATTAGTAAAGCCATAATGTCAGCTTTTAGATTGATCAATTTCGGCAAAGTTTCTTCAAAACTCTACTAGGGTTGCCAATGGCGTCACATTTCGCCAGATCTACCTCTTGAGCTTCAGCTTTTTGAAGCCTGCTTTGTCGAAGCAGTTTTGAATGGAATTTGGAGTTTCCAAACGTTCCAAAACGTTGATAGATTTTGAAATGTCTGTGGCGGAGGAAGCATTATCCATTATTGAAAGGGCATAAAAAACTTAAAATTTTGAATGTCCTATTCCAAGGGCTGACAAACAGGTGTGGTTTTCGGAGGTAAAAATATTATTTTCATGTTTTTTTAGTTTTAGTTGTCTGGAATGTGACCCAGCGTTGCCGAGGAAAAGCAAAATTTTACGTTTTTCCATTTCCATTCTTCTGTCCATATCCAGAAGGTTGTCAGTCATTGTAATTTCTGTCATCTACGCCTTTTTATTAAAACTCCAGGTAGCAGGCAAAGTATTATACTATGTATCCTATTGCCTAACAGCAAGTTACCCTCATTATTAATGCAAAACACAAATTTTGGGTTACAGTGTAAACATATCATTTTTAGACTACAAGTACAGTGCTAACCTAGCGTCATATCACAACGAACAACACTGCCAAATTTCACCAAAATCGGCAAATTGAAATACTAATAAAAAACCGATTTTTTTTTAACTGTGAAAACCAGCCTTTTAGGACTCATGCTTATATGAACTTTTCTACGTAAATTTGGTTCAGGAATGCGCCCTTAGAATTACGTCCTATCATTAAGTATAAAAGCTGTACAGATCACATTTACAAGAATCTACAAATAAAAGGTCTAATAAGGTGTCTTCACCATCACTAAATTCGAAGGATTCGTCTGTGGAGTCAACTGAAATAATAAGTGGGTCTACCGTTTCGTCCCTCATGTTGTGTAACTCCCACATTTCTTTTTCTTTTTAATTGCTTCTTGCAGATTTTTTCTCATTATAATTATTAATGAATATTTCAATACCTCACCATTCCATTTCCATTTTAAATTCGTTTATTTTCCTATATGATACAGATCTAACTATGAGTACCTTAATCTAGCTTAGCCTAATATGTACAATACTAAAACTAAACTAAAATTAAGAACAAAGTTTTGGGCGCATATGGACTGTAAGCATCCAAGTAGTCATAGGTAGTTTCTCCAAACGCCTCGAATGATAGCATTATCTAAGACTATGACAGAATTTTCGGGAATCAATTCATTAATCAGTTGCTCAAAATACTCTTCGAAGACGTCAGCAGTCATTTTCTTATGATAATCTTTAGTTGATTTGACTCAAATTCAAGCAAGGCACCATTTGCAAATCCATATTCACTTCCTATATGCGTTATTATTAAGCTGCGACCTTTACCTACAGGTATTTTTAAACCAGTAGACCAACCTTTTATAAATGCTCGACGAGAACCTTAAATATTTTTATTCTGCCGTATCTTTTGCACTGAATGTCCTTTGTTAAGCCAGGTATCGTCTAAATAAAAGATGTTCATTTTTTAACTTCTTTATCTACCAATATCTCTTAGATACTGTCGTCTCCAAAAAATAATATCTTGTAGTTAGATTGACTTTTGGTTGTGTTTTTCTTAAGAAAAATTTAATTCATATAAAACTTGCCACAATTTTTCTAGGTTGGGTAAATTATCATCTTTTTTTATAACATTAAAAATTTTATCCAATGTTGGGATCTCTATATTGAAATAAAAATAAAGAACTTTTCTTCTTATGACACTTTTCACACTCTCATCATTTTACTGAATACACTTATTAACACCTTTTAAAAACTAAATTGGATTATTTAAAATATTTGGATTATTAAGAAGGTATGGAGTATTTAACGGAATCTTGTAAACTTCTTTTTTAAGATCGCCCCACAAAAAAAAGTCACACATATTTAATTCTAGAGAACGTGGTGGCCATCTTACTGGTGCATCACTGCCTCTTCTTCCATTCCGTCGGTTGGGGTATTAGTCGTGTTAATATTCTCGAACAGCGACGGAAAAATGTGGTGGGGCACAATCATGCATATACCATAGTTCCCGCCGAAGTGAAAGAGGCACATTTTACAGAATAATTGATGCGTTTCGTAAAAAATTTAGATAAAAATTTCCATTTAACCTGTCTGGAATCACAATAGAACTAATAAGATAAACAATACCTGCCAGGGCAATGAATTGCTTGAGGTGAAGTGTCCGTGAAGCACACCCGAAACGCACATCATGTGTGCTTGAAGTACGCGCATATCAAAAAAGTGTATGTACGAATTGCATGCAGTGCGTAGAAAGGTTAATTATCATTGTCAAAATGTTATCGTCTGATGATGAAAATATTTCAGCATTCTACATGATTCTACATGCTGCACGAATTCAATATTAAAATGTTGATCATCACGCATTTAGAATTGTCGACACTATAATAATTATCGAGGGGTAAACCGCGCTGGAAATGTCAATGTTAATTAAAACGGAACATCGCAAGATTTAACCTGAAAAGCTCTAAATTGGACGCGCGTCAAGTGAAAATAGAGCAGGTCCTATCTTTCAGCACGCATGCCGTGCGGCACTGCTTAGCGAGGCGACTTACTTCTTTTGCATGGCTTTGGCTTCTGAGTGCGTCGTTATATAATATCAAAACCTGGTACGTTGCACTTATACCCACCTCATGCGCACCTCTTATCTCTTCACTTGAAGTGCACATCTTTGGTGGGCGCTCTGCCTAAAGGCGCGTACAGATTAGGCGAGATGAGACCGAGACAAGCGCGACCCGAGAGTTTTCGTGACTCGCGGCAAAATTTTGGAGCAGCGAGCCTGTCACGAGCCAACCGCGAGTATTTCCTGATCCATCGGGAGACCGCGCTTGCCACGAGCCACCGACGAATAATTTCAGTTTGAAGTGGGGTGCACGGTAGGTTTTTTTTTTCGGTTTACTTCAGAATTATCGTGATAGCGTATGCTTGACTATGTCTGACAACGAAGAAATTGCGGCGTTATTAACGCTGTGCAGTGGCAGCATAATAATTGTAGATAGTTTACGGCAAAGAAAACGAAATCCTCGTCGATGGTGGCGTACAGAACTATACAAAAAGCGGTCTGGTTCAGAACTTATGCGAGATTTAAAGTTTGCACATCTCATGTGTCATGCCTTTAATCTCAAGCCCACTTGCAATTTCCCGCCACGAATCCACCTTTTTATCTTTTTTAAAATAATCCTTATTTGTGGGATTCCATAAGTTTGGGTGTCCCCTATACAATTCAATTAGCAACAGCTGAGTTTTTAGTCCACATTCTCGCGCGACAAAATTTCGTCGAACCTGCCACGAACGCGTACTAATTGATACTGCGAGTCCCTTTGAGATCGTGGCAAAAACTGACAGAAAATGGTTCGCAACGACCTCCCGCCGAGAGGCTTGCAAGCCGGTTGCGAGACACTCGCGAGACCGTACAAATTGCACGAATTTTGTTGGTGGCAGGCTCGGCTCGCGCTTTTCTCGATCTCGTCTCGCCTAATCTGTACGCGCCTGTAGATTGTTGATTCACTAACTCTCGTCATATTGGTATGTGCTGATACTAGGTCTCGAACAGTACTGGAGGGTGTTTGGTGTACAAGTGCGTCATGTATATTTAAAACTATTATCTTTACTTTTACTTCAAGCACACCCTTACAAAGCACTGGGAAATAATTATTGCCTATTTTTATAATAGACCCACAATCTTCCCATAACACATTGAAAGCTAAACTAAGTTTCTGAAAACACATCAATTTCTTGAAAATTAATAAACTAGTCAAATTCGATTTTTATTTTAAACAGTTGTTATTGTTTTTGTAAACCTTTAAGAATGTTATGCTGCAAACGTCAAATACGCCTGGAAACAGTTCTTTGTTTTTTACATGGTTATACTTCATAAAAGACTGGAAGACGCACGTATTTGCAGATAATCATCGACAATGAGGAAGAAGCGACAACCAAATTTTATCCCTTTCTGCAAACTGCACCACGAGCTTAGAAAGAAGACAGAAGCTGGTGTCACAATGCCACTTTATTAAGCATACAGCCCGGTCCTCTATGCCTATGGTTTGTTGTTATTGGTATTGTCAATGTTGCCATGAAGACCAACATTTAGCAAGCGCAAAATTGAAATTTCTTATGATAATCTTTAGTTGATTTGACTCAAATTCAAGCAAGGCACCATTTGCAAATCCATATTCACTTCCTATATGCGTTATTATTAAGCTGCGACCTTTACCTACAGGTATTTTTAAACCAGTAGACCAACCTTTTATAAATGCTTGACGAGAACCTTAAATATTTTTATTCTGCCGTATCTTTTGCACTGAATGTCCTTTGTTAAGCCAGGTATCGTCTAAATAAAAGATGTTCATTTTTTAACTTCTTTATCTACCAATATCTCTTAGATACTGTCGTCTCCAAAAAATAATATCTTGTAGTTAGATTGACTTTTGGTTGTGTTTTTTTTAAGAAAAATTTAATTCATATAAAACTTGCCACAATTTTTCTAGGTTGGGTAAATTATCATCTTTTTTTATAACATTAAAAATTTTATCCAATGTTGGGATCTCTATATTGAAATAAAAATAAAGAACTTTTCTTCTTATGACACTTTTTACACTCTCATCATTTTACTGAATACACTTATTAACACCTTTTAAAAACTAAATTGGATTATTTAAAATATTTGGATTATTAAGAAGGTATGGAGTATTTAACGGAGTCTTGTAAACTTCTTTTTTAAGATCGCCCCACAAAAAAAAGTCACACATATTTAATTCTAGAGAACGTGGTGGCCATCTTACTGGTGCATCACTGCCTCTTCTTCCATTCCGTCGGTTGGGGTATTAGTCGTGTTAATATTCTCGAACAGCGACGGAAAAATGTGGTGGGGCACAATCATGCATATACCATAGTTCCCGCCGAAGTGAAAGAGGCACATTTTACAGAATAATTGATGCGTTTCGTAAAAAATTTAGATAAAAATTTCCATTTAACCTGTCTGGAATCACAATAGAACTAATAAGATTAATAATACCTGCCAGGGCAATGAATTGCTTGAGGTGAAGTGTCCGTGAAGCACACCCGAAACGCACATCATGTGTGCTTGAAGTACGCGCATATCAAAAAAGTGTATGTACGAATTGCATGCAGTGCGTAGAAAGGTTAATTCTTTACTTTTACTTCAAGCACACCCTTACAAAGCACTGGGAAATAATTATTCCCTATTTTTATAATAGACCCACAATCTTCCCATAACACATTGAAAGCTAAACTAAGTTTCTGAAAACACATCAATTTCTTGAAAATTAATAAACTAGTCAAATTCGATTTTTATTTTAAACAGTTGTTATTGTTTTTGTAAACCTTTAAGAATGTTATGCTGCAAACGTCAAACACGCCTGGAAACAGTTCTTTGTTTTTTACATGGTTATACTTCATAAAAGACTGGAAGACGCACGTATTTGCAGATAATCATCGACAATGAGGAAGAAGCGACAACCAAATTTTATCCCTTTCTGCAAACTGCACCACGAGCTTAGAAAGAAGACAGAAGCTGGTGTCACAATGCCACTTTATTAAGCATACAGCCCGGTCCTCTATGCCTATGGTTTGTTGTTATTGGTATTGTCAATGTTGCCATGAAGACCAACATTTAGCAAGCGCAAAATTGAAATTTCTTCCCCCACAGCCTAAAATATAAATACATATTTAGCAATAAAAAGAATATATTAAAAAATTCGTTATACAGGGTGTTATTTAAGAACATGGCCAAACCTCAAGAGGTGATTTTCTAAGTGATTCTAGGACGAAAAGTTTATATAAACATAGGTCCGGTGATGCCTCGTTTTCACGATACAGGGTGCCAAATTTAAAAAAAAAAATATTTTCACTTAAATATCCTAATAATCCTGAAGCCGATTTTGTTGACATTTGGCAGTGTTATCTAGGGCAGTAAGGGGATTATTTAGCCTTAACTAGATTAAAATTTTTAAGTCCAGTGGCGTTCCGGAAGTCACCTTAACTAAGATTTAAAAAAAAAATGTGCGCCACTGAGCTTTTTTGAAATTTTTGTATTTTTGTCGCATTAGGCAACTAAAAGTACAACTCTTTTATTTTTGGCATTTTTTTCGTGTCTTTATTGCAATCAATAAAAACAAATTTGTGTTTTATAAATAATTAAAAACTGTTTTTATTGTTGTCCGTGGACATGGAATAAAATGATTTTTGTTTATGATTAAGCAGTTAAAATTAAACGAAATTCATCTTTTGAGTTTTTGTTCTCAGATAAACTGTTTTCGATAAAACAAATAATAACGTTTTTAATAATTTATTACTGCAGTGTTTTGAAGGTGCCATGGAAGGAAAAACAATTGTTTAAACAAATTTGACTTTCGTGGTTGTGAGTTTTTTTGCATATTGTAGGTGAATCACCTAAAAATTATTTTCTTTTGATGCTTTCCGGTATGGTTCTTGTTGTTTCAGGTGAAAATGCTATATCTTGGTTATAAATGGGTACTATTGGTGGTAGGGGAGATTTTTCAGAATATACAAAACATGTCCCTGTATATTCTGTTTCTTCCTGCTCGTTGCATTTATTGGGTAATAATACTTTTAATTTCTTTACGTCTGACTTGTTACTGTTCTTTACGATACTTTGCTTTACTGGTAAATGCTCCCTAATACCTTTTTTTTTAAGTAGTAATTTTGATAGTATCTGAGAAACCGCTGTCACTTAGTTCTAAAATCTTTGCATAGTCAAAATTATCTAAACTTTGAATTGGCGAGGATAAATCCTTAAAATCTTTTACTGATGCTGATAAACTGCGGCCCTCACCATTGATCAAACTATCAAAACTTGAATCGGCTTTTTTCTTCTGATTTTTTGTGTTATCGCAATTTCCTTTTCTGGTTTGGTATTTAATTGAAGATTTTCTTAATGTTTTATCTTTTATTGATTTGCCTTTTTGCTCTTTAATTTGAAGTTTCTTTAAGCGATCTGCTTTTCTTAGTTCTTTTTGTTCTATTTCAAATTACTTTTTATCCATTTTGGATTTTTCGGCATTTTTTCGTACAGTTGAGGTTAAAACAAATGGAAGTTTTTCTGTCGGTTTTTTACCTTTGCGTTGGGGAGTTAATGACCAGACAAAATATTTATCCAATGAGGTATTAGAGGTGAGCTCTAAAGAACATTGTGGCTGTTTGCTAATTGAAGGACCAGGTTGTAAAAGAGAAGTTGAAGAACCATTTTGTGAAAAAGAAGTGAAAGGACGAGGATGTGAAAAAGAGTTTGAAATACCAGAATCTAAAGCAACGGGTTCCACATGATTAGCTGTATATTCTAGTTGCAGACGCATTCCAAGGAGAAAGTCCACATGCCCGAAAACATTTTTTAATAGTCTCAGCTCTTAGTTCACTTATAGCGGTAGCTAATACAGGTGCAAAGTTTTCTTTTGACAATATAGCCTTTGGATATTCTCTTCGATAGTTAAGGACTGCCTTGTTCCAACTGTTCTTAAGTGGCTTAAATGCTGCAACATCTGCTGGCTGTAGAATCCTGGTTGCATTCGGATACAAAGCAACCAGGAAAATATTTTAATCAGAACAAAGTTGGCTGGTTTGGTAAGTAATATGGGTTGAATGCCCGTCAACAAAAAAAGTGATTGGACATTTTGTTTGCTTTTTCAATATATGTATATAAAACATTCCCAATATACTCATAAAAATTTTGGTTCTTCATCCATCCGTTGTCGCTACACCCAACACCCCAACCATCCGGGACAGAGTTAGGTACTTCAGTTGGCAACCTTTTATAGGGATATATCACCATTGGAGGAGTAACTTCGCCTGCTGCAGAAAAAGTGAACATAACTGTAAGATTATATTTGGAATTATGTTCAATTTGGTACACATTCTTCGACCCTTTAGCAGCTAGAGCTTTTTTATTTTTGGGGCAGAGCAGAAAGCAGGTCTCGTCTTCGTTCAAGACTCGGGACGGATCCTCCAAAATAGCACCAAAACCCTTCTCAGTTAAATAATTTCCAACGCCTTCAAACCATTTCCAAATGTCGTTTTCGGATACATTAGAACTGGCTGCAGTTGCAGCTTCTACTGTTCTCAGTGTTATATCTGGATGTTTTCGAAGAAATTCTTTATACCAGCCTTTGCCGGGTTTGTTGTCCAAAAATGGTACGTTAGGTCGGGGATTTTCGTCCAAAAACTGTTTGACACTTGCTTGTAAATCTTCAGCTCGAATGGGGAAGCCCTTTCTTTGACTACCTAAAATCCAGTTTTTAATGAGATTTTCTTCTTCAGCGGTAAGGACAGGATTAGGGTCAGGCGTAATTTTGTTGTTATAATTTTCACTTGATCGAAATTGTAATGTAGATCGAGCAACTTCAAACTGAACAGCAGCTTTTCGTGCACTTAGACCTTTGTCAATAGCTTCTAATGCATTTGCTACGTCGTCTTCGGTGTACTTTTCTTGGTATATTTCATTTTTGTTGGTTTTTGGCATATCTGTAAAATTAATAAACCTATTATTAATATGGCAAGCAATTCCAATTAGTTGATACAAAGTTTTTTAGTAAGCAAAAATCATAGGCCATTGTAAAACATACAAGTTAGTACAGTTATTGGCCACATCTATATTATAGTGATTGGCCATGGCCAATATCTGTTTGCCTTGCTTTAAATGTTAAAATATAGGATAAAATAGCGAAAATAGACATAAGACATTAAAAAACTAAGTTTTCGAATGCATTTTATATTTTCCGTAAAGATACAGTGATTGGCCACCCGGACAATCAATGTGTCTGGGGCAATATTTTTGATACAGTAGTTGGCCACAAAAAATATTTTATTTAGATTCGATCCTTAATGGTTTTTACATGCATAACCCAAAAATAGCTTTACTACTACCAATAACTAATAATAAGTTTTAAAAACATAGCCTAGGAGGCGCATTTTACTTACTTTTTAGGTTGCCTTAGAACTGCGCATTTGTTAAGAAAACTACAGAAATTAGCGTCGTCCATGCACTGTCAAATTTAACCGTCAAATGATCGGTGTCACTGCTAGCCAAAAATTATGAAAAGTAACAGTTGTTTTCAGCAACGTTGCCAGAACAACTTGCATTAAAGCTGCGTTGCGAGTATTTGAATAATTTCTTATAAATATTGGTTTTATTATGTCTGGCCAATAACTGTCACCTGGCCAACAGCTGTATCCTTTACCCTACATGAAAGGCTGTGCGAATCAGGCTTCTTTCAAAGGTCAGCTGCTCTTATTGGGAGACCTGCGACAGTAAGAACAACGAAGATGGAGGAAGAGTTTTACATGAAGTTGAGCGTAGCCCCGATACAAGTACACGCAAAACTGCACAACAATTAAACATTTCTAACTTTATTGCATGGCAGATTTTAAGGGAATATCAACTGTATCCTTACCACATACAGCGTGTTCAGGCGTTCAGCGAGTTGTTTCTTGTACTTGACTTTTGCAACAACAGGTAGCATCTCTGACATTTCTATCCCATATTATGCTTAGCGATGAAGCGTGTTTTTCCGAAATTGAATGAACTTTCATAGCAATCATATTTGGGTTAAAGAAAATCCCCATGCGGTTACAGAAAATAATTATCAACAACGGTTTTCCGTGAATGTTTGGGTTGGTATTGTTGGTGATTATCTCATTGGACCTTATTTTTTACCACCGAGATTAAATCGTCAAGAGTATCGTCATTTTTTGGAATTTGTGTTACCTGAACTTTTAGAAAATATCCCACTGCCAGTAAGAGAAGCAATGTAGCTCGTGCACGATGGGCCCCCACCTCACTTTAGCATTGAGGCACGTCAATTTCTGGATGCAACTTATGGAGAAAAGTGGATCGATCGCGCAGGTCCACAGTCATGGCCACCCAGGTCACCGGATTTAAATCCCTTACATTTTTTTCTTTGGGGGTATTTAAGCTGCCTCGTTTATAAAACTCCGGTCAAAACTGAAAAGAATTAATTCAACGGATACGGGTTTTATGTGATTAAATAAGAAATACGCCGAGAACATTTCAACGTGTTAGGCAATCGATGTTAAGATGAGGAATGCTAAAAATAAAAAAGTTGCATTTTTAGTTGCCTAATGCGATAAAGATACAAAAATTACGAGAAAATTAGTGGCACCCATTTGCTAGTCAAGAATCTCCGTTAAGTCGCCTTCAGAGACTGCACTGGACTTAAAAATTTTAATCTACTGAGGGCTAAATTAGCCCCTTACTACCCTAAACAACACTGCCATATTTCAACAAAATCGGCTAGAGAATTATTAGGATATTTACGAAAAAACTTTTTTCTTAAAAAGTTTAACGAACTCACCCCTTAAAGTTCGGCCACGTACGCTTATGAAAGTATGCTTTGCATAGGAATTGATACCCCAAAAATTTAGTTTCAAAAAAATTTGGTTGAACCAAACAATATTGTTAAATTTCTAATAAACTCTTTCTGAAAAACGTGAAAATCTAATTTTAATAAAAATGAAATCGTGGGACTTTGAATTAAGGTTTTTAATTTAAGTTACATAATTAACTTCTAAGGTTTTCAAATCTCTAAGTCATTTTTTTCACCTGGATATAAATTAAATAAATTTATTCATCATGTTGAAATTTTGTCAAATCAGCGCTCGGTTGATTGGTCCTAAATAACTTTTCAAATTATTTTTTACTTTCTTTCGGGGTTATTCTTTTGGAAATTTAAAAATATTATGTTTCTCATCACTTTTACAATTCAATGTAAAAAATAAACACGGGCCCTCGCTTTCAATCCAAAAATTCACTGATCCTGAAAAGAAAATCGTCATGCCTTTGTCGTTTCTGTTTTTGCGAGGGAAATAATGTGATTAGCGATTTTGACTTCATTCTTTCAGTCTTTCCGTTAAATTTGTCGTTGTTGAAAGTAGCCTCAAGCCTGTGAAAATTTTAAAGACGAGTCAGATGAACTGACAAAAATACAATAAACCAAAACCCACAAAGTTTTTTTTTCTAACATTTGCCCTAAAAAAAAGAAAAGATTTTGGAGCTTGTTAATTGAATGTTTTTCAGCAGCCTGTATGGATTTTGGTAAGTTAGTATTTGGTGCGGTACAATCAATACAAAGAGGATCCGTGGGTATGTTTCACAGGCAACTGTTTGGGTAAAATATTTGGAAATAATCATAGAACGATTATAGTGGGCGATTTAAATGTCAAACATTGGATTTGGGGATGCAGTACCAACCAAAGAGGTCTGCCCTATATGAGTTTTCTGAAATCCTAAATTATTATATTTTACCTCCGGAGGATCACACTCACATGCTCGGGCGTGATCTTCTGGATATCTTGGACATTTTGTGATAAAAAACTGTGTGCAAATATCACAGATCATATGCCGGTTGTTGTGGGAGTGGGAAATCCGCTTAAAAAAGGAAACAATTTTGTATCTTGGACCTATACAAACTGGCCGAAAAACAAAACTCTTCTAAGAAATGTAGAACGGCTACGGCTACTACTCAACTCGTCTAACATCGACAACGCGGTGATTAGGATCACAAATGACATTAACACAGCTTTGGCTCAGGCTTCTTTCTTCTGCTTCTTCTTTAATTGTGGTTGCTTCTCCCTTTATCAATCAAATGCTATTGCTTTTTTGTCAAAAGCCCTTTTAGGTAGTCTTTTATTTAGCATTACTCATACATGTCCAAACTACTTTAGCTGGTTCTCCACTATTTTTTCGTTTATAGGTTATATCTTTAAATTCTCAAATTTCTTATCATATGTTGTCGTATCCTTCCATCTTCCTTAGGAATCCTATTTCTACAGCATGTTTTACTGCTGTGTATTATTCTCGGTCTTACAACTTTTTTAACAATTTCGGTTATTGGGATTTCTATTATTTCTAAAAATGCCGACTTCATGCTATTAAACATCTTATCTCTTTCCTCGATTATTTTATTCAGTTTCTCATGTAGTTTACCAATTTCGTCAATAAACTATTCAATATTTATTCTCCTCGTAAACCTAAACTATAGTTGCAATGATCATAGTTTGATCTTATCAGTATTTAATTCCACATTTATCTTCAATTCATTATCAAGATTATATTGTCAAACAAAAAAGTTCTTGTTTTGTTAAGATTTTGTATATTTTAATAATTGATCAAATTTAAAAAAATGTATATTTAATGGAACATTTATTATATTTATATTTAATAATTTTATCAATGAAATTCAACAGATTGAAGTTAAAATGTGAGTATTTATGTAGGATTCCTATTATAACGATGTACTTTTTATATTGGTATTGTATTACCTAAACTATGACAATTTCGTAATTTTGCCATCACATTTAATTGAATAAGTTAGGATTGGCTTATTAAAATTTATTCAAACTTGGCACATGGGCTTACTTATATCGACCTCTTCAAAAAATTATGATACAATTTTTCTCTAAAATGTACAGGGGAGCCAATATTAGCCACCTCAAAATTTATATGGGATTTCCTATGTTCAACTAAGCCGATATAATCTAATATCAGAAATAATTTATTACAACAGTTTCAAAATTAATGTATTTACCATCAATTTATAAAAACACAATAAGTATTTTCACACACTAATTATGACTAGTTATTATTATAGACAAATAAACTTAAAAAATCAATATGGAGTAATGTTAACATGCGTTAATTTTATGGACAAATACAATGCAGTTCTCTGAAATTTATGCTGAGGGATTTTCAAATCGACAAGAGAAATATAAAAAGAGAAAAGTAAAAAAAAATGTGAAGCATTTCTTTTGACTAAAATTTAGAATTTTTAAATTAGAAAAGAAGTATAAAAATTGTTCGTTAAATAAGCTTTGTTCTAAATGCCTATTTAATCAGATGTTTGAAATGAGCACCTTGAACTTTAATTTAATTGTCCACACATTAATCATATACCTTTGCTGATGCTTGCCCTGTCTTATTGTATGGGGATTTTCTTCATGTCAGACATGTAGATTATGACAATTTATTACACTGTCTCTCGTTAAGCCAGCTTCGTCGGTAAACAAATAGTAAAATGGGAATTTTCTCTGAAGTGTTGTAAAAACCAGTTTGCATAATTTAATCTTGCAGGATAATTATCGGGGGACGTTGCATGTACAATTTGAATATGAAAGGAATGAAGTAATTACTCTTAAAGAGTTTCATGAATAACCCAACTTGTTGTGTCTAGTTGAGCCACGAGCTTCCTTACGCGGTTAGATGGATTATCAGCAATGTCACCCAGAACTTGTTCTTCTAACCCTGGATTTCTTACTATTCTTAGGGGACCTTCTCCATCACGACGCGGTAAAAAGCATCTTAAAAGTAATTTGAAAAGCATAAGTTCATGCCATGTTTATTTAACTTTATTTCTTACTTGTTTCTCTTAGGCTACTATCAATCCTTTCAAATGTTTTTGGCACCGGTAAGTTTCGATTTGGAAATCTCTCAACATAAACTGTTCTTGATTCCAGAGAATAGGAATGTTCACTATTTTCTAGTTATACCAAAAATTGAGGGTTCTAACTTCGTAGAATCATATGCAAATAAAAAAAAACCTTCTTAAAAAAATGTGTGCCAAAAAAAAAATGCGTGCTAAAATAAATGTCAAATAAACACGGTGAATTTAACGAGGCTATAAAATACACCCAGATCGAAGCTACAGACGGGTAATGTCAGTACCTTTATAGGCCGTTGCGTGGTGCCCACTAACGCGTGTAAAGCGCATTGGGGATTTTAAAATTTGAAGTTCCTATCACTGATATATTATTATGTGATCTCCATGCAACTGTAGATTAAGGGTTGGTTTTAAAACTTTATTATATCATTATTAAGCTTGTGCGATATTTAACTTACAAAAACCAATAACCTGCACGTTTTTCATTACATAACAATATATTGTAAACGAATACTTAAAATATACAGGGTGTCAATTTGAAAACTTTCAGTGCAAATATCTCGAGGACTAGAAAAGTTAGAATAACGCGATTTGGTATAAATGTTCTTTGTGTAGGGGGAACTAGAAGCAGCATACTTTAGTCAAGAGGTCAGTCACCCCCTAGGCGCCCCACATCACCACTTTAAAATTGCAAATAGCACCACCCCCTTTGTTATACCTCAAATGAAAGGTCTCATTATTCATTTAGCTGCACAGAAAAAATCAATAGAAAAGAAAATTTTTAATTATGCAACATAATTATATAATATAATCATTTTTATTGTAAGATGTAACTATTAAGTATATTTATCTTTACAACTAGCATACAATGATGGAAAAACGTTGTCTTTCCAAAACGAAAGCGCACTTTCAGTAATACTTTGCGTACATTCTGCATCATATATCACTTCTATGTTCTATGACCGTACATTAATTTGTTCTCTCAAGATGAGGATATGCAACACAAAAAAACCCTTTCGTTATATGGCCTAGCATCTGTAGGTTAATTTCGGCAAGATTTTTTGGTTCATTTCATTTTTTGCGTTTATGTAGTGGTTAAAAGTTTTGTCTGACGTAGAACATTAATTTAACTTAACAACTGCATCTTGTGTTATACCATCCAGTGAAACTCCAATAATTCTATACTTCTTTAAAATAATAAATCCGCAATTTTAAATATTGGCTTTAATCTGTTTTTTTACTTGCATTAAAACTGTCTTTTGTAAATTTCTCCCTGTGTTCA
This sequence comes from Polydrusus tereticollis, assembly GCA_963920685.1. NCBI lineage: Eukaryota > Metazoa > Arthropoda > Insecta > Coleoptera > Curculionidae > Polydrusus > Polydrusus tereticollis. Next base: position 34,486,284 of record OY987335.1, read on the forward strand.
TTCAGCCATTTCATACAGCTTAGATGCTGTTATACGGTCATACTGAAGCTCAAACCACAATGAGTCATCGCCTTGTGCAATGAATTAGTTTCGCAGCATTTTAATTTTTTCTGGATCAATACTCTCCTGACAAAAATTAATAAAACTGCTAGCCGTCTGGTTTAGGTCGCCGTTTACAAATTTAGTCATTAGCTGATGTATTGAGAACTTTTTTACTGCAGTTAATAAGCTACCATGTGAATTAATGGGGCAGGCAAAATTATTACTTTTTAGAACCGCATTAACTTCTTTGGAAAACCAATCTGTATTTGGAATACCTACAATAGAAGTTTTCTTCGATTATTTTCCAACCTCCTATGATTTGATACTCTTTTTTGTCGATCCTACTTGAAATAATGCACAGGCTCCTCTAATCTGCCATGCAACCACATTAGAAAGGTAATTGCATGCTTGCATCTTCCCAAGGCAGCCCCACAGCTGAGGCATAAACCCTCTTTTATTGTTTCGGCTCCCAAGCCAATAGTAGCAGTAACAATAGTTTGTCTCTAACTTTATATCCTGGACAAATTTTTGCTGTAACTATGCAGATATTGCCTACTTTCTTCACTTGGGTATAGTCAATGGTTGTGAACAATAGCTTTTCCTTGCAAAAGTACAGCAAAGAATTTTCCGATCGCTACCAAATACAAAACGAAAAAGAAAACTTTCCTTGCATATATGTAACAAGTGATTTTTAATTATTTTGCTCAAGGGAGGCCATGCATTTTAAAAGCATCATGGCCGTACTGCGTAGATAAGATGACATGATTGTTTTATGACATTTACGTCTTATTTGAATTTGTGTATTTGTAAAGTTTAAAAATTGGAGAAATTTTGTAATTTTTGCAGTTATTTGAAGGTAGGTTACTATTGCTTTAACTAATATTTCTCCGGGGAGTCGTCTTTTGACTATTATAAAGTGCTATTTGCAGGATATGATTTAATTTTTTATTTTTCAGCGTATCAAGTTTTGGTGAAGCTTTGTTGCCGGATTGAAAGTTCTACAGTAAAAATGTTTAGTGAAGCACAAAAAATTTTTATTGTTGAAAGTTTTTTTAGAAATGGAAACAAAATAGGCGATGTGTGGAATTACTCTATGCATGACTGCTTTGATGAATTTCGAACCGAGTTTCCTGATGTTGCGGTGACCTTTCATAATTTTCGTACTGGGTCACAATACCTAATTGATAAATTTCGTCAGACTGGTTCTGTTCAACTTAAAAAAGGGGCTGGAAGACCAACGAAACGATCGAATGAGGTTATTGAAGAAGCGCGACAAATTATGGAAAATAATCCTTCAACTTCTATTAGGCATTTATCTCAACAAATTCAGCAAACGGATTTATGCTACAGTACATGTCAAACACTTTTGAAAAAGGATCTGCATCTATACCCTTATCGTGTTACGGCTATTCATGAACTCCTTCCCAATGACGTTCCCCAAAGACTTAATTTTTGTGAATGGTTTTTAAACAATTTTCAAGAAGAAAATAGTGGTGCTTTTGAAAAAACATTTTTTACCGATGAGGCTTATTTTTATTTATCAGGCTATGTTAATTCACAAAATATGCGAATGTGGAATACGCAAAATCCGCATGTTTTTGTAGAAAGACCTCTTCATCCTCAAAAAGTTGGTGTGTGGGCAGCAATTAGTTCTAGAAGAATAGTAGGCCCAATTTACTTTGATGGCACAATTACAGCTGAGAGATATCGGATCGAAATTCTGACAACATTTATTAATGAGCTTCACGATGATGAATTGCGGGAAGGTTACTTCCAACAAGATGGCGCTACACCTCATGTAACCAGAGAAAATTTAAATTTTTTAAGTGAATTTTTTGAAAACAGAGTTATAAGCCGAAATACGCAACAAATATGGCCACCTCGTTCCTGCGATTTAACACCCTGCGATTTCTTCTTGTGGCCTTTTATAAAAAACTCCATTTATCGAACACCAATTGAGGATATAAATGATCTTAAACGAAGGATTTCAGAAAAAATTGCCGAAATTAATAATTCTCCAAACGTATTGGTTAATGTGTCTCTGAGGGTAAGAAGAAACATCAGAAGGTGTCTAGAAGTAGGAGGCGGCCATATAAAGTAGGCTTTCAAAGTAAGATAGCTCAGGATTTTATATTACATACCGTCAAATAACATTATTTTAGGTTTTCAACGTGACAACGCTGCTTTCTTGCAAATTCGCCCTATGATTTAATCTACGCGCTACTACTACACTATGTATACTGGGTCACAGCCGCCCTTGAGCAAAATAATTAATAATCACTCGTTATATTTAGTGGTTTATCCTGTATCGAATAGATTTTTCAAATACACAAAATAGTGCAATAACTAAATAGTGTTTTTCACAAAGAAACATTTTAAACCAAAAATAATAATTAGGTATTACAACTATTTTTACAATTTTCTGTTTTAAGTTTAACAGTTAGCATTTTTGAATAAAAATGGAAAAAGACAGCAAATAATAAAAACTTGTTTTTTTCTGTCTCATTGAAAGAATATTTGACAGTAATTTTGAAGAGAAGGTACTTAATTTTGCTCTATAGGAACCATGCCCTATTCCTTGGGAGAACTAGTGTATAGCGTGATTTTTTAAAATAAAAATAGTACTTACTGGTTTGCTTTTACACCACTAGATTGAGGCTGATTTAAATCGTTAAATGTGTTTTGTTTATATTTTATACGTTTAATTTTAAAGCTAGTTTGGACCTTTGTACGATAACTAAAGGAGATTTTATTTATTTGTGAACATTCCTATTGCAATGTGCTCCTCCATAAATTAAATGCATCAGCATATTCGCAGAGGAATATGTCTCCTAAGTGAATTGTGTTCAGAGGATGACTCTGACAAATTTTGTCATACTGACCTATTGATATCCAGTACAACAAACCATTGTGGCTTTTATAGTAGCATTTCAACTTATTTCAATAATTAAGGCCACAAATCGATTTTTCTCGAAAATGGTTGACTTTTTTGAAACAAATGAAGACTTCCCTTTTAAATAAGAAATGCTTAAAGTATTTAAAGAAGAATTTTTAGTTTTTCAAAAGTGACACCTATCAAAATGTTGGATCTACGAGTGCGGTGTTTCCAGCTTCTCTGGCTATGCACAATACTGATTCTAGTATGAGTTTTCTAGTCCATATGGGCAGAATAATGTCACAAAATTTTGTTAAAATATACAAGGCTGCTAAAAAGTCATAATCGAGAATATAAATGCGTCTTTGGTGCCCGATATCTTTGGATATCTATAAGGAAAAAGTATTATATGAACTATACTAGTATTATTTTGACCTCACCTGTGCGCTGGCGAAATATTGCTTTATACTTACCGGACACCCTGTATTATTATTATAAAAGAAGTTCCTTTAAAATAATAACCGCAAATCTCTTTCTTTACAGAGATACCCTGCAATTACATCGAAAAATGGACACCCTGTACAAGCAATAAAGTGGTTTTTATTTTTTCTCTCGAAAACGAAGTAAGATACGAAAACAATTCAGGAAACAAAAAAGGTGTATTATTAATTGGTAAATCCGAAATAAATTATCAAAATGAGAAAAAAGTCAGGGGAGTACATTTTTTGTCAATAATATTCGTTAAAGTGCTCCCCGGGATGCCACTGGACTTAATAAATTTAATCTAGTTAGGGCCAATTAGGCCCCTTATCATTATGAATAACGGTACCGAATTTCAGTAAAATCGGGAAAAGGATGTGTAAAGAAATTATAAAAAGACGATTTTAACACCCTGTATATCAAAAACGAGGCAACTTCGGACACATATAAATAATTATGTGTATATAATATATACAGGGTGTTACTTAATGATGGGCCATAATTCCAGGGTACAGTTTAAAAGTAAAGAATGTCAGGGATTAGCCCAAAAATATGGAGTGAGGATTATGTATAATCCAAATTATCATCCATCGCCAAATGTTATTGAGAGAGTGAATAGGGTGTTAAAGACAATGCTATCAGCGTTTATTCCTGATAATCAGAGAATTTGGGATGAGAATTTAGGTGCGCTAGCTTGTGCAGTAGATACTGCCGTTCACGAAGTGACAGAACGCACACCATATTTTATTAATTTTGGTAAAGATATGATACTTCACGGTAGTGAATATAATAGGACAGGAGATATCCAGGATTCAATTGATGATGAATCAGTTCAACATAATAGTTTAGTTAAAAGAGTAGAAGCTTTAGCCAAGTTAAGGGAATTTGTTAATAAAAAATTACAACAAGCTCACGTAAGGTCAAGAAACCAGTATAATGTTAGGCGTCGCGATGTTCATTTTCAGTTAGAAGATTTAGTTTGGAAAAGGCGTTTTGCATTATCTGAGGCTGGAAATAATTTTTCGTTTAAACTTGCTGGAAAATTTGAAGGACCTTTTAAGATAATTAAAAATATTGGATATTGTATATACAAATTAGAGGATATGAATGGGAAGTCCAAGGGAAATTGGCATGTACAAGATTTAAAACCTTATAATGGTCCAGATGACAACTAAGTTTAATAGATAATTACAGGGTTAATGTGTGCTTTTATATTAAAAATAAATTATTTTACAATTTTTTTTTCCCTTTGGGAAAGGGGGTGACTGTTACGGTTCGAAAATTGCATTTTCATAGTTTCATTATCTACGTTAAGTTTTCTGTTTTAATTTTTTAAAGTAGCTAGGTAGACTCTCACCTTAAACATTAATTACTTGTAATAGCCAATATTTTCACTATGTCCGGTTTAAAACTTGTTGATATAGTTTATATTCCAGGAATGTTTTGTACCTGGTAAGACATAGCCAAGTGGATTGATTTCTTCTGTTCTTTGTTTCATACTACTTTTGGACAGGTCTTATTTCAAATCCTTGTGTTAGTTAATTAGTAATTCGTGAACTTTTTAATCTTAACCTTGTATTTAAGATGTAGGTTAAATGTCTCGGCTGTTGTAAATCAGCTGTTTTTAAGAAAATCGATGATTTGTTATGCAGTTCAGTGTCAGACTGACAGTTCTGTGCATTTTCACGACCATGTCTGGTTAATTTAAAGATCTCGGGTTAATTTAGGCATATTTTAGTGGTTGACGCGGTTTGTCAAGGTTTTGTTATTAAAAGAGGTTAGTTTTCATAGATAGAGTTGTCTAATTTTTGTCGACATTTTGTTTTGGTATCTATGTACGTTGAAGAAGGAATCTTATCGGTCCTTTTGACAATAGACGCTTAAAGGAAAGCACGTTTGTGAAAATAGCACCCTAAGTTTAGTTTCTTGGGCAGGGAAGGCTATGTAGTGCCAATAAAACATCCACAAATATATTAAAAAGGGGTATGGCTTTGAAGTCTGCCTATTCTTTGGGCGGAATGCCGATTTAAAATGCTTTGCCATGAACTTCAACAAGCGGTCCTAGACGTCATTTAGTAGATTGGAACCCTCGTTAGTTATTTGAGGTAGGTTTAAACTTTAGTATAGTTTTCTCTTTCATGTTGTACATCTAAAATTCGATTTTAGGATTTTTTTGGTAGAGGCTAAAAGTCAGAGATCAAACTAGAGTACTAGTTTTCTTTTGTTGGAACTGCCTGGACGCGGGACGTGCCAGTTGCCGTGTACTATTGGAATTCTTGGAGAGTAGCAATGTAGCAGTATCCACGTTAGCTGTTTGAGAGACCATGTGTGTTTCACTGAAGATCAAGTCTTCATGATATCTGGGTAGCACATAAAGTGTCAGCTAAGTAACATTTAGTATTTAGATAAAGTTTTGCGCCCATAACATGTACAGAACTTGTGCATTGTAAACGTGTAGCATATGTCGATATAGCGTTAAGACGTCACAAGAGTCTCTAGTAGTTTAAAACGTTAGGTGGTCTGTTACAGCTAGTTTTGTTGTAAATATAGTTACAATTTATTATTATAAAAAAAAATATTTTTGTTTCCCGGCTAAAGGCCATTTGTTTCTTCTAAATTTAACACTTGCAACTTTAACATTTTAACTTATCTACGCCCGAGTGGCTAGTATTCTTATCGAGTAACCACAGGTATTCGTAAGATTTTGTATTGTACTACTAAACAAATTCGTGTAGAAAAGTTCATATAAACATGTGTCCTAAAAAGTCTGGTTTTCAAGATAGAGGGTGTCAAAGTTTAAAAAGAAAATCGCACAAATTTATATGAACTTTTCTACTTCAATTTGGTTCAGGAATGCGCCTTGGAATTATGGCCTATCATTAAGTAACACCCTGTATAGTATATTATATAATAAAAATTTGTAATGGCTGGTGCACATAACATTAAATAATTTTAAAGTAGAAATATTTGATAAATGAATACTCGAATATTGAAACATTTAAACATGCAATTAGTCGAATATTCAAATATTTGAATACTCGAATAATCGAACACATGAATAATTTTAAAGAAAAATATTCGGTATTTGAGTATTTGAATATTCGAATAGTCGAATTATTCGAGTTTGATTTCTAGCACTAGTCTGGAGGCTTTTCAACGTATAATTAACTACAAACCATGGATTATTCCAAAATATATCCGTTTTACATTCTTTGGTTACCGGCAAAATGCCTAAACCTAAGTTTACCCCTAACCTGTGTATAAAGCACTAGTTAAACCACAATGAATGTGTTTTTTTTTTTGGCTTTTTGCCATGCAGTCAGTCACACAGTATATATTCCTATTTTTAAAAGCTAAATACAAACATCCATGCCCTAGCCCGGATTCTTCATACCAGGGACCTATCGGTTACCCGGCAAGCTCTCTACCCACCGAGCTACCGAGGCCGGCGGAATGTGGTTTAAACTAGAAACTATCACATTAGGGTGTACCGTATTTACTGATGGTCTGTGCATTGATTAAGCTAAGACATTCGCGAAATATTTGAGGAAATACCTAGGGAAAAAGAGGAAGACCTCTTCGACAAAACAAACTGAAACACACATTAGAAATAAATGTGTGACAATGCCATTGACATATTATACAGGTAACAGAACATTGTAAAATAAAGATTTTTGGAAAGGTTGAGAAACTAAATCTCTGGGTTAAACCACAAACTAATCTACAAATTACCTATACATTGAAAAACCCGCCCTAAGAACTTCAAGAAGATCCAATTCAATGTAGGTGAGAATTGTTGGCGGCATAGTCCGAGAATGGTCGATCTAAAAACGCAGGGCTGTCGCGTCTAGGGTCTGGAAATTTACTACCTTGTTTACCACTTATCCACGTTTACACACTCGGTCGGGGAGCACGAGGAATAAGGCTTTGTTTTTCCTGGCTTTGCGCCCGCCTAGGTCTCGAACGCATTTTAGTGCTTTGATTCAGATATTTTCACCAACGAAGTAAGAAACTCGCCAAAAAATTAGAAGCAACCTTTTCTTTTACAAATTCGTTAAGAATAATTGTTTTCACTTTTTCTATACAGGGACAATATGTTTGGATACTTTAACAGGTGATTTTACGTGACAAAATAATAAGAATGATAAAAATCACCAAGTTAAGTCTCTGTGCTGAACATCAATTTGATTTGAAAATATTGAGAAGTCGATTTTTTATTAAATGACTTACTACCTTAATTTTGTCAACTATTTAAGTACCCAGCACATTTTCCCAATACCCTGAATATGCTTTTTTACCATCTTCCTTAACCTAACCTGTATAGAAACAGATAAGTCTAAATACTTTTTATTACGCACGGGTAAACACAAAGATTCTATCAATTTTGTGGCTTAAGTGCCTCATTGCATTGCGTTTAGTGAAGGTGCTTTAACTTAACAATAATTAACCAAGACGACACTTTTCCAAATAGTCGATTTCTTAAACCGATTTTTCCTGTCTTGCAAACATCTTTTTGAATATATTGTATGCAGCAAGCTTACATTAGGTATCTAACTACATCACCACAAAAATTAAAGTATCCATATATTATCAGCGCTTTAAGAAATTGTTAGCCTCTAATTAACCGCTGGTGAAAAGGGTCTTTTGAGTGAACCCTCAGAGACAGGGAGACCGCCAAATAATCAGACAAAGTTGTTATTATGTCAGCATGTACTTAACGCCATATTGATCTCATTTATAAATGGCCTACTTCGAAAACTTTATTGCCCATTACAAACTGATCGGAAAAGGCTACAAAAATTAATGTGGTTTTGTAGGTACCAATAATTACCCTGCTATACAATTTAACCTTTAATTTTGAGTTAGTTTTGATTGTAACAAATATTTTTTTTTGTTTTTCCACCCCCTCCATTAAAAAACACGCTCTTGAGCGTAAGACCACGAAAAACAAAAAAAAAAACATTTCTTTTAAACTTAAAAGTAATTTAACTGAAAATTCTTAAAAATAGAAAATGAAAACTGATATGTATCTATAGGCCATTGTTTTAGTCTGTGTCTACCAAACTTATTTAAAGATTGTATATACAAAGATAGCACGCCCATTTATTGTCCCTGTTGAAGGGGCTTAACCTATGGCTTCGCTACCCCCTTACGGATACCGCGTATCTACATGCTGAAACAACGTACTTTGCAACACTGCTTTAAACGCTTGTGTGAAAAACTCTGGCATTAATTAGAAGTGTAATGATTTATTTAAAATATTATCATAGTCTCTATTGCATGAACTATTGTTGTCTTCACTAGGACGAGGCATACAATTTTATTTAGAATGATTTCTTTTTCCTGTCCTTCGTTCATGTTATAAAGCTTCTTCTTTCTATACTACTAAATCATCGCGAATTGTCGTCAGCCGGATACAGCGTCACATAATCGAGCTGGAAAAATGGCTTTCGGCTTGGAAGATTCGCTTGAATCCCGTTAAGGTTATCTTCTTTTGAAGAAGCACGATCCGCAGGCCTGAAACAAGACTACGGGTCAATGGAGTCCAAGTAAAATAGTGCCAGAAGGGGAAATACCTGGGACTTATTTTCGACAAAAGGCTGAATTGGAGGCAAAATTCAATTAATAGAATAAAACTTGCATTGCGACAGTTAGGCTTTATCTACCCTCTGCTTCACAGGCGGAGTAGACTTGCTAATAGGACTAAGGTCAACCTCTACAAGGTATTGGTCAAGCCGGTTCTTACTTATGGTGCACCTACGTGGTGCAACATAAGCAGAACAGAGCTTAATAAGTTCCAGGTGATTTAGAACAAGGCGCTGAAAATCATCGCGAACGCGCCGAAATACATTATGAATGTAGTGTTACATAATGACTTTCAGATGTTGACCATTAACGATTTTTTCTTGAAAACTATTAGAAATTATTACGGACGTACAGACGTATCGACAAACCAAATTATTACCGACTCACATACAAGATCGGGACATGCACAAAACAACAAAGAGGCACCAAAATTTTTGCAAAATTTGATAACAGCAAAGTTCGAACGCAGCCAGTATATTTAAATGTATCTGCATTAGTGCCCAAGGCTCTAAACCGTAAAGAAGAGTCGAAAATACGTAGCAGCAAAACATTCTTAAGCTTTGTCCCAGATTAAATCAGACCAGATGCAAAAGACTGTCAAATATCGTGTGCAGTTTCAATGACCTCGAACAGCGGAACCTAGACTGCCGGCACCAACGCTTAGCGATGGTTATTTCAAGCGCGCCCAAAGGTTCCCTGCGCCAATTTAGTTTTATATTCTTTAATGTAGGTAAAAATTAAAATTAAAGCTATTAATTGCGTTTTCCACATGAAAGAATTCTTAAACAGTGTCATTCGAGGAATACTAAGTTGGACCAGGTACGGGTGGGCTGCAGTGACTCGCCGTGTATTTCTACCATGCACTGCTCTGGATGGAGTCAAGTGGGCAACCTCAGTTGAGCATTTGCCATAGAAATAGTTTCTGTTGTAAAATAGACTCAAGTCGCCAACCTGTCTTCAATGTTCAAAACTTTCCAGGTTGTTTGTTAGTCCATGGTCACCGATCAAGCGAATGGCTCTCCTTTGAATAGAACCTAGCAGTCTCAGGGTATGTTTAGGAGCAGAGCCCCAAATATGCGAACAGTACTCCAGCGATGGTCGAATTTGGGCTTTATAGAGCATCAACCGTATAGAGGTTTTTAGTTTGGAAAAGTACTCCAAGCCTCTGCGAAGCTGCCTTAGCAATGGCCGCAACGTGACTATGTCAAGACATATGATTATTCAAATTGACGCCCAATAAATGAATTGATAAAGCCAAGGGAATCGAGTGTCCCGCCATGACTATATCCGGTTCTTCAACATTAATTTTTTAGAAAAAACTGCCGCCTGGGTTTATTTATCGTTAAATTCTACTTGGCTACTGTCACCCCAAGACAGAATTTTTTGAGATGTGAGACCTCTTGCTGCCTATAGAGATATGCACTGGCAGTCGATGTTCGAATTTTCAAAGTAAAAAATGAAACAATGGCGCTGTCATTAGAGAAGCTATATATATGATATTTAGTTTTTTCGAAACGGTCTTTAATGTATAGTAACAAGAGGGTGAGTGACAATATAGAACCTTGAGGGACTCTGGCGTTGATGTGAAATACGTTCATCGCCACTCGCAGAGAACGGCCTTTAAAAACGCGACCGCCATGAACAAAATTGAATCGGCATTCCTTATGCTCTCATGCCATTCTCGGTCAAAGGCCTTGGAAATGTCCAGTGCTACCGCCCGGGACTCCCCATGAAGGTCTCCTGTTAATCTAGACCTACGGGGTCCATACTGGCGGCCACTAATAATGCTGAAGCCTTCCAGGTACTTTAATTAATAATTTTTCGTTGATAACCTTCTCCATAACTTTTGATATAACCGAGAGCAATGCGACTGAACGACAGTGGTTTGGCAAGGTCTTCTTGCCTTTTTTGGGTATGGGTGACTCGAGCAGTTTTCCAGCCAAAAAGAAATATTCCTTTTTTGTAAGATAAGTTAATAGCCCTACAAAATACCGGTGTCAATTCATCAGCGGCATGGCATGTCTTAATTACGATGACTGGAATTTCGTCAGGATCAGAAGCTTTTTTGGTGTCAAGCCTCTTCAATATTCATGACCTTGCCGGAAATAATCTCGGGCATTCTCGATTCTACAGGAGGAATGTTCGGTGAAGCTTTCCCTGAAAATGAACTGTTGAATTTGAAGAGAACAGTTTCGCCAGTAAGTTTGCTTTTTCCTGTGCTTTGGTCGCAATGGTGCCATCAGAACGTGTTAGAGGTGGAATGGTTGACTTGGTAAGGTTCTAACTGACTTAGCTACCGACCAATAAGATCTTGAGCCGTTAGAACAACATCAAGAAGTTTGTCTTTGATCCTCTGGTTGTGTGCTTCTTTACTTTGGTTTATCGTTTGCTTGCATTGGTTTCGAGCGTTAACAAAGGTGCTACGATTTTCGGCGGTAAGATTTTAACGCCATTGTCGGTAGAAATAATTTATTGATTTAACAGCTCGTTCGCAATTTTTGGTAAACCAAGGCTTGCCGTTATAAGGGCACCTTTTGAGAAAGAGATGAATACTTCTATGCCAGTAAGGATATCCTCCGGTATTTTTCTAGCACAGATGGATGGATAGTCAGAGGTAAAACAAACGTTCCGCCAAGGAATAGTTCGAAAATGGCCCCTTAGATCATCCCACTTAGCTGATGTATAATGCCAGATCTTGCGTGGTTTAGGAGGCTGTCCGGCACTAATTGGTAGTTTGTTCAGTTCCGAAATAAGGTTGTGGTCAGATGTTCCTAACAGAGGCGTCACGGTGACAGTGTAGAAGTCGGGTTTTGAAGTTAAAAAAAGATTGAACAAAGTAGCAAAATCACCATCTCGGTCTGGAGTCCACTTTTAACTGCCAATTGTTGACTGATCAATTGTTGTCCTAAAATTTGCAATGCAAATATAGTGTTGAGTAGGGTGGTGTTATACAAGGAGAAACAAGGAACGGTTGTCGAAGAAGTTTTTGAATTCTATATTCTTTTTATTACGAAATTTAATATATGATGCTCAACATGGTTTCTATAAGGGTAGATCAACAACTACAAATCCATTGATTATTACTCAGGATGTAGCGGAGGCGATGGATTATCGTTCGCAAACAGACGTAATTTACCTACATTTTACGTAAGCACTTGACAGGCTTGACAATCGACTCTTACTTAATAAACTATCCAATTTTGGAGTTTCTACACAATTGGCTGCTTTATTTTATTCATACTTGAGTAACTGCACTCAACATGTTTAAATCTATGGTTCCAGATCAGGTCAATTTTCTGCATTTTCAGGCGTTCCACAAGGTATTGGGCTAGAACCTTTGCTTTTTAACCTTATTATTAATGACATTGGCTCTAATCATCCTGTTAAGTTCTTGTTATACGCTGATTATGTCAAAATATATGAAATACTAAGAAAAATAGATGACTGTGTTAAACTTCACTACAATCTGAAACAGATTACTGATTGGTTTGTGACAAATAAGTTGCAGCTGAATGTAATATCTTTTACAACCAAAGTATCGCCAGTTATATTTGAGTACTTCATTGGTTGGTCATATGGTTTTATTTTGAGATGTACGAGGAATTTTCTGAGTATCTAGGCTATCATGAGCTTATACAGTCCATTCATAATGACAACTTAAAAAAAATTCAAAGGAAATTTTTGAAATATATTTCGTTAAAACGTGATGGAACTTATCCGTACCGTATATACTTTTTCTGATGCTTCTATAGACTGTTCAAATATATTAATTGGGATAAATTTTGTTATACCTTATTTAAATATCCGACATAAAAGTTGTTTCTATTTACATCGTACAGATATCTTAAATTTTTCCCCATTACACTTAATATGTAACGCTCATGATAGTGAATGTGACATTGACTCTGTAACTCTTCTGTAATGGCAATGTCTTGCATTTTAAGGCACTTTTACTTTGGATACTCGGACATCGGCTGCCAATGCACATCTCTAGGCAAGAAGAGGTCTCACATCTCAACAAAGACCTGAAAGAGATTTTGTCTTCGGGTGACAGTAACCAAGTAGAATTTAACGCTAAAAAACCCAGGCGGCAGTTTTTTCTAAAAAAGTTAATGTTGAAGGACCGGATATAGTCATGGCGGCTCGATTCCCTTGGCTTTATCAATTCATTTATTGGACGTCAATTTGTATAGTCACGTTGTGGTCATAGCTCAGGCAGCCTAAACTAGATTCCATTTAAAGAAGAGTTATTCGCTTGATCGGTGACCATAATCTAACAAACAACCTGAAAAGCCTTGAACATCGAAGGCAGGTTGGCGACTTGAGTCTATTTTACAAATATTTTCATGGCCAATGTGGTTCCCGCTTGATTCCACTCAGAGCGGTGCATGGTACAAATACACGACGAGCCATTGCAGTCCACTCATACGTGGTATAGCTTAGTGTCCCTCGAACGACACTGCTTAAAAATTCTTTCATCTGGAGAACGTCATCACTCTGGAACGACCTCCCTGAGACCGTGTTCCCCAACGAGTATAATCTCCAAAGATTCAAGACCAACGTGAATACTTTCGTGCGCACACGCACCACTCGCAGAGCGCCATAAATGATTAATTCTGCAGTGCTGTGCCTTATCATAGAAAAAACTGAGGATTTATGAATATGTTTTTTTTTTCTTTTTTTCGTTTTGTTTCTTCTTTTCACTTCTTATTCTGTTTAGGTTAGGCGTCTAATTTCATATAATATAATGTGCACTGTAACTGCAGTAAACGTTGTGTCCCAACTATATATATTCTATATTGTAAATGTATCTGTTTCTGTCTTATAGTTGGGTTTGTAAACCTGTACGGCAAGAATTTAATTAAATAACTAAATAAATTAAATATCTGCGGTGAGAAATTGAGTAATATGTTTAGATGTACCGGCAATCTAGATGTCCCGGGTTCGAATCTTGGCTTGGACATGGACATTTCTAAGTATTTGTCAAATATTATGTAGTATACTTATAGACTATTAGGCGACTGGCTGAATGACTGAACATTTTGGCAAAAATTAAAAACTTTACATATTATAGAAACAAGATAACCCGTCATATTCAGTCGAGCTTCGACTGAATATGACACTTCGTTACGCAGCAACGTTAATAATGGTCTTTGGTGCTGGTATTATTCAAAAGTATTAGTAGTACCCCCTTATCGAATTTTAAGTGTCTTTTAAATATGCGATCAGTGACAATAATTTTTCCTCGGCATGGATTTTCTTTAATCCCTTAACATCAATGTTGAAGGATTAAGGTTAATTTCAACTGATTTTTGTAACACCCACAACATTTTCACTCAGCGAGTTTTTATTATCAGGTATGATATTATTATATTTCATGAATGGAGCCAATGCTTATTTATTACCTTTTTTCTTGTATCTTTGCTGTTTAGGCTGACGTATACATTTAAAATTGGTTTGCTATTTCGTTCATGTAATCTGTCAACATCCGTAAATATCACCCGCTTTCGGTTTTATATTTTGTCACAATTCATTTACATTGCGTTTAAAAATATTTTAATTTATCAAACTTATTAATTTGGTAAACATTTATTCCAAATAAAAAGATCTTGAAATATATTGCCTCTGACAGAAAATGTATTTTTTTATATTTTGGGCTTCTTTATCGGAAAATATTAAAAAAAAAATGAGATGACAAGTTTTTTTCTTACATGCCCTCCCTATAGAGATGTGTGCCTCTAAAAAACGCCACTGGAAATCGGTTTTTCTTGAATAACTTTCAAAGTACTTAACAAAAAACAATTTAATAAAAATTTAACGTGATGGACAATAGTAAGGACCTCTTAAAATAGTGTCCTTGGAACATATTTAGCTTTTTAAGGGGCGGACTAAGTTTTAAAACTTAATGCTTACATTTTTAACACCCTGTATGATAAAGACTTAAAAATAATAAATCTGGATAGCTTGCACCTTAGACTAAGAAAAGGGTACTCTTGTTTATTGTCGATAAAATGAAGCGTTTTCGAGAAAAGGAATAATAAACGAGTAGGTAGTTGTAGAAGAACTATGTTCGCAAAAATGTGCGCTTTATTTATTTATGAGCACCAAAAAAACGTATTTTTGTTGCAAACGTTACTATGGTACGAAATAAATAAAATTCCTGCTTTTTAGAACTTGTCATCTTACACATCGCTGACACATTGATCCTTTACTTCGATATTAATTTACTGATTTTGGATATCGTATTCAATTTAATTGTGAATTAATTCGAGCTACGGAATACACGTTTATTGAGTATGCAGATATACATCTGACATATGGTCTTGCGTCTTGCAATGCTTTAGAAGCAAGAAGGTTATATCACGCAAGATTTCCTAATCGTACTATACCAAGCCAGAGGACATTTCAACGAGTTGACCAACGTCTAAGGGAAATGATTTTCTTCACAATTTTAGGAAAGTTTGGCAAAAGTAGTAGTGATGATGGTCTGAGAAGAACCGTACATATGCCGCAATTAGAGGAGGATATTTTAAATGCTGTTGCTGACACTATCAACGAGCACTCGAAAATTATCAGCACAGTTTAATACATCGAAAATAATAGTACATGAGGTTCTTCGAGGACAGCTGTTATATCCATATTATTTGTAAAAAGTACATGAACTGATTCTTGAAGACTTTTCTCGTAGAATACAGTTTGAAAACTGGTTAATGGATCAGCAACGAAATAATGTAAACTTCATTAGCATTATTTTTTTCACGGATCAAGCAAGGTTTACCAAAAATATTATCACCAATTTACACAATACACATATATGTGCTGATGAAAATCCTCATCTCACTATTGTTTCGCATCATCAACATCAGTTCCAATCAATTAGTATCTGGGCGGAATTCACTGGCAATTTTTTGATTGGACCATTCGTATTGCTGGAACGCTTGAATGGACAACTTTATTTGAGATCCTCCAGAACGCTTTACAGGATTTAATAGAGCACTTACCACTTGAAACCCGCCGAGACATGTACGTCATGCACGATGGGGCACCACCTCATTTCAGTGCTGGAATCCGGGAGCATCTGAATAACGTCTATCCAAACCGTTGGATAGGTAGAGGAGGACCTACTGCCTGGCCTTCTCGATCTCCCGACCTAACACCGCTGGATTTTTACCTGTGGGGACACCTGAAAAACTTGGTTTATTCCACTTGGGTCGGCACTAGGAAGGAACTTTGACAGAGAATCACGTTTCATTGTGATGTGATAAGGACCAAGGTTGGGTTATTGTGGCGGGTACAGCAGTCCTCAATTCGTCGTGCCCGCGAGTGTATCAGACTTCACGGAGCCCATGTTGAATCCTCTTCTGAAGTTTTTCAATAATTTCGTTATTAATATGTTATTAATAAATTGTTGTCGAGAAAGAAAATAGAAATCTTGTTCCTTTTTATTAAAAATAAACCATGTTTCCGTTTATTATTCTTTTTATCGAAAACGGTTTATTTTATCGACAATAAACAAGAGTATCTTTTTTTAGTCCAAGATGCGAGCTACCCAGATTTATTTTTTGTATGTTTTTATTATACAGGATGTTAAGGATTTAAGCATTAAGTTGTAAAGCCCTGGTAAACCAAACAAGCTAAATACGTTTCAAGGACACCATTATAAGAGGTCCTTACTACATCCCATTAAATTTTTATTAAATTATATTGTGTAATTTGAAAGTTATTCAAGAAAAACCGATTTTCAGCGGCGTCGTTCAGGGCACATATCTCTGTAGGGAAAGCGTGTAAGAAAAAAATGTACTTTTAGGAACTTGTCATATTATTTTTCCATTTTCTTTCTGAATCCGAGAGATTTCCCACATATTCCCGAACACTCTGTATACTCAAGGCCGAGGCCCCGCACAATCACTCAAATACTTAAGCAAAAAATAGAATATTTAATTTTAATTAATTTAAAACATTTTAAAAATATTACCCTTGACTATAATAAAATATTAATAATTTTTGTGTGCCCACTTTTATTCCAAAAAATCTGAAAAATATATACACGCTAAAGAATAACGCATAAAGTGCGTGGCCGTAAACCTCGCACAGTTACTTCAAATAACTAACATTGCGTGTCCGTAGGCCACGCGTAAAAATGACAATACTTACTTGACTAAAATCCCGATTGTTCCCAAATCATAGTCCGTAGGAGTTTGACAAAAAAATTGATACTTATTATAGTAATTTGTTAAATATCACATTAAATATTTTGGTATGGTCGTTGACAAGCACCTTAAATGGGACCAACACGTTTTATATTTGTATAAAAAAGTTAGATGATTAATACACAATTTCTATACTCCGAGAGAAATTCTCAACAAAAAGCTCATCATTATGGTTTATAGGGTGCTTGTCGAATCTCTACTACGATATGGTATTCTGGTCTGGGGAGGAATGTATAACAGTAATCCAAAACAAGCCCGAGTTGTCCAAAATTTTATTGCAAAGATTAGTCTTAAGAAACCAAAACTCTTCCCTACAAACCTACTTTACTGCAGAGAACTTTGTAATATTAGAACATTATTCTTTGAGAATATTGCTAGATTTCTTCAGTTTTTTTAGTTTCGGTTTCCAAAAAAAATAAAAAAATAAAATAAATAAACTAATAAGGAAAAGAAAGTTATATTGTATACTGAATGGCATTTAATAAAGATGATAGGCTTATCTTCAAAATGTTACCTAAACAAACACATACAGGTGTTCCACACCTAGGTCTATAATTAAGAGTATATTAATATAATGTTAAATGAAATGTAAATAAACTTTTATATGCCGCATCTTATTGTGAAAATGTATTAATGTGAAATTAAATTGAATTAATTAAATAAATAAACAATCTTTATTTTATTTCTATTTTTAAATACACCCATGCTTGGTCGCAGAGGTAACCCAAAAGCATCTATTAGTTACAAATAATGTCCAAAGTTACGTATGCTTTTCTACCATCAGAATCTGTTCTGCCCTATCCAAAATCATTTAAAAATTTAAAAACCGCACTGCTTTTTTTTTGGTATGTAAGTGTATAAAATATGCTGGCTTAATAAATTCCTGATATAAATTTCAATCAGATATACCACCAGATCTTGTCTCCCGTTAAAATGTAAAAATTATTCTTTAATCGTTTCCAGAACACTTTAAACATTTTATTGTAAATAGTAAAATCTCACACCTTACTTTACTTAACAACAATGTTTGATTTAAATTCAGTCACTACAAAGTCTTTTAAAGTTGCTGGGTAAATTGGACGAAGAATTGATAGCACGTTTTAGTGGCTAAAGCATCTATATAAACTTTAAATTCTTCATCGATAATAAAAAACTAAACTACGATAAAGAAGTTTTAGAGAGACCAATAAATATGCATTTACAAGCAATTACTTTTTATTTGCTGTTTCGCACGACAAACTATGGGGTTATAATGATGTTATTGGCGCGTCCTTCTGTCGGATATTTACCTTTTTAGATGCAATGTCTCCCTGGCCATTTAAAAAATTACACAAATCTGAAAATCGTAACCATAATAAGAAGAGCATGCATTATTCCGTTTTTATCCAATTGATTATTAAAATTTGTTCCCACATTCCTTAACGTAAACTATTTCTTTTTAGGCGAAACTTATACATTACAAGACAAAGAACATATATCACGTTGACACCAATTTTCATTTTCCTTTTTCTTTTCCCGAACTGGGAAAAAACACCTTAAGTTTATGCATGCAACTTTTGATAAATGACCTGCTCCCGCATTGTTTCCAATTTTTAGTTTAGGGATAATCATGTGCAAGAGTTTATTCACATCAAAAATGTGACAGTACAGGATCGTGTTTGGTACCTATAATATTCCAGCTGCTTTTCTAATACTGGTTTTACCGTAAGAATTTCTTCATGATTGAGGTTATATACAGGGCTTTTCACGTAAAACTCTAAGGGCCTATATCTTGAAAATGAATGGATATATTTTGATTTCGTAAAAAGCCGTCGAAAAGTAGGATCACTTTGCATTTTTTTAAGATAACATCAATGCGACCCTTTCGACGTCATGGGCGTGGCGACGCTACAAGAATATAAATCGATTGCAGGAGCTTTGGAAGTACCATTTGAGAGTATTTTAAATTTTATGACTTTTTTGTCATTTACCCTAATTCCATAACTTCACTTTTTTGTTAAAAATTCATTCCTTCTACGCGAACACAACTGGACAGAAATAGAAGTGACCCAAGTAACATTTGTATGAATTGTAGATTTTTTCCAAGTTGATTTTTTTTTTGGTTTTTTTTGTTTAGGTATATGTAGTAAGCAGATACTTAGGTTAAATACTTATCAAAAGTTCATTCTTAAAATACAATGAGCAAAACTAAAACAATCACTTCTGTTTCTGTCTAGCCAACTGTTAAAATGTTTAAAAAGTTTGCTGTAGGTAACTTTTAAAATCGTTCTTCTTGTAATACGTAAAATACCTGGAAGGCTTCAACATTATTAATGATCGCCAGGATGGATTCCGTAAGTCTAGATAAACAGGAAGCCTTCTCGCTTATATTACTCACGTTTGGAACAACGCAATAGAACATCATGGGGAGTCCCGGGCGGTAGCACTGGATATTTCCAAGGCCTTTGAACAAGTATGGCATGAGTGGCTCCTAACTAAAGTGAGAGCAAACGGAATGCCGGTTTAATTCAAGGAAACAATATGTAACTGGTAAACCTATCTTAAAAATGTTGTAACGTTGGGTTTAGCTATTACTGCATGGTCCCGTACCCCGATGTTTCCCAGCGCATTCACCAAACCTTACTAAAAGAATCTTTAGAATTATATTATCTTTTTACGGTTTTTATAATGATACTCTAGTAAAGCAGTACCATAAAACATTTATAAAAACTTACCTTAGTTTCCATTGAAGATCCCTAACCAAAATAACTGCTTTTTTAGGTTTTTTAAAAACCAAATTAACATTATTCGTTTAATCGTCAATGTTAATAATCCCAATTTCGTGACAAGTGATGTCACGCTGCTTACCGCGCTTTAAACTTGTTTGATATTATTTGCCGGCGCGTGGAACTTTCGTAACTAATAATAAATTAATTAATGATATTTAAGGCGTCATATTTTGAATATCGTATTTTTTAATCTATTTGAGCCTATTTATGCAATAAAATGCAAAATGTGCAAGTTTCCTGTAACATACAACACAATAATATAAAACATTTTTGGCAATCTTTACATTATTATTAATTACGTAATTTTAAAATTATGATAAATTTCTGTTTTCAGTACATCAATATCCTCAACCAAATCTCTAGCTCATATCCAGTAGAATACTTTATATACTCATAAATATTGGGCTTTGTTTTAAAAATTTTAATTTTAAGAATTTATGGTAACTATATGCATTTTTATCAAAGTTAAAAACCTAGATCGTAAAAAGTTAATCCAAATACCTATTGCAATTTCAGACTGGCTTAAGGATCTATACAAAGCGTAATCTTCGTATTTTCAAATTTAGAAACTGTAATTTGTTGTTTGATGTTATCAGATTGAAGATACCTAAAGTTAAATTAGTTTTTATGTTAAGTTTTATAAAATAAAATTGAAGGTGAAATGGAACCAGGTAGCTCCATTAAGAATAAATCCCAATAATTTAAAACGATGTAATCTAAGACACAAGATGAAACAAACGCCGTTGTCGCAAAGAAAAGAAGCGTCAAGCAAGGTAAAAGGAAAAAACCAGACAAATCCGGAAATATATTACCTGAATTTGTCTTCTTAAATCAGGAAGTACAAATTAAACGCCTTTATGATGACTTCTTCAGATTATTCAAAGCTGAGTGATAGCTGTTTTCAAGAAAAGGCCGCTGAGAAATCCCCCTTGTAAAAGTAGATAAACGCTCATCAACAATAAAAACATTTAAAGTTTTTGATGAGAAAGTTTGGAGCAGTTTTTATGGCATCGACGCGAGCTTGTCCGTCGCCCAACCTAACATCGACTTTGTGTAAAACCTCTCGTCGTTTTTACATGCACTTTCGTAAGAAGCAATCCTCGATTGGGCTCGTTCATATTGATTTTGGATTTAAAACTTGTCTATAAGAACTATCGTTCTCTATTCGGGAATTTTTTGATTCTTAGGGAAAACTTACAGTTCTAATTATTATACAGGGTGTTCGTAAATGTCATGTATAAACGGAAGGGAGTAATTCTTTGACTTATTTCATGACCAAAAATCCATATAAACATAGGTCCGCAAACGCTTTGTTACCAATCCACAGGGTGTTTAAATTTCAAGATTTTTTTCTAGTTTTTCTTTATAGCTCCTGCAGTTTTTGAGGTATTAAGCTCAAGTTTGGAATACAGTTTACGCTGTAGGATTTACATCATTGGGAATACCAAATGATTGTGAGAATCTACAGGGAGATACTTTTTCAGAGGTCATGCTCCCTTTTCTCCCCATCAACTTTTTTGCGGGGTGCCGCTGGTCTAAAATATGAAATAATATATTTTATTTAAAAGCTTGTTAGTCTCTTGTAGTATTTTCGAATCTGCGACCGTTATCGAGGAAACAAAATAAAAACCTTTTTTGTATTTCTGTAGATGAAATTAAAATTTTGAAAATGGTCTAGTAGGCTCTGGGTTTATTTGGACAATCGCTTGTTTTCATTAATTTTGACAGTTTATTGGCCACTATCTGTTGAGGATTGAAGCTGGGATGACCCGGTTTTTGTAGCAATACAAAAAACCTAAATAATAACAATAACAAGGAAACTACGTTACAACAATTATTGAGAGTGACCTCCTCCAACCCTTATACATGCGTCCGCTCTTTTTCTCATTGATGCCCGTACTTGTTCGAGCATCCCCGGAGTATTTTTTTAGGTTTCAAATGCATCTAATATTCGATTTCGAAAGTCATCAACGATATTCACTGGTGTTGTATACACTAGCGATTTGAGATAGCCCCATAGAAAAACATCTAGGCTTTTCAAGTCAGGGGACCTAGGGGTTCATGACTGAGGTCTACCCCGTCCTATCGACTTATTCTCATATAATTTATCTACTTTCCGAACCAAAATAGAAAAATGTGCTGGGGCGCCATACACCACATTTGATTTCTTAACGAAAGAGGTAAGTCTTCGAGTAATAAAGGCAATTGTTGCAAAAAATGCATGTATGAGTGACCGTTATAGTCGATCAGGCAAAAAGAAAGGGCCGACCAAATTATCCCCATTCATTTAATGAGAACTACTCTTGAAAATGCGTTTCTACAATTCCATGTAGATTTTCTTCAGCCCATATGTGGTTGCTGTGAAAATTGGAACTCGAATTCCTTGAAAAAGGCTTTGTCTGTAAAAAGGACTTTATAATCAAAATTGGGGTTTACTGCTAGCCGATTAAGGTACCACTGGCAGAAATGAATCTTTAAAGAAAAATCTCGAGGACGGAGCGCCTGCAACCTTTCAATGTGATAAGGGTATAGCAGAGAATCACTCAGGATACGCCAAACAACTTGGTGACCAAATGTTCACTGATTGTTCTGGTGTAGTGCCTGGATTTTCTTCTATTTAATTTAGAACAGCTTCTTCTATCTGTGGTATTTTAACAGTACGTAGTCTACCTGCATCATGCGTATTCTTTTCACTGTAGTCAGAGGTATCTTAGTCAAATTACTACTTTCACTCGCAGCAACACTCGCGTTAAGCCCTCTGTTAAGTAAAGAACTATAAACAGTTTTTACAATGTTCCTAGCATCTTTACCGGAACATTTGAAGAAGCTCTGTAAATGATTGTTTTGATGCTGGTGCCTGGATTTTCTTCTATTAAATTTAGACCAGCTTCTTCGATCTGCGGTATTTTAACAGTACGTGGTCTACATGCATCAAGGGTATTCTCATTAAGAGTTTCAGCTGCTACAAGACGCCCATGAAAATACGATGATCACTCTATTGGGATTGCGCTCCATGTACCGACATCTGGCTTCTTTTGCATTTCCATTCGCAAGCCCATAGATGAAATGCATCTCAGCCATTTCAGAATTCGTAAAATTTGGTATTGTTTCGTGATTATTATTAGTATAATAAGTATAATAATTATTTAAAACACTTTTACACCTTACAGTTTACAACTAAACTTTTAATTTATAAACACATGCAGACACAAGTTACGATTTCAAATGCAAACTGTCAAAATTTACAAAAACAAGAGATTAGATATGTATATATGTGAGAGTTTTGTTCTCTAGCTGAACAAGAGATTATTCAAACTAAAGCCAGAGCTTACTAGACCATTTTATAAATTATAATTTCACCTAGCGAAATACAAAAAATGGTTATTTAGGTTTTTTCTCGATAACGATCGCAGATAAAAAAATCTACCAAACACAAAAAATTTCATTTCATATTTTACCAGCGGTGCACCGCCAAAAAGTCGAGGGGGAGAGAAAAGGGGCATAACCCCTGAAAAAATATCATTTGGCTTGCCCAATGATTTAAGTCCTACAGCTTAAACTTCATTCCAAATTTTAGCGAAATATCTCAAAAACTGAATAAAGAAAAAACTAAAAAAATGTTGATATTTCAACACTCTGAAGATTGGTAACGGAGCGTTTGCGGATCTATGTTTATATGAATTTCTAGTCATGAAATAAGTCAGAGAATAACCTCTTCTGTATGTGCGTGATATTTAGGAACACCCTCTTTATTAGAAATTGTATTGCTATTGTCTCGCAATGGGATTTTTTTACTAAATTTGTTTGAAAGTTTAACTGATATTTAAGAGAAACCGCTGATTTTAGACATACCTTTATATCAAATGAAAGTTTATTAAATGGTCCGTTTATGTAACCTTTGATGTAGTTAGTAACATTTATGATCAAAATCAAAAATCATACCATGATATTCTGTGCAATAGATTGGGCAAAATTGGACTACGTGGTATATCACTTTGGCCCAATTGTTGCACCGTTCAATTTATAAAGCGAATCTTAAATAATAAGCCAGACACAAAGTTATTCTTGTTCTCGAAGAGAAATGTCTGAATTTTGTTAAGCCACAAATTTGGATCAAATGAAGTACTTTTTGGAATGCCGCTAGCTTCATAGACAAATAATTACATAACATCACTTTTGTGTTTATTGTGATTTGTCATTGTTCGTATTCTGCCAAAATAAAGATTTGGTATTTGGTGTAATTTTTTATCATACGAAGAAAATATTACGTCAGTGGGTAGATAGAACACATGAAAAAAAAAGTTTAGATTAACATGGGTCCGGAAACGCTTCCTCAGGGAGCTAGAGCCCTTTGAAGTCTTAAAGAAATTAGGTTAAAAGAACAATGAGGTTCAGTGCAAATATCAAAAGATAAATTAATCAGCGTTATTATTATGGTAGGTGGTACAAAAAGAAACTTAAAATAGTAGTTGCTGAAAATGCCTGCCACCACGCTCGATACATTAATTGCACCTATACTACGCAGCATATTTAAGTTGACGTAGTTAAAAACTTGAAGCACGGTTTGGATTATTTCAGCCGCAGCGGAAATTATAGCCACCAAATATACTTCTGACTCGACTGAAGTTTTATAAACGAGACTTTTCATATACCCCCAAAGAAACGAATGAATCGTTATTTCCAATGATAGGACGCTACGTTGCTGCTACCTGCAGACCGGTTTCGAACTCTTTGGTTCTCGTCAGTACAGGGCAAGCATGACAAGCGAGCACACCTATCATTGGCAAATCGAAACACCCTATAGCCACAATATTGTTCTGCCTAGGCAGTACAATACAGGTGGCGCCAATTGTGTACCATACGGTATTTTTCACATCAAATTGCTGGAAACTTCTGGAGGATGGCGCCACCTGTATTGTACTGCCTAGGCAGAACAATATTGTTACTATGGGGTGTTTCGATTTTCCAATGATAGGTGGTAGGTGTGCTCGCTTGTCATGCTTGCTCTGTACTGACGAGAACCAAAGAGTTCGAAACCGGTCTACAGGTAGCAGCAGCGTAGCATCCTATCATTGGAAATAAAGATTTATTCTTTTCTTTCCCGGTAGTTTCTGCAATCTGAGTTTGTATTTTAGTACTAACAGTGTTAATCAAAATACGCCAAATTTTGCTATTTAATTCAGCGCTCGTTGGGGCATGCAGCCCAGAGAATAGCTGTTTTAGCATAATTTGGTTAATCCTTATTGTATAAGGTTTCAGGAAAGAGCTGGAGTCTAGAGAACAAAACTCTCACATATACAGGGTGTTTCCTAACTTCTCTGAAAAAATGATGAAGATGAATCCTCACCTTATTTTAAGACGAAAATGTGGTATAAAAGTTTTTCGCATGTCGCTTCTTTTTCGAAATACAGATTTAAAAAAAATTAGTAAAGCAATAATAATCATTTTAATAATTGATTTAAAAACTCTTAATAATGAACTCACAACTCACATGAACAAAAGTTAAATAAATTGATGAAAATGTTCTCCATGAGCCAGTAAACACCCATGTACACGACGTGCTAATTTAGACGTTTATTTAGCAAAAATCATGATATAAACAAGTATAATATACAGCAAATATACCTAAACGTCCTTGACAGCTGCCGAAATATGCACAAAGTGTACCTATTTGTATGGCAGGTTTTTTTCCCGTCCATTCTTGCGTTCACTAATATCTGCTTTGCTTTTGATTCACAAAATTGTCAATATCTTCACGAGAGATCACTTTTAAAAGCCATTCTGATATTACTTTCTTAAATCTAACAAAACTGTCACAATATATTATTTCCAGTGGGACAATGTTAAACAGTCTCGGGGTCAGGTATAAGAAGCTTCTCTGTCCATATGCCTTCTGACACTTTGGAGTTGCAGCTCTATTTACTGATCTTAAGGTATAATTTACTGCAATGGAGCTTAGACATTCATGTGGTTTTTTAAAAGATCTCAAAATCATTCTATAACAGAAAAGCTGTCTCATATCCATCACACCACTTAAACGGTACAAGGAATCAGTTGGAAAGAGCCTGTTCTTGCCAAAGATTATCTTCAGAAACCACTTTTGCATAATCTCTAAACTTTTAATGTGTGCATTCAGCACACCGCCCCAACCTATAATACCATAGATAAAATGACTCTGAACCAACGCAAAGTACAAAATTTTCAACTGACCCACAGACAAGAATTTCTTCAAATATCCAAACCTTGGCAAGATGCCCCTCGCCTTCTGAACAATATATTTAACATGTAAATTCCAACGAAGATTACTATCTATTACCACACCTAAATATTTAATGGACCTCGTAGCCTGTATCAAACAAGTGTTCACCACTATACCCTGGACACCTTTTGTGGCCTGTTCATGACAAGAGAAAAGCATGCATTTGGTCTTTTTAAAATTTACAGTTAGGAGATTATAATCAAACCACTTTTTAATATTATCAAACTCTCTCTCGGCCTGAGATATAACACCGTCCTAAGTTTTGTCTTTAAATATCACAACAGTGTCATCCGCGAAGGATAGTATACGTCCAGTCGTGTCCATCCTCAATAATATGTTGATGTAGAGGATGAAGAGAACCGGACCCAACACCGTCCCCTGAGGGACGCCATAGTTAACACGACCAGCGTCGCTAAGTACACCATCGATCCTTGTACACTGAATTCTATCACTCAGATAGCTTTTTATGATTTCAAATATTTTTCCTCTCAGGCCGTATCTCTCTATTTTTTTTAGTAATAACTGATGTGAAACTGTATCAAATGCTTTGGCCAAGTCGACGAAGATACACAGAGTAGGACTACTTTCATCAATATTTTTATACAGTTGTGATGTCAGCCCAGCAATTGCGTCCTCCGTCGACCTGCCCTCCATGAAACCAAATTGAGACTCGGAAATTAATTTATATTTTTTTAAAAATTTTAATATTCTATGTTTTAAAACCTTTTCAAAGATTTTTCCTATATTTGATATTAGAGAGACCGGCCTGTAGTTAGAGACCGGCCTGTACGTGTTGGAAAATTTCGAGACGCGCGAATCGTTTAAAAACCATCAATAATACGCAGTCGAAGGTCTTCTTCAGTTTCAATAGTAGTAGTATAAACGAGTTGTTTAAGGTGACCCCAGAAATAAGAATCCAATGGATTCAGATCCGGCGAACGTCCTCCTCTACCTATCCAATGAGCAGGATATTGTTGATCTAAATAGTTTCTAGCACGTACTGCAAAGTGAGGGGGAGCGCCGTCATGCATGAACCACATTAAAGTTCTCGTTCTTAATGGCACTGCTTCCATCAATTCTGGCAATTCATTTCTAAGGAAGTTGTAATAGACATCACCAGTAAGTCGATTTGGAAAACAATACGGTCCAACTAAGCTATCTCTAACAATCCCTGCCCAAATATTAAAAGAAAATGTATACTGGTAATGTCCTTCGATGATAGCATGAGGATTATCTTCCGCCCAAATATGGTTGTTGTGAAAATTTATCATGCCTTGTCTTTAAAAATTCGCTTCATCTGTAAATCGTATTTTTGCCGAAAAATGTGGGACCCTTTAAGAATTGTCCTGAAACCAGTTACAAAAATTAACTCGAGCTGAAAAGTCTCTAGGCAACAACTTTGTACGTGATAAGGATAAAGTAAATAGTTCTATAAGATACTCCATACTATTTTGTAACTTAAATTCAACTCGTTCCCGATTTTCGTCGTACTAGTGCCTAGACATTCTTTCACCATGTTTAAGACCTCTTCCTTAAGTTGTACGGTTCTAACTGTAAGTAGTTGGCCGCCTATTTTGCTTTTTGCAAAGCTACCTGTTTCCTCTAACCTGAGGTGTAATCTTGTAAATGTTTCCGAACACGGTACTCGTTTATTAGGAAAACGTTCTGCATATAAACGTCTCGCCTCTAGCGTATTTCCATTTGCCAAACCGTACTTAAAATAAATTTGAGCCATTTCTTGATTGGTAAACTCAGCCATTATGAAAAGTATGTAATGTAGTACAAATAAATTCAAAAACAATTATTCAAAGGATATTATTTGAAAGATGTTAAACAGGGGACAAATGTTCCGGAGAAAACAAATGTGGCTGCCATGGAACGAAACAAAGCCTACTCGTATCATTTGACGCAACATAATGATAAAAATACGAAAAATAACTAAAAAATTAAGGTACTCTTTTACCCAGGTCCCCGCCAATTAACCAATTGTAAAATTTAAAATTAACCCAAAGTAAAGTGCTCTAATCCCTTATGTTTAACAAATATCATTAGAATATCGTTTGGCATTATTTAATAAAATGAAAAAAAAAATACAATTTTTTTTCTAACACCCTGTATTTCAAAAACGAAGCGACATGCGAAAACTTTTTATCCCCATTTTCGTCATCAAATAAGGTGAGGATTCACCTCCTTCATTTTTTAAGAGAGGTTAGGAAACACCCTGTATACATTTTTGTATGTTATATTATGATTACCACTTGCCAAGTAGTATTCTTCTAATATTTATTTTTAGTTGAATACCATCTTAACAACCGTACAATGCATTAAAAGTAAGAGGCAAATAGTAAGCAGTGCCGTAGCGTACGTCTGCCATAATTTATACACAATAACGCACGTGGAATAATAATTAATTAAAATTTTGAGTTAGCGACCAAGGAAATACGGTTAGAGGCCGCATCCGCAATTGGCAAACCACATTACAGACACCCGGTGCACCATTACAACGTTTGGTCTCGGCTTCCATTGTTGTACACTGAGACAGGCCCGCGCCCGCTTCCTTATTTAAAATATCAGCCTCGATTTATATACGATACGGAAGATTTTAAATTTATTTTTTCTCGGTTTTTTGAATAAAACATTTATTTTTACGCAATTCTTGATAAATTATTCTAATAATTACCAACATGTGTTGAATAATTACTTCAGTTGCTCTACATGGTTAAAACAAAATATAAATAATCAACGGATAATGAAACCAGATGGCTACATGCCGTGGTGCTGGTATGCAGGGCCGGCGCTAGGATTTTCGGGCCCCGGGTAAGCGTTCTCCGGCTCCACCCCCAAAAAAATTTAGTCAGAAAATTTTAGCGCAAAAAATCAAATACCGCCTTTTTTTTTGGGAAAATTTTTTAATGCTCACAGGTTTAAAGACAATAGTCAATATAATATAGTGCATTCGTAAAGTAGCGAATAAATTCAATAAAAATTAAGAGGGGAGCTTGTAAAAGAAACGTTCGGACCCGTCGATTTATATTTTTAGTTTAGAGTTTTTTAACGTTACAGCGAAATATACAGAGTATGTCAAAAAAGAGAAATGACGTCTTCGTTTTTTTTTTAAATGGAAACCCCAATTTTTTATTGCAGAATTAGAAGGAGCACATTTTTTTACATACGGCAAGATAAATAAGTGCAGTGGTTAAATAACAAAATTTTAAAGAAAAATTGTCTTAAAAATTAAAAATGTTAAAATATGTATCTAAAGTAAATTGGGCACCGTTGACAATTTTCTAAAATCCAATCCATTCTAAAAAGAGTATATATTTATGCACAAAAGTACTTCTTGATGATATAATATAATATGCAAAATAAACCAATTATGTTTATCATTATTTCTTGGTTTTTCCATTTTCTCAATCAATGTGTCTTAGTAACAACAATAAATAAATAATTTTTTTTTAGATCCAAGCCGTCCAAATCTTTTTCAAATGATGTTTTTTCGATTTTTCAAATTACTCAAATTTCAATCAGTACTAACTGACTTTGATATCAACTTGATTTTAAAAAACATTATCATCCGAGCAAAGGTTGATTGCCCATTCTTATGAGGCTAACTTGTTGAACGACTTAAGGAAATGATTGCTTTAATAACTATATTTTAGCCGCTCATTGCACTTGTCTCGGTTAAGCGGGGTAAGCGATATCTCATTTTAAATTAATTTATGCAGATTGCGGCCATCTAAAAGGAAATCAATATTCTGATATCATGGCAAGATCATATCCTTACCACAACCGTAAAGGTCTCGATAGCATTAGGTGGTGCTGTTAGCTACGATGTATCGCCATCGATCTAGACATTTCGATTTTTGTGGTTCAAACAACTTTCGCCTTGAAAACATATTGACTTCGGACATGGGACCCTAGATACTGTCAAGAACCAAACAGAATTACTGGCACCATTTGTAAGTAGTCCAAATAATGGGTGCATTTATATGCAATATTTTATTTACCTTTACGTTTTACCACCAATTTTAATGTTAACAATTTCGGTATCTACATTGTTCTTGAATTTATTTATTTACTTGCACCTCTTTGTTATAAATTGTCTATACTTACTGCAAAACAAAAACCGATGCACGTCATACCCTTCGAGTGACGTCAGTTATCGACAGTGTTGCCAGCTTGTAACCAAAATATCCGAGTGAGGGAATTACACAGTTTTTTTTTCATAAAAACAAGATAAATATACAAAAATTTTCCATAGTTTATATATTTGTTTACTGCATAAGACCTTTTACCATCAACTTTAGTAGATCTAACACTTCTTTTATTTCATCTTGCCAAGATCAACCAATGGTACCATTCTGAAAAATCGATGTTTCATCCAAGGAAACAAATTGGTACAAGAATGCTTCTTTTTCTTTAATATATTCTTTCAAAAATATCAGTCGTTTGAAAGCTACATGGGAAAGTTCCATAAGCCCTCGCCTCAGTTCATCTTTTTACCATCCGAAGCCTATTTTCTTGAAGAGGCTTCTTAAAGAGTTAAGACAACCATCAAACAGTTCTCTGCCTTTTAATTTTTAACTTAAAGTTGTCAAAGTTACATGACGTTCTAAAAGAAGTTACAGCTTATAATAGCCGATGTAAAATAATATAATTTTTAAATAATACAACTTACTCGTTTCGTACATTCCATAAATAGTATCACGATCACGGATAGAACTTAATAATATATCCAATCTTCACACATTTAAGGCGATTCTAATAATTTATTTTTCTTAAGTGTTGTTGAAATTGCGCTTACAGTGGAGATATTCAAATTTAGGGCACCTGCAACACGCTAAAAATTAGTAAAGTAGAAATAAAATATCTAGACCTTTACATACCCCTTAAATATTCTTCTCTGTACTGCTGTCATGGGCAACAATATGCCATTTTTGTTAAGTTCTTCCTGAAAATAGCTTCTTAGAAAAGCTATTAGCTCTTTGCACCGACTATTTATATGCTTCGGCATTTTTTACAAATAGTAAACAACATAATCGACAGAGATATGTATGTGCACTTTTGTTTCTATTAATAGAACAGTTTTTTAATGCTATTTATTAAACGATCTGGAGTTTTTGTTAAAAAATAGACGCAGAGCAACACGGAACCACAAACAATTAAGGTTAGTTTTGCATGAAATGTCAAACCAGGCCAACGAACGAGCTGGCGCCTCCGCACCGTTTACAGTTGTGTTGCCAACTATCGGGCAATAAAATTCGAATTATAATAATTTTTACAAGCTTAAATAAACAAAATATTTGCTATAAGTGGGTTCGTATCAAAGAAGAATACTTTAGGTTTGTAGTAAATTCAATATCGCATAAAGTTTTAATACTTTTTGCCCAAATTTAATTTCCTCGTGTTTTCTTCCGGATTTACAATTATCAGCTAATTGATAACTTGCATCGGTTTTTGTTTTGCATCAACTGTATTAGACATAATGATTATTATTTTGTATGCTTAAATTTTTAGTTAATCAATAAGTGTGTATATAATGTTTATTTGCATACACCTTATTGGTAATATATTTTTAATCATTTATCCCGTTATTTATAAAAGTCAACTACGACTGTTTAATCGTCAATAATAAGTTTTTTTGTAGCCAATCTATTTTCTTATTTTTACAGATCTTCATTAAAAAAACATATTTTATTGTCTTAATATCTTGTAGAAAATAGTCATCAAAAAATAACCCTTGCCAGAAACTTCCTTATAAGCAATAAATACGTCAAAATTCGCAAAGTTTCGTCGGTATTATGGGTTGATTTAGGTTAGCCTACAATTAAGGCCCAATTCTATCTTGAAGCGATTATCACGAATGGAAAAGTTACTTTATTAGTTTTATCTTAAGCTTTATTATCTTCGACTACCTTAATCCTTGATTTTTACGGTTAAAAAGTTTGAAAATCACGAATGCTGCCATGGAAAGAATAGATTTTGATTTTTTTTTTGGTAAAACTTTTCGGCTTAAATATTATGGTTCTGTTTGATTGTCCGAAGATAAGTGAACAATGAGATATACTGCACCGTTTCTTAACTATAATCATAGAGTGAATGAGTATAAATCGATATACTCCTTAAGTATTTTTTTTCACTCTAACGTGAGCGTGTTTTCAACGTATAATAGGTCAAAATAACCCTAATTTGTCATAGAAAAAAAATTTCTAAAGCGCCCCTTAACGGAGATACACAGCCCCAAAGGGGTAACCAGCGACTTAACTTTTCGACTTTAACTTTTGAACCGACATGTCTAATTTATTGAAATTGTAAAAGTTTATGTAGGCCATAAACACTCATAAAACCATACTACAGTAGACGTTTTACGTCGACAAGGAAGTCAGAAACATACTTGCCACCACACTCGTTAGGCCAAAATTTTGACAGCTAAAAACTGATTTTTTAAATACTCCGCGCATTCCTCTTTAACAAAAGGTACTACATTTGTTTCGATAAAATTACCAGTTTTCGAAGAAAATAAATTTTTGTATAATGCCGGCAGCACACGCTCATCGAGACAACTTTGGTGTTCTCGCCTTGCCCAGAACCCTCTTGCCTCGCCCTCGTAACGTTTGGGGTAGAAGCGGTCTCCAGCACGAGTCAAAGGAGGGAGAGCATAAGTGGGGGCCTCACTAGAGTGTTCATGGCACCGTTGGGAGTGTTGGGACTGTTGGGAGACCTCGGAACTATGGATGACGCTTTGGAACAGGATCTGTTTTTTTTAAACAGATTTTAATATGGAACAGGTTGAAACAGGTATGAATCGATAGGTTTTCCTATTCCGATGAAACAGTTAACTAACTGCGATCGCGGTTTGCAGTAGTCTCGTTTACTTGTTGCCGTTCCAGCTGTACTGTTCTGTTGCAGCAGTCGGATAACCTCTTATCTGTTTCTGTTTTGCGAGTTTGATCTTTTACCTCGTCTGCTGCGGCGCTCCGTGCATAAACTAGAACCCGTGGCTTAGCCAGCGAGGTGTTGTCGATGTTCGTTATCTTTTAGAATTTAGAAAATACAAAAAAATATAAACATATTTTTTACTTCTTATAACAAAAATATTAAATAAATATAAAATAAAAACTCTTTGGATAAAGTCCATGGTATCAGTACACATTAGTACCTACATAATAGAAATATTAATGCAAAGAACATTGAAATAAAAAAAATCATCCCTATAACAATAAAACTATTAAGTACAGTAGGTTGTACCGTAATGATAAAAACACATATTTATAAACTAAGTGGAGTGAACAACGAAAAGTAGCAAGTATAGGAACTTAAATTTCTCAAAATTTTTAATAAATAACTAAATATAGTATATCTAATTACCCAAAAATCAAATCGAATCAAATCAAATCAAAAAACATTTATTTGTCAAAGAATGGCTTTTATGACAAAGTTGGACTGTACCGCGATTATGTAAAAACCAGTAGTTCTGCGCTCAAATAATATAAGCGCAGAATGGTACAGCCCATTTAAATAGTACGTTCTTCAAAGTGCTTTCGATTTCATAACACTCTAACCTATACAAGAAACAAGAAGAATGGGAGCCAGGGAGTGCATGTATGCCATTTGAAGGTTGGCCAAAAAACCCAGAAGAATGGTATTTTTTTAAAATTTTTATCGAAGATTTATAAGATATTTGCAATTTGCATATATTACACTGTGAATTTGTCTTATCGATGACTGTAAAAAAATTTCACACTGGGCTACTTTTATTTCGCACTGTTAAACTTTTTATTAAACTCCTTATAAATTTTATTTCAGAAAAGGAACTGTTGTACCTACTTAGTTACTTATATCGGCGACATTAATATAGACAGTCGACCCAACACGATTTACTACGTACGACGTATAAAACATAATTAGTAAATACAACAACATGAGAACAAATAGAAAGCAGCAGAGTCCCTAAAAGCGAATATTTTAATTCTCTCTAAACGCTTCTCTGCTATTAACGCGATAACCGGCAACCTTGTCTGGAGCGACGAACACCGCGTGATCCCAATGCAACAGGATGAGAACAGCGTCAGCAGCCAGCGTGAAACAAGTAGGTACACTTACGTTTTGGAACAGCTCTGAACTGAAACAGGTTTCTTGAAACAGGTTTCTTGAAACAGGTTTCTTGAAACAGGTTTCTTGAAACAGGTATTTTTTAAAACTGAAATTGTTATTAAAAAATCCCTGTTTCAACCATCCCTACTCGGAACTCCTACTACACGCTCGTGTCTTGTCTTCTTCTCTCTGGATTTCTTGGCATTTGGCGTAGGTACTTTCAGTTTTCGGAAATTAAACTACGTTGTTTATTTTTAAGTGCATAAACGATTTTACCCTCCAATCTTTGGAGTTTTATCAGGGAGAATCCTGTTTGTCGGACCATCTTCCACCACCACCTCCCTTGGCTCTAAGGCTTCTGGATTTTTGAAATCGAAATTACCCAAAACATAGCTAACAATAGGCGCTCTTCATCAGTACTCGGAGTGCTCGAAAATGTCTCGCGTCTCGGTAGACCTCGCGCTCGAGTCGCCTTGCGAGCGTGTACTGCCGGCATAACACATTTAATCATTGACTTTCCAAATTTATTTAATAATCAAGTTTATCAACATAAGTAACTAATCGAATAACAACATAACTAATAATTCGAAATAAAAATAATAAAATTTGTCATTATTACATCTCATTAATGCATCTAGCTTGTGGACAAGCACTCCGCAATTGTGTGGATGCAAGAAAAATTTATTCTGGTACATTTCCAAATCGAAATCTGCCGCAAGAAGGAACCATTAAAAGGTTTGACATTTCGGAAATCACTTAAATGCAAGAATGTTAAAAATGTGAAAGATTTGTGTGATGGTGTGTGTGTGTGTGTGTATCTGAGTTTTTTGACACTGGTTTAAACCAACTGGCCAGCTTTGACCTTCTCCTTGTTTACTTCAGCAGACTTTCTAAACGGGCGCCCTGTGCCTCTATACATTTCCTTAGCCGACGGATGATTTCTCGTTGTACTTGAATCAACATTCCAGGATTGTCTCGAATTTCGCTGAAATGGTGAGTTATTTTTTGTATCAGATCTGCCCTAGTGTAAACTTGCGTCGAATATACAAGCCTCTTTAAATATCCCCATAAAAAGAAATTCAATGGAATCATGTCGGGTGCCCTCGGTGGCCATAACGACCCACCTCGACCTATCCATCGATTATCAAAAGTATTTGATAAGTGCTGACGAACTAAATTGCTAAAATGGGGCGGTGCACCGTCGTGCATATCACATCTCTTTTTTAATTTTTAAGGGCACATTACCTATTGAATCGTTTAAGTTTCATGTCACCATTTAATTTGCCTTCAATAAGAAACGGTCCAATAAGATGATTCCCAATAATCCTCGCCCACATGCTAACTATGAACCTTTGTTGATGCTTTATCAATACTGTTGCATGGGGACTTTCTTCATGCCAGATATGCAAATTATGGCAATTTATTGCTCCTTCTCGGGTAAAATCGCCTTCATCCGTGAACAAAACAATACTAGTAAAATTATAATTTTGCCGAAATCGTTGCAAAAACCAATTTGGGTAGTTGATTCTTGCAGGATAATCAGCAGGAGACATGGCATGTACCTTTTGAACCTGATAGGGATGTAGTAGTTGTTCTCGAAGGGTCTTAGTGTTCTTACACTATTAGAGAGATTTTAAGCAAGCTCATCATCTCATTCCCTCCTCTAACTGAGGGTTCCTTACACTTCTTAGAGATCCTTCTCCACCACGATGCGGCAAAACTTCCTATTGGATTAGCAAAAGATTAGCTACCTTCAGCTTCGATCAACCCCTTTAAAAGTTCTTCGGTGCGGTGAACGTTAATTTGTAAATTTATTAGAATAAATTCTTCTTGCCTCCACACAATTGCCGAGTTCTTGTCCATAAATTAGATGCATGTCGGCATATTCACTATAGGAGTAACCCTTCATTACTTAATTCTTATGTACTCAATCAATCGGACAAGTTAGAAAAGTGTTCTACATAGCACATTGTTAACGAAATAAAAAGGACTGGTCTTTTATTGTATACTCTTTGTAAAACAATTTCCGTTGCACGTCATACCCTTCGATCGACATCAGTTATCGACAGTGTTGCCAGTTTGTAAGCAAAATAACCGAGTAAGGGAATTACAGTGTTTTTTTTTTCATGAAAACAAGATAAATTTACAAAATTTAAACACAAATTTATTTACTTTATTTGTAAAAACTTCCAGGATGACAATATATACCTAAATTATGTTGAAATAATCATGTCATTTTATTGTTACTTTTTTATATGTGCTTTGACTATTTGAATAATAAAAATAATAATGCAAAAATGTTTTTTAATTTAATCATTCTCCAAATCACTTGAATCACTCGTTTCATTTACTTCAATTATAATGGGTTGAATGTTCAGTCTATCTAATACATGTTCTCTTTCATACAATTTTAATATCTCGCTTTCTGTGCGCCGAATTGAATTTTTCCAAACATCAGGAGTAGTAGTACACAATGATCCCTTCCACATATTCAGTCAGTTTCTGTACTGCCATCTCGAACGAATTGGTACAAGGATGCTTCTTTTTCTTTCATATATTCTTTCAAAAATACCAATCGTTTGAAAGCTACATGGGAAAGTTCCATAAGCCCTCGCCTCAGTTCATCTTTTTTCCATCCAAGGCCTATTTCCTTTAAGAGGCGTCTTAAAGAGTTAAGACAACCATTACACAGTTGTCTGTCTTTTAATTTCTTACTTAAAGTTGTTAAAGTTACATGTTGTTCTAAAAAAAGTTACAGTTTAAGCATAATCAATGTAAAATATTAGTTTTTGAATAATACAGTTTCATACATTCCGGATAGATCTTATTTCCAATCTTGACACATTTACAACTCTCTTTGAATATGAACGTTTCTTTTTAGGTGACGCTAATAATTTATTTATTTTATTATAAATTTACTTCTCTAACTGCTGTCAAAGGTGACAATGGGCCAGTGTTGTTAAGTTCTTCCTGAAAATAGCTTATTAGAGAAGCTATTAACTCTTTGCACTGGCTATTTAAATGCTTCGATATTTCTTACAAATAGTAAACGACGTAATCGACAGGGATTTGTATGTGCACTTATGTTGTTCTTAAAAGAACAGTTTTTTAATGCTATTTATGAAAAGGTGTGGAATCCTTGTTAAAATATAGAAATTATAAGAACGAAACCACAGAAGAATTAAGGTTAGTTTTGCACGAAAAGTCAAAATAAGCCAACGAACGAGCTGGCGCCACCGCACCGTTCACAGTTAGTTGTGTTGCCAACTGTCGGTCAATAAAATTCAAATTATATTAATTTTTACAAGCCTAAATAAACAAAATATTTACTATAAGTGGGTTCGTATCACAGAAGAATACTTTAAGTTTGTAGTAAATTCAATATCGCATAAAGTTTTATTACTTTTTGCCCAAATTTAATTTCCTCATGTTTTCTTACGGATTTACAATTATCAGCTGATTAATGACATACATTGGAAATTGTTTTGCATGAACCATAGTATTCTGATGTATTATTTCAATAACGTGTTACACCGAAAAAAACTTTTCTTCGATAACGGCTAATTTTATCGAAACAAATGTAGAGTACCTTTTTTAAAGAGGATTGACCATAGTATTTAGAAACACAGTTTTTAGCTGAAACTGTCAAATTTGTGGCCCAATGAGTATGGTAACAAGTTCCTTCCTGGCTTCCCTGACGATGTAAAACATTTACTGTAGTATGGTTCTATGAGTCTTTATGACCCACATAAAATAATATATTATACAGGTCGGTTCAAAAGATAGAGCCTGTACCTCAGTCAGAGGGTATCTACTGCTTAACATGGGATCCGAACCACGGTCCTCGCAGTCACGACAACCATCTCAGCCTACACCCTCCAAGGGCTATCAACCCCTGGCCTCGTGCGTCCCTGGGTTGTCAGTTGTGATCTTACCGACTGGGAAGTGCGTAACTTCACCCTTCCCCCATGAGATATCCGATTTCATCCGGCCTCCAACCAGCAGTAATTGGGGGGTTTTGGATGCCGATACATTTTTCCCTCTTCCCTTATTTTGCACAACGTCGGACTGCAACGTCATGTCAAACCACTAAACGCCAAATGGAGTCGAACCGTTTTGCCGGACCCGGAGATTGAGTCCCCGCTACACTGGTCCCTGCGTGTATCTGAAACCGTCGGCGTCGCCTTAATAGCTAGGCTTCGAGACTCGTAACTTAATAGTTAAAAACTTAAAATTCACGCTAACTTCTTCATATACTACAATACTTTAAGGGGTCATAGCTCCCTTATGAGACAGGGGCATGTTTATATAAACTTAGGTCTAGATTACACCTCAGAAATATTGCGCGATAATTTCGTGACACCCTGTATATGTTATGTTTCTTTCACAACAACAGCTTAAACATGGATTCTTCTTTATCATAGCTTAGGGAAGATAAACAGAAATATGCGTTCCCGTTTTTTTTTTTTGAAAGCACAAGAAAATTCTTAAATGTTAAATTATCAGTGGCAAAAATGCACTACAACTAAAATAAATCCAAAATCTACCAAAGTTTGGCGTTGTGTAAAATGAATAAAATACCCAAGTGGCTTTGAGGCATACAGCAAAGACCGCAAAGGAGATAAAGAAATTTGAGACAAGAAATGTTGAAATTATTCATAGGCTTTACTTCTCCGAAGGTGGGATTCCAAAGTATCATCAGAAGTCTTTTTATTTTTCTCAGTTATCATTTGTCAAAAGAATATCTTTTTCGCTTTGTACGAGGGTCATCTGCGATACATTTTTTTAAGCATTCATATCTATATTTCTCTGCCAATTTTATCACTTGAATTTTTATTGCCTTATTTGTCTTACTTTATACATATCATAACAAGTTTTTTCACAACCGATTGCTAGGTTTCATCTTACCAATAGCTTCTTTCTGTTGCAGTATAATCTATACACTAAAAAACCCACATAGTCGTCATATTTCATATATACAGCGTGTCCCACTAAACTAGCTAAACATTTTAAAGTTGTATTTTGGGATTATGGCCGCTCGCCAATTATAACAGCTTGTTCAAAATGAAGTTTTCAATATTGCTAACTTTCCTATTATAAAAGCTACGAATTCGACTAAATTAGCAAAGAAGTGTAGATTCACACGCTGATTATTATTATTATTAAACGTCTTAATAAAAATAATTACAATATTACAATTGAAATTATAATAGTAAGGCGAAGTTGAACCCATATTATGCTAATGTCAAAGCAACGTTAGGATCACGTGATATTGACAAAATGTATTTTTTTTTAATGGAATACCCTATATCTGCTATAATCGCTTGATAGATAGTGAAATTTGTGTGAAGTGAACGCCTCTTATATTTGAGATATACCTTTGTTTTTTTTTTTTTTTTATTGGAAAAATGCAATCAAGCAGACTACATCCTTGGTGTTGTATGACGTATCAGTAGTACTGTCGGACTCGTAGAGCTTGTCTGAATACCGACTAAAAAACCAACCTTTTCCCCAGAAACTTCGGTACTAGAACCGTTTGTTGAAACATACCATTAGTACCGAGATCTGTCTATCTATGCTCCTCTCTGTCTTATGTCTTTTCGTCTGCCTCCTTGCGGGTAATGATATTAACCATCAGGGTTTCTATGGCTGCCTAGTTTTCTCTGCCATCCAGCATTGTTGGCACTAGGTTACTCTCATTCAGTCTTGCGTGTGAGCCCAATCGTCCCTAGGGTCGCCACAATACGGACACGTCTCCCTGTCGTCGTAGAGAATGTTCCAGAGGATTGGGCCCAAGACCGATCCCTGGGAAACTCCTTCCCCGACGCTCTCCCTGTGCTCTTTTTCCAGGTATTCCGTGCGTTGGCTCAGGTACGACCTTATTATGTTTAGGAGATACTGGCTTATTTTCCGGTCTCTCAGTTTCTTTATTATGTGTGCCCATGATGCCGTATTGAATGCATTCTTTATGTCCAAGAGGACCATACCTCCCCATGTTCTGCCTTGCGTCCGTCCTGCTGCTGTACAGCCTAGTACATCCTCTATCACGTTTACTGTCGTGCAGCCCTTGCAAAATCCATATTGCCGGTCATTGAGACTGCCGCGCTCTTCTATTTTGTTGAGGAGCCTGTTCTTTATCACGATTTCGCACAGTTTCCCGATTGCGTCGAGGAGACATATTTGTCTGTACCTTGTTTCGTCTAGTTCTTGTTTCTTCGACTTTTCGATAAATACTAGCTTCGCCGATTTCCATTTCTTTGGGAATTCGTTTTTCTTCATTAGGTTATTTAACACCTGTAGAAAATAGGCTGGGAATTCTTCTATGGCTAACTTAACTGTCTCTGAGGTAATGCCGTCCGGTCCTGGCGCTTTTGCGCTCTTAAGTTTTTCGCATGCCTCTAGGAGTTCATCTTGGTTTATCGGTGTGCAATTTGCCCTTATCGTTGTTTCCTCCGGTCTGTAACTGGATCCGATTCGTGGGTCTCCCGAGACGAATAGTTCCCTGAAGTGAATTTTTCTAAGGCTTCTCCTGCAGGATTTGTATTCGTCCCAGAGTTGTGCTTTTCTCTGCATTTCTTCTGTCGAGCATCTTTGGTATGTTCTTCTAGAGCGTTGCGTCATCTTTATCTGTTCATGTATGTTAGCGGACCACCAGTATGGTGGGTTGAGAGTGTGGATTTTTATTTTCGGTGTGGCGGCCTCATGAACATATTTTATTGCGTTAACACAGGTGTCGACATTTTGAGCACGGTTTCTAATATGCACCTCGAAAGCTTCTACGAATTTTTGTTTACCCATTGGGCCATAGATCCATTTAAATTTGTTTTCCGTATTCCTTTATCCTTTGAATTTCGCAATGATGTTTCGATGGTTACTTAGGGTTTCCTCATCTGTAACTCTCCAGAGTTCACATGCCGCGGTTATCCCGTCAGATGACATCGTAAGATCGATGAAGGACGTTCCGTTCCATAGTACACAGTTTGGGTGCGCTCCGTCGTTATGGATGTTTAGGCCGTTTGCGTTTGTTCACTCGAGTACCCTTTCACGTTGGTCCGTTCTTCTGACGCCCCAGCAAACATTTCTTGAGTTGAAATCCCCCATCACTAGAGTTGGTTTCTCCTTTACTGTCTGCGTCCGCATTAACAGAGACAATCGAGCCAAACCTTCCGAAAATACTTCCATTTTACAATTTGGGCTTATGTACACAGAGTAAATATGGCATTCATCTATTTCTATTTTAACAAAATTTAGGTTTGGGTTGTAAGACAATAACTTTCTGCTACCTAGGGTTTGAACAGCACAAGACTTATCGCTACTAAAGTATATATTTCTTTTTGCTACTGATCTAAGGCTAGGCTCGCTTATCACTATGATATCACAGTCGTGACTCACGGCCATGTCTTGGGAGGGGACACTTCGCCCACGATTATCTGTAGAATTCTGTAAGAGGGTTCTTCTTCAGTTTACGGAGTACGTCTGAATATGAGCTGTTTCCTGCTTCTACCAGGATGATCTCGCTTGTTCTTGTGTTAGGCTGGCTCGTTGTTCCTGGTTGAGATCTTGTCGATGTTAATTGTTCTCTGGTAACTCGGTTGGGGGACATGAATAATAACTTTGACGTTTTCGTCCCTCATGGCCGCCTCCACTATTTTTCGGACTTTTATCATGTTTTGCCCCTCCGGCAAGACCAGTGGCGGCTCGTGGGTGTATAAGGGGGTGAGGCTATAAGATAGCGCCGCAGGCGAAAATTTTTCGCGATTTCAAGGTCATTGGCTTAAAAT
Organism: Polydrusus tereticollis; assembly: GCA_963920685.1. Lineage (NCBI taxonomy): Eukaryota > Metazoa > Arthropoda > Insecta > Coleoptera > Curculionidae > Polydrusus > Polydrusus tereticollis. Next base: position 34,528,379 of record OY987335.1, read on the forward strand.
GAATAGTTAAGAATTCAACCAGCAATATAATTACTTTGAAATACTAGGTTTCACGAGAAAAATATTCAATTTGCAAGGTCAGGGTCAACTTCTCTCAGTGCATCCGTTATTGTGTCTCTATTTTGCTCTACTCTCGTAAGCCCCACAGAATTCTTAATACCTATTATGTTCTTTGGAACTTTCGTGTAATTTTACCGCCCGTGAAAATTTTTTTAAATCAGAATACCCACCCCCCTGAACTCCAATTGTTTTTCACGCTGCCTAATAAAATACAAGGCCAACAATATAAGCTTTCCTTATAAATACTTCCGCACAGCCACTTTTAGGTTTCGTACCAAGTTACCTGAAAAGCTCTTGAATATTGCTTACCCTGTCTCTTATCGTTAAATATTGCCGAAATTTTTGGTGTCGGACGACTACATAATATCTGTCATTTTTCCGTTTCGTTTCTCCTTAAAAATAGGTATGAGAGAATAATATCATGAACAGGTTTTATATTTTTTTAAAACAATAAAATTTAGCGTTTAATAATTAATAACATAATAAAGAAATCTTAAAACTTACCGGATCTTGAAAATATAACCTTAATTTCACTTTAAGTCTTTTATAAACAATTTATCGTCGTAAGACAGTCGACTAAATCTATATTTTATCAAGTATTCGACGATATCTTTGCAATTTCATCATTATTAGCATTACAGCTTCTACTATATTCGCCAATTTCAGTTACCTCCATTTTTATATTAATATAGAGATAAAATTAATAAATAAACAATAAAATAATAATAACTTTCATAAAAGTATGATTTGTGCACAAAAAATATCGCTAAAACCAAACTACACACACATATAAACAAATAGTTCCGTATACTGTGCCGGCACACACTACGGGGCTTCCCGCGAAATATTATTTGTGGGCGTTTCTGCCTCCTGGCTATCAGTTTTTCACGTGACAAAAACAACTCGCGTCGTCGTGACACTCGGTTCTTGCATTAAAACAAGTGGACAATTATGTATTATCCGTTCTGAAAAATTAAACCGTCGGAAGCCTGCCTCCGTTGATAATAGTCTAGGCGCATATTCGCTGATGCGGGCAGACACCACCTAATAGTACTAAAGCTGAGCGGCAATAACAAAAATATTATATAAAGAAAGTGTTTTTCTAGAAGTAGCTAATTCAGAATTTTTGATACACTGAGAATATAAGAATATGAAAGTATCATTTTCAAAAATGAATAAAGTTATCTTTAAAAAAATAAAATGTTATTTCGTAAGTTTTTGTTGGGGAGGCACTGCCTCCCCTGCCTCCCCTGCCTCCCCTGACGAGCCGCCACTGGGCAAGACCATTTTATAAGTTATTGGATCCTGAGCCTGATGGAGATAGAGAGCGAAACAGCTCGAAATAGTTTCGATTTTCCGTCCCTTCCGATGTAAAGGAGGCGTCGATGGTTTTGTCTAGTGTCTTCAATTCGCTATTTGCACGGTACCTAACCGTTTGGTCATAGTGTACGTGGCTTATGTTGTCCACGTACCATTCAGGTTCCGCGTATAAGATTTCCGGGTGCCCTAGTACTAGCCTTTTCTCTCTGTGTCCCCGCTCTTCTGCGTTCTAGTTCAAGAATACCACCAGGTGATCCACTGGTTTCGCCAAGGGGTCTTCATTGGTTGTATCGGTGGTGACAAAGCTCTCTGAATTCCATGGTAGGTCTATTTCCTTTTCAAGCTGATCGTATGACTCCAACTTTCCATTCAAAAGGGACCCTTCTTGTCTCCCAACAAACATTTTAAGTTAAATTTACCTTTATTCGACCTCTAAACGGGTCAAATATTTTGCACGACCAATTATATATAGGGATAATTTACCTACATTTGTTTTCCTATTGCCCAATGTGGGGAAAGAAACTAAAGTAAATTGAAGGTCGAAAATAGGTTGATAGGGTTTTTCTGTCCAATAAGTTGAAACGAAGTGAAATAAATATAGACCTATTTTACGTCTAAATGTGGAAAGTGAGACCAACCTTTCGACCTAAATATAACCTAAATAGGAGCAATAAGACACTAGACAAAAATACAGGGAAAACATTTTATATCTGGTGTTAGAAAGAAAAGACAACAACTTATGCCAACACTTCCAACAGGACAAAATAAATTATAAAATGGAGTTCGACTTAAGTAGATATTTGGAATGGCCGCATATTATAACTTCAACAATATGATATAATTAAGTTTTATCATTTTTCTGGATCGAAATTTGGATGCGAAAGAAATGTGTTTGTGAATTATGGTGATGATACTTCGAAAAACTAAACGCGCCCTTAAAATATGCATTTTTTTATGTATTATTACGATAATTTAAAATATTTTTACCATTATAACCTAAAAACAGAGTGCCTTCATTATAAATATTATATGTACCTAAAGTTTTAAAAAAACTTTCGTTGACGAAAGATATCGTAGTCTAATGGATTTTCCACTCACCTTATGTAATTCTTAAAATTTTAATTATTGTTTTTTTATAGTTGTCGATAAACAGGAAAACTAATAATTATTAAATATGGCCGCCTTTATATTTTTAACCTTAAAGTTATTTTTTTCTTTATTATTAACTGTACAAGCAATGTTAGCCTTTGAGGTTAATCAGAAAGTTATGAAGTAGCTCAATTTTTAACCACAAAAGATCTATAACTTTGGGAACAATTTATAGGGCAAATTATCCAAAATATTACCTGTTTCTAAAACTACATGGTCAGTAAATTATTTGGACTATTTGTAGGCAATAATTGGGTAATATTTACCTAGCGTAATAGCCAAAAAATTCCTTAATTTTGAACACATATATTAAGTAACAATTAAGTAAATTATTACTTAATCATATTCCTTATTAGGATTAAATATTTTTAATGTCTAAGAGAGGTAATTTATTTGTAATTTTTAACTAGGTAAATTAAACTACAAGTAGACTTCCCTATAACAAATTATTTAAGTTCTAGATATCCAAATTTTGACTTAGATTTTAGAGTTCGAATCTTTTGTGACTTTTAAGAAAACATTTAAGGCAAAAATAAGCAAATATTTGCCAATTTAGGATTATTTTTCTTCCGTTCTGGTCTACATTACTTAATATGTTTGTTGGGCTGGAGCATCTTGGGCATACTGATTTTGAGTTGACTTTTCGGCGTCTTCTTGCCGCCTCAGAGCTTCTTTTAGAATCTTGTCCTGACTTAGTCTGTAGGCAGCGAACTCCTCTTTCGTGTCGCTTATTTCACACTGGTCCGCCCTGCATTGTGTCTCTACACACCGAAAGCTGTACATCAGTTCTTTGCTGGATTTTTTTCCTTTTGGTAAGCTTAACTTTAAGTTGGAAGGGGTTAAATATCGTAAGATAAGAAAAGCGATCTCAACTGATACCATGGAATCATGAATTAATACTCTTAACCTAGGTACAAGAAAAAGGGAATGAAAAATAGAACGGTCAGGTTCTGAAGTGTTTATTTGAAAGAAAAATCGAATATGGTATTTACGGCAGAACGAGAAGATTTTATGATCGAAAGTTACTTTAGAAATGGTAGAAGGGTTTATGTCTATTGGATTTATTCAACATAAGACGCCATTAAATATTTTAAAACAGAATTTCATTCACATTGTCATGGATTTTGACCAGATTCTCCACGTTTTGACTAGATCTGTTGCTTTGTTAATGAACACCCACAAACCCCTAGTCAGCGTGTAAACCAGCAAGCAAATGTATCCTACGGAACTAGCAATACATGTTGAAATGTGACCTACATATGCACACCTATCGTCCAAGCTCAGTCCAAGAATTGTTACCAAATGACAATCCGCAGCGAATGAAATTTCCAAAATAATAAAACCGTCTTTGAAAAAACCTTTTTTAATAACGAGGCACGGGTTTAACATTACCGTTGTCAGCTTTTTTAAAAGTTACCTTTATAAGAGTATATTGTTTGACAACACATTCTCTGCTGTTTTAAATAGAAATCGTGGTGTGCCGCAGGGTGGTGTTCTAGGTCCCTTGCTATTCTCAATATATACCATATATTATTTAAAACACTCATACTCCCGTCAGCATACAGATGACTTTCAATTATATTATAACGCTAATTTGAAAAATATTAGGATGGCCAAATATCATATAAATCAAGATCTTGAAGTACACTGGGAAAATTATTCAGCACCTGATATAAAAAATATTATATGAGTTATTAGAATTCCGCATACGTATGTGGACTGTGGACAGCGCGACAGTTGGCTACTGTAACTAATCTCGCTTTGCTAAAATGTGGTTATAGTGGTAATAATTTAATTCTTATAGTATAGTTATACCCAAAAATAAATGTTCTTAGTAATTAGATTATTAGTAGCGGTTATCTGTTTTATATCGCAGCTAGTAAATATGTTTAAAGTATTATAATAATGTTACTAGTGACGACTTCTAATACCTATTATAAGAAGGTTCTGATACTGTGTATTAGAATATCTGATATACTGGGTGGTCCACTTACGAAAGCATATTTTCCATGAGATATGATTCGCGAGATGTTCCTGATTTTGATATGGATCTATCCTAGTTGATTCTTTTTTAGCAGAAATAACCTTATACAGATGAAAACTATTCAAAATATAATAAATAACGTATTATATGGCGTTCATGAAATTAACTTATGATTTAATTTACTAGAATTTGTTCGACAATAGAAGGCATTCTATAATATTCTATATACAATTATGTATAACAGAAAAAACTACCTATATTTATATATTATGAACATATGTTTATTAAAACAATAAATAAAAAGAAACACGTAATTATTAGTTATAAGTATATAACACATACATCTGGTTAAGGTTTTGAAAAAAAAAGGTTATAACAGGTATATAGAATTTAAAGCTATACATATCAACAAATAAAATATATTAAATACTCAAAAATATAACATACCTATAAAAGCGTTCAAACAAAAAAATTACGGCATAAAAAAAAAACTATAGTTTTTATACAAATAAAATATATCTCTCAAAAGAAACTTACTAGCTTTATCATATTTTTCGGAATTTCGGGATTAGGGATTTCGGAATGATTTCGAACGATTTCTGCGACTACGGTATTACTTTCGATGATTTTTAACAATAGTTTCAGGATTTTGAGGGATTCCCCGACAATTTGAACACGTGTTTCGGAGACTGGTTGGCCTTTCGACTAAAATGCTTTGAAATAATATGCCATATTAAATATTATAGTATATGGAATTAGTATTGCGCACAGTCTTATCAGTTATCACTTTATCACTTACTCTTAGACATTTGTTTGTTTGTTTGATACAAAAGGCACGTGCAACGACGCGTCGAGGGCGGTATTCGAGAAATAATAAAACATAAATGACCTGGGACCAGGTGGCGCTGGGGTGACGAATATCAATCGGTTATTTGGGAATATTAGATTTCTAATAACACGCAGTCGACAAATCGCTGCGACTATTATGCTGACTTTTATAAATGTCTGCATTATAAGTGCGGGAAACTGATTTGCTAAGCATCTAAGCCTTTCTTATACAGATAATAAGAAATGTTTAAATAAGCGAGATTGTTACCGATCGAGAATATTTTTATAATTGTTATGATTACTCTAATAGTGCTAAGCGAAAATTTTGCTGTCGGTGCAAACTAGGGATTTACAAACTTTCTAATGGTTCAATTATTCTCAGTGTAATTCATGAAATATTCATTGCCCATAATCTTTTACTAAACCAATCAAAAACTAAGCTTTTTTTGTTTGGCGAAAACCTTATTGAAGTTTCTCAGAACCTTATATTTGCCCAACGAGTGTGGTAGCAAGTCCATTCCTGACTTCCCTGACAATGTAAAATATCTACTGTAGTATAGCTTTATGAGTCCTTATGGCCTACAGAAAATATTAAAATTTCATTAAGTTATACCTATCGGTTCAAAAGTTAGAGACGGAAAGGTAGGTGGTTGCGTACTTGTTCATAATAAAAATATAATTATTTACAGGGAAGTAAATGGGCTCATCTAGCATTCTTTTTATTTTCTGAAAAATTTTCTAATTTTAGGACGAATTGCAAAGAATTTTAATTTTCTGATGCTTTTAAAATAATTCAGGAACATCGACTAGCGGAAACCGCTGTGTGACGTTACCATTTCCTATAGCTAGTCGGGTTGAGGTTACTTGCTGTTTACGACTAAGAAGAAAGGTGGCCATGTATATCGCCCTTTCTCCGTTGCTGGGCAACGGAGTTGACATCGACAGGAGGAAAAATAATTTTTAATAATTTCTTTTGTTCTAAAATAGTGTTAGAGAAAGTGTAGTATAAAACTTGTATGAAATAATATGCTATTAGAAGTAATAGTAATAAGCTTCTGCTTTAAATGAACTAAGAAACAGTAAAGTTCACCACACGGCTGGTGAGCTACGAAAGGAATCCGAACAAAAAAAGTATGTAATTCAAATTAATATATTACTTAAAATAATTAGACATATGCAAGTCCCAGTATATTAAATACCCTGAAACATATATCTCTTTGATTTCGTTCTGTACATTGCAAATTTTAATGGCTTAATATAATTTATTATAGTCTTAAAGCGATGAGGATAATGTGTTTTGGTAAATATTGCAACTTACGTCGAAATCAGGCAATCAGCGCGAATTTCTGTCCCCTACTGATGGTTTTGTCTCTTTTTATCGTATATGATATTCAATTACTGGGGATACAAAGAATATCATGACACCTTGAGAAATTTAACAGGCATTGCCGGAGTTTAAAATTATTATATTTAATTTATAGTTTATCATATTTAAACGTTGATCTTTGTAAAATAAATAAATATATAAAATTTTAAAGTAATTCAGAGTCAAGCTAGTGCAGCCAATAAATCAGTAGGTATTTTATATTTTACGCAATTTAAGACTAAAATAATTTTTAAAAAAATTATTACGCACGCCTATATTCCCACCGTCACACGAACTCTTTTTATGCATTTTACCGCCCTGCCTCCTCAGGCGTTGTTTCTCTAGAACCGTGTGGCGAACTATAAGCGCATCTTCCTTATACAGGGTATTCCAAAAGTAATGGGACACAGAGCAACAACAGTCTCATTAATGCGAAATAATCCGATTTATTCAAACTTGCCTTATCCCAAAATTGATAACAGCCAAGATACAGGGTGTCAAAGTTTTAATTTTGCTTTCGTTTTTTTGCGATGCACAAAATTAAGGAATTGGGATTTCTTGAGGTGAGGAATTCAAAATTATCCATAGTTTTTGTGTAACCAGTAGAGGGTGCTATCTACGGCATGCCCCACTCATTTTAGCTGGCATAACTTTCTTTAGGCTTCCTATATCGATCCGACTAATAAAAAAATAAGTTACTTTACTTCTTTTACATTAAAAATGTATAACTTATTGAAGTCGCTAGGAGCAACCATTTTCGAGATAATGGCATTTCATATTTTTAATGCAAGAATGCTAAAATATTTAAAATAATTGTGTATTCGTATTAGTTTTATTTATCACAGCTGGCCTTGATTAAAAACAACGACATTTCTAAGGCAACAACATTGTTACACAAAGTATCGCCTGTCAAAGTTATTAATTTTCGAAGTACAATAAGCAGATATTATTCAATTTTTAAGTAATGCCTCGACATAATTTATTTTCCAAGGCGGAAATGCGTGATATGCTTTGTATTTACGCACAAGAAAATTTTAACGGTCGAAGTGCAGGGCGCAAGTACCAAGAAATGTTCCCGAATAAAAGGCAATCAAACCGCAAATTATTTCAAAATATTTATGACCGACTAGGAGAGACTGATTCGTTTCGACAAAAAAAAAAGAAGTTTCGGGCCCTCCAAAAAATATAACACCAAAATAGGAAGAAGAGATTTTAGTTCGTGCAGCAGAAAATCCAGAAGTGAGTTCCAGGAGATTAAAGGCAGCTACAGGTGTAAGTAAATCTTCAATTGTTAAAACATTTTACGATAAAGACCTGTACCCATACCACTTTACACCCGTACAGTGTTTACTGCCGCCTGATCTTCCAGCCAGACTTCAGTTTTCTCATTTCTTCCAATATCTGCAAAATACAGATCCAATGTTCTTAAATCGTGTGTTGTTCACGGACGAGGCGACATTTACTCGACGGGGTATATTCAATTACCGAAACAGACATGCGTGGGAAAGTGAAAACCCGCATTTAGTTGTTGAACGTCACTTCCAACACAAGTTTAAGATCAACATTCGGAGATTCATATTCGAATTTTTTACAAAATGAACTTGGAGGGCTTTTAGAAGATGTACCACTAAACGTCCGGCGAAATATGTATTTTATGCAAGATGGGGCGCCGGCACACTTATCCAGACAAGTGCGAAATTATTTAAATGAACAGTTCCCTGAACGTTGGATAGGCCGTGGTGGCCTCTTGACTTGGCCGGCGCGAAGTCCGGATTTTAATCCAATGTGTCTTCTGCATTTGGGGTTATTTGGAAACCATTGTTTATAACAGTTCAATAAATAACCGTAATGAGTTATCAATTATTATATATTATAATCAAAAAATTATAAATTCTGTTAATCTGCTCAGAATGATGAAGATCTCTTGTTAAAAGTCCGACAGTCATTTGTAAAACGTATAGCGAAATGTATTGAGGTCAATGGTGGCCATTTTGAACAATTGCTATCACGGCGTTACCATTTTTATTTCTAACTATTTTGTTACTTTTAAATGTTATATAAGATTTTTGACTAGAATAAAATTAGTAATTCCGTATATAAAAAAGCGTGTTTATTAGAAAAAAAAATAGTCAACCTTAAGTATCTACATTAACTTTGACACTTAGCAAATGTAGCTGATTTACAATAATTTTAAGTCAGAAATTCACCATTGCTCGATTTTCCGTTGCTTTTGGACCACGTACTTAGTATAATTGGACATATGAAATTCCATTATCTCGAAAATGGTTGCTCCTAGCGACTTCAATAAGTTATACGTTTTTGATGTAAAAGAAGTAAAGTAACTTATTTTTTTATTAGGCGGATCGATATAAGAAGCCTAAACAAAGTTATGCCAGCTAAAATTAGTGGGGCATGCCGTAGATAGCGCCCTCTACTGGTTACACAAAAACTATGGATAATTTTAAATTCCTCACCTGAAGAAACCCCAAAACCCTTAATTTTGTGCTGCTATATCGTTTCGTTAGGAAATAATCGCAAAAAAACGAAAACAAAATTAAAATCTTGATACCTTGTATCTTGGTTGTTATCAATTTTGGGATAAGGCAAGTTTGAATAAATTGCATTATTTCGTATTAATGAGTTTGCTGTTGCTCTGTGTCCCATAACTTTTGGGACATCCTGTATATGCACGGAAATACTGTTGTACAAGTTCAAAGGGGACAAACTGTGGGAGGTAATGACGTCACCGCCTCGCAGACGTTTTGTTTGATTTTGGTCTCGTATATTTCGAAAACTACTTAACTGAATGACCTCAAATTTTTAGGGCTGACCATACCTTATAAATGCTTCATAAAAAGAGTGTAATTTGAGGTTTGAATAAATGACCCCATTATTTTCTATAAATAAGTATGGCATTGGAGACACCCTGACTACATCATAATAGCATTGTATCAAATAATTATATTCTTCTTAGAGAAAATATTTTCGAAAATATCATCACGAAAGCCGAATTCTGGCAGAAGAAATACTATGCTGACGTAATATTGGCGTTTACTAAATGAACTATCTTGATTTTTCTACCAAGTAATTGCATAAAATTACAATTATTATGATTATCAATATAAAATACGAATTTTTCCCTAAAAAATTGTATAAGGATTTGTTCTATAAACATTTTGTTGAACTTATTTTTTTGAAAAGCAGGATTTTTCATACAGAGTAAATAATAAAGATGTTTGCTGTTGTCAACTCCATGGATACAATGTTCATTTTGGAGATCTAATGTACTGATGGAAAAACTGATCAGCCCAAATCCGATAGGTCGTCCACATGTTTTGAGGCACCCTGTATATTAATATGTTTACTAGATGTTATAATCTACTTACCGCTTAACGTCTAAATAATATCTTATCGGGGATAACAAGGATCATAATGCTAATAGGGTTTGCCCTAAAAGAGGATATAATTGTTAAAAGTTTGCCAATAACTATAACCAGCCAGCCTGAAAACACGACTTTAAGGCGTCCGGTTATGTATAGCGGTGAGATCGTATCTCGTCGCTATCAGAGGATCGCGACTCTCCGCAGACGCTCGAGCGCGGTTTACAGGGGACAAATTATCATTTTATTACTCCTTTTTATTTTATTTTTCATATCTACGAGTATAAGAAATTTGTTTCATTTGCTTTTAATGTAACAATGCTTCTAAACGATTCAGACAAGCTGAATTGTTCTCGACCTGGCAGTGAAAAACTGTGTTTTTTTATTTCGAAAATGCATTTATTTTTCTACGTCATCCACTTAATCTAATTATAAAACATCTATATTATTCTTTAATAAAAACAATGTCATATCTACAATTTCGTGTTCTACCCAGAGCTAATCTTAGTAACAAGAATCTCACAGGCACAGGAGTTCTGTGACGTGTGGCACTAAGGTAAGAAAATTTATAAAAACGTACTTCCACACGAAAACCAGATACAAACCTGGGGGTTGGTGTTGGTCCCAGGAAACAGCTAGGTATGCTTGCACTCCGGTCAGAGACATCTCAGTATGGTGATCTTGTTTAATTATTGCTAGTTTGATAAAAGGAAGATGTTGTTAAGAGCTACGACTCACAGTAGGTTTGCCTGGACGTTCGCGGTGAGGTACGAAGCTACTCGTCGAGAAGTGGGCGGTGACAATATTCGTCCAGAGTCTCGCTGTTTGCATTTTGCTTGCTGCTTTATGCGTTGCGACCATTTACATAATAACATACGTTCTGATTCGCAATTAGTGCCTATTAATCATCCTATTGTTATGAACGCGGATGCATCGATAAGAGAAAATTGTCGGCAAGTACTATTTTCAATGTGGAAAATTATAAGTATGAAAGAAAACGGAGGATACGTTTGCCCGTTAAAGGAAAATTGGGTTTTGCAAATAAGAGAAGAAAAAGGGTAATATTTAGGTATGTACGTACGGTGTCTGTACTGCTCACTGATTGTGTGTGTGCGTTAAAAATTGACGAAGAGCTTTCTACTTTTTTACATTTTTACATAAAAAAGAGAATGGGAATCCATTATTTTCTGCAAGGTTTTTTTATAAATTATTTTCTCAATTTGTTTAGAAAGTTTATGTTAAAAACAAAAATTAGTAAATACGAACAAAATAAATGATTTAATTCAGCTTTTATATACAAGTAAACAATCATTATTTATATTAAGTACTCAGAGACCTAAAGTCCCTTTTTTTTAAATAGGAATAAGGTAGTTGTTTGTAAATAAGATAGGTATAGGTTGCATGTGTTTTTCTTTTCGACAAAACGCTCGGACCCGTCAATTTCCTATTTTTATTGTACACTTTTTGAAGCTTATTTCATGTATATACAGGGTGGCTGATTAGTGCGAGGAAGTCCAATATCTCCGTTGTTCTTAAAAATATCGAAATTTATTAAATACAAAGGTTCTAGGATAAACAAAAGCGCACATTTTAAAAATATTTTTGAATATACAGTATGCCCCAAAAAAGTGGGGTTTAGCAAAGATGTATTTTTTCAAAAGGAACACCCTATATGTTATATTATTTTTGGATGCTACATAAAATTACAGTTGTTTTTCAATAAGTGCATTGTAGTTCTAAACTTAATAGTTTTAGAGTTATCGACTTTTCCAAAATGATATTTTTGAACTTTGACAGCTTCTAATTTTCTAACGGTACTTCTTAGAGCAAAACGGCTTACATGTCCCTATCTTACTTTTTAATTGTCTTCCCAAAAATATTAATTTCCGGTTAAACCGGAAGTACTATATTTCCGACTTTCGAGTTACATCCGGTTTAACCGGAAATTGATATTTTTTTGAAGACAATTAAAAAGTAAGATAGGGACATGTAAGCCGTTTTGCTCTAAGAAGTACCGTTAGAAAACTAGAAGCTGTCAAAGTTCAAAAATGTCATTTTGGAAAAGTCGATAACTCGGAAACTATTAAGTTTAGACCTATAATGCACTTATTAAAAAATTACTATAATTTTATGTAGAATCCAAAAATAATATAACATATAGGGTGTTCCATTTGAAAAAATACATTTTTGCTAAACCCCACTTTTTTGGCGCATCCTGTATATCCAAAAATATTTTTAAAATTTGCGCTCTTGTTTATCCTAGAACCTTTGCATTTAATAAATTTCGATACTTTAAAGAACAACGGAGATATTGGACTTTCTCGCACTAATCAGCCACCCTGTAGGTTGTCTCAAAAACTTACAGTACGTTATTAATGACTTAAGGTTCTATTAATCATATTTCGCCTCTTACTCTGTTCTTTAAATCTTCAATATTGTTTGGTCGGTTAACATATACCTTATACTTAAGATAACCATACAAAAAAAAATCTAAAGGGGTTAAATCTGAACCTGACTTCGTCGGCCAATCCATCGTTCGGGAAAAACTGTATTAGGTACTCACGCACACGGCGGGTGTAATTGGCCGGAGCTCCGTCTTGCTGATACCACAAAACATCTAAAAATTCTAAATATGTTTTACCTGCCAAATTTCCGTCAATAAAAAAGGGTTCCAAAATTATACTTTCAACAATGCCGGCCCAAACATTACCTTTTTGAGGATATTGGATGTGACATTCCATAATTCAGCGTGGATTTTCTGTAGCCCAATACCGACAGTTTTGTTTGTTTATACTTCCATTCAAACAAAACGTTGCCTCATCCAAAAATACAATTCGTTTCGAAAACTGTTGATGATTATTGCATATATTCATCATTATCTCGCAAAATTGGACTTTTCTGCCTGGATTATATTCATTGAGGTCATGAACTCATTGCACTTTGTAAGAATTTATTTTTGACTAAATACTTTAGGACGGATGTTTTGCAGATATGATTTTCCAAAGCAATAGTACTACTCGCCTTATTGAACAGACAATAACACATTTAATTGTGTATCTTCTAATACCGCAGGTCGACGTTTCGTATAATAATTGTCCCTAACGTGACTTAAATCTCTTTAATTTTTTTTTCTATTTTACTGACAGTAGATCAAGATATCGGTTCTCTGCGAGGATACTTATTATTGAAGAGCTTGCAAACTTCTATTTGTGTGCGCATTCTATCTCCATAACCAATCATTACTAATATTTCTATTCGCTCTCTTTCACTTAAGCGTATCATTTTTTTAAATTACAATTGTTTTTTAATAAGTGCATTATAGGTCTAGTAGTTTCCGAGATATCGAATTTTGAATTACATATTTGAATTTAAGTCAGCTTCTGGCTTCCTAACGGTACGTCTTATAGAGCAAAACGGCTTACATGTCCCTATCTTACTTTTTTATTATCTTCCCAAAAATGTAAATTTCCTGTTAAACCGGAAAGTTAAAAGCCGGAAATTGGTATTTTTAGGAAGATAATAAAAAATTAAGAAGGGATTTGTAAGCCGCTTTACTCTAAGACGTACCGTTAGAAAGCTAGAAGCTGTCAAATTTAAAAATGTCATTTTTTAAAAGTCGATATCTCGAAAACTAGTAAATTTAGACTTCTAATGCACTTATTAGAAAATAATTGCTATTTTATGTAGAAGTGTTATAATACAGTGTGCCCTGTCCGCTTAAGTTCTGTACATATGGGTTACTTTTTTAATATTAATTTAAAGAAATAGTCCATCCTCAAAGTGGAGTTGAAATATAGGGAAAGGAAAGAAAGTCAAAAAGTCTTTCTCCACTAATTTAATAAACGCAATCACAGGCTCAGTTTTATGAAAGCGCGTCTACATGTTTCGAAGGTAGTAACCTTCATCTTCAGGAGACAAAAAATAGTGCTGCAGTTAATATTAGCAGTATAGAGAAAATTGTAGGTGGAAGGTGACGTTGATGGAGCTTTAAAAAATTTTTGAAAATGTGTCACATACGAAAAAAAAATACTCTTTATAAAAAGTTCTGCTTACTGAAAAAATGATATTAGACTATTTAAACTTGAGAGAGCATGTACAGGATGATCAAAAAGTAAAGAGATCCAAATTGACCTACGAGAAAAGCACCCTTAATTTTAATTTTAGAGCAAAATGGAATAAGAAAATGTTGATTGGCATTAAAAATTATATCTGTTTCTACTCTTAGTAGACTATTATTGAAAATAAACTTAAAAATTTAAATCTTAATTCTTAATGGTCAAGTCCATTATCTTGCTACCATTTACCACCTGAATTTGAATTTTAACTGTCAGCTAAGTTATTTGTCTGAAACATCAGTTTGAATATTTAATTAGATAAATATGCCGTTGAAATTGAGTATGCAAGATAAAATTGAAATAATTTTAATTGTTGGTGAAAATTACAAAACGTATCGGGAAACTGACGAAATTTTTAACTACAGATATCCTGATAAAGTGATTTCTTTTACAACAGTAGGGAACATAGTGGCTAAATTCAAGACCTTTGGAAGTGTGGAACGGAACTACAATAAGAAACGTAGACCAAGGGTTGCAAATAATGAAACTGTAAACCAAGTAATGTTGTCTGTAGTAGAAAATCCTAAAAAATCATTGCGAAAAAGGTCAACAACATTACCATTACCAAATGATGTAGGGAAACTACGATTTCAAAAATATTAAATGAAAACAAATTATGGCCTTGAAGCCAGGTGATTTTGAGCGACGCTTAGAATTTTGTTTCTTAATACAAGGAGAGTTAGAAGATAACCCTTTCATGACAAGAGATATAATTTTTACCGACGAAGCAACCTTTACCTCGATCGGGACTGTAAGTTCACAAAATTGTCGTTGGTGGAGTGACGTTGATCCAAATTTCACTATACAGACACGTGATCAGTACTCATTTAAAACAAATGTGTGGTGCGGAATTTACAAAAATAGAATAATAGGACCTTCTTTTTTTGACAAAATTTAAATGGTGAACGTTACTTGCATTTTTTAAATAATTATTTGTTTAATTTTATTTATAAACTTCACATACCCGATAGACTACGGATATGGTACCAACAAGATGGTGCACCATGCCACAGCACGAGGAATGTAAGACAATACTTAATTACCCTTTTTAATGAAAAAGTTATCGACACATATTCTCAGACATTTTTTGGCCCGCTAGGTCTCCGGACTTGAGCCCCCTCGATTATTTCTTGTGGGGCTACTTAAAACAGAATGTATACCTACAAAAGCCAATTCAAAATGTTGACCAGTTAGAGAGGTCAATTAGAGAGACAACTACAAATATAACTCCTGCCATGATTAGAAATGTTTTAAGAGAATTCTCTGCAAGAACGGCTAAATGTATTGAAATGGAGGGAGGATATGTCGAGGCAAATGTACAGTAAGGGAAAGTTAATGAATATTTTTATTTAAGTTCATATTTTAATGTTTATTATTATAATTGTATTTTTCCAAAATAAATTATCATGTTTCTATCAATTATTTACATGCGTCATAAAATTACTAGAAAACAGAGATAAAGAATCAAAGGTTACGTTTTGAATAAAAATAATTGATAAATGTTTATTAGCTTGAATTGCACAATAAATACAATTATTAATTATAAATCAAAAAATGATACTTTTTGAAATGTCAAATTTATTTTCAATAATAGTCTACTAAGAGTAGAAACAGATATAATTTTGAATGCCAATCAACATTTTTTTATTCCACTTTGCTCTAAAACTAAAATTAAGGGTACTTTTCTCGTAGGTCAATTTAGATTTTTTTACTTTTTGATCATCCTGTACATACCTACTATCTCAAATTTGAATAGTCCAATATTATTATTTCAGTAAGCAGAACTTTTTGTAAGGAGTAACTTTTTTTCGTAAAATTAATATTAAAAAAGTTTCCCATATGTACAGAACTTAAAAGCAGACACACTGCATATAGGGCGTTCCGTTTAAATAGCGAAAGTTGGTATCAACTCCAGCCAAACGACTTACCCTGTATAGAGAATTTTTTTTATGTTTTTATCCAATTTGCTTGTTCTGAAAATTGTTATTTTTCGGTAATTGATTTTTTGTGATATTATGTGTTGTGTGTGATGGTGTCATTACCGGTCAATTTTTTATTAATTTCTATTTGATTTAGTCTAAGTATTTCAGTTTGTTAAATGTTTTCCTAACTATCTAAAACTATACCAATACAGAAAGGCATTATCAACATTATCTCGTACGCTATTGGCCTTGTGTCGATTGAAAAAAAAAATATTGCACATTACACATCCGGAAAGTACGTTAACAGGGCTCGCAAGCCATTGCCTGCATCATCCTGTAACATAGTACTTTCCGGTCTTTGGTTGCATAAAAAAGCTGTTTCGATATCGTTTTCAGTATCGCAATGAATTTTTTATGAAACAGTTTTCTTTATTTTTTTAAGCTTGGTTATGATGTTCACAAATGTTTTATTTTGCTGTCGTGTATGTTTGGTTGCAATAATTCTATGAAATGGAGATAAGTTAAATAATATTAAATAATCTTACAAATTTACTATATTATAAAACATAGAACTATAAAACTTACCGCAATTTCCCTTAACTTTGGGGGAGTTAAACTAAACTCATCTTGCTCCATATTTTAAAATAATGAGTATGCTAGAAAAATTAGACAACTTCGTGACAAAATGGCTGACACGGAAATAAAATTATTTGTTGATTTCAAGGCTACTAAGATAAATAATTTGATTGTATTACAAACATAAAATTTAGGCGTAAAAATTTTGAAAGTTTGTATGTTTTAGTTTCTTTTTAACCCTCGAGCGGGCGCGCTGGCGCACGGAGTGCTCCAGTGCTACATTTTCTTCCACCAACCTGTGAATATTTTTTTGTCGCGTTGGGTATTCCTGCAGTGTACCATTTTGCTTAAGTTAAGCCGATTGTATAGTTTTTATAACCAAGTTTGTGGGTGTTAAAATATTATTTCCGTAGCCTGGTTATGTAAGTATAGTTTTATTGGTTTATATGTTTTTGTTATTATTTTGTTGTTGTAATATACGTATAATATGAAATTACAAATTTATTTTTCTTTATTATAGGACCAGAAAATACTTAACGGATGCCAAAATGCCTTTATGAAGCATAGCCTGTCTAAAGAGAAAATGACGTTGTGTCACGGGTGGTAGATCTAAAGATAAAATCACAACTATAAGATATGAAAATATATGAATGTATTCTGTTCTCTAAACACCCGAAAATACCTTATACAATATAAGGATTCAACAAATATTTGTTTGCAGAAACAAAATTTGCCGTATTTTATTCTAACACAGTAAGATAAAAATTAAATCAAAGCTACCAGAAAAAGGAGTCTATTCTTCAAAGTAGTAACTTATTTTTAATACTATTAGATGCGATACATGTAAGGACTTAATGTGCAAAGCTCATTCTGTTGTTAAAACTAGTTGTCCAAAGTGTTCCAGACAAACGGAATCATTCAACGAGGATAGCAACTAATTTTCTTTATTTATTCGACTTAATTTGTTCTTTCTTGTTATTTTTAAGGTTATAAATAAAATTTTGCAGGTTAAACACTTAAATAACATAAATATAAAAAAAAAATTATACAAAATGCACTAAAATGATGCTTTATGAAATTTGTACTGTAATATACTATTTTTTATTTCGGTTTCATAACGACTACTTTACGAAAACTGCAAAATAGACAAAATAGTATAAAGCTACTAGAGCTCTTGTCCCATTAGAAAACTCGTCGCTTTTATAAATCTTGTATTTTATTATTTTTTAGTATTTCTTGCAGCATTAGATACTGGAAAAATTAGTATCTTAAGGTGTTTTTAACACCTTAAATTTGTTCTGCTTTAAGTTTTAGCACTTTAGTTGTAACAAACAGCGCACAAAACGGGGCTGAAAATTTACCATGCTCTATGGGTATGCTTATTTATTAATTATTTTAATTAAATGCTTCTATCTCACCGCCCCTGTATTTAGACGCTTCCCAAAATAATTGCCTGTTTCTAATATATTGGCTGCATCTAGGGCATTAATTTAAGATACCAAAACGATTTATCCGAAAGAGTTTCTGAGTACAATAAAATATTATTAATATTTTACGTTAAACATGAAATATTACGAAACCTTTATAACAGCTTACATTTGAAAAAACATAATGTTACCGTGCCGTGCTATCAAGGGTTAAATTAATCACAATAGAAAAAATATGATATAAAAAAGGACAGTGCCTAAATCTAAAAATGATAAAACAAAGATAGAGGGCTACACAGTGAGACGGTTCGAGACAGAAAATCAACGGTCGGGAAAATGAGCTCGAAATCCTGTGGAGCGAGTAATAGAAGATGCTAGTAGGGGTGAAAAATTATCGATAGATTGCACTTTCGATAATAACAATCCAGTCATCGACTTTCAATGATTTTTGATATTTGTCAACAGTCTCCTCTTAAAAAGACAATTGTTTTTAATAAATACCTGTCGAATTGAACGAAATATCCCACAAAATATACCTTGAGATGTTTCAAAACAACGAGGGCTTTAAATAAACGTCAATTTTTAGCTGTGCATAATTTAAAATTACCAAACTTTAGGCTCCGAGTATGCAACGTGAAATATTGATAAATTCAGGACATTCGAGAAATACTGCCATTTGTCAACTAATTTACCTTAGTTTGTACTTTATTTTTATTCTGTGGCATGTTAGTGGTCGTTTTCAGTTCTTAACAGATATACTATTTGCTTGTTTATAGTTTTGGATACATTTAGTACTCTCCTAACGTTTGATATTACTTAGTTCTTAATCAAATAAGATTGCTGTTTGATGTACAAAATGATAATATGTTTTTAGTCTTGATGGAATGCAGAGAAAACTACAGAGAAGTTACACTAGTATGGGTGGTGAGCTCTCCTAATAATTTGAAATCTCACATGGCATTTAAAAGCCTGAAAAACAGGAGTCAAGTTACTAAACCACACAAACTTAAAAATTTAATAAATAGTAAGAGAATACTACTTGGCAAGTGGTAATCATAATATGACATATAAATATGTATACATGTGAGAACTTTGTTCTCAAGCCACTTGCTGAGACCTTATACAATAAGGATTAACCAAATTATGCTAAAACAGCTATTCTCTGGGCTACATGCCCCAACGAGGGCTGAATTAAATAGCACAATTTGGCGTATTTTGACTAACACTGTTAGTACTAAAATACAGACTCAGATTGCAGAAACTACCGGGAAAGAAAAGAATGAATCTTTATTTCCAATGATAGGTTGCTACGCTGCTGCTACCTGTAGACCGGTTTCGAACTCTTTGGTTCTCGTCAGTACAGGGCAAGCATGACAAGCGAGCATTGGAAAATTGAAACACCCTATAGCCACAATATTGTTCTGCCTAGGCAGAACAATACAGGTGGCGCCATCCTCCAGCAGATTGCTAGAAACTTGCATCTGTACAAAAAAGAAGGTAGCATCTTACACAGCCATTAATAATAAACTAGATAACTACAACACCTATAGTGTCAACGTGGATCGAACTGCGGATAGGTGTACTGAAATTAAATATTTCTTGTATCTATAGACCCCCAAACTACTCAACGAAGACAGCGACCCTCTTTTACAAAAACTGCCTCCAACTACCCGTCCATTAACCGGCGCAGTCCTGCCCCATCTGATAACACATCACCCACATACCTATTTATAAATATCTACCTCACCATTGGCTTAACGCAATACGTTACAGAACCCACTAGATTTCAAATAATTAATAGACTATCAACCTTTGACCTCATCTTCACTTCCAACCGCGACTTAATACCCCACATCGTCAAGGAAGCACCAATCAGCTTAAGTGATCACTCCGTAATAATAGTAACCGCTCAGTTTCTAACAAACCTAACTTTAGACAAAACTGTAAATAGGAAGCCCTTTAAGAAAGGGAACTACGCAAAAATAAATCAATAATTCATCACTCTGGAGTGGCCGAGTGGCCAACTAACTTAAACACAACAGAAATATAGCAAAATATGATTTCAAAGATTGATCAATGCACAAACCTCTACATACCAGACATTAGAATAATTAGAAGTAAGTCAAAACCCTGGATCACTACGGAAATAAAGAAAAAAAAATTAATAAAAAAAGGAAAAAATGACAAGAAAACCGGATAACACAAAATGAAGCGGACTTTACAAGCCTACAAGACTATACAAAAACTCACTCTAAGATCCAGAGTTAGCAGTCCCGTATTAAAAAAATTATAATGGTCAGTTAATTTGGAGAACCCGAACTAGTGGCAAACATGTTAGCAGCTGAATTTTAATCGAGCTTCATTACAGAGGACACCAATCATCTATTTTTACCTACCCAAACTATTTGTAACCATCCATAAAAACAATAGAAATAACTGAAGCCATAGTTACGAATATTTTAAACGAACTAAAATTAGACTGCAGCCCTGGGCCTGACAATGTCAGTCCTGTATTTTTAAAGAATGTTCCATCAATTAAAGTAAAAAAATCAATCGAAAAAGGCAAATTACCGTAACACTAAAAGTCATCGATTGTTATACCCATATTAACAAAAAGAGGACAAACTTAATCCAAAAAATTATCGCCAAATTAGCTTTACATTAATTCCGTGCAAAGTCATAGAAAAACTAATCGCAGAAGACCTTACTTACGAACTTCTTTCTGAGAATCCAAATACTAATATGTAATCCGCATGGCTTCCTACTTAACCGTACAACAGTGTTCAACCTATTAGAATGTGTAAACTCGTACACTCCTTCATGTGATCAGAACAATCCCATTGATGTCATTTACCTGGATTTTAATAGAGCTTTCGACCTAGTGCCCCATAAAAGACCACTACAAAAACCGAAATCCTTGAGAGTAAGAGGGAATTTGCTAAAATAGATCACTGACTTTCTTACTGACAGGACCAGCGTAGTCAGAATAGATGGCGCTACTTCACTGACATTAAATGTCACATCAGGTGTACCACAAGGGTCAGTCCTGGGACCAATCCTCTTTAATCTGTACACCTGTGACTTGCCAGTAGAGCTTAAGTCAAATATTTCATTGTTCGCTGATCACGCTAAAATTTACATAAATCCTATCACACAATATTATATGCTAGCTTCGCACACAAAGCTTGCACCCTTCATACCTACTCTGAGCTACGAAGAAGGGCTAAAGAAGTTCTACCTCACAATGTTCCATGACAGACGATTAAGAACCAAAATTTATATCCTAGTGTGTGATTTTAACAGGATGGAGTTCCACCCCATTATGCAATACAAACCAGTAGTCGTTAATCTAAATGATGTAAACAAATGAATAAGCTTTAATCTCATCGACCAAAGTGCATGGCACAGAAACATCGGTAGGTTGCTGTCAGAATCAAAATGTCGATGGCCAAGCAAAGCTATCACATATAAAAGAGTACCCACCATCAAAATATTCCAATAATAAATAATCTTGTATACTATAAGAAACACTGTCAATCAATACCTTACACATATGCTTCTTAAACAGTGGTAAATTCATATTCCTAATATACAATGGTAACTTAACTTGTCCCATAAAAAAAGGACTTTTCTCAAAGATAGGTAAGATGTATTCGGGAATACCTAAATTTTGATTGTGTCTGGTATTATAGCCATGGATGTCTCCCATGGACACAAAGTTACCAAAATTCCGTTTAACATAAATCAACATAGTGGCAAAGTAAGAAGTCCATCATTTTTTAAAAAGGTCATGGCAGGAATGTCTACACCTAACACCAGCAATACTTCGTACAGCTCTCTTTTGCATTTCAATAATCCAGAAACAAATATACATCATCCCATTTAAAATTCCAAAATTACCACCAACCCTTAAAATGAAGAGTGAAAGTGGGGTGAATGTCAAAAATATGGTTCGTCCTATTAGCTTGCCAATCCAACAACCGGTTGAAGTAGTCATACTCGGGCAGCACATTTCAATTAATTAAATTTCCTATCGATTATTATTAATCGATATTAAAAAAAAAAACTATTCTTGACAAGAATAACTATCAATTATTGTCGATAGCACTATCGATAATGTTCCACATCTAAATGTTAAAGGTCGCTTAGCCCTTTGCCAGTCAGTCGCCATCTCCACTATTTTTGTACTATATTCACTTTTCTGTAAATCAATCGAAAACATAGACAAAACAAAGAAATTAACTTTTCCACCGTCTTTTTGTCTATTCGACTTTATTGGTCACTAAAAGTTTTTTTATGATTTCTTTCGAAATTGGAACGAAAGAAGAAGACGGTTTGTAAATAATATTATTCGGAAATACTAAAAATATTTTAAAGGGTTTCTGGAAGGTTAGTTTTAATATTTATTTAGCCTAATAGTTTAAATAATTAGGTATTTAACTTTGATTAAAATTATCGTTAAAGACGAATTATTGGGAATGGAAAAAATTCACAAGCCGATAGGAGCGTGCGGTTTCCATTAAATAAGGGTCGCCAAATACTAAAAACTAATTTATATTAAATCGCATTATTAAAAAAGAAACTATTTGTAAAATTTGACCTAGCAAGCCTACCTTGTATTTTATAATTGAATGTATTGAAATAAATAAGTGCGCTATCATAACAAAGCTATATGTATAGTGGGTATTTATTTTTGTCTAAAGAGGGTGGGAGATGATTTGGAACCTTGAGGAACTACGACATTGATGGTAAATGGGCTGAAAGAAATCCATTCATCTCCACTCTTAGAGAACGGTCCTTAAGAAAGCTTGACAGCCATGAACAAAGTTCAAGCAGCATGCCATATGATCTCACTTTTGTTAGGAACCCCTTATATCAGTCCACATAAACCCTGCATATCGCTATGATTCAAGATCGTAATTAATGAACGGAATGCGTGGAACAATAAAATACCAAATACTGGGATAATAGTCTGGTACACAGACGGCTCAAAAACCAAAAACGGTATCGGATCAGGGATACATGGAGTGAGACCGAAGAAATATGGTTATTTCTTCCTGGGTAAGTCTCTCACGGTGTTGCAAGAGGAACTAGTAGCCCTGGAAAAAGCCAACAAAATAATACTACAATGAGTACCAGGTCATGAAGGTATTACAGGAAACGAACAGGCCGACGAACTTGCAAGAAAGGGGTCGGAATGAACATTCATTGGTCCAGAACCGGCACTTGGATTCCCAAGGTGCACAGTAAAAGATGTCATAAAACGATGGACAAGGAATCAACACAAAATCTACTGGAACAACAGTCAGGGATTAAATCATAGAAAATCTTTCATTGGGGATCCAGACCCGAAACTAACAAAACAGTTACTTTTGATGAGCAGAAATCAGCTGAGAGTTACCACATGAATTCTGACAAAACACATGACCGTAAAGAAGCACCTGCGCCGTATGCAAACGGAGACCTAAGCTGCAGGTTATGCGGGCGAGAAAGTAGCATAAGGCTAATTATCTGCCACTACAAGTCATTGGATCGTAAAAGCCCACAAATACTCGGGCAACCAAGACTAGAACTAGAGGATATTCCGACACTCTCCCCAGATGACCTACACAAACTAGTGCAAAGAACTGGAATAAATGAGTGGGTGTAAGAATAAACAAGGGTAATTACAATGCGCCAAACCTGGCCGAAGTGCATTTGGTACTTGGACGGACTCTCGGAAGAAAGAAAAGCCCTTATGTCATACTCGTTAAAGGTCTTGAAAGTCTCCAGACTCCCAATGACGTTTTATTGCGTAATTCCAAAGATCGCTGCATAAGCGCGAATGGTTCCTGCTGATGATGTTATAGCATTGTGGGTCTAGGTACTTAACAGGTTTTGGTTCATAGCCTGGTCTTTAACTTATGATATAAACGACAGCAGCGCGACTGGTCAGTTATTACTTGGCAGGGTTTTCTTGCCTTTTTGGGGTATAGGTTAAATTTACGCAGATTTCCAGCAAGATGGAAATGCTCATTTTTACTAAAAATGAAAGTTTAGAAAATACCATGCGTAGTAAATAGATTTTCGATTCAACAACGAGAATGTCGGGTGGGGGTTTTCCCTAGAAATTAACCGTTTAATGTGAATAAGTTCCACCAGTAATATTGATTTTTCCTCGGCTGTGGCCACAATGTCTTACTGTGACGCGTCACGCAGTGTCCTAGCTGCATCCGGTTGCTTGCGATGCGGGCAGTGCGGCATGGTACGCTACGCTGCCAATTTGAGCGGCGCTAAATACTGATGTAAACTGATGTAAACTATACGAACGGGTTGATTCTTAGTGAATTTCATCACCTATATCCTAGCTACAGATTCACATCCTTTATATACACTTTTATGATCCTTGTAACAATGATTTCTTTTATACCACAGTAGTACATTTCTTGTTTGCACTTCAGACATTTAGAAAAAAATCAAACTGGTTTGAAAATGAAACCAGTGCATGGGATGAAGCGGCCAAACTCATGGTGATAGCACGCATGTCGTACTCACTGAGGACATGTTCATTTGCGGCATCGCATCGCAGGTATACGTATTACCCAGATGCAGCTAGAACACGGCGTTAGAGGTAGAATGGTTGACTTGTTGAAGTCCTTACTGACCACCTTAGCCACCGACCAAAATTATCTTGATCCATTAGGACTTACAAGAAGTTTGTTTTTAATCCTCTGGTTGTGTGATTTCTTGCTTTGGTTTATCGTTTGGTTACATTGGGTTTGAGCGTTAACAAAGATGAATTATTTATTAGGGTAAGTTATTTTGTTACATTATTATTTCAAAAAATTATAATTGACTTGCTCTCAAAAATCAACATTTAAACCTATTTATGTTAATTAATTTTTTTAATAATTCATCCTGTATTAACATGTCATCCAATATTAATTAATGAAATCAAAGACGTTTCCATATATGCATGTATTTTAAAATCTGAAATAAACAGGAATTATAAAGGACAATTACTTAAATGAATATTTAATGCAAAGTTATTGAGAAGTCCCTCAAAATATAAATTGAAAACATTCTGCACGAAATAAGATTATATGTTTTCAATTTAAAGCCGCCATTATGTGTTCGCATAAATTCGTGCAGCGAAAACCATTTCACAATTTAATGGGGATTATAATATTAAATTAATGTTCTGTTAACAGATCATAAAAAATTCATGTTATTTTTATTGGCTATTTAATTTTAAATAACTTTAAATGAATATGTTTATATTCACCGCAACATAGATTAATAACGATGGCCCGATAAATATTTACCAATTAATGATGTTGACATTGTGTTTTGTTGAAAGTTTAAATTATTTAATTTGCTATTCAATCCGATTGGTTGCAGGTAAAACTAAAACTCCTGAACATGATGATTAGATAGCAAATGAGTTTAGAATTTATAACCAGATGCATTTACTAATAAAGTCCGCAAGTCACTGGATGTAACATACTTTATAGACAAGGTGCTACTTAATTTTATGTACTTGGTATAATGGGTGATTCCTAAACCAACTTTTACTCAAAAAGTTTCTATAAATATACAAATACAGGGTATTCATGTGATCATGTTACAAACTTCTAGGGTAGATACAACACAGGAAAAATAATAAAGTTCATATGAACATGGGTCCGGAAACGCTTCCTCAGGGAGCTAGAGTCCTTTGAAGATGGCCTTCATAAACTAGTTTCCATTTTGTAACTCCGGAACTACTGCAGCTACCGCAACCAATTTTGGGACATACATTATCATTAGTAAGTTTATCTATTTGAGCCTATTGGATAATGTTTACTTTGACCAGAGGCGTGCGAACCAGGGGGTATTAGGGTAAATTTGACCCAATTCCTCTAAGGCTTCAATTTGTTGCCGTTTTGACATCAGATTATGATTTTTCTATGCCTTTTACATAACAAGGGTACTCTTTGTAAAAGTCGCTAAATATCACCGCTTTTTCGGAAATTGGCTGAAAACAAGTTAAGATACAGAAATCAATTATTATTGAAGTCTTAAAGAAATAAGGTCAAAAGAACAATGAGGTTCAGTACAGATATCAAGAGATAAATTAATCAGCTTTATTATTATGGTAGGTAGTACAAAGAGATAATATAAAAAAAATAGTAGGTGCTGAAAATTATTGCAACTTCAGGCATGGTTTTTATTACTTCAACCGCAGCGGAAATTCTAGCCACCAAATCTTCTTCTGATTCGACTGGAGTTTCATAAACGAGACTTAAGGTGTTAGATCTGGGGAGCGCGCTGGCCAGGTGACAGGGTCTCCGCGGCCAATTTTTTTTAAGGTGCTCGCGGACAAGAAGTATAAAATGAGCTGGCGCTCCATCATGCTGGAACCATAAGTGCTGTGGTATATTCAGGGGCAGATCATATAACAATTTCCTAAAAAATTAAAATAAATAATACCGGTTAAATGAGGAGGCAACAAGATCGATCCAATTAATCGTTCTCCAACAGTTATGTGAACACCATAAGGGGTTTCCTCAGCCCACACATAACTATTTCGCGAATTAAAAATGTCTTCTTTTGTAAACACAGCTTCGTCAGTAAAAGGTACATATTTGGGAAATTGAGGATCTTCTGAACACCGGTCAAGAAACCACTGGCAAAATTCTACGCGGGGCATGAAACCATTTGGCCCCAATGCTTGCACTTTTTGAAGAAAGTAGGGGCGAAGTAGCTGTTCATGAACAAGCTCCCATACACTAACATGATTTACATGCATGGCATCTGCGACTGCTCGGGTACTTACAGAAGGATTATTTTGAAATCGCCGAGGCACCTCTTCCTCAAAATTCGGGGTTCCCATGATCCTTTGCGCGCCATTATCCAACCGTTTATTTTTACGGAGCCAGTTTCCCTTAGCCGTTGATTGACCCTTTCAAACAGTGTATGAGCTGGGATTCGACTTTCAGGAAACCCGCTCTTCATATAGTCGAGAAGCTGCTCTGCCATTACATTGAACTTCCCCATAAATTATTAGTGAAAGTGTAATATTTCAAGACTTAACCGTGACACTAATTTAATGACAAATTCTTGACAAGAGTGAGTTAACCTTCTTAATAAAAGAACTTAGATTTTTATTATTAAGCTGCGTAGGTGCAATAAATTGATCAATATGACGACATTCTCTTGATATACGGAGAATATCAAAATAATAAAAGACTTGCTCAAGATCTGTGCAGGCAACGGTAACCCGAATTGTGAGATACTAAGTTATAAAACGTTTCATAGTGTTGAACAACAATTAAGAAGTGGTTCCTTTCCCAGTGGTAGGGCGCAAACACCAAGAAGAAATAGAGCCCGAACGGAAGAAATAAGAAAACATTATTTACGTTTTGGCTTAGGTTCAAGTATATATCCACATGTCTCCACTCGACTTTTTACCGAATGATTAGGTATTGAAAAAAGTACAGTTCACAGGATATCATGTGATTATGAATATCACCCCTTTAAAATTCATCTGGTGCAGGACTTAATACCTGAAGATCCTGAACGGCGGCTAAATTTCATTGCCGAGATGTCATTAAAGTTGGAAGAAAACCCTTCTTTTCTTAATGAAATTTTATGGAACGATGAAAGTAGATGCCACAATAATAGCACAGTAAATCGCAACAATTGCCTTTACTGGTAACTTGTAAATTCCCACTGCCTGAAAGAGACCAATTTTCAGGTAGTTTGGGGGTTAACGTTTGGTGTAGTTTATTTAATGGCCATCTTATTGGTCCTTACTTTTACCAACGGATTAATGGTGCAAAATTTTCCAATTTTCTTTAAAATGAACTTTCCTAATTACTTTAAATTATCAGTCAATAAAAGGGTCTCTATGTGGTGGCAGTTAGATGGAGCTCCTCGTCACTTTTTTCGGCGAAGTACTAATTATTTAGATACTATCTTTCCTGCGCGCTGGATTGGCCGAAATGGTGTATGTAACTAGTGTGGTATGGTTGAACTTGCCTCAAAACATTATATTTGAAAGTTTGACGGCGCCCGTCATACCCTTCATTATTTGGCTGGTTGTTTTTGGTACTATTGGATACCTGTCCAGGCCTACACAATTGCTCATTGATCATTTTTAACCGCTCATATTTCAGTCATTTTTCATTAGAAACCTAACTATTGTGATATGGTTGAATTTGCCTCAAAACAATATATTTAAAAGTTTGACGGCTCCCATCATACCCTTCATTATTTGGCTGGTTGTTTTTGGTACTATTGGATACCTGTCCAGGCCTACACAATTGCTCATTGATCATTTTTAACCGCTCATATTTCAGTAATTTTTTATTAGAAACCTAACTAGTGTGGTATGGTTGAATTTGCCTCAAAACAATCTATTTGAAAGTATGACGACTCCCATCATACCCTTCATTATTTGGCTGGTTGTTTTTTGTACTATTGGATACCTGTCCAGGCCCACACAATTGCTCATTGATCATTTTTAACCGCTCATATTTCAGTCATTTCTCATTAGAAACCTAACTAGTGTGGTATGTTTGAATTTGCCTCAAAACAATCTATTTGAAAGTTTGACGGCTTCCATCATACCTTTCATTATTTGGCTGGTTGTTTTTGGTACTATTGGATACCTGTCCAGGCCTACATAATTGATCATTGATTATTTTAAACCGCTCATATTTCAGTAATTTTTTATTAGAAACCTAACTAGTGTGGTATGGTTGAACTTGCCTCAAAACAATATATTTGAAAGTTTGACAGCGCCCGTCATACCCTTCATTATTTGGCTGGTTGTTTTTGGTACTATTGGATACCTGTCCAGGCCTACACAATTGCTCATTGATCATTTTTAACCGCTCATATTTCAGTAATTTTTTATTAGAAACCTAACTAGTGTGGTATGGTTGAACTTGCCTCAAAACAATATATTTGAAAGTTTGACGGCGCCCGTCATACCCTTCATTATTTAGCTGGTTGTTTTTGGTACTATTGGATACCTGTCCAGGCCTACACAATTGCTCATTGATCATTTTTAACCGCTCATATTTCAGTCATTTTTCGTTAGAAACCTAACTAGTGTGGTATGGTTGAATTTGCCTCAAAACAATCTATTTGAAAGTTTGACGACTCCCATCATACCCTTTATTATTTGGCTGGTTGTTTTTGGTACTATTGGATACCTGTCCAGGCCCACACAATTGCTCATTGATAATTTTTAACCGCTCATATTTCAGTCATTTTTCATTAGAAACCTAACTAGTGTGGTATGGTTGAATTTGCCTCAAAACAATCTATTTGAAAGTTAGACGGCTCCCATCATACCTTTCATTATTTGGCTGGTTGTATTTGGTAATATTGGATACCGGTCCAGGCCTACACAATTGCTCATTGATCATTTTTAACCGCTCATATTTCAGGAATTTTTCATTAGAAACCTAACTAGTGTGGTATGGTTGAATTTGCCTCAAAACAATTTATTTGAAAGTTTGACGGCTCCCATCGTACCCTTCATTATTTGGCTGGTTGTTTTTCGTACTATTGGATACCTGTCCAGGCCTACACAATTGCTCATTGATCATTTTTAACCGCTCATATTTCAGTCATTTTTCATTAGAAACCTAACTAGTGTGGTATGGTTGAATTTGCCTCAAAACAATCTATTTGAAAGTTTGACGGCTTCCATCATACCTTTCATTATTTGGCTGGTTGTTTTTGGTACTATTGGATACCTGTCCAGGCCTACATTATTGATCATTGATTATTTTAAACCGCTCATATTTCAGTAATTTTTTATTAGAAACCTAACTAGTGTGGTATGGTTGAACTTGCCTCAAAACAATATATTTGAAAGTTTGACGGCGCCCGTCATACCCTTCATTATTTGGCTGGTTGTTTTTGGTACTATTGGATACCTGTCCAGGCCTACACAATTGCTCATTGATCATTTTTAACCGCTCATATTTCAGTAATTTTTCATTAGAAACCTAACTAGTGTGGTATGGTTGAACTTGCCTCAAAACAATATATTTGAAAGTTTGACGGCGCCCGTCATACCCTTCATTATTTGGCTGGTTGTTTTTGGTACTATTGGATACCTGTCCAGGCCTACACAATTGCTCATTGATCATTTTTAACCGCTCATATTTCAGTAATTTTTCATTAGAAACCTAACTAGTGTGGTATGGTTGAATTTGCCTCAAAACAATCAATTTGAAAGTTTGACGGCTCCCATCATACCTTTCATTATTTGGCTGGTTGTTTTTGGTAATATTGGATACCGGTCCAGGCCTACACAATTGCTCATTGATCATTTTTAACCGCTCATATATCAGGAATTTTTCATTAGAAACCTAACTAGTGTGGTATGGTTGAATTTGCCTCAAAACAATTTATTTGAAAGTTTGACGGCTCCCATCATACCCTTCATTATTTGGCTGGTTGTTTTTCGTACTATTGGATACCTGTCCAGGCCTACACAATTGCTCATTGATCATTTTTAACCGCTCATATTTCAGTCATTTTTCATTAGAAACCTAACTAGTGTGGTATGGTTGAATTTGCCTCAAAACAATCTATTTGAAAGTTTGACGGCTCCCATCATACCCTTCATTATTTGGCTGGTTGTTTTTGGTACTATTGGATACCTGTCCAGGCCTACATA
Organism: Polydrusus tereticollis; assembly: GCA_963920685.1. NCBI lineage: Eukaryota > Metazoa > Arthropoda > Insecta > Coleoptera > Curculionidae > Polydrusus > Polydrusus tereticollis. Next base: position 34,559,170 of record OY987335.1, read on the forward strand.
ATTGATCATTGATTATTTTAAACCGCTCATATTTCAGTAATTTTTTATTAGAAACCTAACTAGTGTGGTATGGTTAAACTTGCCTCAAAACAATATATTTGAAAGTTTGACGGCGCCCGTCATGCCCTTCATTATTTGGCTGGTTGTTTTTGGTACTATTGGATACCTGTCCAGGCCTACACAATTGCTCATTGATCATTTTTAACCGCTCATATTTCAGTAATTTTTTATTAGAAACCTAACTAGTGTGGTGTGGTCAGCTTGTGTACCCCAAAATGCTTGCTTCTCGATATTCAGGTGGCTAAACTTTTTATTCTTTCCGATTTCTGGCAAAAATCTCAGAAAGTAAACTAAATTTTTGCACAGATTATTATGATATAAAACCACATATTATGTTGACAATAAACCAAAGCGTAGGTATCACTACGCCTTAACGCACCTTTAACCAAAAAAATGTTACGCCGCTGATTTTTGCATTGCAATTTTATTATTTTACTATGAGTTAATACTCCAATTCAAAACAAGAAAAGGTCTCCTTCATTTTCGTCGTACAATTATACTTTTTTTAAAGAACGTTCATTCTTTACCGTTCCAAGATTTTTGCTACAAATCAGAAAAAAATAAAAACTTTAGAACTCTCTATCTCGAAAACCAAGCCTTTCAGAATACATGTTTCTAAGTTTATATGACCTTCTCGACCTAAAATGTGACTTAGAAGCAGCGGAATCACCCATTGAAATAAGCACATAGCAAGTACATGATACTGAAGGAAACCAAAGAGTTTCTTAAAAAATAATAGTCGTTAGAGTAACATCAGTGGTTTATCTTTAGAAACCTGATAGTAAATTGCTTTTAACTTATCGAACAATTATGTGCCAAATTTTTTGATCATAATTTTATTTTGATTGCATTGCTAAAATCACTACTAAAAATGACAATAAAAACTGTAAATTTGAATTTTGTTGAACGTCAAATATGAAAATGGTTTGCAAAAGTTATATTATAATAAGGCTCCCCCCCCCCCTCCCCATATTTTTATAACAATAAGTGTTTAATTGATATTGCTCGCTTAATTCCATTGACAGCCACACGACCAACCACTGCAGCCATCCGTACATGGTTCAACTTTGTTGAACGTCAAATATGACAAATTTTTAGTGACAAAATAATAAGTATTCGTTTTTTTGGTAGTAATTTATTTAATTTCCTCCAGTCTTAAGTGGCAGGAAAAAAACGCATTCTTATTAATTAACAGTTCCGAGTGATTCAGGTTAGTCAGATATTAAACCTTGTACGCGATAACTTGTAAAACTCCCGTAGTATCGAAGTTAAATATAATATAGGAAGGGGAATTACAGCCCTTATTCCACAAACGAGAAATCCACTTCAAGTTGGGGATGATCCAAATTAAAACTCATCGCTCTAAATAACAACGTAGAAAGATACTTTTCAAGCAGAAAAAATAAATAACCACTTGACATTTTTCTTGTTTGCAAATAAACCTATAAAATATACACAGAATTCGCATGCCTAAATAATTAACAGACAATTTTTATACAAAGTGTTATGTTAATGGTGTATTATATTTTAATAGGCTACGTAGTGTGGTCCGTGGCCATACCGTAAAACGGGATGCAATCAATATTTTTTATGTATTATGCTACATTCTTGCTAGAGTACCTACTTCTTAAAAGAAGAAGTTTTTATTCTTCTAACAAACATTATTATATATTTGTGGTTAAAAAGCCTCCGAATTTACCCTACGATGTGGGTCAAACTCGGACACCTGCTTTAAACTGCATAAAATTGAAATAAAAATGTTTTAAGATTTAATTCGAACATGAATTTAAGTTTAAAATAAATATTACTACAGAAAGTTAGCATAAAAGCTAAAGTATCTTAACCCTTCACCGGTGACATGTGAAAGAGTTGAATTATCGGTGACGTATGCAAATACATGTGAAACAAAAAATATACCAATAAATGATGTTTATTTAACTTAGAATACATAAATCTGATAAGCAATCGCTACAAACAATATTGAAATGTTCAACACAGAAATTTTATACACAATTTACAAAAATATCTAGTTTTTCAGTCTTGTTTTGAAGTACAAACAACGTAGCGCCCAGAACGTAGTAGTTCATTAGGATTGGCAACATCTTGCTCAGATGGAAGGTTCCATATTTCTCCAATTCTTATACGGATGGGTCTAGGCAGGTGTTGGTCAGCTTATCTTCTTATCATCATATTTTTTTTCCAGTGGTATTCAGCAATGTATAAAAATAACCATCAGCCATCTCCTCGTGATTCGTGCCACATTATAATATGAAGACATTTGATGGATAATGTCTACTCCTATTTTTGTTATATTATAATCCATAATCATCGTAAGTTTTTCAGTAACTGTATCAATTTCATCAACTTTGTTAGCAAAACATTTTTATTTGACTTTGCGACATGCGACACAAGGGTACATTCTTGTCGAAATGCGAAAAGTGAATAGCGAAAACTCTTGATGAAATAGGTAGGCCTTGACCTTCTACAAATTTCGGAGGCAAATGCCTTTTATTTTTTCGGATTGTTCTTAAAAGACCAGTTGTCGGTTGTTATGTTTCTGCGTGTTCCGCTGATGAAGACAATCAATGTACTAACAACCTCTAACGGGGGGGGGGGGGGTTCCTGATCTGGTAAGGTGATTCCAGAAGTTGCTTACCTACATACTTATCGTAAAAAATATTTTGGCATCTGTTAGTGCAAATATTTTCACACCATATTTTGCGGGCTTCGATGGTATATATTGTCTAAATGGACATTTGCCTCTAAATGCCACTAACATTTCATCTACTGTAGTGAATTGGGAAGGGCTACACTGGTCCTTATAACTGCTGACAACTTTATCAAAATCCTCGCGAATGAGAGCTAGTTTATGAGTCTCTTTACTGGCTAGCCTAATATCGTGGTCATCAAAACAAATGTGTCGAAGCAGAGAAAGAAAATGCTGCATTGATAAGAGTCAATCGAAAAAGTTCTGGTGCACTTTCATCTGTTCTAAATATTTCTTTACAACACAGCCTGTTGCAGTTTTTTACAGCGCATAAGTGCATTAAACCAATCAGTCCTTGGCTTCGTAGAAGTGTCTCTATTATACCTTTCTCGTGCGAATGTTTCAATGTGCTGAGAGTTGTCAAAACATTATCTTCATATTTTTAGAGGATTAGATTAGGATTTAGAGGATGTTCTAGTTCATGTGTCGATAGCGGTTTACCTGAGTTCCGGCTTTATTCTTAAATTACTCCGGTGTAAGTTTGAAACAATTTCTAAAAAGTATACCGGGACTTTAATAGCGTTCCTAGCCATTGTGTGTCAAAATCTCGTTTTCCCAAGTCGTTAATTGTGTTCGTAATCAAAGAAATTAGGTAGTGGGTCCACCTGGTGACTTTTACAGCTCTTCCACTTGGATAAATTCGTGACCTATTGTGGGTGTATCTTCACAGTTGTGTTCTGGCAATCATGGCGGCAAAAACAAGAAGTGCATCCAACAGTGATGATTCAGTTGAGAAGCTCATTCAAAGGGTATGTACCAATTTTGTGAATCAGTTGAAAGCTGACTTCGATTTAAGATTCAATAAACTGGAGGATCAATTAAACGTTTTATCTAACAAATTTAATGCGATAAACAACGATATCGAATCTATCAAGGATGCAACCTCAACTCTGGATGCACAATTGGATGCGTCCAAACAACTTGCCAAAAGAAACTCTCTTCGATTCCTTGGATTCCCCGAAACAGAGGGGGAGAATGTGCTCGACACTGTCGTCAATTTTATTAACACCACCTTAAATGTACAGTGTTCTAAGCGGGATATTGATTGTGCTTTCCGAATGTCTAAAGCGGAAGAAAGTAATAAATCACGTGCTATTCTTGTTACCTTTACGTTAAACTGGGTGCGCAATGAAGTCTTTAATGCTAAAAAAGTTTTAAAAAACTCTCAATTAGCTGTATTTGAAGACCTAACAAAAAAACGATACGAATTACTGATGAGTGCCAAACGCAAGTACGGGAAAAATAAAGTGTGGTCTGTGAATGGTAGTATTTATTATTGGTGTATTTCTGAAAATAGAAAGAAACAAATCTCTGCTTAAGTTTATTCAACACTTCTTTTAAGCTATAATGTATATTGTATATCGTTTATTGTTTATTGACGGTCAGTATTTGGTCGTCGCGGTAGAGTCAGAACAATACGTAGCATAGGAACATATTTTTTATATCTGTGTGAACAAATTTCTTATCGCATGATCTTTCAAATCCAATATAATTGATAATGTTCTATCAATACATTTTTTAAATAATAAATATTTTTACCTGTGTTAAAGGGAAAGTTGGGATTGGTTTTTGATTTTTGTGGCATGCCTTGTTATAATATACTTAGATTACAACTGGTATCGGTTCTCTAGTCAGCAGGTTATTGTTTTATAAATTTTTGATTTTTCCTAATTATGTTATATATTACATGCGGGGGACTAATTTTCATTCTTTTAACCCATAAGCTGGGGAAAACGGTTCTATGCGGGATACATGGATTGGTTTTGCTCATTTTAATGTGCGATCCTTATGCGCTGGTTTCGACCTGTTTGCGGATGTTCTGACTGGGGGCACCTTTGATGTTGTCGGTCTCTCAGAGACTTGGCTCAGCCCTAACATGGGAAACGATGGTATTGGGATTGAGGGTTTTGATTTAATTAGGAACGATCGTGATGGACGTGGTGGGGGAGTCGCCTTCTATGTAAAAAATAATTTGAAATATTCCTTGGTAGAAACAAACAATGCTAATTCCTTGGAACAAGTTTGGATATATGTTAAGTCAGGTGGAAGGCGAGTCTGTTTGGGTGCATTGTATAGGCCCCCTGGCTCTAATCTAAATGAATTCATGGATGTATTAGAAAATACTTTAATTGGTATCTTACCTGAATATGACTTCGTTGCATTTGGTGGAGATCTTAATATAGATCTCAGCAATCTTAATAGTCCTTGTACCTTGAATTTTACTAATTTGTTAAATAAATATGGATTACATCAATGTGTAAAAGATCCTACTCGCGTCACTAATGTAAGTAGCACCCTTCTAGATGTACTTGTGTGTTCAGATTCTAATCTTGTTGAAAATGTGACCGTTATTAATATGGACGACATATCTGACCATAAGTTGGTTAACTTTGAGATTAAAATAACAAAAGCTAAGCCTGGGCCATCATTCAGAACCTATCGAGATTATTCTAATTTCGATTATAATAATTTTTTGCGAGACCTGGGCAAAATCAACTGGCAATATATACATTCTTTAACTAATATCGACTTAATGCTGAACTATTTTAATTGTAACATTAATGAATTATTCAATATACATGCTCCGATCAAAACTTCTAAAATTACTAAATCTCCTGCCCCCTGGATAACTCCTAATTTGAAATTCATGATGAAACTCAGGGACAAAGCATTCTCAAGATATAAAAAACTTAAGAGTGACGTAGCTTGGATACAATACAAAGCCTTGCGTAATCGCGTCAATATTACTGTCAGGGCAGAAAAAAAAGCTTTTCTTCAACACACCTTTAAAAGAGATCCCAGGAACTTTTGGCGGATGATAAAATATCTAAATTTAAGCTCTACCTCTCAAGATTCTAATTCTTTGCTTAATGTCGGAAATCCTAACGATTTCAATAACTTTTTTAATAACTCTCTTCCTCCCGTTGGTCCCAATGATCGTGCTTTTATTAATTTACACTATAGAAATGAAAACTCTCACCAAGGTGATAAATTTAAATTTATTAATGTTACTAATGACGATATCAATAAAATAATCAACAGCCTTAAAAGTAACGCAGTTGGCACTGATGGCATCAACTTAAAAATGTTACTTTATTTAACCCCCCACTTAACTGATCACATATCCTTTATAATCAATAGCTGCCTTTCCACTGGCTATTTTCCTAGTTGCTGGAAGCTCGCTGATATTGTACCGGTGCCAAAGGTTTCGAATCCTAAGCAGCTTTCTGATTATAGGCCGATAAGTATCCTGCCCACTTTATCTAAAATCCTTGAAAGAGTTGTAGCAAATCAATTAACCGTTTTTTTGGATGCCCATAATATTCTCCCTCCAACTCAATCGGGATTCCGTAAAAATCATAGCACAACTACGGCCTTACTTAATATAACAGATGACCTCTTGAGAGCTTGGGACAACAATCAATGCACTTGCCTTATATTGCTCGACTATAGTAAGGCTTTTGATACTATAAGTCATGATATCTTGCAGGCTAAGCTCAGGTTTTTCGGCTTGGGAGATGTGGCTTTGAATTTCTTTGAATCTTATTTTCAGAACAGATGTCAGCGTGTTTTAATTGGTAATAATCCTTCTCAACTCTCTAATATTAGCAGGGGTGTAGCTCAGGGCAGTATTCTAGGACCACTAATTTTCTCCATTTATACTTCTGACTTTTCCAAATTTCTCAAAAGTTGTACATCTCATCAATATGCAGATGATACACAATTATACTTTTCTTTTACACCCCCTGATGTCGCTGTCTCTGTTGAAAGAATTAACCAGGATCTTGAAATTATTGGTGGTATCTCTAAATACCACTCTTTAGTTTTGAATGAAAAAAAAACCCAGTTGGTGGTGTTTGGTGCATCTAAATCTACCCTGGTTGAGAATCCTTTATTTAAAATTACTGTTAATGGCACAGTGCTGAACCCCATCAATAAGTGCAAAAACCTGGGTTTGGTTATTGATTCTGAAATGAGATTTTCTGATCATGTCTCGTCTCTAATTCAAAAGACTTTCGCTAAATTAAAACTTTTATACATGCATAAAGACATATTTGATACAGCTACTAAGTTACGCTTAACTGACTCGCTTATATTATCCCATCTCGGTTATTGCGATACTGTCTACTGGCCTGCTCTCTTGCAGAGGGACCGAGATAGTCTGCAAAAACTTCAAAATGCATGCCTCAGGTTTAGCTTCAATGTACGTAAATTTGATCATATTACTGCTTCATTGAACGAGTCTGGGTGGCTCACCATTAAAGAAAGATTCGAACTACATCTCTTGCATCTTATTTACAAAGTTAGACAACACCATCTTCCTAAATATCTTTATGATAAACTTATTAAGGGCTCAGATCTGCATAACCTTTTGACACGACACAGGGACTTGTATAGTGTTCCCAGGCATACTCATGCATTCTTCCAGCGTTCATTTAGCTACACAGCAGTTACTGTTTTTAATTCTTTACCCGATAGCTTGAAGATAGCTTCTAGTTCTTCCGTGTTTTGTAAGGGAGTTAAGGGCCGTTTGCTTGCGGGTCGGAATGCGTACTGAGGATCGTGCTCTATTTTAATTTAATTAATTTATTTCCTTTATTATTATTTTTGTGCACATCATTTATTTTTATTTTTTTTTTTTTTTTTTTTTTTTTTTATTATTTTTGTATCTTTCCTTATATCAGTTAATCTGTATATCTTAGTTTAAGTATGTAGTAATATTGTAAATAATTCTTTAAACTGGAGTGGTTGTATGAGCAGCAGCAGTTGGATACCGCCACTCGAATTGAAATGATTTTTTTTTGTACATTTGATTCATACATTAAATAAAGGCATTTATTATTATTATTATTATTATTATTATTATATTCTTAGCGGTTTGCTTTACTCCAGGTAACTGTGTGACAATATTTTTTGCTCTAGTTTTGAACTCTAATGCTAGTGGTGGACAGTGCTTCCTCCATTTAGTTACTTTATCTTTTCCAATATACTACGAAGCCAGCTTTCCATATAACTTTTAGGACTTTTGCAATCGCGCTAAACTTTTTAGAGGCTCCACCTTAATTTTGTCTATCTAGGTTCTCCTGCATATTTTCTTTAGTGGGTCTCCTTACGCCTTCTTCAGTATCCCTATCTTCATCCACAATTTCGCGGTCATCAAAGTCTTGCTCGCTCTCCGGGTCTCCATATCTTTCAGATACATGGTCTGCTTCATCATCATCACTATTATCCTCGTACTGAGTGGCTTCCTTCTCAAGATCGATAAGTTCTTCTGCCAGTTGGCACACCCATTTCTATTCCTTCTCGTAACTCATTCTCCTGTTAGTGAACTATGAAATTTCATCATTAGATTTACTTTTTTTATACTATTAGCGCTAAGATCGAGAACTGGTTCAAAATTCCAAAAAAAAAATACAAAAGCCACTTAAAAATGAAAATTGTTTAATTAGAAAGATTTTTCGTAAAGCTAACTAGCTGTTATCAAGTTATTCATTCAGAATATAAAACACTAATGCGAATTGCGAAAAAAAGATTTGCTTACCTGTATATTTTTATGCACGCTAACTAGTTCTGGCTGGGCGCCAGCTACTTTTTCCACTTTTAAGATAGTTTAGGAAATGGCTTCGTAATAAAATCACACGTGGAGACAAGACACTTATCTTTAAACTCTGCTAACTAGCAGAACAACCAAAAGCAATTGTTTAGAAATATGTTTCTGAAAATAACCGGCGCTTTTGCATTCTTCGTTTACCCTGCCACGTAATTTTTTTAACCTTCTCGATGTCGGAAAATACCCCGCATGTCCCAAATAGCCTAGTATTACGGTACTCAGTACTTTTTATTGAGGCCTAATTCAAAAATCGATAAAAAAAAGATGGAAGAACCTAGTATGCAAGATTTGAATTTGATGTTTATTGGTTTAAAAGATGAACAATTTCCTTTACTTGAATTTAAAAATAGTTAATTTGATCTTACAAAAAGTACTTTATTTTAAAAAATTCTTAATAACATAAATATTTCAGAAAACTTATTGTTATTATTTTTAGCCATGTTTTGTATTTTCCTAGCTTTAATGGTCTTTTTAAGCCATTTTAGGCTATTGTTGGCTGATTTTTAGCCACCTTGCCTAGTGCGCCAGGAATGGTACCTTGCCGACTTTCTTTTAATTCGTGATATTTTGATGTTTCTGAGTTTGGGAAGTATTAAAAAATAGACCCACAGAACCACTCTTTTACTTATGTTAAATGATGTAACAATAAAGGAAAATAATATAAACAGAACAGCGCTGCTGTGACTGTCATTAATTTACTAAAATTAACGTAATTAATAAACGTTAGACGTACGATGGACATATGTTACACATATATTAGACATACGTTAGACACCTCAACCATTATAATAACGTATATCTTTTAAATCAATCGATACGAATCCATGCTTATTTTTCCAACATTTATTGCAAAATTCTTTCAATTCTTTAAGTGTTCCACTACGAATAAGGTCTTCCCAAATCTTTTTAATGCAATGATTACAAAGTTTAAATTTGTTCTCATAACTTGTAAATCAACTAAATCATAACATACTAACTAAGACTAATATAAATACAAGAAATATTTTTTGGTCTTCATCTTACAAAATATTCCTTAATAATAATTGCTAATTACTTCAAAACACAATCATCAAATATTACTAAAGCGTGGTTCTGTGGGTCTACTTTTTAATAATCCCCCAACTCTAGAAACACCACAATATTACGAATTAAAAGAAATTTGAGGAGGCAATGTACCATTCCTGGCGCACTAGGCTAGGTGGCTAAGAATCAGCCCAAAATAGCTTATAATGGCCCAAAAAGATTAAAAGTGGGGTAGATCATATTTAGTTTTCTGAAATATTTATGTGATTAACAATTTTTAAAACAAATCATTTTATGTAAGAATAATTTAATTATTTTTAAATTGAAGCATAGGAAATTCTTCATCTTTAAATCCCTTAAGTATCAAAGTCAAATATTTTTTATTAAGTTCCTTAATCTTTATTTCGTTAATTTTTAAATTAAATCTCTTAGGTAAATATGTTTTAAATTCTACCAATTCCACACAAATAGAAGCGGTGCTGGTTTTTATTTTTAAAATTATGAAATTTTGTAAAATTTTACTACTTCGAATTCCTTTAGACTCTTTGTTGCCTTGAATTCATAGTTCATCTTTGATTTGTTTTAGACTATTTTCAATGACTCTTGAGTCAACTTCTTAGTTTTTTAAAAAGTCGAATTTTTGTTTGCCTATTTGTGTTTTTTAAGCGGATTTTGTCTGTTTTATCTCTGACTAATTTTTTAACATTGTCTTGTGTTCCTGGTTTTTTCAAGCTTTGATCGAATTTTTAAGCTATTCTAAGCTATTCTGGGGTGATTCTTGGCGACCCAGTCTAGTGGACTAGGAATGGTACCTTGTCTAGTACTGATTTTAGTATAAATTGTTTTTTTTTTGTGTCCATTTTTATTATCGCGAAAGGGAAAATCGACAGAGCAACGACATCAAGAACCAGTGCTTTAAACGTATACGTTTAACAACCACAATTAACACTGAATTAGCCTGCGAAAGCAGATAAATGATATTTATTTTTTTTATCCTTAAATGTGTCTCCATTGTCGCCATTTGATTGTCATTTGACAAATACTTGTCAAGCAAATAAACAATAACGTATCCAAAAATTCAAATCAAATTAAAAAATCTATAACTTCTACCCCTAAAAAAAAAAGAGAAAGATTTGTCTCTCCAAAATTCTTGCACTTGTGTATTCCAAAGTCTTAAGACATTTCCCTTAAAAAAATCTATCATTTTTACCCCTAAATGTACTGCAGAGCTGCAGACAAGGTAATCGCAATATATTCTCCAGAAATAATGTTATAGGTAAAATCACCTTGTTTGTTAGGATAAGCTATAGACTTACACTAGTCTAACAAACTTAGCTGACGTGGATGAGAAATTAAAATGACATTGAAACTGTCATGGGTTTGAAAACACGAGTTTCCTTTTATTTTTTTTAAATAATTAATAGCGTCAATTTCCTCTGTATTTAGACTACGTCTTTACAAATATGTAACTTTTCCTAATTAAAATTGACCTGGATATATTTCCACAAACCGTCTATTGGTAAACAAAATTAGAAAAGTAGCATTCCATTACTTATCAAATACAATAAAAAAATCGGATATCTCCAATATTGTTGGCAATAATATGAGTCTAGCCAAACCAAGAATATTGCCAGTAGTAATACAATACAACTTTTATGGGCCATTTTTGACTGTCTGGAAAAATATGCTAGATAGGTTAATAATTTTGGTTTCATGTCATGATATTTAATTCTAACCTTAAGAATACAACAAGCAATCTAACTAGTGTTTGTGTACATTATAAATTTGTTTTATTTGATATTGGAACAGTTTGCAATTTAAATATATTGTCATAATCAGATCGATAGAAATAATATAACCAAGTATAAAAAGGACGAATATGTAACATTAATAGTACCATCAATTTATTTAGGATGAATTAACTCGATAACACGACCGATTGTCGACTTTTAGGCAGAATTTACACTAAAGCAATTGGCAACAAGCAATGAGCAACCAGCAACAAGTGATAGGCAATATCGCATCGTATCTCGATTCACATTAACTCGATAAAATATGTAGTAGACATCCAGAATATCGGTGTGCAAAGTAGTAATTACGTATTATATTACGAAGAATACGAAGGAAGGTCAACAAAAGCAAAAGCAGCTGCTGACATAAGAGGTGAGTCGTAACTCCAATCGGAAGGTACTGGTGAAGGAGTGGGATCTACAGATCGCTGTCTTTCCTCATCTTCCTGATCTGTCAATATATTATCAATCAAGTCCAACACAAATCTTTTGAATCTACGCTTTCGTCTGCAATCCATCCGTCATTACATCTGGCAGCAGACTCTGAAGGAATTCCATGTCTGCATTAGGTGGAGCAGTGTTGGCTTGTTGTTTGATATAGTACACAAAACATTTATCCGCCTCATCTGACATCGTCGTAGAAGATTCCAATTTTTACTAGATGGGCAAATTGTTTAGGGCGTCGTAGATGCAACTTTTGATTCTCTGTGGATTGCTCAACAATGCGAAATTGATTTTCTTGTCTATTGGATGAGGTTTCCTCAATATTTTCTACCACTGTTGGTTCTGTAGCACTCTTGCTCGTATTCAACTCTTCTACATCGGTGTCATCGTCTGTACGTGGTGACGCTAGATTACCAGATTGCGATCTAGACTTGATAAATGGCAAGAGAGACGACATTATATCATGCAAATAATATTTCTTTGGTTTAGCTACAGATAATGACGGGAGCTTGTTTTGAGATCTTTTCAGTATAGTCCGCAAATTTTTCCACTTCTCCTTACATTCAGAGACTGACAATAAATCGAGTAGATTAATAGATAAATTGTTATTCGTACCGCCGCTAGTTAGATATATTAAAAAATTGTTGTAGCCGGTATCAGTTCGGTTAACGGACCGAGTAACAACAATTGTACAATTTAAAGGTTGCTTCCTTTCGTCGGATTCATCCCCAGACGCGTTTCGCTGTATAACGGCTCGTCAGCAGTGTTGCCAAGTTGAAAATAAGGAAAGCGGTAGGCACGACATGAAAAAAGCGGTATATTTAAAAATAAAACAGTGGATATGCCCTTACTCCCTTTGGGCTACAAATACGCTAAAAATGTTTAGTTATAAGTTCAACGGTACATAAAATATATAAATAAAAAACAAATTAAAACGAAAACAAAACACTATATAGGTTTAACAAAATATTTTATAAGTTATATATAAGCAGGCAACCACTATGTAGTTCTTTCGTTCGTCTCGAATTAGGGGATTTACCGATTTACCCTACCGAAGCAAACGCAATCGCACAAATCCGTTGCTACCGTGGGCGTCCTGTCGATGTCGAGTACCGCGCTACCAACTGCAATAGTAATGTCGTCTCAATATCGACAATCGCCATTCGTTTTGTTATAGTTTTAAAGTAATAATGAAATTATTTCAAATAGTTTTTTCGAGATTGAGAATTAAAGTTAGCGTTCCTCTACAATATCATTTGTATGACGAAATACATTTAATCATGTCGTATAATATTTAGCGGTTGAAAATTATATAAAAACGGTAGCACGGTAGCTCATACATCAAAACGGTAGATCTACCGCTAAAACGGTAGACCTGGCAACACTGCTCGTCAGTGAGATTTTAGAATCCTACGAAAGGAACCAACACTGGAGAGCCTACTTGACCCTGAAAAGTCGATGGAGAATGGCAGATGTAGCTTTCGAGCGACACCTCTTGGCAATCAAATGCGTCTGGTCTTAAATTTTATGACATATCTTTAATTTAGCATGTTAGTTGTTTTTATGTTTATTCTAAAACTACTCTTATATTTTATTTTTAAAACTATTCTAGTTAGGTTTCATATTTAATAAAGCTGCTACACTTAAAATGATAATAAAGTAGATTTATTTTATATCTATTTTATAATTGGTTTAATTATATTTTTTAATACTAACGTATATTCAGACTGAATCGAGCTCTAGGCTTAAAGTATTATTTTCAATGTAAACATATTTTTATAAAAATAGCAGTATGTTCTCTTTGAAATTAGATTTTTTTGTGTGAATAAGCCCAGCATTAAAAAAGTGACTGAAGCGCATCTGGGGATGGATCCAACAAGGAAGCAACTAACCTTTACATTTCTAATATGACATGTTATATCAAATAGGTTTTGAATTTTAAGAGAGATCTAAAATTCCGAGTAAAATGGGGTCTATAATTAAAAAAAAATGATTTAACTAACCAATTTAAGTTAACCTTTTTCAAGAGTTTCGATGCTAAAAAGGAAGCCTTATAGAATCACTCCTTGCCTGTCTGTTTGCCCCCTCTTTTCTTAAGAATGGCTAGAGGTATCCAGAAGTAGCGGCTCGCAGCTGAAAAAACAGGTGAAGTGGTGTAGAAAAAATCACATTCACCATTGGGCAACAATAAAAATATGCGTAACTACAAATTACGCTGTGAAAATGATTCCAAAATATGTTATTAAACGTTACATCGACCTGTATCTTAAATCGATTTTCCAGCCCTTTACTTGCTAATCTATCGATAATGTTTTCATAAAAAGGGTGATTTTATAAAATCGTTTAAAAGTCTTTTTGGATTGATATGTTGGCTAAGGCTAAGAGTCTTTAGCCTTTCGTGGGAGTTGTGTATCTTAAATATGTTTTAATCCTTTATAGACAGGAAAAGCTTCTTTCTACTGACAGCCAGTTGACGGAATAGTTAAAAGTAAACAGAAAATTTTATTGACTCCAAGAAAAATGTCGTTAGTTTTATTCATATCTTGAACCGATATATTTAGAAAATTTTGGTTATGCGAAGCTTATTTTTTAACAGTGCTTTTTTTGAAAATATCTTGTTCCAAATTTTGGAATGATATAAAAACATGTTTAAATTTACAATTACCCAAACTTTGTGGTGTCTGCAAGACAAAAGAATTATAACTTGTCGCAGTCCTGGAATCTAGTGTTCTTTTTCATAAAAATGTAATTGACAATTTTATATCATAGCGGCTTCAATAACTTATAATAGGATTTATTTCTAGACCTAACAACTTTGCTTATAACTCGACCTTGTTATCTGACGCTACCGAAAGAATGCGGACAAAAAATGTTTCGCGGTGTACGATGATGCCATACACCGTTACTTAATTATAATCTAATATTTGTTTGCAAGGAAACACTAAAATTAAATGTATTCAATAATATTAAGTAATATTATATTTAAGGAACTAAGAGCATTTTAATAATACTTCAACATTATTCAAAATTTGTTCTTATCCTAATAATTTTAATATTAGAATGGCATGAAAATATGGCACAATTAAAGGGAATAGGTGTCTTTTGTTAATTTATTTGGTTGACACGGGTCGCGTACCGCTTGCAAAAACAACCGATCCATATACACTGCGTCCATAAAGTCTTGCACGAATTCATTTAAAATTCAGGGGCTTACTTTTTTTAAAAACGCTCGGACACGTCAATTAGTACTTTTGTTTGCGCATTTTTTAACGTAAAATGTTTTTATACAGGGTGTCGCACGTATGAGGTATGAGGTCATCAAGGATTTTTTTTAATGGAACACCCTGTATATTATATCAATTTTGAATTCTATGATGAACACTTAACACCTCTGGAAATCACGGTTTCCGAAATATTGACGTTTGAAAATTTATTTTAAACACGTTTATTGATGACCTCATACCTCATACGTGCGACACCCTGTATAAAAACATTTTACGTTAAAAAATGCACAAACAAAAGTACTAATTGACGTGTCCGAGCGTTTTTAAAAAGTAAATACCTGAATTTTAAATGAATTTGTGCAAGACTTTATGGACGCACTGTATGTGTATATCAGTGAAATAGTGATACAACAGGCAAAAGTTATTAATTTTTTATCAAAACGTCGGCCCCGTTGGCAAACTTTAATTCATACGTCTGTGAGATTAATACGACCAAAACTAAAAAATCATCATCACTGAATCAATCAGAAAGCATTTTTTTTTTCATGCCAAAATATAATTTCCTATCTTTATTGCACTTTAAACATATCGGTGTAGCACGCCCATGGGTGTGCCATATATTAGAATGTTGTGCCTCTCCTTACCGATACATCGTAGCCACAGACTCGAGTCGTGTCTACCTGTAGTAGTGCTTGCCGCGCGTAATCATGGAATGCTGATGAGTATCAGGGCAACTAAGACATATTTATTTTATTACTTATCTTAGTGATGTGCTACTTCATCTACTTTTCCTGGCGAGCCGCCCCTGGTATCAAGTTAAAATTAATATCAAATACAAAGGTCTACAACAACCTCATAGTCTTGTAAAAAATTGAAGCTCCTAACTTGATACAATAAACAGATACGGCCTTTGAGAAATTACGTATAAGATCCTTCCTGTTGACCTAAAGTCTTAAAATTTGGCGCGAAGGAAGGTCTTATAGCACATGTACGAGAAAAAAATCCGAAAATCATTAATTTGCAATTATATGCGGAATTATTACGTGACCAACTTTTTCTCTAGGTCTATAAAACTTAGTACATTAGAACTCCTAACAAGGATATTTTTGTTTTTGTAGACATAAATATCTTCACTAACTATAAAGAGGACGAATGTGGAACATTAATAGTACAATCAATTAAATTAACCGGCAATATTCGTCCGAGCTTCCACTTTCTTTAGTAAATTAATGGACAGAGAGCAAAGAACGACGCGACTAGAATGTCTAAGAGTCGTTTTTGTGTTAGCGGCAACAGTCTACTTAACCAAAACCGGGAAAACAAAGAAACAATTTATAGTGAGAAGAGGAGAAGCGTTTTTTATCGCTCAAACAGCATACTGAAAATTAAATGAAACATCTTTTATTCATAAAATACACGAAGACATCCCCCGGAGTTATCTTTTGGGAAAGCGTCCAAAGATATTAGTAAAAAGTGTGTCCAATTTCTTTGGGACTAGACCGTGACGTCTGATGTATTAAAAAACTAACCGTCAAGAGTCGAGTGCGAAAACGAGCAAAAGAGAGATTGGGGAAAACCACCCAAAAGAAAATTGAACGAAGGAAAAACTTTTGCAAGAACGCTTGCCGACTGACTTTACATCTACATGGGATTCGAATGATTTAAATCCGATGTCCACCGACGAATCAATCATGCACCGTATTGTCCGCAAAAATTTCTTATCCATCATTCCCTCTGACTTTCTTACAATTTGTTCAATATTAGATATTAAAAATACAATCACATATGTTTCTCTTTTACCCGCGCTAGTTTGTGTTTATTCGTGCGTATAACGACTTTCCTTAGAAAACTTCTCTTATAGAGTGGTCAAACTTTTTAGCATGTCATTTGCCAAATAAAATAACAGACAACAAGAAGTCGTTTCTCTCTGTGTTGTTACTAATAAACTGAATGTATTTAATATACAGTGTGTCTTAACTTCGTTGCTCGCCATTGGGATCGCGGTTATTATTGAAGCTAGAGATATATACTTAATGCAAAACAAAAACCGATGCACGTCATACCCTTTGAGTGACGACGTCAGTTATCGACAGTGTTGCCAGCTTGTAACCAAAATATCCGAGTTAGGGAATTACACAGTTTTTTTTTATGAAAACAAGATAAATATACAAAAATTTCCCATAGTTTATATATTTGTTTACTGCATAATACCTTTTACCATCAACTTTAGTAGATGTAACACTTCTTTTGCTTTAATCTTGCCAAGATCAACCAATGGTACTATTCTGAAAAATCGATGTTTCATCCAAGAAAACGAATTGGTACAAGAATGCGTCTTTTTCTTTAATATATTCTTTTAAAAATACCAATCGTTTGAAAGCTACATGGGAAAGTTCCATAAGCCCTCGCTTTAGTTCAGCTGTTTACCATCCGAAGCCTATTTTCTTGAAAAGGCTTCTTAGAGAGTTAAGACAACCATCAAACAGTTCTCTGTCTTTTAATTTCTAACTTAAAGTTGTCAAAGTAACATGATGTTCTAAAAAAAGTTACAGCTTATGAATAACTGATATCCAATCTTTACACATCTACAACTCTCTTTTAATTAGGATGATTGTTTTAAGGTGATTCTAATAATTTATTTTTCTTAACTATTGTTGAAATTGCGCTTACAGTGGAAATTTATGGCAGCTGCTACACGCTAAGGATTAGTAAAGTAGAAATAGAATATCTAGACCTTAACATACTCTTTAAATTTACCCCTCTGTACTGCTGTGAAGGGTAACAATAGGCCATTGTTGTTAACTTTTTCCTAAAAATAGCTTCTTAGAGAAGGTATTAGCTCTTTGCACCGACTATTTAAATGCTTCGGCATTTTTCACAAATAGTAAATAACTTAATCGACAGAGATATTTATGTGCACTTTTGTTTCTATTAATAGAACAATTTTTTTAATGCTATTTATGAAAATATCTGGAGTTTTTGTTACAAAATAGACCCACAGCAACACGGAACTACGAACAATTAAGGTTAGGTAGTTTTGCATGAAACGTCAAACCAAACCAACGAACGAGCTGGCGCCACCGCAAATTCAAATTATATTAATTTATACAAGCTTAAATAAACAAAGTATTTCGTGAAGTGAAATATTTTGCAGGGAAGAAATTAACCGAAAAAAAATTAGTTGAGTCAATACAATTATTTACTAGACGAATATTTTCTTAATTTAAACGAAATCTTATTGGCTCAATTAAATTTTGTTAATTTAGTTTTCTCCGGAATTTCTTTTATTCATGCTTTATTATTATCATAAAATTTTAATTCCTTCAAATATTAGATGCAAAAATAATATTATTAAACTTTTATTCCCCGTACAATTCATTTATTTACTGCCAAAATTATAATTTAAATCCCATATTAAAAATGTGGTTGCCCGAATAAAAGCTTTATGATGCAGTGGTCACGTGACTATCTTCTTCCTTATTTATTGCATTCAGTAATAAGTCAGCGAGATAACGCGTGGACGCGCCATTTATGTGTTGTACAAATTTGGTTCCCGGCTATTCAGAGCGCATAGTTTATAATCTATTAGTTTTATTTTCTGCATTGTTTGTTTAAGTGACTTGTTAGAGGGTTGGGAAAAGATGTTGACGTACGATATGATTAGCTGTGAGGGTGTCATAAGAGCAATATTGAAATAATTCAGCACTTTTAAAATAAAGTACTAAGGAACATATTGTTTGCTATAACAGGGGTTAAAAACAAGACTGCAGAGCGCGAATTAGTGAAATAGTTTCAGCGCAAAGCAGAGTAAAGTGCGGTAGCTCTACACGTTAATAGTGTTATTAGAGCCTAAGATTTTTTGTTTGCAAGATTACATAATATCGTAAGTAGTAATTTACTAAACTTACTAGTTATACAGTAAAAAAGTGAAGACAGACCGACAGAACAACGCAACTGTAGCTTAATTGACACAATTATTTTAAAATATTTATGTGAAAACACATTTAATTGCGGAAACATTAACGAATTTGGTTGAATTAAACGTGCGTTGTGATATAGCATTTTAGGTACGTTTTCGTCCCAAAATAAATTTTAAATCAGACAATTACACTTCTATTAAATTTCTCAATAAAATAATTTAATTCGGCGAGTAAAATATTTTGTTGCTCGTTTTCAATTGAATATTTTTATAGAATTAATTCGTTTAAGGTTATCCGAATTAAATATTTTTTCAGTGTATAATTAAATTGGGAAAGTTTTAGAGAATTCTAGACATTTTTTAAATAATTATCCGGAATTTGCTTAAAATATTTCTTTTTGAGATTTGTCGAAAAAAGTGAAAATTGTCGATATGGCTTTTTGTTATTGCTACACAAACTATTTATTTGACACCTGTCAAACTTCGTCATTATTAAGACACTTTTCTACGCTGAATTTTCTTTTGTTTTCGATTTTCCAGGTACTGTCTTTTGTTTTTCTGATGAAAGCCATCTTGAATTTTTATTTTATTTTATAGTCCCAAAAATTACCTTTTCAACGACGTAATATGGCAACACCGCAAAACAAAAACAACCATGACAACGACTGTTGCCTTTGTTGTCTTTATAAAAAATTAAGCTTCTTAGTATAGCTCGACACAGGAGTCTGTGACTACCCGAAGAATGCAAGTAAAAAAAACTTCGTAGATTTACGATGTTTCCACATACCGTTACTTATTTATAATTTAATATCTGTGGGAAACCATGAATTTTTATGTATTCATTGAAAATAAATATTAATATATTTAAGAAAATAAGAGCATTTTGTTTTAATTTCGACATTATTCAAAATCCTTTCTTATTCTATTAATGCTGATATTAAAATGGCATAAAAATATGGAAACATAGTGTATAATCAAAGGAAACACGTGTTAGTTGTTAATTTTAATTGGTTCACTGGCGTCGCGTGCCACAACTGATCGATATTTGCGTATGACAGAGCTGTGTCAATAAGGAAGTAGTAGTAAATCGGGCGTAAGCTTTAATTCGTGCATTTTTGACATTAATACGACCAAAACCAAAGAATAATTATCACTGAATCAATCATAAAGTTTGTTTTCTTTTATCTATCTTTATTACATTTAAAACATTATTCTGTTCTCCTTACCGATTCCCCGTAGCCACAGACTGATGTGTCGACCTATAGATGCATTATTTTATTTAAGAACAAGAAGGGCCCAAATGTTTTCTAATGAAGGCAAAGTTGATAACATGATCGAATGTTATTTTAAATCAAACAAACAACCAGAACTTGCTTGCGCATATGTATTTTGAACTTAATCCCGAAAGGCAGCACCTACACAGGACCATTTTTGGAAGACTGCTTAACAATTTAAGAAATAACGGTACTTTTGAGAATAAGCGGGGCCCACATCAGACTCAAACTGAAGAACGAAAAATCATTATTAACGAAACTGTTAATAATAACCCCCAAAAGTTGATCGAGACACAAGAATCTCAAAATTATCCGTTCACCGACTTTACAAGCTAATAAATTTCATCAATACACGCCTCTACTTGTGCAAAAACAAAAATGAATAGAATAGAAGAATGGGCTTTTACCGATGGTTTCTTGCAAAGAAGATGTTTTTCTGTCAAAACTATTATGGGCCGATGATACCCGATTTACAAACTGCGGTGTTTCTAACAATCACAACAGCCATTACTGGGTAACAAAATACCCATTTAGTAAAACAAAGAATATTCCAAATAAGATTTGGTCTTAATGTCTGGTGCAGAATAGTAGGTAAATTAATTACATATTACATTTTTTTATAATACATAGTCAAATGTTATTTATGGACCTTAGATGGGCACATCTTTGGGGTGTCTTTGAAAATTTAAATGGAGACAGATATGCCGAGTTACTTAGAAGGCAGATTATTCCGGCAATCAGAAAACATTTCGATCTAAACAATTAAACCATATCTGCTTCCAACAAGATGGTTGCCCTGCGCACAATACTCGAAGAGTTCAGGAAATGTTTTTCATATTGGCAGGTAGTATATTTTATTATTATTGTTTAAAAGGAGTGCATTTTGAAACGGAAAGATAACCTAAAATTGATTGCTTATAACATTAAAGTTATTCTCTTATTCGATTTTCTTTTGATTTTCGAATTGAGTGGTTCTGTGTAGTTAAGAAAGTTTTTTCAACGCCGTAAATATCAAGTTAAACGCGTCGCAGTTGCAAAATTTCTCCCGACAAGTTTTGGTATATTTGAGGAGACTTTCTAGTGAAGTCACAAGCCGGACCATTTTCTAAGAATGTGAAAAAAGCCTATTTCGTGTATTTTGTTGTTTTAACCGGAGATCAAGACAAGCAGTGGGCTCTCCATGTGTACTGTGTCAGCCGTAGCATGTCATTGGTGCAGTGAATGAAAGAGAAAAGAAAAGTATGCCCTTTGCAGTTCCAATGGTATGACGAGAACCCACAGGTCGTTTCGTTGATTGCTGTTTTTGCATGACAAAGACTGAAGGTTATTCCCAAGAAGAAAAATGAAAGATCGAATATCCGAGTTTGCTTTCTGCCATAAGTCCTGTTCCTCACAATGCAGATTTTCCAGTACCGACTGCGCCTTTAGATTGGCAAGATAATATTTTGAAGAACAGTATACCAACCACACTTTTACTCCAGATTCCAGTTCCGGCGAGCCACATTTAATTGTTCAAAGTGAATTAAATGATTTAGTACGTGATTTGGGGTTCTCAAAGCAACAGTCAGAACTTCTTGGTTCTCGTGTTGAAGAGTGGAACTTACTAGCCAAAGAAACAAAAACTATGACTACTAGAAAAATAAATGCTACGTTTTCTGCATTATTCATTTATTTTGGAAGGATTATTATTTAAATATATATTTTTTTTGTTTGAGATTACAGTTCATCACAGTTTAATGCAGGAACTCAATGTGACACTCATAGAAACATGGTTTAAAAGCTGTTATTACTAAATGGAAATCTTATATATCTATACCATTCAGTGACAATGAAAGAAACCTTGCCTTTTCGCAAAATAAATCGTTGTCATAAAATATGCACAAATAAGTGCACATAGAGAATGAAATTGTTAAAAATAATATTTCAGCTAAAAAAACTATCTAAAGCTTATTTAATTGAGTACTTTACGTACTTAACTTCATACCAAGTAAAAGTAAAGTTTACAACTGAACTAGACTGATTACACAAACTGTACAAGTTTATAATGCAAATTTCATATTTTATTTGGCACGAAAATGCGCCGCTTTTTTTAAATTCGCAAATAGTTTTATGCCCTACTCTGATATTCCCTGCTCAAGATCCTGGATACGCTTATAAATTTAAGGAAGGGCATTCAAGTCCAAAACCAGCACCAATTGGCTTTGATACAAAACTCTACTGCAGGAAGTCGAGCCGCTTCCTCAACTAAGAGGACAGCAGCAAATTGAACAGGCGGTCGAGAATTTGACCGATTGTATTAATGTTGCTCTGGCAAAGGCTTCAGTCACAAGAATGTCTGGTTTTTCCAAGTTTGGAACCATACCTGATGATTTAAGGGAAACAATCAGGGAAAAAAACAGAGTGAAAAATAGGGCGTATCGTACTGGAGATCCGCGAATAAAAGCTGAAGCGAACAGGTTAAATACAGTCATTAAGCAGCGACTAAATGCGCGTGAATCCTCTCTTTGGGAAGCTAGGATAAGGGATTTAAATGCGGAGGATGGTAGTATTTACAAAATGTCCAGGGTCTTGACGAAAGGCACTCGGAAACCGATGTCGTTCGTCAGAGCCCAGGATAATGTCATTATATCGGATTGTAAACAAAAAGTTGAACTTTTCGCCGAAAAACTTTACGATCAGTTCAGCGAGAACCCATCTGCCGACCCAGGGAGAGATGATAGAATCTCCAGAACAGTACAGATATATCGCGGCATGGATCATCCAGTCCAAAACATTCAAGAAGTCACTATGGAGGAGGTGGAAGGTTTTTTGAATAATATAAACATCAGGAAGGCTCCAGGCTTGGACGGTATAAGAAACGCGGCACTGCGTAATCTACCGGGAAATATTATCAGGGACATAGTAAACCTGTCACAGGTAATTATCGAAGAAGGCCACTATCCGTGTGTGTGGAAGAAAGCGAAGGTCGTTTTGATATTAAAACCAAACGAAGATCCTACGCAAGTAGTAAGCTATAGGCCGATAAGCTTATTGTCAAGCCTGGCAAAAATAATCGAAAAAGTAATTCTCAGACGCCTGCAAAATTTTGTTTTCGAGCGAAATGTTCTCCCTGACGAACAGTTTGGTTTTAGGGGAGAACATTGTACTGTGAGACAGACTACAAGATTGGCTACAAGGATTCTACAGGGTTTTATCAAAAGAGCACACACGGGAGCGGTTTTCTTTGACGTTTCGAAAGCTTTTGATAAGGTCTGGCACTGCGGTCTGATATTAAAGCTAATAAGATTGGGGGCCCCCAGTTATCTAATTAAGGTCATTATTTCCTTTCTTGAGGACAGAAGTTTTGTAGTATCGTCAGAAGGCGCGATTTCAAATCCGAAACATATCAGGGCGGGAGTTCCGCAAGGATCCCCTCTCGCTCCGGTGCTGTATAATATTTATGTTCATGACATTCCGAGGGACAGATTTAATGAGCTGTTTTTGTTTGCTGACGATACTGCAATTACTTTTGTTTCAAAGACACCGAGGATATTGGTGTCTAGACTGCAAAGGCACATTATTTCACTAGAAAAATGGCTTTCGGACTGGAAGATTCGTCTGAATCCGGCCAAGACAAAGGCCATTTTCTTTTCGAAAAGCACGGTGAGAAGGCCCGAGACCCTGTTACGGGTAAACGGCATAAGAGTAAATTGGGTTGAAGAAGTTAAGTATCTGGGACTTGTTTTTGATAAAAGATTAAATTGGCGGAAAAATTCAGAGTTAAGGCTCAAGAAAGCTGGCAAGCAGCTTAGCGCCATTTATTGCCTCTTAAATAAAAAGAGCAAAATAGGTTACAGGACAAAAGTCAATTTGTACAAATCTTTGGTCAGGCCGGTCCTGACTTATGGTGTGCCAACATGGTGCATGATAAGCAGGGCCGAACACAACAAGTTTCAGATACTTCAGAATAAAGCCTTAAAAATCATTGCGGATGCTCCTCGGTATGCTATCAATAGGGTTTTACATCGCGATTTTGAAATTCCTACCTTAAACGAATTTTATAACAAAATTATTGCTAATTACTTCAGACGTACTGACGTCGCGACTAACCCACTGATCATACAGACTCATGTACAATCTCCGCTAGGCTCCACCTATAAATACCCGAAGAATTGGCTTCCTCCAGTCGTAGTGGGGAGGCACTGAACTGGAGGGCTCGACATGAAGGAGAAATAAGAAATTCAGATTTTGACAAAAAAAAAAAAAAGCAACATGAACAAGCTTAAATGCGCTCTCGAATCACTCCCAACTAACTAAGGCTTTGCCCAACCCAAATTGTTAATACGAAGTTCGGCCGATTAAAGCCACCGATTAAAGAAAGGGAGTTAAAGGCTGATGCCTGACTCAAAGCCAAGGAGGATCCCAAGTATTCATAATATAATTGCAACATTGAAACTCGTTCATTCAGCTGTCAGTCTTGTCAATTTTTTAAGTACTCACCTGTGAGAATCCGCAAGCTCTGTCCAAATATTTATTTCATCAATTAATGAATAATCGCAATATGTTAAAAATATTGTAGTTTAACAGCCTTGAGAGAAAAGTAGTTACATTCATTACTTTTCTAACAAAGTTTATTTAAATTGCACTTTTTCCCTACGCCATGTCTTGCTTTACTATTGGCTGTTTTTCATTATTTAGTTATAACTTACCCTGTTAGATAAGTAAAATCTTGTATATTTTCGTTTTGGGCCAAGCAGGCTAGTTTAGGTCAGTTCAGGTTGTCTTTTTGGGCCCCACCTATCCTGGGACACACTATACAGGGTGAGTCGGGAGGAATGGGCCTAACTCTAAATATGCTCATCTTATTAGATAAAATAAACTACAACCGGTACAAATGGCATATACGATTTGTGTATAAAGTCTGGAAATTTTTAAATGTAACACCCTATATATTTTTTCATTTATAGTTTTTACTTTAAATTTGTTACACTTTTGTTATAACATACTTTGTTCCTAATATCAGTAGTTTTCAAAATAACGACGTGCTCTGGAAATATCAACAAATTGTGTTTTATTTATTCTTCTTATAATCAATTTTCTTGAGCCAGACATCAGTCTTTTGCTGTTGTTTTTTGTTGTAGATATCTGGTCGATAACAATTTTGAAATGTCGTGATTTTGAATTTCGTATTTGATTTATTTTCTCATCTTCTTCTGTTTTGGTCTTAAGTGCTTTTCTTATTCTCTTTAATACATATCTGTATTATTTATCAGGGGGGGGGGGGGGAGCCAATCTTTAGGGAATTTGTGTTTCGAGTTTGGTAATGAGTGTATGTGTGTGTCTAAAATGAGTCGATTCGTGGATGTACTTGCTCGCGTATGGTATTTTTTATTAATTTTATCATAAAAAGTATTTAATTTGTACATTCGTAAATCCCTGTGCAGTTCGTCTGTCGGTACATGTCTTTGAGCGTCCGTTATTAAGCGTAAAACTTTATTTTGTAATAATTGTAATTTTTCCAGTCTCGTCTTGTTTACGGTGCACCACGTAGGTACACCGTATGTAAGTACAGGTCTTATTATTGTCTTGTAGATCAACGTTTTCGTCTTGATGCTTATTTTGCTTCTTTTGTTTAATAATAAATAGACTGCACTTAATTGGCCTTGTGCCTTTGCAAATCTCTCTGTCACGTTGTCGTTCCACAATAATATTCTGTCAACCGTGAGGCCAAGATATTTAATCTTGTTCCTCCAATTAATTTTTGCATCGCCACTCTTACTCTTGTTTGGGGTAGTTTTGTAATAGCTTTTAAAAAGTAGATTGCTTGGGTCCTACTATCATTTAGACAAAGTTTCCAAGAGTCCAACCATCTGTGATGGAGATTGATATGGCGTTGCAGACTACAACCCAGGGCAACTTCGAGGTTGCAGTAATCGCAGTATCATCAGCGAACAAATACAATTGGGTTCGCGGATCTCGCGGAATATCACTAGTATAAATATTGTATAATAAAGAGGCCAGTGGCGACCCCTGTGGCACTCCCGCCTTAATGTTTCTGACGTTTGAAATTGTATTTTCTGATGATACCGCGAATGTCCTGTCCTCGACGTATGAAATCAAAACTTTTACCAAATAATTGGGCATACCCAACCTTATCAACTTTAATATGAGACAATTATGCCAAACTTTATCGAATGCTTTAGAAACATCAAAGAAGACTGCTCCCGTTGATTTGTGGTCGTTAAATCCTCTCAGTATGTTAGTCGCTAGTCGCGTTGTTTGGCGCACCGTGCAATGAGCAGCTCGAAATCCAAACTGCTCCGGTGGTAAAATATTGTTGTCCAATACAAAATCGGTTATCCGATTTAGTATTAGTTTTTCAACAATCTTGCCAAGACACGATAATAAACTTATCGGTCTGTAGCTGACTGCTAACGTTAAATTTTTACCTGTCTTTATAATTAGTACCACTTTGGCTTTTTTCCAAGTATCGGGGAAGCAACCTTCTTTGAGTATAGCCTGTAGTTTTTGAAATAACGACGTGCTATGAAAATATCAGTTGTGTTTTATTTATTAATAAATAAAACACCAGTTCAGATTTGATGTAAAGTCATAAAAGCTGTCATTTTTACATGCAAAAATGTCTTTAACTGAAAGTGAAAGAATTACAATTCTTATAAATTTGAAGAAGTAGTCCATACTTGCAGTGGAGTGTAGGTAATAAATTAAAACAACACTTCTGCCTTCCTCCACAAATAGTATATATTTTCAAAATTTAACGATTGTCCCTACATGTTTCGACTATATATACAGTCATCTTCAGGGGAACTAAAAGGAATGTGTGAGAATACAAAGATAATAACCGGTACCATAAGAGACTTACCTATATCGAGTGTAAAATGGGATCCAATAGTTGTCTCAAATTAATGAGTACAACATTTAATATCGTAGCAAGTGAAATTTGTGTAGTTGAAGACTAACTTGAGGTAACTCAGAGTTGTGGATATGTAAATCAGCACATTTTAGTTATTTAAAAAATTTTTTGTTGACAAAAGTGAGAAAATTTAGTTATATTTAATGAGCATGGTGTGAAAATAAATTTTAATGATTAACATATTTATATTATAGCATGGTTTATATGGAGAAACCAAAAAAGAAAAGAAAGAAAAAATGTTTTTAAGTTATTTTATAAAAATATGAAATTTCATATCTAAGTGTATTATTATAAAAGAGAAGTAGAATGGGGGCTAAGCCCCTATGGGTTTAAATAGAACCACATTTTGATACTTAGCAAAAGAATTTTTTTAAAGTTTTTTTCTAAAATTTAAAAGAGAAACGAAATTTCGTGCGAACCACTACCACGTTTAACTTAAAAAGAATTTTTAAGGAAGGTGTGGTTAAAGTTTAAAATGAATGACAGATTTGACATGACATATGGCATAACAAATATCAGACTGTAGAAATCCTAAAAATTGAAGTGTTGGTGTAATCTAGTGTAACTCGATAATAGGTTTACAAAGTCTACAAGATATAGTGTACCTGATGTTTGAAGGTTATAATTGTTAAACACACAAAGTACCTGAATATGAAAAATAATGAGACATCTTGCTACGCTTTTATTTGCCCAAAGATTAATATTGAATTATCAATGACACAAAAGAATTTAATTGTAAATAAGAAAAAAATAAGAATTTCATTTTAATTTAAAAAAAAAGAAATTGATAACGAAGTTCAGCTGAGGGTGAGAGGCCTTGAGCGAGCGAGCAAATGCCCTAGCCCAAATGCCGAAGAGTAGGGGGGGTAATAAGGGGCGCCACCGTTTTGTAGCCAGGCCAAAACGGAAGCCTCCGCGATCTCGGTGGGACCTCACTCTCCACTGAACCTAATAATGAATAATAAAAAAAAATTAACAAAAAGCAAATTACGGAGGTTGTGTTGTGGGACGTCTCAAATAAAACTCAAAATTTTAAAAACACAATAATGCCGTTTATTAAAAGGAAAAATTAGTTTCCACTGACATTTATTTAAGCAAAAAAAGGAAAAATGAATGATTGGGTTTGATACCCAAGAAAATTAATTCAGGTAAATACTATACCAGCCCTGCGGTTATGATCACACCGGTTACACTTTAACAAAAAAAAAAAAAAATATTGGTTACACAAATAAAAGAATAGGAATAAAAACCTTACAGCAATATACTGGCCGGTTACGTTACCGATCAGCCAATTACGGTAGTTGATTTGCCGGTTAGTCGGCTTCAGGTGCACCCTAGGTAGCACCCTATGTACCGCTTGGGTAGTACTGCTGGTCGGCCCTAGGTTAGAATCCTAGGTAGAAGCTGTAGCGCCTCTAGTTGAAAGGCGTAAAGAGGTGCCTAGGTAAGGGGCTAGGTACACGCGCCCAGGTAAAAGGACCCCGATGACTATGGGGTCTCACACGTTTTTACGTTTCCTGACCTGCACTCCGTCGCTTTAAAATCCGGCTATGCCGTAAAAAAGCTTTCAATTCAATACTAAACTAAACCAAAGCAATTTAAAAGCTTTAATGAGAAAACGGTGTCCAAAATCCACTCACGTGTAAAAAAAAATTGGCTGGACACACGCTTTCACGACGGAGACAGGTCAGTAAGTAAGTAAGGAAGGCCGTAACAATCGCGCACGACCTCCCGGAAGAGCTGCAATCCTACCAACAAAATAGAAAGCTTCCTGTCAATAAAAAGGGCGCTAGAATTCAAAACCTCGTACCTACACAAAAACCTAATGAACTAACCTAGCCGAAGCGAACCCGTACAAATAATAAAATAACCACAGAGCGGAAACAAAAGAATTCTGGGTTACCATTGTACCCCTCCCTGCGCGACGGTGAAACTAAAGAAATTCGTTTTTAATTAACTAATAAATGGGCAATATAAATTATTACCAAACACGGTCACCCGTATACAACCAACGGTACATCAGATAAATATTTCCCACATCTAAGGAATAAGCGATATAATCGATCTCGCAAAGGTCGATAGATGTCAACCTAGAAACTAAATGATTTTACACCAATTACCAGCTTTAAATAAACACCCAAGTGGCTCCTACATTACATAACGATTAACAGATTTCAATACAATGCAATTGGCTGGTAAAAATCACCCGATAGCAGTCAATATAATATCAATAAGTTAGGTCGATCGAAGAGATTAAAATCGATAGTGACGCCCACTTCTATTTATATAAATTAAAGGAACAGGGTTTATTTATAACCAACACAGTGAAATGTCCCTAACGATCAGATTGTCACACCATTCTAGAACCAAACAAAGGAAAATATAATACGGAAAATCCACTGTATTTCCCACGAAAATGTATTTGACACAACCATAGCGGTAAGTCCTATAACTTACTCTATTTACACCGTCTGTAGCTGACTGTTTTTAGGCTACTAACTTAGGACACGGTCTGCCATTTAACAAGGGAGAAAAATCGACTTTCAACCCCTAAGCCAAGGGAGATATGGAATCAAGATGAAAGATAAGGTAAGGATCTGCTTTATTAACCAGGCATTCGGCAGCCAGAGACCGTTTTAACAACTCTTACATACCTATATAACCTTACGTACCATCGAAGGCAAAATTACCTAAGATCTCAGTCTGCAGTCATAGAATTCAAATAGTTATCTTTATTTTAGGTACAACACAAGCTGGATCAGCTACTCGAGGTAACGGCATTGCAAAAAGATAAAGGAGGAACCAGGTAATCAACAAATGGCATAAGAAAGGACAGCAACTTCTACACACCGAGAGAGAGAGCTATGTAACAGCGCAATGTTACAAGTAATATATATATATGTATAGCCTTATTTTTACTAGTAAAATGTTTTATAAATATCTATCTATATTAAATAACCACCGAAACAAATATATTGAAAGGTTCTTGACAAAAAGGTGAAGGCGACATAATAATAAACTTTAAATAAAATTTTGGTTTGTTTCAATTCACCACATACTAATGGTTTTTCAGAGAGAGGAAATGGCACTACATTATTGATTATTTCTCACACCTTGGCAAAAATAGGCTTTAACCGCTAGTACTAAAAATAAACCGTTACAACTCCCCTCTTCTTCGGCAGGAGAAAAACTTCCACTAAGAAGTTTTACGACGATAATTCAACTAAGTAATAACCAAACAAAAAAAAATTTATACTCGCGCCAGCACAAGAGAACACAAGGTACCCAGTTATGTATAATCCAATGAAGTTAACAGAAATATTCAGATAGGTAAGCTAACTCTAAATACGGAATCATATTTCAGTTATATGTACAAAATAATCACACGAGTTATCAATCAACTCCTAGACCAAAAAAAAAAATTGACGCTACTGACGTAGCCACTAATATAGCAATCAATCACTAAAAGCAATACAATAAAAATAATAGAAACCAAAAATCATTTCAAGCACTGTTGCACAGCCGACGACCCATGGAGACTCCGAGAGAGGAAAGGATGCAACCCCGAGCTGTTTGTATGGTATAGAGGTCAAAAAAAGCGAACTTGATGGATATCGGACTTAAGTTAGCATTGCGTTGCAACCAAATGTGACTTGGCGAACCTCGTGTACTAACCTCATACAAACAAACTCGCGGTACAACCCCGCACCCACAAGAAAGACCCAAGGAAAGCAAATACACAGCAGTACTTGAAAGGTGGAAAACTCAAGATAATCAATATCAACAAAAAAAAAAAATAACAGTTGTAACCCAGATGTTCCACCAATCAAAGGGAGTATGTTTTAGTACACATTAAACTAAAAGATACAAACGTGTCGATGACAACTAAATGTACCACAGCCTTCAACGGAAAATTTAATTAGGGTGTTCCGAAAGGCGGCTCTGCTCCTGGCCTGGCGTATCACACGAGACCTGCGGACGAGGTCATACGCAGTAGTTTAGGTTAACTGAATCAGGGGTCAGACAGCCACCCCCCACAATACAACTCTGCCCGCAAATCTGCCTTCAGCAGAACGAACATTCCACAAAAGACGGCAAAGCACCACCCAGGGGCACCAACGGCCCCTCAGCCTTTTCTATAGCAAAAAAAAAGAAGGCTGTATGTAAATAGGACAAAATCGGTAAATATAAAGTCGGGCTATACCCGAACCAAGACAAAATCGGTAAGTATAAAGCGTCTAAATGACGAAGTCAAAACCAATCAATAATCAATAAATCGCATCTGAGCGACATCAATAACGAAATTACTCCGTTACTTGCAATTCAGTTCCAACAGCGGCTTAAATCCCCAAATGGGTAATCTCACTCTATCTAGAAAGCAACGTACATCAATCAAAAATAACTCAAAGTCCAACAAAGTAAATCGAGCAAATATAACAACAACGCAAATCCAGCAAAAACAGAGAGAGAAATTACGTTCTCGTTGCAAATATCCCGTACTCAACACGGTTTACAAAAAAAATTACAACGAAAACCTACCACTAAAACTAAAAGGAAGAACGAAGCACCAAAAAAAAGGCCATCATAAATAAATAACGTCTCCAAGACGAGCGACAGCAAGGATCAACCGGCGTTAGCCAATCCATCCAAGCTAACCAAATAACTAAAAGACAAATCAAGGTAAAAGTAAAATACTAAGTCCAAATCAGGGTAATCACTAAAGAAAATCCGGCAAAGCCAAATTTCCAAGGAATCAAGTCAAAATCGGTAGGTACTGAAATCGTAAGTAAAGATAGAATGAAAGGAAGAAAAATAACGACAAGTAAAACCTAAAAGACGAAAAGAAAGTCAACTCCTAGAGAAAACAAAGTCGTACCCACTCCTGTCTTGTCTCACGCCAAGACAACAGCGTACACAACCACAGGCTGAATTGAGTGACCTTCAATTAAGAAATAAAGTAAATAAAAACATTAGGAAGAAACAAGCAAGAATAAAGGTTCTACTAAATGAACGCCATAAAACTAATACTAAAAAATGTTAACTGCTGGAGTGGCAACCTAAAGACATAATCGATAAGCAAGAAACTATTGTACCAAAAATCTACGAAAAAGCTAATAATATACCGAAGATACTGAAGGCGAAGATTCATATAACAGGTTTGCCACAACATTTACAAGTGAAGTGAGAAGCCAACTGAAGGTTAACAACTCAGATACTCATTGTAGTAAACCGCTGAGGGCCTGATTCACTACTAGCGACACAAACCGGCTGAAGGCGATTGGTCTGTCTCCGTACTCTTGATATGATTTCTACTATCACGGGTACGCCGTGCGGAGTATTTCTAACCAACTACATTCGGCCTGTCAAGTTTCACGCCGAGACAAAAACCGAACTTCATCAGAACTCCACATCCGCTGGAGTGGAGAGTGAGGCCCCACGTTGGGCGCCAAAATTTGCTACGCTTTTATTTGCCCAAAGATTAATATTGAATTATCAATGACACAAAAGAATTTAATTTTAAATAAGAAAAAAATAAGAATTTCATTTTAATTTAAAAAACAAGAAATTGATAACGAAGTTCAGCTGAGGGTGAGAGGCCTTGAGCGAGCGAGCAAATGCCCTAGCCCAAATGCCGAAGAGTAGGGGGGGTAATAAGGGGCGCCACCGTTTTGTAGCCAGGCCAAAACGGAAGCCTCCGCGATCTCGGTGGGACCTCACTCTCCACTGAACCTAATAATGAATAATAAAAAAAATTAACAAAAAGCAAATTACGGAGGTTGTGTTGTGGGACGTCTCAAATAAAACTCAAAATTTTAAAAACACACTAATGCCGTTTATTAAAAGGAAAAATTAGTTTCCACTGACATTTATTTAAGCAAAAAAAGGAAAAATGAATGATTGGGTTTGATACCCAAGAAAATTAATTCAGGTAAATACTATACCAGCCCTGCGGTTATGATCACACCGGTTACACTTTAACAAAAAAAAAAAAATATTGGTTACACAAATAAAAGAATAGGAATAAAAACCTTACAGCAATATACTGGCCGGTTACGTTACCGATCAGCCAATTACGGTAGTTGATTTGCCGGTTAGTCGGCTTCAGGTGCACCCTAGGTAGCACCCTATGTACCGCTTGGGTAGTACTGCTGGTCGGCCCTAGGTTAGAATCCTAGGTAGAAGCTGTAGCGCCTCTAGTTGAAAGGCGTAAAGAGGTGCCTAGGTAAGGGGCTAGGTGCACGCGCCCAGGTAAAAGGACCCCGATGACTATGGGGTCTCACACGTTTTTACGTTTCCTGACCTGCACTCCGTCGCTTTAAAATCCGACTATGCCGTAAAAAAGCTTTCAATTCAATACTAAACTAAACCAAAGCAATTTAAAAGCTTTAATGAGAAAACGGTGTCCAAAATCCACTCACGTGTAAAAAAAAATTGGCTGGACACACGCTTTCACGACGGAGACAGGTCAGTAAGTAAGTAAGGAAGGCCGTAACAATCGCGCACGACCTCCCGGAAGAGCTGCAATCCTACCAACAAAATAGAAAGCTTCCTGTCAATAAAAAGGGCGCTAGAATTCAAAACCTCGTACCTACACAAAAACCTAATGAACTAACCTAGCCGAAGCGAACCCGTACAAATAATAAAATAACCACAGAGCGGAAACAAAAGAATTCTGGGTTACCATTGTACCCCTCCCTGCGCGACGGTGAAACTAAAGAAATTCGTTTTTAATTAACTAATAAATGGGCAATATAAATTATTACCAAACACGGTCACCCGTATACAACCAACGGTACATCAGATAAATATTTCCCACATCTAAGGAATAAGCGATATAATCGATCTCGCAAAGGTCGATAGATGTCAACCTAGAAACTAAATGATTTTACACCAATTACCAGCTTTAAATAAACACCCAAGTGGCTCCTACATTACATAACGATAAACAGATTTCAATACAATGCAATTGGCTGGTAAAAATCACCCGATAGCAGTCAATATAATATCAATAAGTTAGGTCGATCGAAGAGATTAAAATCGATAGTGACGCCCACTTCTATTTATATAAATTAAAGGAACAGGGTTTATTTATAACCAACACAGTGAAATGTCCCTAACGATCAGATTGTCACACCATTCTAGAACCAAACAAAGGAAAATATAATACGGAAAATCCACTGTATTTCCCACGAAAATGTATTTGACACAACCATAGCGGTAAGTCCTATAACTTACTCTATTTACACCGTCTGTAGCTGACTGTTTTTAGGCTACTAACTTAGGACACGGTCTGCCATTTAACAAGGGAGAAAAATCGACTTTCAACCCCTAAGCCAAGGGAGATATGGAATCAAGATGAAAGATAAGGTAAGGATCTGCTTTATTAACCAGGCATTCGGCAGCCAGAGACCGTTTTAACAACTCTTACATACCTATATAACCTTACGTACCATCGAAGGCAAAATTACCTAAGATCTCAGTCTGCAGTCATAGAATTCAAATAGTTATCTTTATTTTAGGTACAACACAAGCTGGATCAGCTACTCGAGGTAACGCCATTGCAAGAAGATAAAGGAGGAACCAGGTAATCAACAAATGTCATAAGAAAGGACAGCAACTTCTACACACCGAGAGAGAGAGCTATGTAACAGCGCAATGTTACAAGTAATATATATATATGTATAGCCTTATTTTTACTAGTAAAATGTTTTATAAATATCTATCTATATTAAATAACCACCGAAACAAATATATTGAAAGGTTCTTGACAAAGAGGTGAAGGCGACATAATAATAAACTTTAAATAAAATTTTGGTTTGTTTCAATTCACCACATACTAATGGTTTTTCAGAGAGAGGAAATGGCACTACATTATTGATTATTTCTCACACCTTGGCAAAAATAGGCTTTAACCGCTAGTACTAAAAATAAACCGTTACAATCTGTGACTGAACGTATGAATTAATAGTTTCCATAAATTAGTAGTTTATAACAATTTTACAAAATTATTCTTAAAAAAGGAAGTTATAAAAGTTCATGGGAGGGCAGATACTACTGCACCGAAGCATATATTTAGAGACAAGGTTCACTGCAATTTTAAACAAAAATTATGATAACATTATAAGGAAAACAGTATAATATAACAAAGATTGAATTTAACAAACTAGAATGAATATTGGGCAGACTGACGCAGGTATGGTACAATTAACAATTAATTGTCAAGATTGAGTAATATATAATGGGCTGGAAAGAGTAATGATATATTAATGAAGCAAACACGAATGCTGTAGTACTAATGGGTGGCGCCGTCCCGCCAAGGACACCAACGGCAAAACACCAGGATCCGCAAATCGACCCCATAGCAGCAGCCTCAAAACTGAACCCGTGAGACTAGTGACCAGCCGATGCACTGATACTTGAGTCGCTGATTTAAAGGTCCAAAAGCGACCCCCAATGCCCACCGCAAGACGGTGACAGGACAACGCCAACCCCCAGAGACAAAAACAATCGTGATGCTATCTTAAATTTAGAGCATTGAAGAAATTTGTACTGCTATGAATAATTTGATCGTTGACGCAATTTATATTAGTGTTGTTAAAATTTTTATTAATTTCAACAATCTCGAGCAGGTCCAGCTTATTCCCCTTAGTACAAAAATGCAAGAGTTTAGTGTTTGTTTCAGGATTGAAAGTATGTTTGTTAGCTGATACATGTCTTGAAAAATTTGATTTAATATTAGAAGGTGATAAATTAAGTCTTGAAGCTCTTTCGATCTCCTTGCAATGTTCATTTATACGAATTTTAAATTTTCTACCAGTCTGCCCAATATACGCTGTAGAGCAGCCATCGGTCGAACACGTAACCTCATATACACCAGATCTATCCATGAGTGGGATGACATCTTTTGCATTGGAAACGAATGATCCTAAGGTGTGTTTAGTTTTAAAGCTTACGTTGAAGCCATAAGATTGAAGAATATTTTTGAGTTGATATGATAAGGGGCCCCAGAAAGTTAAGGAACAATATCTATTGTTATTAGGTTCTTTAGATATTAGTTGTTTGTTTAGATGTGTATTTAAATGTTTAAAATAAATTTTATTGATGTGTTGTTGGGGGTATCCATTATTTGCTGCGATTTGTTTGATAATGTTTAGCTCATTTTTGAAATTGGTTTGATTGAGGGGTATTAAGAATAAACGTGAAAAAAGGGAATGAAAAGATGCGAATTTTTGTGTATGGGGGTGATTAGAAATCCTTTTAGTTCTCCTAAAGATGACTGTATATATAGTCGAAACATGTAGGGACAATAATTTATTACAATTCTTATGATGGGAGTATATGGCGATAGGGTCAGGTCTTACGAGGAGGTTAAAAATCTATTTAATGATACATTTTCAACCCGAAATCCAATTTCAAAAGCAACTGTTCTAAAAACTATCCGACGGTTCGAAGAAACTGGAAATTGTAGAGATAGATCAGGACGACCAACAGTAGTTGATGAAGAGAAAAGTTTAGAAATTTTACAACATGTTGTTGAAACCCCTGTTTCTTCATTAAGAAAAATTTCTCAAGTAAGTGACGTCTGCCTCAAATCCGTCCATAATGTTTTAATAAAACATAAATATCACCCTTTCAAAATACATGTAGTTCAAGATTTTATCAAAAGATGATCAGAGCGAAGAATTGAATTTTGTGATATTATGATGTCAAGGTTTGACCAAAATAACCAGCTTTCAAATTTATAGTATTTTCGGACGAAGCAACATTTATGTTAAATGGTAAAGTCAATAGACACAACTGTAGGTTTTGGGCAAATGAAAATCCCCACTGGATGAGAGAAGGTCATACACAACGCCCTGGAAAATTGAATGTGTGGGCTGGGCTCCTGGGTAACCACAAGATCGGTCCATTTTTTATTGATGGAAATTTGACATCGCAACTTTACCTTGAGCTCTTGGAAACGCAAATAGTGCCAACTATAATACGAAATGTGATGGGTCCAAATTATGCAAGTACATTCTTCCGACAGGACAGAGCTCCTCCCCATTTTGGTCGAAACGTGCGCGAATTTTTGAATAACACTTTGCGGAATGGGTAGATCGGTAGAGGGTGTACAATCGAGTGGCCACCCAGGTCCCCTGATTTGTCGCCTAACGACTACTTTTTATGGAGACACTGAAAGAACAGAGTTTATACCACAAAACCTCAAGATTTGACCGTTTTGCAGCGTCGAATTTTGGACGAAATTGAATTAATAACGCCAGAAATGATTTACACCACAATTTTATTTTCAATTAGCACACTGTCAAGCTGTACAGGGAAAACAGTTTGAACATTTAATATAGGAAATATATATTTTCTAAATTGTACCAGTTATTTCGAAAACTACTGATATTAGGAACAAAGCATGTTATGCCGAAAGTGTAACAAATTTAAAGTAAAAACAATAAATAAAAAAATATACAGGGTGTTATATTTAAAAATATAAAATTCGTCCGAATTCCAGACAAACTAAAAGGCTGGCAACAACGGCAATATCGTCATTCGGTGTGTCAGATCCTCTTACACAACTGCACCAAATTTGGTTTAAATCGGTCAATAAATTGTGATGTTATTAAGCCGTCTCCAGACTTTATACACACAATGTATGTGGGGATTTAAAAGTTATAGAAATTTTAGTGGAAGGATTTACAAAATATTGTTGTTTTCTTTGTTTGTGGGATAGTCGTGCAGTGAATGAACATTATGTAACCAGAATTTGGCCGGAAAGGAGGAATTTCAACCGGGATCTCAAAATGTTAAACATGTGCCCCTTGTAGACCCAAAAAATGTTCCTTTGTCTCCACTTGGACTTGCGAAGACTATGAATAAAGAGGGTGAAGGATTTAAATGCCCAAGACAAGTCTTTCCCCAGTAGTAGTCGGGCTATCGTGTTGAACGGTCGAAATATTCGTAAAAAAATTGTTTATGAGAGTGTGAATAGCGATAAGAATACAATAGTGTAAAAAACATATAATGTGTGACGCGGACGAGGATGTGGAATGTAAGATCTGCAAAATGACTGTGTTGGACAATGATAGCGGAATGTTCTGCGAGGGTGAGTGCCAGTCATGGTACCACACCCCATGTGTTGGGATCTCGTTAAGTAAATACAAAAAGATTACAAGCGATATCTCGGAGATTCTAATTTGGATTTGTGAAAAATGTAAAAAAAAGCTCAAAACCTTAATGAAAGAGAGGAAATGTGATAAGGATAATAAAACTTTAATGGAAAGGGTTGAAAATATCAACGATAAAGTAAATGCCATCAAAAAGGAGCTAGAGAAAAACAATCAAAAACAAACTTACGCGCAGATAGTTACAACTATCAACAGTAACAATAAATCTGTGAAGCTGCCAGAAAACTTGCCCAGCATTCTCGTTAGACCAAAAAATGCACAGAGTAGCAAACAGACCTCAAGTGATTTGGAGAGAAAAATTAAACCAGAAAAAATTGGAGCTAGAATTAAGAGTAAAAAGGAACTATCCAATGGTAGTATAATACTTAAATTTCCATCGTCTGATGACTTGGAGAGAGTTAAATCTGAGGCAGAAAAAATTTTAAAGGAAGGCTACGATATCGTGGAGACATCACTCAGAAATCCAAAAATTAAGATAACTGGAATCAGCCTAAATTGCACTAAGGATGAGTTTGAAAGTCAACTTAAAAAAACAAAATTCTATCCTCACTGATGATGAATATTTTAAGATAACCTACATCAAAACTTTCCAAAATAAAACAACAAAAACAATCTATGCTGAATGCTCTCCGCCACTTTTCCGGAGTCTGATGCTTCTTAAACGGATGTATTTGGGATGGGAGCGTTTTCCAGTCTTCGAAGACATTAGTGTTCTTAAGTGTTTTAACTGCCAACTATATCATCACAAAGGTAATGACTGCACAAACAAAAAGGCGTGCAAGCGATGCTCAGAAGAGCACGATGTAACACAATGTCAGAACCAAATGAAGAAATGTGTGAACTGTGTCTTAGGCAATCAAAAGTATGGCACGCAACATAATGTTTCACATGAGGCCGGTGATTGGAACTGCCCGAGTTATAAATATTTTCTGAAGATGGCTAGATCACGGGTTAAGTATGGCTAGCATAGAACTTGACATCTTGGATGAAATCGAAGAAGAACAGAATAGGAGCCAACGGGTGGACCCAAGTACCTTTATTCAAACAGTGAGTAACGAAAACTTATCTTTCAGTGTTTTACATCTAAATATAAGCGGTATAAAGACAAATTTTGACGGCTTTCTGGTGTTTTTGGAGACCTATAATTTGTCTTTTTTTGATGTGCTTGTGCTGAGTGAATGTCATAAACTTGAGAACTCCAACCAGTTTAATATATCAGGCTATAGCACTTATTATAATCATGCAAGTTTTAATTCATATGATGGGCTGGTCATCTTTACAAAAAACAACTTAAATCCACGTTTTT
Source organism: Polydrusus tereticollis (assembly GCA_963920685.1). Lineage (NCBI taxonomy): Eukaryota > Metazoa > Arthropoda > Insecta > Coleoptera > Curculionidae > Polydrusus > Polydrusus tereticollis. The sequence continues at coordinate 34,598,681 of OY987335.1, forward strand.
AAAATTCTAAACTTAACTTATCAGGCATTACTGTAACAAAAGTAGGAATTAATTTAAACAACTGTTGTTGTAACATATATGCTGTTTACAGATCACCATCATCAAATACCAATTTATTTCTGGAGGACATAGACCTATACCTTAAGTCTCAACAATGCGTTGACCAATTCGATATCATTCTAGGAGACATAAATATTAATCTGTTGAGTAAAGATGATCAGTCTGTGATTAACTATAGGGCCCTAATGAATTCAAACGGGTTTGTGCCTCTGTGTATTGGCGTCACAAGAGAAGTATCTAGCACCTGCTTAGATCATATTTTCCTAAGAAATAAAATTAAATTGCAAACAAACAAATTTGTCTCAAACACAATTGTTCATGATATCACAGATCATTGGCCAACAACATTAATTATATCAAAAAATAATAACAACACAACATATAATAATACAAACACCATCAAAAACAATAACAATCAAAGCAACACCTCTTATAGAATAGACTATGAAAAACTAAAAGTATTGTCACAAGCAATTCCCTGGAACGACACGTTAAACTTTGTAAATCCAGAGGACGCTAAAAATTATCTAGTAAAAAGCCTAAAGCAGATCACACAACAATCTGAGAAGGTGATCAACATAACAAACAAACACAAAAAAATAAAACCGTGGATTTCAAACGGTATTATCGTGTCTATAAAAAAACGAGACAAATTAAAAAAAGACCTAACAAAACATCCTACGGAACAAAAACGACATGCATACAGAGAATACAGAAACACACTTAAAAAATTAATAACAGACACTAAAAATATCTACTACAGGAATAAAATAGACGAAAACATGGGAAACGTAAAAAAAATATACCAATTAATAGGTGAGGCAACAAACGAAAATACAACAAAACAATCACTGACGGAAATACAGCAAAATGGACTACCAAGTACAAATCCCAAAGAAATGGCCGATGTCTGTAATGAATATTTCATTGATATTGGTAAGTCTATGTCGGCCTCAATCAAAACTCCGGCAGATCCATTTAAACTTGACTCAACCAAATCAGCATCGTCTATGTATTTAAGGCCAACTAATCCTAGTGAAGTTACTACATATATTGCTAGCCTTAAAAATAAATGTTCCTCTGGGTTTGACAAAATAACTACAAAAACAATAAAACTTCTACATCAGGAACTTAGGGAACCTATTGCACACATTATCAATTTGATCTTTAAAACAGGCATAGTCCCCAAACACTTTAAAACATCTATTGTAACACCCATACATAACAGGTAATAAAAAAGATGTCGGAAATTATAGGCCCATAAGTGTTATCTCCAACTTGGCAAAACTGTTTGAAAAATGTCTAAAAACACGATTGGTTAATTATCTCAATAATAATAAAATACTGTCTGAGAACCAGTTTGGATTTATTGAAGGGTCTAATACATCCACAGCTATTCACGAGTTGGCTGACTGTGTGACTGAGGGTCTAAACAATAACAGGAAGGTTATTGCAGTTTTTATGGATTTGGCTAAGGCGTTCGATACTGTCTCTCATCCCATGCTAATTGAGGTGCTTGAGCGGTATGGGGTGCGGGGAATCGGGAAGGAAGTCTTTGTAGAATATCTGCGGGATCGTCCCCAACGCGTGGCGATTGGCAACGATTTGAGTAATGAAAGAGTGGTGGAGCACGGTGTACCGCAGGGTACGGTACTGGGACCGATCCTGTTTCTGCTGTACATCAATGCTCTGTGCAAGCTTGACGTGGGGGGGAGGATCATCGCTTATGCGGACGACACGGTCATTGTTTTTTCCTGCCGGACGTGGGAGGGGGTCAGGGATAAGTTAAGGTCTGGCTTAACAAAAGTTTTAAATTATTTAGACACTTTTCAACTCCGTTTTAATATACAGAAAAGACAATATATGGCTTTTTCTCTAACAAAGGCAAATAGACCAGACTTTGACCGTATCCATTTGGAAAATCTCCCTGAACCTCTTACTCCGTGTGACAGGATTAAGTACCTTGGAGTATTTGTGGACAAACACCTAAAATGGAACGATCATATATTGTACAGCACCAAAAAAATTAGATGCCTAATCCATAAGTTTTATATGCTGAGAGAAATTTTAAGTAGGAAACTCCTAATAGCAATTTACAAGGCTCTAGTGGAGCCATTACTTGGTTATGGAATTCTAGTTTGGGGAGGGGCATATGGTGTGCATCTAGAGCAGTTAAAAAGAATACAGAATTATATTGTCAAAATTATTTTTAAGAAACCACAAATGTATCCAACTCACTTACTGTATTCAGAAATCTTAAACTTGAAAAGCCTCTATATTCTTACTGTCTGCAATTTTATCCACCTAAATAACAAATACCAGAACAAATATATAACACACTCATATCGAACAAGAGCTAATGCAAATGAACTCTTTAATGTCACTCTATCAAAAACCAGCTTGGGGCAGCATTTTGTTACTTACCTGGGCTTAAAAATATATAATGGAATTCCACTAAACATTAGGTCCATAAAAAACAAAAAACATTTTAGGTCTGCTTTAAAAAAAAATTTCTCAGTAAATTCCCACGTTTTATTAAGTATATTTTAGTCCTAGTTTCAGCCTAAACTGTGATGTGTGTGCTATTAAGAATATCTATGTGATTTTAACAGCTGTGATACTGAAAAGTAAAGTCTTGTATTTTGTTTCACTGTTGTAAATTTTTGTGAACGGTTTATCCTTCTTGAACTAATTGTATATTTTTTGTTTTTAGTAATTTCTTATAGTTATAATTATTTTACCTTTCTTTCTTTCTTGTCTAAAATACTAAATCTGCGTGGATAACATTTAATATTTCTGCAAAAATACAAAGAGCACATACAGGTATTCTTTACCTAGGTGCTTGACAAACTCAGTTTAGGGACGCATTATGTATCTGTATTGTAACCATTAAGTGCAAATTGTATTGTAAATATTTGGGTTTTGAATAAATTTGAATTTGAATTTGAAGTTAAGTAATGTCAAATTAAAGGAAGGCACCATGCAAAAACTCCAAGCATGAAACTCATTTCTTCTTTCAAGTATAGTAAGGGGATTTTTAGGCAACAATATTAATGCTTTGAACTACGAACCACTAGATAATGAACTTCTAGACTCCTACAAATCGCTTGGTTGCCGAATGCCTATAAAAATGTACTCTCTCCATTCCCATTTATCATTTATAATTGACCGTGTTTTTTTCAAAATATTTATCCAGGTGTAGTTTTTTTATAGCATTAAATGAAATGAAAATTCAATATGGCTTCCATAAGAAAACCAAAGGTAGTGTTGTAAAATTGAAAACAAAAGAAGATTGAAAACTTTCGCGATGACGAGAATATTCAACACAAAAAAGTGTCCTAATAATAACAAAGTTTGACAGATGTCAAATAAATAGTTTGGCTAGGATAACAAGAAACGATATCGACAATTTTCAGTTTTTTCCAACATATGTCAAAAAGGAACTATTTTTAGCCAATTTCGGATAATTATTTAAAACAGGCATAGAATTCCCTAAAACTTTCCCAATTTAACCATATCTCTAGCTTCAAGAATAACTGAAATCTCAATGGTGAGCATCGAATTTGGGACACACTGTATTTAAAAACACACACATACACATTGCGAACTGACTGAAGTTATGCAAATGCAATGTGATCTCCGGGAAGTTTTGCAAAATGTTTTCATTTCATAACTATGTATTGTTGGACCTGGATTAATTTTTCAAATTATGTGCCATTGTATGCTATTTAGTATTCATGGAAAAGTGGTCTGGTAAGCAGCGTGCTTTTGCAATAAATCGTATTAAAATTGCGCAGTTGCTGCATTTCGAATTCACCTTGCGATTCCTATACCGTATATTTTCTATGAGTGAACAACAATGAATTAACCCCTTTTCCAGATGGTTAATTATATGAAAAATATAATAATATAAAAAAGACGTATACAAATATAACATTTTACACTAAATAAAAGGATTATTTGGTTCAAATATGAGTGTACACAAGCAAATGTTTGTTAAATCTAATCCAAACAAATGTGTTTAAAAATGTTCGTAGTTTGTATCCATATTGTTGCCTAAAAATCTCGTCACTACACTTACAAAGCTCTGAGTTCTTGCGTGGTGAACTTTTCTCTAAAATTAACATCGTCCAGCAATTTTCTAATTTGTGGCCCAATAAAAAGCCTTCTTTTAATTTGGCGTCACTTAACTGGGAAAAGACTTGTCCTAGGTATTTAAATTTTTCACCCTCGTTATTCATAGCCTTTACAATGTTTTTCGTTTTCCCAAGTTTAGTGTGAAGAGGAGGCAAAAGGACATTACTTTGGGTCTCCAAGTGACGCTTACTTAACGTATTGAGATCCCGGTTGAAATTCACTCTTTTCCGGCCAAATTTTCGTTACATAATGTTCATTCACTGCACGACTGTCCCACAAACAAGCAAAAGAGCAATATTTTGTAAATTCTCCCTGAAAAGTCCCACTGAAATTGATATAACTTTTAAATCCCCACATATCTGCCAGTGCCGGTTGTAGTTTATTTTATCTAAAAGGATGCGCATTATTTCATAGGTTTCTTTCATTGTCACTGAATGGGCTACTGGTACAGTACAGCTTTAAAACTATCTTTCGATCAGTTCATGAACAAGCGCCACTCACAAGGCGAATGCTCGATGTTGAGTTCCAGCATTAAATCGTCGATATCAGTACACGCCCCTAACGATATTCCATATTGTAAAATACAGAAAACGTAGCATCTCTTTCCTAAAAGTTGTAATCTTTGTTTCTTTGGCTAGTAAGTTCCACTCCTTAAGACGGGAACCAAGAATTTCTGAGTGTTGTTTTGACAACCCCAAATCAGGTACTAAATCATTTAATTCACTTTGAACAATTTTCTGTGGCTCACCGGAACTGGAATCTGAAGTAAAAATAGTGTTGGTATACTGTTCTTCGGAGCTGCCTGATGATGCGTCATTATCCCAATTATCTCCCAAAATAATATCTTGCCAATCTAAAGGCGCACTTAGTACTGGAAAATTTTCATTGTGGGGAACAGGTCCTATGGCAGAAAGCAAATTCGGATATTCGATCTTTCGCTTTTCTTTTTTGAAATAACCTTCAGTCATTGTCATGCAAAAATAGCAATTGTCAAAATGATTGGTAGGTTCTCACCATACCATTGGAACTGCAAAAAGCATTATTTTTCTCTTTCCGTTTATCCACTGCACTTATCACACGCTACAGCTGACACAGCATATACACAGTGTGTAAAAAGTCCCGGACCGGTCAATTATTTAAAAAATGACGCACAATATAAAAAACTTTCGGTATAAAAGTTGTAGGCCTTAAAAAAATCTATAAAACTGGGACACCTGTAATTATACCGGGTGCCTCAAACAGTCATGGTAAACAAAACTTTGGTTTATTTAAATGGAATGACCCCTTTTTAATCGCGTTATCTGATTCCTCTAAACATTCTAAATAACAATTATGAAATATGTCATATGGCTAAACCCAATAGTTTAAGAAATAATTTGAGTTAAAGGACATAAATACAACAGGTAAGATATTACCTACATTTTGCATTTTTACAAGCTGGTACCAGAGTGTTTTGCGTTAAAACTGTAAAAAAACATAAAAATTGTACTAAATGTACCCACGCAACTTTTGTCAAAAATTTAATAACAATTAGATTAAATACAAGCAGTAAAATTAATAACAAATTTACAAGAAGAAAAATAAATTTAAGTAAGTCGTTATTTAATTAAATGTTGAGAATGTCCCCCTCCCACAGTTTGACAATGGGCTAGGTTATATTAAAATTTGTCGATGACGTTTTGTAACATTTCTTGGTTAATAGATTCACATTCTTCAATAATTTTTCTTCTCAATTCGTTTAGATCTGCAGGTTCTGTCGCATACAATTTATTTTTTAGTTGTCCCCAGAGAAAATAATCAAGGGGCGTTAAGTCTGGCGACCTAGCGTGCCATTCTATGGGGCCCCTTCGCCCTATCCAGCGGTTAGGAAAAGTATTATTTAAGTAAACTCTAACAGCTCGCCCAAAATGAGGAGAAGCTCCGTCCTGCTGAAACCACGTATGTCGTAATAGTGGTCCTACTGTATTGGTTATTGCTGGCACAATTTGATTTTGCAGCATGTGGAGATAATATTCTGCATTCAAATTCCCCTCTATAAAAAAAGGTCCCACTAATCTATTGCCAATAACACCGGCCCACACATTTACTTTTTGGGGGTGTTGAGTGTGTGTTTCTCTCATCCAATGTGGGTTCAGATCAGCCCAGTAACGACAATTATGTCGATTGACATTCCCGTTTAACATGAATGTTGCCTCATCCGAAAAAACTATTTGATTAAAAGAATTGTTATTTTCTTTCTGTTTTTGCATTATTACTTCGCAAAATTCCATTCTACGTTCGAAATCGTCTTCTGATCATTCCTGGACTAAAGTTATTTTATAGAGGTAAAAATTACTATTTTTTAAAACAATTTCAACTGATTTAAAACATACATCAACTTGGGTAGCAGCTTTTCTCAACGACAAATGTGGGTCCTGAACAAAATGAAGTAATGTCTCTTATTTTTTTTTCCGGAAGGAACTTTATCTCTGCAACACCCGGTTTCCTCGAATCTTTGAACTGTTCTCACAACTGTAGATTTTGATATAGGCTGTCGATTTGGGAAAGTTATATTGAAAAATTGCTTTGTTTCGGTAACTGATCTTTGTCGGTCTCCAAAACCTCTGATTTGAAGTTATACGTTTCCTTTTGTGCCCTTTAACTCAAACTATTTCTTAAACTAATGGTTTTAGCAATATGACATGTTTCATAATTGTTGTTTAGAATATTTAGAAGAAACAAAAAACGTGATTAAAAAGGGGTAATTCCATTTAAATAAACCAACGTTCTATTTACCATGACTGTTTGAGGCACCCTGTATAATTACGGGTGTCTTAGTTTTATAAAGCTTTTTAAGGCCTACAACTTTTATACAGGAAGTTTTTTTTATATTGTGCGTCATTTTGTAAATAATTGACCGGCCCGGGACTTTTTACACACTGTGTATAGTGAACCCACTGCTTGTCTTGCTTTCCGATTAAAACACCAAAATACATGAAATAGGCTTTTTTCACATTTTCAGAAAATTGTCTAGCTTGTGACTTCACCAGAAATTCTCTACAAATATAACAAAACTTGTCGATATTTGGCAAATGCAGCGCGTTTCACTTGACGTTTTCGTCGTTAAATTATAATAATTTATTTACTAGCAAATATTGGTAATTATTAAACCTCGTAAAAACGACAAGCACAATTTCCACAATAAAAATAAAATGAAACGGCCCAACAATAGCAATTTATAAACGAGTTTGTTTTAGGCAGGTAAGAATTGTTTATGTTAATTAACTGTTTATTTGGGAATAGCCTCAAATTTATAAATATTACTTGGAAGTATTTACTTGTTTGACGCACCCAATTCAGAATAACATAAATGACGAGCGTGGATGACAGCAGACATCATGAGAACATGATGTGATACCAAAATGAAGAAAATTACACTGGATAATATCAATAGTAATATGTTAAGTGCATGTAAAATTGCTGAAAATCATGCATGAAGGTTTGTTGCCCTAGAAACAGCTTGAATGCATTTTTATTGTTATTTACCAAAAAGTGCCCGACCGAACGGAGGGCACTTTTTAAGGTAAATAACAATAAAAATGCATGAAAGCTGTTTCTTTAGGGCAACAAATCTGAGTGCATGATTATCAAGCCATTTTACATGCACGAAATATATTTTTTAGACTATTTCCTGAATCATTTTGATAAATTGACGCGAAATTGTCAAAGCAGAAATTTCAACTTGTTGTGACAGTGACGGTTATTCTCGTAGGTAACCAACAATGAAAAACCAGAAGAGTGCAATTTTCAGCTCAATCGCGACCGAGGGCTGATTTTCACCGAAAATCAAGTGAAAAGCGCATTGTAGTTACAGTATATGAGGGAAATAGTCAAATCTATTTTTATTTCACCCAATAGTACCTCACATTACCAACCTGTGGACCAAGGATTTATTTAGAATTTTAAAATGCCCTACAGAAGCTACCTTATTAAGATGCTTTTAACATGTATAGACAGTGGTTGTCCTCTTCAAGAAATCGAAAATAATATTACCATAACCAACGCCTTGATATAGGTTTCGGTGGCCTGGTGCAATTTGTTTTCAGTGACAATAAAAAAAAATGCTTATAATATTAACGACTTCCAAGAAGAAGATAATATTCCGCTCGCACAACTGTTTTCTAACGTTAAGGACACTCTATTGCTAACGATTTGCCAACAGTAAGTGCAGAGTTAACTATCATCAAGTGTATTGAAGAGATCCAAGAAACGGATGAAACTACTCTCAACTCTGAGACAGAGGAAGAGGAACCTGAACTTGCTCCAGTGTCGAAAATATCTAGCCTAAGACTTAGAAAACTGTTTAAATAATGTTAACAATTTTGACAAGTCTACAAATATTTCTCAATTGCTATTAAAATGTGGATCTGAATTTTACAGAAATAAAATAAAAAATATGAAGCAATCATTAATATCTGATTATTTTAAAAAGTAAGAATTTCAAAGCAAACATACAGTACATTGTATAATATACAGCGTGTCCAGAAAAGTTCTAGACATATAGGATTTTCTTTATTGTTGATTTTACGCAAAAAAGCTAGGTATTCTTTATAAAAAGTTCTGCTTCATGCGCAAATAATATTGACACATCAAAACTTAAGATTTCATGTACAGGGCGGCAAAAAAATATAAAAACACACAATTACGTTAAGAGGAAGTACCCTCAAATTTTATTTTGTAGCAAATTGTTATAAGAAAACTCTACTAAGGACTACAAAATGTGGTCAGATACAATTTTTCGTTGAAATATTTTAATTTACAGGGTACCATCAAAAAGCCTTTGGATATTATTTTTTTATTTTATTTCTTTAACAGTTACCTGCAACAATTTTGCAACAACTATGTGCAATACTATAGTAACGAATACTGACATGTTAGTCAAAAATTATTTACCATTTCTCGACTTATTAACAAGAGTTTTTCGTTACTTTCGTCATGGTTGTACTTATCATCGGAGATCACTATAAACCTATCAGGGAAGCCGCACTTATATTTAATACTAGACACCCTGACAAAATGGTATGTAGCGCCACTATAGCAAACGTAATGAATAAATTTAAAGCTACTGGTTCCGTCGAAAATGTATTTAAGAAACAACACAACAAATGGTCCACAACAGAAGAAAAGCAACTCAATGTAATGCAAGCGGTTATCGAAGACCCAAAAATTTCTTTAAGAAAATTGTCAAAAACTATTTCAGTTGACGTCAAAAAGTACTGCTAGTAATATTTTAAAAATAAATAAATTACATCCAAATAAACCGAAATACATTCACACGCTTCTTCCTAGAGATTTTGAATCCCGTTTCCTATTTTGCGCGTGGTTCCAAGGCGAGTGCGAAGTTGATCCTTTTTTCGCAAGAAAAATATTATTTACATATGAAGCCATGTTTAGTTCCAGTGGCGTGGTATGCTCACAATTGTCGGTGGTGGAGTGACAACAATCCAAATTTTATAATCAAATGCCGTAGTCAATATTCATTTAAAACCAATGTTTGGTGTGGCATTTTTAATGATCGGATCGTTGGACCATACTTTTTCCGACAAAATATAAATGCTGCCATTTACCTGGACTTCTGAAGGAACCAGTTGTTTCAATTTCTTGACGAACTGCCACTAAATATAAGACGTACAATTTGGTATCAACATGATCGAGCTCCATGCCATAGTACTAACTCAGTAACTGGGTATTTGAATAAAGTATTTCCACACCGTTGGATAGGCAGACGTTCAAATATTCCTTGGCCAGCCAGGTTGCCTGACATCACACCCCTGGATTTCTTTTTATGGGGCCGATTAAAGGAAATGTATGGGCATAGACCTTTTTAGGATATTGACCATCTTGAAGCAGTAATAACAAACTGTGTTCAAGAATCACTCCCAATATGATACGGGCGGCAGTAAGAGAAATTACAAGGCGTACTATAGTTTGCATGGAAAGAGAAGGGGAGCATGTGGAGAATATTGTTGATTATTCACATTCACAATTTATTTTTACCCTAAGAAAATTAAATGTTTTTAATATTCCTGATAAGTAGATAGGTTGATTTTAGAACATGAACTAATCTCGCATTTTAAAGGGAAATGAAAGTCTGTCTTTACCACCAAAATTTTTTTAATATTAACTACACTACACCCTAGATTTGGGTATCGAGGGCATATATATGGGAGGGATTCACCATATGAGTTAGATGTTCAATATACATTCAAGTTTGAAATTGAGTCGGACTAGTTTCGACCTTAGAAAAGATCATCATCAGCAACTCTATATAATTATAATGTAAACAAGGTAAAACACAGTAGTGGATGGTTCAAAAACGAACTAAAAGGTACCTAAATTTAACATAAAACAAACCTTTAGTTCTATCTTACATCTAAAAATGTTATATTAAAAATTAAAAATTAACCCACCTTAATTAAAAAGTCTATTCCACAAAGAATACCACCACAAATTCAAAATCATAATCCTTTTCTCTCAATAATATATGTAATGAAAATAAATAAAATCATTTCTCTACTAGCATGGGTCAAGAGTAAAAACAAACTTGTTTAAGACCTATTTCTCCTACTGTTTACAGTTATTAGCTTACGTCAAATAAATATAAAACCTCTACACTCAATACTCAACAAGTGTATCAACTAACCCCTTATTCTTAACCTATTTGTGTAGCCAAAGGGACGTTTCTAGTCAGGTCCATGGGCAGGCACACACATTTATTGAACCATCCACTACTGTGTTTTACCTTGTTTACATTATAATTATATAGAGTTGCTGATGATGCTCTTTTCTAAGGTCGAAACTAGTCCGACTCAATTTCAAACTTGAATGTATATTGAACATCTAACTCATATGGTGAATCCCTCCCATAATATATGCCCTCGATACCCAAATCTAGGGTGTAGTGTAGTTAATATTAAAAAAATTTTGGTGGTAAAGACAGACTTTCATTTCCCTTTAAAATACATAACCACAGACCATGGACTACTTCTTAAATCTAATCTCGCATTATTTTTTTACGTAATTGGTTTCCAACAAGAGGTAATGCATGCTCAACGTGTTTTTGATGGTACCCTGTAAATTAAAATATGTCAACGAAAAATTGTATGTGACCACGTTTTGTAGTCCTTAGTAAAGTTCTCTTATAACAATTTGCTCTAAAATAAAACTTGAGGGTAGGTACTTCCCTCCTAACGTAATTCTGTGTTTCTATATTTTTTTGCCGCCCTGTAGATGATGTCTCAAGTTTTGATATGTTATGAATATTATTTGCGCATCAAGCAAAACTTTTTATAAAGAATTTTTTTTTTTTCGTAAAATAAACAATAAAGAAAATTCCCATATGTCTAGAACTTTTCTGGACACGCTGTATATGTTAGTATGTACGTGTAGTATATAGATATTGGTAAATTGGCTGCATCCTATTTAATTTTATTTCCGATAAATTTAAACACAAATATTTAAAATTATTTACATACAGGGTGTAATTTAATTGAGTGCCGATACTTAAGGGTGATAATCTATGAATGATTCTAAGATAAAAAGTTCATATGGACATATGTCCTAAACCTCTTCATTTTTGAGCTACAGGGTGTTAACATTTTAAGAAAAATATAACCTTTTTATATAAATCACTCTTAGATATTTTTATGAAATTTTGTACATACCTTTTAATCAATAAGGAGCATTTTTTGACCTAACAGATTTATAAAAATTTTTACCAGTGACGTCCGTACGGGGTTTGAACTGAATATTTTTAAAGAAAAAATGGATACGCCACTGCTTTTTCTAAAAACGAAACTTACTTTTGAAATTCCCATTTATTTTAAAGCAAATTTCGTTTATGGACTTACTTTTGTACGACGCACCGTTTTCGCGTAAAAAAATAAAAACAAAAAAAACATTTTTTTCTTCGGTTCATTGAGACTGCTTTTATTTATTTTGTTGAATTTGGTTGGCACCCACCATGAGTGGAAACACTTTTTTTGGGACAACAATTTATTTTCTACTCACCAGTGACATTCAACTGAACGTTTGAAAAGAAAAAAACGGTAACCATATTAAATGCCCTCTTAAAGCAAATCAAATAAAAATCAGTAGGCTGGGTAAAGCTACATCAATTTTGACGTTTCTTTTCATAAAGACAAAAGGCCTGACATTGATTTTGCATTATTAAATAATTATTATTACAGTAAGACGTTAAATTATAATAAAAGAATGGTAAATTTTACAAACAATGAATTAACTGACATGCATTTTATTTATGGGCTTGCAGACGGTAATGCATACGAAGCCAGGCGGATATACCAAGAGCGGTATCCAAATCGCGTACTACCCGATCCGAGAACATTTTCTAGGATTCATAGACGTCTCCACGAGACCGGAACTTTAAAAGTAGACCACAGTGCTAAAGGAGTCCATCAAACAGTAAGAACACCGGAACTTGAAGAAGGAATTTTACACGAAATTGAGGAGAACCCCGAAAGTAGCACGAGGAAAATCGCGGCAACATTTAATGTTTCACATTTTCTTGTTTGGAAAATTCTCATCGAAAATTTAATATACCCATATCACATTCAAAGAGTCCAGGCATTACTCCCTAGAGATTTCCCGATGCGCATTAATTTCTGTGTGAGGTTTCTTCAAAACCTGATGGAAAAACCGTTATTTGACAGGCACATTCTTTTTACCGACGAAGCTAATTTTTCTCCAAACTCAATAAGAAATTTCCATAATAACCATTTATGGGCGGATGAAAACCCTTATGCAATTGTAGAATCAAATCATCAAGAACAGTTCTCAATAAATGTTTGGGCTGGCATTATTGATGATTATTTGATAGGCCCATTTTTTCTCCCAAGAAGACTTGATGGACAATCATATTTACACTTTCTTGAAGAAGATCTGCCGCCAATGCTTGAAGACATTCCATTATTATTAAGAAACCAGATGTGGCTAATGCACGATGGTGCGCCTCCACATTTTAGCTTACGAGTGCGTGAATTTTTAAATCACACCTATCGCAATCGGTGGATAGGTCGCGGAGGAACGCAGCCATGGCCACCTAGATCTCCGGACCTTAACAGTTTAGACTATTTTTTCTGGGGGCATCTGAAAAGCTTAGTGTACCAAGTGCCGATTCATACCGAAGAAGAGTTACGAAATCGTATATTAGTATGCTGCCAAACCATAAGAAACACCCCGGAAATCTTCGAAAATGTGCGTCAGTCTATGGGAAGAAGAGTCCATGCTTGCATACGTGTGGGTGGACGACACTTCGAACAACTACTGTAAATAATGTGGGTTCTTTATTCTGTTTATCTTCTCTTGTCATTTCGCTTTCGATTTAAGGTTTGGAATTTTTCCTTTTAAATTAATCGCGATTTTTGAAATAAAATTTTTTATTTTTTTTTGTTTTTATTTTTTACGCGAAAACGGTGCGTCGTACAAAAGTAAGTCTATAAACGAAATTTGCTTTAAAATAAATGAGAATTTCAAAAGTAAGTTTCGTTTTTAGAAAAAGCAGTGGCGTATCCATTTTTTCTTTAAAAATATTCAGTTGAAACCCCGTACGGACGTCACTGGTAAAAATTTTTATAAATCTGTTAGGTCAAAAAATGCTCCTTATTGATTAAAAGGTATGTACAAAATTTCATAAAAATATCTAAGAGTGATTTATATAAAAAGGTTATATTTTTCTTAAAATGTTAACACCCTGTAGCTCAAAAATGAAGAGGTTTAGGACATATGTCCATATGAACTTTTTATCTTAGAATCATTCATAGATTATCACCCTTAAGTATCGGCACTCAATTAAATTACACCCTGTATATGTATACTGGGTTGGGCAAATGTTCCGGAACGGCTTAATTACAAGCGAACGAAAAGTGATATCGAATCGGGGTTTTGGGCAATCTATAGGACAAAAATTTTACTATTTGACTGGTATACCATATGTCAGTAATGTCACCAACTGTCAAGTGTCGACGATATTTTTTTATTTTTTTAAATGGAACACCCTGTATATTATCAGATATTCTAGATCTTCAATAAATTACAAATATTTTTCATATAGCATACCATATGATTAAATTCAACTGTTTCGGAAATACGGGCAAATGAATGTAGTACATTTTATTTAAACAAAACCAAGGTAATAACTTTAAAACACAATAATATAAAATAATGGTTATTTAATTAAATGTTCAAAATGTCGTCCTTCAGCCACCTGACAGTGTCCAATCCTGTCGGAAAATTCAGAACGCACGTTTTGCAAATGTTCACGAGAAATAACATGCACAGCATCTAAAATTCTGTTTTGAAGATCCTCCAAAGTCTTAGGTTGTGTACGATATACGACAGTCTTTAAATGACCCCAGAGGTAGAAATCTAGAGGTGTTAAATCTGGAGATCTAGGAGGCCATTCAATGGACCCTCTCCTACCTATCCACCTTCCAGGAAAAGTTTGATCTAAATAATTTCTGACATGTATACCAAAATGAGCTGGCGCCCCATCTTGCTGAAACCAAATGTCATTCGCTAGTATTTGATCGTTAACCTGATCATGATATAAATTAATCAAATTTGGTATAATTCTATTTCGAAGCAGATCTAAGTAGTAAATAGATGTCAAGTTTCCATCAAGGAAGAAAGGCCCAATAATATGGTTTCCAATTATACCTGCCCACACATTTAATTTTTGGGGGTGTTGCGTACGGTGCTCAATCATCCAATGGGGATTATGGTCTGACCAGTATCGACAGTTGTGCCTATTGACGAAACCATTAAGACAGAATGTAGCCTCGTCAGAAAATAAAATACGACTTACAAAGTTAGGTTGTAGGTCTATGTAGTCCATTATTTCTTGACAAAATTGCATACGCCTATCAGGATCGTCCTCTGATAGTTCTTGAAGCAAGCTGACTTTATAAGGAAACATTTTATTTTTTTTTGAGGATTCTTCTAATTGATTTTTCGGTGTTTTCATGTGCAAGAGCAAGCTTTGGAACTGACGTCTGTGGTTCTTCTTGCAGGGCAAGCAAAACATCCAGGGATTTCTCGTCATTTGTAGCAGTTTTCGGACGACCTGTTTTTGGCAAGTTTTTTACCGTACCCGTATGCTCAAAGTTATGGAATATTCTATTAGCAGTTGATTTAGAAATGGGATCTCGAACAGGAAAACTTTGATTGAAAAGGTCGGTTGCTTCTTGAAAAGATCTCCGTCTATCCCCATATCCTATCATCATAAGCAGAGTAATCCGTTCTTGTTCAGTTAGCTGAACCATAGTTTTATCAGTTATATCAGAGGTTTAGTCGATAAATAAAAAACTCGCACAACTCACTTAATACAAATAAATAAAAATTAAATAGGAAATGTGTCAGAGTGACACTTGGGAGTCATGGAAACTAAGACTTTTATTTGGAATGTCATAATAAAAGAAATATGTTGCTTGATTTTTAAACAAAATGTAATATGGGCTTTCTAGATTCATTTGCCCGTATTTCCGAAACAGTTGAATTTAATCATATGGTATGCTATATGAAAAATATTTGTAATTTATTGAAGATCTAGAATATCTGATAATATACAGGGTGTTCCATTTAAAAAAATAAAAAAATATCGTCGACACTTGACAGTTGGTGACATTACTGACATATGGTATACCAGTCAAATAGTAAAATTTTTGTCCTATAGATTTCCCAAAACCCCGATTCGATATCACTTTTCGTTCGCTTGTAATTAAGCCGTTCCGGAACATTTGCCCAACCCTGTATACTTATTAATTAACAAACACTGTAAAATGCAGACCAGTTGTTTTAATTTTTCTTTATTAACCGACCACCCCTGTTAACCGACCAACATTTGATTCCCCGAGGGTGGTCGCTATTGAGAGATTTTACTGTATTATTGAAATGAAACAAGAATCGATGCCAAATAATAAATATTATGAATTTCGAATTGATAAATATTTTCACAATAAACCATTGTCATGTGTTTTTCAAAATTTGTGTACGCATTAATAAAAAGGATGGATTCCTTTAGTTTAATCTGTATCCTATTTGATAACCAGAAGCATAATTTAGTTTTAATTTTTTTTTAAGACAAAAGATTTTGGGAATAAACAGTTGCTGGGGTCGCGACGACAATGTTTTTCTTAGGCAGCTTTATTACCCCCTTAATTTGGAACCTAACGCTGTGCCAAAACTCACTATTGATTAACCAAGCGGCTTAGCTTGACTTAGGTTATGATGCGTGACATATCAGAAGTGGGATGGCTGATTATTTTTGATTTATGAAGCTTCACTTTGGGTTTTTGTTGCCGCATCCAATTTAAATTTTTACCCGGTAATTTGAGCACAAAGTTAATAGCTCGACTTGCAGCATGTTTGTAGCTCGTATTCTATGTTTGCTTATTAAAAAAAAATTTGGGACGAAAAAACTAAACGTAAAATAAATATATTAACATACTAATTTTTATAGCAATACTTACTTATTACCAAAAAAATATTGTTTTTAAAATCTCACGTTACCTAAGCATGTTTTCAAACTTTTGTATTTAGTGAATAAAGCGCATATATTTATAAAAATATACTCGGTTTATGGTACAGGGTTTTTTACGTACAATCCAGTGGGGTACTCCGAATTTTTCTGTTGATTTAAGTATGTTCTTTATTAAGGCATGACGGATATTTAAAATAAAAAAAAAGAACATAGCCGTGTTATCTTGAGAAGTTTAGTTAATAGTTTCTGATAAATAAACCAAATTTACATTATGTGTTACCCTGTATATTTTAAAAAAATATGTTTAGTTAAGTTTATCACAAGCATCTCAAAAATATATAGCACTCTATATTTATTCTAAGTATTACGTAGGAAATTAAATCTGTTCTTTATTAAACCATGACGGATATTTAAAATAAAACGGAAGAACATAGTCGTGTTATCTTGAGAAGTTTCTGGTGTCAGGTTCACACTTTTAATCTTTCTAATTTGTATTACAGCTTTCGATTAAAAGGTTAAAACATGTTTTTTACTAATTACAGCAGCCAATGAGAACTTTGCAAAGTATGACGTGTTTGTTTGTTATATTCAGTGTAACGGAAATTCAGCTGAAGCATTAAAAGTGTATTTAACAGGTTTTGTATTAGGTTCTGTTCAAAACTTATAAAAGTCTATTAGTCTGCAAGGTATACAGACAGAATACAGGTAGATAAAACAGTGTTCGTAAGGATTGAATTTAATTTAGTTTAACATGGTTCATTTTCTAAACATCGGCTAAAAATTTATAACAAGGAAAACCGCAAGATTAATATAATTCTTCTATTAGCGTTAATTTAAACAAGTTGAAATAGTTCTTCCAGAAAAATATAATATTCTATCGAAATTATCAAATCAAGAGTTCAAGGAATTCAAACAGTTTTAGTCATATAAATTCCATCTGGTACTCAACTTACATCCTAATGACACACAGCGCCCTATAGAGTTTTGTAATTGTTATTCATAAAATCTAAACAGGAAAAATAATTCTGAAAACCCGTTATATCGTCTGACGAGGCTCATTTTATCAGTGCCGGTATTTTGAATCAGCATAATACAAGGTTTTGGTCTTAGGAAAGTCAAATGTAAGGCAAGTTTGGGCTTAGCGTTTCATGCTTTATACTGAGAAGCAAATATACAATATATCTGAATGCAACCTTTCTGCAAATAAATATTTTGAACATGTTGGGCCGGAAATTATAGAGGATATGCCCTTAGTTAATCTTTATAACTTATACTTGCAACGGGACGGAGCTCTCGCTCATAACGCACATATTGTAATGGGCCTACCTAAACGCTAATTTTCCAGGCCACTAGATTGCAACAAACGAACTTGTAAGATGGCCTCCAAAGTCATCGAATTTGTCAGTTCTGGATTTCGTTTTCGTGGGGGCAACTTTAGGAAATGTCACTAAAGGAGGATTACATTATTTTAAATTCATTAAGGCGAATAAGAATTAGGTATGTGTATTCATTAAGGCATAATGGAAAGCAGCACTTATAAGAAACGTCAGTAAATTTTTGTTTCTAATTTTTTACAAGTAGCATAGCTGGAACCATTATTTTCATTTTTAAACAGTTATTAAGTTTTAATTAAGAATTGGATTAGATCATGACACAACCGATTTTTTTTTAAACCTAAATTTCGGGCTTAATAGTAAAAATAAATATAGTGTTTCTTTTGAGAAGCAAAGTTTCGATAATGGAAATGAAGAGCTTATTCATTTTTGCGGCAGTTTGATATTAAGTTTTCCTTTGTCTCTTTCATAATAAGGTGGAGATAGCTCGTGAATAACTTAATGTTTTTAAAAGTACTGTATCTCTTACTCCTTCCAGTCAATTTAAGTAACTTAGACTCTTTGAAAGAGAGTTTTGTGATTATTAAAGAACTGATTTTGGTAATTGTCGCTAGTTCGTATTTTATTTTCCAGAAGGCGTCTCGCATAGAAGTTTCCGTTTTCTCCAATTTCATCAAAAGAGCTACAATCTGACGTAAAGCGCGTTTAACTTTATTGGTTTTCGAATTATTGACATAATTTAGGAAACGCATACCAAAACTAGGCAGACAGTAAATATTTGGGATAAAAGATCGGCAACAAATTAAGAGCTCATTCATTTTTGTGGCAGTTTGATATTAACTTTTCCTTTGTCTCTTCCATAATTAAGGTGGAGGTAGCTCATGATTAACTGAATATGTTTAAAAGAACTGTATCTGCGTTGGATACTTTTGCAATATCTGACTGTATTGAAATAACTTAATGTGCATAAATCACAGGGGAATGTGTCTCATTGATGCAACAGTTCACCGAGTTGTTTTTGAATGCCACGTTCGTAAGACGATATACAGGTTGTTTTGAATCATTTTACTAGCCAGCGCGAAGCTCCGATATTTAGTCTCTAGGTAACTGTGGAATATCTATCCTCGAAAATGTTCAATATTGTTGGAGGCAGACGAAACAATGTAGAGAAAATTTGTAACATAATTATGGAGGCTTCGCGCAACGTTACACTCCTTATAGCTTCTGAATTTTAGAAGACATTTCTAAAACTGTCAGAGTATTTGATTGGCTCACCCCGTATATTATGCGCAACTAACATTTTAAATCTTGTAATTATATATTAAATGACTGTTTTATTTGCTACTTTAAAGGTTTTGTCTTTTTCTTTTAATACAGGCAAATATTTTGTGCAATATTCCAAGTATAATTTCAGAATTTCAAGTTTAAAGTCGGAATTCTGAGTTTAAAGTCAGAATTTCAAGTTTAAAGTTGGAATTCCGAGTTGAAAGTCGGTTCCAAGTTGACAGTCGGTTCCGAGTTGAAAGTCGGTTCCGAGTTTAAAGTCAGAATTCTGACTTTAAAGTCTAAATCCCGAGTTTATAGTAAGAATTCCGAGTTTAAAGGCGAAATTCCGAGTTTACTCTCAGAATTCCTGTAGTTCAACGTCGGTATTATAAGTTAAATCTAAGAATGTCGAGTTAATAGTCAGGATTCCGGTAATTCATGTATGTGTTTTGGATGTGTATTTTCTGTGGATATGTAATGTATGTTATTTGATGGATATGAAATGGACATCCAAATCTGTGCCAACCGACATGAAAATTAATGTCATGAGACATCCATTTTCACTTTCAGGTATATTTTTTTGAATGTACATATCCATAAAAAGATATACATTGTATGAAATAGAAATATGTTTTGGATATGTGGGTATGCTGGCAAAATTATACTCCCTGCCTAACCTAAACTACCTCTAACTTTAGGAACCAATTATGACTTTAAACTCAAAATTTTGACTTTAAACTTGGAATTTTGACTTTAAACTTAAATAAACCGCAAATGTTACAATTTTATGTCAAGCAGCAGTTCATTTAATTTAATTATTAATGAGAGAGGCGTATTTAATCCCTTATTTCACTTAACAGATTTGATAAAAAAGATTTGAAGGCATTATAAATGTTTAAATAATTTTTTTTTAATTTTTAACACGTTGGATATTTGCAAGAAAGGCGTTAAGTTTACACACCTTTTAAATTTGACAAAATGCTTTTGACTCGCCCTATATGGGTTCATTAGAAATCTTTTACCTCCTACCATACTATTTACCTATTTCCCGTCGAGTTACTCCTTTATTCCACGCGAGTTGTAGTTTCAGGTTTTTTTCCAGCAAATCCCTCTTGCAGAAGTTTCTTGATTTTGAATAAGCTGATGCTTGTCGCGTCCCATGCTGATTAGCCTTTCAACAATAATTCTAAGACTAATTCAAATGAAATCAGCGCGTTGCGATTTACTTTTAGCATAATATGTCAGCGCTTCTTACTTAAATCAGGTTAGTTTAGATAAAATAGTTTATTTATTTTAAGAAAATTTGTCTGCATTTTATAAGTAAAAAAGGGTTTTAAGTAATTTTTATGTACCCAGCAGATATAGTAAATATTTTAGGAACTAGACATTTTTAAACCCATGTTAAAATAAAGATTTTTTCATAAAAACTCCTGAAGAATACATATTTGTAATATTTTAGATTACTTAGGAAACACCCTGTATAGTTTTTTAAAATATTTTCATCTTATCGATGGCAGCTCATCCATAACTAAGCTACATTACATTTTAAAATTAAACACTCTTTAATGTATATATTTTTTTATAATCCAATAAAAATCCTAAACATAGTTTGTATTTGATACTACCTATTGGTTCTCAAATTATTAAAAAATACCATTTGTTAAACTTTTTTAGTATGAAACGTATAGGTAGCGAAGAATAAAATAAATTAGAATTATGAAAGTAGCTCAGTTCTAGGATAACTATTAGAACGCTACAAGGTGTCAATGTTTATCTAGGTGCTAGTATTTCTAAGTCATTACCTCGAAAATCGTTAAGCCATCTTTTATTTTACGCAAAACAAGTTTAGCATGTTTGGTGGAATTTCAATTGTATGAGGCAAAGAGTTCTATAGTTTAAGAATATTTTTAATTATACAAGGTGTTCCACAAAAGCGAGCGAGCCGCTAAAAAATTACCTTTTTTTAAATAGGACACCCTATATATTTTTACATATTTGTGTTGCCTTGAAAATTCTACATATTAATATGATGCCATAATTAGTTTTGCATTTTATTGCGATGTTGTCAGCTTATTTAAACAATTCCTCAAATCGTTAAAAAAACATGGTCTTCTAAAACCTGCTATAATTTCCAATCTACATCAATTTTAATAATGTAAATTGAAACAAAAAAAATGATTGCTAAAGAGTCTAAACTAGCCCGTAATTATTTGTACAGGATATTTACTACAAACCTGCGAACTTGACATATTTTAAACTAATTTTTATTATTTAAAATGCTTTATTAAAAAAAAATTCACAGATATTGCATCTTACGCAACCATCCTATGTATTGAAAATACCCGACACAACTTTTACATTTTAATGTTTTTCTATGTGATGTGATAAAAATCCCTTCCAATATAGGTAATAATAATATACTGTTTACTAAGTTTATCTTAATTTGTTATTTGGCAGCATCTTATACCAAGTGATGAATCGCCAAGCTGGCGACAGGAAATTCAACGTAATGAGAACCATACAATGTATGCTACTGATACATAATTTTTTTTTTTTTTTTTGAATATTAAGGAGAATGCAAAATTGCAAAAGTTAAATAAAATAATGCCAGACACGACTTATACCTTCTGATGTTTAAATCTAATTACTCGTTACTATTATCAAGATTTTGATTTGTGTCAACATTAACCTTCAATTGGTATTTTGCCAAAACAACCAATTTAATTTTTTTAAAACTGGTGCTGTTTGCAGCATCTCAATCGCATTGCCATATTATCCTGGTTAATTATTATTGTAGCAACAGCTGCCATAGTGAGCTAAATGATACCTTTGAAAAATTACCTTGTTTGGCAATAACAACCCATTATTCAAGCCATTTTAAGCAAACTATTAAAAAATTACATTGGTTGTTTTTGCAAAATACCCTTCAATTAAGATGAAAAAATCAGAAAAACAAATATAAAATAAACGCATTTTAATATTCTTAAAGTACCTATGAAAAATGTAAACATTTTACTAATATACTTCTATGCGGGCCAGAAAGGCCAACAATACCTCTTCGCGCTCCATTTGAGTAAAACTTTAAAATTGCTTTAAATCGCATTAATTAAAAAAAAAATTATGTGTCACTTGTCTTTTATGATGTTACAAATGGGTACAATTTCGACTTTAGTATTTTTAATCTCATTTGGAATACTACAGTTTTTGACCTGATTTACGGGTATTTATCATGGATATTTCATCTATAAACCTTGGAAACTGGCCATTCCCTTACCTATAAAATTTCCGTTTTTTGACAAAATCCCGTCATCTAAAATAGTAAAATAATTACTATACGATCCAGTCACCAGTATAATAGTACTTCCTACCCCTTTACGAAATTTTATTTATTTTATATTATACCAATTTGAAAACTATTAAACACCCAAACTATGTATGTTTATTTATTAGACAAATTTGTCACCGATTAAATAATTTTAAAGTTCATTCATATTAGATACGCTAAGCAGTCTCGAGCCCGTAACATTGCGACTAGAATCAAAGACAGATGATATCCCACTGCCGACTGCCGCCGCGCGCCGCTGCATGTCGTTTTCTTCTGCATGTCGCCCGTCGACTATTCCCATATAAGCGCGCCCATAAGTATTTTCAATACTAAAAATTTACCTAATTAGGTGTTCAAAATGTTTTCCATCCTCTTGAATACACAGTTCAATACGTCTCTCGAATTCATTACTTAAATTTCTGCACATTTCAACACTAATATCTTAAAAGTAATTTCTAATTCTAATCTTCATGTATTCAATTATTTCAATTGTTGTATGGGGTATTTTATAGACTTGGTCTTTAGCAAATTCCCATATGCTGAAATCTATTTGAGTTAGATCTGGCGATCTCGCCGGCCACGAAACAGGTTCTCCTCTTCCAATCCAAGATCTGGATATGCTGCATTTAAAAAAGTTCTGATAACGTGGGTATAATGGACTGGGGCTCCATCATGAAGAAACCACATTTGATTTTGAGTTTCATATGGTATTTGAGCGATTAGGTCAGGTGAATGGTTTTGCAAGAAGTCTACGTAAACTTCCCCGGTTACTCTTTGCTCAAAAAAATATGGCCCAATTACGTAATTACCAACACACATCCCCAAATATTTAAGGACCATCTAGTTTGAGAATTATATCTAAAATGTGCCCTTTCTGCTACATAGTAATGGAAATTCTGCCTGTTTACACTGCCATTCCTATGAAACGTAGCTTCATCTCTGCATAGCACCAAATGAGCAAAATTCCTTTCTTCACTTATTTTGTTTTGAGCCCACAGACAAAGTTCCAATCTTCTCTGGTAATCTTCAAGGAACAATTCTTAAAGTAGCTGAACATGGTACGGGTGCATACTATTAGCCTAAAGTATTCGCTATACTGTTCTTCGTTCAACATTAACCTGCTGAGACAGGGGTCGTTGTCCAATATGCCAATTTTCAGTGACTGCTAAAAGTACATTTAATAGATTATCCTCATTCATTATCAGCACGTTTTTCTCTATTATGTTTATTTTACGACATACTACCAGTTGTTCGAAAACGCTCCATAAGCTTTTCAAATACCCTTCTTTCAGGTTGACGTCGCTCAGGAAATCGTTGCTGATACAATCTTTTGGCTAATAGTGTATTCTTGTCCCTAGCTCCCAGAACAAAAATCATATCAACCCTCTCGGCTTGTGTAAAATTTATTATTTAATTTTAAAACTCAAATATACTTATAAAACAGTTTACAGTAGTAATTTTTACTACTGACAGATAAAGGAGCATTACTTTGACGTTTATTTCTCATGGAAAAAAAGGAGAGAAATGGGTTTTGTTGCAATTTTGAGGATTTAATTCATAAAAATAAATATACCGCGAAAATTAGAAAAAATGGGTATAGAAACCCCTTAATTAAAGTTATAGAGGACCAACTGTACTGGATAGAGTAGTCAGATACATGTTCCATTTAAAAAATCAAAGAAAAATTAGTTTAAAATTCGTCAACTTCGCAGAATTGCAGCAAACACCCTGTATAAACTAATTAGTTACGAGCAATGAATATCTATCTTCTTTTGTGTCAATTTTCATCATTATAATTGCTGTAGATTGGAAGTTAAAGCAGGCTTTATTGGGCCAGGTTTTGAGGAGTTTTTTAAATAAGCTGGCAACATCGCAGTAAAATGCAAAACTAATTATCGCGTGGAGTTATGGAGAATTTTTAAGGGAATACAAATATGGAAAAATATAAAGGGTGTACCATTTAAAAAAAAGTAATTTTTTAGCTGCTCGCTTTTGTGAAACACCCTGTATAATTGAAAATATTTTAAATTGGAGACCTCTTTGCCTTATATAACCCACATGTAAACTTTTTGTTTCAATTATAAAATGTAAGGGAGATATGGTGCATTGTCACACTATTGCGCCACCTTGTATGTATGGTACTTTTAATATGGCCTCGAGTTTGGCGCACCCAATATAATTTTTATAAAATAACAATATAGTTTTTGTTGTAGTAACTATATAATATAGTTGTTTTGGTACAATTTCTATGGTTATCTAACCAATACAGGAAACTATAGTTTACATACAATACAGTTACTATAAAGCTATAATATGGTAGGGCTATTTGGATGATAATAGTATGTTAAACCTTTATTACAATATATTTACAGTTACTACATAAAATATTTAATCGTATGGCTTGTGTATAGTCATGGTAACTATACGTAACAACTATTATTACAATGTTTTATAAAAATACTGACAATATGCTATATTCTAGTTAGTTATGCAGCACAGTCATATAGCGACAAATTATTGCTTGCTTAGCGATAAGTTACAATACCAGAGCCCGATCGATTTTAACGTTTTCTACACGGTTCGTCATGAAATCATATCTACAAAGCGGCTACTATGCCGGCGCAAATCGTGCCGGAAGTAATGATAATTAATCAATAACCAGACGCGTTTTTTTAACATCTACCTTTTTTTCTCGGACACATAAGAGAATCACTAGATTGTGCATTCTAATTAGTACTACCAGGAAAACTCACTGTGCCGCATCACATCGTGCCGCCACCCTCGGTACAGTGACGGTAAAGGGGTGGGAAAAGGTAGTTTACCTTTTCGTCTCGGGCAAAAAAGCCTTTAATCAGAATTATAGGTTAGGATTAGATGTACTCAAAAAAACAACTGTGCCGACATTCATGTTGCCGGAAACCCAAGGCACAGTGCTTTAGTCAATTATTCAATATTCATATTACCTATTATGTAGGTACTCGACTAAACCGAACTTTCTTGAAAGGAAACCAATCTTCTAATAACCCGCGTTATTATTCAACGCAATTACAACTACAAGAAATGTTAATAAACTAGTTCTATAACTACTGTTTCTCTGAAGCTGGCCTATTCTTGTAATTTCTGGATAAATTTTCGCAGTAATTTAAGTTTATTATTGCAATATGATTACTTACAATCAAATAACAATTGGTAACAACTTACAAGTCAATGCGAAATCCATTCCACATCTGAATCAGAACTGCTGTCAGAGTCACACAAAACATCGCTCTCCACGTATGAGTTGTTGGAAGGCCCATCTTTCCAAATGCCATCTACGCTTAGGGAGTCGTATTTCCGTCAAACGAAACGATTTCTAATATATCCCTCATCGGCAGTACATTTTTGTTTTATTGCAATTACAAGGATCGTTCTTAAAGTTTTTTGCGTAAAAGATTTAAAAGATCAGAATTGCTATGTTTTCATGATAAAGCCAATACTAGAATAATATTTCATATATCCAAATTGAAGCCAAACAGAAGAATTATGGTAAAAGCCACCGACATCGATGTATTTGTTTTACTTTGAGTAACATGTAAAGTTTGCCAAATTAGAAAGTATGGGTAGCAGGAGCTGTTAGGAAAAAAGGATATAAGGAGTGCGTAGATTGCACCACATTAGCCGGAACATTGGGACCATTGTTGTGTAGTTCCTTACTTGATTTCCATGCCTTTACCGGGTGTGACTACACTGCAGCTTTTTACCGCAGAGGTGAAACCAGGTCTTTAAAAAATTTAGAAAGAATTGAATCATTCCAATGAGTTTTCGCATCTCTAACTTTGCCAGATATTGATGGTCAACAGTTCATGAGACTTTTATGTTCCTCGATTGTAGGCTAATTTCACTGATTCTTTCATTTACTGAGTGAAGGAATTAAACTGTGGTAATTTGGCGTTTATTTCTCCAAAACACACAAAACTTCTCTAGTACATGATTTTACAATAACATACTATAACATAAATATTCACTACTGATTTTACAATCACATAACTAGTCACTACATTTGTTTAGTATGTACATTTGCTGGGTGCCTTTTTTTAGGCAATGCTATTTGTTTCAATCCGACGGAAAGAAACCACGTGAGTTTGTTGACATACAACCTTGCTTTATCGAAGCCAAAAGTGTAGTAGTATATAAAATGGAAAACTATATTATCTGACAGCAGGTTACGCCCCTGTTGTCATGACGATTAACTAACAATGCATTCTGATGTTTTCTTTTAACCAATTGAACGGTAATCAACAAATGTACCATGCTGTGTCACCTTTCTCGAGCGCCAAAATACCGTCAAAGGGTTTTCGGATGTACAAGATTCTAAAAAATATATTCTTAACATCTAAATGTAGAACATTGCTTTTTCCTGGAATTACGGTCGACTAGCCGCTTATTATTTAGAAAATATTTTGATACATTTTGCTCCTTTATTGAAATATTATTGAAATCAGATATTTAACAGTAGTATTGATTCTAAAAACATTTATTGCATTTAATTATATTATTTTTAATGCATTTGGATGATAACCCCAACAGTAACAAAAAATTTTAAAAAGACCTTTGTAAGTGCGATGTGGAAAAATGCGACGAAACAAGAATGTACTACGCTGCGTTCCGAATAATGTGACTGGATAATGAGGGATATATTGAAACCCGCTTGGTTTGACGAAAATCTTACTCCCTTTCGACAACAGACGTTTAAAGCGATGCTTCAAGTGACCCTGACAGCAATTCTGATTCAGATGCACATGGATTTAGCATTGACTTGTATGTTATTACCAGCTGTTATTTGATTATAAGTAATTATATTGGTATGCTCGTCGGATGATTGTTTGAAATTTTGACTGATTAGCAGAACTTGAATTTCATTTAACTTTATTTTTATATTGACAACCCACGAACCGTCCTCTTCCTCACTCGCCTCACCCCCTTCGTCGTCGCTTAGCTACTATATTTTACACTTACCACTTGAAATTTTCTTTTGTTTTAATGACTTTCGTATCACACTTTGTTGTCGAGAAACAAAATAGAAATCATGGTCCTTTTTATTAAAAATAAACCCTGAATTTGTTTATTATTCTCTTTCTCGAAAACGGTTCATTTTATCGACAATAAACAAGAGTACTTTTTTTTTAGTCTTAGGTGCAAGCTACTCAGATTTATTTTTTTTCAGTCTTCATTATACAGGGTGGTAAAAATTTAAGCATTAAGTTGTAAAGCTTAGTCCGCCCCTGGTAAACTAACAGCTAAATATGTTTTAGGTCACTATCTTAAGAGGTCCTTACTAGTGTCCATTACATATTAGATTTTTATTAAATTATATTTAGTACATACCTTGAAACTTATTTAAGAAAAACTGATTTACAGTGGCGTCCTTCAGGGGCAAATATCTCCGTAGGGAGGGCCTATCAGGAAATATTTTATAGAAAGTTGTAATCTTATTTTTTCATGTTCTGTTTGAATCCGAGAGATTTTCCACATTTTCCCGGACACCCTGAATATTTGTATGGTAACAGTAGGTACATTTCTTCAGTGTAGGTTTCAAGAGTAATTATATTTTGACAACGTGTTTTCTTTTATCTTACGTTACTTGTTAGTTACTATCAGATTATTTATCACAGTAGCCTTGATAAAACAACAAATAGTTTTATTACCTGTATCAAAAACGAAGATTTTATTAGAGGTCACAACTAACGATGCCATCAGCAGAATGGAATATTCGATAAATATCATTACCAACATGAAAATAAAAAAAAAACAATTTCATAAAAACCTTATTGCGATATTGAAAACGACATCAAAAGAGTTTTGACAGGAAACCAAAATAGAAAAAGTAAAATAAAAAATCATTCTTTAAGTGCCTGGTAAAACATTGACAGTCACAGAAACTATTTCCATGCAAATATGGCCACTGTAAGACACTAAACAAAATTTTCATTTAGTGATAAAGAGCAATAATACAAGTTGGATGTAGAATATTGGAGTTTTGACGATCTATAAAAAAGCATTAAACAAACGAAGACGGTTTTTACAGAACTTTAGTGAGTTGAAGCGTCAATAAAGTTGTAAAGTAGACCTCAGGGACTGCTGTCGCTTATATAAATCCCTCCTAGTAAAGTCAGAGATGTTCGTTCTCATTTCTTCCCACATTTATAACAAATATTAACAACCCATACATTTTATGTCATTCGTTTCGGAAGGGAATGCCGAGAATCGACTTCCTTTCTGTATTTATGAATACGAAATAGGTTTATTATGTGTTTTATCATATGCAATAATATGTACAGTGCGTCTTTTTTTTAACTCAGGTCTTGGGATTTACGCACCTAAATTTTCAACCTCGTGTTGAGTGGGAGCTTCTCTACTGTATTGATACAGCTGAACCTGTAAACAGATAAAGTTCATTTTTCGGTCAGCTTGATAACAATCCTAAAATATCTATGGGAATATCTGAAAAATGTGATTAATTTCTTGATAAAAAAGTAATAAAGTCTGTGCGTTTTAAGAAGTCCGCTAAGCCATAAAACCTCTTGAGCATTATGTCGGTGGCTCTCAAACAATAAATTATATTGAAGGTAATTTTGGATGTTGATGAATTACATTTTCTAAATAAAATAATTTAAAGTAAATAAAAAATTAGTTGAGGTAAAGAAAAATAATAATTTTTTAATAATTTTTTAGCTTTTGTAGTATCCAGACAAATTAGTTTTACGAATTCTTTTTTCTAAAGTTTTGGTTCTAAAAAGAACCGATTTTGTAGTCTTGCGACAGAACGTACCTACCTGTAGATAGGTACTACTAAAAGTAGTCTTCATCTGCATTTGAAATTTCACCCATGCTTTCAGACTCATCAGAATCAACATCATCGTCATCATCATCATAATTCGTAATAATTAACGGTCTTACTTCGTCTATAACCTGTTCTGTCTCATAAGATTCCAAAATAATTTTTTCTGTGTGTTCAATGCATTTCCGCCATTCTTCTTTGCCCGCTTGGCTAAGCGCCTCCTCCCATAACTTTATAACGCTAGGCTTACCGATATTTCTACAGGCATGTTTGTCATAATAGTTCTTGCTAATACCCCATACCAATTCAATTGCGTTGTAATGACAATGGTAGGGCGGCAATCTCAAAACTTGATGTCCATATTTGAGGGCTAATTCGTCAACAACATACTTTTTTTTAAATGACTGCTCTTTACACTTGCTTAAAAGTTCACTTTTTAAATATAAATTTTCATGGTTTATGTTTTTCTTTGACACCCATGCCGCAAGCATCAGACGTTCGTTTTTGCACTGCCAAAACAGACTCTAACGGGCCCGAGTTATCTTTTTCTAAAGTAAAATAACGTTCCACTTGTAATACCAAACGGCGTTCACCTGGAGATAAATGCCTTCTAGGCGATGTGCCACCTTGCTGAACATTTTCCATAACTTTGCTTAATAACTGATTTTAATTCACACACAATGAGAAACAAACTAAAAGTGAAAAGCACAACTACTTATTTAAAATAAAGTAGAACATACCATCCCGCACTTCAGCAAATTTTAATTATTTCTTGAAAAATAGTAATTATTATGAAGATTATATTAATTATAATAATCCCAAAATAATGTCATTATCGAAAAAGTATATAGGTACCTGACAAAATCTTTAACATATTTAACCATCCCGCACTTGAGCAAATTTTAATTGGTTCTTGGAAAATAGCGATTATTATATAGATTTAACTATAATAATAGCAAAATAATTTAATTATCTATTTAATTATTATTTATGCTCAACGCGTAATTCTAAGATAATTTTGTTTTGAAACCTCTGATTTCGCCCAGTAATAGAATACAGTAAACCAGTGGGTGATCAATTATAGCGAAGGTGCGAAGATATTGTAACTTAACCGACTTACTGTTTTAAAAGCGATAACATCCCTTGGTGATTTAATCCGATATCGGACTTCTTAAAACGCCCAGACTTTAGCTTTCAATGCGCTCTGTAATATGTAGGTAGATGCAGTGGCGTGCGGTGAGATACATTACACGAGGCAGCGCCGCCACAGGCCCGCCCGAGGCAAGCTAGCGGACGCAAATATTTTTGCGTTCACGGGTCTGCATTAACTGCAGACTAACATTTTTTCTTTTATGTAAAAACGGTACCGCAGTAAGTTTTTATTTATTTACCAGATGAAACATAAATGAAAATTAACTACACCTACCATTTCAATCGTATTGTAATTTTATCTTTCTATCCACATAGGAGAACTTGTCTCTTGCGTCTTTACAAAACCTTGGATTTTGTGACAAGCCTCCTATAGGCTCCTTCTCTATGTAGATCACTGCTAAATTATACAATCTTTATTCACTCGTTGAGTTCCTAACTAATACGCCTGGTAGAAAAACTACATTCCACCAAATCACTTGTTGCTGGAACTGTTAAAACTAATTGTAACAACTTAAGCACTTCAGCCTAAGATTCCTCCAAACCACCTTCTTTGAGAAGAAATAGAAGCATCTTTAATTGTGGTTTTTGATTAATGATTGCTGAAGTATCATTTTACTGCGAATACAATTCCACACTATCAAAGAAGTTGCCATGAGCTAATTTTAGGTTATTAAAAGCTTCGTTTGGGTAATTGCGGTCAACAAATCTTAGTTCATTAATATTTTGAAATCTAACTCTTAGGTGTTAAGAGATATTAACCATAATTTCTGTCTATAACCGGCGATACGACATTTCATATCACCCACATTATTGAACTTTATTCATGATCATTGCAGATTTAAATCCAACTCTATTTCCGCAAAAATATTGAAATTGGTCTTTTTTCTTTCGCTCAAATCAATTGATATGTTGGACGCAGAGGGCAATGTCATTCGATTTAGTTTGTAAAATATGAAAATTAATTCCTGAAAGCACACTCAGTTTCGAGCAACTGCTATCTACATAGCTGTTTGGAGAATTACAGTTTCAGGGTCCCACTGATCTTCCTTAGCCAAGATATTATTGAACTAATTCTATTACAGTCACTCGATATCGCGATACAGTCAATACAAGACGTCCATTATTGTTCCACCGTGTAGAAGCTACTTTAGAAAATCTTTTTTTTACCAGCACAAGTTCTTTTAGGCGATTTAAGAAAAGGCAGCAATTTCTGCAGAATAGAGGTTTCTATTCAGTAAATGAGTACATGCATCGCGACCACTAGGCCTTACTGTTACATTTTTATACTTTTCCCCAATGTTTTAGATGTTGTTTGTTGATAGGTAGCACAGTTTACCGTTCTGCTTGTTTATTTTACTTCAACTTTCTGTATACATTTTTATGTTTTAAATAATTTTTCTTTCTATATTTTGACGATCCTATGTACGAACTTTGTACTTTATGAAGGAAATATATTCTACTCTATTCTATTCTATTCTACTCCATGTTGGAATATTGCTTGTATCTCCTAAAGGACCTGCCACAACCACTGAGTCTTTTGCAGGCATCTTAAGTAAACAAATATAGTTTCACTGTTTTTCTGGTATCCCTACTTTATGCTCCCCAAGACAAATAACGTCTAAATCACTTTAAAATCTCAATTTTTGGCAACTAACTCATTGAAGTCTATAACCAAATTTCAGTTGAATGTCCAAACTATATTCAATCCTTATTATCCAAATATCTATATTTATTTTTAGCTATCCAAATATCTATATTTGGATAATAGAATTGAAGCGCTTGTCTTATTGCCAACGTGCTACATTCAGTAAGTAATTTTGATTTGACGTAGGAATTTAATTTATCAATGTCTTTTTAATTTTTAAGCCGACTTTTGTGTCTAAATTATCTCTGAAAATAACATTTTTGCAATATCTTGCACACACGATTAGGTTAGTTTCCGAAATCGATAAACACAACCATACATTTTGTTGCTACATCACAAAATTATACACATTACACAAACTGTCACAAACACAAACAATCAGTTGTGTTCAATAGACGCGATTATGAACACCGCTTCGCTGCCAACAAAAATCACGATACAAAATCCATAACCTCACCGGATCCAAGCGAGCTCATCAACGAGTCATAGCTTTGTTCGCGGACTCGATCCTTGACTAGTTCATAACCTGTACTAGACAAATAATCACGAACCATTATGCGCATGTGCGATTCGGAACCATTGCGACGTTATTATTTTTTTATTCGTTTCTAGAATGTTTGCTGAGTTGAAATGAATACCTACTTTCCATTGGTGAAACTAATAAAGATAGCAGCAATTTCTACAGGTGGATATCCTTTTTAAAATTTATCATACGTAAAACCACAAGAGCTTTTTTTTACCGGATAAACTTTTATTTTTTACGAAAACTGAATTGCTTAGAAATTTAACGAGAACAAACGAAATGATAAAAACGCGATAGCGAAGCTGGAGCGTTTTTACCTATTATTGTTTGTTCGAGTTTAAATTGCCATAAAGTGATCTAGTTTGAGTTTAAAAAATAAAAGTTTGTCGCCTTACAGAGCCTTAAAAAATTGATGTAATGTTGTTAATAATCAAATCGAAATACCTTCAGGTGCCAATCTGATACTTAATAGTCTAATAACTTAGGATAAATATGCAATAAACACTGTCAATAATTTCGAACGAAAAAACCCATAATTATATACACAATATCATTTTCTTCATTTTAATACTTAGATGTAAATACCTCTATAATCACACCTGTAATTTAGTTGTACCTTTGGCCAATACCTGACAATTAAGAACCAAAATAAGCCATAATCGGTTTACCATTACTATTACTTAGATATAAATACCTTCGTAACTACACGTACAATTTAGTATTATCTTGTACTTCTTTGCTAATAATTTAATTGAGCACCAATAAAAAAGCAAATTTTGTTCTGATTTTTCCTGCATAAAAGCTGTCCACCCTAGTATTTACTCCTAGATTCTTCTGTCGTAAGGTAGATTAAATTTATTATTTGTCCTTAAGTTTTTAGATAGCAGATTAAAAATATTTGGAGGGCAACCCAAGGAGGCAAAGTTTATTTTAATCTAATTTTGAAAAATAAATACCCAAAAATAGTATTTCAAATACACCTATAAAACTTCTAAACCATTATGTTGCCTTGAAAAATATTTACTTTAATATCAGAATTAAGTAAAAATGACCAAATATGCAAAAATGGACTTGGTCCACTTATGTTCTGAACCCTTCATTTATTTGTAATCGTAAGTCCGATATCTCAATACGAGTATTTATTAAGTATGTAGAGAACAAAGATACATAATCTACCTTGTGTCAGAAAGAAAGCAGAAAGTTATACGTCTTTGTGGCTGTTTTAGAAACCTTTTCTGAACTGCCTTAAGTCGCCTGTTATTTCACCCTAAAATAGTTTTTGTGGTTATGATTTTAGAAATCCCTAATTGTTGTTGACTCTGCAAGCACTGCAAGTTTAACTCGCGTCTATTATTGTGTTTTATTACACATTCAAAACAATTTACGTTAAGCAAATATTTGTTAAATTAAACAAATCTTAAAGCGAAAACAAACGGAACACAAGAAAAGACTTCAACAATCATCAAATTAAACGGTACAAAAACGGCGTATTTTCAGTATCTGAAGGAGTTAAATCGTTGAAATCCTGCCACTTGTAAAGTAAGAAAGGGGCCGGAGAAAGCCATTGAGAGCCTGGTTTAGTCCCGGATTTAACGCCCTTTCTAAAAGCACAATCGAACACAACAAAGCCGAAAGAATTTCACAAATTAAATAAGGTTTTTAACCATACGTACTCTATAAAATGCGTGCCGTGGCTTTTATTTGATGAATTTTATTAAATTTGGGATGTTTAGAGAGGTGTTTTAGGACTTTTTCACCTTTATATCACTGTTTATTTGTCCATACAATAAATTATTTAATATTTAGTGGAGCGTAGAAAGAAAAAAAATCGTATTTCACATCTTTCTAAGTTAAACCTTAATTAGTGATTCAAAACGAACTAATAAGTTATTATTCAAATACAATAATTTTTTTTTTGTTTTTGTTCAAATTTACATGAACTGTTATAGTTGCTCCAAGCTTAATTTGATGACATGAAAAGGCATTAAACTGGTGACCATAGGCGTCGCTTCTACCAAATAATCAAAATACGGATTGTTGAAAATTTTTAATATGATAAAATAGGTAGTATACAGGGTCGTTGGTATGTTTGGAAACGGTCGATTACTTCCTAAAGTAAAACAGTTAGCAAAATATGTTTTGGACAAAAGTTTTAGGGTTTTTTAAGGTCTATTAGAATAAAAAAAAATGAGTATACAGGATGAGTCACAAAACCGTAGAGAAGCAATGTTACTTTTTTTTAGGAACACCCTATATCTTAGAATATTTTTAAATTTTGCGTGGAACAGCAATTATTTTTTAATAAGTGCATTATAAGTCTAAACCTAATGGTTTCCGAGATATCGACATTTGAAAAATTACATTTTTGAACTTTGACAACTACCTACTAGCTTTCTAACGGTACGCTTTAGAGCAAAACGGCTTACATGTCCCTTACTTTTTTATTATCTTCCCGAAAATACCAACTTCCGGTTAAACCGGAAGTACTATATTTACTGCTTTTGAGCTACATTTGAGCGGTTTAACCGAAAGTTGAAACTTTTGGAAAGAGAGTTAAAACTAAGATAGGGACATGTAAGCCGTTTTGCTTTAAAACGTACCGGCAGAAAGCTAGAAGCTGTCAAAATTCAAAAATGTAATTTTTCAAAACTCAATTTCTTGGAAACTATTTAGTTTAGACTTATAATGCACTTAATAAAAAATAATTATAATTTTATGCAAAATCCAAAAATATTCTAAGTTATAGGGTATTCCATTGAAAAAAGAGTAACTTTATTTCTCTACGGCTTTCTGACTCATCCTGTATACTTAACTTTTTAAAATTCTAATAGATTATAAATAACCCTAAAACTTTTTTCTTAAATATTTTTTGCTAGCTGTTGTACTTTAAGAAATAATTGACCGTTTCCATACATACCAACCACCCTGTATATTACAGCTTGTTCATTATAGTTTATATCGATAAAAGGTTTGTACCCGTGACTTCGCCTGCAGAGAATATTTTTAAAATGGTCTTTCGTTAAAAAGAATATGCTCATTTTGTTGAAAACAATTAAAAAGAATTGTCTTTGTCCAGCCAGGACCGCGAGGAGGTATGAGTTTTCCTAGCCAAGAAAGGATTGGGGCAGGTACTATGTTAGTTGGAGTATACAGTTATTTTAACAACAAATTGCGGATCGCATCAGCAGAATCACAGTAAACGTTCTGTAATTAACAAGTTCTTAAGATACATGTTGAACGAACATAATTAATTTAATATTCATAAACAAATTAATGACTGGAATCGTCAGAACTTTTAGAAGTAGAATCGTTTTCAGGTTGGATTACTACTGGCGCTATAGGCGGTGAAACAGAATATCCATTTTCTGTTTTTATAATATGAGCTACGCAATTTTTCCATACATCGCTACTCATTTCGTTATAAGCTGCCGAATATTATCAAGGACAACTGCGCTTAAAGTTGGAGATTGATTATTGAGTGATATTTTTTGCTAACAAGAGCACAATACATTAGGTACAAAGCCATCTTTACTTCCGGCATGATAACGCGTTTTTCGATTCGTCTGAATAAATTATACATTTATCGGATTCATGTTACTCCTTTATTTTGCGCAAATAGTCCTGTCGTAATTCAATGATACGCGGGGATTCCATTACAAGCATTAGATTATCTAATTTAATCTAATGTTTAAAGCCACAGTTTTAATAAAACACCACGCAATGTTTTTAAAGATTGGTACTTATAATCAGGGTAACCTCGCAATTTATAACGAACCAGTTCTAAAGTTGGCACCACATTATCCTCGTAAAAGTTGTAAATAGTTCGCAAAATAAAATCCCTTGTAGTATTGTCAGCCGTCTTGAATTTTTGATTTATTGGTTTAGGCTTTATGGAATGACCGGTTACAGTCCCCAAATTAATTACGTTATAAATTCTTATAAAACCCAAGTTGTGTTAATTCATTTCAAGTACATTCTTGTACAAAGCGCATTTTCAGGTTTTCCCGGATTTTCTTTTTTTAAACACGCGTACATATTTAAAATAATGCGTTGACATTGGGCATGTAAATCTTTGTTTCTTAGTTCCTGACTATTTCGTTATCGATGGCCGACTCTGGCACCGACTTATATTCCTGATAATTCACCTTGACCTTATGTTTCAAATTGTCGCCAAAAAGCCATACTGATATAATAAAATATAGGTAAAAACTACTTGTCTGAAACCACACAGTTATAGCAGAAAATGAAATATGTAAATTATAGTAAATCGTTTCAACCAGTCACGCCGCTGTCCGATTCCAAATATCGCATACCTCAAACATCAAGTGATTTTAAAGCTGATAAGGGATCACCGAATTGGGAGAAGGTTTAACTATTTGCTGTTCTTGTATATAGCATAGACATTTTTATTTATATGCTGCTCTATTAATTTTCCCATCCGGAAAAAATAGTTCGCACTTTAAATGTGCTTTAAATTGCGTGTGGGCGTCGACGGTCTATCGCCAGGATGTTGCCAGTTCTACAAAGTTTTTGTTATTTGTTTAGTTCTTTTTTTGTTTAATAACAGTAAAATTCCTTTTTAGTTTGATTTAAATTATTTCTGTATAAATAATATTCCTGAAGTACTAAAAAAATTATTATAATATTCATGAATGGTTTGTTCCTTCTTTCTTTGACATTAAAAATTTCTTGGTTCAAAGTACATTTGCAAACTAGCCTTCAAAGAGAGTTGCGGACCATGAATTAAATACTGATATAAAAGAACACTTTTAATAGTAAAAACTTTAATTTTTTTAAAAAATCTGACAACCCCGATTATGATGCCGGTCCCTTTGAAACCCAGTCGAAGCTTTTTTATCGAGTTTTTTATTCATCAAACTGACTTTGGAAAAAGTATACTAGTACTTTTCTACGTATAGCAGAAAATAGCCTAAAAAATCTGTTAACTTTTATTTAACCATGTAGTTTCTGTGATATACTGTTGGGTGTCCCACTCATAATGGAAATAGGCTTATATTGTGGTTATTTCTGAATTGATTTTTTTTGAGTTTGGTATGTTTATGTATGTATCTTTCATCCGCGCTGACGGACAAACACTATTAAAATAATATTCCAAATATAGACTTTTTGAAGCATGAAATAAGACAAGAAATTAAATTGATAAATAATAATAGCCCATTAATTTTCAAAAATGTTCGCCAAAATTTTATTTTTCTACTTTTTTTTTATGATAAGGCACAGCACGGCAGGATTAATCCTTTACGGCGCTCTGCGAGCTTGGAGATTATACTCGTTGGGGAACGGAATGACGTTCTTCCAGATGAAGAACTTTTTAAACAGTGTCGTTTAAGGGACACCAAGCTGAACCACGTACGGTTGAGCTCCAGTGACTCGTCGTATATTTCTACATGCACCGCTTTGGATGGAATCAAGCTGGCAACTTCAGTTGAGCACTTGCCATTAAAATATTTGTAAAATGGAATTAAGTCACCAACCTGCCTTCGATGTTCAAAGCTTTCCAGGTTGTTTGACAGATCATGGTCACCGATCAAGCAAATGGCTCTTCTTTGAATGGAATCTAGCAATCTAGCAAGGTATCTTTAGGAGCAGAGCCCCAAATATGCGAACAGTACAGGTCGAATTTGGGCCTTATAGGGCATCAAAAGTTGTTTAGGGCTATGGATGTTCTTAGTTCGGAAATATATTTCAAGCTCCTGTGAGGCTGCCTTGCACTGGCCGCAACGTGACTATGCCAAGACATATTACCATCTAAATTGCGGCTCAATAAATGAATTGATGAAGCCAAGGGAATCGTGTGTCCCGCGCTGACGATATCCGGTTCTTCAACAATCACTTTTTTTAGAAAAAACTGCCGCCTGGGTTTCTTTAGCGTTAAATTCTACTTGGTTACTGGCACCTATAGAGATGTGCAGTGGCATTCGATGTCCGACCATCCAAAGTAAAAAATGAAACAAGTGTGCTGTCATCAGCAAAGCTATATATAGGATTTTTAGTTTTT
Source organism: Polydrusus tereticollis (assembly GCA_963920685.1). Taxonomy (NCBI): domain Eukaryota; kingdom Metazoa; phylum Arthropoda; class Insecta; order Coleoptera; family Curculionidae; genus Polydrusus; species Polydrusus tereticollis. Next base: position 34,637,497 of record OY987335.1, read on the forward strand.
TCCAAAAGATCGTTAATGTGTAGTAAAAGGAGGGTGGGCGAAAATATAGAGCCTATAGGTACTCCGGTGTTGATGTTAAATATATATGAAAAAAATCCGTCCATCGCCACTCGTAGAGAACGGTCTTTAAGAAGGCTTGACAGTCATGAATAAAATTGAACTGCTATTTCGTATGCTCTCACTTTACTTAGGAGCCCCTCATACCGTACTCGATCAAAGGCCTTGGAAATGTCCAGTGCTACCACCGGGGACTCCTTATGATGTTCCATTGCGTTGTTCCAAACATGAGTAACACAAGTAAGAAGGTTTCCTTGTAATCTAGACTTTCGGAATCCATACTGTCGGTCACTAATAATGTTGAGTGTTGTTATAAAATATACCAACTTTATATTAAACAGAATAAAGGAATTTTGAAAATTTTACGAGTTAATGCAAGGTTTAATGTTAATCTTGAAGAAGTAGTCCATTACAGTGGAGTTGATATGATCAAATAAAACAACGGCAGTCTACCTCCACAATATGTATTTAAATGTTTATGTTTATATCCTACATGTTTCGGACATAGAAATGTCCATCATCAGGGATACAGTAGTCGATTATGATAGCTCTATCTTGCATAAGCGACGATCAAAAGTTATGTTAAAATTGAAATTGTAGGTTCTAATGAATGTTCAAGACTGAATGAGATGTGATATTTGAAATTTTGGTCAAGGTATCTTTGAAGAAGGGGGTTCCCAGTCTGTAGCCACTGAGACAGGTGGTGAAGCAATTATGTCATTTGTAGCTATTTAGAGGAGATTAATTTAAGTGAAGTGCTCAAAGATGCTTCATCTCACCGTGTCTAGGGTGTGGACAACAAAATACTGGGTTAGACTTGAAAACACATTCTTAGGAGATAAACAATAAATGAAATGAGAATTATACTACTTTTAAGGTTGGAATTTATTAATTTGAAGCCAATGGGCAGGTGGTGAAGCAATTATGTAGGTTTGTAGCTAATTAGAGGAAAATAATGTAGATAGGTGCTCAAAGATGCTTCATCCAACCATGCCTGGAGTATTGGCTAACAAAATTTTTAGGTTAAAGGGGGGTAGAAAATGAACATAATTTTATGATTGAAAAAGAAGATTAAGAAAATTAAAACTGGATTCTCACCATCTCGACTAGAAGTGAAGTATTTATGTTGAAATTACATTGTATTAGCTAATTAGAGGATATTACAGCTCAAAGATACTTCACTTCACCATGCTGGCGTGCAGGAAATGGTTTTTGGATAGCTACAAACCTACATAATTGCTTCACCACCTGCCCATTGGCTTCAAATTAATAAATTCCAACCTTAAAAGTAGTATAATTCTCATTTCATTTATTGTTTATCTCCTAAGAATGTGTTTTCAAGTCTAACCCAGTATTTTGTTGTCCACACCCTAGACACGGTGAGATGAAGCATCTTTGAGCACTTCACTTAAATTAATCTCCTCTAAATAGCTACAAATGACATAATTGCTTCACCACCTGTCTCAGTGGCTACAGACTGGGAACCCCCTTCTTCAAAGATACCTTGACCAAAATTTCAAATATCACATCTCATTCAGTCTTGAACATTCATTAGAACCTACAATTTCAATTTTAACATAACTTTTGATCTTCGCTTATGCAAGATAGAGCTATCATAATCGACTACTGTATCCCTGATGATGGACATTTCTATGTCCGAAACATGTAGGATATAAACATAAACATTTAAATACATATTGTGGAGGTAGACTGCCGTTGTTTTATTTGATTAATGTTAATCGTTTAAAAATCCAATGGTTTATTTGGTAAATATTGTTTATAATTTTTGTTATTGTTAAATGGCATTATTGCTTTGATTTTCATGTTTTTATGACAGCATCACAGATTACTCCAACCAGATGCGAATCTCTTAATAAATTCCCTATATCACCTTTTCGCGACATTGACGACACGGGTAGTGCAGAAAGCCGCTTCGAGCGTCTAAGCCGAGAACAGAGTTTTCCACCATTCGTATCGTTTGATTATGTGAAAATTGTGAATTGGCGAGTTGCGTCATAGGTTCTAATTCAGAGTGAAAATATGATATTGTGTTATATAGATCTTCTCTATTAGCAGCTTTAAGCCAAGCTTCACATCCGAGAATAATCTTTAAGTAACCTTAAAACTGAATACTTTCCTCCAGTTTTTGACGAACAACTCCTGCGTATACATTTCTATCCAGTAATTTTGTTTTATTTAGAAATACAAAAAGTACTTATATCTTTTATCTATACTAGAATTACAGTACAACACAATAAAGTCAACGCAACAAATCATGTATAACAACCTTTGCTGACTATCTATTCCTCCGACACACGCGCATGCGCTGACACCGGGCAACTTCAAGTTTAACGAGAGACTATGCTCCGGTACCAAGATAATTGGCAGTGACTCATTTTTACCGGAGTGTACAAGACGTAAGGGGTACGCCTGTTCCAGAGGCATGTCATTTTAAACAATAATAATTCAAAAAATATATGAATTTTTTGTTTATTATTATAATATATTTACATTTACTATAATAAATTTAATATTATAAAATAAACTGAAAAATAAATTAAGCTTTTACATTTGGTGATCTAATAAAGTAATTAGAGAAACTAAATTATGCAGGTATAAAATCCAAAAAGAATAATAAAGCAACGGTATATGTTATTTCCATAATGTTTTTATTATACTACATAATAATAGTGGATTAAGGGCAAAACCTAAACCAAAATTATAAATGTTTATAAATTTCCTAACTATCGTGACCTAATGAACACTAATTGATAATAATTTGACAAATTATATTCCACGCCGACATTAAAAAGTGTTATAATGGCAATACGTTACAATTTTAAATTCATTATTACCATTACAGCGATTATTCACTATCTGACGATGAAAACATTTCATTACTATCGGTACTACTGTCATCTGCAGGATTTATAATAATAGGTTCTGCCATGACTTTAATGCGTACATATAAGTCCCACATTTTTTTTTCTACGCCCTCGACATGTAATACGCACTTATGCCAATCTGCTGCTTGCACATTCGCTATTGCCGTTTTTAACAGTTTTTTAACATCTTTTAATTTAAAAGTTTTATTTTCACCCGCCACTTCGTCTTTTATCTGTGCCCATATAAGCTCGATTGGATTTAGTTCACAATGGTAAATCGGTAAACGTAATATTTTAACACCTCGTTTACGAGCCATTTCATCCACTACATATTTCTTATATTTTTTTTTGTGAAGTTTTGCAAGATCGAGCAACTGCACTTTTAGCATTTTTTCGCCAAATGCAATATTTTGTTCTTCGAGCCAGTCAACAATCTTTCCTTTTCGCCACGCAGAAGTTGGCAAAGATTTCACCCGACGGCTGTGTTATGGTGCATTATCTATCACGATTACCGACCCACGTTCAATACAGAGTTCCTACATACACATTTTTTACCATTGTACGCTCCCCAGGTTTTAAATGACGTCGTTTTATAACTTGTTGGTTACTATCACTTGAAGAACTCGCCTGCATTATAATATTTGCTCTTTCGAATAAACACCAAAATAATAAAACTGAATTGCTAATATCCTCTTGATTGAAAGTTGTTTACGACACTGAACGTTGGTTAGAGGCGATAAGAAAGCGTACGAGCGCCTTTAGACATGGGTTTTTCTTACCTGCGTTGAGTATACCAAGTACCGTAGGGTGTAAAGGCCCTTAATGACATGCTGATTTTAGTACATTTTATGAGGATTTAAATGAAATATTTTAAAACCTGGCAACATGTAACGACTTATTAATGCACAATCTTCCCAAGCGATTTTAAATGCTTTTATTTCAGTTAAAAGTGTGTGAATCGATGTTAATTATTTTCTTCGCACACCGTCAATGGCGATAAGAACAGTTTTGCCAATTATTTTGGGATCGTAGTATAAGTAGGGTGGTGGTGTCCACTCCATCAATTCTTTTAATTGGGTCACCATCTAAAGCGTACGTTTCGTATCAGGCAGTAATCTGTGACAGTATTTTAAATGTATAAAATCGTGTTATTTCAATGCCTGCTACTATTTGTGATGATAAGTTATGGGAAAATTCATAACGTGACATTTTGCTCAACTGTGATCATCAAAAACAATCTATTGACCTGTCAAATATACCTATAGTGTTCCATTTAAAAAATCAAAGTGTTGATGTCTATTCCGGGAAAACGTAAGACCTTGTATATCACAAATTATCATTACATTCATTATCAAATAAACATTTTAAACGTTTCAACCAATTTTTCTTATTAAACATTTTGTTCCTGAAGGTAAAAGTTAAGAGGGGGCTTCATTTTATAAGGCGGACCCAGTACATTGTATGTATCTTTCAAATATAATGAGTAAACTTCTAATAAAAGTATTTTGACCAAAAACAGTCGGATCGTAGTTAAATTAAAGCTAAAAGCACATTTTCCTAACGGTAAATTTTAATTGTGTTATCTGTTTTAATAGTGTTCACTTAACACTGGAATGTGTCCGACTATATATCAGACTCAGGTTGCATATTTGTCTTTTCCGTGTTACTTTAATTCCTCTCAATTTACTTTTTACTTCCACTTCTTTATAATATGTTTCGCTTAACCCATCATTGGTCAAAAAAACAGTGACCTTGATACTTCTGGTCTTACAACATTATTTATTAATGATGAATAATTTTTTAAATTAAAAATATTAATTTATTAAAGTTTTGTAAATATAAAATAATGTAAAATAAAAAAAAATGCTTTGTATTAGTGACATTATAATATCTTAAGATTTTTTGGTTTAGATATAAATGAAATAGGTACATGTTATTCAAGAAATGTTTACGCTTACTTATATTTTAGAAATACCTTTTAGAAATTCATCTAAATATTATTATAGATATTTGCACCTTTGGCCATAACCAGCTAACATAAGGTTTGTTTTGGTTGTAAAATGAGGATTTATTGGAGCAGTTCGAGAACTGCGCAGAACTAAATGTGTAATAAAATAAATCCTTGAACTGTTTTAGAACGGTTCGTAATTAAAAGAATCCAAACAAGTTTATTGAAAAAGAGAGAAGAGGAAAATTAACCATAACCCTAAATACACACAACATCAAAAGTCTTGGACCCCCTGTATACATATAATCTATTTGCTTTATGTTTATTGCGTTTTTGTTGCTAGGCAAAAAAGTTTAAGTTTTTGGTGAATAAACAAGATCATAAATATTGACAGATAAAATATTGTTGATTTGTTATAAATTTTAAAAAACATTGGTCAGTTTTATTGAATATTTAGCAAAGTAAATTTCATAATTTTCTTTCGAAATAATGCCAGGACGTGAAATTTCTGATTTTGATAGGGCAAGAATTATTGCTCTGCATGATGCTGGACATTCCAATCATCATATAGGTACACGGGATGTTAAACATTCCAAGATCGTCAATTGTGCGAATAGTTCAAAGATACCAAGAATTTGGGACAGTGGAAAGAAGACCACGTAGTGGGCGGCCTCGAATAACACATGAAAGGGAGGGTCGGTATTTGGTTCTATATGCACGTAGACATCGAAATGCTTCAGCTCCAGCCCTTAGGGGTCACTTTCAACGTACGTACCGCCGTGTTATATCGACCTCTACAGTTAGAGGAATACTTCATCGTGCAAATCTTCGTGCAAGAAGGCCTTTAAGGGTACCTACTCTACTTCCACGACACCGAGCTGCCCGCTTACATTGGGCGCGAGAGCATAGCGAATGGCTTTTGCGGCAGTGGCGATGGGTCATATTCACAGATGAAACTAGAATTGGACTGCAGAGTGATGACAATAGGCAAAGGGTCTGGCGAGAGCCAGGTCGTCTACAGAGACTAAATTTTCCTAGAGAGGTTGTTCCCTATGAAGGAGCGACAGTAATGTTTTGGGGAGGAATCATGTTCAATCGCCGAACGCCATTAATTCCTATACCTCAGAATATGACAAGTCGAGTTTATATTGAAAGTGTCATCAGGCCCATTATTTATCCATTACGCAACGATTTGGGCGAGAATTTCATCTTCATGGTCGACAACGCCAGGCCACATCGCGTAAGAACGGTTCATGAGGTACTTGAACAAGGACATATTACTCGACTAGATTGGCCAGCTAACTCGCCGGATATGAATCCGATTGAAAACATGTGGGATTTTGTCTCTAGAGCAGTTCACAATCGCATTAAATCACCCCAAAATGCGGAAGAGTTAGTTGCAGCGGCAGTAGAGAAATGGAACAATGTTCCTCAAGAAACGATCAACCGCTTGATTGTTTCAATGCATACTCGTGTCAATATGCTACTCAGAAACAGAGGAGGTCATACTGACTATTAATTGATGTTAATTTTGGATAAAAAAAATGTTTTGTCAATTTTCGTTGTAATGAGTTTACTTAAAAATTGCTATATTTTTTGTTATGCTGTTTCAATAATTATTCTTTAAATTTTTTAAAAATATTGTTATTGTGAAAAATACTTCAGAAATAAACATACTTTAAAAAACATTCACTATTTTATTTGAAAATAAACTAAATTACAAAATACCGGTGGGGTCCAAGACTTTTGATGTTGTGTGTATTTTAAATTTCAAAATTACTTTTTGCCACTTAAAAAAAAAATTGTAATGTCTATAGTAAAATCAAATAAGCTTGACACCTAGGGTCAACAAAAACACCTGGCCAATAACTACCCGTGAAGTAATGCGATTGGTTTTGTGGTTCCATTTTATATAAAAATTATACCTTCTAGAAAACTTGCAATATAGGGTTGAAATATTAATTCAAAAAATAAAATGGTAATATGGTTAACTGATCTGCAGGAGCTCGTTTAAATCCAGTATCGTGTGTCGGATAGTACAGGCTCTGTTCAGATTCTGCCGCTAAGCTAACTACTATTGCTGTGGTAACTTTAAAATGTTCTATAAACTGAGTGTCCGTGGATAACATTTTCAGCATTTTTCGTTGATGCTGTACAACTTCTGGTAGTAAGTTATTGAATATATGTTCACCTTTCAAAGACGAGCTGAAGCTGCTGGAGTTTAAAAGCTGATTCTACAAAAACACCCTGATAAATAATTTTTCAGCAATACTCTTGAAAACTATAATTCTTCCATGCCACAATTAATTATTCTATAGAAATTTGTAATCGAAATAACTAAGGGGTTATTCTTCATTCTAATTTATCGTGAACAACCCCTTTTTTTCTGTGATTTTTAGTTTCACCAAAACCAAAACAATAAAATCAGCTGAGGAACTGAAAATACTGCGCGTGCGTTAACTAATACTCCTGGATCGATTCTATCAAAAAGCTCGAACTGCATTGATAGTTCAAGAACGGTTACGAACCGGTTTGAAATATAATCAGAACGCTTAAATTTTAGTTCGGAATCGGTTCTAACTGAACCAAACCAGAAATATCTTTATGCGCATGTGCGGACTATTCTAGAACGGTTCTAAGTTTAAGCCAAAACAATCCTATACTAAAACGCAAATCTTTGATTATAACTTTAGTTTATTGTGAGCCGTGTTGGAGTTCACGTCGACGTCAATCTGCTAAAAGAGAATATATTTTATGAGATTGACTATTATTTTTATTATGTATATATTATTTTATCCGAGATTTTATCTAAGTTGTTAATATGGGATAAGTTTTTTTTGTATTTATGGTTAAAAGAATAGTTTCGTTTCCATTATTACAGCGAATTTTCAAGGTGGGGGATTAAAAGGACACTAAGCATTAAAAATCAATAGGTCTCTTAGAAGAGGACTGTGAAAATACTGCATCGATTAGCGTTGTTTATGTACCTCCGGATACAGACGAGGTTACCGATTAGGAAGACATTGACGATAATGTCATCGGAAAAGAAAGCGTGTAGAAAGATATTGCTGATACTTGTGAAATACAGACAAATTTTAATATGGTCGAAAATATAGATATACAGAGTCGTTGGTATGTATGGAAACGGTCGATTATTTCTTAAAGTATAACAGCTAGTAAAAATATTTTAAATAAAAGTTTTAAGGTTCTTTAAGGTGTATTAGAACTTTAAAAAAAATAAGTATACAGGATGAGTCAGAAAACCGTAGGGAAGCAAAGTTACCTTTTTTTAAATGGAACACCCTATATATTCGAATATTTTTGGATTTAACATGAAATAGCAATTATTTTTTAAAGTGCATTATAAGTCTAAACCTAATAGTTTCCGAGATATCGACTTTTGAAAAATTACATTTTTCAACTTTGACAGCTTCTAGGTTTCTAACGGTACGCTTTAGAGTAAAACGGCTTACATGTCCCTATCTTACTTTTTTATGATGTTTCCAAAAACATCAACTTCCGGTTAAACCGAAAGTACTGTATTTCCGGCTTTTGAGTTACATCCGGTTTAACCGGAAGTTGATGTTTTTGGGAAGATAATAAAAAAGTAAGATGGGGACACGTAAGTCGTTTTATTCCAAAAGGTACCGTTAGAAAGCTAGAAGCTGTCAAAGTTCAAAAATGCCATATTTCAAAAGTCGATATCTCGGAAACTATTAAGTTTAGGCTTATAATGCACGTATTGAAAAATAATTGCTATTTGATGTAAAATCCAAAAATATTCGAAGACATAGGGTGTTCCATTTAAAAAAAAGTAACTTTGTTTCTCTACGGCTTTCTGACTCAACCTGTATACCTATCTTTTTTTAGTTCTAATACATCTTAAAAAACCCTAAAACTTTTATCTAAAATATTTTTTGCTGACTGTTTTACTTTAAGAAATAATCGACCGTTTCCATACATACCAACGACCCTGTATTTAGAGGACGATATTCTGTTGAGGGGAGAGTTCTTGAGCCCAAATGGGTAAAAATAGGCACGTCAATACATTCTATTATCCCACGACAAGGTTTCAGTCGACGCTTAGAAGGTATAAAAGTAGAGCATGGCGGAAACTCACCTAACAAGATTTTTTCGCTGTTTTTTGATAAAAAAGCCTCTAATGAAATTATAACTTATACCAATGTTTATGCTTCTCATAGAAATCGACACCATTTTAAAATTAGCGAGTCTCATTTGAACTTTATTGGTGTACTAGTTTCTAGTTTTATCCGGATATCACACTATGCCACATACTGATATGCACTGATCCGAGGATGATGGCACAAAAAGAACAAAATCTTTAATTAGGAATGGGGGCTGTTTGTGACAATCCGATTTTGTCACAAATGAACTATTATAATCTAATGCCTCATATCACATGTCTGACTTGTATTGTGTCTTTTAAAAATTGTATTTTGCCTTTTTAAAACGATGTTTGGTTCCCTGTATAAAAGTAATTTACGTACCTAAGGTCAACGGCCTCTGTTTTCGTTGTCTTTGACGAAGGAGCCTACATTATCCTCCTATTTTAAGTCACATATCTCCCTGGAATACACTATCCGAGACTTATACCAGTGTTTCGTTATGTAATTCAAATATATTTCTGTTTTCAATTTTTATCATCACCTGTCAAATTGACTAATGAATTTTCTAGATTAATATTCTTCTTCTGAAACATGTTTGGGCAATAATATTCAGCAACCCAAACTTGAACGACCGTTTGCTCCTCGAATGGCAGGGATATTCTGGGACTTGGGTTTTCTTTAAATAATTTATAATGGATTGAATAAATTACGAATTGACTTCTTATGTAAAACTAAATTTGGGTACATCTGTTTCATTTCTCTTGGCTTGGAGTATCTGCAATTGAATGGGCATGGCTCTGGAGACTTCATTCCGTGTCGCCGCCAGTGTGTGAACTGGTCTCTCTTTTCGGATCGAAATTCGCTTTATCTCTCTCCACCTCTCTCTGGCGTTTCTCTTCTCTCTCACATCCTGTTAACTGTACACTTTTTAACTTTAACCTGAAATTCTTCAGTGACCTCACTTGACTTCTAGCAGCAAAAAAAGCAACCGGCTTCAAATCCAGGATTTTCTGAATCATCCTTGCGGGATATAGGATTTGAAGACCATATTTTCCGTCGTCTCTACGGTAATTCTGTAAGACGTGGTGTATTATTGGCGTAGGTTTACCGTGGGCGACCAAGGAACCACTGACGTGGGATCTAAGTTGTGTTTTCGCTGTTGGAGGTGAGTTTTAAGTTTCATTTGTGACAACATCGGATTGTCACATGTTTTGAGCCTTTTGTTGGTGGTCAAAAATCCACAGCAAGCTAGTCTTCTTTAACAACCGTTACTTCCTATTTCCTGTTAATAAATTTAAGAGAAAGTGGGTTATTTGTGACAGGAACAAAGAGAGAAAAGAAAACCGTAGCAGGAAATGCCCGCTTGAAGACAATGACAAAAAGAGAGAAAGGGTCTTACACCTATGCGTTTGACTCAAACTTGGAAATTTTGGTGGTACGATGGAATGAAAATTCTGTCATTACCGTGATGGCAATTGGATGCACAGTTCTGCCCCTCATGAATGCCAAGTGCTACAGCCGAAAAAAAAGTAAAGAAGTTCTCATGTCCCAGCCGAATGTAATATACTATGTTTGACGACCGTGTGTCAATCAAAGTTGAAAGCGGCAACTGGATGCACAGTTCTGCCCCTCATGAATGCCAAGTGCTACAGCCGAAAAGAAAGTAAAGAAGTTCTCATGTCCCAGCCGAATGTAATATACTATGTTTGACGACCGTGTGTCAATCAAAGTTGTAAGCGGCAACTGACAAAGAAATCCACCTCGGAATAATTCTATTTTAAAACTATGTTGTACCCAAACGCCTGCAAAAATATTGTAACGGTTTTAAACGGCCGTTAAAATCGGTATATTTCTTAAAATTGATCAACAATAATAAGTTAAGTTCCAGGAATTATTCATATCTCGAGTTAAGATAAAAAGCTATAATAGTCTAAAGTAATTCTATTTATAACTTTGTTGGATATTGTAATATGCTAATAAGGGGCTTTGTGAAGCGCTGACACATTGCAGGGAAAGCATATCCTCCTATAAGTTGTTGTATTTTCTGATTGATTAAGTGTAGGTAATAGATGTTATTTTTTGTTAAACAGAGTTTCAATTGAATCCATCCAGTTTTAAACCCATCAGCCGTATACTATGGCGAATAGTGTACAAATGACGTAAAGCTAGTAAGGCCTTTTGCGTTCACACTATTAATATAATAAATTAATGGGGAAGAAGGTCTTCATGACAATGGTATTGCGAAGTACCGTATAAGAACTGATAACCATTGTCTATCAATATTTATAATCGAAGTGTGATTGTGAATAGATGGAAAATTTATAATATTGCAATCGAATCCAAGGTTCCTCAACTCATTTGCAATTATTAGCTCTTGCGTTACCAAAGTTCAGCGGAGAAGTAATAGATGGTACGGTAGATAGGCTGATGCTGTAGGGCCACCTTCTAGTATAGCTCTACCAGATGATAAAAGGTTCGACAATATCGATTATATGATACGCAGATAGTCTAATAACGCCATGGTTGCAAAAGTAATACAATTTTCCTCTATCTGTGTAAAAAGTGTACCTAATGTAAATTAAAAAAAAATATAGTTAAAAGCAAGATTCGAACCAGTATAAGCCAGTCGTCAAAAGTACTTAGCTCTTAGCTAAAATCCCGCATGAATACCACTGGCAAGAATAAAAACAATTGCTAATCAGATAATTCCCCTTGATACATAGAAGGTGCGTACCAAATTTCACAAAAATATCTGTATCCGTATCAAAGTTATCATAAAAAAAATCCTAAAATTTAAACACTCTTTAGTTTAAAAGTTAAGAGGCTTAGGATTTAATGCATATCTTTATAAAGTTTTTAATTAAAATGGTCCCAAGTGTCACACCCCAAATGCATAATATCATTAAGGAAAAGGCGTCCTATTTAAAAAAATTGTTGTTTACCTCAACTTTGTATCCTACTATGCCCAAAGTCCACAAATACTGTCAGTGACTCATTTAATACGAAGCACAAATTCTAGGAAGCGACAGAATAAAAATATTGTACAAGTAAATGTTTATAATAATAATATAATAAACTTTGCCGCTACAACTACAGTGCACTTAATGACGTCATACAAGCCGCTAAATGCATTTAAAATAGCACGGCGATTCCGATACTGGGAGTCTGATCTCGGAGAAAATAAATGTGGCAACACACAGAGATCGCATTCACACCTTCAAAGATTTAAAAATAAGCGTGCAGGCCAATATCGCACTGCTTGATTGATTTGTGTTTTTATTATTAATTTATCTACAGACCTTTTTTCCATTTTCGTAATATTATATGGGTTTTTCACATAGATATTATTTTGTGTAAATATATAGTTGATAGCTACTTTTAATTCAGTAAACTATGGATATTAACGAAAGTTTAGGTTAGTTATTAGTTGTCTGCGCACAAAAAAAAATTGAATTAACATAGAAAAACGAATAATAGTTATAAACGTATTTCGGGAACGAAATCCTAAACTAATTATATTGGATGCTGCAGAAATATGTGGCACTTTAATGAAACTTTCCTTAGGGTTTTGAAAGACATTCATCAAGAAAATAACGAAAAAGAAAATAGTCGAGGAGTCCAGACAGGAGGACGGACAAAAATAATCTTGGAGGATGCCACAAAATACGCCATTCGTCGAAAAATCTATGGATTTTTTTTCCTAAATGAAATATACACAATAAAAAACATGATGGCTGATATTAAGTAGGACACATGTTTACCTTAAATATCACAACGAGTTTTTAAATAGACTTAAAAATAAATGAATTTAGGTATGTTAAATCGAAACGCCTACTAATTTTAAACAATGAAATTATTGTATGGCGGGGGAGAAATTGGGAAAAAATATGTGAATTTCAGGAAAAGGGAAAAAATTGTATTACACCCACGAAACATGGCTCAATGAAGGACACACAGTTGAGAAGGTATGGCAAGATCTAAATATTAAAAGTTCAAGGTAGGCATTTATGGATGGATTTTCGCAAAGAGTAATAAAATTCTAGTGGAAAAGGTGATCGCCTTATAGGATCAGGTTTTAAGGGTTAATGACATAAATTTAATTTATAAAAAATTAAATGACGTTTCGACGACATTTCATCATTTATTAGTTTTTGAAATGCACACACCACTGGACTTCATTCCCCTGACGTCGCACAAACCGGAGCTCTCTCTATGCTAATGATGAGTTACTGACAGACATTTTGGACTAGGGGAATAGTTTGTTAATTCTTAATCTTAATTGCGGGCTCCTAATTTCAATCAGACTATCTATATTTTGAAATCTTGACAAATAATGCTATTTAGGTTTTAAAGCCAGTTTTTTCATGTGATATATTTTGTGTCTGCTATGAAAATAATCTACACACTATAGCAGCATAAAAGAATTTTTAAAAAGTTTAAATGTACTTACATCATTTAAGTAGGTATAGATGGCGTTTCCTCATCTTTCTTCTTCAATGCTATGCTCCAAGGTCAATCAGTCCAGATATATTAGTATGTGTATAGACGTACGAAATGAAAAAAATACATTCTGGAACTGATATTGATAAAATTTAGCTACCCGCCGCTTTGCACGTCGTGGACACCGGAGTCTTCCCCAACATGCCGGCCTTTACAGAACCATAATGTGGAGAACCGAAAGGCTCAGCCCGCACTTTACATTCTAGCTAATTTTTGGACCACTTTTGCGTGTGCTAACCTTACTTTCCAAACAAATGCAATGTAATTCCCCCGTGGACGATCACTCTTTTGTACCGCGGCCTGTACAACCCGGAAACGCCCCTGTCCGTTTCGGAAAGTTTTACAGGTGCTAGCTTAAAAGGTCCTTTGTACACCTATCAGAGTATCCTCGCCACATACCATATATCAATCTTAATCTAAATGGGTTTGGAGCCTGCGGTTCAAACCCACAAATAGTACCCTGTGATGGCCCTCGATACCCGCCCTCGATACCACTGACTGCCCACGAGCCCATAGCCCCAGAACTGCTTTTCTGCAGTATAATGTTAAAAAGAAATTATAATGAACGGGCCAACGTCAACCATATGGTCAACGCAATGTCCATTATTATTACAATTATTATTATTATTAATATTATTATGTTATTCGCGACCCTATCAACAATCATATCACCTAAGAGTATGATTAAGCTTTTGATGGTCTTTTAGCATAAAATATAACAGGGACACTCATTAGCCCCTGTGTGACAGGGCTATTGCATGTGAAGTCGACTTGTGTCCAATATCAGGTATACATTTTTTATTTGCGCCTGCAAAAGAAAGAGAAAAACAACTATTAAATAACATTGTGTAAAAATGATTTAAATGCGAGGGATGTATGTGAACTAAACTAGTTGGAAATGGGCACTGCCGTCTCGAAGAGCAGGCCGTCATGTTAAGATCGTGACGTCACATTAGAAGATGGAATTTATTATAGAGGCTATATGGCATGTAGATAATAAAATTGATATTAATTTGTAAGTCAACGATGTCTTAAATTATATGAAATGAGGTATAGAATCGTATATTAAAAAAGTATTTCGATGATTAGTATACAGAGTGATTTAAGACTACAAACTAGCTTATGTTAAGATCACTAAGTATTGCTTTCGATATTCGATACTCCTTCGAGGTTACGAAAATAATTCCCAAATAATCCCTGAATAACAAACATTAGAAACAATTTTATAGGTAGCTATTTTGAATAAAATTTTATATCAGTCAGTTGGTAGGTATATTCTATCATTTTATCTTCCTCGAGAAACTATATAAACTTTATTTAACTTGGTTTTTGGACTAGAAAAATAAAAAAGCATTAAGAGGAACCTGCTTTAAACTTGTAGGTATGTTCTAACCGATATTTTAAGTAAGAAAAACTTGTATCGTATGAAAATCTAAACAAAATGTACAACGAATGTAGGCATTGTTTTGTTACTAAATTTTTGTCCGAACCTAACCTCAGTATGACATGCTTAACCTTCAATATTATACTATCTATTTAATAGCAAACTAATATACTTATAATCTTTCTATGTTTATTGCATAATAACAATTTAAACAATATACCAAAATATTATTATTACAAAAGGTAGCTAAGTTCCCAGACTAAAACCCTTTCCTCAAAGTACTTTATGCAAAAGCTAATTCATTTTCGCAATACTAAATCGTCTCTTGGGATCCTTTTTTTTTATCAATAAATCGCATTTCAACAGTAAAAAAAACATTATAGTTGAGTATTACACCCGGGAACACATCATGAATTTGGCATTTTTCGCTATTTCAAAGCAACTTAATCAAATAATTTATGGTTTTACATATAAAGGTCCAAACTACGTTAAATTAATGTTATGGGTTTTCTATAATAATCACATTAAACTGCTAAAAACAACTAAAAACTTAAAGGAAACACCAAAACGGTCTACCAAAACAATGCAAACCTGTCAAAACGTGGATCGACTAGAAACAGCTGATTTTAAAATGTGGGCGGGAACATGACGGCCTGTCTCCTCGAGACGGCAGTAAAAACGGGGCAAAAGGAAATTTGGCATTTTCACTTTAAGTATCAGGGTGCTTATTTATCATTTCGAAAAAATGCATTGCTATCTTTTAAGAAAACGTGGATTTCATTTGAATACTCTCACAATTGATCATCTTGTATGTGTCGAATTTGTTGAAACTAATTGACGTTTTATTGTTTGACGTGTATTATCTGTCTTTAATAGTGAAACTTTTGTTAGTGAAGTCCTCTATCATGAACCGCTAACTCATTACAAGCTGGGCGGTTGTACACTGAACGATGGGCCAATGATAGTAAGAACGGTAGAAATGAAAGAGAATATGCTGGACATCATAGAAGGAGTTCCAAGTACTTCTACTCGAAAAATTGCAAATACTTTGAATGTAAGTGATGGGACTGTTTGGAAAATCCTTAATGACTATTTGTTGTACCCATACCATAACCAACTGCTGATTTTCCTCCACGAATTGCATTCTGTCAATGTATATACTACTCCAGTGAAGAATGTGGAAGATTTAAGAAATCGGATAGCTGCTGGGTGTAACTCAATAAGAATCCACCCTGGTGTTTTTGCAAGTGTTCGGCAGTCAATGACGACAAGACTAGATTCTTGCATCCTAGCTGGAGCTAGTCATTTTCAACGGTTCTTGTAGATTAAGAAACTTTACATATAATTCTTGGTAATAAAATGTTCTCGCTCTGTATCTTCAAAACTTTTCAAGGCTTTTCAAAAATCATCAAAGGGCAAAATATTCTAAGAATAGTCCACTCCTTATTAATTATCCAGTCTATTATTTTACAACTAATAACGTATGTCAAAAATAATTTCCGGAAATACGAACAAATACGAACGAATCAGTACCGCACAGTACAACCTCAATCAACTAAGTGGAAGTTATCATAATATCAAAATTAACTAGGTGACCATGATTCTTGTCAATGATTTTGAACCTTAACTTTTTGTTTTGCTTGCACAAATCAATATAATCCTAATTAATAAAATGTCTGTCCAGTTAACGGTAAGGTGGCTAGTTCACTTAAGGTTGGCTAAGCTAAAAGGATTTAAATGGAGTTAATTAAAAGATCAGGGACAGGGTTGGCCTCAAAGAGATATTTTGCGGTCCTTAAGGGTTTAGGTAAACGATCCGTTCAGCTTTTCACGATAGAAACGATCGGTCGAATGCTCCCCTAAATGTTTATTGTTATTTGATGCCTGTCGACGGACAGGGGATTCCTCTGGCTCCCTAAAACAGACATTTTATAGCACTATTACTTTTATTTTGCGACCCCTATTAACGAAATTCAATTTATTTTATTTTTGATCTAAATTTTTAGTGTTAAGGTAGAACAATGGGGGCGTGCCATTAGTGATTATTTTTGAACTTCATAATTCTCAGTCATTATTTTGTGCGGAGGTTGGTAGTATCCAACGAGTAATAATGAAACTGTGGTCAATTTGCTCTATTAAAAGTTGAAAGCGCTTGTCCATTTAAGTCATCATATTGAGTCAAAATTTAAGAGTAGATGAAAAAGGACGTAGGAATCCGTAGTGGCAATTCTTTGGCAAGTTGTATTTGGTGATAGGTTGACAATTACATTGTTGTTATTGAGCGTATAGGTGGCCATTACAATATGATTCGCACTGAGAAAATGAGTTCCCCTCAAAAATACTATGTGTTTTGAAGAAACAAACATACCAATGAAAAACTAAAGTTTTTTCTTGTAATTACCATTCAAAATATGTTGCCATGTTAAAATTTAGACAGAACACAAATTTTTCGCAACGAGGCGTCGAGATTTATGCACCTATGAATAATTATCAACCTATTATTAAATAAAACTTGCTAATGAATTGCCAGTACAGTTAAATTTTTACTCAATACGGTGACGTAAATGGTCGGTCCAGCTTGCGCACTCTTAACCTCCAATAGGGGGACACATCCCTACTTAGAGAAGACTGACAGCAGGTTTATTAGGTGATCGTTAGACCATACCCATACCTTACAATTATAATGTCCAAAAATCATACTGGCTCCGGGACTACAATGTTTTTTGATAAACTTGCTTTGGACTTTTGTCATTATTTATTTTTCTCCAACGTTTCAAAGTCAAAGTCAAAGTCAAAAACAGCTTTATTGTAATAAAACAAAATGTTACTTACAAAGCGAGTTAATCTAATTTAGCCGACATAACGTTGGTCAGATCCTGGGTATAGACAATAGTAGGTAGAATAAAATCTATATTATAGTTACAAAGAGTACAAAAAATACTATATACAACAACCAGAAAAGGTAAGTTGTAGAGAATCGAAACGTCAAAAAAGTAAAAAAAAATTTCAATGTACAACACGAGTAAAAACTAATCCAAACGATCATTATAAAACTCTTCAACAGAGTAGTAGGCCTTTTCAACAAGTAGCATTTTTATTTGTCTTCTAAACTTAATAGGATTTTCAATCATTCTGATATTTAAAGGCAGATGGTTAAATAGTTTTTTGCTATTGAATATAATTGATTTTTTCGTTAAAGTTGAAGACGGAATAGGTAAAGCAGTTAAATGGGAAGAGCGAGTTGCATACAAGCTGGTAGTCTCAATTTCTTGCTTATATTTATTATGTATGAGACAAGCAGTTTCGAGTATAAAGATAGATGGTAGAACCAAGATGTTTAAGGATATAAAAAAAAGGTTTGCAGGACTCACGCGATTTTATCCGGCACATGGATCGGATGGCCCGCTTTTGAGAAACAAAAATCATATTAAACAGCTGACTTGAACAAGATCCCCAGAAGCACACCCCGTAACGCAAATGAGATTCAATCAACGCGAAATATACATTCCTCGCCATGGACATATACAGCTCTCGAGATATGACACGTAATGCAAAACAACCTCTAGATATTTTTTTATTTAAATGCAGAATATGAGTCTCAAACCTTAGTTTGTCATCAATATGCAAGCCCAAAAATTTAGTTACGTTCAAATTCTGCACAACTTGATTATTTAATAAAATTTCGTTTATTTGACATTTGAAAGAAATTATATTTGTTTTGGATATATTTAGAGTTAGATAATTAGAATCACACCATTCTTTAATTTTCAATACATCTCTGGCAACATTGGCCTCCAACTCTTTGGTGTCGCCGCCATGCCATAGAACCGTCGTTTCATCAGCAAACATTGTAAACGAACCCGATATGTTCAGATTAGAAAGATCATTTATATAAAGTAGGAATAAGATGGGACCCAGAACTGATCCCTGTGGAACACCAGAGGTAACTTCCTGTCCTGACGATTCCTCGTTATTAAAAGCCACACTCTGAGTCCGCGCCGTTAGATAAGACCTTATCCAGGTCAGTGGTGCCCCCCTGAAACCGTATATTTCCAGTTTACCCAGCAGTACCTCGTGATTCACACAATCAAACGCTTTGGTAAGATCACAGAATATGGCAGCTGCAACCTCTCCGTCATTCAGCTTGATGTATAAGCGTTCTATAAATGAAAAGATGGCATCGCTGGTGTTTTTTGAAGTCTGAAAGCCAAACTGAACAATACTCAATATTTTATGCTTATCAATGTAGCCGACGACACGCCGTCTCACAAGCTTCTCAGCGACTTTAGCCAATGTTGGAAGCAACGAAATAGGTCTAAAGTTAGAAGGCACCTCATTGTCTCCTCCCTTAAAAAGCGGAATTATTTTCGCCAGCTTTAGACATGATGGAAAAACACCAGTAAGAAAGGAAATACTTATTGCCTCCGCCAGAACCTGAATTGCCGGATGAGGAAGCTTGAGAAGTATTTTCATAGATATACTATCCCATCCGGAACTACTCTTGTTTTTTATTTCGGAGAAGACGTTCTTAATTTCATGACTGTCTGTGGGATAGAAGTAAAATGTGTCTCGGACCCTCGCTTTATCAAGAAAGTCAAGTGCACCTCTTATGGGATTTATATTTTTTGATAAGTTAGATGCTACCGAACAATAAAAGGAGTTTAAATGTTCACAGGTCAAGTTAAAACTGGTAGATGTGACCACTCCACCATTTAGGTCCTTTACGATTCTCCAACTTTCTCTCTGTTTATTGTCCGATTGATCAATGCGTCTGTTATAGTGCAGTTGCTTAGCAAGTTTAATTGACCTAAGTACTTTCGAAGACTGTGCAAGGAACGCATATTTTTGCTGACGTTTTGAGCCCTTTGGTAAACCATGGCTTGTTATGTTTTTTCTTTAACGTTACTAGAGGAAATGCGATATCAAAATTATGACTTAAAAGTTTGTGAAACATTCCAAGTGGATCAGATGAATGTAATATACTATCCCAGTCACTTCCATTACATAATTGTGAAAATCTTGCATAGTTATTGCTTGTATAAAGCCTACCCTTCTGTTTTACAATCCTGGTCCTTTTTTTTACACTTTTAAAACTACATAAAATAGCCTCGTGGTCAGATAGACCCGCACTTAGCACAGAACAATTCACAAACTCACCCGTCCGATTTGAGCAAACATAGTCAATTATAGAAGAGGTAGACTTGGTTATACGAGTAGGCATCTCCACATGCATGGTTAAATTAAAAGAATCAAGTAAACTTGATATTAATTGGCAGTTTAGGTGTGACTTATCTGTAAAATTTATATTAAAATCTCCAGCTAGGATAATCCATGCATGTAAAGGAAAACCTGATATTAGTAATTCCAATCTAGATACAAACACTGATATGTCCGTGTTTGGTGGTCTATAGAGACAAACAATAAAAACATTTAGTTTGGTAAAGTGAATAATAGAAAATTCAAACTCTTTTTCAACAATCATAAAATTAAATCTATCGAATTCAATAAATTTACATATATTTAAAAAAGTATCGCGAACCAGTATCATAGTACCTCCATGAATAGAGTTTGATCTAGAGTATTGTGACAACGTGTAATAATTGGGCAGTGATACTGGTTCATTAATATATAGCCAATGTTCAGTTAAAAGTAAAATATCCGGATAGTCTACACTATCAAGAAAAAGGAGTAATTCTTCAGTTTTAACTGGTAAACATCTCCAGTCATCTTCGGGTCAATATTGAACAAGCTAGGAAGCTACCAAAGTATTTATACTACCTAAGGGTTAGCAGAGCATGACTGATACGGGTTCAGTCATGTGTTACTGTATGGTCTTAATCTAAGCTTGAATTTACTGAATAAGGGTTTCCAAATATTTCTAATATCTACAAAGGGTTTACTGAAGCGGTCAGGATTCTGGGATATGACAGCCGCTTTTTTGAACTTCCGCTTTCGCCAATGTTTTTCCTTGAGTAAAATTTTTGCTTCTAATCAAATCAAATCAAATCAAATGGTTTATTGTGTCAAATGCAAAAATTTGTTTGCACTCGCCAAATATTGTTGTTTACACTTAAAATAAAATAGTAAAATATCCGGATAGTCTACACTATCAAGAAAAAGGAGTAATTCTTCAGTTTTAACTGGTAAACATCTCCAGTCATCTTCGGGTCAATATTGAACAAGCTAGGAAGCTACCAAAGTATTTATACTACCTAAGGGTTAGCAGAGCATGACTGATACGGGTTCAGTCATGTGTTACTGTATGGTCTTAATCTAAGCTTGAATTTACTGAATAAGGGTTTCCAAATATTTCTAATATCTACAAAGGGTTTACTGAAGCGGTCAGGATTCTGGGATATGACAGCCGCTTTTTTGAACTTCCGCTTTCGCCAATGTTTTTCCTTGAGTAAAATTTTTGCTTCTAATCAAATCAAATCAAATCAAATGGTTTATTGTGTCAAATGCAAAAATTTGTTTGCACTCGCCAAATATTGTTGTTTACACTTAAAATAAAATAGTAAAATATCCGGATAGTCTACACTATCAAGAAAAAGGAGTAATTCTTCAGTTTTAACTGGTAAACATCTCCAGTCATCTTCGGGTCAATATTGAACAAGCTAGGAAGCTACCAAAGTATTTATACTACCTAAGGGTTAGCAGAGCATGACTGATACGGGTTCAGTCATGTGTTACTGTATGGTCTTAATCTAAGCTTGAATTTACTGAATAAGGGTTTCCAAATATTTCTAATATCTACAAAGGGTTTACTGAAGCGGTCAGGATTCTGGGATATGACAGCCGCTTTTTTGAACTTCCGCTTTCGCCAATGTTTTTCCTTGAGTAAAATTTTTGCTTCTAATCAAATCAAATCAAATTAAATGGTTTATTGTGTCAAATGCAAAAATTTGTTTGCACTCGCCAAATATTGTTGTTTACACTTAAAATAAAATAGTTTACACTTAATATTAATACAACACAAGACATAGATAGAACTTGATGTACTAAAGTGCAACATGGACGCAATTCAAGTTACACAAAATTAAAAACAATTAAAATTAAAACTGACAATTAAGGAACTCGTCTACATTATAAAAGGACTTTTTTAATAAAAAATTTTTTACATCAAATTTAAATGCCTTTAGAGGCCTTTCTTTAATTAAATGAGGCATTTTGTTAAATAGCTTAACTGCAATGAATTGTGATCTGCTTTGGCTCTTTCCCAAGCGGCAATACATTGGGGTATAGTTGGTACTGTTTCTGGTGTCATGACCATGTACATCCTGATATGTCAGGAGGCTATCATGTTGCTTGGTAAAAAAAAAGGTTTTTGAGGATATATAATGAAGGAAGGGTGAGTATGCCCAACTTAATAAAAGCGCTTCGGCAGCCTTCCCTATAACCTAGCCCAGACATAATCCTGATGACTTTTCTTTGTAAGCCAAAAACCCGCTGCGAATGAAAGGATCCTCCCCATACCAGCACACCATACGACATGACACTGTGAAAAACACCAAAGTGGACTGTTCTCATGGTGGCATCAGATACACAGTCATATAGATTACGCAACAAAAACACACTGCTGCCAAGCCTCCTGCACACACTTGCAACATGTGCATCCCACTTTAATGTCTTATCCAAGAGGACGCCAAGAAATTTTATTAAAGATGTTTCAACAGTAAGCATAGTATTTCTTAGGGTAAAAGTCATCTTTTGCGTTTTCTCTTGGTTCAACAGGAACCTGTTTGACAGGAACCAGTTCTCAACTTGCTGTTTAGCCTCACTTAAGCTTGCATGGGCTCCTGGTTCAGTTTCTCCAGCTGTAAAGTAGTATCATCAGCAAAGAGCACAAACTTACCCGTTTGGTTTTCCAGGGGAAGATAATTAATAAAGATTAGGAAGAGAACCATTGCAAGTGGTGGCCGTGGGTTTAAGCGTGTTCTGTTGTATAGGATCTAATTATTTCTCCGTTCAGTGTGTGGTTTGGATGTTTTTTGATCATTGTTTCAACGGGTGGTAGGGTTTCATCAACACATCATTGTCTGTACTCGCAAAGTATTCTACATACACCATTCTTCATGTCCTCCATGGTAGGCTTAGTCTTCGTCAGGTGGCTTCATAAGGAGCCTTTGGAGCTTACTGGACGGACTACCGATGGGATCATCCCTTTCTCCAGTAATCGCCAATAATTACTTGGAATGGTTTGAAAATCAGGCAATTGTATAGGCAAAAATAAAAACGAAACTATGGCTGCGTTACGTTGATGACACATTAATTAGTTGGAATAAAAGCGATGATTTTTATTTTTTTTTATTTTAATTATGTTTTATGGCTCTGGTTTACACCAAATGGCCAGCATCTCTCCTTGTTTTTTTTTCCATTAAAATTTGCTGAGATATTTGGATTTTTACAATACAACTATTAATCTAGTGTTTTTTCGATAGTTTATAATGTAATACTTACTTAAGGTTTTGTGTTTTTTTTTCTCTCTTTTATTTTTTATTTTCTTTTTGTTTTTGTTTTGGTTTTTGTTTTTTTTTTTTTTGGTATTAAATTTTTTTTTTCGTCTATTTTTTGATTATTAATTTTTTTACTCTATATACAGGGTGTTATGGAAATGACTTATTATTTTTTAACCCGTAAATATATAGGTCGAGACGAATTGGGGAAAAATTGCTATAAATGGCGCTCGAAGCTAGAAATTCGAGAAAAATGCCTTCAAAAATTTAGGTCCAAAACACCTACGCGCCAATGACCCAAACAGCTGATTTGGGTAATTGTTTACTTTAGTGCAAATGTTGAATTTTTCGCTAAAATTTCGTATATAGGCTAATTAAGGGTAGCTGATCACAATTTTCCTTTTGCGTTTAGGCGGCAAATGCACTGGTTTTGAGAAAAAAAATGTTAAAGTTTTTCTAACTCACCGGTATGTTATTTTGCATGTAATCCTAAAATGTTGCTATTTCCAATTAAATATTACTTGTCGGAGTCATAGTATACACTTCCGAGTTGAAATAAACGAAATATGCCACAAGGAAACTCTGAAAAACGGGATAACTTGTAAGCGAACAGAAAACTCTACGTTATCTGAAAAAAGACGGGAGACAGCTCACTGACAGCTGGCCAAATAAGCAGAAGCAAACTGCACCCATGTTGTCAGATTGTTAGTGTATTATAAATTGCCTATACTTTTCAATTCATTTTTATTAATTGAATGAATCCTATTGGCTCGAGCTAGCATATCATTCTCCTGGATGGAAGCCATTAATAATTACAAGAAAAAGAAGAACAATCTGGCAACGTGAGTGCAATGAATCTGAAAAGAGTACTTTGTCGACGTATTAACAACGAATTTAATTAAATTTGTGCCTTTTCCATTGCTTTTTTGCTAAAATGTTGTTCTTATTTTATGAACAGATAGTTTGGTGAAAGTTTTATCACATATTTTGAAGGGAAAACCATAAAATCTAGGAAATTGAAAGGAAAGTGAAACGCGACACCCAAAGATATCGAAATAAACAAAAATACCCTAACCTGTAAGTGAAAAACTTTAACATTTTTTTTTCTCAAAACCAGTGCATTTGCCGTAAAAACGCAAAAGGAAAATTGTGATCAGCTACCCTCAATTAGTCTATATACGAAATTTTAGCACAAAATTCAACATTAATTGCACTAAACTAAACAATTACCATTCCAGCAGTTTGTCTTGTCAAAAACACATGTGTTCAGGGGCATTGAACTATCATGGAAGGCGCACATAGTCCGGTTTTAAGGTATTTTACAAAATTCAAAATACTTCCGATTTTAGAAAAAAAAACTATCAAGTGTAACTCTAGACCACCTCAGGAGTGGCCCCTTAAAATATAATAAGTCATTTCCATAACACCCTGTATATATATATAAATATACCTATTCTTATTTTTTTTTAAATTTTATTTTATTCTTATTAAAAGCGATGATAAACTCCACATAAATAGCTTCGCCC
Organism: Polydrusus tereticollis; assembly: GCA_963920685.1. Taxonomy (NCBI): domain Eukaryota; kingdom Metazoa; phylum Arthropoda; class Insecta; order Coleoptera; family Curculionidae; genus Polydrusus; species Polydrusus tereticollis. The sequence continues at coordinate 34,662,380 of OY987335.1, forward strand.
AACAATCACGTTTACGATGGAAAAAGAAAGAAGCAACAAACTGCCATTTGTAGACGTCGTTGTACAGAAAAACAGCAATACCATCCAAACATCGGTATACAGGAAGCAACCCCACAAAGGTCAATACCTTAAATATGCCTCAAATCTTTCAAATAGCACCAACCATGGAATAGTTAAAACACTTGTCGACAAGGCATTCACTCTCTGCAACTCCCAGGGAGCTCTTTCACAAGAACTTGACGACGTTAAAAAGGACCTTAACACAAATTGCTATTTAACAAGATTATTAAAACAGGCCATCAAGAAGCGTCAGAATGACACGAATAGACCGAAGGATGACGTCGAAGCTGATCCCACTATAAATGTGCAATATGTCAAAGAAATGTCCCAAAAAATTCGAAGATTGAAACAATACAACATTCGAACAGTATTTAGCTCCTAAGATTTTTAAGAAGCCACCTGACAAAGACAAAACCTACAAGTCAAAAGAATATAAAGAATTTGTCTATATACAGTGAGGACCTAAAGTCCGTCCCCCCCTCTAACTTCTAAACCGTTCGGTGTATTTGAATGAAATTTTGAACGATAACATTTGAGTAAGTCTTGCATTTTTTGACATACCAATGACAGCTTTAAATGTCAAAATGACAGCTGGATCCGCTTTTGGAATATTTTTTTAAATGGAAAGGGGGTTCCAATGACACCTCATTTTGAAGGTCTTTTAATGCTTAAAACATTCTCCAATTTAAAAATCATTTGGCTCAGTATTAAATGAAATTTATTAATTATAAATATATTAAATCAAAGATAAAGGCACACATCTACAAAACAGTGGTTACCTCAACAATTGTTGAAAATAACCACCATGGACATCCTGACAAATAAATATTCTATTGGTAAATTCCTCTCGGACATTGTGAAGCACCTGTGGCGTTATTCTTGAACAAACATCTGTAATTCGTTGCCTTAGTTCATCTAATGAGCCTGGAGCCGCTTTATAAACCTCAGTTTTAACGTATCCCCAAAGAAAAAAATCTAGAGGCGTTAGGTCTGGCGATCTAGCTGGCCATTCTGTCGGACCTCGACGACCAATCCAATTATTTTCATAAGATTCGTCCAGGTAATTTCTGACTTGCCTGAAATAGTGTGGCGGGGCACCGTCTTGTTGAAATATAACCTCTTGAAACTCATGTGGGTTTTGGGCAACAACATCATTAATAATTGGAGTAATTGTATGTTGCAACATATCCAGGTACCTGGGGCCATTAAGATTATATTCCAGAGAAATGGGGCCTATAATGAGATTACCCAAAATGCCTGCCCAAACATTTATTTTCTGGGGAAACTGAGTGTCCCTCCCGAAAAACATGGGGGTTTTCATCACTCCAGTACCTACAGTTTTAGGTATTAACTCTTCCATGTAAGAAAAAAGTACTTTCGTCGCTAAAACAAATATTCCGCAAATAGTTATTATTCCGTACGATTCTTTCTGACATAATTTCGCAAAATTCTAGTCGTCTATCTCGATCATCTTCTATTAATTCGTTTATAAATTTCATTTTAAATGGGTGAAATTTATGGCTTTTCAAAATTCTTTTGACAGAACTACGAGAAACATTGCATGCCTCCGCCACGTGTTTCGTTGGCTGTCGGGAAGTAACAACCATATCAGCTAAGACTTGGACTTTCACATCTTCCACGATTTTTGGCCTTCCAGACCTTGGAGCGTCTTTCACCGTACCAGTGTCTTTGAAATTTTAAGATTAGTTTTTGCAAAAATTTTCTGCATATTTGGCGTTCCGGATATCGTTCATTAAACATACAAACAGCAGCATGGTAATTTCGGTCAGCTTCGCCAAAAATAATAATCGCTTCAAATTTATCTTGTAAAGAACGAGCCATTTAAGACAATTTCGAGCTAAGAATGTTTTCTGTCAATCAGACATTTAAAAACAGTATGACAGCAACAATCAATAGACAACTAATAGGTAAAAAAAGTGTGTTATAAATAGTGGTAGTCATAACGTAGAAACCGATATTATTGATTTCTATTTAGAAAATACTGAACCAAATGTTTTTTAAATTGGAGAATGTTATAAGCATTAAAATACCTTCAAAATGAGGTGTCATTGGAACCCCCTTTCCATTTAAAAAAATATTCCAAAAGCGGACCCAGCTGTCATTTTGACATTTAATGCTATCATTGGTATGTCAAAAAATGCAAGACTTACTCAAATATTATCGTTCAAAATTTCATTAAAATATACCGAACGGTTTAGAAGTTAGAGGGGGGGGGGAGGCACGGACTTTAGGTCCTCACTGTAGAATACTTTGCGAGTGTGGACAATTCCATGTTGGTGAAACCCAAATACCCGTTGAAAGAAGGATCAAAGAATATCGAAACCGCAACCTGAAGGGAGAAACAGACAGATCTGGTGCAGCAGATCATGCTTGGACCCACGGCCACCACTGGCAATGGTCAGAAGCAAAAATTATACTCTAGAAAGAACATTGGCGTAAGAAGAAATTCAAAGAAGCGGCTGTAATATCCCAGAAACCTGACTGCTTCAGTAAACCCTGTCTTGACATAAGAAATATTTGGAAACCCTTGTTAAGTAAATGTAAGCCTAGATTGAGAAACATACAGTAACACATGACTGAATCAATCTCGGTCATGTTGTGCTAACCCCCAAGTAGTATAGACAATTTTATAGCTTTGTAGCTTGTTCAATATTCACTTGGAGACAACTGGAGATGGTTATCAGTTGAAACGTTGTAGGAGAAATAAATAACGACACGCTTATCATTCATGATACATCATTCTCACTAACCTTCAAACAAACACTAAAATACTTTTGTTGAAAAATGGTTTCTAATTTTTATTGTTTAAATTACATCGAAAACAAGGGTATATTGATAATTTATTTAAATTAATATTTTAAACATTCTCTACACATTTAATATGCAAAAAATAAACCAGTGAGTAAACCATCCTAGTAAACTTTGCACTTAAAGTGCTTAAAGTAACTCGTCTGGTCCAACTTTATTAATATGCTCAACGAACTCGGCCATCGGTCGTTGTTCGTGTCCAACGCAGTAACACGACAACACGCCGCGTCATGTTCTGCTCCATATAAGCAGTATTTTGTACTATTATGATGACAAAGAGTCGTTATATACCACTGAAGCAAAAACTCTATAAGATTCTTATATTTTAAAGTAATTTGTAGACAAGAATTTGCAAATATATACATTGGCCACTTACAACTCCCCAGTCCGATATGGCTCTCAATTACTAAGCAACTACTTCGCAAGTGGCAAGTGGCAAATCTGGGACAGAGTAAGAGAGGCAAAAGAAAATAAATAATAAAAAGGAAAAGAAGAAACAAAAGATAGAAACTACAGCAATATCAAAAAGAAAATCTATTAAAAATCCTGCAAATGGCTATAATTCTCAAATAACAACAATTGTTCTGAAGAACCCATTACCTAGTTCATGGGTAGCACTATTTAAAGCAAAATTACATAAAGTAAGGGGAGTTTAAGAAATAAAGGAAGGGGATTTCTTACTTGCAGAATTTAAAAAAATTTGGCTTATTTGACTCTTAAAAAAACCTTTACAATGGCAACTTGAAAATAAAGTCATAATGTTCCGTAATTATGATTATTGTTGTTGATATCTCCGGATTGAAAATAGATATTAACTTGCGGTTTTCGCTGACTTCTTAGACTTGTAATCATCCTTGCAATCAGGTTAAATGGAATATACTAATATATTTACAATTATGGAAAAAACGCGCAATGTTTGTGAAGTTGTAAGACAGCGCCCCCTAGCGCCTAGTGTAAAACACATATTGCCGTAGTTCATAAAATTATATATAGAATAAGAAAAGCCCTTTTTAACAAAACTAAGTTTACTAAATTATGTTAAGCCAGACCGGAGTTATCAGCATTTATTACAAATATTGTTCAACCTTCCCCCACCACTTTATTTAAAAAGTGACGAACACGTTCTATAGGTGAATTTTATTAATACATCTTCGAAATATACAAAAATGTTATTTTCGGGATACCTTAACTAGGCGACTTTTGAGAAAACTTCGTGATTCATATTTACCGTTACTGTTGCGCCCTCTAGCGCCAGTCTGAGAAACTTGAAAATAATTTCCAGCAATTTCTCATGACCACTTTACCTAATATATTTTTTTTCCGTAAGCCATACGACTAACACTTTCTGAGATACGGCCGACAGCCATTCTTAGTGGGACACTCGGTACGCCACTTATTTGTAAAATTGCCTTATTTCTAACTGAAAAAATTTAAGCTCTGCATTGAAAAGTTTATAATTACCGCGGTTGTCCCTTCTACTGTTGCCTGTGAAAAATATGGGCCTGAGGAGTTTTAAGTAGCGGACCCTATAGAGCCACACTAGGAAACAACATGTTTTTCAACATAGAATATGTGTAGCATTCGAAATACAGCTAAATTAATTGAAGAACACGTTAAAGGTAAGCCTTATTTAAGCCGTGTATGTGGGAGTTTGGATTTATTAATTAATAACTTCAAAATGCGTATGAACGGGACCATGTTACCTGAAAATGGCAAAGCTGTTTTTTTAATAAGAAAAAATTTTTTTTTTGATAATTGAATTTGTTGCGTGTATTTTCGTTCATTCACCTAAAATTAAAATTTGTTTTTGTTAAAGTTAAGTAATGTGTTTGAATATTTTGCAATGTGTATGCAAGTATGCATATTGACTTACCAATAAAATTCTCGCAATGGTCTAGTTTAACTGTTGATTATAAAAGAGTTTCATATTTTTATTGACCATATTAGTAACGCATTTCCAATAAAAACAATTAAAAATATACCCTGGATAGCATAACAACTAATAAGGATATCAGGTGCCAATCCTTGCTTACTTCACTTAATATGTACATTTACAAAGTCAACATTTTCGTTGCTACTTTGGTAAGTACAATAAAATACAAAGCAATTAACAAAATATGTAAAACAGTTGCATTATAACAGTAGACTAAATAACGCCAATAATGGAGAGGTTTAGATTGGTCTATTGTTAACGTTTTCAGGCAAGAAGTACAGGGTCCGTTTTCCCTATTTGGATAACATCCAAATTTAATTAATGACTATTATTGTTGTAACATAAATACACAAAGAATATAACGGATAGAATTAGATCAAATAAGGATCCACTAACCTATTTAAACTTAATTTTAATTAAAAATTCATTTTGCTTTAGTCCAACAGACATTCAAAAGGTTGAGAGAATAATTTCAAAAATAAAAATGAAAATTTTATGTGGCATCGATGGATTGTCAGCTAAGATATACTTGAACATGCCTGAAAGTGCTCTTTTATCTTTCACCAGTGCAGTAATTTATTCCTGCCATCTTGGCATGTTTCCTTCCGCCTATTATCGACTTCGTCAAAAATTATAGAAAAATCATCCTATTTACAAAACTTGTCTACAGACAAGGAAACTAACCATTCTTTTTGAAAATCAACCAGAAAGGTCAAGAACCCAACAACTTCTATACCTCCTACCAGGAAGTGTGTAGGTGTATAGGCCAGTGATGACAAACAAAAGGCGATCTTATTTGCGGGACATGCCTCTGACATTTTCAAGCCTAACCTATTACAAGTGGATAATAGCTTGGCAGAGCTTGACAACCATAAATCTAAAAACATCGCTCATGTCACTCCTAAGGAAGTTGCAGAGGAGATTAAGACATTAATTAACCTAAATCAGAAAAAACACCAGGATACGACTTAATCCCTTGCGAAATTATGAAACAGCTAACTCGAAAGGGTATGGTGATGATCACATACCTTATTAATGCATAACCGTCAAACACCAAACAAGATATGAAGTGACCAACCTGCATACCGAACCTGTTTATGCGGATGAAGATCTATATGCCATTTAAGTTGTATACCATTAGCATTAATTTAATATCAATGTTTGGGCAGATATTATTGATCGCTATTTTATTGGTTCTATTGTGATTCCAGACAGGTTAAATGGAAATATTTATTTAAATATTTTGCAAAACACATTACCAATTCTTCTGGAAAATGTAACTCTTCTATTCATGCAGGAACTATGGTATATACATGATGGTGCCCCACCATATTTTTCCGTTGTTATATTTACACGACTAATACTCCAACCGATGGATTTTAATAGGCAAGGATGCACCAGTAAGATGGCCACTACATTCTCCAGATTTAAATATATGTAAATTATTTTTGTAGGGCGCTCTTAAACAAGAAGTTTACAAGACTCCTTTAAATATTCACAATGAACTACGCGCGAATTTCAAATAGAGGCAATCCTTTTAATAATGCCGAGATATTAAATGTCAATTCAGTACTAGTGTTTATTTAGTTCCTTCGATTTTTTTAAAATACATGCACTACTTCCAACCTTTCTAATTGTATTTTTTTTACAGTTAATTAATTAAGTATGCAGGTAAAGTTCTTTTCCCAATAAATGATTTTGACCTCTTAACTGCAATAAAACTAAGGGGTCGATATCATTGTGGGGACAATAAATATATAAATATATAAATAAAGAACGCACTTAACTAAGTATAAAACTGCAGTAAAGGAACCGACTAAGTAAATTAAGTAATTATACTCCTATGATGTGTTTATATTAATTTAATGAAATTAAAAAAAAAATTAATATACATTTTCAAATACCTACTACTTATATTTCTTTAAATGCACAGGGACATTTTATTAAGTGCCTCACTCGATTGACGGTTTTCCTGCTGCCTTTAATGAGAAACAGATTACATATTTATCAATGATTTTCGACAACGAAGCCAAATTTAATGTCAAAAAACATATAGGTTCACAAGTTTGACAGATACAACGCTATTTTGAATTTTTTTTAAATGGCAACCCTTATAATAAACTACATGAGTAAATTGCATATGGCGATCCGATTTCAGAAACCTATTATAGTAGTTGTTGATATTTATTTTCAAGCGTTTCGGAAATACGGGGGTTTCTAATTTGAGTTCATCGATTTTGTCTTTTAAGTGTCTCACCCCTTTAATAAATAGACATTTTAAGCTCAAGACTCCAATTCTTTTCAGAGTAACATAATCTCCCGTAAAAAGAGCTATTTAGGTTAGAATCGAATCCGACAGATGTCAAAAAATGACAGATACGACGCTATTTGGAATTTTTTTAAATGCCAACCCTTATAAATAATCACACGAGAGAATTGCGTTTGGCAATCCGATTTTAAAAACCTATAGTTATATTTATATAAACAGGGTGTAATTTAATTGAGTGCCGATACTTAAGGGTGATAATCTATGAATGATTCTAAGATAAAAAGTTCATATGGACATATGTCCTAATCCTCTTCATTTTTGAGCTACAGGGTGTTAACATTTTAAGAAAAATATAACCTTTTTATATAAATCACTCTTAGATATTTTTATGAAATTTTGTACATACCTTTTAATCAATAAGGAGCATTTTTTGACCTAACAGATTTATAAAAATTTTTACCAGTGACGTCCGTACGGGGTTTGAACTGAATATTTTTAAAGAAAAAATGGATACGCCACTGCTTTTTCTAAAAACGAAACTTACTTTTGAAATTCTCATTTATTTTAAAGCAAATTTCGTTTATAGACTTACTTTTGTACGACGCACCGTTTTCGCGTAAAAAATAAAAACAAAAAAAAATAAAAAATTTTATTTCAAAAATCGCGATTAATTTAAAAGGAAAAATTCCAAACCTTAAATCGAAAGCGAAATGACAAGAGAAGATAAACAGAATAAAGAACCCACATTATTTACAGTAGTTGTTCGAAGTGTCGTCCACCCACACGTATGCAAGCATGGACTCTTCTTCCCATAGACTGACGCACATTTTCGAAGATTTCCGGGGTGTTTCTTATGGTTTGGCAGCATACTAATATACGATTTCGTAACTCTTCTTCGGTATGAATCGGCACTTGGTACACTAAGCTTTTCAGATGCCCCCAGAAAAAATAGTCTAAACTGTTAAGGTCCGGAGATCTAGGTGGCCATGGCTGCGTTTCTCCGCGACCTATCCACCGATTGCGATAGGTGTGATTTAAAAATTCACGCACTCGTAAGCTAAAATGTGGAGGCGCACCATCGTGCATTAGCCACATCTGGTTTCTTAATAATAATGGAAGGTCTTCAAGCATTGGCGGCAGATCTTCTTCAAGAAAGTGTAAATATGATTGTCCATCAAGTCTTCTTGGGAGAAAAAATGGGCCTATCAAATAATCATCAATAATGCCAGCCCAAACATTTATTGAGAACTGTTCTTGATGATTTGATTCTACAATTGCATAAGGGTTTTCATCCGCCCATAAATGGTTATTATGGAAATTTCTTATTGAGTTTCGAGAAAAATTAGCTTCGTCGGTAAAAAGAATGTGCCTGTCAAATAACGGATTTTCCATCAGGTTTTGAAGAAACCACACACAGAAATTAATGCGCATCGGGAAATCTCTAGGGAGTAATGCCTGGACTCTTTGAATGTGATATGGGTATAATAAATTTTCGATGAGAATTTTCCAAACAAGAAAATGTGAAACATTAAATGTTGCCGCGATTTTCCTCGTGCTACTTTCGGGGTTCTCCTCAATTTCGTGTAAAATTCCTTCTTCAAGTTCCGGTGTTCTTACTGTTTGATGGACTCCTTTAGCACTGTGGTCTACTTTTAAAGTTCCGGTCTCGTGGAGACGTCTATGAATCCTAGAAAATGTTCTCGGATCGGGTAGTACGCGATTTGGATACCGCTCTTGGTATATCCGCCTGGCTTCGTATGCATTACCGTCTGCAAGCCCATAAATAAAATGCATGTCAGTTAATTCACTGTTTGTAAAATTTACCATTCTTTTATTATAATTTAACGTCTTACTGTAATAATAATTATTTAATAATGCAAAATCAATGCCAGGCCTTTTGTCTTTATGAAAAGAAACGTCAAAATTGATGTAGCTTTACCCAGCCTACTGATTTTTATTTGATTTGCTTTAAGAGGGCATTTAATATGGTTACCGTTTTTTTCTTTTCAAACGTTCAGTTGAATGTCACTGGTGAGTAGAAAATAAATTGTTGTCCCAAAAAAAGTGTTTCCACTCATGGTGGGTGCCAACCAAATTCAACAAAATAAATAAAAGCAGTCTCAATGAACCGAAGAAAAAAATGTTTTTTTTGTTTTTATTTTTTTACGCGAAAACGGTGCGTCGTACAAAAGTAAGTCCATAAACGAAATTTGCTTTAAAATAAATGGGAATTTCAAAAGTAAGTTTCGTTTTTAGAAAAAGCAGTGGCGTATCCATTTTTTCTTTAAAAATATTCAGTTCAAACCCCGTACGGACGTCACTGGTAAAATTTTTTATAAATCTGTTAGGTCAAAAAATGCTCCTTAGTGATTAAAAGGTATGTACAAAATTTCATAAAAATATCTAAGAGTGATTTATATAAAAAGGTTATATTTTTCTTAAAATGTTAACACCCTGTAGCTCAAAAATGAAGAGGTTTAGGACATATGTCCATATGAACTTTTTATCTTAGAATCATTCATAGATTATTACCCTTAAGTATCGGCACTCAATTAAATTACACCCTGTATATGTATTTATTTTGAGCAGTTTCGGAAATACGGGTGTTCTTAATTTGCCTTAATCGATTTTGTCTTTTAAGTGTCTCGCTCCTTTAATAAATATACCGTTTAAGCTGAAAACCCTAATTCAAAAACCAATATTCAAGTTATTCAAGTATTATATTAATATTCAAGTATTTTTTGTTTTTGAAATTATGTTACTGTAAAAAGAGTTGTGGTTTTCAGCTTAAAAGGTCTATTTATTGAAGGGATGAGACACTTAAAAGACAAAATCGATGATGGCAATTTAGGAACCCTGTATATCCGAAACCGCTGAAAATAAATATCAACAACTATAGGTTTTTGAAATCGTATCGCCAAATGCAATTCACTCGTGTGGTTATTTATGAGGGTTGCCATTTAAAAAAATTTAAAATGGCGTCGTATCTGTCAAATTTGTGAACCTATATATTTTTGACAATAAATTTGGCTTCCTAGTCGAAAATCATAGAGAAATGTCTTATTTGATTTTTATTATAGCGAGCAGGAAAATCGCCAATCGGGTGAGACACTTAAAAAATGTCCCTGTACAATGGTATTCTATATCTAGTTCTGTTTTGCTCTCGCTATCCTCATTTAGATCAATTATAATCGAAATAAATAGCAAAAGAATTCTACTTGGCAAGTGATAATCATAATATGACATATAGATATGTATATATCTGAGAAGTTTGTTCTCTACCCACTTGATAAGACCTTATATAATAAGGATTAACCAAATTATGCTAAAACAGCTATTCTCTGGGCTATATGCCCCAACGAGCGCTGAATTATATAGCAAGATTTGGCGTATTTTGACTAACACTGTTAAAAAACTTGCTCCGCGATTGGTTCGTTTCGTTGTTTATTCGTCGCAGCGCCGTAGATCGATGTCAGTCTTTTAATATTTTTACATCAGAGTGACAGTGATAGTTACTTTTTAAATGGTGCTGTAAAATGGTGGTTATTACTCTCCAAAAATTGAAATTGAAGATGGAATGTGCACCCAGTAAATAAAGAACGCACTTAACTTGGTGAATTATATCATTTGTACTATAGGCTAAAAATCACCAATAGAGGCTTGTTTACAACTACTTCTTTCTTTTTTTTATGGTAATTGCTGGTGGAGTGAGCAAATCCACATAATGTGCAAGTCTCACCTTTAACGAACCTGGGCTACCATATTTTTCAATTAAAAAGCGGAGGGTTAGGCAAATAAGCAGCCCCGCATAGTCGCCGGAGGAAAACCGCCCTATGAGTGAAACATTTTTTGTTGGTGAATCTTGCTTTTCAAGTCGAAAAAATAATAATAGTTAAAAATATTAAAATTTTTATTTTGCGGTGCCCACTTAACAGTGTTAAAATACATACTCTAAGGATTTTCTTGCTAGACAATTTATTTCTTTTCTCCCCACTATAAAGATCAAACTGAAACATATCTCGCTCATCGCATTGGAGTGAGGAAGAAAAAAAACGAATAAATTTGCAGAATTATTTATTTCAAACTATAAACCATCAGTTCATCAATTCTAAAATCTGTAAAATCTTCGGGTAGCTTCTCCAAAAAAAAAGAAAATTTGACATATTCTTCTGGCTGCTAAAAACACATCATTTGGTCATTGAGTCACGGCGAGATAGACGGCGACGTGCGAGGCTTGGTACACGACTCCAGTATGTTTCTGTTCAGTCGTTTCTGTAGTGTGTTTATTCATCGCCGTGCGGCGAGCATCGCGACGAGATTAGCTACTCGACTTGTGTTTAGACTTTAATGTTTCACAGCGGCGAGTGTCGATGCATGGCGAGCAGCGCGGCGAGATGAACTACGCCACTATGCTTTTACACTAAAAAAAGTAAAGTCTTACTTGTCATATTTGACAACAATAATTCAGTTGCCTGACACACATTTCGACCCTTGCGGATCATTATCGAAGGAGTACAATACTAAATTCTACGTGTAGTTACAAAGTTAATATCTAAGTAAGAGTAATGGTAAACATGTCAACATGTCATTAAAATAAAATTAGGAATATTAAGTGAATTAACAGACAGATTATGGGATATTTTGGTCCCTAATTTTCAAGTATTTGCCAAAGATACAACTAAGTTACAGGTGTGATTACAAAGGTATTTACATTTAAGTAATAAAATTATGAAAATGATAGTGTGTATATAATTATGGGTGTTTTCGTTCATAATTATTGACAGTGTTTATTGTATATTCATCCTAAGTTATTAGACTATTAAGTATTAGATTGGCGCCTGAAGGTATTTTAATTTGATTATTAACAATATTACATCGATTTTTTAAGGCTTTTTTGTTTGCTAATGTTTCTAATAGGTTGAGTTTTCTACTCTTGTGTTGAGTATATATCGGTTTTATTTTGTTGGATATTGAGTGGTTATTTATTATACAGTGGTCCGCTATTCCTGTTATATTTTGTTTTTTTTTTTAAATGGATGTTTTTTGTTCTTTAAGCCTAGTATTAAAGTTTCTACCTGTTTGACCTATATAGATTGCATCACAGTCATCACATTGTATTTGGTAGACCCCGCTATGTGTTAATTTGTCTTTATTTTCAATTTTTGAATTAGCTATGTATTTACCTAGGTTATTTTTATTGACTTGTATGGGGATAAGTTTATGATGGGGACGTCCCCTTCCATCACACGCGAAATACAGTTCATCAGATATACAGGTCACACAAGTCAAAAAATCTCTAAAAAACTCAAAAACGATAAACTTATCCCCATACAAGTCAATAAAAATAACCTAGGTAATTACATAGCTAATTCAAAAATTGAACATAAAGACAAACTAACACATAGCGGGGTCTACAAAACACAATGTGATGACTGTGATGCAATCTATATGGGTCAAACAGCTAGAAACTTTAATACTAGGCTTAAAGAACATAAAACATCCATTTAAAAAAATTAAACAAAATATAACAGGAATATCCGACCACTGTATAATAAATAACCACTCAATATCCAACAAAATAAAACCGATATATTATGCTCAACACAAGGGTAAAAAACTCAACCTATTAGAAACATTAGCCATCAAAAAAGCCTTAAAAAATCGATGTAATGTTGTTAATAATTAAATCGAAATACCTTCAGGTTCCAATCTAATACTTAATAGTATAATAACTTAGAATAAATATACAATAAACACTGTCAATAATTATAAACGAAAAAAACCCATAATTATATCACAGTATATATCATTTTCTTAATTTTATTACTTGGATGTAAATACCTCTATAATCACACCTGTGGCTTAGTTATACCTTTGGCCAATACCTGAAAATTAAGGACCAAAATAACCCATAATCTGTCTGTCAATTCACTTCATATTCCTAATTTTTATTTTAATGACATGTTGGCATGTTTACCATTACTATTACTTAGATATTAACTTTGTATTTACACGTAGAGTTTAGTATTGTACTTCTACGATAATGATCCGCAAGGGTACACGTGTCAGGCAACTGAATTATAATTGTTTGGGACACACGTCATATTTCTGTCGTGACCCAGCACAAAAGTTAAAGTAACTGCGTGAAACTCAATTCTAGGAATTAATGTAACGTAATACTAATCTAAGCGGCAACGCCGCATTTCGTGGTAAATCATTATGTGTTTATTTAATACCTAATGGTAAAAAATAGAGAAAAGTACATTATATTTACATGCAATATAATTGGCAATACCGCATATTACAGTAATGGCAACGTTGTACAAATCCATGAAAATATAAGTTTAAATCAAAACCTTATGCATAAAAAATCTGTCTGATTTTGTATTATTCTCCAGCACGCAAATGTAAGTGCGATATAAGCCACGTGCATGGTAACAGCAGATCTGTATTCTCATTGGCTAGCAACAGTATTTTGACGTGAAACAAGCCATTTTGAATTGTGACGTATTACGACCTGATTGGTCAAGATGTCGGGATGGGGTACGAGACTGACAATGTTTTGTCAACAAAGCAGTGTCACACTGAAACACAAAGAGTTAAGTTGCGCTCCGTGGACCGGTACAAACTCCACGTAAAAATGGTCGAAAGTATGTGAGAATAATAGTCAACGATGTTTAAAGCTAATTAAGTGGTTGTTTGACGAGTCTAGTTAGAAATGTGTTAGTAGGTCATACCCAGGGGATAAAAGACAAAGTGATTAATCTGTTAATAAATAGTTATGCAGTAAAATTCAGAAGAAATTTTATTTTCCAAGTAAAGCAAAGTTTTGAACCAGTCGACTTGTGGATACACAGGTTAAAGTTTTTAGTGTCGTTCATGGTTACAAACGTGTTCGCACAATAATTGTGAAATATAACAAGTAAGACTTTAATTTCCTCTACCATGGAATATCCATTTCACCAAGCATGTAGCCCATCACAAATCAAAAAAAGTAACTTTGGTTGACTAATGCTAGTTAATAAACCCCAGTTAGTAACGAAAACCGTGGATACGGCTGTAAGAGTTTTTTTTTTGTAAATTAACAGTTTTCTCTATTATTTAAATACTGTGTTTTTCGTAACAAGATTTGTTTCTTTGACAATAAAGCTTATTTTTGCCTTTTGAATAACTAATATTTGTGAGGTCTGTAGTGATAACAGAAAAATATATCCTACATAGAACACAATAAGATGATTTTATCATCTAACGATTAAAAGTGACAGAGAAGTAGCACGTAGCCATTATTGAGCACAGTTATTTAAATTGCACATTGTTGTTCAGGGCCACCCTAACTGTAAGCGTCACATTCGTAATTTTATTCACAATGTTTGATATAATTTAAATATTCCAATGATCGACAGGTTAAGCTAAAATTCGAATTTATCATGATGCGTTGAAGTAACAGAACCAGTTTGATTTGATTTTTATTTGATAGCGACAGGTATGGATAATGCTTCGGCGATCGCCGTTCGAGGAAATATCTTAAGAATTTTTGTTTGCTTGTTTGATTACTTAGTTATTATGATTGTTATCTTACAATAAACATAACATATAGAATATGATTATCTCGTAATCGAACATAATACACTAGCAGATAATTTTCTGTAATATAACGTCAAAGAATATTGGCAGACACATTTCAGTAATAAATGCCCACGAATATCTTATATCGCGTGAGCAATAGTATATTGCTCAACAGGGGGCGAAAGCCAACGACCTCACGAGTGTGAAGGTAGCTCCCGAGCGAAGCGAGGGCGGATATCACACGCGTGAAATCGTTAAGTCGCCCCCGAGTTGCGCATACAATTTTTCATATAAAATGTTTTGAAAATATGACTTGAGCTGCCTCGCAATTCTGTGTATTTGATGCTCATTACTTATTGTTGGACTCACACTCGTATAGATCCAAAATAAAACCCAGATCCTTTCTATTCACTAATCATTTATTTATATAGTGTGAAAGGTTATTATACAAAAGGCGCCAAAAACAATATGGCAACTATAACAACTCAAACATAATACAACAAATAATATAACCTGTACCTTTTAATACTTACTAGTAGATATCATAAATTACCTACCTTTAAACATAATACAGGCATTTCCAACACAAGAAACAGATCATAATTTTATTATTAAGACATGCTTTCTTTTTTTGACAGACCAACATAAACATTGTCACAACCGAGTAAGTATCTTGTAGCAACGCGGACAGAACTGGTGTTGCTAAATAATTATACCTCAACAGTATTCCATTAAAGTTTATTTGTAAAAAGGGAGTGACCACAAAGAGAGCAACATGCATATACTTTCACGAATCTATTACGAATCTATTGCGCAAGCGCAGTCGTATCGATATCCTTGTTTTGCCCGCAAATGAGAGAAGGATGCCCAGTAAGTGCTTTAATATTATTTTTTCGAAAAAAATCAACAGCAGCGATTGAGCAATGGGATGTACGATTAACCATTATAAGTAGCACAGGTTCTTCCTTTGTTGGTTTAACGTGGTCTTTAAAATGGGTAGCAGAATGAACAAAGAGTTCAGTGTTAATGAAACTACTGTCGGATACCATTCCTATGGATGATAGAGGAGCCCCATATAGAAGCTCTGCCTTCATTCTTTTTCGGGGAAATATGAAGGCAGGGGGAACGAACTGCCCGCCCGCACTCATCGCACATACCACAGTCACATTTGTGCCTCTTTCGGCGCTACAGATTTTATTGACACATCTTTTACCTTTTGCAGATAACACTTTTGGTGGTTTGTTGGGTACGGTGGAAAATCCAGATTCGTCCAAATTATAAATTTTATTGTATGCGGAGGAAAATTATATGTTTTCATTAATTCAGATAGGTTTGTTATAAAACCTTTTGCACTGTGGTTGGTTAAACCCTATGGCTCTTGCAAGGCTAGTAGCGGTTGGTTGTCTTAGTGAAACGTCGGTGTGTATTTTCATAAATCCTCGTAGCCAACCTTTACCTGCCATTTTTGACGTTGTATTGAAACGATGAGGAATTTTGTTACTTTCTGCAAAGTCAAATGCTAAACTTCGTAACGCTCTTGTCGTTAATCCATAAAACATATTATCAATAATCTTTATGTATTTACACAGTTTATCTTCCTAAAAAATACAAGTTCCATCCTTATAAGATTCGGTTAGTGCAAAAACTAAATGAAGACGACTTTGATCGTCGCTCTCAATTTTGCGAAAATGTGCTTGAACGAGCGATTAATAATGGTAATTTCCTATTTAATGTGTGTTTTTCGGACGAGTGTACCTTCTTCCTAAATGGTTTAGTGAATCGCCACAATTGTCTTTACTGGGCCGATACCAATCCAAGGATTTTCCACGAGACACACACACAACACCCCCAGAAGTTGAATGTATGGTCTGGTATTTTTGGAAATTCCATTGTAGGCCCTTTCTCCTTCCTGGAAATTTAACAGGCGATATGTACCTGGATTTATTAGAAAATGCCATCGATCTAGCTCTAACAAATATCATAGAGAACGACCCTGCACACAATGAACAGGAACTGATTTTCCAACAAGACGGAGCTCCTCCGCATTACTTGCTTCATGTGCGCAATTATTTAAATGACACGTTTCCAGGACGCTGGATAGGCCAAAGGGGTGCAATTGAGTGGCCCCCTCGGTCACACGACTTAAGTGCTTTAGATTTTTTTCTGTGGGGGCACATAAAAAGCAAAGTTTACAGCACTCCACCTGACAGATTGGAAGATCTGCGAGGACGAATCATTGACGTATGTCGCGAAGTGGCACTACAAGTGCTCCATAATATACGGCAACGGCTTGAAGATAACTTGTATCACTGTATGCACGTTGGCGGACAACAGTTTGAGCATTTACTTGACTAATACGGTAAG
The DNA here is from genome assembly GCA_963920685.1 of Polydrusus tereticollis. Classification (NCBI taxonomy): domain Eukaryota; kingdom Metazoa; phylum Arthropoda; class Insecta; order Coleoptera; family Curculionidae; genus Polydrusus; species Polydrusus tereticollis. Next base: position 34,679,401 of record OY987335.1, read on the forward strand.
TTTTTAATTAAAATTAAATCGATTTTTGAATTTTGCGTCAAACGTATTGTTGGTATTTCAAAGGTCCATATCTTCTAAACGAGCCAATAGATTTTCAAAATGCAAGCAGCGATGTATAGGGAATTAAGAGCCCTTTTGAATGAGTTGTCACTTGACTCACATTCTCATTTGAAAAAATTTGGGGGATAACACCCCCACTTAGAGGGTTGAAGGTTTTGCTATGATTTTTGCGTCAAAAGTTGTCCCCCTGACAAACAAACTTGACGTGATTTTGGCTTTTGTCGAAAAGTCCTTTCCCAGCCTGTAATGCTTTACGGTACGTTTTCGATGGGCCACCCTGTATAACAATCCTGTCAAAAATGTATTTTGTTTTTTACCTAATGGACAAATGAGATTCAGAGCTAATTGAAATAAATAGATTAAAAAAGATCTTTGTGTATTTTTAACGCTAATTTAAATTTTTTTGCCAATTTAAAGCATACGATTTCTCTTTTATCGTCCTTTTTATTTACTACGATGTAAAACAATTCTGCCAGATGCTATAAAGATATGACTTCTAAGTCGATTTTATGCCATGTAAAATGACGCCTTAAATGAATGGTCCTGCTTACAATTTATTCGTTTTATGGCCGTAAGCAAATTTTCTTTGATCTTTGCCCCAACGTGGTAAAAGTTTAAGGGGTAAAAAATTCATTAAAACTGAAAAGAAAAATAAATAAAAGTAAAGGGAGCTTCTGAAATGAGCTTAAGCTCATTAAAATTACATGAAATGCCCTGTATGTTATTGTATTTTAAGGGTTTTATTGATGTTGGAAAACAGTGCATCCATAATATAAAGTTTTAATTTTAAAGGGAAAATCTAGCTTTAACGACTTAAAACTAGGAGAAAACATTTAATTAAAATAAAAATTTAAGGGTATTGCTCAGGACTTAATTATTGGAAATAGAATAGTGCCAAATATTTTATAAAGGGTATGCCAATATACCTCAAACAACTTTTTTAGCCCCCGTGCCAAGTGTTGTCTTATTTTTTGAGGTACTTTAGTCTTAAAATAATTTTGGATTAATGTGGGAGAGCTAACGCAATGTTCACCATTGGCAAATTGAGTTAATTATCTAAAAATCTAAAGTTACAAGCCATTACCTATTAATTTTAACTACCTCCCTTACTCATGATTAAAACTAGCACAAATGCTATTTTGGAACAGTTACAATTATTTTTCTTTCCGTTGTGTTAATAAAATGTTAATAAAATTGTTGACAATTTATTTTTTTAATAAATCTTTGCTATTTAACTAATTTATTTGTTTGACGTTCATACTATTTTTGATAAAATAATAGCATTACCAATTTCGTCGTTTAGGATAAATTTTAAATTACACATTTCATAAAGAATGTGACTTCGAAATTGACATGCTTAATAAAAATTAAAGTATTAAAGATAAACTTGATCAGTTAAAAAAATATATTGAATTGAGACATGTTTAAATTATTGGCTGAATTTGTCAAGTCGACACGAATCCCCTGTTAATACATCGAAGAAGATTAGTATGAGTATGTACTAGCGCTAGACGATTTTGAAAATCTAATATCGAATATGGATACTAAAATAAAATCGATATATAAAATGTTGACGATATATCGATATAGTCAATATTTTAAATATAGCCATTCAATGTATCGATATATCGAATTTTTGCCCAACCCTACCCTAAACCATTATTAGGTTTATTATTTTTTTTTCGTGAATCTGTCAATTTCTTTACTGTATATTGAAAACAACACTGTACTAAGGAAACTGAAATAGTATACCAACATTTTGGCAGGATGGTTATGTGAACAGAGTGGCTTCCTTGCGGAAAATCATTGAGGAAAGTTTAATTTGGTTTTTTTTATAGTCATCAGGAAAATCGCCAATCGGGTAAGACACTTAAAAAAATCCCTGTAATTATTATTTTTCTTTATCTCGCTTACCCGGCATGGCGTAGTGTTCGACCTGTCATACATCAACGATTTTCAAATTTCTCTCTCTGTTAAACACCTTTACTCGCAAGCCACTGATAAAAACTTGAATAATTTAAGGCACCCACTATTTATGATGCAATTGGTAATGGTTTTCTCTAAATCTTTGAGTTAATTATATTTAAGTAGCATACTAAAAAAATATTTTCGCATGTTTTGTAATTAACAACCTAACCAATGTCAACTGTACAGCGTACGGAGATAATAGGGATTAACTTACCCCATAATTTGTAAATGCTGTTTCTCAGCCATTTAACTGGATAGTTGTAATTGGCGGAGATCAGAAGTGGGAGGACCAAAAAGGAGTAAGTGGTAACGAACCAACTTCCTAAGCTGAGCAGCAGAGGAGCATGACCTCTTGAGCAGTAGGGTAGCAGAAAAAGTACTGACAACAGACATACTGAAGTTAGGGAACACTGCCTCGGGGAGGTCCCTCGAGATAATGACGGGCAGCCTCAGTTGGGCACTTGCAAATATTTGTAAAATAGACTCAAGTCGCCAACCTGCCTTCGATAATCAAGGCTTTCCAGGTTGTTTGTCAGGCCATGGACACCGATCAAGCTCTTCCTTGAATGGAATCCAAAAATCTCAGGGTATGTTTGGGAGCTGAGCCCCACATACAGGGTGGCGCAATAGTGTGACAAAGTACCATATCTCCCTTACACTTGATAATTAAAACAAAAAGTTTGCATACAGGTTGTGTAAGGTAAAGAGCTCTATAATTTAAAAATATTTTCAATTATATATAAGGTGTTTTACAAAAGCGAGCCGCTAAAAAATTACCTTTTTCTAAATAGGACACCCCATATATTTTTGCATGTTTGTATTCTCCTGAAAGTTCTCCATATGATGCCCTAATTAGTTTCGCATTTTATTGCGATGTTGCCAGCTTATTTAAATAATACCTCAAATCGTTAAAAAAAACATGGTCCACTAAAACCTCCTATAATTTCCAATCTACATCAATTGTAATAATGAAAATAGACGCAAAAAAGATAAATGTTTGCTAAAGAGTCTAAACTAGCCCGCAAATAATTAATTTGTACAGGGTGTTTGCTACAAACCTGCGAACTTGACAAATTTTAAACTAATTTTTCTTTGATTTTTTAAATGACTATCTGACTACTTTATCGTGTGTAGTTACTAGTCCTTTATAACTTTCATTAAGCTTCCCCAGTTAGTCTGTGCTAAAAAAAATATGGCATAATTACGTAATTACCAACCTTACCTGAACTAACCTGAACTAACCCAAACATTTAGGGACCATCTAGTTTGAGAATTATATCTTACAAAATGTGGCCTTTCGGCTGCATAGTAATGGCAATTGTGCCTGTTTACACTTCCATTCCTATGAAACTTTCTTTCTTCACATATTTTCTTCTGAGCCCACAGACAAAATTCCAATCTTCTCTGATAATCTTCAGGGAACAATTCTTGAAGTAGCTGAACATGGTACGGGTGAATACCATTAGTCTTAAGTATTCGCTGAACTGTTCTTCGTTCAACATCAACCTGCTGAGACAGGGGTCGTTATCTTATATGCGGATTTTCAGTGACTACTAAAAGTACATTTAATTGATTTTGCTCAGTTTAAGCACGTTTTTCTCTATTATATTTATTGTACGATACACTACCAGTGGTGCGAAAACGCCCCATAAGCTTTTCAAATACCCTTCTTTCAGGTTGGCGTCGCTCAGGAAACCGTTGTTGATACAATCTTTGGCTAATAGTGTATTCTTGTCACTAGCTCCCAGAACAAAAATCATATCAACCCTCTCGGCTTGTGTAAAATTCATTATTTAATTTTAAAACTTAAATATACTTTATAAAACAGTTTACAATAGTAATTTTTACTACTGACAGATAAAGGAGCATTCCTTTGACGTTTATTTCTTATGGCTAGCTAGACAAAAAAAGGAGAGAAATGGATTTTATTGCAATTTTAAGGAAAACATTAATAAGAGTTATAGAGGACCAACAACTGTACACGATAGAGTAGTCAGATACAGGGTATTCCATTTAAAAAATAAAAGAAAAATTGGTTTACAATTCTTCAACTTTGCAGGATTGTAGCAAGCACCCTGTATAGATTAATTAATTACGGGCAAGTTTAAACTCTTCAATGAATATCTATCTTCTTTCGTGTCAATTTTCATTATTGTAATTGCTGTAGATTGGAAGTTATAGCAGGTTTTATAAGACCAGGTTTTTTTAACGATTTGAGGGATTTTTTAAATAAGCTGGCAACAAAATGCAAAACTAATTATCGCGCCTTATGGAGAAATTTTAGGGGAATACAAATTTGTAATAATATATGGGGTGTCCTATTTAAAAAAAGGTAATTTCTTAGCCGCTCGCTTTTGTGAAACACCTTGTATAATTGAAAATATTTTTAAATTATAGACCTCTTTGCCTTATACAACCTACATGTAAACTTTTTGTTTTACTTATCAAATGTAAGGGAGATATGGTACTTTGTCACATTATTGCGCCACCGTGTATGTGGAAAACTCAAATTAAAGGGAGAATCTCAAATGGAATAAAACTAAATAGAGAAATTTTTAAATATAATGAATAATGAACGAAAATTTAAATACACAAAATTAAATATCATATTAATGTAACATCAAAGCTGCCTATATCATGATTAAAGTAAAGGAATAATCTTTACTAAATTTGCTAGATAAAAAATTGCTTTATATAAGACCCACACGAAAAGAGGTTATTACATAACCCATTTTAGCCTGTTTGCGTTATGTAATATACTATATTATCGTACTGAGTGATGTAATGAACTCATTACATCACTCAGTGATGTAATAAACTTATTACATTACTTATTTTTAATCAAACTATGATTTTGTTCCGTCAGTCACTGTCACTTTCTGTGTAATGTCACTGCATAAATATGAAAACGAATACATAAAAAATCATAAAAAACCAAAATTCTGGGTACTATATAAAATGTTGTATATCACACGTACGGTAAGGCTCATTACAGCACTCGTGTGGTTACTACGACTCGGTCTACCACCTCGTCGTACCAATATTCCTCACTCGTTCCTGTAATGAAGCTCATACCGTACTAGTAATATAAATAACTATTACGAATAGCACCGATTTTTTTTATTTGTTGTTAAGGCGTACGATTTAAAATGTGATTCGTTTTCTCTCGAATTTTAATAATTTTTAAACTTTACGTTATTGCAGTTTAGTTGTTAAATGATCTGTCTCTGTTGTTCTTATTAGATGAAAAATTATGAGAACAGAACCTTTACATTGCTTTCGTTTAACGGTTCACATTATTTTTTAAAATTAGAATAGTTATTTGTAAATAATTCGAACATGAATAGAGATATCAAATCATAGACTTCGCCAAAATGTAGTTAGTGTTATGTCCTTTAAGCTGAACAATAGAAAATGAATCATGATATTTAATTTTATTAAGAAAAATTGAACATACTGAGTTTTGCCTAAACAGCCTTTAAAAAATTAATGAATAAATTAAAGTAACTTTTATATTATACGGTAAGCACCTCCTAATTTCTAGGGAGCATACAGATGAGGTCCAAATAACCCTAATTTGTCATAGAAAAAAATTCCTAAAGTGCCCCTTAACGGAGATACAGAGCCCCAGGGTATCCAGCGATTTACTTTTTGGCTCTAACTTTTGATCCGACTTGTATAATTTAATGAAATTTTAATATTTTATAGAGGCCATAAAAAGTCATCGAAACATGGCCTGTTCTTAAGACAGACCCAGAAAATATTCCTTTGTGAAAAAATAAGTAAAGACACAAGGTATGTTCTTAAATCAGGTCCAAAAATTATCCTTGTGTTAAAAAACGGTATGTTCCTAAAACATTTAGTAGCTTTATGCTTGGGAGTGATTTATATGTATGCCTAGAAACGAGTTCAAGCTCATTAAATTAGAGTAAAGCATATGGATCACCAAAAATGCCAAAAAAACTATCACGAACAAGTTTTCTCAAAAATTATTCAACTTTTTATTTGGACTGTAAATCAGTATACCCTAAGATAGCCATTATCTGCTAGTTGATTTTCTAGTTGTATCCTTGTAATTGCGCCCCATAGCGGTCATTTTGGAAACTTAGAAATATTTTATACCAATTTCTTTTGGTCGTTAAGTTAATAAAAAAAAATCCGAAGCCGTAAGGTTAATGACATCCATAATTTCGTATCTTGCCGCCCTTAATCAGATATCCTGGATAAAAACTATCTGCAATATTTATACAAATTACCACAACTCAAAATACTAATATGCCCGTCCAAGCACTTTTTCTGACTCGTAATATATCCTTTTTAAAACGACCGATGTTTAAAAATACTTCCATTTTTATTCAAGCACAATAAACAATATTAAAAAAAATGTAAAGCACCTAAAGCCACGCAAGTACCTACTCGAAATGAATCTTAAATATTTGGGATCGCTGAATAAACAGAACGTGTTAATCATTCATTTGCCCTAATGGAATACGACTAATAAATCAATTCTGGCAGTAAATATTCAGAATTACCAGATCAGTGGGACAACGAACGTGGCATGCGGAAAGCGGTCTTAAATAGCAAATTGCATATACGCAAACATACGTAGCAAACCATTTTACACCATTCAAGGATTATCCCGATGAATATAGTTCGCATAATGCGCGGTCGAAGGGAAGCGCTGGATAAATCCATAACCGACAATTATATCTATACCTACTGCTTATTGGCTATACTTAGCTTACATACTAAGTATTGCTGCGATCGAATCTGTATTTCATTTGTACACAGTAAAAAATGTAATGTTATCTTTAACACTAGGATAACAACCAAAGTATCATAAACACATCGATTGTCGTTACAGGTAATTTCCTTATTGACTTAGTGACTTTGCAGAGTCTTTCTGAGAGGGCGCAGGTATGCTTAAGAGAAGACGTCTCTTACGAGCATCACGAGATGAAGTTGTCTTTAGCAGTGGCGGTTACACCCATTGGTATAATAATATAGATAAAAACAGAATTGGAAATGTTTAAAATGAATTAGGTAGAATGAAGTTTAAATTTAGGCGAAAAATTTCCTTTAATAATGATCCGCAAGGGTTGAAATACGTGCCAGGAAACTGAATTAAATTGTGAAATATAACAAGTACGAATTTAATTTCCTCTACCATGGAATATCCATTTTACCAGGCATGTAGCCCATCACAAATCAATTATATTTGTTTTTTTAATTTAATTTCTTTTGTGCTGTAATTATTGGGGATTACGTAAACCTGCACAGCTCAGATAAACCAGCCACTGCGCTGACGTGTGTAATTTTGCAATAACTTTAGATTTTATTAGGTTCCTTGATTGCGTTATTTCATTTTGCTTCTTTTTACTTTGCAAAACTGTTTAGTTTTTAGTTCTAGCTATTTATAAGTACAATCTGTTTTCCTTCTCTGCCTTACAAAATCTAGTTTTGAATTTAAACTGGGGCCCAATGATTTCAGTAACAAAATGGATGAAAGCAGCTAAACCGAGAATGGCTTGTTTGGGGACTGGACTTCTAAATTAATCCAATAGACAAAACCTGCGTGAACGAAACGACGCATCGCGACGTAGCAACAAAACAAGACCAACCTTTAAAGTACGTAAAAAGCTATGCGAATGTTATACAGGGTGGCCTATCAAAAACGTACCGCAAGGCATTACAGGCTGGGAAAGGACTTTTCGACATAAGCCAAAACCACGTCAAGTTTGTTTGTCAGGTGGACAACTTTTGACGCAAAAATCATAGCAAAACCTTCAACCCCCTAAGTGGGAGTGTCATCCTCCAAATTTTTTCAAATGGGAATGGGGATCAAAGGACACCTCATTCGAAAGAGCTCTTAATTCCCTATACATCGCTGCTTACATTTTGAATATCGATCGACTCGTTTAGAAAATATGGACCTTTGAAATATCAACAATACATGTGAGCAATTATTGAAATGACACGTTTTCAGGACGCTGGATAGGCCGAAGGGGTGTAATTGAGTGGCCCCCTAGGTCAAGCGACTTAAGTCCTCTAAATTTTTTTTGTGGGGGCACATAAAAAGCAAAGTTTACAGCACTCCACCTGACACATTGGAAGATCTGCGAGGACGAATCATTGAAGTATGTCGCGAAGTGACCACACAAGTGCTCCAGAATGTACGGCAACGGATTAAAGATAACCTGTATCACTGTATGCACGTTGGCGGGCAATAATTTGAGCATTTACTTGACTAATACGGCAAGTTTTTATCTATTATCCAATCCATGCTTAACACAGCAAACATATCCCAGGCTATAATAGAAGAAGGCCATTTACCGCGCCTCTGAAGGCACGCCAAAGTCATCTTAATACATAAAAAGGCGAGGACGGCACCTTCAAGTTACAGACCGATTAGTCTGTTATCCAGTCTAAGAAAAATTGCCGAGAAAATTATTTTAAGTCGTCTCAATGAATTTGTATTTACACGCAACGTTTTGCCTAACGAACAGTTCGATTTTCGGGCCGAACATTGCACATAGCTAGACAAACGACGCGTTTAACATCTAACATTGTAAATAGCTTTAATAGGAAAACGCCCAGGGGAGCAGTTTTCCTCGACGTCGGTAAAGCTTTCGATAAGGTATGGCATATCGGTTTGTTGGGAGTTGATAAGGGTCGGAGCTCCGAACTACCTCGTCAAGGTAGTTGGCTCTTTTCTTCTGAGATCTAGGTTTGTTTTTAGGAATGAACTCCATAATGTATCCATTTGGTTTAATACATTTGTTATACCGGGTAATGCATAGCTTAGTTGAACATACGAAATCCCATGTAAATTTTGAGGTGGCTAAATATTGACTTCCCTGTACATTTTAGAGAAATATTATAATTATAATTTCTTGAAGAGATCGATATAATAAACCCATTTGCCAAGTTTGAATAAATTTTAATAAGCCAATCCTAACTTATTCAATACTTATTCAATTAAATGTGATGCCAGAATTAAGAAATTTTCATAGTTTAGGTAATACAACAAGCACCAGCAAATTATTATTTGGGAGTGACAAAACGAAAAGTAGCGTCAGCGACAACATTTTCATTGAATGCACTTTAATTATAGCTAAATACGAGCTATTCTATTAAGGAAAAAGTAAATATAATTAAGTGGTATTATGCAGGAAACAGTGTAAGAGCAGTGTCTAAAATGTTTTCAGTTCAATTCCCTGATAAGCCTATCCCTTCCATTTTATTAATTAAACTTATCATTAGTAAATTTCAGTCCAGAGGCACTGTAATAAATAACTGTAAATGCTCACCTCAGAATGTCAATAAAGCTGAAGAAAGGGATAATAGAGATCTTGATATTTTACTGCACGTGGAGGAAAATAAAATGATTAGCACGAGGATTCTTGGGCAAGTCGTAGGAAAACATCAAACCACAGTGTTGCGCACTTTAAAAAAACATACTTAAATATTTTCCTTACCAGTATAAAAAACACCAACAGCTTTGCCGAAGTGATAAGGAACGGAAAATGGTATTCTGTTTTGAGGTAATGGAAAAAGCAAATAATAATAGGGATTTTTTCAGAAATATTTGTTTTACCGATGAATGTACCACCCTCAACAACGAACCAAATGTTCAAAATGGCCGGCATTGGACCCAAGAAAATGAACATCGTCTACTCGGCCGCAATATCCACAAAAAATAAATGTTGTAGCGGGAATTGTAGGATATCACATTATTGGACCATTTTTTATGGAAGGCAACTTTACAGCAGCAACCTATTTGGACTGGAAAATCGAATTGAACCCGCACCAGACGAAGTTAAACGGCAAGATTAGGGGATCTGGTATCAAATAGGTGGTTGTCCTGCGCATAATTCTCTCATGGTAAGGGAATACTTGCAAAATATTTTTAACGGAAATAATATTGGCCCACGGCATCTTATCGTTTGGCCAGCTAGGTCTCCCGACCTTTCGCCAGACGACTTCTTTCTGTGGGGTCACTTAAAGAATTTTATTTATAAAAATGTAAAATTTGAAAATCTAGACCAGCTAAAAAATTGTATTTCATTAGAATGTGACAGAATTCCTCAATGTCATCTCAGTAATGTTAGAAATGAATTTTATGATCGGTTAGGATATTGTTTAGCTGTTAATGGAGGGTTGTTTGAACATTTAATTAATTAATATTTTTGTGAAAATCTGTAGTCTTAGGTATGTTATGTTAAATTACAGTTAAATTAAATAATTAGTAAGAAAAACATAAAGGTGTCTTTTAGTTTGGATGTGTGAAATAAGCTTTATTCGTTATGTCCAGCTTTACGTCAATTTTTGACAATAGCGTAATAGAAATTATTTGCTGGTGTTTGCTGTATTACTTAAACTATGAAAATTTCGTAATATTGCCATCACATTTAATTGAATAAGCTGGGATTGGCTAATTAAAATTTATTCAAACTTGGCACATGGGTTTATTATATCAGTCTCTTCAAAAAGTTATTATACAATTTTTCTCTAAAATGTATAGTGGAGACAATATTTGGCTATTTAAAAATTTACATGGATCTCCTATGTTCAACTAATCCATGCATCACCCGGTATATGCCCTAGCATACTACACGGCTTTTTAACTATTCTTCACCTAAAACGCTGTTGCATTTTAATAATTTCTATGAACACTTTGCCCGTTCCTCTCAGTAGTGCTACTGATTAACGATCAATAATTAATGTAAAAAAAAAGTGATTGTACTACAGTAAAATAGTGCAGATTGTACAGTGAAAAGAATTGCCGCAAATGCCTAATAGACTGAAAGACGCTATATATGTATATTATGAAACCGTTATGTAATATTAGCTTAGTTTTATCAGGGTTAATGTTAAGTAGCAGAGTTTGCTCAGCTAGACTTCGCTCTTTAAGGATTTCTATTTATCAATTTACATAGTAATGTCTTTTAGATCATTTATTCTTCTAAATTCATAATAGAGTAGTATATTACTATTATTATTATTATTATTATTTAAGCATACTGTCTAGATCCTCGTGCATCCTTGATTACAGATATCAGTCTACGTATTGCGGATAGTGGCATCATGCGAATGGAGATGCGTGAAGCGGACTTAGTTTACTGAATTAATACAAACTTAAAAAATGCCAAGTAGTCGCACGTATATTCGTAAAATCGAATTTGTTGCATAAACTCATCACAAATACCGAGAAAAAACACTCAAAACTCTCCGCCAGACAGATATTTTAAAATTCTAATTCTAATTCTAAATTTTAAATAAATACGTCAAAATACTTCGAGAACACGGAACGCTGATACAGAAAAAAGTTAAAATTAACCAACTTTTATTCGTTATGAATTTGACGAGTTATCCGCTCCCTAAACAGATATTTGATTGGCTATTGATGATTTCGTGGTAAAACGGATCCCTGAATTGAGCTTTCTATATGTTTAAATTCTAAAAAATATCAATTAAAAAAAGCTGATATTAATAATGGATAATAAAAAGATTGTAACAATATATATTTTTTTGTTTGCATCTAAATCTAGAACGGTACCCTAAATAAGCGCGGATATTTAATAACGAAACAAATAATACTAACAAATATTTTAAACCAAAAATAATACAATGACGAACGCATCAGTAATAGGAAAACTATTTTATTGGGTATTTGACGCCGCCATACTATAATAATTCTAGTTACAAGGTCTGATAAGCTGCAAGAGTATTAATCAGGGTTACCTACATAATATATCTTTTGACCATAAAGAAATGTAAGCAAATTATAATTACAATCTTGAAGAAGTAGTCCATGCTTTCAGTGGTGTTGATAAGATAAAGTAAAGACACAGTCTTCCTCCACAAATTTAATTTTTATTTTATAAAATAAAATAAAAACTAATAAGACTAGGTATATTCCTTCATGTTTCGACTGCGTAAACAGTAATTTTCAGGGGTTAGTAACTTAATGAAATATTAAGCAAACTGCTAGAGGTTGCGTTTAGAAAGAAGACTGAGACGTGACTTACCATAGATCGAATTGAAAGTGATGAGTGGTTGAAGATTGACAGACAAACTGAGTGAAGCAGGCTCGAGTTAATTATCAGGAGTGGAGGAATTTTCTTTTCATATTGATTATGGCTCTTGACTCTTGACCATTGTGAAACTTAAAAAGTAGAAAGTAAAATGTATACGGTACAGTCATGAACACTGCAAGGAAGAAAATTTTTGCTTTATAAATTTATCTATTATTATTTTATTATAATTTTTTTTATTTATAGGATAAGTAGTTAAGAGATAGATTGTTTAAGTATTGAATGAAATGAGATAGAGTTTAAAATATATTGTTACTTGCTTGAAATATTTAAAATAGATGCTGTGAAATAAATGATCATTTAGAGATTCGTTAATTAGCCATCAGTTTATCCTTATGAGGATTATCTTAGCTAGATGCCATCCATAAGCGGTTTACATTGATTACAACATTTTTGTATTTAGTTAAACAATTGGTTAAGTTTTACAGGTTTATAAATTAAAACTATTTGTTTAATTCTGTAAGACTCCACCAAACGTTTAACTAAATACAAAAATGTTGCCTGAATGGTTGCAATTTTGAAAAGTTATGAGTTTTAATACGCTTACCTACAAAACTTTGCCCCGATCATTCGTAGGTACAAAACCATAAGCATAGTGCAGATATTTGTAGATCAATTAGCAATTTTATTCTTACTTAAATTTCTACGTTTGAAAAATCTTAGGCTCTAATAATACACTATAAGATTAACGTATAAAGCTACCGCACTTTGCTCTGCTGAGCACTAAAACTGTTTTACTAATTCTGAGGGTTTTACCCTCTTCAATCTTCTTTTTAAACCCGTATTATCGATGAGCTGGATAGCCTCGACACTAACGTAGTAAAAGAGTCATTCGTCGTTACTCTTAACAAATACTATGTTAGTCCTTTATTCTGGAAGCGGTGAATTTTGCCATTGCTACTCATACTGACATACCCCCACAGCTAACCACAACGTCAACACCTTTCCCCACTCCTCTAACAAATCACTTAAAAAACACAAAATGCAGAAAATAAAACTAATACATTATACAGCCACAGTACGCCATCTATTGCCAGGAACCGAACTTGTGCAAGACATAAATGATGCGTCCGCGCGACATCTCGATGACTTACTCATTGCTAGCGAGGAAGAAGATATTTTATTCGAGCCATCACATTTTTAATATGGGAATTAAATTATAATTTTGGTGTCTGTAAATAGGGAAATTGCACGGGGAATAAAAGTTTATTGATATTATTTTTGCATCTAATATTTGAAGGAACTAGTATTTTATTCTTACAGTAAAGCCGTAATAAAACAAATTCCTGAAAAAACTAAATTAGCAAAATTTAATTGACTCTATAGAATTTCGTTTAAGTTAAGAAATTATTCGGCAAACTTTATTGAGCCAACTAAATTTTTTTCGTAAAATATCTTACCTGCAATATATTTCACTTAATGAAACATAGGCTGCAATGCCATAATTAACAAAAAAGGAACTAAAATGTTTCCTCAGTGCAATTATAATACAAAGCTTTAAGGCAACATAAATATGGAAGACTGTAGAAGATAAGGTACATGGATCACATTTTAATTTTTTGTGTGTATTACTTCCTAATCTAACACCATTTTCAACACACGCCAGTAAAGAATGAGGTACTTTCGAGATGGTACTATTTACTTGGTAAAGCTATTTTCCACTGCACCTTACTTTATTTTCTCTCTCTGCGACCAATATATTTAATATATTGGTTGTACTGATCCTGTATAATTTGTATAGGTAGCTTGATTTTATTTTCTATTACAAGCTTCTCCTTTGTATTTGAAAGCTATATGTACAGGTCGAGCAATACAGCATGAGCTTTGACCTTCGGATCAGCAGTAGAAATTATAATCTCGGTATCTCGGTCGTACACTGACGTGTATCTGTCTTACACTGACTTTCCTTTTTTATCATACACGCATCTCCGAGCTCAAACTAAATTGCATGACCTGTAAATCAGATAACAAGGTCTGCCCGGAGTATGCATATTTTTCACAGTTTTCTAAATATGCTTTAATAGCACGATATAACGTTTCGGCTTCCCCCCAAATTTTCTATACTTAGATTTTTTTTTCTGAGTGTTATTCCCATTTTTCTTTTATTTCGGCAAATATCACGTTCCTCGTATATGTCATCAATGTATTTAGCAGCATCAGATATAGTAGAGTCAAGATTTTGTGAATATCCTTAATATGTAATTGATGCTGCATTAAAGCGTTCCAGTGGCGGCTCCTGTATAAGGCTGCAAAGATACAGAACCACCAAATTTTTTAATCTAATTACCGAAACTGTCAGCTAATACGGGTTAAAACATTTTAAATTTTATTATAATTATAATTTTGATACCGATACGTGAACTATACTAATTCTACACCAAATTCCCGAAGTATACAACCTAGTATGGCGCAGCGAACCGTAGGCACGATCAAGTCATCCGCCCATTTCTATTCTATGCAACCGCTGAGTACCGACAGCGCTAGAAAACTTAAAAGAGGCTGACAGCACATTTTTTCTTTGAAATACCCAACGGGGAAGTGAGCCAAACATATACGGCCGGATTTGTTACAAAAAGTCGATTATATTAGGTTCAGTGCTGCAAACTATTTCAGTTCCGGTTAGTTTCCGGTGTTCGTATCATCGGGCTTATTTGCATGTCATGTCAAAAAGCGTGGTCGCCCTATGTCCGATTTAAATATTGAAATTGCGGGAAAAAGTCGTGGCCAGATCTATAAATGGCAGTTTAACGTCAATATACAGGCTAAACTAGATTCCGCTTATTGGATAAACATTTAAAAACAAAACGAAAAGATAACAGAAGTAACGGACAAATTTGCAGCAAATAAGGACCGGCGAATTACACTGCAATTTATTATAGGGTAGGCTTTTTTATTCTAGGGATTCGTGGCAAGAGGCAGGTGAGGCTGAGCCTCTATTTTTTAAGTAGGGAGAAAATTTAAAAAAATTTTTAAACTTTCTTAGACTCAGCTCTCCAGAGCGGAAGGGTTGGCGGTTAGGTGCAATTCGGGCGTGGTCCCAAAAATGTTTCGCAATTTTTGTTTATCTCTGCAGCACATTCAATAATAGAGCTCACGAGTCGCCACTGAAGTATTCTGAATCGGCGAAAATAGCTGCTTGTTGCTGTTTTTTTGTTGAAAGACTAAAATAGCAAGTATACAAAGACAAGCTTATTTCGTAAATATTTTTTTATGATTGCAAATAGAAAAGTTTGAAATGAAGTAACCTAAAAAAGTTCTTACACAACCCACACATTGTTTAGTAAACTTTTATTTTTAACAAGTAAGCATCGAAAATTGCGAAAATCCTGTGTTTAGAAAGATGTGGTTCACAATTAGCCGAGCTTAGTCAACTCTCCCGGAAACTTTTAATCGCCTTAATACCACCGCGAATATTACAATTATTCAAAGTCACGTACGGAATTCTTATCAAATCCATAACTTATATACCAGGCACAAGTTGAGCCCCTTAAGGCATTATTGTATCTTATAATTACACTGCGGCATCAGAAACCATCAAACAGATTTAGGTATTAATTGTGTATTTTATTATTCAAATTGGAAATGTATTTTTAGCAGCCCCTTATATGGTATTTGGGAAAATAATGCAAACTTTTAAAATAACGGTCTGGCAAAGAAAATAATATGTGTCTACGCAACAAGAATCTCACCTAACTGGAAATTTACAAGCTTTCGATGGATGTCAAGTATTCTAAAACACGTCACCTCGCATCGTGAGATTGTTAATTGCATTAACATCTTTATAGAGCTTGAAAAATAACAATTCTTCTTTGGCGAACAAAAATTTTCTTTGGATCTGATCACTGAAAAGGTCATTACTATTTTCTGAATCTGGAAAACTTACGTAAATATCGCTGCTAGGTAATAAGTCAACAAAAGAGCTTGAAGCCCACTTTACCATTTAGTTAATCAAATGCTATTTTTATCTCCATTTAAACTGTCCGATTTAGTTTTTTCAAGAAACTCGGGAGAAACTGAAAGCGCCCTCTGGGAAACAAAATACGAATTACCACCGAACATCACTAAAATAAGTGTAAAATATACAATACTTTGAAAGCAGGTTGTTTACCATCTTTCTCCACCCGTATCATCGAAGATACGAAAAAAAAACGAATTACGTCGGTTCGCGTAGGATGACCGACAAAGGGAAGTCAGTGTCGTATCAAAAAAAAATGTTACAAGAACCAAGAAAGAACAGAAAAGGTCAACACCCTGTATCTAGTAAACAAAACAGATTAATGGGAATTGTTTCACTAATTTTGGTCAAGAAGGCACCTATTTGAATTTGTCGGTAAAATGTAAAAGCACCCTTCACAGCTTTGCTTTTTATTTTAAATTATTAAATTTCCCTGTGAGTGAATTTTTACAAAATTATAGTAATATCTACCCCTTTCTGTCCGACCTTCACTTACCAAACAGCAAGGGAGTATAATTATATAAATGACTTCTAGATTAACAAGTAAACGAAAAGGTACGATAGATGTTTCGAGATTTGATTTAATTTTAAACTGCCTCTTCGTATAATTCAGTTAAAATTAAAATTCGATTTTCTTACCTTCAACAAAACCATATTTTATCCTATATTTCTTGCGCTCCGTATATTATTATTAAAGGCATATTTTTGATCTCTGTTTACGTATAAAATATCTCCAAGAGGAATCAATAAATCAGAGGTTTTACATTTGTTTTAAACTTCATTAACACCATCTCCTCTGGAGCAAAATATACTGAGATGAGTAAAAATCTAAAAATAACTCCCGAACTAGTAAATCAGAAATTACATAATGTGAGTGGTTTAGGAAACAGATCATTGCGCTATTAGTGATCGTGGTGACATTGTCAGGCTTACAGTTTTATCAAAACTCTTCCAATTTTTTTTTTTTTCGATTTATTTAACCAAGTGCATACAAACAGAAATATTAATATTACTTAAATCAATCATTTCCAAAACTATAAGAAAATTCAAAGTTTATGGAACATTCAAGGAATTACCACGAAGTAGTCATCCAAGAACTTGTAGAAATCACAAGAGAAAGTTAGAAGCAGTAAGGTTAATATTTAGAACTCCTAATATTTTCACTCGCTTACTTGTTTTGGACCACGATGTGAGTAGAAGATAAATTAGCAAAACTCTTAAAGAGGAAAGGGCAAAAGAAAATATAATTTTAAACTTTCTTTAAAAAAGCAGAAAAGAATATTTTAGGCTAAGATAGATAAAAGACTAGATAAAAGACTTCAGTTTTGCGAAACTTTCATAAAGATGCTGGACAACGGAGAACTTTACCTGAATAAGGTGACTTTTTTTGACAAATAGATGCTTACCCTATCGGGAACTGTAAATAGGCACAATTGCCGATACTGATTCATTGGCAATTCCCATTGAAGTTACCATTCACAGTACAGAAAAAGAGTAATTGTTTGGGCGGGAATAATTGGAGCAAATTGGTTTTTTATTGGATGGAACTGGTGGAATTGATAAAGGCGTTTGATTCCCGCAAGGTGGAGTGTTTCCTCGTTGTGCTTCAACAGTAAAAATTTATCTAGATTGAGTATTTAATAGAAGATGGGTTGTTGGGCGAGGAGCTCTCGAGTGACCAGCGAGGACACCTAACTTAACTCCTCTTGATTTTTTTCTGTGTGGCCATATCAAGAACAAAGTTTACAAAAGCCGGTCTCAAAATGTGGAAGAAATCATCGAATACAAGACGAAACATTCGGTTTTCTAGAAGAACACTTTATAAACCTAATAAAGGAGGTTTATTGGAGGTAAGGATATTGTACGCAAGTAAATAGTGGATAGTTTAAATATTTAATTTTACTTATTAAAGTTTTTAAAATCGATTTTTTTTCATCATGAATTTCGAAACAATTAGAAAGAAATACATAAAGTATGGAATCGTTGGAAAGGTCTTTCCGGCGGCTCTCGGAGAAAGTAAAAAAACAGAGTATTATATTTGGAAAAAAAGTCCTTAAGAGTTCTGACAAAATTGTTAGTCTGACAGGGTCATCATAATCATCTTTAAAATAATTGCAATTGGCTATTAGCAAGACAATGCAAATTATGTAATTTTTAATTTAGCAGTTCAGTCAATATTTAGCCGAGTCCAGACCTTTGTCAATCTCTGGAGAATCAATTATTAATGCCAAATCACTTTTATATTTTATAAAATATTAACGAGGTCAAAAACAAAGAAGTAATTTAATAAAATTATTCATTCGGCGCGGAGATAAAAAGCAATAAACTAACTTTCACTGTGTTTATGACTTAGGCTTTTAGGCGTATGAGCGTAAATACTGAGATAAAAACATTTATTAAAATGATAATTGCTTATAGTCAACTGACTATAAATTTTTAAAAAGCACACACCCACGCTCACAGAAATCATTAATAGAACGTAGATAGCATTTTTTACCTGTAAACTTGCAGTTGTGACTTAAGAAACGATATTTGTAAACGTAATTTAATATACAGTCTGTAAAAGTATCTTTTTCAGGTACCTTAGTAAAAAACGCTTGGATACTTAAAACGAAAATCCACATTTACCTATAAGTCAAGAAGCATCAGATTAAACCCTTAACCAATCATTGGTAAAAAATATTCTGAAAAAAGCATCTCTACAAAATAAGATTAATACATGAATTAAATGTGAGTGGTGCAACCTAGATCCATTTTTTTGTAGAAATATTTTATTTTCCGATGAAGCGACCTTTGTTCTTTATGGTACTGTCAACCGATAAAACTGTAGATACTGGTCTACAGAGAATATTCAATGGGCTCGAGTGATTCATACACAACATCCGGAAAAAATCAATGCTTGGGCTGGAACATTTCAAGACAGGGTTAAGGTCCGTATTTAGTTAATTTAAAGTTAATTCCTGCCTAGCTCAACTGTATCCAGGTAATGAGCCCGATATACTAACTCCAACTATGTGGTTTCAACAAGATCAATGAGATATTTATACTAATTTATATAGATTATTTAGGTGGATAGGACGTCGTGGCCCCGTTGAATGGGCGGCCAGGTCTCCGGATTTGAAAGTTTATTTCAACAGACCTCCTAATATCCATGCGTTAAAACACCGTATAAGAGATGAAATTCGACAAATCCCACCTTCTTTCATACGAGGCGTGCAATAAGAGTTCATCGATCGGTTAGGATATTGCCAGGAAGTTAACGGACAACAGTATCAGTATTTGTTAGGTTAAATTGTATCATTTGGATTATCGTTATTAAAAAATTCAGTAAGCTAGTTAAGTTTATTTTAATTTTTTGTGATAGTTTTAACAATACCCAACTAGCAATTCTGGTCGCCCCTACGTAATCTTTACTACATGAAGAACTTTAAGGTTGCTGTTACTGATGTCGGGAACCATTCAGGCACTGTTTTTTCACCACGTTATTACCAGGGCCGGATTTACACTAAAAGCGCCCCTAGGCACATTAGTGAAAGCGCCCCTAAATTAGGCACTCGTAGTAAAAGTGCCGCAGACGAAAAATTTTTGGGACCACGCCCACTTTTAGAATTCACTCAACACCTAAACTGTCTCAAAGTTAGTTGTGCCTTCTCTTGCTGTGGGAGAGGATATCTTGTATTGTCATGTCAGGAAGGGGGGGAGGGTTTGAACCGCTTATCTACGGTCTTACCTCCCCTTCATTCATGTATGTAAAGGTACATTAAGTAGGAAAGTGCCGAACAAAACGGTGAAAGTATATAGGTAACTAAAAGTCAAGTTTATGGTAAGTAAACAGCAAAATTTACAATTACCAGTACGCATAATGTTTAGAATAAACGTAAACATAAACGAAAAATTAAATAAATAACGATAACCAACAAAAAGTAGGTAACCCTTTTTAATTAAAAAAAAACATAACACAACAACAACAAAAGAATTTAACATTTATCTAAAATTTACCAATTATAAATATTTTATAATCTTAATATTTTATATTCTTTTTCGGCATTTTTTGTTGGCAAACTCGCTTACTATTTTATGAAAATCTACTCTAGTAGTTATATCATTATTAATGGAAAGAATCGCCAAGTTGGAAAGTATTTCTTGGCCAAGAGAGTTACGCAAGTGTGTTTTTGTACGATTTAACGTAGAAAAAGATCGTTCTCCCGATGCATTAGTAACTGGTAGTGTCAAAAAAATTCTAGCCGCTATCTCGATATTTGGAAACATAGTCACCAGGTTTTTTTCTCTGATAAATTTAAGAAAGTCGTTTACATTGCTAACTTTGTCAAAGTCTTTTATAAAATATTTAAACTGGACCATCTTTTCCATAAACGATTCATCTAAATCTTGAGAGTACAAGTTTTGTAATAAATTTAAGTTTATACCTGAACTCGATGCTCAAGTTCTTGATCTAAGGAGTCCAAAACGTTTATTATAAAATCATTTTTGCCATCAAGTGTAACTTCGCTGCCATCTCCTTCATCAAATTGTCTTTTTCTTAGCTTCTTTCTTTCCTGATTTTTTTTGTAATTTACCTCTTTTACATATTTTTTCCCCCGCTTCTCATAAGAATCATATTGATCTCTCATTGATTGAAAATACCCTATTAATGACGTATAGATTTTCACCGCGGTAGATAAATCTGTATCAACAGTTTGAAGTGACTTACTGGCTTTATCACATTTTTGCAGTACATCGGACCAAAAAGCAGTTAGAATACCCTTTCCTAAGGAGTTAAATTCTTTAAGTAGTCCTGTATCCTCGGCCCTTGTGACAGGTTTTTCAGACGTATTTGTGGATATTGTTGATAACGCCTCACAAAATCCACTATAAGAAGTAGCAAGGGCTTTACAGGCATCTGCTCTGGCTGACCAACGGGTTGTCGATAAAGCTTTGGGAAACACTTATTTATTAGTTTCATCTTCTATGTCTGTAGACTGATCTCTTAAATTATTTTTCTGTTCCAAAATATTTCTTAATATACTCCATCTTCCGGTAGATGCCGAAAAGAAGGTGTAAACCTTTTGAACGAACATGAAATATTCAGTTGCACCTAAACAACATTCTGCGGCTGCTGTTCCCACCAAGTTGAAGGAATGTGCAGCGCAGGGCACAAATGTCGCAAATCTGTTAATTTGTTTTATACATGCTTGGAGACCACTATAAACCCCTGCCATATTGGACGCATTGTCAAACGATTGCCCTCTGCATTCTTCAATATTAATTTGGTTTTCCATAAGAATGTCTAAAACGCATTTTTCCATGTCCGCACTTTTATGACCACAATTTTGCACAAGTGTTAAAAATCGCTCCACTGAAACGCTGGTATCAGTAACATATCTTACAATAAAACTTAACTGGTCTGTATGTGTGATATCGGGGGTGGAATCCACACGAATGGAGTAATATTTACTTCGTTACACTGTGCTGTGCTGTACTGGAGAATGGGTTTACGCGGCCGGGCTCACGCCTGCGCCCCTAGGCAAGTGCCTAGTTTCCCTATTGGTAAGTCCGGCCCTGGTTATTACCAAAATGGGGAATGATTCTGCGGTAACGTTTACGTACTTACATCGTCCCCGGAACTGTAATTTTTACGTTTCGCCAATATTCCGACCCAGACGACACCCTATATTCCTGGAATATTCCCCTATCTGCCAATAGACCATAATATCTTGCAATATTCCTGGAATATGCACTGAATATCTCAAATGTATCTTATCTCATAAGAATATTCCATATCTATGCCATTGTAGATATGCCGGGAATATGCCGCGGGTATATTTATAGGATATGCATTGTGGAATATATTCAATTTTTTTTTAATACTTATTGATAATAATATATATAATATAAATATCTATACAGAGTGATTGCGGTCTTAAATTCTATTTTTCCGTAACTTGATATAGGTATAGGAACTATTTATTTATAGATTATATAGAGGAAGGTGCATATATGTATGCACCTAATTAAAAAATAAATTTAAATATGAAAATGTTTTAGACTTCATAAAGTTTTTGTGTAGGCATTTTCTGCATTTTATTAGTATTTTGTTAAAAATGAAACTTGATTTTTTTTATCATATTATTTAGTCTATTTATAATAATAATATACGGTGTTTCTAGATTCCGCGTTTTAACCCTAAACTAAATTCTAAACTAACACATATTTTGATTGCAAATAAATTTATACTGAAAGTTTATATTTTATATATATGTGCTTAATTGAGGACTGCTCTTCTAGAAAAAAAGGCAATCGTTATTTTTTAATAACAATTTTTTTAACACAAGTTTAACTAATTTCTGTTGCGTAACTCGGAAACGCTGCCTGTACGTTACAGAACTGACAGAACCTGCTTTAGTTAATTTTTTTTTCACCTTGTTTTAAAGAGTATCTAGTTTTTAGGTTTTAATTTTTTTAGTTATAAAAATAAAAAAAATATTAATTTTAGTGATGTTTTATTATACCAAATTTGTAACTCTACCTACTAAACTAACTGACCTGACCTAAATTAAATATATTTATATGAAAAAGAAAAAAAATTAGTATTCTTAGCATATGCCATAAATATATTTTGGCAGATTAAAAGATATTGCAGGCATATATTTCATGGTGACCTGGAATATGCATACAATATGCCAGTCATATGCCCTGGCAGATATGGAACATTTATGGGATATTCCAATATTCCAACGGAATATTCATGGAATATGTATGGAATACGTTTGTGCCGTCTGGGGAGAACCTTCCAAAACCTTAAGTGTGTGGTAATTCCAACCAAAATGGGACTTTCCCGTCATGCGGTGCCTTGAAAATATTTTGATCTCTCTTTTTAAAATAAAATCATGTGTATTATGTTTCCGTCTATCCAAATAACCTTATTAACTTCACAACATGTCAATTTATATTCTATTTACCTAATACAATATGAATATAGGTACCTACATATAATAATATAATATGAATATTTTAGACTTTAGACTTTATTTCTAAAATGCAAGGTGGTAAAACCCCAACGCATGAAATTTTTCTGTGAAAAATAAGGATGTTAGACCTAATGTAACAACTCGCTCTCAAAATAAAGCCTTTTGAGGAAAAACATAAAGAAAATCGACAAAATATTGAGATTTAAAAAATGCATATTCAAAGGATATAGCAGTTTTATAACATCCCTAATAATAAGAAATAATAAAAAAAATAAACTTTATTACTCTAAAAAGTTAATAATAGCTCGGGCGAATGTATTGTAACAAAAGTTAGGATTTTTCAAAAAATGGCGTCGCCATTTTTCTATTAAAAATCTTATTCAACGCCACATTAAAGTTACCTCTAATACATTAAAGTAGGATTTACTTATGTATAAAAGTAGCGGATTAAGAAAATATATCACTGCAAAGTTTATTTTACTTGAAGGTAGAATTAATTTGTTACTTAAAACCTTAGATTTTTCGTTACTTCGTAGTAACAAACACGACGGCGTTACCCAGAAATTGTCCTTGGAAGCGCTTTTCAGGATTTACTAGTCATTTTTGTACGCCGTAGTCCCATCGGTTTCATGAAAATTCCTATTTGGAACGTTAAAGTAATCTCTATGGTATTAGTTCCTTAGTTTTGGAACCGCCTAGTTATTTTTGCTACTTTGAACGCCCGCTTGGAACATTAACCTAAATATGAATTATTTCATTTGAACTGTTGAACTATGTCCATTGCATATTATTCCATTAACCATAATATCATTAAGTTCACTCACTGAACGCACTATAGCTTCCATTCAAAGAAGAGCCATCCGCTCGATCGGTGACCATTAACTGACAAACAACCTGAAAAGCTTTGAACATCAAAGGCAGGTTGGCGACTTGAGTCTATTTTACAAATATTTTTATGGCAACTGAACTGAGGTTGCCCGCTTGATTCCACCCAAAGCGGTGCATGGTAGAAATATACCACGAGTCACTGCAGCTCACTGAAAACGATACTTTTCCAGACTTTATGTCCTCACTGTACTAATTATAAACAATAATAAATCAACAAACGTCGGTAATTCCATTCGCCTTAATAAGAAAACCATAATTCTTCAATAGTCGCAAGGTACGGATAATTACCTACCCATGTTAACCTATAACAGCAACTTCTAATGAATATCTGAAGTACAACAGTTTTATATTTAATTTGAAAAAATACATATAGCCATCTCAGTCACTTTAGCGTATTTTATTTTATGTCGTGAACGCCAATGGATTCTTAATACAACTCTGATTACAGTAATTTTTACCATGATAATCCTGTTCTTCCCCCTCAACTTCTAGATTAACAAGTAAATGTTGAGAGTTTAATATTATCGGCGCGATAGTCGTTCAGATTTGATTTGATTTCAAACTGTCTTGCCGTAAAATTCATTTATTATTATTGAAATAAGATTTCCTTACCTCGAAAAGGACAACCGGGTTGTATTAATACATAAATTAACATATTAATTCAAAAATAATTTCACCGTGTAATTAGAAAATGGAAAATACGTTCCAATAATTATTTTAACTAATCACAGAAATAAATGAAAATACGACAAAATCAAATTAAATATCTAGGTGAATGTAGATTAGATGCATTTAAAAATAATTTTCAACAGTAATAAAATCACATGATGGGAAGCTGCATTTATAGTGAGTCCCAAAAGTAATACCTAAATTCATTTAAAATTCAGCGGCGTGATTTGTGGAAAAGCGCTTAGTCCCGTCGATTTTTAGTTCTTAATGTGTTTTTTTTTTGTATGGTGAATTCATGGGGTAGCCCAAAAATAACTTACGACCATCAACTTTATTTTTTCAAACGAAAATATTTATTTTTTACTTCATTCTTGAATTTTGCATCGAATTCTACGTATGTTTGATGTACCATGTCCTATACCTAAACTCAACAGTTATCGAAAAATTACGATGGAACATATCAATCAGTAAGACCGTATTTCTGAGGATTTATTTGTAAATCGAGTAAAACATTCCATTGTGTGTTTATTTTGTTTGTTTTTTCCAATTCTAGTATGTCTGAATGTTGACTTCTCACCGTTTAGTCCCATAGAAACTGTATGACAATTTTATTTCAAATAAGTAATTCTCAAGCGCAGTTGCAAAGTTGCGGTTTTCACAATGGTAAAGTTAACGGAACGATAAAAAATTGAAATTCTATGCATGGTTGGGTTTGGTGATAGAACACGTACTCAAATAGAAACAGCTGAATTATTTGATGAAATCTATCTTGATCATCCTCCCATATGTCAAAAGGTGATGAGTAGGATAAAGGCAAAGTTTAGAAAATTCGGTCATGTTAGAGATTTGCTTAAATCTGGTCTTACTGCTGGGGAATTGAACAACTTGACGTTTTGCTTGGAAGAAAATCCATGTACTCCTCTATCGCATACTGGGGTCAGTTTACACATGGTGAAATCTGTTGTTCACCGAATAGTTCAAAAGCACAAATATCACTCACACAAAGTTTTTCCAGTGCATGAGTTATTTGAAGATGACTGCGATACGCGAAATGAGTTTTGTGACCGCACACAAAATATATGCAATCTAGATAATATTTTTTTTTATGGCTCTGGTTTGTACCAACTGGCCAGCATCTCTCTTTGTTAGTTAGTTTTTATTTTTAAAACTTTTATAAAAACATTCACACAAACATCCATGCCTTTGCCCGGATTCGAACCAGGGACCTATCGGTTGCCAGGCAAGCTCTCTACCCACCGAGCAACCGAGGCCGGCATCTGGATAATAATTTGGTAAAAAATATTATTCTTTCCGATAAAGCTACGTTCTGTTTGAATCAAGGGCGGTTTTACGGAGGGGGGGGGATAGGGTAATCCCCCCCATGAATTTAGAATTTTCAGCATCATCATTGAAAAAAAGGGCGTGGCACCCAAAAAATTTTCGCCTGCGCCGCTATTTTCTTTCGGCCCCCCCCCCCCCTCCTACTTATTTTCTGGTTACTTCAGGTTAATAAGAGCTTTTCTATTTATTACTGCATGCTTGTTTAAAAAAATAATGTACCTATCTAAATGCATAGGTAATTGATACCATTTAAAAAAAAAATTGGGATTCGAAATTCCCCCCCCCCCCCCATGTTGAAAAGCTAAAACCGCTCATTATTGTGCAACAGAAAATCCGCATTGGATGATAGAGGTTCATAGCCAGTACCTTCAAAAATAAATGAGTGGTGTGAAATAGTGCGCGGAAAAGTAATTGGTCCATTTTTCTTTGAACAGTCTTTAACTGAACAAGTATATCTCGAATTTCTCCAACTTGAATTAATTCCAGCATTAGTGGCTCTACTTCCGAATCCATTGAACCCAGACTCCCCTGACGAAGAACTGATGTTCCAGCACGATGATGCTCATCCGCACTATGCTGCCACTGTGCGTACATTTTTGGATGATACCTTTTCCAATCGGTGGATAGGAAGAAGAGGACCTATCGAATGGCCTGCTAGGTCGCCAGACCTAACTACGCTGAACTTCTTTTTATGGGGTTACCTTAAATCGAACGTATTTGTTGATATGCCAAACAATCTGCAGGAGTTTAAAGAGAGGATCCGAGGAGAAGTGCGTGCCATAAATGAAATGATTGAAAACGTGCAGGGAGAGTTTATTGATCGCCTTGAATATTGTCAAGACGTAAATGGCGCACATTTTCAACATTTAATTTGATTTGTTGTCCTGTTCTTTATAAATAAACAGCTCTTACTTATTGAAATGTTCAATCGTAATTTTTTCGATAAGTTGTTGAGTTTAGGTATCGAACATGGTACGTGAAACATACGTAGAGTTTGATGCAAAATTCAAAAATGAAATATAAAATAAATATATGTTTTTAATTGAAAAAAGAAGGTGATGGTCATAATTTATTTTTGTGCTACCCTGTATACATGAATCTACCATCAAAAGAACGACATTAAGAAATAAAAATCGACGGGTTCGAGCCTTTTTCCAAAAAACTCACCGCTGAATTTTAAATGAATTGAGACATTACTTCTGGGGCGCATTCACGATTGACGTCGGACGTTCGTCGGGTGCGCACCGATTGCACACGGCGATAGGAAAATTCGTTCACAGTTGTACCGGGTAACATTTATACTCGTTCACGGTTGTGGATAACTTTTACCGAACGAAACAACTTTTTAACCAAGTCGGGAGACGGATAAAGTTTGTCCGGCATGCGCAAATGTATTGTTTATTGTTTATGGTGAAAGTTAAAAGTTAGGTTGTTTTTAAAATAAAAGTTTTTTGGGCGCGCCAAAACTTTTTGAGATTGTCGATTTTAAAAGATACCCACAATTTGCTCAAAAGAGTTTTGTTGCTGTCGCATTTCAAAATTGCAAAATATAATTTGACGTTTGTTCGGGTTGCTCTCGGCGCATGCCCGAGCCGTTCACAGTGTGTAAATCTTTTTGTTTCGTAGATAGCAACTGGATGGACGTCGGTTAAATTTTACCTGGGTAATATTTACCAATTTGGTGAAAACTATGAACGCGCCCCTGGGACTCACTGTAGATCCGAAATTGTTTCAAAAACGTTGTCCATTTCTGTACAAACAAAGAAAACATTTTGTTTGCTAACAAGAAACAACCTAAATGGTTAAGTAGTAACAAAAATATAAATGTATCCTATTCTGCTATCGTCCATAGCTTTTTCTTAAAAATAAATTCTGGATGAAGTTAAGAAACAGATCACGATTTTTTAAAATCTGCCTTTTAATATTTTGTTTAATGCTAAATATTGGAATTAGGTATTTGTTAAAATATCGAAAATTGTTATACAAAGTTTATTTATTTTATACACACAAACTCGCATAAATTATTAAATCTTAACTTTCTGGTAATTTCTTATTTGCGTATTTTCCGTTTTTGTGAATAAATGCACGTACCGTGTGATCCACTTATCGTGTCCACATTTTAGTTTGATATTATAACGTTGCCTTAAGAGTTAAAGAAAAAAGTTATAATTGATATGTGATGGGCTACATGCTTGGTGAAATAGATATTCCATAGTAGAGGAAATTAAAGTAGTACTTGTTATATTTCACAATATATTTCAGTTTCCTGACACGTGTTTCGGGTCATTATCAAAGGCATTATGAGACAATAATAAATTCTACATGTCATCAAAATAAAAATTGATAAAACACGTGTCAGGAAACTGAAATATATTGTGAAATATAACAAGTACTACTTTAATTTCCTCTAATATGAAAAAAGTTAGATACATAAATTTCTTGCATTGACGTAAAATTTTTGTCTGTTCATTTTTTTATATATACAGGGTGTTTCGTTTTCCCCGTTCAGGCATCAACTTTCTTATTTTAAATAAAACACCCTGTATATTGATAGGTATTTAGATTCCCTTTAAAATTTTATTTGAATTTTGTATAACCTTTAATATCCCTATTTCTAATCGTTTAGCCAATATTTAATTTCTTTTAGGTAAAAGAATATGCACCCCAAATGCTATTTTATAAGTTTTTTAGGGTTCAATTTCCGAGTTACCTGTTACTGGCCTTACCTGTTAATATGTCTTTTTTTAATATTGTCTTACGTCAAAATATTCCTTCATGTCAAGATGGTTGAGCTTTATATTGAAAACAATAAAAGTGCCACCGCAACTATTAGAGCATATCGGCGAAAGTTTCCCAATCAGAGAGTACCCTCTAAAAAAACGATTAGAAGAAACTATCTGAAATTAATGGAACATAGGTCCCTTGAAAATATAAAAAAAAGTCAGGACCAGACTTGTGAGAACCGAGGAACAGGCGGAAATATGTGTGGGACATTTCAACGCATATCCTAATACATCAATAAGAACTTCTATTGATAACATTGGATACTCCTATGAACGGTTTCAAGAACTCTTCACGATTTTGGGTATAAGCCGTTCAAAATAATCCCGGTTCAAAAATTGCAACAACGACATTTCCCAAGACGTCTTCAAATCTGCAGAGATTTGTTAGGTAAAATCGAAGAAAATCCCCAATTTCTTAATAATATTGTATGGACTGATGAGAGCTGCTTTTCAACGCGTCGCATACACCATAGACAAAATATTCGTCACTGGTCCATAGAAAATCCACACGTGATACGAGAAGTTGGACACCAAGGATGGCACTCTATAAATGTCTGGTGTGGGTTTTTTGGTTCTAAAATAATTGGAGCGGTATTTTATATAGGCCACTTAATGCCCTAGATACCTTAATTTTCGTCAAAATGATATAAATATTTTAATGGAAAATCTTCCTTTAAACGAGGTAGCAGCTATTGTGTAGTAGCAGGATGGGGCTCCCTCGCATAATATTCGGGATGTTAGCGATTATTTGAACCAAAATTATATCAAATGGATTGGAAGGAATGGCACAATCCTATGGCCTCCAAATAGTCCTGATATTACTCCAATGGACTACTTCTTTTGAGGTCACATTAAAAACGAGGTATATAAAACTCCATGCAGTGATTTAAATGAGATTATATTTAATATTAGAAGAGTGGTAAACGATTTACGAGAAACACCTGAAGTATTCGTAAATGTAAAGAATTATTTCTTGAGAGCAATCCATCGTTGTATTGAAAATAATGGAGGTCATTTTCAACAATTTATGTAAATATTTGTAGTTGTAATTGTAATATTTTTGTTCGAATAAGTATCCATTAAATTATTAACAAATAAATATTGACTAAACGATAAGAAATAGGCATATTAAAGGTTATACAAAATTCAAATAAAATTTTAAAGAAAATCTCAATACCTACCAATATACAGAGTGTTCCATTTAAAATAGGAAAGTTGATGCCTGGACGGGGAAAACAAAATACTATATATAATAAATGAACAGATAAAAAATTTATATTATTGCAAGGAATTTATGTATTTAACTTTTTTCTTTAACATTATAATATCAAATACAAATGTGGACACGATAAGTGAATCACACGGTACATTATGCATAATGCACAAAAATTAGTTAATAGGAGAGAGGTCTGTAGTTTAATGATTGTTTTTGTTTCTGGTTATTTAATGCGACTGAGAAATAATTTCGATGTAGTAAATATAATCCCGAAAAGCTGGCCTTAACTGCCAACAACAAAATATAGCCGCGTTTCAAAGCGAGTTAAGTTTTTCGTATCTGATCCGCAAGTTGTTCCACTCCAAAATATCTGTTAATGGCCGCTAATAAAGTCTACAAGTGAACTAAAGATCGTGGATTTTCATTGTTTATTACCTCTCTAATATGTTTTAACATTAAAACAATATTTTACTATACAGGGCTTTCATTTCAAAACGAGCCACGCTAAATATCTTCTGATTTTAAGAGAAATAAGATTAGACAAAAAACACATCAATTTTTTTTAACATAATATATAGAATTTTACAATTGACCTCCATACCTCCAGCCAACCGCACTTTGAAATGTCAATGTGATATACATCGTTGCAAGGGATATTAAACTGCCTGTCCAACCGTGCCAAGAAAAATGAAATCGGGTGATCGGTTTCCGAGTTTGGTGGAAAAATCTAATAGTAATGCAACTAATTTATTTAGCTTGAACAAATAATTTTATTAGGCAAAAGCAAGAAGTTTGTCCCTTTTTTTCCATCAGACCCAATCCTTGGACGCGTTTCGCCGTATTACGGCTCGTCGGCAAGGCTCTAGGGTGTGACGAAAAGGAAAGGGACCTTACAGTACCTTTTACCACATAATTACCAGAAAAATATTCTTAATGTCCGAGAGGAGACTTTATTATTGTCTTGCCAATAATGACGCGCATTTTGAACACTTAATACAATAATTTGTTCAAACTAAATAAATTAGTTGTTATTACATTTTCTACCTAACTTGCAAACCGATACTCGATTTCCCTTTTTTTGGCAATGAATAGACAATTTAATTCCCTCAAACGATGTATCACTCGATAGGTAGTGCTATTTGACATTTCAAAGTGAGGTTGGCTGAAGGTGTGGAGGTCATTAGTAAAATTCTATCAAATGTGTAAGTAAACTGTATATTTTTGTCACAATGTACAAAATGAATAATCACAAAAAGTTCGATACATCCTAAAGAAATTCGACATGACATTTGAGCAAAATTGAGCAACTCAGATAACTATTGCTTACAACTTGTCCAAGCTAGCGTGATATATGAAAATTTTGCTGGTTGCGTACAAACCAGAAAAATAACGCATTCGAAGGAAAAGAGAGGCATGATCGCGCGTCCGATCGATTTTAGTGCTTCGTAGATAGTACGGTCTACCTTTACCGTTCTTAACTCTACGAAATTTTTGTCTCTAGCCACGGCGCCTGAAATGGGCGCTACATAGTTGATATTCTCATAAATCTTGGACAAGTTGTACCAAAATATGTTCGCAAACTATGTATGGATCGAAAGTAGACAAAAAATGCAAAAACTCACTGAATTTTGAAAGAAACCTTTCTGGCGAATGTTTTCGGCTTCGTCTGACGAAAATATCGTCTTTTCATTTCGACGTCTCGACCGAAAAGAGAGCGCAATGTTCCGCCACTTTGACAGTGCAAGCATCAGATTAGTTTAGGTTTACGAAATGAACCTATACAAGTATGTGAACACAGGCAATAAACGTATAAGTTTTAAAGAGTAACTTTGCAGCATAAACGTTTTTTTTTTATTTCTGGCAACTAATATTTAAGGCAGTCAATTTATAGTTTCATTACAATAAATGCGTAGTTTTAAAAGGTAGTTCAATAAGAGTACGCTATCCAAAAGGGGACTATTTATGCGTTTTCTTGCAAAAAGAAAAACACTTATACCCGTAGGGCTATAAAAAAAACATATTTTAATTGCAATAAAGGGTTATGTTAACTTGACAAACTTTATATTATGAGATTTTGCAAACTAGTCATCTACATTCTTAATGCTTCTACAACCTGAAAAGTATACTGGATTGAAATGCAATTATTTCTCATTCTAAAGAAAAAACAAAATGAAGACATGAAATATAATAATATAATAGGGTATTTCAAAATTACGTGTTTAGCAAATCCAAATAAAGTTTTTTTTTATCAAAAACACGAAAGAATACACAAATATTAAAATGGAAATAATTTTTTTCTACGAGTGACCGCAAAGAAGCTACTTTGCGCACACTTTTGCATACGCAAAGTAGCACTTTCCCGCACACTGTGCGGGAAATTTTTTTTCCCGCACACTTATTTTAAAGCAAAATTACCATATTATAGACGCGTTTTTTTCTTATATTTTATAATTTTTTTAGATATTTATACAAAAATATTGTAACAAGACAAAGTTGACAGGTGGTTTATGTGTTGCCTTATAAACTATACCGAAGTATTGTGCCGTGCGGCTCAAAATTTTTTTGAAATCTGCATTATTATATTTTCCTCTAATTTTGTTCAAGTTAAAAAAAATCAAGTATTTTTCTGTCAAATGCGATTTGTTCCCTTAGCAACCAAAATACATTGTCATACAACGCTTTCATGTCAGTTTAAAGGTCTTCTTCAAAATTTTCACTAGCATTTTCACCTATTTAAAATAAAAAAAAACTGTTTTAAAAATGGATATCACTGAAGAAGAACTTCCAGAAGATGTCCTAGAAGCCGCCAACATGGCTAGTTTGCAATTGCTGCCTGCCAAATCGCGAGAAAAATACGAGAAACAGTACGAGTTGTTTTCCAAATGGTGCGAACAAAGGGGGATATAGTTGTTTTTGATGTCAATAAAAATTTAAAATTAAAAAAATATATAGTTATTTCACTCGTAGAAAAAATATTGTTCCTAACACGTGCGCAAAGTAGTTTTCCCGCACTTAAAGCTTATCCGAACTCCGCTTCGCGTCGTTCGTCTAACTGCTTTCGCGTGCGGGAAAACATAACTTTGCGCACTGAATAGGAAAACTACTATATTATTCGGTTTCTTCTCATTCCTTCCTCTCACTTATCCAGATCTGGGTCGATATCAGGCATATCTTCAGTGGGAACATTTCTGTAAAAATCTCTTGCTTCGGTATCTATTTGGTCCAGAAGAGATATAGGGTTGGTTTTTCTCTTTTCTGATATTGGTAAAATATTTTTGTACGAATGATTTAGAGTGATAGGAACATAAGAGCTGAGGAACATCATAAAAATATTCTTGCATAATTGTTGTAACAAACCTGTTGTTTTTGGTAGCAATACGCACTAACTGATACCAGTCACACGAAATATGAATGGGAAAGGCGTTTTTCCAAATTTTGAAAGATACTGAGGACATAACTAAACATTGTAATAACATTTTCATTTTTATTCTGACCTACGCATATGTCAGAGTAAGGTATGGCACGTTGTATTTCTGATTGGTAGAGGCAAGAGGTTACTCCTATAAAACCTCTTCTTGGTGTAGTTTCAGCCGAGATAAAATTTCTGTCCCTGTGGTGCAATCATGAATTGTTAGATTATACGCGGAAAATGGACTCTTACAAAAAGCTTCTCCATTCGTTAACAGAGGTGTAAGTAATACCTGCTGCAAGTCAAATGTAAGTACTTTTTTGTTGCCAGAACTTTTACGCAGTTCTTTATACAGTGTCACCATTAAAGTCCGCACCATATGGAACTTTTTTTTATTAATAAGGTTAGTTAAAATTAAATTTCGGCAATCGTTTTTGCTTCAAATTAGACTAAAAATTATATAATCAAATGTCACCACCTGTCATTCGGTATCTGTCAAAAATTACATTTTAATCAAAAAATGCTGAAAAATGGCATTGTTTTACCGAATTTCAAAAAATTTTATTAGAAAAAGTTGTTTCTAGTGCAATTCTTGGCCTAAATACAAAGTTTCAGTTTTCTAGCTCAAAGTTGATTTTTTTGCCATTTTTTCTAATTAACTTTTTTTTATTTAATGTAAGTTCGCTTAATGGATATTAAACTATTTGCTTATACCATACTCAATATTTTATTTAGTTTGTATAAGCTTTTTTTTACTAGAATGCCATTTTTTTTCGAAATTTAAAATTAGAGGCAAAAAAATTTGACACAGGTGGTGCAAAGTTATCCTAATTTAAAAATTTTAACAGATAGACGTCAGATATTCCATTTTTTTGATAGTACATACACCTAAGAAGTTTAAAAAACTTATAATAAAATTCCCAGATATCAGATTAGTTCAAAATTTAGACACATTTTCTTTTTATCCACAATAAAATATCAAGGCAATTTTGAATCTTATAAGTAGGCTATGGAAAAAAAAACGAATTAGAGTGCCGAATAAATAAAAGAAATGTCATAAATTTGAATATTTTCGCAAGTTATAGTTTTCAGTGTTGTCCATTCAAGAAAAAATAGAAATTGTCTTAATTTGTGGAGAGAATATGCCTCACCGGCAAGTATCTGCCATTTTTAATGAGAGGCATCCAGAAAAAAATTTGCAGCATAGCACTGTTTCAAGAATAATGTCAAAATTTAGAGAAACTGGATCTGTTCAAAATAATTTTAAGAAACCTCACGCGGCAAGTAAATACGATGAAGCAGCACAACTTGATGTTTGTTTAACTGTTATTGACCACGGTCAAACTAGTGTAACCAAGATAAGTGATTCAACAGGGGCAAGAGGGAAAGCGTTAGAAAAATTCTTCAGAAAAATCGATTTCGGGCATATAAACCCAAGTTTATAAACACATTAAAAGAACGCGATTTTGATATCCGA
The DNA here is from genome assembly GCA_963920685.1 of Polydrusus tereticollis. Classification (NCBI taxonomy): domain Eukaryota; kingdom Metazoa; phylum Arthropoda; class Insecta; order Coleoptera; family Curculionidae; genus Polydrusus; species Polydrusus tereticollis. The sequence continues at coordinate 34,714,232 of OY987335.1, forward strand.
CTTGATTTTTCGTTTTGGTATCAGGGACAATATGAGGATAATATTCTTTTTCCATACAAGATATTATGGACAGATGAAGCCACTTTTTCTTCGAATGGTACCGTGAGCTCACAAAATTGCCGATGGTGGTCCCAAGAAAATCCTAACTTCATAATTGAATGTCGCGACCAGTATCATTTTAAAACCAATGTTTGGTGTGGAATTTTGAAAGATGAGCTTATTGGACCATACTTCTTTAGAGTAAACTTAACTGGTGAAAGGTACCTGAATTTTCTTAATAACGAGATTACCGAAGTTTTGGATAACATGCCCTTACACCATAGACATAACTTATGGTATCAGCTTGATGGTGCACCCATACATCAAACTGTAGCAGTGAAAGAACGCATAAACCAATTATTTCAAAACAGAGTTATAGGGCGTGATAGAGAATGTCACTGGCCACCCAGGTCGCCTGACATAACCCCACTAGACTTTTTTCTGTGGGGTTATCTTAAGCAGAAAGTTTATAAGAATCGACCGTTTAGAAATATCGAGCATTTGGAACAAACGATAAGACAGTGTTGTGCCGATATAAGACCAAGCTTTTTACAAAATGCTGTCAAAGACGTTTATAGACGGACGGGTGTTTGTATAGAGCGAGAAGGACGTCACACTGAAATGTGAATTTATATTGCTTTTGTGTTACCTATTTAAAATGATTAAAGTTCCTTTTTGTTCCTTTTAATAATAATGATAGTTTTAAGTATAAAATAAAATTTTTATCAAATATTTAGATGTATTTGTCATTTGAAAAATGAAACATCTGACGTCTATCTGTTAAAAATTTTAAATTAGGATAACTTTGCACCACCTGTGTCAAATTTTTTTGCCTCTAATTTTAAATTTCGAAAAAAAATGGCATTCTAGTAAAAAAAAGCTCATACAAACTAAATAAAATATTGAGTATGGTATAAGCAAATAGTTTAATATCCATTAAGCGAACTTACATTAAATAAAAAAAAAGTTAATTAGAAAAAATGGCAAAAAAATCAACTTTGAGCTAGAAAACTGAAACTTTGTATTTAGGCCAAGAATTGCACTAGAAACAACTTTTTCTAATAACATTTTTTGAAATTCGGTAAAACAATGCCATTTTTCAGCATTTTTTGATTAAAATGTAATTTTTGACAGATACCGAATGACAGATGGTGACATTTGATTATATAATTTTTAGTCTAATTTGAACCAAAAACGATGGCCGAAATTTAACTTTAACTAACCTCATTAATAAAAAAAAGTTCCATATGGTGCGGACTTTAATGGTGACACTGTATATTATATTGTTTTTTTTTTCATGGAGTAAGCCAAATATGCTTGGGTGTGATGATCAATGGGTTTGTCTTAGGTTTAGTTAGTCTTCTTAGTTTTGCAACACCACAAGTATCTATTGCAGGTTTCTTAAATTTTAAGCCTGTTTGGAAAAGAACTTTCATCGCTTGACATGAAAATTTGTTTAGATTCCTTCTTAGTTTCACAATAAATGATATAAATTATGGGCATATTTAAATCTTGTCCCAAATACTTCTGTTCTGTATGTCATCGAGAATAATGCGATTTATAGGCATAGAACTACGAAATGTGTTCCCCTTAGATCTGCTGTAGGTACACCTAATAAAGATATTGTTTTATTTATTGTTCAATATTGTACTGGTAACGAAACTATTTGTTTCACCCAATGTATTTAATAAAACATTCATTGCAAACATGTAACTGCTTGTGCGTGACTTCGTTTTCCAACAAGATGGAGCGCCGCCACATTACGCTTTACCTGTTCGCGCTTATTTAGATAAAGTTTTTCCAAATCGTTTGACAGGTAGGAGAGGGACGATTGAGTGGTCACCAAGATCGCCAGATTTAACTCCTCTTGATTTTTTCTTGTGGGGATACTTGAGAAGTAAATTATACGTGATTCGATTCGTCCAGGGAATTTAGAAGATTTAGAAGTACGAATACACAAAGACATTAGAAATATTAACGCAGATGTCATCGACAACGGTCGAAAACAATTTGTGAATCGGCTTCGCTATTGTCAGATTGTTAATGGTGCTCAATTCGAGCATTTACTTTGGATACATAATTTTACATTTTTAATTTTTCTTCAAAATTTCCCTATGCAATTCTGCAATAAAAAATAGGGGGTTCCATATAAAAAAAACGAAGATGTCTCTTCTTTGATATACGACAACGTTAAGAAACTGAAAATACAAATTGACGGATCCGATCGTTTTTTTTTACAAACTCTTCTCTTAATTTTTATTGAATTTAACTACTTTACGAATACACTGTGTAGAGAAACCCACTGAAGTAGAAACAGGCAGAGATTAGTCGTTTTCTCTATAAACTCTCCCCTCACAGAATAGTAACCGAATTTTCGAAGACCCTGTATAGATTACACAAATTGTTTAATGATTCTCAAGCAACATTTTAAGAAAATTATTTTTAGGCAGAATTAATTTAATTTTGCTTTTCGTGTGCAGTCCAAACAATTAATATTTCCCAACAACAAACTCTGTTGTGCCAAGCAGTTAGAATTAATGGGAAGCCTGTTGAATGGCGTATGAATATGTATAAATATTATGGTAAAAAATTAAGCCGCATATAGCTGAGCTAAAAAGATATTTCAACATTATATAAAAATTACATGACTAAATGCCTTTATGGTCAGCCAATTTTAATATTTTTCATGAGAATGGGGTTTTGAATAGTAGACGTTGTTGTATACACGAAGATTTTAATGCGTGTAGGGTTTTACATTACATTAACGAGATTTGCACAGGGCAAAATTAATTCAAATTGGGGTTTCAGGCAAACATCTAAAAGAGAAAAATTATTGGGATCCCAAAATATACATAATTGGAAATCATAATCGCACAAATTATGCACGCACCTTTTTCATAATAATTTTTATTCAATTACCATGTCGTAAATATTAATAAAAATAAAAATAATAATAATATTAATAATAATAAAATGAACAAGCTGAATTACAACCTGAAGATCGAGACCAGCAAGAAGAGCAGCTGATCGAAAACTCACCAGAAAACTATCAGCTCGTCGAAAATCTGGCCATGGAAATGAGAAGAGCTGAAATGAAAAACGAAGGTACAGATCCACTGCGTAGACCACCACTACCCAAGCTAAATTCCTCCAAAAAACTAGCAGCCACACTAGAGGAAATGAACAACAGAATTTTACCAAAATATGTTGCAAGAGCAACATCATTGGAAGCAATACACACGGTAATATATAATATATATATTAGCAGTAGCCATATCAACTGGAGCGAAAATAAAACAAAATGGCCACCAGGCAAGAGTCGAACCCCGAATACCCGCATGGCAGCAAAGGATCCAGAAGAAAATAAAAGCGCTCAGAAAAAGTATTGGACAACTTCAATCTTACATAAGTGGAGTTAGATCAGAAAGAGTAATACGATCTGTAGAAGCTATAATGACTCAATATAGGATCCACTCAAGACAAAATGCAGAAAATGTCTCCTTACAATAAGGTCTTGATACATTAAAACAGAAATTGTACGTATACGCAGGCCGTTTGAGACGATACAAAGCCAGTAATGCGCGGAGACAAGACAACGCCCTATTCCATAGATCGGAAAAAGTTTTCTACAGGAAACTAAATGATGGAGATAAAGAGAAGGGAAGCATCTATCCAACAAAAGAAGCAATAGACCAATTCTGGAAGGACCAGCTAGCCAGACATGCAAACTACAACGTTAACGCTAGTTGGATTCGTGAAGAAAATGTAATCTCCCAGAACTACAACGAAATGCAACACGAACCATTCACAGCGGCAGAAATATCCGCCATCACCAGGGAGTTACATAACTGGAAAGCGCCTGGCCCGGATGGAGTACATATTTACTGGATTAAGAAACTCTGCTGCGCGCATGGGAAACTGGCTGCATTAATTAATGAAACTCTGAAAGACCTCTTAAAGCTGTCACAATTTCTCACCTTAGGAACAACGTATCTTCTGCCAAAAGACCGCAAAAATACACACGATCCATCAAAATGTCGACCAATCACTTGCCTCTCCACATTGTACAAGCTGTATTACTAAGAGAATTTCTTCCCACTGTGAAGGATACAACATTATAGCCCCACAACAGAAAGAGTGCACCAAAGGAGCCATAAGATGCAAGGAACAAGCAAAGAAACCTGTATACTGCCTTTGTAGATTACAAGAATGCCTTTGACTCCGTACCGCACGAGTGGCTTTTTTGCATATTAAAGATTTACAGAATCGATCCTTACTTGATAAAACTTCTACAGCACGCAATGGGGCTGTGGAAAACCAAGATCCATCTTAATATAATTATATCTTATATAATTAATAAACTTAAGGAGATGTCTTGGCTTAATATGTACAATCGACGTAAACTTCATGCTGCATGCTTTTATTATTTTATTATAAAATTTTAAAATTTTGTTATCCTAATTATTTATACAATAAAATAACGTTTAGGACTGATGTTCATCACTTAAATTTGCGTAGGCAAAATTTAACAATTCCAAAGCATAAAAATGAATTTTTTAACGATCATTTTCTTATAATATTTCTGTACTCATAAATTCCCTAGACTTAAACTTAGCACAACTTACCCTATCTTGCCAAAGCTTTAAAAATAAATATATAAAAAAGTTATTAACGTAACAACGAAAGTGCCCTATACATTTATTTATTTATTAGTAAGCAGTCCTTACAAATTCTCGTCTCTTATCCCTCTTTCTCTATCTGTCTCTTTCTCTCCCCATCTCTCTCTCTCTCCCCCCTCTCTTCCCCCTCTCTTCCCCCTCTCTCTCTCTCTGTCGATTTGGTGCTTCTTATCTACATTTTTATTTTCAACTTATTATTTTTAGTAGAGGTAGTTTAAGGATAAAATAACTTTGTTTTTCAAAACACAAGGCCACATTATAATAAACAGAATCTGCACTTCGGTGCAGGAGTCTGAAAATGTTGGCCTTTATTTTCTTACTTGTTTAGATTTAAGTGTAATTAAATGTTAAAATATGTAAAAAAAAATTATGAGTAGGAAAATAAAAATCATTTATTATTATTATTATTATTATTATTATAATGAGGGGACCACCAATATTTCCGCCGATATAGTTCCAATAAAACGAGGAATATTCCAGGGTGATTCCTTGAGTCCTCTGTGGTTGTGTTTAGCTATGAACCCTCTCTCCAACCGACTAAACTCCACAAGATATGGATTCGCTATCAAAAACGGCAACCAAGAAGCAAGTAGGGTTAACCATCTTCTATATATGAATGATTTAAAACTAATGGCCGCTACCAAAAACCAAATGGATCAGATGCTTAAAATAGTGGAGGAATTCTCCAGTGATGTCGGAATGCAGATTGGCCTGAATAAATATCGTACTCTTACCATGACAAAGGGAAAAATACAGCAAAACCCGTTCGTTATGTAAGATGGCCAGGAGATTCAGGCAATGGAAAAAGGCGAGAACTACAAATACTTGGGGATGAAGCAGGCTCAACGCATTAGTCATGCAGCGATGAAGAGTTTTTTAAGAAAACAAAAAGGCTCTTAAGAAGGAAACTGAACTGCAAGAACTTGTTCAAAGCAATCAACACCTACGCCTGCTCAGTTTTGTCCTACTCATTCGGCATAGTAGACTGGAGCGTGACTAACATTTAAGAGTTACAGCGCAAAATCAGAACTCAACTTACCAAAACACTCAAACATCACCCAAGTAGTGCAGTAGAGCAGACCACCCTACCACGATATCAAGGCAAAAGAGGACTGGCAGACATCGGCAAAATAATGGATCAACAAATAACCAACTTAAGGGAGTACTTCCGCAATAGAGCCTAAACTTCAGACCTACACCATGCTATTTGCGATGCAGACCACGCCACTACTCTAAGATTGAGGGATCAGAATGTCCCACAGCACCACAAGATCAATGAAGAAAAGCTGCAGATATGGAAGAAAAAACCTCTGCATGGACGATACCTGAACGAGGTAGCCCAGGATCACGTCGACAGTCTTATGTCGAACCACTGGCTCATCTCTAGATGGATGTTCCCTGAAACGGATGAATTCCTACTGGCAATGCAAGATCAGGTCATACCAACTAGAAACTACCTGAAATGCATAATTAGGGACGACTCTACACACTCTAGTACAGGCAGACCAATGCAGATACGGATGTCAAACGGCAGAAACGATCCAACACATCACGGGAGGATGCCAGATGTTTTCTGCAGCAGAATACACAGAGAGGCATGATGTAGTGGCCAAGATCCTATACCAGGAGTTAGCGCTGAAGCTACAGCTTGTCCAAAACGAGAAGACCCCATATTATAGATATACACCACAGACGATCTTAGAAAACAACCACTACAAGATGTACTAAGATCGGACTATTCTTACTGACCAGACGTTGGCCCACAACAGATCGGACCTTGCTGTGGTAGACAAGAGGGCCAGGAAACGACTTTGACAGATGTAGCTATACAAAATATCAACAACTTTCCAGTGAAGCATGCTGAGAAAATAGCGAAGTATCGGGACCTGCAGGAGCAAATAAGAAGACAGTGGAATATGGACAGCATCGAAATCATGCCGATTATTGTTTCAACAACAGGAGTAATCCCAAACAAGCTTTTGGAAAACCTTAGAGTACTAGAAGTACCTCAAGATCTCTACAAGGACATGCAGAAAGCAGTGCTACTTGCAACAAGCCGAACAGTCACGAAATATATGGGTAACCAGAGAAGAAACCGGATGGCCCAATAACACAGAAAGGGCCCCCACAGAGCTCAATCCTTTTGATATCGGTGATATCTGGGATAGATGAATGTTTTCCGTAGAGGCAGTGCATGACAGATCTCGCGACCTGTCAGAAACTCGGGGAAATAATAATAATAATAATAATAATAATAATAATAATAATAATAATAATAATAATAATAATGCAGATATGGATGTCAAACGGCAGAAACGATCCAACACATCACGGGAGGATGCCAGATGTTTTCTGCAACAGAATACAAGGAGAGGCATGATGCAGTGGCCAAGATCCTACACCAGGAGTTAGCGGTGAAACTACAGCTTGTCCAAAATGAGAAGATCCCATATTATAAATATACACCACAGACAATCTTAGAAAGCAACCACTATAAGATGTACTGGGACCGGACTATTCTTACTGATCAGACGGTGGCCCACAACAGACCGGACCTTGTAGTGGTAGACAAGAGGGCCAGGAAAACGACTCTGATAGATGTAGCTATACCAAATAACAACAACCTTCTAGTGAAGCATGCTGAGAAAATAGCGAAGTATCGAGACCTCCAGGAGCAAATAAGAACACAGTGGAATATGGACAGCATCGACACCATGCCGATTATTGTTTCAACAACAGGAGTAATCCCAAACAAGCTTTTGGAAAACCTTAAAACACCAGACTTACCTCAAGATCTCTACAAGGATATGCAGAAAGCAGTGCTACTTTCAACAAGCCGAACAGTCAAAAAGTATATGGGTAATCAAAGAAGAACCCCACGGGCCCAATAACACGGAAAGGGCCCCCACAGAGCTCAATCCTTTTGATATCGGTGATATCTGGGATGAGTGAATGTTCCCCGTAGAGGGAGTGCATGACAGGTCTCGCGACCTGTCAGAAAATCATAATAATAATAATAATAATAATAATAATAATAATAATAATAATAATAATATGATGTCGGAATGCAGTTTGGCCTGGATAAATGTCGTACTCTCACCATGATAAAGGGAAAAATACAGCAAAACCCGTTCGTTATGCAAGATGGCCAAAAGATTCAGGCAATGGGAGAAGGCGAGAACTACAAATACTTGGGGATGAAGCAGGCTCAACGCATCAGTCATGCAGCGATGAAGACAAATATAAGGGAAGAGTTTTTTAAGAGAACAAAAAGGCTTCTGAGAACGAAACTGAACAGCAAGAACCTGTTCAAAGCAATTAACACCTACGGTAATCAAAGAAGAACCCCACGGGCCCATTCCTTTTGATATCGGTGATATCTGGGATGAGTGAATGTTCCCCGTAGAGGGAGTGCATGACAGGTCTCGCGACCTGTCAGAAAATCATAATAATAATAATGATAATAATATTAATAACAAACAAAAGTTTCTTAAACTATGCGGTTGTAGGTCTATTAGCAACTTTTTAATTTTACTTTTAGTCTTTATCTCTGAATTGATATATTTTAAGTTATCTGGGAGGATGTTAAACAATTTTAAACACATACAGCTAGAAGATTTTTCAGTCAGTGTAAGTCTATGCTCTACGTAACTAACATCCTTAGTCCTACTGTTATATTCATGTTCTGATGTTACGTCAAAGTTCATATTTTTAAAGAAAAACATTAAACAGCATATACAGTCATTATACCTAAACCTTTAAACACAGATTAACAATTTTACAAATATGTCATTCGTGTAATGATCCGAATTAACCTTTTTTGAACCACAAAAATACGCTTGTTCGTGCTGTCCCTTCCCTAAAATATGATACCATATCTAGGAACATTCGAAATTTGCGTAACACAAAATTTTTAGCGAGTTTTCATTCATATACTTGCTAACGACTCTAATGCTGTAACAAATTGAGTTTAGCCTTTTCAGTAATTTATTAATGTGGCACAACCAGTCAAGATGTTCCACTATCTGAATGCCTATAACTGTTGCATTATTTATTAAGCTAGTTTCCTTGTTGCCAAGCTCCAGGTACAATGGCCTTACAATTTTTGACTATTTTGTCCTAAATAAATTGTTTTATCTTTATTTAAAATAAGTTTATTCTCCATAAACCAGCTTGTAACTATCCGAAAGAATTTCCCAGCCGGTGTTACCCAATCTTGCAAATATTTACTTCCAATAGTTAAATTTGTATCGTCTTCATACTTTACAATGTGTTGGTTAGAAGAATTCAATAACAGATCTAGGTCATTAACAAGCAATTTAAAAAGAATCGGGCCTACAAAATCTAGGATTTATTAGGTATACAAAATTCGCAAGGTTTTAGATCTATAAGAACTGTAAATAGTTTATTTAATGCCTTATTGCTCTGTAGTTTCGAATCCCTTTTAAACAAAATATGTAATAATGCTAGAGAGTATTTAAAGGAAAGATGTTAACATAGGTGCTCACTTTATACCGCGCGGGCGAAAATTATTAAAATTGCCGAAAAACGTACGGCTTGGTTTAAATCACAATTATAAGGGGACGATATATCTAACCAAATATGGGTTAAAATTATGTCAAATTAAAATTAAGAAAGTAAGAATATAGAGAAAGGAAAATAAAAATTATAGAAATGGCTGAAATTGGCCACCGCCATGCTGCAAGCATAAATTCGCACGTCTCTTCGAAAGCGTTGACCAGCCTCTCTGGAGAAATGTTACCACATTCTTGAATAATCCTTTCTAGTAACAGTTCTAAATTTTCAACGTGTTTTGACAATTTTTGGTGTATAGTCTGACACTATAAGATTACGTTTTTTAGTGGTACAATGATCGGCAATCAAAGTGGAAGTACTATAAAAGTTACGTCATACTTAAACAATTCACACACAATAACACCACCGACACCCCCTTACAAGAACCTGTTTCGAAACGTGAAAGGTCGCCCAAATACATCCTATGGTATAAAAAGTCCGAGAAAATGTTTACATGTGAAGTCAGTTTTAACAAACACTATTCTACCACTTCCTGAGTTATCAACGTTGATGACATAAAAAGAAGAAATGTTTACATGTCGTGGGTTAAATATGAGCAGTTTTGGCGGGAAATTATTTTTTTACGTGCAGATATAGGTGCAAGCAATACTCTTTTATCCAAATAACAATTACTGTTAAATATAGTATAGAAATAAGCTCAATATGACTATTATTTTGCTCTATGTGCGAAATTTAAGAGTATGTAATTATTATAGTGTTCTAACACACCAACCAATTAGGACGCAGATTTTTGGGCTGTTAGAACAATAGCAATGTTTATAGAATAACGTGTTTTAAAAATATTGATATTTAAATGAGGAAAAATGAAGTAATCCATAACCGTCAAACAAGGTGGTCTGGGTGGGAATTCAATGTCTGTTCGAAAACTAATCGATCTGTCGTCGAAAAAATTGCGTAAGTAGTTAATAGTTTTGGTGTATCTATGGGCGGTTGCACAGTCCTATTGAAAACAACCAACACGTAGATCATCGTCAAGTAGTTGCTTCACAAATGGATTCAAAATATTGTCCCTATACCGCTGCGCTGTAACTGTGTCATGGAAAAAAATAGGACCAAGGTGGGGCGCCACCTCATTTTGGTATACATGTCAGAAACTATTTGGATCAAACGTTTCCTGGAAGGTGAATAGGTAGGAGGGGGTCCATTGAATTGCCTTCTAGATCTCCTGCTCTAACACCTTTATATTTCTACATCTGTGACTATTTAAAGACTGTTGTATATCGCATGAAACCTAACTCTTTGGAGGATCACAAGGCCGGGAATGAAGTATTCCTGTACAGAATTTCGTTTATCCACTTCATATGTAAGGGTATCCAGTTTTCGTCCTTATCACATCACAACGAAACGTCATTCTCTGTAGAAGTTCAGCTCTAGTACCGACAGGTAAAAATCCAATGGCGTTAGGTCGGGAGATCGAGGAGGCCAGGCAATAGGTCCTCTTCTCCTATCCAACGATTTCGATAGACGTTATTCAGGTACTCCCGCACACCAACGCTGAAATGAGGTGGTCGGTAATCGTGTATGAAGTACATGTTTTGGCGGGTTTTAAGCGATAAGTGTTGTCCATTCAAGCGTTTCGGAAATACGAATGGTCCAATCGAGACATTGCCAATTATTTCTGTCCATACCTATATTAAGTGATTGGAACTAATGTTGATGATGCGAAACAATAGTGGCATAAGGAATTTCATACAGCCCATACATGTGTGATGTGTAAATTGGTGATACTATTTTTGGTAAACCTTGCTTCATCCGTGAAAAAAATATTGCTAATGAAGTTTACATTATTTTGTTGTTAATCCAATATCCGTTTTCAAACTGCATTCTATGAGAAAAATCTTCAGGAATTAGTTCATGTACTTTTTGCAAACGATATGGATATAGCAGCTGTTCTTAAAGAACTTCATGTACCCTATTGTTCTCGATGTATTAATAATTTTCGAGTGCTTGTTGATGTAGTGTTATCTACATCATTTAAAATATTTTCCTCTAATTGCGGCGTACGTACGGTTCTTCTTAGACCAGTATCAGTACCTTCTTTTTTAACTCTTCTAAAATTATGAAGAAAGTCAATAATATGTATTACCTTATTAACTGGAATCGCCACCCATTCTCCCTTAGACGTTGGTCAACTCGTTGAAATATCTTTTGGTTTGGCATAGTACGATTAGGAAATCTTTTGTGATATAACCTTCTGGCTTCTAAAGCATTGCAAGACAGAAGACCATACATCAGATGCATATCTGCATTCTCAACAAACGTGTATTCCATAGTTTGAATTAATTAACAACTAAATTTACCACGAAACCCAAAAATCAGTAAATTAGCATGGAAGAAAAGGATTAATGTGTCGGCGATGTGAAAGATGACAAGTTCTAAAATGCAGTATATTTTGTTTATTTCGTGCCGTAGTAACGTTTGCAACAACAATACGTGTGTTAAAAATTTAAGCACTAAGTTGTAAAGCTTAGTCTGCCCCTGGTAAACTAAAAAAACTAAATATGTTTCAAGGACTTCCGTAAAATATAAAATATATAATTATTGTGGGTGTCAAAGGACCAGTGAACAATCTCTCGGATGGGTAGATCATATGAAAATAGCATCGTAACTTCGGAGATAATCGCACTCGTTACAGAACACTGTCTTATTACGATATCCTGAATTATTTCAATTAAAGGTTGTTCGGTAGCTGTATCTCTTGGTGGTCCTTGTTTATTATTGGGCTCCTTATCAGAACTTTGATTTAAATTGATATTTTGACACATAAAACTATTGCCCTTGTTGGTAGTTTGCATCACACACTGACTCAATCACTTTTACGTCCCATTACTCGTTACCGCAAATTTGCTACATCTCAATCTTTTTCATTTTATTCTGGGTGTCGTCTCCATTAGTTTTTGGTATGACACTTTTCCCAATTTTTCTTGAGATCTACTTGATTTGGTTGAAACAGGTAGTTAGTGAAATAATTTGGTGTGATAGTACAGGAGTTTCGATCAATTTCCTTTCTTTAAATAAATTTGTTCTTGTTTAGAAATTGTCATTCTTCTTAAAAAAAAACATTTTGTAACATTAGAGCAGAATCAGATATAGTTTTTCACGTAGAAATGAGTACTATTTTATATTAGGTAGTATCGAATGCAAAAAAATTGCAAATAATTTTTCAAATGAAACTATGATGAGGCTTTAAAAAGTGCAGTGATCATAAGGGATGTTTTGTGAACTTCTGGCTAATCGACATGAAATTGTCGCAAGCTAAATAACGTTCCCGTTCTCAAAGAAATAACCAAGAGTCAATATGCTAAACAGTCGTAATATAAAATGTGACTCTTTTAAACATCAGTAAAATATTCGAAAAGGCACACAAGGGGAGACTCGTTAACTTCCTAAACAATAACAATTTAGTTTTAGATATTATGCAGTTTAGTTTTCAGACAAACAAATCAACTAACGATGCAGTTGCCTTCCTAACAAGCAAAATACGTTCAAGCCTAAATGCCAGTCGCTCTTGTGCGAATATAGTTCATCATCGTTTGTTGTTGTCGAAGCTTGAGGCCATTGGTATTCGAGGACCAGCGCTCTCCTTTTCGCAGCTACCTAGAAGACCGCTTATAAACTATACAAATGTGAAATCATTTTGGTCCGTTTAGTTCTGTAACGGAAATGATTCTGATTCTTACGAAAAAATAGGATATGGGGTATCACAGGGGAAAGTATACAATATTGTTTATTATACACTGCGTCCATAAAGTCTTGCACACATTCATTTAAAATTCAGGGGCTTACTTTTTTTAAAAACGCTCGGACACGTCAATTAGTACTTTTGTTTGCGCATTTTTTAACGTAAAATGTTTTTATACAGGGTGTCGCACGTATGAGGTATGAGGTCATCAAGGATTTTTTTTAATGGAACACCCTGTATATTATATCAATTTTGAATTCTATGATGAACACTTAACACCTCTGGAAATCACGGTTTCCGAAATATTGACGTTTGAAAATTTATTTTAAACACATTTATTGATGACCTCATACCTCATACGTGCGACACCCTGTATAAAAACATTTTACGTTAAAAAATGCGCAAACAAAAGTACTAATTGACGTGTCCGAGCGTTTTTAAAAAGTAAATACCTGAATTTTAAATGAATTTGTGCAAGACTTTATGGACGCACTGTATACATAAATAATCTGCTAACACAAAATGCTTCTGGTACAGTTCCTCCGGTCTTATTCCCCGAAGATACGGTGTTATTTGTTGAAGGTAATACGGGAATAAGTAGGATTGATTGAAAATTAACATAAATCTTCAAAAAGTTGTTTACAAGCTAGGTCTCAATTTATTTTCAATCATCTTAAATAAAGCACAATATCTAGCTTTTTTAAACAATTACGTAGGGTTAAGAAGATTTATATTTCCGTACCATTTAGACATTTAAACGACTGGACAATAAAAAGTGTAAAATATGTTAAGTATCGGGGAATAATAATTAACAGGCATCTCTGGATCGATTATGTTATTGCGTTAGGTTAAGCCTTTTTCTTTTCTTTCGCATTATTTAATTGAACTTGTTTTGAGATATTAGTAACTGCACTTAATCTAATTTGTTTATCATTAATTAATTTTATTTTGATTTTAGCTAATTGCGTTTTTACTATTTTTACGGTGGGAGCCAGCCGCGTGGAAGTTTATGCGTTCCGGGATGCGGTGAGCGTATATTATGTGATTGGGTGATTACTATGTTTTTTTTTATGATAAGGCACAGCACTGCAGGATTAATCCTTTATGGAGCTCTGCGAGCGGTGCGTGTGCGCAGGAAACGATTCACGTTGGTCTTGAATCTTTCAAGATTATACTCGTTGGGGAACATGGCCTCAGGGAGGTCGTGAGAGAGTGATGACGTTCTTCAGATAAAATAATCTTTAAACAGTGTCGTTCGAGGGAAACCACGTACGGGTGGGCTGCAGTGGCTCGTCGTGTATTTCTGCCATGCACCGCTCTGGGTGGAATCAAGCGGGCAACCTCAGTTGAGCACTTGCCATGAAAATATTAGTAAAATACACTTAAGTCGCCAACCTGCCTTCGATGTTCAAGGCTTTCCAGGTTGCTTGTCAAATCATGGTTACCGATCAAGGGAATGGCTCTTCTTTAAATGAAATCTAGCAATCTCAGGGCATGTTTAGGAGCACAGCCCCAAATATGCGAGCATCAAAAGTTGTTGGGGTGTATAGAGGTTCTTAGTTCGGAAAAGTATTCCAAGCTTCTGCGAGGCTGCCTTAGCAATGGCCGCAACGTGACTATGCCAAAGGCAATCGAGTGTCCCACATGACTATATCCAGTTCTTTAACATTAAATTTTTTTGGAAAAAACTGCCGCCTTGGTTTTTGTAGCGTTAAATTCTACTTGGTTACTGTCACCCCAAGACAGAATTTCCTTCAGGTCTTTGTTGAGATGTGAGACCTCTTGCTGCCTATAGAGATGTGCGTTGGCGGCCGATGTCCGGGCATCCAAAGTAAAAGATGAAACAAGTGTGCTGTCATTAGCTAAGCTATATATAGGATTTTTAGTTTTTTCTAAAAGATCGTTAATGTATGGTAAAAAAAAAGTGGGCGACAATATAGAACCTTGAGGGACTCCGTCGTTGATGTTAAATGTGCCTGAAAGAAATCCGTCCATCGCTACTCTCAGATAACGGTCTTTAAGAAAGCTTGACAGCCATAAACAAAATTGAACCGGCATCTCGCATGCTCCATAGGCTTTGGAAATATTTAGTGCTACCGCCCGGGCCTCCCCATGATGTTCTATTGCGTTGTTCCAAACGTAAGTAACATAAGTGAGAAGGTCTCCTATTGTTCCATGTACTTTAATAATTTTTGGTTGATAGCCTTCTCCATAACTTTTGATATAACCGAAAGCAATGCGACTGGACGATACTTATTTGGCAAGGTATTCTAACCTTTTTTGGATATTTTTGTAAGATAAGTTAAAAAGCCTACAAAATACCGGTGTCAATTCGTCAGCGCATGTCTTAATTACGATGACTGAAATATCGTCAGGACCAGAAGCTTTTTTGGTGTCAAGACTCCTCAAGATTCGTTTAACATGGCGGTGCCGGAAAACAATTTCGGGCATTCTCGATTCTACAGGGGAAATGTTCGGTGGAGTTTTTCCCTGAAAATTAACCGTTGAATGTGAAGAGAATACTTCTGCCAGTAAGTTTGCTTTTTCCTGTGCTTAGGTCGCAATGGTGCCATCACAACGTGTTAGAGGTGGAATGGTTGACTTGGTAAAGTTCTGACTGACGGCCTTAGCTACCGACCAAAATGATCTTGAGCCGTTAGGACGTTCAAGAAGTTTGTATTTGATCCTCTGGTTATGTCGAGCGTTTACAAGGTTGGTACGATTTTCGGCGGTAGGGTTTTGACGCCATTTCCGGTAGAAATCGTTTTTTGGTTAACAGCTAGTTCGCAATTTTTGGTAAACCAAGGCTTGCCGTTAGAAGGGTACTTTTTTGAGAAAGGGAGTTGGGTGTTGTCTGATATATCCGTTTTTTTGTAATAGTTTGTCAGTTGTTTTTCTAAGTAATCATTTATTGTTTCTATTTCTAAATCTTTATGCAATAATCTTATTGGGGTAAATCTTGGTGCATTTGTATTCAGAGGGTTTTATTCTAAAATATTTGATTTTGTTTTTGTTTGGATTTTGTCACCATGTAGCTGATCCGTATGTTAATACAAGTCTGGTCATTATTTTGTAAAGATTGGTTTTGGTTTTTAAGCTAATTCTACTTTTTCTCTTCATGGGCTGGTATAGGGCGGCGAGTAGTTGAGTAGCCCTTGGTCAGGGTTGTTATTTCAAGCCATCTTCCTGTCAAAGTAGAGACCCAGGTAGTTGGCGTTATTACGCCACTGAATTGGAGTGGATTTAATTTTCATCTGAGTCTCTGCAACGCTGACTTTAGATTTTGAATAGAAGATTGTCTGGTTGCATGCCTGTTGTCATTCTGCCGAATCCTCCAACCATGAATTTATGATAGAACTAGATTCACATGGCAGTGCTAGTCATTTGAGTGATTTTTTTATAGAATTGTAGGTACAACTATCGGCTTTAAAGTGTCTTTTACCAATCCTAAGTAACGTTGGTTATTTTGCATATTATACAAGGATAATCGAAATGTTGTTTTTTCTCTAATGTCAAAACACCCTGTGGAATAAACAAGTAACAAAATTATTTTAAAATACCAGTTTTCATTTAGGGTCATCTATTCTTTACATTTTGTTCTTAGGCATATGTCAATACATGCATTCTGCCTCACACAAATGCAAAGTGATCTTGGATATCAATAATTTAAATTTTTACATAATTTCTAATGCAATATAAATTCAGAATTTCTTTTGTTGTTTGAAACTTTATTGTCAGTTTGACAGTAAATTGTGTATTTGCAATGGTTTTAAGTGCTGAAAATTGTGCAAAAGCTGTGGCTTTAATGGATGACGGGCGAAATTATGGGTATGTGGCCAGAGTACTTAATTCCAGCCGCTCTACCATCGAAAGAGTAGTTAAACGCTTTAGGGAAGCACGCAGAAGTACACGAAGGGCGGGTCGTGGTACGCAACGCAAGACTACAGCAATTGATGACCGGTTTCTTGTTCTTAAAACCCTTCGCAATGGCCGGTTGACTTCAGTACAGGCTAAAAATTAACTTGTTCGGGGTAAAAATGTCAGTTCTTGGACCGTTCGTCGAAGATTACAGAATGTCGGTCTAAAGTCTTGCCGACCAGCAACAGGCCCTAGATTACTCCCACGTCATAGAGTAGCAAGATTACAGTTTGCTCGTGAATATGTGAATTGGAATTTGGCACAATGGAACAGTGTACTATTTACCGATGAGTCTAGATTTTGCCTAGAGTCACCAGATGGACGAGAGCGAGTGTGGAGACGAACGAACGAACGATTTGCTGAATGTACGTTCAGCCCCCGGCTTAGTTATGGAGGAGGTTCCGTGATGGTTTGGGCAGGAATATCACGTGAGGCATGTACTGAATTATTATTTATTGATAGAGGATCGCTGACCGCACAGAGGTATATTGAGGAGGTTATCGAAAATTATGTAGTTCCTTTTGCTCCATTTATCGACGATGGTTTTATCTTGATGCAAGATAATGCCCGACCACATTCCGCAAGGTGCGTCACTGAATATTTGGTAGAAGTTGAGATTGAGAAAATGAACTGGCCAGCATATTCTCCAGATTTAAACCCTATAGAGCATGTGTGGGACATGCTCGGAAGACGCGTAAGAAGTCGAGTAGTGGTACCAGCGACATTAAACGAGCTCCGTGCGGCACTTCAGGAAGAATGGAGGAATATTCCGCAAGGCGACATTCGCGGGCTCATCGATGGTATGAACCGACGTGTCCAGGCAGTAATTAGGGCTAGAAAATGCAATGCAAAGTATTGACGCATATTTAAGTGCAAATTAATTGGTATTTATTAAGTTTGTTTTCTGAGAATCATCACGTATTTTTTTAATCTTATACAAGCTTGTTCCTAAATTAATTCGGAAGTAAATATTGATTAGTACAATAGTTTTAATAATTGATAATCTTTTGTTTATCTGGGCAGATCAAACATTTTATTTTCGTTCCAACAATAATGAAATTACCGGAAAAATTAAAATTACTGATAACCAAGATCATTTTGCATTTGTGTGAGATTGAATGCATGTATTGACATGAACCAAAAAACAAAATGTAAAAAATAGATTCAGTGCAAACTCCGTCGAAGCTGTTGTTTGGTTTGAAGCCCAAAATTTTATAAAGGAGACATTTTGCTTTATTTCTTGTGTTTGAGAATTTGCGAGAGCATCTAAAATGGGATTACCATAGGCGTGAACAAGTAACATAAATTTATTATTATTTTAGTTTTTTTTTGGGAAAACGATTGCTCAAATGCAATAAAAATAATGAAATTAAATGCAACCAATGTTTTCAGAATCAATAGTACTCTTTGTCTAGATAAAATAAATGCTTTTCAAATATTCCATTAGTAACACAATTCCTTAACGGTCAGAGAAACAGAGAAACAATATGCATTTAATGTTTTCAGAACAAATAATATTGTCGCCCAGACAAGCAACCAAATTTGCACATATTATCCTAAAACAGCGGCCTGTCGCTACGGTTATTTAGGCAAAAACACATCTTGCCGCTAGAAAATTAAGTTCACCGCGGTAGACAAAGATGGAACAATACCAATTGATCCTAAAGAAAACATGGCGGAATAAGAAATAGCCAATGAGAACACAACGCGCGAAATATGGAGCCTTCTGATTGGCCTCTCTAGCGGTTTCTAGCGACAAGAGGACACTGACTGCTTCTCGGGAGCCACTGCGAATTAAACCCTTGAAAAGGCAATACGTACGTCAAAATTTAAAGTGGGTCATCGTCCCTTGGACATGACAATTGCAGCTAAAATAAAATCATCAAGTAATAAGTGTAGTAAGGTTATAAAAAGTTAGTAATGTTATAAGTCAGTAATTAATCATGTATTAAAAAGTTATTGTGTAAACAAGTGCCAAATTGGATAAATAAACACCAAATTAACTGGGATCTAACTGTCTAATTCACCTAACCAATATATAAAACGAACCAGTGAAATACCCTAACTCGAGGAATATTCAAAGCCTCACCGTTTAATGTTGGGAGTTAAAATTAAAACTTAATTCCCACAGTATTATTTAAGGAAATTAAAGAGTCGCTTTGATACAATCGCACCTGGCTTATGGAATGGTTAGTTGGGGTGGTGCTTACAAGAACACACTGAAACCTTTAGATATAGCACAAAAATGTGTTATAAAACAACATATGGTCTAAATTCACGCTATCCGACTAACACGCTCTTTCCACAGACAAAAATATATTCAACATTGGAAATATTTTTTACAAGGTCTCTCTATTACAAGTCAAAAAACTGAAAGCTAACCAAACTGCCCACCAAGCTCGATTTCAAACAAAGGAAAAAAAATATCTTAAATGCAAGGAGCAATTGGACCAAGGGGATATTCATTCGTTTGAAGAAAGTTACATAACATCATTCCATGCGAGTTAGAGAATAATCCTAATCTAGTAAATTAAAAAAAAACAGCTGTCGAAATGGCATATTGAGAATGTTCCTAAAATATTTTTAAAAAGAAACGAAAATGAAGCTGTGGAAGTCAACATCCTTTCCTTGTCGATAATAATTAGTAATTTATTTTTTGTGTTACTTTGTCTTATTGGAAACTGGAATATTTCTTCTTCTCCTCGTTTCTATTATTTTCTTCTATTGGGTAAAAGGGATTATTTCTCTGTATTTTAATTGTGTGTCATGTATTGAATCGTTAAATTAACTGTTTATTAAGGATAATTTTTTTCTATTACTTCTCTTTCGTATTGCTTCTTTGATTTGTTAAAAATATATTTCCAATTTTTTTCCGCCAAACAAGTGTTAAGTATATTTGGGGGATATAACTTAAACTAAAACGTAAGCCGTAACTACACATAGATAGGAACTAAAACTTGCAATACAAATGCATATTAAATTATATTAATTTATAAAATAATAATATTGTAATAACGCTAGGTAAAATGTCAAAGAACTCTCGAGTTAACAGACAAGCTTTCAGCCTTATAAACTTGAGAGTTGTTTTCCTCTTTCTCCTGTCTTTAAAATACACTTTTGATAAGTGGTTAATTAATAAATATATTTTTGATTGATTGATTGATTGATTGATTTAAAGATTGAGAATTTCGCCAAGCACAGGTTACAGGGTTATAACTTAAACAAAAACTTAAACCATAACTACAGATAGAAACTAAAAGCTGAAATGCAAATGTATGTTAATGTATAAAATATTTTTAAAACACTAGGTAAAATGGTAAAGGAACCTCTCGAGTTTACAGTCAAGCTATAAGCTTTATAAACTTGAGCGTTGTTTTCCTATTTCTGCTGTATTTAAAATACATTTATAAGTGGTTAATAAATATATTTTTGATTAATTGTTTAATTTAAAGATAGAGAATTTTATCAAACGCAGGTTAAATATTCTAAAACACTGTCATATCAATATATTATAAGAGGCAACTCTCCAGTTAAAATCATTGATTATCACTAAAGTAAGGGTTCACAATATTAGGTTATTACTGTCTTACCTACATCGGTCATCGCGTCATGTTGCTGCCCAATCACTATTAAATAGTCAGCTGCAAACTCATTTGTGGCACTCTTCCTGCGCAAGATAAGCTCAAAGGCGCCAAATGTAAAGGAAATCACATTAGCGTGTCAAGCGGAAACTATGCTTGTTAGGTATATGCCACTTTTACAGATCGGTAGAAATTAATAAGAAGAGTAATAATGCGCTAAAACCCCAGGTTTTAAGGGCACTGTTCTGTAACAGATGCCAATATGGGCACTTAATGTTCAAGCCCGTCAAAGAGTTTATTATTAATAGCTTTTTAAACACGCTGTATAATTTTCCGCAATGTAATCCTTTACAAGTTTATTTCTCAGCACGACATTTTTTCCATACGATCAACCAAATTCCAAAAGAAATACTTTGTATATGTTTAATGAATGTTTAAAACAAATGCACTAATCAGAACTTTTATGAACCGAAGTATTTAGAAATTATATTTTCCTATTTCATTTAGGGTTCGCTAACAGTACGGACTCTGATCAAGGACTTTTAAACATCATGAAACAGCACAATGTCTGGAATAAAGAGCAACATATTTTTACATAATTTCTTATTATATAGGGTCCTGCATTTGTGCGTCAGGCTTCCATAGTTTTTATACCAAATAAGTTAGGAATTTTGGTCGAACGCAGACCTACACTGTAAATTCTATTTGATTTGCTTTAGTCGTTTACGAGCACTAAACTAAAAACTCGTTTTGTACGCCTCAAAAAAATTATTAAAAAAACGGCCTTAGATCTGTTTTGTGCGAGCTACATAGTGTAAACTTGAATACAAGAGGTTTAACTCTCACATTGAATGGTTTTATCTTATTTTATACACGGTATCCAAAATTTGGCTCCAAAAATGACAACTTTCAAACTTGTTTTTCTTAAGATTTTCAAATGGAGCACCCTGTATATTATTTTACTATCTAATGCAGAATTCAAATACAAATATTTTTTTGAGTACAAGTGTATAAATATTCTGGGCCGTTTTGAAGATATTTAATAAAATATAATATGACCATTTCTTTAGTAAAGTATTACAAAAAAGATATAGGTGGTCATGGAAACACCACCATGTCTATTTAAGAAATATATTTTGACATTACCCTTACGAAAAACATAAGTATACTTTATCACATAATATTTTATTTTAAAAAATTAAGTTTTTCAAAGGAAGAGCTCATTGACATAACTTTTGTATTGGGGAACAGTGATAAAAATTGTTTTCTAGCAAGTAGAATGTACGCGACTTTCCCGAAAGGCGCCATTCAGAACCAATAAGCTTTAGCAGACTGCTTGTGCACTTTCTTAAAACAGGGAGCGTAGATTACAAAAAAACAGGAAAAACTAAAAACAGTTACAAATGAGGAAAATCAATTAGCGGTCTCGTTGACAGTTACAGTAAATCCAAAAATTTGTCAGGCCCGTGTGGGAGCAGAAGTTGGAATAAGCTAAAGTTCAGTTCAGAGAATTTTAAAAATACATCATTTTCATGCATACCACATTTAACTGCACCAGGCTCTAAGTGAAAATGACTTTCAGTGGAGAGTTTTGTGAGTGGCTTCGATTCCGCCTTTAAGAAAATCCATTATTTTTTATGAACGTCTTATTTTCTGATGAGGCCACATTCCACAACAATGGATGCGTCAAGAAGCATAATTTTCACTATTATGCTACCGAAAATCCAAGAATCATAAGACAATTGGACTACCAACATTGTTGGTCAATAAATGTTTGGGGAGGAATGGTTGGAGAACATGTGGAAGGCTCTTAATGACCATCTTTACAAAATATGTGCTTACAACAGGATGGAGCTCCAGCCCATTTCTCGTGACAGGTCAGAGGTTTGTTAGATGGCACTTACGAAAATCGCTGGATTGGAAGGGATGGATAAGTTAGATGGCCTACAAGGTCGTCCGATTTAACCAAACTCGACTTTTTTCTATGGGGGTAAGTAAAAGACCTTGTTTATACGAAACGTCCAACAACCCAGCAAAAAATGCGACAAAGAGAAATCAACGCGTTTGCAACAATTACACCCGCAATGCTCCGAGACGTGCAAGAATAGTAAAAATCTATTTTTTAAATAAACATGGTTGTGTTTCCATGGCTACCTAGATCTTTTTTGTAATACTTTACTAATAAAATGGGCATATTTTATATATTATTGCCGAACAGCCTCCTAAACCACGCAGGATCTGGCATTATACATCAGCTAAGCGGGATGACCTAAAGGACCATTTTCGAAACTTTCCTAGGCAGAACGTTTGTTTTACCTCTGAAGATCCATCTATCTATGCTAGAAAAGTATCGGAGGTTATCTTTACCGGCATGGAAGCCTTCATCCCTTCCTCAAAAAAGTACCCTTCTAACAGCAATTCTTGGTTTACTAAAAACTGCGAATTAAATCAAAAACTTATTTCTACCGAAAATGGCGTCAAACCCTACGGCCAAAAATCAAACCATCTTTGTTAATGCTCGAAACCAATGCAAGCAAACGATAAACCAAAGCAAAGAAGCACACAACCAGAGGACCAAAGACAAACTTCTTGAATGTCAGAACGGCTCAAGATCATTTTGGTCGGTAGCTAAGGCCGTGAGTCAGAACTTTACCAAGTCAACCATTCCACCTCTAACACGTTCTGATGGCACCATTGCGAGAAAAGCACAGGAAAAAGCAAACTTACTGGCGGAACTATTCTCTTCACATTTAACGGTTCATTTTTAAGGAAAAACTCCACCGAACATTCCCCCTGTAGAATCGTGAATGCCCGAGATTTCTTTCCGGCACCGCCATGTTAAACGAGTATAATCTCCAAAGATTCAAGACCAACGTGAATCGTTTCCTGCGCACACGCGCCATTAAGGATTAATTCTGTAGTGCTGTGCCATGTAATAACTTGTTTAAGGCGTGCGAGACGATCATTTACTGTTTTTAATTTATTGCTCATAAACGACTAAAGCAAATCAAATAAAATTTTGCAAAATAATAATAAAAATATTAAAAAATTCCAAAATATGCAAAAAAATACAGGGTGAACCATTAAAAAAAATGACGTTAATACTTTTTTGGACCATCTAAATATGCGAAAGTATTTTCCCGAAATACACTCAAACTCCTAACTTAATTGGTATAGAAGCTATGCATGCCTGACGCACTATTAATTGTAGGACCCTGTATACAGTGTTTCCCAATAAGTTTAATATATTAACGATTTTATTTAAAAATAGTCTGAATTTATTAAGCAACTCCAAGCTGTGGAGTCAATTTCTTAATTATTCAAAGTTGTCTTCCTTTTCGATAAAAGGTATTGTCAATATCAATTAACGTAATACACGGAGGCTGCATCTTGCAAAGTGAGAGATCCCTTTTTATTTACTTTCTCATCAGCTCGCTATGAATTATCGTTTTTTAGTTGTTTGCGTTCATGATTTGAATCTGAACCTGAATTTGTCTACTTTTCATTACCATCTCAAAAATGTTAGCCTTTGCTGGAGAGAAACCTAATCATCCGCCAACGCATCATGGCCGCACTATATTTGCTTGGCTTCTAAACTTATTGGTCATAGACTTTCCCTACCCCCGATTGGTTGATGTTTGATAAAGGGATCCTATCACGATGAAAATCTATCGAGTTTATTGCATTGAATTTTACTGTCCTTTCATAACCAGTAATAAAATATGCATTTTGTCAGTAAAAACAAATCTATAAATTCTTGATTTCCTTTCATAACATTCGATTAACTTTTTAATTTAATATTTAAATAGACTTGATAAGAATAAAATGTGATATGATCAATTTTTTTACGGAAATAAAACTCGAATAACATTTTATAAACCTCTTAAAGTGACTTTGTTTAACCTCGCTTGTTAAATCCAATAAGGGTCATCCACAGTAACCGTAAACTCGATACTTAACTCAACTAAAAATGGGATCAGTTATCAATAAAGTCAGACAGCTCCTAAACCAAGTGTAAAAATACTTTTAGGTACTTTGTAATTACATAATAGTGTGATAAAAAAATATCGCTAGTCCAATTAGCGAGATTTTAGTAATAGAGCTAAAATATCTAAAATAGCAAATTGTTTAATATAAAAAATTCCTTTGGAGCAGCATATTAACTCCAGTGGGCATTTTTAATTGTTGACAAATTATCTGTAACTAAATTTTAGTTATAGCTTTAAACAAACAGTGGTGTAGCAAGAATGTTTTAAATTAAATAATATTATAATAAATATGACTTTTAATAGGTACGCTTAACGTTTTCCCATCAAAGTTTATTTAATTACTAAGCTTATACTTTTTTAAATGCTTTTTTACGGGTTGCACATGTCGCAATTGATTAATGGTATACAGTTAGTTGCGCAATACTTAATCCTGCAACGTCGTGTTTTCAAATTTTAAAAATTCGAATATTTGCGAAGATATTTTTCGATTTGGTTCTCATTGCTTTTTGATTTTATTTGAAGAAATATGCCAGAATAAATTTAACACTTTAATGCCACTTTTTTCCTCTATAAGATTATTTAAATATATTATCGATCCAACGTTGCGGTTTTTCGTTTCATCAATTTTGTCTTTTTGAAATAAGCGTAAAAAAATTTACCTCGAAAATTCCGCATTTAAAAATAATTTGTATAGTATTGTAAATAATGTCAAATAAAAAAAAGTTTTTAGAACAAGCTAAGAGTTTAAATTCAAAAAATAAACGCGGACACATTCTAAATAAGGTGCTGATTTGCATTGGTGATGGGTTTTTTAGACCATAACGTCTAATAAGTAAGCAGTGTCCTATGTCCTTGAATTCAGAAAACTGAAAATCAGTCCTCTGATCAAACACACAAGTTAACTCTAGACGCCTGTTTTTCAACGATAGTGAAGAATTAACAAGTAGGCTTTTTTTGGTTGTTGTCATGGAAACGGTACGTTAAAAGTTAAGTTTAACATGACAAGTTTGACAGGAAAATTTATGACGGTTGTGAAAAAACGAAGTGTCGGATTGAAAATTAAATTTTATCTTGTACACTATGGGTCAAATTAATTTGCACCCTTTTTGATGGTTCATCACTATTGTATGTGTGAACCGATTTTGATAATTTTTGGATATGTTTAGGAGAATATATTCTAAAATGGTCTATGTATTAATAACTTTTAAAGAAACTTAGGAACATATTTGAAACATTCTCATTAATTTTTTTAAAAATAACTTGCGTCCTTTTATTATTGAATATTCTTCGTCATTGCTTAATGACATTGTCACCGAAACTTGATTAAACATTTTCCAGCTTCCAATAATTCTGCTAATTGTGCAACCATAGCTCTCATAAGCAACCTCCAAATGGAACAGCCTAACAATAGCATGTTATTTTTGAAATCACCCGTGATAAAACAATTGAATGTTTGTTGGTATGGGGTTGTTATAAGCGGCCAGATTTATGAGTTTTTATTATTTTAAAAAAATGGGGTTGAGATACGAAGGTGAAATTCTTATTAAGTCTTAAAGAGAGAAGAATTTTGGTTCAAAAAAGGTATGAAAAATGTTTTCTGCTCGCAATTGACTTTTACGAATAATAAACTATTTTTTAAGTATTTACGAGAAACGGATGGTTCACTAAATTAATATCAAACCAGGACGTAGAAGAAAAAAAAGCGCAAGAACAGAACAAAACATTGTCCATATTAGAGCGATTTATGAAACCGCAAACGACGATGAAATGGTAAATACCAGAAAAATAATGAAAGTTACTAATATAAAACGAACATCAGTTAGAAGAATAATTAAGAAAGATCTTAATATGCGCTACTTTAAAAAATATGACCAGAAACAAATTGCAGTTAATAAAGTAAAAAAGGTAGAAAGGTGTGAAAAGCTTCTAAGAAGATTCGGATGTAGAGAAGACATTTGAAAAATATGGTTTTCGGATGAAAAATTATTATTTCTGGGACTTCCATAAATCACAAATTCCTTTAAACCCTCTTGTTATTCCTAGAGACCACTTTTAAAAATCTGTAAAGGTATTGTTGGTCGTGTCGCAAATAGGAAAAACAAGATTTATTTTTGATGAATCTGAAGTTAAAATAAACTCAGACGTTTATCAACGAGACATTCTAAGCAACATGCTTCCGGCAACTGAGCAGTTATCAGATAATTATACCTTTCAACAAGATGGTACCCCGTCCCACATCTCTGTAAGTACAATAAGGTGCCTACCGGAATGTTGCTCAGACTTTGTACAACCCGATTCTTGGCCCCCAAATAGCCCGGACTTAAATCCGATTGACTATTTCATTCGGGGGACACTGGAATCTATAGTTTATAGAGATAATAATATTACTATTATTGAATAATTGATAAATAGGATTATTGAATATTGGTAAAATTTTAATCAAGTGTCCATTAATAATGCCATTAACCAATGGCGACTCCAAGCCGTTGTCACAAATAATGGTGATATTCACAATTTGTTCCTGTAATTCTTATGTTTCTTGTTATACTGAGTATTTAGTCATAAAACTAAAATAATAATGGTTAAAAGAACTAAAGTTAATTCGAAAAAAATGGCATAAGGATTTGCAATGAGTTTAAAGTCCGCGCTTTACGTGAAATTTCATAAATCCGTCCCTGAATTTTAAAAAAAAAGTTATTAATGTATCAATTACTTTGGGATACATAGCTCCTAAACATATCCAGCTATTATCAGTATCGGTTCATACATACAACAGTTAGAAACTATCAAAAAAGGATGCATGTTAATTTAGGCCACATTGTAGAATCAGAAAATATTAAGAACGAAATCGCGGTTCTGCACAAATAATATCTTCGGAAAAAAACTATTTCGCCTAGTATTCTGGTGATAGGCAATAACTATTATTTAAAAAAGTTATTGGTGAGTTTTTGACGCCTATGATTGATCATCAAAAATAAATAAATACCAAAGGGTTACAAATAGATAATAGAAATAAAGTTCCCATCTTTTAGATAAATTTCCTGTTAAAAAAAAATATTTTCGTATTAATAAATATGATAGCTTGCTTTATATACTAGGGTCCGAAAATGTTCCGTTATGGAAGTGTATCCAACACATGGGTTTTAGATTTAAAAAAATTAACAAAAGACAAGTTTTAATGGAATCTAATAGAATTCGGAGATGGCGATCCGGATATCTACAAAAAATTAGGATGTACTTACAGAGATCAGCAAGGGCCGATTATTTACTTGGATGAAACACGGTTCGACACATATGATACCGCGGAAAAGGGTTGGGTTGACTCAAGCGGCAAGTGTAAAACAAGCGGGTCATCAAAAAGGGGTAGACGAATTACGATTTTGCATGTTGGATCTAAAGACGGATGGATTCCAAATGGTCTTTCTGCAAGAAACATTAAAGATCCTTCTATGGGTTACCATGAGGACACCACTGCTGATTTATTTGAAGATTGGTTTAAAAACAAGTTAATTTCAAATATACCTCCGAATAGCGTAATTGTAATGAACAATGCAAGCTACCATGGTAGGCAGTTGACCAAGACTCTCTCCTCAAATGACACAAAAGCAACAATCCAAAACTACATGTATGATAATGACATTTATTTTCAGGAAGATTACACCAAAAGACTGAGGTTTTACAAAGTTTAAAAAAGGAATACTTCTGTGATAATTATGCAAAAAATCTAGGGCATACAATTTTAAGGCTTCCACCATACCATTATGTGTTTAATCCTATCGAACATGTTTGGCACCAACTGAAATCTGCCATTCGTCGTAACAATATTTGCCCTACTATTAACTCCAGTGTACTTGAGCTTATAGAAACTGAAGTTTTTAACATCCCTTCACAAAGTTGGGCAAATTCTGTTACACATGTTAAAAAGGGGAAAATTCTATATCCTATAGTGATATTGGCATATTAAGTAAATAATTAATATAGGTACCGAATAATTTGTATATTTTTGTAATCATAAATATAATTTTTAATAATAAAATAACTTGTAATTTCACATTTAAGCATAAATAAAATATTATTTAATGTCTTACTTATTTTTATTACAAACCATAATTAAATTCTAAGCAAAATACGGACCTGTTCGGCCATATTTCAATTTTACAGCTGGCCCAGGTCTTTCCTAATAGGGATCAGTTAGTCACTTTCTTATATCTCTGAACAGACTTTACTTTCCAAATTGGTTTGATGG
Source organism: Polydrusus tereticollis (assembly GCA_963920685.1). NCBI lineage: Eukaryota > Metazoa > Arthropoda > Insecta > Coleoptera > Curculionidae > Polydrusus > Polydrusus tereticollis. The sequence continues at coordinate 34,742,962 of OY987335.1, forward strand.
GTATGATCGTCCTGAAATTATCATAGAACCTAGATATGTAGATTTAAAAATATGTACACTTATCGATTAGGTTGCATTATTATTTAAAGAAGAAATTATTTCACAATTCGATAATTATTGCTATACAAGTGGCAACAATGTTTGATGTTTACCAGAAACTGACAAGTGACGGAGTGCGTTTTCTTTTTGAAATTCTGTACACTAACTTGGCCGAAAACCCATAAAGTACCTAGTTAACTGCGGTGCTAGCGTGTTAATGGATGTATGTGTTATGATTACTGATTAGAAAAAAGATAAGTAGTTAAAGTATTAAGAAATAGTCGTAGGCAAAAAGACATTTGTTTCTGTATTTATTTTGCCATTTTTTGTATGCATTCAATAATTCATATATTTTTTTATTCAAAGTAGCTACTCCCAGCAGAAAGTTGTAAAAGTATTAAAGTAATATCAGTGAAGTTGAATTAAACACTATATGCAGCCAACGAGAAAGTTTCTAGGATAAATATAAACTAAAACGGACCATATTAAAATGCAAATCTTTTTCAATTCTAAAAGTTCGGCGGTAAGTTAAGTGTTCCCCGATTTTTCTCTATTTCTTACAATGCTAGAACTTTGAAAACAAATAACTTATTGATAAGAAATTCGACGCAAAAATGGAAAAAGACTACAATAGATTGGCAGTTTTTGTTAAAATGCAAAATACAAGGCAATTTTAACAGACTTCTTGTATAGTACAACCCAAAATGAAACTTAAAAGTTTGAATAAAATTAATAGTCTAGGCACCGCGCAAAGTTAACTTTTGATTACATGATTTACATTTTGCCAATAAGTTAATGGAGAAATTATCTCCTTCTGCCTATTATTTGTCTTGTTACTATTGAACTAACCTACCTTTCCTCAATTAACATAACAAACTTGTTAGGTCCAGTTGTATAGGTTAGAATTAACTGAAGAGTGCAATTTTATCTAAGGGTTAATGTAAGAATGAGTTGTATCAATTGAGATTACCTTCAATCTTGGAATTAACTCTCAACTCGTGGATTGGTATGAGTTAACTTGGGGTTAACTGGGTGCAAATGGAGTTGTAAATTATTTTTCCTAGGCGAGGAAGTGCATTTGAAGGTTAATTAACAAACATAATATAAGCTCTTATTTCGAGTTTCCTTGTTCATAAGATAGAACACAAACAGGGTGTTTTTGTCTAGTACAAGCAAGGTATAAGTTGAAAGTGCGCCCAGGTCTAGGATTTTAGGAATTTCTACTAAAATTTTTCACTTTTTAATGCACTGATAAAAGGCAGCACTTGCCACAAGAGAATAAATTATCTTGACTTTAAATTATTTAATCTAAAGGTAATAATCTTGTTTAGAGTGAATGTGAGTAGAGGAAAACGGACAGAGCGAGACCAGGTGGTGCTGGTGGTGCTGGTGGTGCAACTAACCCAGGTGGTGCAGGTGGTGCGTTTTACGATCTAACCCAAGTGGTTCGGTGGTGCGTTTTATAACCTAACCCGGGTGGTTCGGTGGTGCTGTTTACAAAATAACCCGAAATTAAACCCGACTTTTTACGACCTAACCCGGATGCTTTCATGAGGCGGCTTCTTATCTAACCCTAACTTGAACCTGAATATTTATGAACTGACCCGAGATAAAACCCGACTTTTTACGACCTAACCCGGATGCTTTCATGAGGCGGCTTCTTATCTAACCCTAACTTGAACCTGAATATTTATGAACTGACCCGAGATAAAACCCGACTTTTTACAACCTAACCCGGATGCTTTCGCGAGGCGGCTTCTCATCTAACCCTAATTTGAACCTGAATATTTATGATCTGACCCGAGATAAAACCCGACTTTTTATGATTTAACCTTAGTGAAACGCCGCTGTTAAAGCGATATAGTAAAAAAAACTCGATTAAAATTTTATCTTGTTCGCTAGACCAATTAATTTCCAAATATTATAATTAAAACATACAATCACTACACTGGCGCACCGTCAAAAATCGTGCTTGCACTATCCCAACGTACAGAGCGTCCGCTTCAGAAAATACGGTGCCGTATTTTTTGCGCCGAACGCTCTGGAGGAACACACTCCGATTTGCAAGTACATACACGCTTTGTCGCGGCAAAGCTCGCCGTCAAATTACGGCCACTCTTTTGCGGTACCGCTTTGTAGGAAACCAAAGCTTTAGTGAAACGCCGCTGCCCCAGAACTCTGTCCATATTCCTCTACTGTGTTAATTTATGCGGGTAATAAAACCGACAAGGGTCGGATCGGCCTGCATACTTATAGAGGTAAAAAAACCGCTTTAGAATGTTTTTGGTATATCTTTTTTAGATAATTTTGGGGGAAATAATTTGCCTGAGATGCCAATTAAAAAAGCCTACATTTAATTGTATTTTAGATTCTTGAATTTTGTACATGGATTAAAAATCTACTATTTCTTGAAATTGTATACATTATGTTAGATAATTATTAATATAATGTTATTAAGACTTTGTAAATATCTGTAAAAACTGTTCTAAATCGTGTCATTTCTGAAAATTGTATACTGAGTGTTTAGAATTTAGTAAAAAATTAAAAAAATGTTTTAATGTTATTAAGACCTGTGAAAATTTGTAAAACTGTACAGAATTGTATTATTTTCTGAAAATGATATACTGAGTGTTTAGAATTTAGTAAAAATTAAAAAAATGTTTTAAATTTGTTAAATCATGTGAAATCTTGTATAAAATGACTAGAACCGTTCTTAATCATGTCATTTCTGAAAATTGTTTACTGAGTGTTTAGAATTTAGTAAAAAATTAAAAAAAATGTTTTAACGTTATTAAGCCCTGTGAAACTTTGTAAAAAATGACTAAAACAGTCGCAAATCGTCCTATTTTCTTAAAAGTGTATACTGAGTGTTTAGAATTTAGTAAAAATTAAAAAAAATGTTTTAAATTTGTTAAATCATGCGAAATCTTGTATAAAATGACTAGAACCGTTCTTAATCATGGCATTTCCGAAAATTGTATACTGAGTGTTTAGAATTTAGTAAAAAATTAAAAAAAATGTTTTAACGTTATTAAGCCCTGTGAAACTTTGTAAAAAATGACTAAAACAGTCGCAAATCGTCCTATTTTCTTAAAAGTGTATACTGAGTGTTTAGAATTTAGTAAAAATTAAAAAAAATGTTTTAAATTTGTTAAATCATGTGAAATCTTGTATAAAATGACTAGAACCGTTCTTAATCATGACATTTCTGAAAATTGTATACTGAGTGTTTAGAATTTAGTAAAAAATTAAAAAAAATGTTTTCACGTTATTAAGCCCTGTGAAACTTTGTAAAAAATGACTAAAACAGTCGCAAATCGTCCTATTTTCTTAAAAGTGTATACTGAGTGTTTAGAATTTAGTAAAAATTAAAAAAAATGTTTTAAATTTGTTAAATCATGCGAAATCTTGTATAAAATGACTAGAACCGTTCTTAATCATGGCATTTCTGAAAATTGTATACTGAGTGTTTAGAATTTAGTAAAAAATTAAAAAAAATGTTTTAACGTTATTAAGCCCTGTGAAACTTTGTAAAAAATGACTAAAACAGTCGCAAATCGTCCTATTTTCTTAAAAGTGTATACTGAGTGTTTAGAATTTAGTAAAAATTAAAAAAAAATGTTTTAAATTTGTTAAATCATGTGAAATCTTGTATAAAATGATTAGAACCGTTCTTAATCATGACATTTCTGAAAATTGTATACTGAGTGTTTAGAATTTAGTAAAAAATTAAAAAAAATGTTTTAACGTTATTAAGCCCTGTGAAACTTTGTAAAAAATGACTAAAACAGTCGCAAATCGTCCTATTTTCTTAAAAGTGTATACTGAGTGTTTAGAATTTAGTAAAAATTAAAAAAAATGTTTTAAATTTGTTAAATCATGCGAAATCTTGTATAAAATGACTAGAACCGTTCTTAATCATGGCATTTCTGAAAATTGTATACTGAGTGTTTAGAATTTAGTAAAAAATTAAAAAAAATGTTTTAACGTTATTAAGCCCTGTGAAACTTTGTAAAAAATGACTAAAACAGTCGCAAATCGTCATATTTTCTTAAAAGTGTATACTGAGTGTTTAGAATTTAGTAAAAATTAAAAAAAATGTTTTAAATTTGTTAAATCATGTGAAATCTTGTATAAAATGACTAGAACCGTTCTTAATCATGACATTTCTGAAAATTGTATACTGAGTGTTAAGTATTTTAGTTGAAAATAAGATCATAAATCATCTATACAAAACAAGCGCCCCTTATGGATTTGAACGAAAATCATAGATTCGACTATTTTCATGAAAAATAAATCTAAGTACGGAATAATGCAGGAAGATTATCTATTTTCTTGGTTTAGAAAGTGATGTAGTTAAGATTTATAACTTAGGAATAAATAAATTATTATTAATCTTTTCGACCTATTTCTCTTGCATATTTAATTTCTTTGATAGTAAGAACTAATCTTTTTATTTTACAAAGTAAAAAAAAAAAGCTAAAGATCGGCGTTGTCAGTCAGGTATAAGAACTGATTTAACACAATGGTTTTTGTACAAACGTTCACATACAATTGTATGCTTTTTAACCGATTGTGTCGGAAAAAATGACGATTTATAGATTAGATATTTAGACGAAGAGCTAACCTTCTCAATAAAGTATTGATTATTGCCCTGCTAGCTAGACAACACTTTTTATGTTAGTCAAAAAAAATTTTTTTTTTCGGACGCTATTACAGATTTCATCGTTAACTAACAAACATTAAGACCAAAAAATTAGCGTGCAAGATGAAATGTATAGGTTCACTTCATTTCTACATTATTTTACAACTCTCAATCGCATTAAAAACAAGATCGAATAAAAAATAACTTATGACATATGGACGAAAAATGTTTTTCGGGCTATTTAGGTTAGCGACCGCATTACGTCTGAAATACTACATTTTTCGAGCTTATAACATAATTTACTATTTTAACGTTAAAATAGGGGAAATGATGTATCGAAGTGGGTACTTTTTTTTGTCGGTCACGAGATTATAGTTTCTTTTAAAATGAGCTCTAATATTTACAACACAAATTATCCTTTAAGCCACATTAGTTTAAAACTCGTCTGTCGCTTTCCCTCTATTGTGAGTTTGATTAAAGTATAGCGTAGTATATATTTAGATGAATTTCGTAAATGTTGAATACTTTCAAAACTGAAAAAGCCGCCCTTTGCAATAAATATCTCCGTAGAGTTAGGTACCCTGCAGATTAAGGGTATTTCAGCGGATAATCATATACAAATTCAAATACCTCATTTGTTTCGGAGCAGTAACCATCAACTTTTACACCATTTAAAACAGCTTCTTTACCATTAGCAGCATGTAAGATGTTGATTTTTCTGTGATTCTCGGTCCAAAGTAACCAATCTATGGCAATTTTGCTCTGCCTGTTTCTCCATCGGTATCCATTTTTTGGTATGATTCCTATAGTATTAGGCTTCAAAAAATGTCTTCTAAAAATTGTATTGCATGCTGAAGCAATAGTTGTAGCTTCAGTAAATGGACATACATTGGTAGTTTGTATAAGTTGTTCTCTAAACTTTAAACATGATTGCGCAAGGATTTCGACATCCGATACGCAGTAGTCTACCAGATCTCTTTGCATATCGAAACCATCATTTTCATGTTCTACAAACCATTTAAGAAATTTGGCTCTGTCTTCTTCTTTCATACTATCTGAGGAGTAATATTGAATTGATGGTAGAGCTCCTATATAGTTTTCATTTGCCTTTGTATTAAATAGGTGCGGGAAGTAGCCTTTTTTAAAAATATCCTCAAGTCCAAATGCCTTTGGTAGTTTGGCTTAAGGCATAGGGAAATAGTTAAGTGAGTCGATAAATTTTACATTTTCAAGTTGCATCGTAATTATTTTGGTACCTCTCATGATTAACTCAGGTGTAAAATCTGTCTTTGTCATAATATAGTTTAATATAAACTGGTGATCAAAAGCCTGACCATTATGGGCTATTACAATAATTTCTTTAAAGTTTTTCCTCATTTGTAACAAATGGTTAGTAAATGTTCCCGCTGGGTCTATACCTCTGACTTTTTGTAACTTTAGACCACATTTTTTTTTTACAAGTATCTGCTTCAGAATCCATGCACTCATCGCAGTATTGTTTGAAAACACAGAGATTGACTTGATGTAAAAACGTTGAATTTTCCAATAGTTTGTCTTGGCTCGTCTCTAAATCGTAGAATACAAAAAAGATCATCTTTAATCTTAGGTTTTCCCTTATCAGGCCGAATATAACATAGATGATCCTCGGATGCATGTTTATTACAAATTTTACAATAAATTTCACCACATGCATGTGCTCTTTTGGCTTTAATGGTTTTTAAACAAATAGAACATAGTTTAATTTGTTCGCATACTGTAAATTTGCCTGACGAATAATCCTTTTTATGATTTTCGTAACAGTTTTGACTTCTAAAAAATCATAGACAGTCCTGGCATTTAATTATTATTGCTATTTCGCAAGCAGAGGCTTGCTGACATGCCTGACAGCTTCCACCACATCGGTGCTCATTTTTGTGATCATATGGGACGTAACACTTTTTACAAAAATAGTTAGAACAAAAAGCTGCTGTCAGCGATGTAATACATTAAAATGGCTTTTGTAATGTAATAAGTTCAGCCGTTTATTGCTTTCAGTTGAACCTTCAAATATAATATTTCGTCCTTTTGATCCATAGCTATAAACAACTAATTTATATTCTTTTAGATGATTTTGAAATTGTATTAACTCGGGAATTCCACCTCCTGCCTCAGGAATGCTAATTTTAGCTCTCTCCAACAATGATCTTGTTCTTTCGGTTTGAATTTTACTAATATCTCTTCTAACCTTACTGAATTCGGGATCTCTTTTATTATGGGCAATGGCGACTACCAAAGCACGTGGTAAACACAGGTTATCGGTATTTTTAATACTTATAATACCTCGTCGCTTGTCGCATTCCTCGTGAAAGCTGTTATAATTTTTTCCTCTTCCCCCACCAACAGGTAATCTAACAGTTGTCACACTAAGACAAAATGATTCTGTATTAAGACCTGCTGAGTTTGACTGATAAATGCCACTTATAACACTCCAAACATCTTAAAAGGTTATGTCTTTAGCTGCTTTGAAGCGAATCTAACCTTCTCCTCGGTTGAAGTCTTTAGAGCAAAAACTAAAAAGCCACACGATCTAAGGGTTGTAGGCCTTCTGTAGCGTTTTCCACCCAACCAACTGGTTCAACTCCCTGTGGAACAGGTTTTAACTTAAACTCTAGAGTGCGTCCTGTAAGGTTAAATTCTCGTAACTTTTTAACAACGTCTTTAACAATAATAAACTTCTCCATCTTTCTTTTTTTTTTGTTGTTTTATAGTCTACTATCTACCTACATAAAAAAAAAAAAAAAAAAACAAGTATATTTTCATATTTTTATCGGTCTTAAGTTCGATTTCAAAAGCACACTCCCACTTTTTGATAATTTCACAGTCTAAGCACATAGATCTTATATTTTTTATTTACGATCAATTCATCTTTATTCGCCAATCGTCTCAAACGAGTCTGCTTTTGAAAGTAATATAGCCTTAGTATTCAGAAAATATTAATGATATCGGAGCCTAAAACATCCTTAACACTAAAAAATCATTGTGTTTCCTAACAAAACCCATCATCTTGTCTATTTAGCTTGCTTTCCTATTGTTTAGCAGGTTAAATAAAATTATTATTTCGCTCTTTTTGTCTGTACTGAATCGTTAGGGGAATACGATTCTAGTCCTATAAGAGAGACAGTTAAAATTTATGTAAGCAATCAGAAATCCTACACTATGAGCTACTTAGTTAAAATTTCATATTTCCTTCCTGGATCAGCTAAAATTTGTGTTGTGTCGGTCAAAATTGATAAAATACGAAAAAAATGCTAGATACATTTTATCATGACTTTCTATCTAATACCATCTTATTTCAAGGTATAATTCGGTTGTCAAAATGAGAATCTAAAAAATCCTCGTGTTTCCTCACAAAACCCATCATCTTGCCTATTTAGCTTGCTTTTCTATTGTTTAGCAGGTTAAATAAAATTATTATTTCGCTCTTTTTGTCTGTACTGAATCGTTAGGGGGATACGTTTCTAGTTCTATAAGAGAGACAGTTAAAATTTATGTAAGCAATCAGAAATCCTACACTATGAGCTACTTAGTTAAAATTTCATATTTCCTTCCTGGGTCAGGCAAAATTTGTGATGTGTCGGTCAAAATTTATAAAAATACGAAAAAAATGCTGGATGCATTTTTAGCGTGACTTTCTATTTAATACCATCCTATTTCAAGGTATAATTCGGTTGTCAAAATGAGAATAAAATAATCTTCCCATGGTTTATGTCATCTTAAAAAAGTCAAAAGGTTATATTCTGTAGAGGGTCAGATACATTCAAATTTAAAAATTTTCTCCAAGAAGAATTTTAAGATAGTATTATAGTAAATAAAAATTCTATACCTCCAATATTTCTTGGAAACATATCGTGTTCTAGCGACATAACCCAAAAGTACCTCTATTCAGAAACGCATCGTACTTTTCTTGTCAAACTTGACTTTGTTGTAATGTTGTATGCAGAGCACTTTGAAAACAAAAATTAGATTAGAAACCGCCGCCTCTTAAGGTATACTTTTTTAGGTCTTACATAGGGTACACTGGTATACAGAACAAATGTCATCTTTAATTGTCTCATTGTCCCATCCATTACATTATTATAATCTTAAAGCACCTGTTACCAGCATTATCTGTTTTTATGGTTTTCATAAAACATAGCGATTACCGATGAAAATTAAACGAAAACTTAATAAATAACTTTTTTTCAACTGAAATAGACTGATTTTCGATGGAAAAATGTTACTTATAACTAAAAATGAATATAAGACATATACGCAATGATATTTAGAATAAATCAATCTTTTCTAAAATTACTATGAAATATTCACAAAATCGTTTCGTTATAACCAAAGTAGCAAGGCTTGCAGATTTCATATAGAGTTCAAACGCGATACTGGGATGATCTTTTTTTTTTATATTTTTGCAGGATAATGCACCACTACGTTGTAAGTACTTGAGAGAGGACTTTCTTGAAAAATCCTCAAATTTCTCTGCAATTTTGTTCCTTCTAGAGTTAAATTCACACAGAAAACCCCGTATTCTTATCTTTCAGGTTGGTATATTAAAAAGGGCTTATTAGTATGGTTTAGAAAACAAGCAATATTAATTAACGGATGTTTTTTCGTCATATGAAGAGTTGAAAAATTTTTTTTTTCCACTCCAATGGTTGCGATGCAGAGAGTCGGGTTTCATCATAATCTTTCAGGGTAGCTCAGGTTTGATTGCATGTAGAGAGTCGGGTTTCATCATAATCTTTCAGGGTAGCTCAGGTTTGATTGCATGTAGAGAGTCGGGTTTCATCATAATCTTTCAGGGTAGCTCAGGTTTGATTGCATGTACTAAGGTTAGTGCTCCTTGCAATCGGTTTCAGGTTTGACGCACCCCCCTCAGGTTTGTTCAGGTTTCTCAAACACTTGAGAAACCTGAACAAACCTGAGGGGGGCGCGTCAAACCTGAAACCGATTGCAAGGAGCACTAACCTTAGTACATGCAATCAAACCTGAGCTACCCTGAAAGATTATGATGAAACCCGACTCTCTACATGCAATCAAACCTGAGCTACCCTGAAAGATTATGATGAAACCCGACTCTCTGCATCGCAACCATTGGAGTGGAAAAAAAAAATTTTTCAACTCTTCATATGACGAAAAAACATCCGTTAATTAATATTGCTTGTTTTCTAAACCATACTAATAAGCCCTTTTTAATATACCAACCTGAAAGATAAGAATACGGGGTTTTCTGTGTGAATTTAACTCTAGAAGGAACAAAATTGCAGAGAAATTTGAGGATTTTTCAAGAAAGTCCTCTCTCAAGTACTTACAACGTAGTGGTGCATTATCCTGCAAAAATATAAAAAAAAAAAGATCATCCCAGTATCGCGTTTGAACTCTATATGAAATCTGCAAGCCTTGCTACTTTGGTTATAACGAAACGATTTTGTGAATATTTCATAGTAATTTTAGAAAAGATTGATTTATTCTAAATATCATTGCGTATATGTCTTATATTCATTTTTAGTTATAAGTAACATTTTTCCATCGAAAATCAGTCTATTTCAGTTGAAAAAAAGTTATTTATTAAGTTTTCGTTTAATTTTCATCGGTAATCGCTATGTTTTATGAAAACCATAAAAACAGATAATGCTGGTAACAGGTGCTTTAAGATTATAATAATGTAATGGATGGGACAATGAGACAATTAAAGATGACATTTGTTCTGTATACCAGTGTACCCTATGTAAGACCTAAAAAAGTATACCTTAAGAGGCGGCGGTTTCTAATCTAATTTTTGTTTTCAAAGTGCTCTGCATACAACATTACAACAAAGTCAAGTTTGACAAGAAAAGTACGATGCGTTTCTGAATAGAGGTACTTTTGGGTTATGTCGCTAGAACACGATATGTTTCCAAGAAATATTGGAGGTATAGAATTTTTATTTACTATAATACTATCTTAAAATTCTTCTTGGAGAAAATTTTTAAATTTGAATGTATCTGACCCTCTACAGAATATAACCTTTTGACTTTTTTAAGATGACATAAACCATGGGAAGATTATTTTATTCTCATTTTGACAACCGAATTATACCTTGAAATAGGATGGTATTAAATAGAAAGTCACGCTAAAAATGCATCCAGCATTTTTTTCGTATTTTTATAAATTTTGACCGACACATCACAAATTTTGCCTGACCCAGGAAGGAAATATGAAATTTTAACTAAGTAGCTCATAGTGTAGGATTTCTGATTGCTTACATAAATTTTAACTGTCTCTCTTATAGAACTAGAAACGTATCCCCCTAACGATTCAGTACAGACAAAAAGAGCGAAATAATAATTTTATTTAACCTGCTAAACAATAGAAAAGCAAGCTAAATAGGCAAGATGATGGGTTTTGTGAGGAAACACGAGGATTTTTTAGATTCTCATTTTGACAACCGAATTATACCTTGAAATAAGATGGTATTAGATAGAAAGTCATGATAAAATGTATCTAGCATTTTTTTCGTATTTTATCAATTTTGACCGACACAACACAAATTTTAGCTGATCCAGGAAGGAAATATGAAATTTTAACTAAGTAGCTCATAGTGTAGGATTTCTGATTGCTTACATAAATTTTAACTGTCTCTCTTATAGGACTAGAATCGTATTCCCCTAACGATTCAGTACAGACAAAAAGAGCGAAATAATAATTTTATTTAACCTGCTAAACAATAGGAAAGCAAGCTAAATAGACAAGATGATGGGTTTTGTTAGGAAACACAATGATTTTTTAGTGTTAAGGATGTTTTAGGCTCCGATATCATTAATATTTTCTGAATACTAAGGCTATATTACTTTCAAAAGCAGACTCGTTTGAGACGATTGGCGAATAAAGATGAATTGATCGTAAATAAAAAATATAAGATCTATGTGCTTAGACTGTGAAATTATCAAAAAGTGGGAGTGTGCTTTTGAAATCGAACTTAAGACCGATAAAAATATGAAAATATACTTGTTTTTTTTTTTTTTTTTTTTATGTAGGTAGATAGTAGACTATAAAACAACAAAAAAAAAAGAAAGATGGAGAAGTTTATTATTGTTAAAGACGTTGTTAAAAAGTTACGAGAATTTAACCTTACAGGACGCACTCTAGAGTTTAAGTTAAAACCTGTTCCACAGGGAGTTGAACCAGTTGGTTGGGTGGAAAACGCTACAGAAGGCCTACAACCCTTAGATCGTGTGGCTTTTAGTTTTTGCTCTAAAGACTTCAACCGAGGAGAAGGTTAGATTCGCTTCAAAGCAGCTAAAGACATAACCTTTTAAGATGTTTGGAGTGTTATAAGTGGCATTTATCAGTCAAACTCAGCAGGTCTTAATACAGAATCATTTTGTCTTAGTGTGACAACTGTTAGATTACCTGTTGGTGGGGGAAGAGGAAAAAATTATAACAGCTTTCACGAGGAATGCGACAAGCGACGAGGTATTATAAGTATTAAAAATACCGATAACCTGTGTTTACCACGTGCTTTGGTAGTCGCCATTGCCCATAATAAAAGAGATCCCGAATTCAGTAAGGTTAGAAGAGATATTAGTAAAATTCAAACCGAAAGAACAAGATCATTGTTGGAGAGAGCTAAAATTAGCATTCCTGAGGCAGGAGGTGGAATTCCCGAGTTAATACAATTTCAAAATCATCTAAAAGAATATAAATTAGTTGTTTATAGCTATGGATCAAAAGGACGAAATATTATATTTGAAGGTTCAACTGAAAGCAATAAACGGCTGAACTTATTACATTACAAAAGCCATTTTAATGTAATTACATCGCTGACAGCAGCTTTTTGTTCTAACTATTTTTGTGAAAAGTGTTACGTCCCATATGATCACAAAAATGAGCACCGATGTGGTGGAAGCTGTCAGGCATGTCAGCAAGCCTCTGCTTGCGAAATAGCAATAATAATTAAATGCCAGGACTGTCTATGATTTTTTAGAAGTCAAAACTGTTACGAAAATCATAAAAAGGATTATTCGTCAGGCAAATTTACAGTATGCGAACAAATTAAACTATGTTCTATTTGTTTAAAAACCATTAAAGCCAAAAGAGCACATGCATGTGGTGAAATTTATTGTAAAATTTGTAATAAACATGCATCCGAGGATCATCTATGTTATATTCGGCCTGATAAGGGAAAACCTAAGATTAAAGATGATCTTTTTTGTATTCTACGATTTAGAGACGAGCCAAGACAAACTATTGGAAAATTCAACGTTTTTACATCAAGTCAATCTCTGTGTTTTCAAACAATACTGCGATGAGTGCATGGATTCTGAAGCAGATACTTGTAAAAAAAAAATGTGGTCTAAAGTTACAAAAAGTCAGAGGTATAGACCCAGCGGGAACATTTACTAACCATTTGTTACAAATGAGGAAAAACTTTAAAGAAATTATTGTAATAGCCCATAATGGTCAGGCTTTTGATCACCAGTTTATATTAAACTATATTATGACAAAGACAGATTTTACACCTGAGTTAATCATGAGAGGTACCAAAATAATTACGATGCAACTTGAAAATGTAAAATTTATCGACTCACTTAACTATTTCCCTATGCCTTAAGCCAAACTACCAAAGGCATTTGGACTTGAGGATATTTTTAAAAAAGGCTACTTCCCGCACCTATTTAATACAAAGGCAAATGAAAACTATATAGGAGCTCTACCATCAATTCAATATTACTCCTCAGATAGTATGAAAGAAGAAGACAGAGCCAAATTTCTTAAATGGTTTGTAGAACATGAAAATGATGGTTTCGATATGCAAAGAGATCTGGTAGACTACTGCGTATCGGATGTCGAAATCCTTGCGCAATCATGTTTAAAGTTTAGAGAACAACTTATACAAACTACCAATGTATGTCCATTTACTGAAGCTACAACTATTGCTTCAGCATGCAATACAATTTTTAGAAGACATTTTTTGAAGCCTAATACTATAGGAATCATACCAAAAAATGGATACCGATGGAGAAACAGGCAGAGCAAAATTGCCATAGATTGGTTACTTTGGACCGAGAATCACAGAAAAATCAACATCTTACATGCTGCTAATGGTAAAGAAGCTGTTTTAAATGGTGTAAAAGTTGATGGTTACTGCTCCGAAACAAATGAGGTATTTGAATTTGTATATGATTATCCGCTGAAATACCCTTAATCTGCAGGGTACCTAACTCTACGGAGATATTTATTGCAAAGGGCGGCTTTTTCAGTTTTGAAAGTATTCAACATTTACGAAATTCATCTAAATATATACTACGCTATACTTTAATCAAACTCACAATAGAGGGAAAGCGACAGACGAGTTTTAAACTAATGTGGCTTAAAGGATAATTTGTGTTGTAAATATTAGAGCTCATTTTAAAAGAAACTATAATCTCGTGACCGACAAAAAAAAGTACCCACTTCGATACATCATTTCCCCTATTTTAACGTTAAAATAGTAAATTATGTTATAAGCTCGAAAAATGTAGTATTTCAGACGTAATGCGGTCGCTAACCTAAATAGCCCGAAAAACATTTTTCGTCCATATGTCATAAGTTATTTTTTATTCGATCTTGTTTTTAATGCGATTGAGAGTTGTAAAATAATGTAGAAATGAAGTGAACCTATACATTTCATCTTGCACGCTAATTTTTTGGTCTTAATGTTTGTTAGTTAACGATGAAATCTGTAATAGCGTCCGAAAAAAAAAATTTTTTTTGACTAACATAAAAAGTGTTGTCTAGCTAGCAGGGCAATAATCAATACTTTATTGAGAAGGTTAGCTCTTCGTCTAAATATCTAATCTATAAATCGTCATTTTTTCCGACACAATCGGTTAAAAAGCATACAATTGTATGTGAACGTTTGTACAAAAACCATTGTGTTAAATCAGTTCTTATACCTGACTGACAACGCCGATCTTTAGCTTTTTTTTTTTTACTTTGTAAAATAAAAAGATTAGTTCTTACTATCAAAGAAATTAAATATGCAAGAGAAATAGGTCGAAAAGATTAATAATAATTTATTTATTCCTAAGTTATAAATCTTAACTACATCACTTTCTAAACCAAGAAAATAGATAATCTTCCTGCATTATTCCGTACTTAGATTTATTTTTCATGAAAATAGTCGAATCTATGATTTTCGTTCAAATCCATAAGGGGCGCTTGTTTTGTATAGATGATTTATGATCTTATTTTCAACTAAAATACTTAACACTCAGTATACAATTTTCAGAAATGTCATGATTAAGAACGGTTCTAGTCATTTTATACAAGATTTCACATGATTTAACAAATTTAAAACATTTTTTTTAATTTTTACTAAATTCTAAACACTCAGTATACACTTTTAAGAAAATATGACGATTTGCGACTGTTTTAGTCATTTTTTACAAAGTTTCACAGGGCTTAATAACGTTAAAACATTTTTTTTAATTTTTTACTAAATTCTAAACACTCAGTATACAATTTTCAGAAATGCCATGATTAAGAACGGTTCTAGTCATTTTATACAAGATTTCGCATGATTTAACAAATTTAAAACATTTTTTTTAATTTTTACTAAATTCTAAACACTCAGTATACACTTTTAAGAAAATAGGACGATTTGCGACTGTTTTAGTCATTTTTTACAAAGTTTCACAGGGCTTAATAACGTTAAAACATTTTTTTTAATTTTTTACTAAATTCTAAACACTCAGTATACAATTTTCAGAAATGTCATGATTAAGAACGGTTCTAATCATTTTATACAAGATTTCACATGATTTAACAAATTTAAAACATTTTTTTTTAATTTTTACTAAATTCTAAACACTCAGTATACACTTTTAAGAAAATAGG
This sequence comes from Polydrusus tereticollis, assembly GCA_963920685.1. Taxonomy (NCBI): domain Eukaryota; kingdom Metazoa; phylum Arthropoda; class Insecta; order Coleoptera; family Curculionidae; genus Polydrusus; species Polydrusus tereticollis. The sequence goes on from OY987335.1 coordinate 34,758,533, forward strand.
ACGATTTGCGACTGTTTTAGTCATTTTTTACAAAGTTTCACAGGGCTTAATAACGTTAAAACATTTTTTTTAATTTTTTACTAAATTCTAAACACTCAGTATACAATTTTCAGAAATGCCATGATTAAGAACGGTTCTAGTCATTTTATACAAGATTTCGCATGATTTAACAAATTTAAAACATTTTTTTTAATTTTTACTAAATTCTAAACACTCAGTATACACTTTTAAGAAAATAGGACGATTTGCGACTGTTTTAGTCATTTTTTACAAAGTTTCACAGGGCTTAATAACGTGAAAACATTTTTTTTAATTTTTTACTAAATTCTAAACACTCAGTATACAATTTTCAGAAATGTCATGATTAAGAACGGTTCTAGTCATTTTATACAAGATTTCACATGATTTAACAAATTTAAAACATTTTTTTTTAATTTTTACTAAATTCTAAACACTCAGTATACACTTTTAAGAAAATAGGACGATTTGCGACTGTTTTAGTCATTTTTTACAAAGTTTCACAGGGCTTAATAACGTTAAAACATTTTTTTTAATTTTTTACTAAATTCTAAACACTCAGTATACAATTTTCGGAAATGCCATGATTAAGAACGGTTCTAGTCATTTTATACAAGATTTCGCATGATTTAACAAATTTAAAACATTTTTTTTAATTTTTACTAAATTCTAAACACTCAGTATACACTTTTAAGAAAATAGGACGATTTGCGACTGTTTTAGTCATTTTTTACAAAGTTTCACAGGGCTTAATAACGTTAAAACATTTTTTTTAATTTTTTACTAAATTCTAAACACTCAGTAAACAATTTTCAGAAATGACATGATTAAGAACGGTTCTAGTCATTTTATACAAGATTTCACATGATTTAACAAATTTAAAACATTTTTTTAATTTTTACTAAATTCTAAACACTCAGTATATCATTTTCAGAAAATAATACAATTCTGTACAGTTTTACAAATTTTCACAGGTCTTAATAACATTAAAACATTTTTTTAATTTTTTACTAAATTCTAAACACTCAGTATACAATTTTCAGAAATGACACGATTTAGAACAGTTTTTACAGATATTTACAAAGTCTTAATAACATTATATTAATAATTATCTAACATAATGTATACAATTTCAAGAAATAGTAGATTTTTAATCCATGTACAAAATTCAAGAATCTAAAATACAATTAAATGTAGGCTTTTTTAATTGGCATCTCAGGCAAATTATTTCCCCCAAAATTATCTAAAAAAGATATACCAAAAACATTCTAAAGCGGTTTTTTTACCTCTATAAGTATGCAGGCCGATCCGACCCTTGTCGGTTTTATTACCCGCATAAATTAACACAGTAGAGGAATATGGACAGAGTTCTGGGGCAGCGGCGTTTCACTAAAGCTTTGGTTTCCTACAAAGCGGTACCGCAAAAGAGTGGCCGTAATTTGACGGCGAGCTTTGCCGCGACAAAGCGTGTATGTACTTGCAAATCGGAGTGTGTTCCTCCAGAGCGTTCGGCGCAAAAAATACGGCACCGTATTTTCTGAAGCGGACGCTCTGTACGTTGGGATAGTGCAAGCACGATTTTTGACGGTGCGCCAGTGTAGTGATTGTATGTTTTAATTATAATATTTGGAAATTAATTGGTCTAGCGAACAAGATAAAATTTTAATCGAGTTTTTTTTACTATATCGCTTTAACAGCGGCGTTTCACTAAGGTTAAATCATAAAAAGTCGGGTTTTATCTCGGGTCAGATCATAAATATTCAGGTTCAAATTAGGGTTAGATGAGAAGCCGCCTCGCGAAAGCATCCGGGTTAGGTTGTAAAAAGTCGGGTTTTATCTCGGGTCAGTTCATAAATATTCAGGTTCAAGTTAGGGTTAGATAAGAAGCCGCCTCATGAAAGCATCCGGGTTAGGTCGTAAAAAGTCGGGTTTTATCTCGGGTCAGTTCATAAATATTCAGGTTCAAGTTAGGGTTAGATAAGAAGCCGCCTCATGAAAGCATCCGGGTTAGGTCGTAAAAAGTCGGGTTTAATTTCGGGTTATTTTGTAAACAGCACCACCGAACCACCCGGGTTAGGTTATAAAACGCACCACCGAACCACTTGGGTTAGATCGTAAAACGCACCACCTGCACCACCTGGGTTAGTTGCACCACCAGCACCACCAGCACCACCTGGTCTCGCTCTGTCCGTTTTCCTCTACTAATGTGTTCTTAATATATGATTTCCTGTGTCTTTGGTCAGTTCTGGTTACGTTCTTGGCGCGGTAAAATTCCTTGTTTAAAAGCTGGCGTCTTTGGAATCGTAATATTTTAAAATGGTATTTCTAACAAAGATAAAGTTGTTTGTGCCAAAATAATTGGCCCTTGTCCTAAGAGTATGGTGTAGGTATTTACATGCAATTCGGCATCTCGCGGAGTCACATCAGTACTCCAGTGACCGAAAAACTTGAGGTTTTTAAAAAGCATCTCGGCTTAGTATTATACCGATAATTTTTTCTATGGCTTAGTGAATGTGGATTGTGGATGGTGCCATTGGATGCAGATGTGTGCGATTTTTTAGTGCTTCAACATCGTACGGCTGATAGCCTTACGATTATGTGGCTAGACTGCTTGTGATTTGTTACATGCGTAGTTTAAACTCAAAAAGGACGATGAATTAGATGACGTATAATTCCTTGAGATAATTGTCTACATTGGCTTCGCTAAAGACAGCAATTTCGTTCTTCTACAGTGTCGCCATTAAACTCCGCACTTTTTATTATTAATGAGGTTAGTTCAAATTAAATAACGGCAATCGTTTTTGCTTCAATTTAGACTAAAAATTATATATTCAATTGTCACCATCTGTCATTCGGTATCTGTCAAAAATTACATTTTTGTAAAAAAATGCTGAAGAATGGCATTGTTTAACCGAATTTCAAAAAATCTTATTAAAAAAAGTTGTTTCTAGTATAATTCTAGTCCCATGTACAAAGTTTCAGATGTCTAGCGCAAAGTTAAATTTTTTGCCATTTTTTCGAATTAACGTGTTTTTTTTTTATAATGTAAAATGGATATTAAACTATTTGCTTATACCATACTCAATATTTTATTTAGTTTGTATGCTTATTTTTTTACTAGAATGCCATTTTTTTTTCGAAATATAAAATTAGAGGCAAAAAAATTTGACACGGGTGGTGCAAAGTTATCATAATTTAACAACTTTAACAGATAGACGTCAGATGTTCCATTTTTTCTCATAGTAAATATACGAACAAAGTTAAAAAAACTTATAATAAAATTCGCAGATATCAGATTAGTTCACAATTTAAACGCATTTTCTTGTTATCCACAATAAAATATTAAGGCAATTTCGAATTTTATAAATAGGCTATGGAAAAAAAGGAATTAGAGTGCCGAATAAATAAAAGAAATGTCATAAGTTAGAATATTTTCGCAAGTTATAGTTTTCACTGTTCCCTAATTAAGAAAAAATAGAAATTGTCTTAATTTGTGGAGAAAATTTGCCTCACCGGCAAGTATCTGACATTTTTAATGAGGGGCATCCAGAAAGAAATTTGCAGCATAGCACCGTTTCAAGAATAATATCAAAGTTTAGAGAAACTGGATCTGTTCAAAATAATTTCAAAAAACCTCACGCAGCAAGTAAATACGACGAAGAAGCACAATTTGACGTTTGTTTAAGTATTATTGACCACGGTCAAACTAGTATAACCAAGGTAAGTGCTTCAACAGGGTATAAGAGGGAAAGTGTTAAAAAAATTCTTCAGAAAAATCGATTTCGGCCATATTTAAACTCAAGTTGTTTAACACATTGAAATAACGCGATTTTGATATCCGTCTAGATTTTTCGTTTTGGTATCAGGGTCAATACGAGGAGAATATTATTTTTCCATCTTATGGACAGATGAAGCCACTTTCTTTTGGAATGGTACCTTGAGCTCACAAAATTGTCGATGGTGGTCCTAAGAAAATCCCAACTTCACAATTGAATGTCGTGACCAGTATCATTTTAAAACCAATGTACGGTGTGGGATTCTGAAAGATCAGCTTATTGGACCATACTTCTTTAGAGTAAACTCAACTAGTGTAAGGTACCTGACTTTTCTTGATAATGAGAAGTTTTGGCTAACATGCCGTTACACAATAGACATAACTTATGGTATCAGCTTGATAGTGCACACATACATTAAACTGCAGCAGTGAAAGAACGCATAAACCAATTATTTTAAAACGGAGTTGTAGGGCGTGATAGAAAATGTTACTGGCCACCCAGATCGCCTGACATAACACCACTAGATTTTTTCCTGTGGGGTTATCTTAAACAGAAAGTTTATAAGAATCGACCGTTTAGAAATATCGAGCATTTGGAACAAACGATCAGACAGTGTTGTGCCTATATAAAACCAAGTTTTTTTACAAAATGCTGTCAAAGACGTTTATAGGCGGACGACTATTTGTATAGAGCGAGAAGGACGTCACACTGAAAAGTGAAATTTTTTGTTTCTTTGAATAATAATGTTTGATTGATTGATTACTCTTAAGTAACTAGGTCGGCACTTACGTCCTGACACCGCAGCCTTTAACAGACGTATTGTATCCCCTAGTTATTCGTTACTAGCCCGCCCACGGTAATTTTACGTCTGGGTAACGTCAGCCAGACGGGACCTACTGTTTATCGTGGGATCCGAACCACGCGCAATCGCTTTCCAACCATCCTGATCCCCCCACAGAATCACACTCCTACAGCAGCCTGCCCACACAGCCCGCAACCGAGGCAAGTCTCGGGTTAAAGGTCCGCTGCTATAGGAGCATGACCCTGCGGTTTCGATTCCGATAAATCGCTAGTCAGAAGTACCTGCACTCACACATACAACAACCAAACCCAGTACTTTTTTTATTTGAGCGTACTGTAGCGGGATTCGAACCCGCTCGACTCGAGCAGCGCGAAAGCAGGCTCACGCCGTTTACCCAGGCGCGTAACTACAGGGGGGCCTAGGGGGCCGGGCCCCCCCCAGACGTCGCTAGGCCCCCCCCCCAGAAAAAGGCGGACTTTGTAAGCTCGCTACTCGCCTCGCAAATATAGCATCAATTTATAATTATAATCTATATAAATTATAATAAATAATCTTGCCAAATATCACTCGACCATCATTTCCTTATTGGTTAAATTTTCCATTTTTCACTCAAACTTTTTTGGCAATACTCGTTGAACTTTGGGCTTGTTTATTCAAAAATTAAATCTAATCAGAATAAACATGTCCAAATTCAACTCGAAAAATTTCCAAAAAAAGTTTTCGTGACAGCTGAAAAATCTAACCGATAAAAAAACGAGGTATTGTGATATTACTGTTGATTATTGACCAAATTTGTTAAAATTTGGGCGTGGTCCAAAAAAAATTTCGCCTGCGGCGCATTTCGCCTACGGCAGCCTCTCCGCCGGCGCCGGCCCGCATCTACACGAGCCGCCACTACAAGTCACAATAACAGGCCCACCCTAGGCCACCCACAGGTTAGAGGGCTAGTTACGCCACTGCGTTTACCCACTTCGGCCACCGAGGCGGTCAATAATAATGGTAGTTATATTAAATTATATTTAGTATAAAATAAAATTTTTATCAAATATTTGTATGTATTTGTAATTTGAAAAATGGAACATCTGACGTCTATCTGTTAAAATTGTTAAATTATGATAACTTTGCACCACCCGTGTCTAGTTTTTTTGCCTCTAATTTTATATTTCGAAAAAAAATGGCATTCTAGTATAAAAATGAGCATACAAACTAAATAAAATATTAAGTATGATATAAGCAAATAGTTTAATATCCATTAAGTCAACTTACAATACAAAAAAAAAACATGTTAATCCGAAAAAATTGCAAAGAATCTAACTTAGCGCTAGACATCTGAAACTTTGTACATAGACCTAAAATTAAACTAGAAACAACTTTTTCTAATAACATTTTTTGAAATTCGGTTGGACAATGCCATTTTTCAGCATATTTTGACAAAAATGTCATTTTTGACAGATACCGAATGACAGATGGTGACAATTGAATATAAAATTTTCAGTCTAATTTGAAGCAAAAACGATTAACCTTATTTAATTTGAACTAACCTCATTAATAATAAAAAGTTCTACATGGCGCGGAGTTTAATGGTGACACCGTATATTTGAGCGAAACTTTCGTGTTTTAAAAAAAAATATTTTTTCTCTGTGAATAGCTAGAACAAATAAACATAGTGAAAACATCTATTTATAAACGAAAGCCGTTCAGGTATTCGTACGTTGGCTGCAAGGAAATATATTCTTGCAACAAGGCATATATGAACTTTTCATTAAATCTTTTAACGAAAGAAATTAAGAATTTCTTTGTCTTAATTCGAGGATGCCGTCTTTAAATCAAAGCAATAACAAAACCTTGTGTCCTTGAAGCAAATATGCATATACTTGACAGAAATAAATAAATACTTGTACGCAGTACATTTATATTCAAATTATTCTATTCAAGAATGTCATCTCTTGGACCGATGTAATATAAATCTTACTTAAAGGATTGATTCTTTAAGATAAGTACTAAAAAATAACTAGCTCTATTTTAACGTAGTGAATGAAATTAACTAAAGGCTATGCTTGGATTGGTTTAAATCTGTTATCTTAGCTTAAGTAAAGATTTCTTTTCGCTAAGATAATTACGAAAATTGCTTCCAAGGATGTACCTCTTTTCAAGGAAATATTTATTTGGACATATCGAAAGGCATGACGACCTTGTTTTAAGTTCGTTTTGCTTTAAATTAAAATATCCGTTTTATCTGTCTGTAAAAACTGTTTTTTTAGCGCTTAAAACTTCTTTAGAATTTCTAATTCGAGTTATTATAGTCAATGCCTTCATCCTGCACATAAACCAATAGAAACTCTGAACATTAATTTGGAAAATGCAGGGAACTTACGTGGTGTTCTAATACATTCTACGCTAACCCCATCCTATACAATTGCAAAAAAATCTAACCTTTTAAAATCGAGGTTTCATTTAAGGGTTAAACTTTGGAACAATTTTGAAATTAACTCTAACCTAAACAATTGGGCGTTAGAACTGCACACGATACGATATAAATACATATGAGCAAAAATGTGATGTTTTATGGTTGCTACCACGACAGCGATACCAAAGGTATAATATAATAATTGTATTTTTTTGGTTTTAGGTAGCCTGGATGCACTTCGAACAATCCGCCATCTTAACGGTCCACAATCACGTGATAACGCGTAATCCACGTATCAGTGTATCTCACGATAAGCATCGTACTTGGTTCTTGCATATAAGCAATGTGCAAGAAGAAGACAAAGGAAGATATATGTGTCAGATTAACACTGTTACTGCCAAGACACAATTTGGATATCTACATGTTGTTGGTAAGTAAAAAATTATTTTATTTCAGAGAAAAATACGTTCAAGGAACCATTAGATATTTTTGTGTAAGGATACGTACTGTGAAAAATGGCAAACAATATTTTTAAAAGAAACAATGTTAACTCTACCATGGTTGTTTACTTTAGAAACTGTGTGTCTTCTCTCTAGACTTTTAAATAAAAAAAAGGACCTGCTTGTTTACTTTTAAGAGGAAAAAACGTTGCGACTCCGGTACTTCCAAAATATTTGACGAAGGCGATAGCACTTGATCCTATATACACAGTGTGTAAAAAGTCCCGGACCGGTCAATTATTTAGAAAATGAAGCACAATATAAAAAAACTTCCGGCTTAAAAGTTGTAGGCCCTAAAAAAATGTATAAAACTAGGACACCTGCAATTATACAGGGTACCTCAAACAGTCATGGTAAACAAAACTTTGGTTTATTTAAATGGAATAACCCCTTTTTAGTCACTTTTTCTGATTCCTCTAAATATTCTAAACAACAATTATAAAACATGTCATATGGCTGAACCCATTAATTTAAGAAACAATTTGAGTTAAAGGACATAAATACAACAGGTAAGATATTACCTACATTTTGCATTTTTACAAGCAGGTACCAAAATGTTTTGCGTCAATGCCATACTAATTTCTGAAAATGTCTCTCAACGAAAGGGAACGTATAACTTTACTAATGATCAGAGGTTTTGGAGACCGACAAAGATCATTTACCGAAACAAAGCAATTTTTCAATGTAACTTTTCCAAACCGACAGCCTAGACCAAAATCGGCAACTAGTATTAAAAAAAAATTAGAGACATTACTTCGTTTTGTTCAGGATCCACATTTGTCGTTGAGAAAAGCTGCTACCCAAGTTGATGTATGTTTTAAATCAGTTGAAATTATTTTAAAAAACAGTAATTTTTACCCCTATAAAATAACTTTAGTCCAGGAATTATCAGAAGACGATTTCGAATGTAGAATGGAATTTTGCGAAGTAATGATGCAAAAACAGGAAGAAAATAACAATTTTTTTAATCAAATAGTTTTTCCGGATGCGGCAACGTTCATGTTAAACGGGAATGTCAATCGACATAATTGTCGTTACTGGGCTGATCAGAACCCACATTGGATGAGAGAAACACACCCTCAACACCCTCAGAAAGTAAATGTCTGGGACGGTATTATTGACAATAGATTAGTGGGACCTTTCTTTATAGAGGGGGATTTGAATGCAGAATATTTACTCCACATGCTGCAAAATCAAATTGTGCCAGCAATAACCAATACAGTAGGACCACTATTACGACGTACGTGGTTTCAGCAGGACGGAGCTCCTCCTCATTTTGGGCGAGGGAGAGTTTACCTAAATAATACTTTTCCTAACCGCTGGATAGGGCGAAGGGCCCCATAGAATGGCCCGCTAGGTCACCAAACTTAACGCCGCTTGATTATTTTCTCTGGGGACAACTAAAAAATAAAGTGTATGTGTCAAGACCTGCAGATCTGAACGAATTTAGAAGAAGAATTATTGAAGAATGTGAATCTATTAACCAAGAAATGTTACAAAACGTCATCGACAAATTTTATTATAACCTAGTCCATTGTCAAATTGTGGGAGGGGGACATTTTCAACATTTAGTTAAATAACGACTTACTTAAATTTATTTCTGTTCTTGTAAATTTGTTATTGATTTTACTGCTTGTATTTAGTTTTATTATTGTAGAGTAACAAAAAAAAAACAAAGTCACGGTCTCAAGTTCTAATTTGTATTGGTTACGCGTTTCACCCTAATCGGGCATCATCAGACCTTATTACTGTGGTCCACATAAAGTATTGTAATTAAATACTGTGTTGTGAAGATGTCGAGTCTATGTTTTTATATATTTTAATTACAATACTTTATGTGGACCACAGTAAGAAGGTCTAATGATGCCCGATTAGGGTAAAACGCGTAACCAATACTAAAATTAGAACTTGAGACCGTGAGTTTGTTTTTTTGAGTTACTTTACAATACTGAATTCAGGTCTCTTTGTGAACCATGGACGGATTCTTTGAATTATTTAATTTAATTGTTATTAAATTTTTGATAAAACTTACGTGGGTACATTTAGTACAATTCTTATGTTTTTTTTACAGTTTTAACGCAAAAGATTCTGGTACCAGCCTGTAAAGATGGAAAATGTAGGTAATATCTTACCTTACCTATTGTATTTGTCATTTAACTCAAATAATTATTTCTTAAACTTATACCGGAAGTTTTTTTATATTGTGCGCCATTTTCTAAATAATTGACTGGTCCGGGACTTTTTACACACTATGTATGAAGCACTACAAGTGCATATTGTCTAAGATAAAGCCTTTGCAATGCGCTAATCCAAATGTGCTATAAACATCGTAAGTTCAATAGTAATCTTTATTGAGATATGAAAAAATAAAATAAGAGATACGAGGAAGTTTAAATTAAAGCTAAGTTGCACAATCTAATGCCTATCTATCGTCAAGAAGATATTCGAAAAAACCCTAATTTGCCGTTTTTTATTTATGTTTTTTCGCCTTTAGTTGAATAGATAATTGAAAACAAATTTAACATTCTCATTGCCACTTTTTCTCTTCTATTAGACTGTGGTATTAGATTTCCATTCCGACGTATCGTCTTCGGGCCCCATCATCATTTTTTTTCAAATCCGGACCTGGGGTTTATATTTCATTTTTAAAATCACATTGCATTAGTTTGGTTAGTATGGTTAGGATTCAACATTTTACATTAACGTTTTTGTTTATTGTTTTACTGAATTTATTTCTTAGTGATCTTAAGATATCTTATGAATCTCCGTAAAACATTTTTCTATACTAATTTTAAATTCTAGGGATAAAATAATACACATTCACTATAAATTAGTATGACGATTTTATATAAGACGTTTAAAAAACATTTCGATTTATACGTTTGTATGCATCCACTTCTTCCGCTAATGCTTATAATTTTTATATGATTATTATTTTTATTTTAAACCATTAGAAAGCAACAATAAGCTAAAATTAGATAAAAAATTATTTTCTCTTTTAAAAAATTTAAAAATTGCTACTTTGCTGTCTAATCCCAGGACGCTTAAATAAAATCAACTTCTTCATCGTAGCTTGGCCATAAAAGGAAAACAAATAAATAATGGCGAATTTTGATAAGTGGCAGTCTGAAATTATCTATTTCAAGATTCTTGTGAGGTGCTACAGGTTGATCTTTTAAGAATCTAAAATGGAATTTTCCACTGGGAAAAAAGTGATATGATAAAGGTTTATTACAGATGTAACAGAAACTAAGTAACAGCTTCGCCGGAAAGACTTTTCAAAAACTGGATAGAAACATACGCAAACACGGTAGATTTGAAAAGCCCAGAAAAAAATATGGTAGCCGTATAACAGAAGCACAATGTTTTACGCCAGGTCTGTATTTAAAAGTTTGACTGGCTTTTTTTTAAAACCCTGTAAACTTTGTTTTTAATTCGTTCCTTTCTATAAAGTAAGCTCAATCTTATTTAGGGTATGGTATTATTTTAGGTAGACAACAACCCTTCCACGTTCATAAGGCAAATTTCTGCAGAATCTAACTTGCCAACCCTAAATCATGTTAAAGCTTGGAGAATTTTAAAAAATAATGGTTTAAACCCTTACAAATTTTTTCATGCGTTGCCAGAAGGAGATGCTCAGAGGCGGTTAGATTTTTTTACTGGCTACAGAATCACATTGACGATGATAATAACTTTCTTAGGTCTATAATCTGGAGCGACGAAGCTAAGTTTAGCAATTGTGGTATATTTAATAGAAATAATGAGCGCATATGGGCTGCAGAAAATCCTAGGTGTAATAGAGAAATACATATACAAGTACATCATCAATGTTTGGGCATGGATGTTTGGAGACAAAATTTTTGGACCTATTTTTTTTTAGCAGACAAACTAAGGGGGACCGAATATCTTTTCCTATAGCTCCACCCATTTGCAAGACTTCTTAGCTGAGATCCCGCTTGCCAGATTACCAGCCGTTTGGTTTCAACAAGACGGTGTCCCAATTCATGGAACAAGGGAGATTAGGGAGTTTTTAAATGAATTCCCGAGCAAATGGATAGGAAATGGAAGTAGAATGGCCTACGAGATTTCCAGATTTGACACCTTTAGACTTTTTTATGGGGGCTCAAAAGAATAAGATTTATAATCATTACATTAAATTATTTATTTATTTATTTATTTATTTCCATATAGACATATACATATACATGTTTTGGAATTGTCAAGAAAAAAGGTTTAGTGAGAATAGAACAGTAACAATAAGTGAATTGTAGAATATTCGTTAACAAATTAGATATAGAATATTCCTTTAGATGATAGAATGGATTAGCTATTAGTTTATTCTTAAGTTGTCTCACAAAACCTCTATGTGAGTGGGTGGCTTTTATATCAGCTAGCAGGTGGTTGAAGATCCTAAGTGAGATTATTTCAGGGCTCTCCTGTATTTGAGTCAGTCTAGCATTAGGGATGTAAAGGTTTTTGGAGATTCGTGTGACATATGTATTAGCATCGCTGCATCTGATAAAGCTTTTCAGGTTTTTATGGACGTAGAAAGCACATTGGAGGATATAGAGATTAATGATGGTGAGGATTCTCTTTTCTTTGAATATCTGGCGGCATGAGAAAAGGATAGGGAGTCGAAACATGGTTCTGATGATCCTTTTCTGCAGGATGAGTACTTTGTTAATTTGACTGGAATTTCCCCATGCATGCACTCCATATGTTAGTATAGAACATATTGATGAGTGTTAGTAGGTCCTGAGTGTGGTTTGATCAACATGATCCCTCAAGAGCAGGATTGCATAGTTCTTACTTGCAAGTTTCCTGCACAATTCTTCAATGTGGTCATTCCATGAGAGGTGTTGGTCAATAGTTACTCCGAAGAATTTGACATATTCTTGCTGCTTCAATGACCCGTTACCCCTAATCAGCAGGCTTTTATCTTGAATAACTCTGAGGGGGATATTAACCACAAAATTTGTCTTAAGGTTGTTAAGATGAAGTCCATTTCCCTCACACCATCTGGCTATAGCTCGTACACATTTATTTGTCTTGGTGCACAATGTTTCGTAATCGCTGGCATCTACTATAGCCGAGGTGTCATCTGCAAACAAGGTTATATAGTGGTAGGTAATTAATGAATAGCAGAAAAGCGATAGGGCCTAGGATGCTATCTTGTGGAACTCCAGTTTGAACGCTCAACCAATCAGATAGGGTTGGGGCCTCTTCATTTCTTAATTTGACTGCTTGTGTTCGCTCTGTTAAGTAAGTCTCAATCCATTGATGTGCTGGACCTCTTATTCCATAGGTATAGAGTTTATTTAGGAGAATTTTGTGGTTGATGGTGTCAAAAGCTTTAGTAAGGTCAAAAAATACTCCCACAGATTTAAGTTTCTTGTTAAAGTTGTCGAGAATTTTCAAGTAGAATGACAGAATGGTATCTATCGTTGATCTTCCAGTAACAAATCCAAACTGTCTTGAAGTAAGGAATTTAAAGGACTCAAGGAAGTTAACAAGCCTTAGCTGAAATGCTTTTTCGAATATCTTGGAGAAAACAGATAGTAGTGCTACAGGCCTGTAGTTCTTGATATCTCCAGTTTCACCCTTTTTATGTACAGGCACCACTATTGACCTTTTTAGTTCATCTGGAAAGTATCCATGTTCAAGTGATAAGTTAAGCAAGTATGTAATCGGTTCGAGGATTTCATTGCCACATGCACCAAGCAGTACACACGGAACTTCATCCACTTCACAAGATCTCTTGTGGGTAACCATTTTTATGATGTTTGAGACCTTATTTTCAGTCAGTGGCACGAGAAATATAGATGGATATATTTTGTTTGTTGTTGGTGCAATTAATGTTGGGCTCTTGCTCTAGGTAGAATTCTGAGAGAGCCGGCTTATGGAGTCAATAAAATATTTATTGAAAGCATTTAAGAGATCATTTGGTCCTTTGATTACATTACATACAATTGCATGAATACATCAGAAGAATTTCGAGCGAGGATTATTGAAGGATTTAGGTCAATAAGGAGAAGGTCGGTAAAAACTCCACTGAAAAAGTAGAACAAAATTTATCGATGAATACGTGCAAACAGAAATCTATTTAAACATCTTAGATAAAGTTGTTTTTATTTTTTTTAGTAAATGTGCACCCAACATTATTTTCCTATTATTTCTAGAATTTAAATTAATTCAAAACATTATTATGGGTGTTTGTATTCTATCCACTCTTCAAATTATGTACGCTAGTTAAAGGTCGGATAGCAACGGATTTGCTGTATTTGGATGGGCAGCTATTGTTTCAGAAATAATTATGTACGAAAATTCGGTGATCGTGAAAGGGTTTAGAGCCCAGTAACTAACGATCACCCCCGAATGAACTAACAAATTTGTTCTAGGAAGCAGAGTCATACTGAGCAAGACAAGAAACGATAATACTTAAACCTTATGTCTCAGCCGCGCTAACTTATGAGCCAAGATAATGTCCTCCGTAATTGGATTGTTTCATATTGAAGCCATTAAGATCAATATCCAAATATAATGAAATTATAAGAATCTAATATCACTAAATCAAATTTAGTATACGAATGTATTGGCTAATAAGCAAATAATAATTTTGTTCTATTTAACGGTGTAGCAAAAAAGATTGATGTTTAGGTGGGCATTTCACATTACGACGGATATAGAGTAAATATGACACAATTTGGCCACATCGCATTAGATCCGTTAGAACGAGAACGAGAACCCATTCCCTGTTTTGCATGTTTATTTACATACAAAGCGACGTTGCTCGGCGAGAGGAACATTTTGTAATCTGTTGTTGTTTTTTTTGTAAAAAAACATAAAAAATGCCACGGCAGTGTCAAGTTAGCATGACATTGAGCTATTTAATCGCAGAAGTTATGTTTTACAAATAAGTATGGTTATAATTAATTTTATAGAATTCATCAGAGTACTGGGGTATAAAAATAACACAAAATGCATTTTGCAGATTTGATGTTATATAAATATTTCCTAAGGTTTATAAGATAATAGTTAATAGACAACTTTTCGAAGTCTCATAGGAAAATTTCTTCTTCTCTCTGGATACAACTTCATCATAATTTCACCGCTTTTAAGATTATATTCCATATATGGATAATCGCCCGCTGCCACTGGTATAAGGAGTACTTTAATTTTTGGGCATCTGTTACTAGTCCTTGTCGCACCAGTGGTGCAGGGTATACATTTTCGATGTAAATGCAGGGTATCTTGGTAACTAAATAGTAAAGATAGAGACTTGCGGTTTTTACATTACCGCTACTTTTTCGTGAAACAAAAGATGCCGTAAACAGGATTGTCATAGCTTTCCTAGTCTTCAAGCTAAACTACGGGGTGTTTTCGAAAATGTTTGCTTTTTGACCACCTTCTAAGAGAGTTCTTCAAACAGGATTCAGTGGCGTACTTACTTTTTTCCTGAGAGTCTTACTTTCTGAGATTTGAAGCAAACATATGATTTTTTAAATGGGATACCCTGTATTTCTTTTCTTATTTGATTAGGCTAATCTTAAGCTTTTCAAAAATGTATAATAGTTGATAGTTGCTATTAACAATAAACGCAAAAAATTTAGAAGATTAGGGTAGTATTGGCCAAGAAATACTGAAACAAACAAAAGAATATCTATTATGACTATAACGTTTTGTTAAAAAGCATGTTACTATTTTATAAAAGGAAAAAAAAATGGCGAAAATGTAGTATTTCCCACATTTCTACCTGCATGAATCTTTTCTGTCATTTCTAGTTTGGTTGCCATAGAGACTAACTTACTTTTTTAAATAGAACATCCTGCATATGATTGCATATTTGAATTCTACTGGGAAAACTCTGAATTTTTTGTATTTCAAATTTCTATTCCTTTAAGATTGTAACACACTTTATAATAACAAAATATATAGCCTAGAAAATTGAACAACTTAACATCGGAATAATAAACAAGTGAAACCTTTTCAGTGGATCAGGTGTTCCAAATGACCAGCAATTTCTGCTAAGCAGAGCGCCAGTCGATCCCTGAACCCATCTAAAACTTTTATAAGGAAGTCCCCTGGAATTGCCTGAATTTTAGCACTAATTCTGACTTTTAAACATTCTTTGGACGGTTAAGGCAGTTTTTGTTCTTTAAGTGTCCCCACAAAAAGAAGTCGAGCGGGGTTAAGTCCGGGGATCGCGCTGGCCCGTCAATAGCACCTCTTCTTCCTATCCAAAGTCCTGGAAATTGTTCGCTTATGTATTGTCTAACATTTGCCGCATAATGCGCCGGTGCTCCATCTTGTTGGAATCATATCTGTTCGTTTATGCCATTATTTACACCCGGTAAACCCATTCTGCAAGAAAGAATTATGTGATTCCTGAGGAGGTTCAGATATTTCTCGCCATTCAAATTTACCAATTTCAATGCCGTTTAAATGGAAAGGAGCTTCATCCGAGAAAATTATATTTGTTGCGAAGTTATTATCGTTATTGCATCTATCCATCATAAGCTCACAAAATTTAGCTCTTCTATTAAAATCGTCCTCGCTTAACTCGTGCACCAACTTCTGAGTAGGGATGCAACTTCTCCTGCTTAAACAGATTTTTCACTGACTGATGAGATACATTAAAATCCATTGCCATTGGCCTGGATGATTGCGTTGGATTTTCATGCATTGAGAGCATGATATCCAAAGCTTTGTCTCCCCCGGTTGCTGTTTTAGGTCGACCTGATCTAACAGCTTCTCTAACACTGCCTGTTTCTCAAAATTTCTTTGCCACTCGACACACCGTTGACTGATTTATTGGAGGCCTATTTGGATATAATTCATTAAAAAGTTGACAAATCTGAGGATAAAATTATGGCTATATCACCGACCACACCATGCAGAAAGAAAACATGAAAGATCGTATTTGACAAGCATGTAATTTAGTAACTCTTCAATGTTAAATCGCGTGCGCTACTCATGTCAGATACGATATGATAAGGCACAACACTGCAGGATTAATCCCTTATGTCGCTCCGCAAGCGGTGCGTGTGCGCAGGGAACGATTCATGTTGGTCTTGAATCTTTGAAGATTATACTCGTTGGGGAACACAGCCTTAGGGAGATCGTTCCAGAGTGATGACGTTTTCCAGATAAAAGGATTTTTAAACAGTGTCGTACGTGGGACACTAACCTGAACCACGTATGGGTGGGCTGCAGTGGTCGTCGCGTATTTCTACCATGCACCGCTCTGGATGGAATCAAGCGGGCAACCTCAGTTGAGCACTTGCCATGAATATATTTGTAAAGTAGACTCAAGTCTACAACCTGCCTTCGATGTTCTAGGCTTTCCAGATTGTGTGTCAGATCATGGTCACCGGTCAAGCGAATGACTCTTTTTTGAATGGCTGTCAGCAATCTTAGGGTATGTTTAGAAGCAGAGCCCCAAATATATTAACAGTACTCAAGCGATGGTCGAATTTTTTGCTTTATAGATCATGAATAGTTGTTTGGGTGTATAGAGGTTCTTAGTTCGGAAAAGTATACCAAGCTTCTGCGAGGCTGCCTTAGCAATGGCCGCAGCGTGACTATGCCAAGACATATGACTATCCATATTGGCGCCCAATAAATTAATTTATGCAGCCAAGAGAATCGAGCATCCCGCCATGACTATATCCGGTTTTTCAACATTAACGTTTTTAGAAAAAACTGCCACCTGAGTTTTTTTATCGGTAAATTGTACTTGGTTACAGGCAGTTTAAGACAGAGTTTATTTCAGGCCTTTGTTTAAAGAGATGTGCATTGGCAGTCGAGGTTCGAGCATTCAAAGTAAAAGATTAAACGTAAAAAGTGTGCTGTCATCAGCGAAGCTATATATTGGATTTTTAGTTTTTTTTTAAAGGCCGTTAATATATAGTATAAAGAGGGTGGGCGACAATATAGAACCCTGAGGGACTTCAACATTGATGTTAAATGTGTCGGAAAGAAATCCGTCCATCGCCACTCGTAGAGAACGGTCTTTAAGATAGCTTGAGAGTCATGAACAGAATAGAACTGGCATTCCTTATGCTCTAACTTTATTTAGGAGCCCCTCATGTCATACTCTTTCAAAGGCCTTGGAAATGTGAGTGCTAACATAAGCGAGAAGGTCTCCTGTTGATCTAGACTTACGGAACCATACTGGCGGTCACTAATAATGTTGGAGCCCTCCAGGTACTTTAATAATTTCTCGTTGATAGGGTTCTCCATAACTTTTGATATAACCGAATTAGGTATAGGCTGAAGTCGCGCAGTATTCCAGCAAGACGCAGATGGAGGTCATTTCGAGTATCTTTTAAATCGTCGTCAGAAATTCGTGACTAAATGTAACAAATTATTGAAGAAAATAAACACCTTTCCATTTGACGTCTTAAATTTGTCACCAGCCAGATAAAATCTGGAGTGGGAATAAATGTCAAAAATGTTGTAAAATTTGTCCCGCAACCTCTCTATTGGCTTCCTAAAATTGAAATACAATATCTCCAGCATTCGCATTGTAACACCTTAAAATCCTTATCTTGTGTATTAAAAAATTACCTCCAATAACACTAAATTACACCTAAAAGTTCATTTCTGCATTGAAACTAGACACCATCTTCCAGGGTCTGCAGCTCCGTTTGGAAGCCTTTGCGGACCTATGATATTATGAACTTTTTTCCATATGTATTTATTTATGTAATATCACATCTTAAAATTTGTCATCGTCATTTCCGGACCCCCTGTATATTAAAAAAGTTCTTGCTATTTTTGCTTTTCAATTTAAATCTACTTTAGTGGAATGACTTTCAATATATTTTTAGGTAGGTAAGTTGTAACTGTCATGCGTGCACTTAAATGACTCTATGTCCAAATGAAACAGCGGATCTGTCTAAAAACAGCCAGGCGGGCCATATTTCGTGATTAGTTCTTTGGGAAAACGAAAGGAAATTAACTTTTTAATCAATGCAAATTTAAACATGGCGTTTCTGAAATAGGAGCATATGTCCATTTTTTCAATTTTCGTGTTAGTTTATTTCTTTTCATGTCAGGCGTTTTCGTGCAGAATTGATTAGCTCCCAGAAAAATACTCTAAATAATGTTTGTCGCCAATGAATATTAAATTTTAACGGTTGCAGGATACTTCTTATACTGGGTGTCAAAAAATTATTCAACTACACATTCAACTATTTTAAAAACTACTGATTCTTATGAGTATTAATAAATTGACATAGTTAAAAACGGCGCACTTGAAAGCATAAAATACTTTTTGTAGCTTTACAGGGCGAATTAGAAAAGAAGTCAAGTTTTTTATTTTAAACGGGACACACTTTATATATTGGTTAATTGTATTTCAATTATACACATACCGTGCGAGCAAATAGTAGAGCTTAATACCTGTTGGGTTCAGTAAATACCAACATTATCAATCAGTCAATTATTTCGTTATCTTTAACAGTCGTTACAATACGTAATTTGATTCATCGTTAATTTATCCAATTCCTTGAATAATGCACGTAATGGTGTTTACGGGATCTTGAGGAGTCTTGACACCAAAAAAGTTTCTGGTTCTGACGATATTCCAGTCATCGTAATTAAGACAAGCGCTGACGAATTGACATTGGTATTTTGTACGTTTTTTAACTTATCATACAAAAAAAAATATTTCCTTCTTGCTAAAAAACTGCGTGAGTCCAGCCCATATCCAAAAAAGGCAAGAAGACCGTGTAAATAATTATGGTCCAGTCGCATTGCTTTGGGTTATATCCAAAGTTATGGAGAACGCTATCATCGAAAAATTATTACAGTACCTGGAAAGCTTCAACATTATTAGTGACCGCCAGTATGGATTCCGTAAGTCTTGATCAACAAGAGACCTTCTCGCTTATGTTACTTACATTTGGAATAACGTAATGGAACATCTTTGGGAGTCTCGGGCGGTAGCACTGGACATTTCCAAGGCCTTTGAACGAGTATGATATGAGGGCTCCTAACTTAAATGAGGGCATACGGAATGCCGGTTCAATTTTGTTAATGACTGTCAAGCTTTCTTAAAGACTGTTCAGATCTCCTTTAGACACATTAAACATCACCGCCGGAGTCCCTCAAGGTTCTATATTGTCACCCACCCTCTTATTACTATACATTAACGACCTTTTGGAAAAAACTAAAAATCCTGTATATAGCTTCGCTGATGACAGCACACTTGTTTTATCTCTTACTTTAGATGCTCGGACATCGGCTGCGAGTGCACATCTCTATAGGCAACACGAGGTCTCACATTTCAACAAAGGCCTGGAAGAAATTTTGTCTTGGAGTGACAGTCACCAAGTAGAACTTAATGCTAAAAAAACCCAGGCGGTAGTTTTTTCTAAAAAATTAATGTTCAGAAATCGGATATAGTCATGGTGGGACACCCTATTCCCTTGGCATCCTCAATTCATTTATTGGGCGTCAATTTTGATAGTAAGATGTCTTGGCATAGTCACGTTGCGGACATTACTAAGGCAGCCTCGCAGAAGCTTGGAATACTTTTCCGAACTAAGAATCTCTATTATACAGCCCAACAACTTTTGATGCTTTATAAAGCAAAAATTCGACCATCACCGGAGTACTGTTCGCACATTTGGGGCTCTACTCCTAAACATACCCTGAGATTGCTAGATTCCATTCGCTTGATCGGTGACCATGATCTGACGAACAATCTGGAAAGCCTTCAACATCGAAGACAGGTTGGCGACCTGAGTGTATTTTGTAACTATTTCCATGGCAAGTGTTCAAATGAGGTTGCCCGCTTGATCCCACTTAGAGCGGTGCATGGTAGAAATATACATGCCGGTCACTGTAGCCCACTCGTACGTCGTTCAGTTTAGTGTCCCTCGAACGACACTGTTTAAAAATTCATTCATTTGGAGAATATTATCACTCTGAAACGACCTCCCTGAGGCCGTGTCTCCTAACGAGTATAATCTCCAAAGATTTAAGACCAACGTGAATCGTTTCCTGTGCATACGCACCGCTTGCAGAGCGCCATAAAGGATTAACCCTGCAATGCTCTGCCTGCCTTGAAAAAAAAAAGAAAATTAAAAACAAAAAAACACAAGAAATTCATGCTTGAAGCGAATTTTCGACACGGGGTTAGAGTAAATAGTGAGTGGCAATACAATCAGCGTGTCTGTCGCGAAAATTTTCCTAATGTCGCTTTTGCTGCTGGTGATCTTTATCGTTGCCTGAGAAGAACCGTGGCTCAGTTTAGGGAAACAGGTTCTATGCAACAAAAAAGGAGCTGAAAGACCGTATATTAGAATAGAAGAACTTGTTGCAAACGTTCGTGAAATAATGCAAAATACTCCAACTAAATGTGTAAGACGCCTGTCGCAAGATCTTGTGGAAGATGTGGGACTATTCTTAAAAAACAGTTAGTTTTGTTTCCTTATAAAGTGCAAGTATTTCAAGAAATACGAGCTGCAAATTTTGAAAGAAGCAGGAATTACTGTCAGTGGTTTACCCAAAATTTATTGGAAAGAAATTATTTATTAGACCTGACATTTTTTTCTGATGAAGCCTGGTTCCACCTCACCCATTATGTGAATTCTCAGAATATACACATGTGGAGTAATGAAAATCGTAATCCACATTGCACCCTCAAAAGTTTGATGTCTGGTTGACTGTTTCCCGAAGAATAATTGTTGGTCCTGTGTAATTTCTTCTTTCTATTTGTGTGTTTCCTGTTTTCCTAAGGGCAAATAGACACAATGTGCACTACTGGTCATCGGAAAATCCCCACTGGATAAGAACATCCCTGGTCAACTAATGTTTGGTGTAGGTGGTAAAATCGGGAATAAAGGTATTGGTCCGCATATCTTTGAACAACATTTAAATAGAAAAGTGTACATATCTAAAGGTTTCATTCTTCTAAGTACCTCCCTCACCCATATCTCTAGCTTAGCTTCGTTTTTATAGGCAGCACCAATATCTCACAGCCGTGCATCATTGTGAGTCTGATTACTTTTCTGTATGTTCTAAGTTCTAATCTTTGCTGCTCTTGATAAGTCTTTAGTTCTTTTATGAGCCTGTTCAGAGCTTGCTCTCCTTTATTATGCGCCTTTCTACTATTTCTCACTATTGCTTGTTAGAACTATTCAACCCTTCGAAGGAATATTCAGTTGTTTTTTCCATAATCTCGGCTTATCTTATGTCAGTGTACTTTGTTTTTTGCTCATGTACTATCAATTCATATTTTTGATACTTTTTCCATTAAAGTTTTGATTTGGTAATTATGGCTACGACATTTGCGTACGCTACTATTTGATGTTTTCGGTGGTAGATTAGATCAATTCCTACCTACTGCTTTCACAAACTGGTCACTTGGTTTTAACCAGTCCCATAAACTCAGACACACACACACACACATACGCTTTCACAAAATTAAAGAGCACTACTGGTAGGTGGTTAACCCTGTTTCCAGCCTACTCTTTCTTTAAAGCGGCACGAAAGGACTTCTTTGTCATCACTTTTGATGAACGTCAACGTCATCCTTGCCAGATCACTTTCTTTCTTTGGGATTGCCATATTCTACAAATTTTCTTCATGTAGGGCATAAACAAGCGGGAGTTGTGATGGTTGCGACACTGGATACATTCTTCATTAACTGAAAATTTGACACGTACACAGTTAAAAATTTTGCCGGTGTGAAACGATGTTCCTAAACGGTGTACGAAATTTAAACCAAATGGTGTTAAATTTAACACCGCATCAGTTGGTTAAAAGTAAAAACGTAATTTACCACCATGCGGTGTAAATATTTTAAGTTCACACTGAAAAGAAATTTGATTTCACCCCCTTATACGAGTTAAATAGAATAATTATATGGAGAGAAAATGAAGTTGTCACATTGCTGGTTTTTTCCTTGATACTTTTTAATACAAGGAAATTGGTGGATTATTAATTATTTATTTCGCGCTACTGTACCATTAAAATGTTTGATTTTATAGTTATGTTGCATAACAATAATAAAAGAAAATGTTTCCAGTAAATTTAGTGTTTTAAAAACTAATCACAAAGAATTGTCAACTACTCTTTGGTGTTGTTTCAATTAAAATATATTATTGGCAACGTCGCAATCTTCTCTCCTGTCTCTGAGTGGATTGAGTAGAGCAGCACGAGCGGGAAGAATGTGCGGTGCGCCTTGCCCATCTACGTCGTTCTGTTTTAACGTGTTTAATTCCATTCCATGCGGACTTGTTTAAGTGTTCTGTGTTCTGTCCATTGTTTGAGAAAAAATGAGTGTTTTTATTAAAGTTGAATATAACAACATACAAAAATATATTTCATTAAACAGGGAGGAAGCAACCTATCATGAATTTATTACTCAAGGTGAGTTGATATGATTTTATTTATACAGGTACCTACTACCTAGGTACAGTTAATAATTTTTTGGTTTATGTTTTATTATTACTAGGTATAGATATATAGGTACCTAAAGCACCTATATTTTTTTTCTTTTTTAAAATAACTACCGCCTAAACCACAGGGCATATTTTTCTTGCGGAATATATGGGGAATTTTAAACTATTTTTCTGGTGTTAATTATACTCCATTTGAAGTGTAAAAAAAAAGTAGCCTTTTCTGTTATCATTTTTGTGGCGTTGTTCAGTTAGTTTTAGAAGGTTTTTACCTACACCCATTAGACATTAGGTACTAAATGTGTACAATGTTTTAAAGAACTTAAGTAATATAATTAGGTACTTATTTGATTATATTGGCCAACTTTTCAGTTTTTTTTTCATTTGTAGCACTAAAAAAATTCTTGCAAGAACCACCAGATAGTATTGAGTTTTTTAAAGTTTCTGACAATGCAGGCTGCCTGATTGAACCTGAAGATTTCAAAACTTTTATACAAGAGGTTGAAAAGGGATTTTTATTCAGATTGCTGGATTTGCGATCAGACTATAATAGAGAACCTGCAATAACTGGATGTTTAAAAGGTAATTACATATATTTTTGTATTATCATCTTTCGAACAACTATGGTTTTAGCTCGGGTTTTAGTTAGGTTAGTTCCCGTAAGTTTCCCTTAAATGTTATTAAAAATAATGTAATAAATTTTACTAAGGCCAATTCAAAATGGTACCTACCTAGGTACTTGTTTGTCATTAAAAGCCTTGTTTAAGTTTTGTATATAAATTGTATATCGTTGCAAAATATAGTACAGCATTATGATGCTCATCAATAAAATTTGATTGATTAAATATTTTTTTAGAGCGAAATGTACAAAGATCTTAAAAGTCACCAATGTTGTCTTTTTGCATCAAGCCCACAACATGGTATATTATATTGACTATATTGGATACCAAAACACAGTTACGATTTTTTAAACAAGTTTTTGTGCTATTTTGTACCTATTTTTGTTATAAAATATTTTTGTAATAAAATAAAGTAAGTCTTGTTTAACAGTTTTTTTTTTACAAATCTCAGATTAGTACCACTGGGGTGGGATACTTATTAGAAATAAAGTTTGAGATTCAGAAAAAAATGGAATTTTCAAGCATTTTACACTTTCTTCTTAATAATTTAATGGAAAAACTAGTAGGTACCTAGGTACTTAGTTATAAAGTACCGATCAAGATTTTTTATTTCATTTTCGTAAAATATTTTTCAAAAATAAAATAGATACCATTTTCATGATAAGATTTAAATCGCTTTTGGTGTAGAATGACTTTTTTATGGAGTAAAGTTGAGTCTCTGGTAAATTTAATTTAACACTATATGGTGTGAAACATGGTTTTTTATGGTGTAAATTTGACCCACTATCAAGTTTTTAATAACACTATATAGTGTTAAACATCATATAATTTGGTGTAGAATGACTCTTTTATTGAGTAAAATTGAGTCCCTGGTAAGTTAAATTTAACACTGTATATGGTGTGAAACATGGTTTTTTATGGTGTAAATTTCACCCCTTATTAAACATTTATAATAACACTATATAGTGTTAAACATAACAAAATTTGGTGTAGAATTGTTTTTTTATGGAGTAAAGTTGATTCCCTGTTAACACCAAATAGTTGTTAAAACGAATGCATCATGGTGTAAAAGTTACTACATTTTGATTAAATTAGTAGTCTATTTTAATCCCATCTAGGTGTAAGTTTTACTTTTCTGTAGGTGTACGAGTTTAACACCATTTAACACCGTTTTGGTTTGTATCGATATAGACCACTTTTGGTGTTCATTTGGTGTTAAAATAGTCACGAAATTTTAAACAGTGTATACACTTTAGTGCCAAAGTTTTTTTTATAAAAGTAAATGTACTAAAATATTTCTTTCTTTATGATCTTTAATATTGTTTGCAAGTAGTAATCAAAATTCGATTTTTCTTGATAAACAGTGTCCCATAAAAAAATATATTTAAGTTAATTGCCATGTATTCTATTTATTTTATTTAATAAAAGTGCATCAAAATTAAATGCGACAATGACCAGGATTTACTACAATAAGATAGTTTGTATGACCTTAACTTATTTCATTCCTTTTTGCAACAATAATTTTTTTCAAAACCCAATTATACGAATTTTCTTATGTCGAACATTTTGCCTGTCAATGCAGACCTGCAACGGGTAGACTTTGTTAAAAATAAGCTTTTGTTAACGAATATTAAATTATCCTAGTATAATTAGATTGGCTTTATTTAATTGTGCTTATGCAATTAAAGACGTAAATAAAAACTAATTAGGAATACTGTACGCTTCGTCTAATATTGAAATAAAAGTAAGTCACTCAAAATTGTTTTTGTATTATTTTAGTAAATTGGAACTTACGTGATCGTCATCAATATCTCAAAATAAATAACACGGCCTTCCAAAATTAAAATAGGCCATCCAATCTAGAACCTATATAAACCAATAATAAAATTAAATAATATGCAAAATAAGACTACATATATTTTAACTAGTTCTACAGGGGATGAGGCAAGGTTAAATAATACAAACGCATGGTTTTAATGTTGTAAAACATTGGCTTGACTATTTGAAATTGTCACTTAATATCCAAAAACTAATTATATTGCTTTCTCCATAACAAACTCGAATCAACCAACCTTTAACAGTCTAGATTATCACGATAATGATAATAATAATTTAAATAACGAGATAAGAGAGGTTAGGAGGCTTAAGTATTTGGGAAGTATAATCGATCACTACCTCAGGTGGAAGGATCATATTGAATATCTTACATCGAAAATTCCAAAATTAATATACATTTTACAGTATACGAGAATTTCTGAACACTACATTAATAAAATTATATTGGATGGCGCCAATAAAAGTAACTTGCAATCCAAAATTATGTTTTAAAAATTGCTTTTAACAAAAATATGTTAACCCGACAAATCAACTCTACAGGGTGAATTTTTAAAGTGTTACAACAAGGCCATATCTCGAGAGCGGTTTTAAATATTTTCATGAATTCTTGGTAATAGGGATATGGGGGACATATTTAACCTTTTTTTTTTTTACGATAAGGCACAGCACTGCAGGATAAATTCTTTATGGTGCTCTGGGAGCGGTGTTTGTGCGCAGGAAATGATTCACGTTGGTCTTGAATCTTTGGAGATTATACTCGTTGGGGAATACAATCTCAGGGAGGTCGTTCCAGAGTGATGACGTTCTCCAGATGAAAGAATTTTGAAACAGTGTCGTTCGAGGGACACTAAGCTGAACCACATACTGGTGGGCTGCAGTGGCTCGTCGTGTATTTCTACCATGCACCGCTCTGGGTGGTATCAAGCGAAAACCTCAGTTGAACACTTGCCATGAAAATATTTATAAAATAGACTCAAGTCGCCAACCCGCCTTCGATGTTCAAGGCTTTCCAGGTTGTTTGTCAGCCTATGGTCACCGATCAAGCGAATGGCTCTTTTTTGAATGGATTCTAGCAATCTCAGGGTATGTTTAGGGACAGAGCCCCAAATATGCGAACAGTACTCCAGCGATGGTCGAATTTCGGCTTTACAGAACATCAAAAGTTGTTGGGGGTGTATAGAGGTTTTTAGTTCAAAATAGTACTCCAAGCTTAGGATTTTTAGTTTTTTCCAAAATATCGTTAATGTATAGGAAGAAAAGGGTGGGCGACAATATAGAGCGTTGAGGGACTCCAGCGTTGAGGCTAAATGTTTCTAAAAGAAATCCGTCCATCGCTACTCGTAGTGAATGGTCTTTAAGAAAGCTCCACAGCCATGAACAAAATTGAACCGGCATTCCGTATGCTCTCACTTCAGTTAGGAGCCCCTCATGCCATACTCGGTCAAAAGCCTTGGAAATGTCCAGTGCTACCGCCCGGGACTCCCCATGATGTTCTATTGCGTTGTTCCAAGCGTGAGTAACATAAGCGAGAAGGTCTGCTGTTGATCTAGACTTACGGAATCCATACTGGCGGTCACTAACTACCTTCCAGGTATTTTAATAATTTTTTGTTGATAGCCTTCTCCAATAACTTTTGATATAACTGAAAGCCATGCGACTGCACGATAGTTGTTTGGCAAGGTCTTCTTGCCCTTTTTGGGTATGGGCTGGACTCGCGCAGTTTTCCAGCAAGAAGGAAATATTTCTTTTTTGTAGGATAAGTTAAAAAGCCTACAAAATACCGGTGTCAGTTCGTCAGCGCACGTCTTAATTACAATGACTGGAATATCGTCAGGACCAGAAGCCTTTTTAGTGTTAAGACTCCTCAAGATTCGTTGAACATGGCGGTGGCGGAAAACAATCTCGGGCAATCTCGAGCCTACAGGGGGAATGTTCGGTAGAGTACTGCCCTAAAAATTAACCGTTGAATGTGAAGAGAATAGTTCAGCCAGTAAGTTTGCTTTTTCCTGTACTTTGGTCGCAATGGTGCCATCAGAACGTGTTAGAGGTGGAATGGTTGACTTGGTAAAGTTTTGACTGACGGCCTTAGCTACCGACCAAAATGATCTTGAGCCGTTGGGACATTCAAGAAGTTTGTCTTTGATCCTCTGGTTGTGTGCTTCTTTGCTTTGGTTTATTGGTTGCTTGCATTGGTTTCGAGCGTTGACAAAGATGGTGATTTTCGGCGGTAGAATTTTTACGCCATTGTCGGTAGATATAATTTTTTGATTTAACAGCTCGTTGGCAATTTTTGGTAAACCAAGGCTTGCCGTTGTAAGGGCACTTTTTTGAGAAAGGGATGAAGGCTTCCATGCCAGTAAGGATAACCTCTGATATTTCTGTTGCACAGATGGATGGATCATCAGAGGTAAAATAAACATCCCGCCAAGAAAAGGTTCGAAAATAATCCTTTAGGTCATCCCACTTAGCTGATGTATAATGCCAGACCTTGCGTGGTTTAGGAAGCTGTTCGGCACTAATTGGTAGTTTGTTTAGTACCGAAATAAGGTTATGGTCAGACGTTCCTAACGGCGGCTTCACGGTGACAGTCGGGGTTTGAAGTTAAGAAAAGGTCCAACAAACTAGCAAAATCGCCATCTCGGTCTGGAATCCGAGTTGGTTCACCCACCAGCTGGGTGAGGCCAGAGCTGATGGCAAAGGATTCGGCTTCGCGACCTTGCTCGTCGGTAATTTTCTTACATTTTATCCCTTTCTCAGTTTTAAGGGATGAGGGGCAAGTTTGAAATTGTATATGAGATGAATTTTGCTTGCTACTTATGGAACCAAATCTTGATTGATTTAAAAACATAAATAAAGTTTACTAATAAATCAAGTTCCCTAATTTCGAAATTAATATGCGTTTGCATAGAAATGCGTAATGTTTACTTAGAAGTGTCAGTTGACAAATTTTGAAAAATCGCTGTAATGATGCCAAAACCCAAGCTATCTACTTTTCAAGAGCTAGAAGCAAATTTCCACAAACCAGACTGAAAGTTAAAAACACCAGTCTAACCTGGGGTGAGAAAGTTAAATATCTGTGTCTGAGCTTCGATAAGCGGCTGGCTTGGACCGACAACGCAGACCAACTTTTGAAAAAAGCAAATGGTTAACTCAGCGCCATCTACTCTCTCATCAACAGTAGAAGTAGACTATACTTACGGACAAAGACATTACTTTACAGGACAATTCTTTGGCCAGTTCTGCTTTATGGTGTCGCCTCCTGGTGCACCGTAAATAAGTCAACTTTCCGCAAATATCAAACTTTTCAAAACAAAGTCCTGAGAGTCATGACGAGTGATCCACGCTTTACGATGGTGTATACTCTACATAATGACTTACAAATGCCGACAATCACTGAACATATAGACAAACTCATTATCGATTACTACAAACGGATGGACGTTTCCTTGAATCGTCTTATTACACGATCACACGTCCACTTCAATTCCAACAAACCATACAGAATGCTGAGAGACTGGCTCATTCCTGTGCCACCTCGTCGCCCCCTTCCACTACAATGAATTAATACAACACCGGACCAAAAATAAATTAACTATGAAGCTATCTTCTGAAATCAACCCCCAAATTATGTCCCGCTGAACAGCAACCTATGAAGAAATAGAAGTAATAGTCCCAGACTCACTTAAGGGACAATCATGATCCATATAATTTGCGTTTCCATGGAAATGCGTAAGTTTTAGTTACGTCAGTTGAAAATTTTGAACTTTTAATAATTATTTCTCAGTTAGTTGTTCAAAATATGGAAGCAAATTTTAGTGCGAAAGTTGTTAATTTTGAGGGAGTGCAGAAAAACTACAGAGAAGCTGCACTAGTATGTTCAGAGAGGTTTCCTAACAACCCGAAATCTCACATGGCATTTAAAAGGCTGGAAACCAGATGGCGTACTACCGTCAGCTTGAAGGCGATACCACGAGTTCGGAGTAGAATTCAAACGAACGAAAACATCGCAGTTGGTATTTTAGGAGCGGTAGCTATTAATTGACCCTCATGTAGGTTTCAGGGGGCTTGCTAGAGATGCAGGAATGAGTCAAATATCAGTTATAACCATAATGCATTTGTACAGGTTTCATCCATACTACATTACGCTTCACCAAGAGCTGTATGAGCAAGACTTTGAAAATCGCGTTACCTTTTGCAATTGAGTGACAAGGCAAATACAAGAAAATAACAGGTTCTTCAAGAATGTAATATTTCGTGACGAAGACAGCTTCCATAATTGTGGGCAGGTACGATTTTGAGTTATTCCTCCTTATAAGAAATTTAATTTTTTATTCTTGTTTGGTTGTTTTCCTTAAGGTAAACAATATGCATTCCTGGGCACCGGAAAATCCTCATTAATTGACAACTCTTCCAAATCAAGGTCCCTGGTCAATCAATGTCTGAAGTGGAATTATCGGGGATATTGATGTTGATCCGCATTTGTTTGAAGGACATTTAAATGAAGAAATGTACGCATATTTTTTAAGACACCAATTACCCCAATTATTAAAGAACACTTAAATCTAGCTGGTCCGGTCAACTAGCCTGCTCGGCCCCCGATTTGACCCCCCTTGACTTCTTTTTGTGGGGATTTATAAAAGACAAAGTAATGGAAACTGCACCCACAACTTCAGATGATATGAAACACCGAATCCGTTCTGCCTGCTTATTAGTGACACCTGAAATGTTAGAGCGGGTACGAAATTCATTGAGGCAAAGAGTGAGAAAGTATTTGGAAGTGAAGAGGGATATTTTGAACAACTTCTTAAGCATGTTAGATGTTAAATAATTGAAAATTAGGTTGTAAGTTATTTTTTTATTTCAATACCATAATAAACCATAAACCCGTCACCAGCGAAGCAAGTCAAACAATGTTTTGATTACATACGTAGTTTTTCACGTAGCAAACAAAAATACATCATCTCATATAAAATTCCAAACTTGCTCCCCACCCCTCAAAATTGAAAAAGGGGTAATATGTAAAAAATACGATTAAATATGTCCCCCATATCCCTATTACCTCACCAAAATTTCATGAAAATTTTTGAAACCGTTCTCGAGAGATTGCCTTGTAACACTTTAAAAAACTAACCCTGTATATTCGGTTATTTTGAATATTTGACTGAGACATGGCGAAATATCAGAGTTAATACAAATTGGCGATAATATTTTACAGAACGGATCGCTAAGAAAGTAGCCACGGGGAGCAATGACATCGATCTCAGGTGGAATGCCTGCAGCCAAAAGTTAAGCCTTAGCAATTGTATAATCTGCGAACTGCATTGTCAAAAGTATCGCTATTAATTACTAAGAACGGCGGCAAGTTTCATCTTTTTGTTTCGAGGATCTGTAGGAACAGATGAACAATAACTTATGAGGTCACAGTTGTTAATTAAGAAATTAATGTTTGTAACTTATAATTTAAGAGGATTGTTCAGTTTTAACAGCGGTTTTCCTCATCACTTTAATTATAGCGCTGCTGTTTGCCGCTCATTTTTCATTTAGGAATTAAATGTTTTTAACTTTTTTATTTATCGCCACGCTCAAAAAGTTTTAACTTATTAAACTTCATTCTTTACCAGCTCCCATTTTTTAACCTCGTAATCTTAAGACATCTCTCGTTTATACTGGAAGAAAACAAACTCACTTTTTTGTTCGGCAATATTTAAAACCTGTTAAAGCTATGTTAAAAATATAACTTTAAATCCTCTCAAAAAACTTAACGCAAAGTACACAAGCCACGGCTATATCAAAAATATTCTTAGGTTAACGGCTTTGAGGGTAAAATTATAAGGTAAAAATGTGTAATACATAAGCAAATGTTAGGAGCAAAAACAATCTCGAAGCTAAAATATCTTCAAAACAAGGGAAATTGAATAACTCTAATCTTGGCTCATATCGGTTTTATTGAAGGTTCTCTTATTGCCTTTAATTTGATGACTGTACTGATATCAGATACTTTGGTACTGGTACATGTCATAGAAGACAGTGATTAATAATAGCAAGTTAGGAAAGCTTTGAATTAGTATTCTTTTTACCTGGTGTCAGGTAAAAAAACCTCCTCTCAATGACCTAATAAGGAGATTGCAGAACTTTAGAATGAAACTACTTACCTATATGTGTATGACTACTTTTTGACCTATACAGGGTCTCCGATAAGTATAGGGCAATATTTCGCCAGCGTACATGGATATAATAATTTTTCCTAATGTAAAAGATTTAAAAGGATTGATCTCAGCCTAAGGGAAACAGGTAAGAAATAAAGTTAAATACCGCGTCGTGGTGGAGAAGGTCCCCCAAGAAAAGCTGGAAACCCAGAATTACAAGAACAAGTTCTGAATGACATTGCTGATAATCCATCTAACAACGCAAGGGAGCTCGTGGCTCAACTAGACACAACAAGATGGGTTGGCTCATGAGACTCTTAAAGAAAAATCGATTTGTCTCTTCCATATTCAAAAGGTATACGCAATATCCCTAGATGGTTATCCTGCAAGATTAAATTATGCAAACTTGTTTTAACAACACAGAGAAAATCTCCATTTTACCGGAACTGTTTTGATTACGGACGAAGCTGGCTTTATAAGAGACGGCGTAATAAATTGTCATAATCTACATGATCCATGATAACCCATCATCATGCAGTTGTTATCACTTTGTCCTTTATAAAGCCCCACAAAAAATAGTCAAAGGGGGTCAAATCTGGGGATCGAGCAGGCCGGTTGACTGGACCAGCTCGACCAATCCACCTGTATTCAAATATTTTATTTAAACAATTACGACCCTATACTGCCTAATGGGCTGTAGTCTCGTTCTTCTAAAACCACCCCTCAAAATTGAAAAAGGGGTAATATGTAAAAAATATGATTAAATATGTCCCCCATATATTACCGCACAAAAATTTCATGAAAATATTTAAAACCGTTTTTGAGATATTGCCTTGTAACACGTTAAAAAAACTCACCTTGTATAGACAATTTTTTGATCACGAAACTATTATTAACAGTTTTAAATTGGAAATGACAAAAACTAGCTGGTCATTTTTTTGGAATACAGGTTACTTAGATAAATAATAAAGTTTTAGAGTACTATCGGGGCTTAAGAGAAAACCTTAAATCAATGTTAAAGATTAATTTGGCTAGCGAAATTGATGTGGGCAAACTTTAAATTTGTTTTACTGTGTTGTCCTTTTTTACTTCGATATACATATAACCCACATTATAAATTTTTGTATTTCTAATTCTGTTTACCCTTCTCAGTGGAAGGTGGCGCATGTTGTTCCCCTTCCTAAAACCAGTTCTATTGAAGCTTTGAAAGATTTAAGACCAATTAGTTTCTTGCCAGTACTTTCAAAGATTTTGAAACGCATTGTAAAAGAACAGCTGGTTAACCATCTCAATTTAAATAATATTCTTCCAGAAACGCAGTCAGGTTTTAGGAGGGGACATAGTTGTGCCTCTGCCCTTATTAATGTAACTGATAATATACTTCGTGCAACCGACCAAGAAAATCTTACAGTCTTGGTGCTTCTCGATTATTCAAAAGCTTTTTACACGTTAGAACATTTGACCTAAAAAGGGCATTTGAGGTTGTAAATATTGAATTGCTGCTTGCGAAGTTAAGTAAATATGGAGTTCGCGGAAATGCATATAACTGGCTTAAGAATTTCTTGTCGGGCCGCTCTCAAAAAGTAGTCTTAAAGCAAAATAACGAAATACATTGCTCGAGTACTAGACTATTGGATTGCGGCGTTCCGCAGGGAAGTTTGTTGGGGCCTTTGCTCTTCATAATTTTTATTAATGATATTACCTCGGGGGATCTTGGTCGGTCGTATGTTTCCCTATTTGCGGATGATACTGCTGTGGTATGCTCTGGCAACAGTTTGGGGGTGGTTGCGGAAAATGCTAACGGTGGCATGGTAGGGATGCAGGATTACTGTCATAAAAACGGTTTAGTGTTGAACCAAGAAAAAACCGAATTGATCTTCTTCTCACTGAAAGACTTAAACAAAAGCCTCTTGGTTAAATTTAATGATAAAACTATAGAACAAAAAACAGTGGCTAAATTTCTAGGTGTTTTCATTGATTCCAAGCTCTCATGGACATCTCAAATTGATCACATACTCAAGAAACTGGCGGTATATGCTTTTGTTATTTGGCAGCTACGCTCAAAAATTGACGCAAATCTTTTAAAATTATACTATTTTTCTTATGTTCAGTCTTGCCTAACGTATGCGATTGTATCGTGGGGAAATTGCGTAAGAGCGCATGAAGTATTTGTGCAACAAAAAAAGATAATTAAAACAATGTTATTTAAGCCACTTAGGTACTCATGTCGTCATTTATTTTCCGAGTTGGGCATAACAACATTTCCATCTTTGTTTATTTACTATTCAATTAAATATGCTAGAGAGAATATGTCTACACACGGTCTAACTAGGGAGGTCACTGATCATTACGGATTGAGACAAAATTTTAATTTAAGTACTCCAAGACATCGCTTGTCGACTGTTGCGAATAGTCCACTGGTTCTACCAATTACATTACATAACAAGTTACCCACGACAATTAAGGGGTTGGCTGTATTAAGCAAATTTAATAAAACGGTGAAAAAGCTTATCTTTGAAAATTGTTTTTATTCAGTGCAAGAGTACTTAGATTGCAACTTACCTTCGTAACTAATATTTATTTATTGTTGATGTTTATTGGCTAGTTGCTTTTTTAGATGTTATTTATGTTGATATGATAGTCCTCTTTTTACACTTAATGTTTATTCTTTTAAATTGTAATACAAAAATTTTTTTTTTGACAATATCCCATACTTACTATTGTAAGTCTTTTGGAAATAAAGTTTATTTATTTATTTATTTACATTCTACATTAAAACATATATTAAAACATATCGGACTTGACCAGAGTGCAGTTGCTTTTTTTAGTAGCTACTTTAAAAACAGAAAACAACATGTTGTACTTAATGAAAGGACTTCTAAACCTTTAATGGTTTAACGTGGTGTCCCGCAAGGTTCTATTTTGGGACCTGTTTTGTATACCATAAACTTATACACGTCCTTATTTTCACAGTTTTTAACCGGTCCTTTCGCTCAAATATATGCCGATGACACTCAGCTGCATTTTTCTCTCTCGCCCGCAAATATTGACTCCGGCTGCCAGGTTCTAAATAGAGACTTAGAAATAATACATAATATTTCCATAAAACACTGTTTAACATTAAGTCCCAGAATAAGTGTAACGCTATGCTATTTGGAAGACCAATTGACAGGGCTCGTTATGCTGTCCGGGTTGGGATTTCTATAAATAACGTACCTGTGCCCTTTTTGACTGTAGCTAGGAATTAGGGAGTTTAGGTGGACCCATCCTTGAGATTTACAAAGCATTTTTCAGAATGTATTGGGAGGTCTGTTAGTAAGCTCAAATTGTTATATATTTCCAAAAAAATACTAAATATGAAACTTAAAAAAAAAATTATGTGAATCCCTTATTTTATCTAACTTCAACTATTGTAGCACAGTTTATGGTTCATGTCTGACGGCCCTAGACTCTCAAAAAATACAAAAAATTCAAAACTACTGCTTAAGATTCATATATGGCATTCGGAAATATCAACACATTTCCCATAAATTAAAAGATGCGGGATGGCTTTTAATGAAAAATACAAGACGTATCCATTGTGCAACTTTCTATCATAAAGTTATTCTTTCAAAAGCACCATCATATCTTCACAGAAGGTTAATGTTTAGATCTGACGTACACACTTTGAATTTGCGATTTCGAGGTCTCCTGACACCTCATCTTCATAGAACAACATTTTTTGAAAGATCATTCACATATAACGTTCCGGCAATGTATAATGAAATCCCGAATAGTATGAAAAGCTTGTCCCCATTTATATTTAAGAGGAAGCTTTTTAAATTTATTTTTTATTTTTTTTTATAGAAAGGTTAATAAACTTTTCTTTCTCTTTTAGTTCTGGTATATATTATTATTATATACTTTTTGCTGTTTTTCTTCATTATGTCATATAAATACTTACTACATTTATTCCGGTGATTAATGTTTTTTCAGGTGTACCGATTATTTATTGTTTTTTTTTTATATTTTTTTTTATTTTGAGCAGTGTTGTTTAGGTTTTTCTTTCTCAGGTTAAGTGTAACCATTACCTCTAGCGGTAAGGGATGAACTTCGCCTATTTAATACAGTACCTAACTATAAGTGACAGTTAATTTCAATCATATTGTGTAAATTGTAACTTGTGCTGTTTTTGAATAAAGATTATTATTAATAATAAATTTAAGATATTTTTCAAGATATATAATAAATATTGCTTTCCGTTTGAAAGGATTAAAGAAAAAAACTGGATAAACAAGAAACCATGGTTGACTCTATAAAATGTGTAAATACTCTGATAATCCTCTTAGGTATTTACAATGCAATTATTTAAAAAAAAAATTATAAAACAGTATCATCTCAACAATTTATTTAAAAACTCTGACAATCGATGTCATGCAGCTTGAAAAATAATAAAAAACAAAGTAAATATTAAAAAGGGCAAAAACCTGCCTAAACGTTTTGTCCCTAACAAGTATGGTGAATATAATGATGATTATAATTTGAGGTTGGCCGCTGAGGAATTTAATAATTTCTTTATTACTTCCGTAAATTAGTGGACATCTAAGACAAAAATAGACAGCTTAGTGACTACGTAGAAAAAAGTGTGCAACTCTCTGTTATTGGAACCATATTCTGAACATGAAATGATTGCACTGATTTTATCCGTAGGTAAAAAAAATCGTCAGAGTTTAATGATATTGCCTGTTCTTTAATAAAGAACATTGCAGATTGCATTGTAGGTCCACTTGCTTGTTTAGTTAACAGTTCATTTAAACAAGGTTATTTTTCTTGTTTATCCAATAAAAGATACCAATTTTTAAAAAGGGTGGCGTGCATGATATTTGCAATTACCGTGGAATAGAACTCTTCCAATCGTTGCCCTGTATAATAGAATTTTAGCAAACCTGGATTCAAGCAATCGGACCGTCGTCAATTTTTTGACCTTTACTGTTATTAATATAAACTAGACCTCTTGCTACATAAACTTTATAACTATGGAGTTCGCGGTAATTGATTGGTTAAGTAGCTTTTTGTCGGGGTAGATTACAGAGAGTTGTCTTAAAACAATGACAGCAATCCTCCTCTTTTGCTGACAGGACAGTATACTGGGTCCATTGCTGTCCCTAGTTTTTATTAATTACGTTGAGTTAAACAACTTTAAGAATCATTATATTTCTCTCTTTGCGGATGACACCGCTGCGACATGTGCCGGTTCAGATTCTGAGGCTATTACCAGGAGTTCATGCAGTGTGGTTTCCTCTTTGCAATGTTATTTCGAGAAAAATGGGTTGATCTTTTATTACGGTTCGAAAACTGCATTTTCATAGTTTGATTATCTATGTTAAGTTTTCTGTTTTAATTTTTTAAAGTCTCTAAGTAGACTCTCACCTTAAACATTAATTACCTGTAATAGCCAATATTTTCACTATGTTCGGTTTGAAACTTTCGTTGATATAGTTTATATTCCAGGAATGTCTTGTACCTTGTAAGACATAGTCAAGTGGATTGATTTATTCTGTTCTTTGTTTCATACTACTTGTGGATAGTTTTTGTTTCAAATCCTTGTTTTAATTGATTAGTAATTGGTTGTCAATAGAAATAACTATTTAATCTTGTATTTAATATGTAGGTTAAATGTCTCGGCCGTTGTAAATCAGCTGTTTTTAAGAAAATCGATAATTTGTTACGCAGGTCAGTGTCAGACGGACAGTTTTGTGGATTTTCACGACCACGTCTGGTTAATTTAAAGATTTGGTTAATTTAGGCATATTTTAGTGGTTGACGCGGGTTGTCAAGGTTTTGTTATTAAAAGAGGTTAGTTTTCATAGATAGGTATGACTAATTTGTCGACGTTTGTTTTGGTAATAATATAGTGTTTTGTTATGGATAACTTGGATTTGCATCAATCTTCCGGAAAAATATGGAATGCAGATGAAACGGCATTTAATTATGAGCCCAGCCGTACCAAGGTTGTAAGTGGGATCGGAGAAATAGCGCAGAGGCAAACCGGCGGTACAGGACGGAAAACAACAACAGTGTTGGAATGTGTTAATGCCAGTGGATTCATATTGCCTCCGATGATACTTCACAAGGGCAAAAGGTTATGGGAAAATATGTTCGGTACAGATGAGTATCCGGAAACGTCTTACTACGTATCTGAAAACGGTTGGCTGACTGAATCAGTATTTTCCCTATGGTTCAAAAATATTATTTTAAAAAATTGCGTAGAAAGGCCTGTTCTCTTGATATACGATGGCCATTTGTCACACATTTCATCTGAATTAGTTACCTTGGCCTTGGCTGAAGATGTGACAATTGAAGACCTTGGGGGAAAATAGTAACAAGCCACATTTTAATACTTTCGAGAAAAACGCGATTGAAGTTTTTTATTAAATCCTGAAATCAGTATTATCAAAATATACCGGTAAATATTTTTTTTTTTGCTTATAATATTAAATAGTTTTATTTCATATTTGCAATAAGCAATAAAAAATTACGGATTTTGAAAAAAAAAATAAAAATCAAAGGAATGGTGGCTTGCTACGTTTTTGAAAAATATTATATCTGTTTATTTTTTTGTCAAATAATGAAACAACTGGTGTATAGAAACATTTATTTATTAAAATTTAAACAGAAATAAGGTTCTTAAAGGTTCTAAATGCTGAAAACAAACTATTTAGTTATCGAATTCAGAGTCACCAATGTCACCATCGATATTTTCCACTTCACCATCTTGGTCTTCGTCACCATCATGATCGATTTCATTGGCATTGGTATTGACACCAATAATATTAGTATAGTAGTTGCTATAAGCTTGAGGAATATATGGAAGTAAAGCCCTCAAATTTTTCAACTTCTTTTCATTAATAGCCACTGGGCTAACGTTCTTCTTTTCTAATGTTTCAAGCTCTTGTAACTGTGTTTTCTGACCTCTCTTTCCAATGTTGACTACCTTGAATGATCCTTCATTAAACAAATGCTTTATAAACATTGTATTATGATGACTTTCTTCGAACTTAAAACATCGTATTTTGGAGAAATCCACATTTTCTTTATTATCTGTGAACTTTTTTTTGTTAAGTGATTTACTGATTTTTTCAAAAGAAAAAAAGTCATCCTGAACCATTCTGTACACCGTAAATGGATTTTAAAGTCTCGATTCTTTAACAGCTTTTACCCAACATTCAGGAGAATAAACCTGCCCTAAATATTTTTTGTGTTTTCGATTGAAGCCAAGTCGCGATCGCATGGCAAATGCGTATGCCCAGAGACAAGAAAACGATGTTCAATAGATTTATACACCTTGGTTCTTACTAAGTAAAGCCATAATGTCATAATGGTCCAATTTTTATTTTGGCCACCGCAGTTGTCAGTAAATACTATAAGGTGTTTGTTGGGAGTGGGATGATTCTCCTTGATGTATCTGAGAAGGCAGCTAGCTATTTCGTCGGATCCTCGTTTCGCCACATCTTCCGTCCAATTTCTTTGGGTAGACTCGCTTTTTACCGACACTCTTAATTGTGCCAAATAAATAAGCGTTTTGTTTATCGAATGTTTGTAGGTTCCAGAATGAATGAAATATATTATTTATTTTTACCCCTTGTAGCAATAATAATTCTCTGCATTTCTTCTTTCAATTGCATGGCGGTCCTAAGGTCCTTGGCATTCGATTCTTTTCTTTTGTACTAGTATATCTATATCCCAGATTTCGTTTATGTTGAGCTTTAACTTTTTTTCTGCACTCTGTGTTGGTTTGCCTTTTCCTGGCGGCCTTCTTTTTTTCTGGCGTTTCTATAAATCCTCTAGTAGTCCCTACATCGGCGGCCCCTTCATCCTAGGATCATAAAATAAATTTTCATAAAAAAAAATTTTTATGCAAAAAGGTAACAACCCACAAGTCAGTTGATTTTATAACCTCTTTCCGTTAAAATGTTAAAATATCACGCCTTTTTTTAGAAAAAAATACCGTTTGATAAACTCGGGTGAAAATAGAATGCTTATACATATTGTAAGATACATTGAACTGCCGTAATTAAAATATTTTCAACCTTTTGAAACCGTATAAAATTTTGGTTAAAAAAGTAACAAGCCACGTTATATTTTATTTACCTCTGAAGTGGAGATCCTGCTGCCCTCACTGCTACAACTCGAATTAAAATAGTCTTTATCGTTTACACTATCATCCGTTTCACTCGAAATGTCACTTTGGTCACTGTTTTCATCAAAAATAAACAACTTTCGCTTGACCGCACTGCCGCTGCCACTCGCCATCTTGAAAATGTGTGGCTTGTTTCGTTTCTCTGTCAAAATTTAACAGCATTTACTTTTGATGGAAGAACGTCACTATACTTGTGTGGCGCCATCTCTTGCCGAAATGCCACATTATCTTCGCTGCGGCTTGTTACGTTATTTAGCCATTAAAAAAAGATGTTAGGTCAATTTTACTTTTGGTGTGGCTTGTTACTATTTTCCCCCGAGGTCTTCAATTCTGAAATTACCACCACATACTTCTGCAATTGTGCAGCCTTTGGACGTCTCTGTCTTTAAGGGGCTCAAATCATCATGGAATGCTTTGTTAACAGATTGGCAGCGCAGAAATTTAGGTCAACATCTAACAAAAAGTGAATTCTCCAACCTTTTGGGAAAAGCATGGCGCAGTATTCCAGAACCTGTCGTGGCAAGTGGGTTTCGAAAAACGGGTATTTTTCCCCTTAATCAAGATTCTCTTTGGAAAGAAAAGTTTGATCCGGAAAAGTTAAAACGATATTATGAAGAGAAAAACACAGCTGCCGCCAATACTGACGAGCAAACTCCAAGTAGCGAGCAAATTCCGACTACAGCTACAGCCTCTAGCAGCTCTACTACAGAAAGCCAAAGCGTCATTGCATCAACTTCCGTTGCCGAATCTTGGGAGAAGGTTGTAGTATCTGCAGTAAAACCTTCTCCAAAGCTAGAACAAAGGAGAAGAAAAAGAATAGATGTCGCTGAAGTGATCACCACTAAAACTTATTTAGAGCACTTGAAGTTGACAAAAACTAATAAGGCCGGCAAAGAAAGCACCCAAAAAGAAGCCCGAGTTAAGCAGCGACGATGAAGAAACAGAACAAGTTGTTTATGCAGAAAGAGATGACTCATATGATCCTCCAAGTGACAATAATGAAGAGGAAGCAGCACCTCAAGTTCAAGAACCCACTGAAGATAATGTAATCCCAGGAAAATATATTGTGGTACGAATGAAAAAACGAGCAGTTACTCATTCTATTGGGCTAATATTACACAAGAATGCAGCAAAGAAAGTCATAATAGTCAGATGCTTAAAACGGAGCGCAGGAAATATTTTCAAATTCAATGTGGAAACCGAGCCTCTTATGTTTCATTATGAGAACATAGCTGGAATACTTGGAGCTCCAGAATCAGGAGATACAGAAGCATTCATTTTCTGTGAAGACTTAAGCAAGTTTAAAAATATTTGTTAGCTTTGTGCTCTGTATTCTTAATTTTTAATATATTTCTTTGTTAGCTTTATGCTCTATATCCTTAATTTTTTATACATTTTTTCGTTTCTGCATTTAAAATATTGTTTTAGTTTTGATCCACAGTCACCCCTTTCATTAATACCATCCTTTACGTGCATTTTTCTAAGCAGACCACAGTCTCCCCGCCAAGGTCCACAGTTACCCAAAATCTAGGGTTAACTGTGGACCCTGAGATGTCAATTGTAAAATTGTTTCCCAAATTATTTTTTTTTTTTCAATTATAATGTATTTA
The DNA here is from genome assembly GCA_963920685.1 of Polydrusus tereticollis. Lineage (NCBI taxonomy): Eukaryota > Metazoa > Arthropoda > Insecta > Coleoptera > Curculionidae > Polydrusus > Polydrusus tereticollis. Next base: position 34,799,840 of record OY987335.1, read on the forward strand.
AAATACTAAGAGAAGTTTAAAGTTATGTCTTCGAACAGAAAAACAAGCATCTATAACCGGATGGACTTGATAAGCGACCGCAAAGTGAAACTTTTTATATTTGGTCAACAAACACCCCACCTCACCCTACATCTAATTATTGAAAGTATATAGACACGCCAATTATTTATTTAATTATCGTTTTATTTATTATTCAACTAAGCGTTATAATAATTAATTAACCATATATATTTTTTTAAATAATTATATAAAGATTTTTATTTTCGTGTGCATCTTATATGTATGTTATTCATCTATAAGGCCAAGTTTTCTTTTATGTTTCTCTTTATGCCCAATTCTCATCTTTTTTTAAATATCGTTTTTGTGGAAAGTATCGAATAATAAATCCTAGCTAGGCATGTCTTTTCACAACGTAAATGAATAGGATTATTCCAAATTTTGTTGATGTCGTCTGGCAACCACTGTTTTCAGCTTCTGCGTGTGTGCAATGACAATTTCTTTTTTGCTTTGACTTTTGCCATTCTCTAAGTTCTTTACGCAGGATCACCATGTGGCGAATTGTGTTCTTGTTCAGCAAGAAAAATACATACTTATTTTACGTAACTTCCATATTATCTGTCTAATTATTACTAGTCCCGGATATTGCTTTGATCGAGCTTACTCAGCATAAATTTGTTATTGTTTACTAGCAACCTACTTTACTATTCCTAAATTATGCATAATATTATTAGTGTTATACATTACAAAGTGCCTAAAATACAGAAAATAAGAGGCTTAAATTTTCCAAAATTCTAAGGGTTTCGTTTAAAATTAATTATAAAAGAATAAGCACTTTTAGTATTTTGATATTTTCGTCTTTTAATCTTAACAAGCCGGGTTAGTTTCTTTTTTACAACACATTTTTTATTGGTTTTCTTATAAGAATTCTTTCTGTGTCTGTTAACTTTCACGCCACGCCAACGTAAGTCCAGGAGTTAAATTGTCTTCTGTAAACTTGGTAATCAAGAATCCGAAAAGTTCATTTCTGTCCGGATTAAAATAACTTCAAACTTACTGCCTCGGAACTTGTTAACTACGTTTTAATAGGCGATATTTTTATTAAGTACTGATATAGAAATGCCATGCTATAGTAAAATATAACCGTAAAAAGTTTTGTGTTATCCAAGAACACTAGAAATAGGACAATGACCTCAGTTGGAAAGAAAACGCACATAATATGGCGAAAGTTCCCCTATATGAGACAGATGAGCATACATTAGGCAGGTTAGTTTAGATGCATACCTGTTCAAAATTCTCTCTGATTTCAAACAATCCTTGGCAGTTTTTGCTGACAATACAAACATGTTATTGTACACATAAACAGTATATATTGTTACAATCGGGTCGAATGACCCGATTGTTATACGCCATGTTCGTACTAGAATGTTTGTGTGGTATGGTCGTTGTTGCCGTGTCAAATCGAAAAGTTTCCCTTTTTTTTAAAGTTCTTCAAAAACGGTTTACGGTGGAATACTCAAAGTTTCCTATTAATTAATTAAAATATGGTTTAAATAGTTCAATAGATTGTCTCTAATACTCTGCTATTGCAATATATCTTCCTATTCCTAAAAAAATTAAGAAAATGTAGATTTTCTAGAAAAACTAAAAATCGAAATTTTTTTAAAAAGGTTTTTATTATTTTTTTTAGTTTAAAAAAAAATTATTAAACTTTTGAATACCTGATCGGAACGCGGAATGTTGAAATTTTTTATACAGGGTGTTTCAGAAGTACGGTACGTAACTTAAGGTGGTGATTCCCTATGATATTCTGAGAGAAAAAGGCCATATGAACATGTGTCCGGAGTTGCCCCGTTTTTGATACACAGGGTGTTAAATTTTAAAAAAAAATTTATAATTTTTTTGAATATCCTTTTCTCGATTTTATTAAAATTTGGTACCGTTATTCATATACGTTCAGGGCATCTTGCTTCGTTTTCAAGAAAAAAATAAAAACCACTTTATTGCACGTACAAAAAAAAATACCTATGCACTTTAAAGTTAATTAAAACATTTAAATTAAAAATAAATTTATTTTTTTAAATATGATTATGAACAATGGCACCAAATTTCAATAAAATCGGGAAAAGGGTATTTAAATAAATTATAAATAAAACAGATCTATTTTTAATAAAACTTTGACAATCTAAAACGAGGCAACTCCAGACACGTGTTCGTATCAACTTTTTCTCTTAGAATAGCACACTGAATCGCCCCCTTAAGTTACGTACCATACTTAATATACAAACGTTATCCAAACGGAGTACTGCCATGCATGCGCCAAAACATTTAGGCAAATCCATGCAAGGTTGAGTGAGACTGGGAGTTTTAGACGTAGTATGGAACTTGCTGGCAGACCTGCAACAGTAATCACGCCTGATTTAGAAGAGGCTATACTTCAAGAGATAGAAGATGATCCATTAGCCAGTGTCAGGAAGGGAGCAGTGCAGTTTCAAACAGGTACATTAACTGTTTGGAGGGTTTTGCATCTTTATCAACTATACCCACACCATATTCAACGTGTTCAAGCTCTGCTTCCCCGTGATTTTCAGCCAAGGTTTGATTTTAGTAGGTGGATTCTGCAAACAGTAGCATATAACAATAATTTTTATCGAACATTTTATTTACTGATGAGGCCTCTTTTTCAAAAGAAGGCATTAAGAATTTTCATGACGAAAATTCTTGGGCAGACCATAATCCTCATAAAATTAGAGAAATTCGTTTTCAGCAACAATTTTTGGTAAACGTATGGGCAGGGATTATTCGCGACTATCTTGTTGGACCATACTTCTTACCACCTCGATTGAATGGGAACTCCTATACGCAGTTTCTGTCTGAAGAACTTGACGTTCTGTTAGTAGACGTACCTTTGCAAATAAGAACTAATATGTGGTTCATGCACGACGGCGTTCCAGCTCATTTTAGCTTGGTTGCTCGTCAATACCTCTAGGCTATTATTTATGGAGTCACCTAAAGACTCGCCTCTACTAGATGAAAACGACTTAACAATTCGAATTATTGAAAGTTGCGATTCGATACGAAATAATGCAGGTATTTTTGAAGCAAGAGAATCAACGCGTTTTATCAGAAGGTGACTATTTTCAACATTTGGTTTGATTAACTGTTGTATTTTTTTTTTATATCATTATTAAAAAAAATAAGTTTATTTTCAATTTATATGTTTTAATTAACTTTGAAATACATTTTTTTTATACATGCAATAAAGTGGTTCTTACTTTATCTCTTGAAAACGAAGTTGATAAGTAAATCAAAAAATCAGAATTAGGAAAAAGTCAGTGGCTTACATTTTCTTGTCAATAATATTTGTTGAGGTGCTCCCCGGGATGCCACTGGACTTAATAATTTTAATCTAGTTAGGGCTAATTAAGCCTCTTATAATTATGAATAAGGGTATCAAATTTCAATTAAATCGGGAAAAGGATATTTAACAAAATTATAAAAAGGCGATTTATTTTAAAAAGCTTTAACACCCTGTATATCAAAAACGGCGCAACTCCAGACACATGTTCATATGAACTTTTTCTCTTAGAGTATCAAAAGGAATCACCGCCTTAAGTTACGTACCGTACTTCTGAAACACTCTGTATATTACTTCAACGGCTTTTAGCGCTCTATAAAGCCCTAATGTAATAATAAAGCGGAAATACTGCTCACACATATTTGGGGCTCCGAACTCTGAACTCTGAAACTGCTGAATTCTATTCAAATATGAGCCATTCGCTTGATCGGCGACCACGATCTGACAAACAACCTTGAAACCTTACAACATCAGAGACAGGTAGATGGCTTGAGACATTTTTACGGCAAATCTTCAACAAGATGCACGGCAAAAATAGAAGACGATGAAGCACTGCCGCCCACCCGTACTTAGTTTTTGGGCAGTGTTCCTCTAACCAGACTTTAGAAATCCCTTTATCTGATGATCGTCGTTATTCTGAAACGACCTACCTGAGGTCGTGTTTCTCAACGAGTATAATTTTCAAAAATTCAAGACTAACGTGAATGGCCTCTTTAGCACAGACTACACAGAGCCCCATAAAGGATACCTGGTCGTAAAAAAGGTTCTGAAACATAACACAGAAGAGGTAAAATATACTAACAGTGTCATTTAACATTTCTAAAGTAAAAGCCCTAGGCCCTAGAAGGACAAATAGCCGTTCCCATTTTTAAACATTATCGTTTTTTATTCCAGGAAGAGCTGTGTTCCAACCGTTTCTTTAGCAATTTGTCGCTTATCTAAACACGTAATTCCTTAAATCTAAGTATATTTTTCCCAACGGTTGATATATAAATCCAAATATTATTTGTCAGATAAGCTGCTCCAGTCACCCCATACTTTAACATGAAGAAAACACTTTAAAAATATGACTTGTCTTGACCTAAATCGTAAAGTATGCAACCTTGCAGGGAAGTAATCAACAATATCGCATTAAATATATGTAAGTATGGCAGTGCCAGTACACCGGTAGGGAAATAGGTTTAGACCATTAAAATATATTCAGTGCTTTACAATTAGATGATATAAAAATTTTTAAATGGTCCTATACATTATACAGGGTGCGTCAACCATAGAGTAAAGTTCATTATCTTATTTGTTTCGGGAATTCCCAAAAAACGTTAAATACAACAGTTTTAGAGAATGTTAAGATGCACAGTTTAAAATTATTTTTGAATATACAGGGTGCTTCAAAAAAGCGTGGCGAATATAACATAAGTTATTTTAAATGAAACACCCTATTTTTTAATTTATTTTTAGATTCTGCCTGAAATTCTATAACTTTGTTTGTTAATACTGTTATACAGTGTGTATCAGCCAAGAATAAATTCGATAACAAATACATCGGGGCGTATCCGAAAAAACGCTCGGATACGTCGATTGGTATTTCTTGTTGCGTATTTTTTTTAATAAAAACTTTTTATACAGGGTGTGTCATGTAACAGTGGCCGATACTAACTTTCTTATTTTAAATACATACCCTGCATATTATTCAATTTTTGGATTCTTCAGAAAATTCTAGACATGTTTCATGTACAATATCCTATACCTATCTTCAACTGTTTCGGATATATTAAGCGTTTTCAGATTAATTGCAAAAATTAACAACACACTAAAAAACTTATAAGTAATACTGTTTATTTCTTGATAATGTAAAAAACAAAAATAAACATTAATGAAGGAGATGTTGAAAACTGATGTTAAAATGTTTTTACTGATATGAAATAAAAAAAAGGTATAAATACTTTACTTTTGTTTAAAACGCCTGACCTTAGCAAATTGTTGTCTGTCTGCATGACAGCAGTGGCGGCTCGTGGCCATTTGAAGTGGGAGGTCAGTAAAAAAAAATAGCGCCTTAGGCGAAAATTTTTTGGGTGCCACGCCCTTTTTTCAATGATGGTAATTTACCTGCTTTTCAATTAGGAAAAGTAAAAAACACAACACCAATCCTCAAGAAATTAACAAAAACAATCAGGTTCATTATATTATAGGTTAGGTTTTTGTCAGAACGACAGAGAGACAGGATATATATATAGGGATGTATCATAATATCAATAATATCAAATGGATGATATTTTTCTTTGGACATGTTTTTAAATTTTTTAATTTTTATTCCGATATATCAGAGTATCAATAGAAAAAAGTAACTATACAGGTTAGAGGGGTACAACTGGCAACGCCGCATTTTTAAAACTATTTTTAAAGGCTAGAATTCTATGTCTTATATGCATTCTCAAAATTTCAAAAATATATTTCTATTAGTTCTCGAGATACTTCTAATGTGCCATCGAGTTTGGGAGACCCTGTATATAGCGATATATTTTTAACGATGAATGTATGTTCGTCAACGGCACCGCTCGCGCAGTGGTAGCGCAGTGACGCATGACGAAAAATCTGTAACGATATAATATTTTTTCGATATCAGAATCAACATCCCTATAAAGAACTACAGACTGCCGACTGCAGAAATCAACGGTCTTCTGTCTTCTTCCCATTCATTCTAAAAATTGCAACGTGCGTCTAAGCTCAATCAAAAAAAAAACGGCTGACAGCCGACAAAACCTCTTTTTCTTCGAATTTAATACAAGTGCGAGAGTGATAACATGCTATTTATTCCTCTCTTTACCCCCACAGGCTTTGTTGGGTGACGCTATTTTTCGTGGGCAAGCTCGATTTTGACCTGAAATTTTTGCGGGGACGCATAACAAGTAGCGTTACGTCTAGTTTGTTTTGCTGCGTATGCATTGCATTAATAAATACGAGGGATATTTTAGAGGTAATAGTATCCGAGCAGTAAAGTTTGGTTGATTGAATCAATTTTAATTTTAAAGTTAAATATTAATATGTTAGGTGACTTGGCGTGGGAGGTCATTGCCCAAATGACCTTATGGTAGAGCCGCCACTGCATGACAGTAGTTGTCAGTGTCATAGTCGTTTTAATTTGGTTAACTGCATATCCAAAGAATGGTTTATTTAACAGAAATGCACAAAATAACAATTCTACAGACGATTGGTTATGGAGATAAAACACGGACACAAATGGAAGTTGCTCGCTTATTTTATGAAAAATTTCCAAATATGCCGCATATAAGTCAAGGGACAATTAGTAAAATAGAAAAGCAGTTTCGCCAGCTTGGACATGTAAAGCAGATAAAAAATGTTGCTGCCAATGCAATAAGTGATGATACCAAATTAGATATTATGCTTGAGTTTTTGGAAAACCCACATATTTCTAGTCGAAAAACTGCCCCAATGCTCGATGTTTGCCATTCATCAATTATTCGAACATTACAAGAAAATAAAATGTATCCCTATAAAATGATACCTACTCATGAGGTTATGGAATACGATTTTGATAGGAGAACGTATTTTTGTGAACAAATGATGGCAATGTTAGATAACAATGTGATCCAATTAGAACATGTTTTGTTTTCTGATGAGTGCACCTTTACACTTTACGGTCATGCTAATCGTCAGAATTGCCGCTGTTGGTCTAGGGAAAATCCTCACTGGATGAGAAAAGAACATACGCAATATCCTGAAAAGGTTAATGTTTGAGCAGGAATTGTTGGAGATCATTATCATAGGTCCCTTTTTCATTAATGGCAGTTTAAATGGCGATAATTATTTAGCACTGCTCCAAAATAATGTATTGTCAACTTTGACAAACGTATATCCTGATCCTGATCCAGCAAACCCACAACTTCCCGCGAATATGATATGGTTTCAGCAAGATGGAGCACCGCCCCATTACCAAATCAATGTCCGGCAGTACCTTAACCGAGTATTTCCAAATCGGTGGATAGGGAGGCGTGGATCGATGGAAGGACCAGCATGATCCCCTGATCTGACGCCATTAGACTTTTTCTTATGGGGTTATGTAAAAAATATTGTATACAAAACTAAACCTCTCGACTTAGCTGACTTAAGAAGACGAATAACGCTTGCGATTAGATCGGTCACGCCTGAGATGTTCAGTAACGTTAGAAGAAATTTCTATTTAAGATTAGGATGTTGGCAAGACGTTCGCGGCGAGCATTTTTAACATCTTCGATATTAATATTTTTTTTTGTTTTTTACATTATCAAGAATAAAACAGTATTACTTATTAGTTTTTTAGTGTGTCGTTAGTTTTTGCAATAAATCTGAAAACACTTAATATTTCCGAAACAGTTGAAGATAGGTATAGGATATTGTACATAAAATATGTCTAGAATTTTCTGAAGAAGCCAAAAGTTCAATAATATACAGGGTGTTGCATTTAAAATTAGAAAGTTAGTATTGACCACTGTTACAGGACACTCTGTATAAGAAGTTTTTATTGAAAAAAATGCGCAACTAGAAATAGCAATAGACGTGTCCAAGCGTTTTTTCGGATACGCCCCCATGTATTTATTATTGAATTTATTCCATTTGGCTGATACACACTGTATACCTAAACCTAGTAGTTGTTCTAATATTTTAATTTTTCTAGAAAAAATATTAGTTTTTGCTTTTATAAAAAATTGACAGCTCCGCCATTGTTTCTGAAGGTAGAATTCTCATATTTGGTACAAACGTTCTATTGTAAATAAATCACTTACTCGAGCAGTTTCAATTTTATTTATGGTTTGTTTAGGTCAGTTGAAAACCGTCGCGGGCGTGTGCACAACAACTTACCACAGTTCGGCCAAATGGTAAAGAAACGCATACGGGACTAGAAAATAAACAAATATTCAGTTTTATATTATATAGGCAGACAAATTAATGCTCAAAATGTGCACCGTTATTGGCAAGACAATAATAAAGTCTATTTTAAAATTCTTCTCGGACTTTGAGGAAAGTTTGTGCGGAAATGCGTCTGCATTCCAGATTTATTCCTATTTTGAAGTCTTCAACAGTTTCAGGCCAGGTTTTAAAAAAGGGAAAAAAGACAAGCGGAGTCAAATAAAGAGATATTGCTGGCCATCGTATCCCAACAAACATATTAAGTAATGTAGACCAGAACGGAAGGAAAATAATCCTAAATTGGCAAATATTTGCTTATTTTTGCCTTAAATGTTTTCTTAAAAGTCACAAAAGACTCGAACTCTAAAATCTAAGTCAAAATTTGGATATCTAGAACTTAAATAATTTGTTATGGGGAAGTCTACTTGTAGTTTAATTTACCTAGTTAAAAATTACAAATAAATTACCTCTCATAGACATTAAAAATATTTACTCCTAATAAGAAATATGATTAAGAAATAATTTACTTAATTATTACTTAATATATGTGTTCAAAGTTAAGGAATTTTTTGGCTATTACGCTAGGTAAATATTACCCAATTATTGCCTACAAAAAGTCCAAATAATTTACTGACCATGTAGTTTTAGAAACAAGTAATATTTTGGATAATTTTGCCCTATAAATTGTTCCCAAAGTTAAAGATCTTTTGTGGTTAAAAATTGAGCTACTTCATAACTTTCTGATTAACCTCAAAGGCTAACATTGCTTGTACAGTTAATAATAAAGAAAAAAATAACTTTAAGGTTAAAAATATAAAGGCGGCCATATTTAATAATTATTAGTTTTCCTGTTTATCGACAACTATAAAAAAACAATATCTAAAATTTTAAGAATTACATAAGGTGAGTGGAAAATCCATTAGACTACGATATCTTTCGTCAACGAAAGTTTTTTTAAAACTTTAGGTACATATAATGTTTATAATGAAGGCACTCTGTTTTTAGGTTAATGGTAAAAATATTTTAAATTATCATAATAATACATAAAAAAATGCATATTTTAAGGGCGCGTTTAGTTTTTCGAAGTATCATCACCATAATTCACAAACACATTTCTTTCGCATCCAAATTTCGGTCCAGAAAAATGATAAAACTTAATTATATCATATTGTTGTAGTTATAATAAGCGGCCATTCCAAATATCTACTTAAGTCGAACTCCATTTTATAATTTATCTTGTCCTGTTGGAAGTGTCGGCATAAGTTGTTGTCTTTTCTTTCTAACACCAGATATAATATGTTTTCTCTGTATTTTTGTCTAGTGTCTTATTGCTCCTATTTAGGTTATATTTAGGTCAAAAGGTTGTTCTCACTTTCCACATTTAGACGTAAAATAGGTCTATATTTATTTCACTTCGTTTCAACTTATTGGACAGAAAAACCCTATCAACCTATTTTCGACCTTTAAATTACTTTAGTTTCTTTCCCCACATTGGGCAATAGGAAAACAAATGTAGGTAAATTATCCCTATATATAATTGGTCGTGCAAAATATTTGACCCGTTTAGAGGTCGAATAAAGGTAAATTTAACTTAAAATGTTTGTTGGGATTGTACCTAGTCTGCCAGTATGCGTCTGCATTCCAGAGTTTATCTATTTTTGAAATCTTCAATACTTTCTGGCTGGGTTTTAACAAAGGAAAAAAATCAAGTGGACTCAAATAAGGAGATTTTGCTGGCCACTGCAATGCACCTAGTCTGGCAATCCATTTGCAGGGGACCGTTGATTGGACCACTCTCTAACTACTAATGCGTAATGGAATCTTGGTGCTTAAAAAACAAGTTTTCTTTATTGAGTTCCAGGTCACCATTCTCCTCCACTTGATTTTCCAAGGACTGAAGAATTGATTAGTTAAATTTTGTTCTAGAAAAGTGGCCCATAACTTCTTCTCCAAAGATGCCTGCCCAAACGTTGATTTTCGGTGGGAATTGAATGAAGCCTTCCCGACAAAATTCCGGATTTCCATTATTCCACAATTGTGTTTGTTAACAAACCTATTAAAGAAGAAAGTTGAACAACAACTAACAAACAACAAACATTTTTTGTGAAGGTAGGACCTTCATCAATCGTTTGGCACATTAGTTCACAAAATTCGTTTCTTCTGTCGTAATCGTCTTCATTAAGTTCTAGTAAAGTTTGTATTTTATAGGGTAAGAACTTATTCCTTTTTAAAATTTGGAGCACAGAACCAGTATAATTATTGGTCAGCTGGGCGACTTCTGAAATACAGTTGAATCTACAGTGAATTGACCGAGAACCTGAAGCTAGCAAGCTTTATCCACATTGCATTGTACTTTTTTTGTTGCATATAGACCCAGATTCCTGAAACTTGCGCGCCAATTATGAAACATACGACGTTTTTGTCTGACTGCCGTTCATTGAATATTATGGCAGTTCTACGCGGACAATGATTTTCAGCCCCATAAAGAAAGATTATTTCTGTCCTCCCAGCTAGAGTATATCTCGTTTTATTACGTTTTCGAGTTTTAAACCACCTTAAAATGACGGAGTCAAACAGTTAAATTATTACATTCGTGCAAAGATCATTCAAATAAATAGTTCGTAGACAAACCTTAAAAACGTAATGTTTCTGTGGCTTGTCTATTGTGATACTACAGATTTGTACCTTTCCGGTGGCTTACAAAGAGAAATTATTACTTAATGTTACAATGATATTTTGCATTCTGGAGAATTTGATACTGTGAGAATGGAAAGACAATTATTACGTCACATTAATTTTTGTTGTTTAGGTTTGTATATCAGGACTGGTGAAGACCGTACCTTCACCAGAAATATTTGCTTTAATGACTAGTAAACTTTTTTCTTGAACGGGTTTGTTAACAAGCACAATTGTACATATCGGGATAATGAATATCTGCTACCAGAGAATGAACGTTTGGGCACGCATTCTTGGAGACGAAGTTATTGGGCCACTCTTTCCAGAACAAAATTAAGCTGGTCAATTGTATTTGAATCTTTTGGAAAATGTAGTACAATTATTGTACAATCTATTGAAAATTAAGGGGAGGACACTGGCGCTTTAGTTGTGAAGAAAGCAAGAAGATTCCACTATGCAGTAGCAGTTAGAGAGTGATTCATTTAACTCTATATTGGCAGACTAGGTACAATACGATGGCCAGCAATATCTCTTTATTTGACTCCGCTTGCTTTTTTTTCCTTTTTTAAAACCTGGCCTAAAACTGTTGAAGACTTCAAAAATGGAATAAATCTGGAATGCAAACGCATTTCCATACAAACTTTCCTCAGTGTGCGAGAAGAATTTCAAAATAGACTTTATTATTGTCTTGCCAATAATGGCGCACATTTTGAACATTTTCTAAAATAATTTATTCAAACTAAATAAATTAGTCTGGTTGGAGGCGCAATTCAATACCTTTTTCAAGAATGTATCACTTGATAGATGGTGCCATTTGACATTTTAAAGTGAGTTTGGCTAGTGGTCTGGAGGTGGATGGTGGAATTCTATCAAATGGTGTTTTCCTCAAAATCAAGAGATTTTTAGGGTTTAGTCTGATTCGTTTTGAAATGAAAGTCCTGGATACCTGTTAGCATCTTTATCACCTTTTTCCAGTTTTGGCTATAACTCAAGACATGCGGAATATTTTCAGAGTCTTCCTTCCTTTTTCGCGACATTTAGATATGAGTGGTTCAATTGATCTCTGAGCTGGCTGGATGTCTGTTCTTTAAATTAAGGGAAATGGCTATTCACATCGTCGTATGTTTTTTTTTCCAGCACATATGCAAAGTTATCAATGCACTTCTCATGATATGATCCCGTTCTCTTGGAAAATTCGAAGAGAACGCGCTCTCTTCACTCTGGATGGAAGTGAATTATGATTTTCACTCTTTTGAAGACGGTTTAGGTTAAATTTACATATTAGTTCTCACCACTGGATATATCAATAATGTTCTCAAGATAGTGCAGGAACAAGAATCTTAATGCCTAAGTACAAGAAGATCACGCGACCAGGCTTTTTCGCCCAAAACACATTCCAATCATGAGATCTTCAAACCAATTTCCACAATAAGGGTAACCCAGCAGAGGCCTCGGCTAAACGAGAATAGCAATTACTAAAAATAATAATTTAGAATGTGGACGGAATTGCTAATCTGAATCACTTTTTTTGACTGCGTGTTTTTCGATTTTTTGTGTTTGATCGAGGCTTGGAAACTCTGAAGTGTCCTCCAACGGACAAATTTGGCAGTGTATCTTCCAGTGCCGTCCAGAGGTCGCGCAAGCGGAGGGTTAGCTATCCCACATAGGAAAACATTTAATTGTGAAGTAGAACTCCTCGGAATGGTGGATTATTTTGGTTAGTTGTTAACTGTAACTTAGGATGCTTCCTGCTGTTTTGTATACTTTAAGCCTAGTTCAGATATTGATGTATGTACCCTTAGAGTAACTTAAGTATGCTCTTACGAATGGAAGCGGTTATAGCCATGATATACCTGTTTATATATATGGTGATTGTAACGCTAGAATTAGTAAAGCTAATAATACTACTGATGAGGAGGTCCTGGATGGCTCCAGACTATTGCATACTCGCACGTCTTTAGATAATGTAATTACTGCAAGGGGTTGTGGCTATTTTGATTTTATTTCAATTAGTTGGTTATGAGCGTTTGCCCTTCTAAATATATATTTTGTGGCGTACAAGGGAGTAGCGTTATATACCTCTTTCTATTAAACCTAAAACAACTCTGTAATTTATGATTTATATGTAATGAATGAAATTAGTTTTTCATCGCACTTCCTGTTTGCCTAATATTAAATACTTTAGTTAAACATGATTTAGCTGTAAATAAAATTTGTTGTTGATGTGTACCTGAGTTATAATAATTTTTGCCCAGCTGTTAATGAAGCTGCTGAATGTGCAGGTCTGATCGAGTGCGTTCAGTCAAAATGCCGTGAAACAAGATGAAGATGAGAAAACCTTGGTTTGATCAGAAATGTTATGAAATGAAAAGAGCGCTTAAACTATCACTTAAAATACTTAAACATTCCCATAGTACTATTGTAACAGAATATCTTACCGTGTCAATCGGGGAGAGCTCTGTTTGATTTACAAGATGCATGAGTTTGAGACAGTTCCGCATGCTCTATTTTGGTGTCTAGCTGCAATACAGTGGCCAGCAAAATCTCCTTATTTGAGTCCACTTGATTTTTTTTCTTTTGCTAAAACCCCGCCAGAAAGTATTGAAGACCTCAAAAATAGATTAACTCTGGAATGCAGACGCATACTGGCAGACTAGGTACAATACGATGGCCAGCTATATCTGTTTATTTGACTCCGCTTGTTTTCTTCCATTTTTAAAACCTGGCCTGAAACTGTTGAAGACCTCAAAAATGGAATAAATCTGGAATGCAGACGCATTTTCACACAAACTTTCCTCAAAGTCCGAGAAGATTGTCTTGCCAATAACGGCGCACATTTTGAACATTAATTTGTCTACCTATATAATATAAAACTGAATATATGCACTTAAACTCAGCCAAAATATGCTCATATACCTTGTTTGCTTTTAAAATATGCAGTTATATGCATTTTTTTGATCAAATATGCATATTGGTATGCAATTTATTATAGCAAAATAGGGTAAAGAAACACACTTCTAAAAAAGATGTTTATTTCTGACCGGTATATTATTAGCTTATAACGTCTTAGTTACGCGGGAATTATAGGGGTCATAACTCCCTTGGGATATTAAGAAAAATTTGACATAAAATCAAACGATTGACAACTAATGTCAATTTGATTGTCATCTATTGAAACATTTATTACACTTTAAAAGGAACAAAATGTTACTAAAATCGGTCAAAAATAAAAATATCTATGTATCACTGGAATTATAAGGGTCTCAATTACCTCGGGCAATTGCTGTCCCTCGGGCCAAAGGCCCTCGGGACGTAAACTTTGCCCTCGGTAATTAAGACCATTATAATTCCCTAGATACATAAATAACTATTATTTAAAAAAAAATGCAAAAAAAGAAAAAAAATAAAAGTAAACAATTTTTTAATCTGAAATTGTATAAAAGGCATTTATTACTAAATATTTTTCAGAATTTTCAACTAAAAAGGATTGCCTTCTATCAGTAAAAATATGTTTTTATGAAGAGAAGCTTCTTTTAACATCTACTGATGTAATCGAGTAATACTGCAACTTAGGTAGTAAAGTATAAGACCAAGATACAACTTCGTTTGATGGTTTACCTTTATTAATGCTTTTTACTGAAGTAAGGTATTTAAATCATTCATTATTTTTTACAATTACATCAAATTTGTTCCTTATTTGACCTCCTACTTTACCGGGAATTTTGTTACAACACACTGCGAATCATCATCTAAATCCAAAATTAGTTCTTTAATGGCTTCGAAATAGTCTAGAATATTGCCGCCTTAATCCATGTTCCTCACCGGGTAATTACAGGTTCTAAAGGTAAAATATCTCCTGGTAATCTCTTCTAATACATCTGCATTCTTAGGGGTGCTTTTAGAAACACTTTTTTTACAGAAAAGTTTCGAAAACTGCAAAACATCGAAAGTTGTGCAGGAAACGAGATTTGTAGAACTAACCTGACACTGGTACAACCTTTGTGCCTTTGGCAAAATGAACAAACATTGTTCTTTGCGTTTGAGAACTACTTCTTGAACCAATAAAATTAACATATAATTAAATTAGCTCGCCTAACTGATGAGACCCAGAAAGGTCGAAAGCTATCATCAATCATCATCGATGTTTTGCAGTTTTCGAAACTTTTCTGTATATTCACTTCTATTGAATAAAATTCCAACTTGTCTCAGGGTAATTTCCCTGACTGAAGAAGACGAACCAAAGTCGAAACACGCACCAAACTTTACAGGTTTTCGGACCAAAGAATACTTTTGCTTTCTTAGAGTACCAAAGACTTTTTGCTTTTGTGTGTCCAAAAAGGTCAATCGCGCCGCGAATTTTGCGGAGATTTGCGAAATCCAAAAGGAGTACCACACTTTTGCTTTAAACCAAAGGTTACTCGAAGCGAGTAAATTGGGTCATCAGGATTCACCTTAACCTTGCGTTATAGTAAGGATCCCATTTTGATGGTAGCTTTCGACGTTTCTGGGTCTCATCACTTTTTCTCCACTAATCTCTAACTCTGGGAAATTTCAATCCACGAAGACGTTTTCGCCACTTTAGACATTTTGAACGCAAATTTGAAGTCATTAGTTTCACACTGAAAATACTGAAATCTTTCGACAAACTAAAACATAAGTACGAATTACAACCCGATATTAATACAGTTTGTTAAGCAGGTAATAATAAGGCATTATTAAATGACAATAAATAACCCCTAATAATATACCTGCAAACCCCCAATAAATACATTGTGTATAACAACAATGTGAATATTAATTATTATATAATTATCTTCAGATTGGAAAATCCCTAAAACAAGTGCCGGACTTGACACTAAACCTAGACTCATAGGAGTTTTTATGACCGGGCGTTTTTAACTTCTTGATAACGCCGAAAACATAAAAATATGCTCATAAAATAATAATTTGGGACAAATATGCATTTAATTATAAAATTGGCAAAATATGCAAAAAATTTATATATATGCACTTGTTGATTGATATGTCATCTGTCAATTATTTTAAAATCACTATTCAATTCCATCAAGAGTTGGAAAATTTTGTTCTCTTGGAAATTTCTTAAGAGAACGGGATTATAGCATGAGAAGTTCGTTGACAATCCGTTTTTGGTTACCAAAATCAAACAATGTGACAAAATAATGTAACTAGTCACTTCCAGCGAAAGATCATTTACTTCTCTTAATTTTTCGATTTCATTAATATTGGTGGAGAGACAAAGCCCATACTGCGCCACTGAACAATAGCTGTACATGTTCTGCAATTTGTTGTTGAATTCAGTGACAAGTTATTCGTCTGACAGTGCATATCTATCACCTAATTTCACGTAATTTCGCTTCCAAACACTAAAATAATTGAGTTATGCTAAGTGAAATGTAGCGAATAAACAGAAACATGTATCTTAATTTAGAACCAATTTACTTTTAAAAGTGGCTGACTATAAAATGGTCACATGCGATGAAACAGTTAGTGCTATAACAAAACTTTTACAGATGGTATGTAATGTGAAAATTGTATTACTCGATTTAGGGACATTTTTACAGAATGTTTCATTGTTGGCTCGTGCAATTCTTGTTTATTACCAGACGGGTCAAATTTGTTATTAAACTGTATGCATAATACATTGCTGCGAAAATGAGATAATTACTCATGGGGAGCTTGTAAAATATTAACTACAAGGTGAACGCAAAAAAGTTTGTACATTTCATCACATGTATTTGACGCAAATAAGGACATGTTATTAGAAGGCAGTTTTTACTTTTTTATTCCCACCCATTTTTGAAGGGAGGAGATATTATTGATATTACACTCGTTTATTTCTCTTCTTAAATCGTGAATGTGGGAGCGTGGGGGCGTAGTGGGGTAGTGAGGCATAATGGGGCATAGTGGGGTTTTACTCCCCGCCCTAAATTATTGTCAACAGAGTACAAGCGCTCGGTTCATACCACCCGATTTCAGTTGATACGTAATGGAGGCACGATGTTATGGTTTGACGTCTACTGAACTCAGGACTATGACTTTTCAACTGGTTACCAAAAATCACATTGCACACAAGATGAATACAGACAATGGTATGGCAGGTTTAATTACTTAAAACCGTCATTGACAAATATTCGATTACACCTCAACGTATCTTCAACGTCGACGAGACTGACGTCTCGAAAGTCCTAAAGAGCAATTCAAAAATGTTGACTTCAACTAGTAACCGGCAAGTAGAAACGTTGACTTCCTCAAAACGAGTAAAATTAATGACCACTATTGTTTGTTTTAGCGCAGTGGGAAATCATATTCCTCCTATGATTATTTTCCCTCGAAAGCAAATAAACTTGAATTGCTGGATGGAGCACCGGTCGGGGATAGAGCGATGAGTTTGGCTGGATACAAAGTCATTTATGCCTAATCCTTTAAAGCCATAACCTCGTTTTATAATGTAAGTCCGTTATTATTACAGTTCTGCCCCTTCGATTTGTAATCCGTTATGTAGGTTGCGTTTGTTTCGGTAAAGGCATCATTATCTCAGGCGACGCGACGTCATAAAGGAAGAACAGTTTTGTTCGAGTGTCATCTATCCTTGAGCAAACAGGTTGTGGGGCATTTGGTTGAAGAACTAGTGAATTTCCATTTGGTACTGTAGCCTTTTCAGGAGTTTTTGATCGCTCTTGTAATCCATTTGGGGCAGTGGATTCTTCTTTATCGAGGCTAGCAGTATCCATCTCCAGTCTTGCTGATTTTGTTACTTGAAGGGGCATAATTTCGTTTGTCTGGAAAAGAATAATTGTGGTCCTTGCGTATTGAAGATTAGTCGATTAAGTGGTTTCTGTTGGATCATCTTGTCAATTAGTCGTTTCGGCTGGTTCCAAATCGGCATCAGTAAAAACATGTAAGTCGAGGGGCCATACACCTGTTGCCGAAAAATAATTCACAGCGATAGTCATGGTGGCTCCAGCTATAAATGCTCGTCCAAGTAAAGAGGCAATTGGAAATTGCGACAATACTCAATTTGGATGGTATCGCCGCCATAGCAGCAATAACTAGTAAGAGACTTCATGAAGCCTACGTTGAGTGACTGGAAGCGGTGTGTACAATGAGACAGAAAGCAAAAATAGCACAATCCCATTTTCGCGAGCAGTATCAATAACACCAATATTTTCCACGCGAGTGGCATGTCGATCAAGCAGCAAAAGCACCTTCTCTTGTTTTGGAGCATGCGATCATTCTTTAATAAATCGCTTTACCCACAACAAAACGTAATAAAAAAAGGTAACAAAGAAATTTGCAATTACATCAGAAGTGACAAAAGTTAAAACAAAAATGAAAACAAACAAGAAAACAAGAGGAAGGCATGAAGTTGATGAATCGTCGGACGAAGAGGATGCCAGATGCATTTACTATGCCTACCTAGGGTCTCAGTCCAATGGAGGGTGGATAAGATGTTGAAAGTACAATCGCTGGGCACATTGATCCTGTGCGGGTGAAGAAGATGAAGATGACAAGGCAACACATATCTGCGTAATGTGTGGGCCTAAAGTTTCTTCGTCGATGATTATTTTTGTATTGTTTAAGATTATGGGATTTTACTAATTTGTTATCGTTATTCTTTCTACTACTTTGCTTAATGATATTTTCAATAAATATGTTTATTATAATTAATAAGTACATTCCTTGTTTACCTAAATTAACTGATTTTTTGATTTTAATAAAAAGTACCCCACCCTGTCTCAATAGATACCACATTTTGCCTCACCAGTCACCATACGGGGCAAAGAAGGGCATATACCTTTTTGATGAGTTTTTATTTAATTTCATATTTAATGAAGTGCAACTTAGTTGGCATTTAATCTAAGCAATCAAAGCCGTAATTATTATCACTTAGCTAAAATAATTTTATATAACTGTTAGGCACCCCTTGCTTCTACATTAAAAAAAAAAAAACTACATATTTTATATTAGTATGAGTTAATACCTATACCCATCTACGCTCTTTTTAGACAGACACTTAATTCTACCTTTTCTTCCAATACATTTATATGAAAGCATTTAATTTGGAATTAGCATAAATTTGTCAATTTCATAAACAGCATTATTGAAAATACCTTTCAGGAAACTTCTTAGAATATAAAAAAAAAAGATACAGTTGCACCTAAAATAAGAAGGGGAACTTTCTTTTTGCCTCCCTCTGTATAATAGAAGATGCTGCTAAAGGGTGCCATTTTTAACTATGGAAATTTGCTAATTTTTATGTTAAAATATTCATTTTTGAAAGATTTGTTTGACACCCTGTTTATTTTTAAAAGATCGGAATTTATTTAAGTAAATAAGTACAATATACCCACCTTTTTGGTGGATTACTATGCCAAATATGTTGTCGCTTTAGCGGATAGTATATCAAAATTACCATATAAATGAAACTGTAATTTAAAACAACATCCTTTACATGACACCATCCTTATGTTTTTATATGATTTGTATATTAATTTTCATTTCTCCTAAAGATATTTATTATTCATAAAATTCAAATGATACAGATATTACCATGCAAATTATATGAATTAAATTTATGAAAGCAAGGAAATTAAAAAAATATTTTATTTAGAAGATGTAGCTGTGCACTTTATATGCCTTTACCGGCTTGTATACAGGGTGTTCACTAAGCACAGAGCAGAATTTCAATGGATGATTCCGTCTTGGTAATTTTATGAATATTTTATCCTTTAATTAAAGCCGCTAAGCAAAATTAATATTCATATTTTTAAAATGTGTAGCAGCGCATTTTAGTGTGTTGCAAGTTGTGAGATTTGATGCAACATATTTTATCAAGATCGCTCGATTGGTCGAGGTGCGGGTCTCACTTATGGCCTTCCCGATCCAAGTACTTAAGAAGTTTTTCCTATGTGACTATCCGTAGTCATTAGTTTACACTACTACAGCGGACAATAAAGAAGATTTTAAAGAAAAAGCCAGAAGAAAAACACCGGCAACAACTTCTGTACTTATCTAAGTTCCTGCTAGATCGGGTAGGGTAGTATCTTAGAACGCCACAAGAGATAACTTTTAGCTTCATTTCGCCTATAATTTGCTACATACCGTGCTGTTAAGGCTTTTCAACGTTGCTTCCTCTCGTCAGACTTGATACTTCTTTATCAGACTGCTAATATATTTAACAGTCAAATCGAATTCTGGTATCAAAGGTAACTTTTGAATTTCGGCCTGTTAAATAGCGAACAAACTGTTGAATTGGACCTCTTAAATCCGTGTTGTATCATTTTTAATATTTTATAAATATGGCAAATACAACTTTACTGACAAATAAACGATAATAATTAAAACAAAACACCTTAGAAAACTAAAATGCAGTATTGTTAAAACGATATAGTTTTCTTATCAGCCTGTTTCTTATTAAACCTTAGAAAATAGTTGGTTAATTTTTAGGTGAATTCTCGCCTTCAGATGGTAAAAAAATCTTTTCGATGGACCAAGATATGTAAAAGTGTGATTGACAAAAAATAACTTCTTAATAATTAATTTGTTGGTTAGTTCAAGTTCAGGTGTGATGGAACCAACGTATGATAGAAACCAACCATACCACCAAAGTTAACCAGGTTATTGTTTGTTTTTTCATCATTTATAGTCACATTAATGTATTTTTTCTCCGAACTATACTGAGAGAATTCCTGAAAATGTTCAGTAAAAAAATCTTTACTGAACTTTTTTTTGTTAAAACAACTATAATTTTGTTACTAGCAATAAAAATGCCCTTTTACTCCGATAAAGTCTACTTATCTGTTGTTGCTTTACTAAACTTGCAAAATACTTAATTAGAATTAAAATATTTTATTTTCTATTCTAGAAGATTATTTTTTTAATAAAGATTACATTGCTGACATAAAAGGTATATTTTTAACTTAAATAATTAATAAATTTTATTTATGAAAGTTTTTCTGCCGTTGCTGTAATTAGAATATCTGCATTTGTAGTGTACAGGGTGTCCATTTTTCGATGTAATTGCCGGGTATCTCGGTAACTAGTAAAGATAAAAACTTGCGGTTTTTACAATACTGCGCTCTTTTTGGTGAAACAAAATATGACGCAAACAGAATTTTCATAGCTTTCTTTGTATTACAGGATGATTTCGAAAATGCTTGCTTTCGGACCACCCCCTGTATTTCGGTTATCCTTTAACTTATTAAAATATTTAAAACTTTATCTAATAGAGTTTTTTAGGCAGAATTCAGTGGAGTGCTTACTTTTTTCTGGTAGTCTTACTTTTCGAGATTTAAAGCAGACATATGATTTTTTAAATGGGACACCCTGTATATTTTTCTCTTATTTAATTGGGCCATTTTTAAGCTTTTCAAAAATATATAGGTGATAGTTAAGTTTTTACACCCTGTATGATAAAGACTTAAAAAAAAAATCTGAGTAGCTTACACCTTAGACTAAAAAAAAGTACTCTTATTGTCGATAAAATGAACCGTTTTCGAGAAGGAGAATAATAAACGAATAGTTGTAGAAGACATATGTTCACAAAAATGTGCGTTTTATTTATTTATCGACACCAAAACAACGTACTGTTGTTGCAAAAGTTAATATACTGTACGAAATATTTATTTTCGATTTATTTAACTTAAATGACAAATAAACTACAATAATTTAAGAAAAAAAAAAGTAACGTAAAATCGGAATCTCAATATTTCCCAAGTTACGTTTTAAAGTTCATTTAGTATAATAGGTAATTAGAAGATATCTTGCTTTCGTATATTTATTATTTTAAAAATATGGAAAATATGACTTGAATGAGAAATAAACTACTATAACTTAACAAAAAGAAACAAACGTCAAATCGAAAGTTTCCCAAGTTGCCTGTCAAAATTCATTTAGTAAACTTAAAAAATCTCTTTCTATCGTATTTATCCATTCTTACTATTTTAAAAATATGTGAAATATAAACCGGAATGACAACTAAACTACTATAACGTTAGAAGAAAAAAACGGTATCGTAAAGTCGAAATCTTAATATTTCCCAAGTTCAGTTTAGTTGGAAGATCTATTTCTTTTATATTGCTCCATATTCATTATTTTAAAAATATGTCAAATATAGCTTGAATGACAAATCAACCACAATAGCTTAACAAAAAAAAAACAATAACGTAACATCGAAATCTCAATATTTCTCAAGTTATCTGCTTAAGTTAATTTAATATAGTTAAAAGATCTCCTTCTTTCGCATTTTTCCATATGCATTATTTTAAAAATATGTGAAATATTAAATAAGAAATAATGTACTATAACTTAACAAAAAGGAAGCAATAACGTAACATCGAAATCTCAATATTATAGTCAATAGTGTAGTCAAAAAATCTATTTCTATCGTACTTTTCCATTTTTCCTATTTTAAAAATATGTGAAGTATAACCTGAATGACAACTAAGCTACAATAAGGTTACAAGAAGAAAACAGTATTGTAAAATCGAAATCTTAATATTTCTTAAGTTACCTGCTCAAGTTCATTTAATATAGTTAGAAGATCTCCTTCTTTCGTATTTTTCCATTTATACCTATTATTTTAAAAATATGTTAAATATGGCTTAAATGAGAAATACACTACTACTACTAACTTAACAAAAAGGAAACAATAACGTTACATCAAAATCTCAATATTTCCCAAATTGCCAGTCAAGATCTATTTAGTAAAGTTAAAAGATCTCTTTCTATCGTATTTTCCACTTTTGCTATTTTAAAAATATGTAAAATATAACCTGAATGACAACTAAACTACAATAACGTTACAAGAGAAAAACGGTATCGTAAAATCGAAATCTTAATATTTTCCAAGTTATCTGCGAAAATTGATTTAGTTTAGTTGGAAGATCTATTTCTTTTGTATTGTTCCATTTTCATTATTTTAAAAATATGTGAAATATGGCTTGAATGACAAATAAACCACAATAACTTAACAAAAAAGAATCAATAACATAACATCGAAATCTCAATATTTCTCAAGTTACCTGCACAAGTTCATTTAATATAGTTAAAGGATATCCTTCTTTCGTATTTTTCTATTATATTATTTTCAAAATATGTGAAATATGGCTCGAATGAGAAATAAACTACTATAACTTAACAAAAAAGAAACAATAACGTAACATCGAAATCTCAATATTTCCCAAGTTGCCTGTCAAGATCCATTTAGTATGGTTAAAAAATCTCTTTCTATCGTATTTTTCCACTTTTGCTATTTTAAAAATATGTGAAATATAACCTGAATGACAACTAAACTACATTAACGTTACAAGAAAAAAACGGTATCGTAAAATCGAAATCTTAATATTTCCCAAGTTATCTGTGAAAATTGATTTAGTTTAGTTGGAAGGTCTATTTCTTTTATATTGTTCCATTTCATTATTTTAAAAATATGTGAAATATAGCTTCAATGACAAATAAACCACAATAACTTAACAAAAAAGAATCAATAACGTAATATCGAAATCTCAATATTTCTCGAGTTACCTTTACAAGTCCATTTAATATAGTTAGAAGATCTCCTTCTTTCGTATTTTCCCATTTATATTATTTTAAAAGTATGTGAAATATGGCTCGAATGAGAAATAAACTACTGTAACTTAACAAAAAAGAAACAATAACGTAACATTGAAATCTCAATATTTCTCAAGTTACCTGCCCAAGTTCATTTAATATAGTTTAAAGATCTCCTTCTCTCGTATTTTTCCATTTATATTATTTTAAAAATATGTGAAATATGGCTTGAATGAGAAATAAACTACTATAACTTAACAAAAAAGAATCAATAACGTAACATCGAAATCTCAATATTTCACAAGTTACCTGAACAAGTTCATTTAATATAGTTAAAAGATCTCCTTCTCTCGTATTTTTCCATTTATATCATTTTAAAAATATGTGAAATATGGTTTGAATGAGAAATAAAGTACTATAACTTAACAAAAAAGAAACAATAACGTAACATCGAAATCTCAATATTTCTCAAGTTACCTGTCAAAATCCATTTAGTGTAGTCAAAAAATCTCTTTCTATCGTATTTTTCCATTTTTCCTATTTTAAAAATGTGAAGTATAACCTAAATGAGAACTAAGCTACAATCACGTTACAAAAAGCAAACAGTCGCGTAAAATCGAAATCTCAATATTTCCCAAGTTACCTGCTAAATTTCATGTGATATAGTTAGAAAATCTCCTTCTTTCGTATTTTTCCATTTTTATTATTCTAAAAATATGTGATATATGGCTTGAATGAGAAATAAACTACTATAATTTAACGAAAAAAAGAACAATAACGTAAAATCGAAATCCCAATGTTTCCCAAGTTGCCTGTCAAAATTTATTTAGTATAGTTAAAAAATCTCTTTCTGTCATATTTTTCCATTTTTGCTATTTTAAAAATATGTGAAATATAACCTGAATGACAACTAAACTACAATAACGTTACAAGAAAAAAACGGTAGCGTAAAATCGAAATCTCAAAATTTCCCAAGTTTCCTGTGAAAATTCATTTAGTTTAGTTGGAAGATCTATTTCTTTCAGATATTTTTATTTCGTATTTTCCCATTTCGCCATTCGCCACATATTTTCTTCAAGGTAATATTCATTTGATGCCTTGAAGTTATCTAGTCCTAGACATTAAGCAGATTCGAGGGCCTTTGCTAGAACTATGGGCCCGGATATTGGTAAGTGCTTGTTTCGTGCCTTACAAAACCAGTTAAAAACAACTTAGTCCACCGCCAGTTGTTCAGTTTTGGAAAATTTTCTTTTTTGTTCACCATTGCCACCTTCTTAAAACAAATTTCTAACTTCTGCTTTATTTTGAAGCAACATAGTCACTTGAGTGTTACCCACTTTAAATTTTTCAGCTAATTTCCTGGTACTTAAACCGGTTTTTTCACTTTCCTCGATTATTTTAATTTTTCCGCTTAAAGAGAATAGAGGCGGTCGCAATCAGAGGTTTTACTGTTAATGAAATATAACTTAAATGGCAAATAAACCACAATAATTTAACAAAAAACTAAGCTGTCAAGGTTCATTTTTTCCTTATTTTTAATATATTAACATTATTTCTTGACTAATCAAATAAATATTTGCCACAGGGACTGAGCTTGGTTATTTCCATCATTATGATATAAAGATATGACTTTATCTGAAAACCGTATTTAATTTTTTCGCATATCTTTCTTGTTTTGGCAGAACAAACAATATCTCGTGTTCAAAATAATAACAACCTACTCTTCCTCTAATTCAATAAACCTTGCCGCTTAATGGCAAACTACAATTAAAGATTTTACTATAACTAAATCAGTTTTTCGAGCGGAAACAAAAATCGTTTCAAAAAATCCTTCAAATTTAGTTAAGTTAGTGTATCTGGCAATAAAATGTCTAGAAGGTTGTGGGCAAATTAATTATCAACGTAAACAATTTATTCGTTATAATTTATGTTTGATTTTATTTGGTTAAACTAAGTTTTTAACACTAAAAAACGTATTAAGATTTCGATTTTTTGTTACATGGGTAGTAAGCCATGTAGTTTTATTCTTTGGTCAAAAACGCTTCGTTATAGAGGGGTGTAAAATGTGTCATGGCCCCGAAAAAAACATAGCCCTGTAGATCATCTTAAACTTACAGTAATAAGGCTGTATTGTAAGAATTATTGAGTATCCCAAATTGCATTAGCTTTTCTTAAAGAATGAGTGAGACAGATCTAAAAAATTGAAATAACAATAAAATTTAACACCCTGTAAAATTTTTGCGAAAAAAAACTTGCTTACGTTACTCTCGATTGGCATAATTTTTTTTGTATCACAAAATATTTATGCAGGGTATCCGAACTAGGAGATAATATGACGTCATCGATAATTGTTTTAAGTATCACCTGTAGTTTTTTATTGGCTGCTTTTCTAGGGCATGCAATGGTGAAGAGCAATGTTAACTTTTTAAATTTCATTCCCAATTATTTCAACCGTACGTTGAACCGAAATAATTTTAGTTAATATGTTTTGCAGTATTTTTTAATTCTGTAACAATAACCTAATAATTAGAATATAATCTCGTGAATTAAAACATAAAAATTGCCATTTTACTTTGACCGAAATTTGAAAGCCAATAAAAGTTTGTAATTTTGCAACACAATTACGAAAAAGCCTGTATCATCCTACTGCCAACGTGGGTTCCAATTAATCATACAAAGTGTGATGCCCAACAAAATTATCTCTATAATACTAAAAGGCTTTTTTTCCACGCAGCGTTAACAAATTTAGGATCTGTTTGAATTTTAGCGAGAAAAATGAGTGAATGATTTTCGTCGTTGCATTGCTTTCTATTTCAAAAATTCCCTTTTGTAATATTAACAACAAATGTTTCTAGCTTCTACGAAAATGTCAATAAATATCCAAACTTTTGCTAGCTTGTATAAATTGAAGTGCACGAGTATAGTAAAAGAAAGAAGCATAATATGGTGGTACTTGTGCCATTATGTACCGAAAAGCATATACCGCAGGAAATGTTTATAAGAAAAATATGCATTTTATGCAGTAGCAGTAGTAGCAGGTAATATTTTTACCATACGAAAAATGCAACTTGTTAATAAGATACAGAGTGTTAATATTTAACTTCCATTGGTGGGGGTTTAAAATTAGAATCGGTCCATATTTTTGAGATTAAACATAGCATGTAGGTAATATTTGTTCTACTCACAGCATTGCTAGGATTAAAAAAAAAAATTATAATATACCTAGTAAGAAAAACTTTATTCATGATCATAATATTATCTTAGTCCATTTCTAAAATGCAACATTTTTACGCTTAGAATATTATACATTTACTTTGTGGCTTAAATACTTTTTTTACTGCTGCTTTACTTACTTATGACCAAAGCTTTACACACAAAATATCACATGAAAAAATAATTTTACATATGTTTAAGGTAAAAATTGTTGTAATAACTTGGAATATCTCCCCTGATACTACATTACACAAGACAAGCATTTTGATTAAGTGTTAAATGATTATCTTTCCTTATCTATGACACAAAGTTAATATTTCTAGACATTCGCTGTCTATCTTGATCTGGATTTTGACTATGGTTGTAAAACATTTTAACAAAGTTGTAAGGAATGTCAAAGGACAACAGTGAAGATATAAATATGTTACACTTAATAGGTAAATATTCTCAGTGACCTCCATATTGGTAAAACCAGGTGAATAACTACATGAAACCTATTGGATCGAATTTAATAACATTTTTGATTTTAGCTTTGAAATTCTATGCTACATGACTATTATATTTTCAATTTTTGAAAAAATAATTTAATTTTTTCCAAACCGGTAAATATCGTTCTAATTGGGAAAATATGGTAACACAGTCAATTTTGAATGTATTTCCTCCACTATACAGGGTGTTTCAAAAGTACGGTACGTAACTTAAGGGGATGATTCCTTATGATATTCTAAGAGAAAAAGTTTACATGAACATGTGTCCGGAGTTGCCCCGTTTTTGATATACAGGGGGTGTTAAAGTTTAAAAAAAAAAATGTTGCATTTTTTTGTATCATTATTTAAAAAAAAATATTTTATTTTTAATTTAAATGTTTTAATTAACTTTGAAATACTTGGGTATTTTTTTTGTACGGACAATAAGGTGGTCTCTATGTTTTCTTTCGAAAACGAATTAAGATACGAAAACAATTCCGGTAAAAAAAAAGTTGTATTATTAGTTGGTTAATCCAAAAAAAAATATCAAAATTAGAAAAAAGTCAGTGGCGTACATTTTCTTGTCAATTATATTCGTTAAGGTGCTCCCCAGGGCGCCACTGGACTTAATAAATTTAATCTAGTTAGGGCTAATTAAGCCCCTTATCATTGCGAATAACGGTACCAAATTTCAATAAAATCGGGAAAAGGATACTTTAAAAAATTATAAAGAAACAATTTTTTTTTAACTTTTTCTCTTAGATTATCATAAGGAATTAAGTTACTTAAAATTATTTTCATAACGTACAGGTTGTCCCAACAGCACGAAATACATCAAAGTTGTCTTTTTTAAATAGAATGCAGTGTATATTATTTTATTTTCGGTTTCTACGATCAAAATAAAAATGAGTTTCATTGGGGTTTATTGTAGTTAAACTCTACGGATTCTGAAATATTGCGTATTTTGTGAAAATGTAGTAACAATTTTAATGAATAATTCTCAATATGTATTTTCTTTTTTCAAAGTTAATTCACGCTAGGTGACTAGGTTTTATGTTGCAGTTATGAAACATTCACTGACTTATACCAGGTGTCCAAAAAGTAGGACAAAATAATTACAAGTTTGAAATGATAATAAACAAATTATTATTAATTAAACATATTTTTTGTCAGCAATAGATGTAGAATTTAAGTGTCTATCAAAAAGCTTTCCTAGAGCTAATTGCTGACATTCATAAAAAATGCAATATTCATAATACATTTAGTATTAATCAAGTCACCTATGGCATTTTGACAAGTCACATAAATATAATTTATGTTTGTCAGTTATTTCGAAAAGTGTTTCGTTGCAAATCGTCATTTAGTTATAACAGTGGTAGTTTCGTTTTTTTTTCGTTTTTCTACATTTCAAAATGATAATTTATCCAAAAGAATAATGAATTTATATGATTTTTATTCTTGGAGAATATCTGCAAAACTGCTTACTGACTTCACGAGTTTACGCTCAAAGATTTCCCAACAGAAATCATTCAAATAAAGTCGTTTTCCAAAGAAAGTTGACTGTCGCCATTTTGAACACTTAGCAATAATTGTTTGTTGTATACCCATCATTATTTCCTTTCGTTGCCTTTACATTACTTCAACTAGTAAGTAGTGTATTTACTGTGAACCTTCTCTTTTTTACAACCAATCCTGTCAAAATGCCATAGGTAACTTGATTAATATTAAATTGGTTAAAATCAGTTTGTGTCGTAAATATTTGCATTTTCCATAAAAACGTGAGCAATTAGCTATGGGAAAGTGTAAGACTTTTCGATAGACAATTCAATTTTACATTTATGGTTGTCATAAAATATGGGGGGTTATAATCCAAACTTGTAATTACTTTGTCGTACTTCTTGGACACCTTGTATAAGTTAGTGAATTTTTAATAAATTAAATATAAAATCTAATCAGTTAGTAGACTCCAGTGTGAGCTGAAAAAAGAAAATAAATATTAAGAATTTAACTATTAAAATTGTTACTAAATTTTCATAAAATACGAAATATTTCAAAAACCGTAGGGTTTAACTACAATGAACCTCGATGATACTCATTTTTATTTAAATCACAGAAACTGAAAATAAAATAATATACAGGGCATTCCATTTAAAAACATACAACTTTGATGCGTTTTGTGTTTTTGGGACAACCTGTACGTTATGAAAATATTTTAAAATGTACCCTTAACAGGCCGCTATCCACCCCGGAAACTTTTTTTTATCCCAAAAAAATAATTTAGCTTTAATATGTCGTCTCGAATAACGTGAATGACCCTGTATAATTTCAATTAATTTTATAATTTGGTTTTGATGCAAAAAAGTATTGCACCCAGTTTTTTACAAAGAACCCCAAAAATTAATGTACATTCACCCTCAACAATGAACGAAATGTTTAAAAGTCCAAGTTTTTGCATTTTTAATTTCAAATAACATGGTTTCGTGAATGATATGTATTAAAAAAAAAACTCAGTACCACTGGCCACTGCTAACAGCAACAAATCATAATAAAACCAATAACCACACACACCTCCCACACCCTCGATACAGCTAGCGCGGTCCCGTCTTCTAGTGGCGATGTTGCCTGATTGATTATTTAACCTGACCTATGCTTTTCCGTAGCGAAATCCGGAGGATCTCAAAAGAATGTAAAAAGTTCATATAAACATAGGTTCGCAATCACTTTATCTTTGGGATACGGGGATACAGAATTTTTAAGAGGAACAAAAAATATGTACACCTCTGCCGTTTTATGTATAGAACCTTTTGACATTTTTTTCGATTTTGGCTTCGTTTAGTAAGTAAATGCAATTGTATCAAACTCTGATATGAACAATATGCAAATAAATGTCATTTATTTTTTGCCTTTGGTCACGCGAAGAAAATACGGACCATTTTTGCTAAATGATGAAGCTAAATTTTGAAAATATATTTAAAAAAAAAAAAGAAAACAGTGACGTATCATTTTTTTTCGTTAAAAATTTTAGAATACTTGTTAGCGCGATTAATAGAAGTAGAGCAAATTTTTTTATTAAAAAAAAAATGTGTTTTTATTCCTTATTAGCGCCTACTGACACTCAAAATGATATCTGAAACGGTCTCAATAACATTAAGGAGAAACCGTTTATTTTCTTTAATTCTCAACACCCTGTATTTTAAAATTAAAGCGGCTGCGGACATATAATATTGATATGCATTGAACTTTTTCCAACATTAGCCTGTATAAAGTGTGTCCGCTTAAGTTCTGTACATATGGGAAACTTTTTTAATATCAATTTTACGAAAAAAAGTTACTCTTTATAAAAGTACTGCTTACTGAAAAAAAAAATAATATTAGACTATTCAAACTTGAGATAGTATGTACAGGATGAAAAAAGTAAAAAAATCAAAATTGACCTACGAGAAAAGTCCCCTTAATTTTAATTTTAGAGCAAAATGGAATAAGAAAATGTCGATTGGCATTAAAAATTAGATGTATTTTTACTCTTAGTAGACTATTATTTAAAATAAACTTAAAAATTTAAATGTTAGTTCTTAATGGCTTGTCCATTATCTTGCCACCATTTCCCACCTGAATTTAAATTTTAACTGTAATTTGTCTGAAACATCAGTTTGAATATTTAGTTAGATAAATATGCCGTTGAAATCGAGTATGCAAGATAAAATTGAAATAATTTTAATTGTTAGTGAAAATTACAAAACGTATCGGGAAACTGCCGAAATTTTTAACAACAAATATCCTGATAAAATGATTTCTTTTACAATAGTAGGAACATAGTGACTAAATTCAAGACCTTTGGAAGTGTGAAAAATAACTACAATAAGAAACGTAGACCAGGGGTTGCAAATAATTAAACTGTTAACCAAGCAACGTTGTCTGTAGTAGAAGATCCTAAAAAATCATTGCGAAAAAGGTCAACAACATTACCAAATGATGTAGGGAAAACTACGATTTCAAAAATATTAAATGAAAACAAATTTCGGCCCTACAAGCCAAAATTTATACATACCTTGAGGCCAGGTGATTTTGAGCGACGCTTAGAATTATGTTTTTTAATACAAGGAGAGTTGGAAGATAACCCTTTCATGACAAGAGATATAATTTTTGCCGACGAAGCAACCTTTACCTCGAACGGGACTGTAAGTTCACAAAATTTTCGTTGGTGGAGTGACGTTAATTCAAATTTCACTATACAGACACGTGATCAGCACTCATTTAAAACAAATGTGTGGTGCGGAATTTACAAAAATAAAATAATATGACCCTTTTTTTTCGACCAAATTTAAATGGTGAACGTTACTTGCATTTTTCAAATAATTATTTGTTTAATTTTATTCATGGACTTCACATACCCGATAGACTACGGATATGGTACCAACATGATGGTGCACCATGCCACAGTACGAAGAATGTAAGACAATACTTAAATACCCTTTTTAATGGAAAAGTTATCGATAGATATTCTGACCTTTTTTAGCCCGCTAGGTCTCCGGACTTGAGCCCCCTCGATTATTTCTTGTGGGGCTACTTAAAACAGAATGTATACCTACAAAGGCCATTTCAAAATGTGGACCATTTAGAGAGGCTAATTAGAGAGACAATTACAAATATAACTCCTGTCATGATTAGAAATGTTTTAAGAGAATTTTCTGCAAGAACGGCTAAATGTATTGAAATGGAGGGAGGATATGTCGAGGCAAATGTACAGTGAGGGAAAGTTAATGAATATTTTTATTTAAATTCATTTTTTAATGTTCGTTATTATAATTGTATTTTTCCAAAATAAATTATCATGTTTCTATCAATTATTTAAATGCGTCATAAAATTACTACAAAACAATGATAAAGAATCAAAGGTTACGTTTCGAATAAAAATAATTGATAAATGTTAATTAGCTTGAATTGCATAATAAATACAATTATTAATTATAAATCATTTCAAAAAATATCATTTTTAATGCAATGAAATTTTAAATTTATTTTCAATAATAGTCTACTAAGAGTAGAAACAGATATCATTTTTAATGCCAATCAAGATTTTCTAATTCCATTTTGCTCTAAAATTAAAATTAAGGGTAGGTACTTTTCCCGTAGGTCAACTTTGATTTTTTTACTTTTTGATCATCTTGTACATACTATCTCAAGTTTGAATAGTCTAATATTATTTTTTCAGTAAGCAGAACTTTTTCTAAAGAGTAAATTTTTTTCGTAAAATTAATATTAAAAAAGTTTCCCATATGTACAGAACTTAATCGGACACACTGTATAAAGAAACTGTGAATTTGTTTCGACACACTTATTTCCCATTAAATTCGTTCGGTGAAAAAAAAAGTTAGAGAGCTTATCAGTATAATCTTTTGGAATATGGTTTCTTGTCTCTTATTCAGCAAAATAATTCGGGATTTTGCGGTGGATCTAGTAGCCGACAAGGCTAATCTGAAACGTGCATGGCATAGCTACACGAACGCTTCCTCGATGATACTATTATATAATTTAACAAGTTGAGAACACATGCTCATACCGAAGGCCTTTACTAGATCGGTATTTGATTACCTGCAAATTGTCAGTTTCATGATAAACTTAATACGACCGTAGGCGGCGTCACTTTTTTATAACAGATATTTTAAAATCTTAATTATTTTAACAATTTATATTGTATCGTAATGAGCTTGATTCAATCATGAATTAAATAAATTGATTTTTATAGCATTGCTTAAAATTATTTTGAAAACTATATTTTTCTTGTTTATATAATTTTATTACGATAAACAGCTAAAGTTCTGCGTTACGTGTGCTAGTCTAAAACTTTAATTTGTTAAGCGATACTTAAAATAGATGTCTGTTGTGGAAGGAAAACTGGGGTTTCCTTTGAAACTATTAAATATTATAGTACTAATCTTACTATATATCCATCTGATGCGTGTTAATTATAGTTATATTAAAATTAACATTAATTATGCTGCATTTAAATATACCTGTACTATACTCTTTTAATTAAAAAAATGTTTATCGTTAACTGTTTTACGGTTCCCTATACATATATACTTTATGCACTCTTTTATCGACAACCGTGTTGGTTTTAATTTACTAAAAAAATTATAAACTGTTTCATAAAAATTGTCTCACCTCTATCATAAATTGACAATATAAAATAGCGCACGTAGTTTCATGCGCATTTTATGACTTGATTGAATATTTTATATTGTTTTCGGATTAAGCAGCTACAAATACAACTTTTTTGCCTCTTGATATTTTTTCGTATTTTACTATTTTTTTCGAAAGAAAAATTTTTCGGCATGCAATGAAGTGGCTTTTATTATTTGTCATCTAGTTAGTGGTAACTTAGGGTCTTATCACAACGAGCAACACTGCCAAATTTCACCAAAATCGACAGAAGGATTTTTGAGATATTAATAAAAACGATTTTTTTTTAACATTTTAGGACACATGTTTACATGAACTTTCTTAAGTTTGGTTCAGGAATGCGCCCTTGGAATTACGGCCTATCATTAAGTAACACCCTGTAGATACACTTCGAATTTAAATATAGTGCAATCCGTGTCTAGCAAAAACCGAACTTTTGATA
This sequence comes from Polydrusus tereticollis, assembly GCA_963920685.1. Lineage (NCBI taxonomy): Eukaryota > Metazoa > Arthropoda > Insecta > Coleoptera > Curculionidae > Polydrusus > Polydrusus tereticollis. The sequence continues at coordinate 34,833,654 of OY987335.1, forward strand.
TTATGACTATTTTAATCCGGCAAATTAACAAACACACGTGGGTTTGTGTGGGTTTGTGGTAGTGTAGTCGTCCGTTGTATGGATTTCGTCTTCAAATGAGATAATTTGTGGGCTTAGTATTTAATAACTTAGACAAAAAAAAATATTTTTCACTTAAGTAAAAATATATAGTGTGGTCATTTAAGTGTGCAACATATGGGATTTTTTTTTATTACCGATTTCTCAGAAAATTGTATTCTTGATAAAGTTGGCGCATGTTCGATTATCATATTAGGTGAACTTGGAATGGTTGTAAGTCGAACGGCGTACAGGGTAGGTCAAAAAATATAAAACATGTACAAGAATAAAGTACCCCTATTTCAGAAAATTCAGCGAAATGTTATTATGAAAAAGTTGTTTAGAATTAAAAGTTATGCATAGATTCAAAAACGTAACTTCCTAAAATAAAAAAATATTTTTTTTTTGAAAACAATAATAATTTATTTCCCAAAGAATTTTTTTTTTTTATATTCACCCTAAAGACCTTCATGAATCAATCAAAATCAAATCAATTTTACATATATTTGTTCAAATTCAAGCATATTTGTAAAATTAACAAATTAACTTGAATTTTTAATTTATTAAGGAATCACAAACTTCATGGTTGTTGCTACCACATTAAACACAACTTTAAAATATCCTAAAAATTCTTTTTAACAAGATAAAGCATTAGTAATGATAATAAAATACTCTCATTTAAAGTGCAAAATTTTTATTTTAAATGCTTATTAAAAACCTGTACAAATTAATCTACAAACATGAAATCATACTAAAATAATCGCAGATACCTGGATAAAAATGGATGGAAAAAAACAAATAAGGGTTAAAAGTAAATATTAAGAGAGCTTGGTGGCATTATTCATTATTAAATAGTTATTGTTGTTATTTGATTTCAAATGCCTTCTCCAATACAGTTAACGTTAGCCGAGAAGGCATAATTAGTGTTAATATATGGAGAAAACTATAAAACAGTGCGTGAAGCAGGAGATATATTCAATGAACGACATCCAGATAAACAAGTTCACTATTCAACTGTAAGCATAATTCTAAATAATTTTTAACAAAAGGGTCTGTAGACTATAAATATAAAAATGAACGTACCAAAACTGTATGTACTGAAGAAAGTTAATTAGAAGTACTTCAAGCAGTTGTTGAAAACCCTAGAAGATCCACCCAAGAAATGTATGCTTATACGGGTATAAAAGAAGCTCTGTTAAGAAAATTCTTAAAAAACTAAAATACCATGCCTATAAGCCAATATTTATTTGCACGTTTTAAAGACGAGACTATGACTTGCGGTATGATTTCTGCATGTGGATTCAAGGACAAATAAAAGATCAACGTGATTTCCATAGACACATACTTTTTGGGGATAAATCCACGTTCACGACAAATGACGTTGTTTCTTCCCAAAATTGTAGGTGGTGGTCGGACGAAAATCCAAATTTGTCATTGACAATAAAAACCAGTATTACCAAAAAGCAAACGTTTGGTGCGGTATTATTAATGACAAATTAATAGGGCCGTTTTTTTCTTCGCCAAAACCTGGTGATTCCTGGTGATTCCTATTTACATTTTTTGGAAAACGAACTGACGGATTTTTTGGAATAATGTGAGTATACAAGAACGACATACGATTTGATACGATTTCATTGCAGAAATATTCCAGCAAGTGTATTGCTATCCACTCTTAGTGAATTTTATGATCGGACAATTAAATGCATTGAACGAGAAGGTGGACATACAGAGACCCGTCGATAATTTTTTTACACATACATAATTCTATTTTTTTCTGCATTTCAAATACTTTCTGTCAAATTTTTTTATTGTTAAGTTATAATAAAAAGAAAGCCGATAAAAATTGACAAAACCATTGGCACCATATTCAAATACGTTTAAAAACATTGTATTTCTTGAGTTTGCATTAAACGCATATATAATGCATACATTGTTTTGTTAATAATGCCACCAAACTGTCATAATGTTTTAGTAGGATTTCATGTTTGTCGATTAATTTGTACAGTTTTTTAATAAACATTTAAAATAAAAATTTTGCACTTTAAATGAGAGTTTTTTAATTGGCATATTATCATTACTAATGTTTTATCTTACTTGAATTTAAACAAAGATATGTGAAATTGATTTAATTTTGATTAATTTATGAAGGTCTGTAGGGTGAATATAAAAAAAAAATTTATTCCTGACCGGTATATTATTAGCTTATAACGTCTTAGTTACGCGGGAATTATAAGGGTCATAACTCCCTTGGGATATTAAGAAAAATTTGACATAAAATCAAACGATTGACATCTAATGTCAATTTGATTGTCATCTATTGAAACATTTATTCCACTTTAACAATGAACAAAATGTTACTAAAATCGGTCAGAAATAAAATTATCTATGTATCACTGGAATTATAAGGGTCTCAATTACCTCGGGCAATTGCTGTTCCCTCGGGCCAAAGGCCCTCGGGACGTAAACTTTGCCCTCGGTAGTTAAGACCATTATAATTCCCTAGATACATAAATAACTATTTTTTTGGGAAATTAAGTACTAATGTTTTCAAAGAAAAATATTTTTTTATTTTAGAGGTCACGTTTTCTAATCTGTGCTTAATTCTAAACAACTTTTCTTAATAATATTTTGTTAAATTTTCTGAAATAGGGGTACTTTATTCTTGTACAAGTTTTATATTTTTTGACCTACCCTGTACGCCGTTTAAGTTGCAACCATTCCAAGTGCACCTAATATGATTATCGAACATGCATCAACTTTTAATCAAGAAAAAAAATTTCTGAGAAATCGGTAATAAAAAAAATTCCCATATGTTACACACTTAAATGACCACACTGTATAATTACCTAATTTATATAAATATATTTAAATAAATAAAATTCGCACCCTGATACTCCATTTATTCTTATACCAATATGGAAATATTTCTTGTTTGATTGTTTGTAGTTTGGTTGATTTACTCATGAGGTAGTCAATCAGAGTAAACTAACACTTTTTGTTTCTTACGAACGAAATGTAAACCTGGACGCTTAAACAACACAAAAAAAAACGTAAGCATTATGGATTTTTTGAAGAATACTCAAAATATCATGGACGAAGCACATTTCTCATGAAGACGTTCTCCGTCGCATGGGTAAATAATACAGGTCACGAGAAAAGCAAAAGATACAGCGGATCATACAAGGCAAGATTGTGGGTGAAATTTCGTGAGAAAAACGAAGGTTAACAATCGTGGCTCAGGTATCGGTGGGAATGGTTTGTATTTTAATATACAGGGTGTCCTAAAAGATATGACCAATAATTAAGGATCGGGTAGACCGGGTCAAAATAGGGTTCAAAGGTCATGTAACATTTTGTCATATATAGCCCCATAAACGAGCTACAAGGTCTCAAAGGGGAGACCCTGAAGATGTTTTTTCTTAATGTTTGCGAAACTAGAAAAGAGACAAACTTGAAATTCAGCTAAATACAATAATTTTGGCATGCAAGATAATTTTTGATCGATTTATCTCGAAATCGACGCCTTAAATCGTGTCTAATGAAGACTACCTTCTTTCTGCAAAACACATTCAAGTTCTCTAATTTAATATGAAAAAGTATAAATATCAATTTTCGATGAAATTCAATCGCAAATAATTTTTTTATTTGATGTCGGATTTAAACGAATTAAAGAAAAATGTAGATAAATTAATGGAGAATCGCTCACATTTTAAAAATTTAATAAAAAATAGACGTACGTTTATAATATACAGGTATAAACAAAAAAAAGTTTTTTATCATAAGTTCAAGACACTCTGTGAAGTGGCGAAACAGTATATTGTTCTAAATTAAGTTTTAATTTTTAAGTCACATCTATTCTTAATATTTTTGTTGTAGTTGCTATAGAGGATAACAGTGACAGTTTTTTTATTTTTGCTACAAATACGATTTTTTTTAAAAGAAACAGTACAAACTTGTTTAACAAAATTTAATTAATCCCCTATAAAGCCATTATAAAACTTTAAACTCAAACCACAAAGATGGCACGCGCGAATTAAATAAGAACACATTTGAAAAATAACAATAACAATAAACAATAACAGTAACAGTAACAGTAACAGTAACAAATAACTCAGTAACGAGCGTTTCCTCCACGTGCTTGAATGACAGCCTCCATACGCCTTGGCATTTCTTCAATGAGGTTCCGTATACAATGATCTTGATCAATTTGCTGCCATTCTTCAATGAGTACTTCGCTTTGGCTGGACCAGGTACCCCCGACGGAGCCTCCGCCATAGCTTACCGTAGGCGAAAAATGGTTTTGCTCAAAACGTTCTCCTGCTTTTCTATAGATTCTTTGACGACCGACCGGTGATTTTAAACAAAACCTACATTTGTCGGTAAATAGGATATTTCCCCACTCATCAATGCGCCCCAACTTTGATGTTCCCTAGCAAATCTAAGGCGTTCACTCTGTGGTTTCTTAGCAACTCGCGAGCGGTTGCAGGACTCCTTGTGTGTAATCCAATGTCAGATAACCTCCTTCTTATCGTTTTGTCGCTTACCTGGTCCTGCCGTATGTCCTTAATATGTTTTTTACTTCCACAGTAGTTACTCTTCGGTCACGTAAGACATTAAGTGCAATAAAGCGATCATCTCGCTTATTCGTACACCTCTTCCTATCACATTGACTCCTTCTACTGTACTCGCCATGCTGATTAAACAGCCCTTTGTACTTTACTTCTTGTGACGTTTAAAACTCTTGCCACGTAATACTGTGACCGTCCATCCTGGATTAAAGCAATGGATTTTTCAAGATCAGTCGGAGACATATCCACTTTTAAAAGTAAGAAGACACCTCAGAAGTAACACACATTTACAGAAAGGTTATATTATGTAACCAGTATAAATTTCTTAATATATATTTTTAATTCCATGCGGACCTCATAAAACCTAATTTTTACAATCGATAAAAAACATGGAGCAGCATAAGTGTAAACTTGTTTTTGTATTTAATACAAAATTCTTTATATTGTTCTTAATTTATTGTTCTAACCCAATTACCCCTGCCACCCCCATTGCGTACGCATCTGGTTTTGGGCGAAAAATAAGTGAATTTATATTTTTCTTCATTAGTGGCATCTCTTTGTTTTGTTAATGCGTATTGTTTGGGCTTTTACTTTATTAAATTTTCGATTTTATTTAGCTTCCTTTACGGTTAATTAATTATCATCAAAGCCTAAAATATTTGTTGTCACGTCTTGCTCGCGGCGAAGTTGCATGAATACGACATAAGAGGTATGGTTGGTGAATGGCTGCAGCCGTATTTAATTGGTCGAGGTTGAGGGTATTACATTTAACAAACGAAATATATTCATTGGTGTTCCACTGTAATCCATCCTGGGCCCTCTATTATTCCTAATTTTTGCAAATGATCTCCCAGACTTGACTCATAATGAATGAGAACTTGGTATGATCGCTGATGATAATTCTTATTTGAGTTGTAGCAGTACCGCCGAGAGTTCGATTACACTATTACGTGATATGTTTGCAAGATTCAACACTTGGTTTGCCGGCAATGGGTTATTTTTGAATACAACCAAAACAGTGTTTATCAGCTTAACTCCGGGCCGGTCTAATTTTAATGAGAGTCTTCTTGTCAGGGCGACTGGTGAATCGATTGCACAGGTTGTTCAAACAAAAGTATTGGGTATACATATCGACAATGCCCTATCGTGGAGCTTGCACTTCACTGAACTAAGTTCTAACATTTCTCCCGTATTTTATGCTCTCTACCGTCTGCGTGGTGTGGTCGGTAGGAATATTCTCTTGTCTTATTACCATGCCCAATTTGTTTCTGGGGTGAAAAGTGGAATTTTTTTTTGGGGTTCCGCTCCATCGAATTTAAATAGACTGTTTTCAATTCAGCTATAAGAAGTATGATGGAAGTGTCTTGTCGTCATTTATGCCGGAGGCTATTTAAAACACTAAAGTGCTCACTTTGCCGAGAAAAAAAAATAATCTAAATAGTTTTTATCCATGGAAAAACGTTCATAATTATGAGACGCGTAACTCTATGAACATGGAAACAAAACTCTACAAAAAGTTGCATGTGAAAATCAAAAACATAGCGAGCAAAGTACTTCTTACGAAAATTGTATGTAATTTATTAGTTTCTCGTGTTTTCTATAATATTCATGAGTATATAAATGATAATTTGTTATCTTAACTGTAATTTAGTAAATATATTTTGTACTTATAAATTTAAATAGTCGTTCTTCCACAACTGGCTGTGGCTAAAATTGACTTTTTCTATAAGTTGGTCTTTTGAAATAAAAATGTATTTATTTATTTATTTTCATATGTTGGTAAAATTGTTTATTGCTGTTTTAGTTGTCAGAATTTGAATGATGGTCATGACAATCAGTGTAGAACGTAGGTAAAACTTAATGGGCGACGAAATTCTTAGTTTTATAACAGATATCCACATTGGTGATATCTATGTGGTACGATACGGTTTTTTGAGAAGCGGTAATTTCTAAGCATGGAAGTTATTAAAGCCCATTAAACACAATTCTACTTTTTGTTATGTCCACAGATGCATATCGACTTGACAATGGGTGTAATGGACCAAAAATCTCACATTTCAAAAAAAATTGGCCAAACGCTCTTGTTTTTTGAAAAACAAGATTCACGTCGAAAAATTTTTTTTATACATACAGGGTGTCCAGTCTTCGTGTGTTTTCATAAACCAGCTCCCTTATTATAGAAGATGGAAAGATGGGGCTTGCGGCTTACTGTTCTATTATTTTATTAAACTTTCATTGCCACAAACGAAATTTTCATAGCCCTCTCAGTTTTTGACATACAGGTCGATTTTGAAAATTTGTCATTTTTGACGCTCTCTTGTCTTGTAAGTATCTCGATTATTTGACTTATCAATAACGTCAAAATGGGCTATTATAGAGTTTCTTTTATGTAGAATTCAGTGGTAAAAAAAATTAGGTATTATATATTTGTGAGAAGCTTGTTATAACCTAAATCATATTAATAAAAATATATAGGGTGCCCCATTTAAAAAAAGGCAAGTTTGTTTTTTTTTCTCGGAAACTATTGAACGTAGAAAAAATCTGAGTGCGTCATTGGATTCTACGTAAAAGACTACAAAAAGAATATTTGTTTTCTCTTTGATAAGCTACAGGGTAACCTAAATATGGGGGTGTCCCAAAATGTAAAATTTTCAAAAACATTCTGTATATCAAAAACAAGAAGGACTAAAAAAATTCTGATTGCGGCTTATTTTGTTTCACAAAAAAGTAGTACAGTGCTGCAAAAACCGTATCCTCCTATCTTTACTAATAACGGAGATACCCTGTAAAACCATCGAAAACTGGACACCCTGTACATGTAAACAAAATTCAACGCGTATCTCTTTTTTTAAGAAGCAAAAGCGTTTGGCAAAACAAGTTTATTGAAATATGAAATTTTGTGTCCATTACATTATTATTATATTAAGTTGTGAAAATATACTAATAAATGATGAATATCGATATCAAACGCATCGATTTTGCAACCAATCGGTACGATCCAAAAATACCGGTTATTTTTAAAGAATCGCGCAAAGGAAGCACAAACGTGATGCCACATAAAATTTGTTTAAAGTTATGCAACTGGTTATAAATTAGATTAAAATATTTAATCAAATACAGCATAGGCATCGCGTTCATCAATTAAATTTTGTTACTGATTAACAACACAGAATAAGTTGGTAATATATTTAACTAACATTCGTACTGTTAAATCTTTAAAGCACAGCTAAAAACTACTTAGAATGAATTTAGAGTCAGGCGACAGAAAATTCGAACGGAAGCGAATACTGTTTGATAATAAAGTTAAAAGTTTTATAAACTTTCGTTTTACAAAACCGTTCCCGCATTTTTAATGTATGTAAAGTCATGTATGTGAGTGCGCTGCGAGGCCCTTCCCAAACCGATGTGTTTGTCTGCAAGGAAGATTCATTGCTTAGCAGTAAATTGGGAAATCGACTTTTTACCTCGTCTACATAAATCTTCAGAATATTGTCGTGCTATGAATGCCGATTTTAAATGTAAATAAGAAGTACTGGAACAATAAAACTAGAGCATAAATTCTATACGTCAATAAAAAATTGTATCTAAGTAAACAAGTTTATTGGGCGTAAATTTGCCTGGTAATACTATGTCTTGGCATAGACACATTACTTACATTAGTAGCTAAGAACGCCTTTGCATTTAAGAGAGTAACAAATGAGAATCAAGCGGCCATTCCATGGGAGTACCTGCGTGTGCACATATTTAATATTAATTCTTACGCCGCACGTACACACTGCAAACTTTGTCCTTTGCTGCAAACTTCCGGCAATCCATGTACCGACTCTGGGATTCATGAAACTAGGCAATAGGCATCAGCATCGGTCTGTCTACACACACGAAGCACGCATGGATTCCCAAGAATCATGACTCTTGAAACAACCTGCACTCCTTGTAGATATTTCTTTGTGACACGGTTTCTTTTTATGACAAAATGAAATTTTTTGTTGTCTACGGTCGTAATGGTTTCTACTTGGAAAACATGTAATAAACTAGTGTTTTATCCGCAGTATTCTATTTCTCGGAAACCATCAAGTCTTCTGTTAACATAAAAACATGCTATATTTTAAACTAAATAATATTAAATTCACGCCTACGAAAATCGTTAATCGGTCGGTTTGCAATAGGTTTGGTTTATAGGTTTCGAGAATATATACATATATTAGTTTCTGTGATGTTTTGAGCGACAACGGGTAAACATCACTTGAATGCTTCAGTGGTCGCTCCTCGTTGGTTAGTCAATAGGGTCCACGTGACCATATGTGATTAGTGGGCCTCCCAGACTAGAGCGCTGTAGCGCCATAAACAAACCAGTGTCCTGTTAAACTTCAAAGTAAGCAGATGCTCCACGTTGCTAAAAACAATAATAGCGCAGGTTTTGATCTGACATGTGTGTCAGACAAAGTGATTTTCTAATGTTAAAGTAATTGATATTGTGGGGACGCGTGCCCGGTAACAAAGGTTACCAATAATCTTAAACGTACAGTAAAAGTACCGTACATTTCGCAGTTAAATAGACTACATTCTTTGTGTTTGGTTGAGACGTGCACGAAGTTGCACCTCAGTTCGCGTAAATACGTAAAATATTCCGTTCTATACAGAACATGTCTTTTAAATAACCCTCGTGATATTCAGGCAGCAAAGAGGCTGTAACTAATTCAAGTTCTGATTGATTCTCCACGGTAAAAACAGTTTCCCTCTTGATCCCAATGTTCCTTGCCTCTTAAGACTGTGTTTCTATCCTTTCCATAAAAATTTGCTAGTGCCCGTATTGACCACTCATCCTAAATTCTCTATGCTATTTGATCTTTTTTAATTCCTGTTAAATGAGAGACATATTGTAGATGTTGTCAGTGACAGGCTTCTCAACCACACAGTTTTTTTGAAAACTCAAAATCAATCAAGACCAATTTATAATATAAGAAATTTAGTGTAGATACCCATTTTCAATGAATACAACTGTACATCAAAAATGTTAATGCTAAAATCAAAAGATATGCAGAAGAACACGAGACCAGGTTAAATAACCAACCCAACGTAGTTGTCATTAAAATTCTTGGTGATGGAAATGAAGTAAGAATATTGAAACGGAAGAAAACACATTACTTAATGTAGTGTCAGTCATAGTTAAAATTATAGCACACAAACAATGATAGCATAAAACGAAGGAGCGCCACTAAGTACTAACAGTAGTAGATTAAAAGCCCCTACACACGACCCAATCTGCAGGGTCCGACTAGCAAGGCATATAGGGAAAATTGGGTGCTGGTCTCCACACCACCCAATCTCGCAGTGTGTTTTGAGTCTTAAGTCGTGAAAGATCGGGATGGCTTCTCTAAGTAAATTTCAAAACATCGGATTTGCGCTGACTTTGCCATTCAAAAATTATTCACGAATAAAGAAAAGAAGTTGCTGGGTTAAAAAGTTGCTATTAAAGAGGAACAGGCTAAGCCATATAAATATTCTTAAGGAACTAAGACATATTAACTTCAAAAACTTCCATTCCTTGGCTCCGCATGTCTCTATTTAAATAATTAGCGTTGGAAATGGGATATTTAAGGGATAAGGGCATAACCCTATCTACCTCAAAATCTCTCCAAGCTTGCTTCTTCCACGTATCGATTCGTGTGAAATGGCGGTCGATGAGTTACCAAAAATCCGAAAAACTTCGACAAATTGTGTAGTCAAGGCAAGTCTGAGACTACATAAATTTCCAGTCCTGGAGGCAATCACAAGCCCGATATATTATTAAGAATTAACTTAGCACACTCAATTCGACTGCTACTGTAATATCTATTTATCTGTCGAAGTTCCACAAATATTCTATTCAGGTCCTAACGTTATGTAAGTTCCACCACCCATGTGACGCAGGTGGGAACATCCAGATTCAAAATTCGACATAAAAATGCAACCTCATTATTAGGAAAGTTACCATAAAACAGAATGCAAGCCCCATAATACAACTTACATAGAATTCATTTATTAAATTTCAAAATTTCTCCGATGCTCCAACTAGATTTAATTAGTGATCAATGAGTTAATTAGCGACCCTGCACATCAATCAATATAGTACCAGCTATTAATAGTGATGTCCTCAGCCTCCAGTGCCATAAAAATTCGTTTCATAGTTAACTCCTAAAATTGTGATTTTCAAAAATATTTAACAGGTATCTTTATATTAGAGATATCGCACCTACAAATTGGGTAGTGCATGAAATCTGAAATCAACCTGGCACCAATGATAAAAACTAGCAATCGTATACTGAAAAATGTACCTCTCCTTACCTCCGCCGATAGGCAATCGCAGCTTAAGATTATTATTTCACCCAAAATAAATGATAGCGGTTTTACTCATCGCTGAGAATAATTACTGTGCTAGTAAAATTAAACAGTTAACCATTACATCCTTAAAATTTTTCCTAAACTTTAAATATTATTATATTATCTAATTTAATTAATAATTATCTAAATAACACTCTCTGTCAGAATAAAAGCATGACGTGCCCCGCCAAATATCGATGAAAATTTCACAGTGACAAATTTTGACCAATGAAAGGCCTGTTTTTGGTATCGATACCGTAGTAACTATAAAGATTTCCTGAAATGTTTTCCCTCTTGGGTACCCTAGGCGTCACTACAATGGAAATTTTTGACATATGTCACGTGACACAAATAACTACTGATATCGAAGTTAATTTTTTTATATCATTACTTTTAACCCTTGTTAGAAAATATGCTAATTATTTAAATTCGGTGATTGTTTAAGTAAATATTTTTGTAATGATTTGTATGGGAGAAATAAATCACTAGCTATATTGTCAATCTCAAAAAAAGTATTATTATTAATACCAAGAAAGAGAAAGTAGGAAAAACTCATATTTGTACTAATTCTAAAAATTGTTTCACATGCTTTTCTTGGATCGCTTTGTATTGCTTGGAATTGAATTTTCTACTTCGTCTCTTATATTTTCTAACTTTTCTTCTCCGAACCGTAACATTTTGAATTTTAACGCGAAATGACTTGCAATTAACTGGGCACTAGAAGTTAGATATAAGTTGATAGTTAGTTAGTTCGTTAGCCTTTTAAACTGGTGGTAGTATTATTATTAGTAAAAAAATAGTTAAAAATCGAGATTTAAGTAAGGAAGCTCATCATATCAAAAATGAGTCGAATGTACACTCGAGCTAAGTCTAAACAAAGCCGGATAAAGTAACCAAATTACTAACAATGTAACCCAACAATATTCCCTTTATTCCAGCTTTCGTAGTTGGATATATATAATAAAAATTCTGTCCGCGGAAATCCGTTGTAGCAATAATAATTTTAAACCACAGATTTTATCGTAGTGCATCCCCTTTTTAAATGATAGGTCGGACAAATCTGCAATGTTCTCTTGGGGGCTACTATGATTGTCCACTGGACGCTCAACTTAATAAGATACTCGAACCGAACAAGGGCATTATGTTCCGGTCCGCTCGATCAAAAACCTTCTTATATATTTAAATTTTTAGAACTTTCTATTTTTCCTTTTACTGCCAATGAAATTTGATTTTCTCCGGGGCACTTTTATTAACAATCTAAGTATTTTATGTCTCTTATCGGAGTTTATTTTCTTCCATATTTTTTGCTAAACGGATCCACATCGAAATTGGATACAATGTTTTCATTTCCTCGAAACATAAAGATACAAGGCTTTTCAAATTTTTCCAAATGGAAATCATATATCTTTGAAAAATAAAAAAATGTTTACCTTATTTTTATATATTTATTTATATAAATTTCTGCATTTAGAAATATACATATTATTAAGTATACTTAGCAGATTTTTATGAATATTAAAATAAAATTAAATACAGTCAAAAGTGTAATAAAATAAATCAAGGGTTTAGGCTTAAAAATAGGTAGTATAACAGACATATAAAGGGTGCCAATTTTTCTTATGATAAGGCACAGCACTGCAGGATTAATCCTTTATGGCGATCTGCGAGCGGTGTGTGTGCGAAGAAAACGATTCACGTTGTTCTTAAATCTTTGGAAATTATACTCGTTGGGGAACACGGCCTCAGGGAGGCCGTTCCAGAGTATTAACGTACTCCAAATGAAAGAATTTTTAAACAGTGTCGTCTGAGGGATACTAAGCTAAACCACGTGCGGGTGGGCCGCAGTGGTTCGTCCTGTATTTCTACCATGCACCGCTCTGGGTGGAACCAAGCGGGCAACCTCAGTTGAGCGCTTGCCATAAAAATATTTGTAAGGTAGACTCAAGTCGCTAACCTCCCGTCGATGTTCAAGGCTGTCCAAGTTGTTTGTCAGATCATGGTCACCGATTAAGCGAATGGATCTTCTTTGAATGGAATGTAGCAGTCTCGGGGTATGTTTAGGAGCAGAGTCCCAAATATGCGAACAGTACTCCAGCGAGGTTCCCATCTGGACTTTATAGAGCATCAAAAGCTTTTGCGGTACCTATATAAAGGTTCTTAGTTCGGAAAAGTATTCCTAGCTGTCTTAGCAATGGTCGCAACGTGACTATGCCAAGACATATAGCTATCCAAATTGACGCACAATAAATTAATGAATTGATGAAACCGAGGAAATCGAGTGTCTCGCCATGACTATATCCGGTTAAAATTAATTTTTTTAAAAGAAAGTGCCGCCTGGGTTTTTTAAGCGTTAAATTCTGCTTGGTTACTGTCACCCCAAAACAGAATTTCTTTCAGGTCCTTGTTGAGATGTGAGACCTCTTGCTGCCTATAGAGATGTGCATTGGCAGCCGATGTCCGAACATCTAAAGTAAAAGATGAAACAAGTGCGCTGTCATCAGTAAATCTATATACATATAAACTAAATTATATTATTAAAAAATATATAGGATGACTCATTTAAAAAGAAGCTTGTTTATTTTCTCAGAAACTATTGAACGTAGAAAGAATCTAAGTACGTCACTGGATTCTACGTAAAAAACTACAAAAAGAACATTCGTTTTTTTTGATAAGCTGCTACAGGGTAACTTAAATATAAATCCCAAATATAAAATTTTCAAAAACATCCCGCATATCAAAAACAAGGAGGCCTAGAAAAATTCTGATTGCGGCAGCTTTTGTTTCAGGTTAGTTTATACTTTAAATCGGTAGAGTAAGTAAGTAGAATTAAGTCAATGTCAATATAACAACTTAAGTCGCCATTAAAGTCATTAAAGTAGTTTTAATAATTTTGCTAGAAATATAATTTGTGTAAATTGAGTTAGTAATTACTGAACATTGTTAAACTGAGTGAGACGCAAAGAATCGAGATATTAATGATGATAGGATATGAAGATAAAATGCGAACATAAATTGAGATTTCTCAGCTTTTTAATGTAATGTAAGTGGCCTTCCAAGATCAGGGAGAGCCAAACATTCGAGAGAAACGAAAATAAATATTCTTCCTTCGGTAGGAGACACTCCTCATAGAGGTACAGAATTCTTAGCTCTCGATAACAACGTTGGAGCGTCTTCTGTTAGAAGAATTTTACGAAGAAATAAAAATTTTCCCTATAAAATTAAGCTGATACATGAATCAGACGACCCTGATCGACGATTAGAATTTTGTGAAAGAATGATGAACATAATATGTCGAAATGATGGTGAGTTTATTTACAAAATAGTTTTTTCTGATGAATCAACTTTTTGTCTGAATGATGTAGTAAAGAGACAAAAGTATCGGTATTAATCAGCAACAAATCCTTATTGGACGACTGAAGCCCATATACAGTACCCACGAAAAGTTAACGTGTGGACCGGTATTGTAGTAAATCGGGTAATTGGCTAATATTTTTTTGAAGACCTTGACTGACCAAATATATTTCGATTTTCTTGAAAATGATCTTATCCCCGCTTTAGAAGTTTTATTTCTAAATACAGAAGACCGGAACTTACCAGCTGGTACTATTTGGAATCAGCAAGATGTTGCGCCGCTCCATTTTTAGTCTCGACAGGGTGTTCGCAGCGAGATAGATAGGTAGAAGAAGACAAATAGAATGGCCAGCCAGGTCCCCTGATCTGACGCCTATGGATTACTTTTTGTGAGGTTACTTACAACATAAAGTATATTTTAATAAACCTAACAGTATAGATGAACTGAAAAATAGAATCCGACAAGAAATTAGACAAATAACGCCGGAAACCGTCCATAATGTTTTAGAGGAGTTTACCTGTCGTCTTGGCTAATGTCAAGAAGTAAATGGGAAGAAATTTGAACATTTAACTAAGTAATTAAATTTATAACAAATAACATAGATAGTTTACTAGGATCAAGGCAAATATTAGTTTAATTTTAAACGTCAATATTTCAAGAACGGTTGAAAAATTGCTATGGGATACGTAACATGGAATGTGTTTAGAACTTTCCGTAGAATACAAAAATCGATTAAAAGAAGGGCTGTTCCATTTAAAAAAAATGGTCGATGACGTCAAAACTTCTTCATGAGTTGCCCTGTATATTATTTTTTTATATCAAAAAATGGGCAATTTGAAATAGAGATTGACGGGTCCCAGCATTTTTAAAATTAATTTTTGTGTGGCATATATCAAATTTATGCTGGACTTTTGGCGGTCACATACGTAATTTTGTACGAAAATTCGAATTTTAGAAACTAAAATATCTACAACATCCCACTTCAAATTCTAAAGTTACCCCTCCCTTAAAATAAAAAAAATTGGATAAATGTCAATCAAATGGTATAATAGTCCCCCAATCTTCCTAAGACCAAATTTTCATTAACATATTTCAAACCGTCTTCGGGATATCGTACGATCAAAAAAAAAGTCTTCAAAGCTTGCTGAGGAATTAGTAACACGCGTCTTGAATTATTACTCTTTAAAGGTAACCTAGGTAAAAGATAAGGGTAAGACGACTCTCATTTACTTTAAATTTATCATTTTAAGGTTCTTTGTTGGATATATTATTTAATTAATATTATATTTGGATTGGTAATGATAAAAATGTAGTTTTCTTAAAAATTAAAACTTCAGAACCTGAAAGTTCTATTTTTCACTCCACTTTACCTTTTACTCAAGTTACCTTTCATGACGTTGACGACGTTGGTTTTTTTTTATCTAACGTTATCACCTTGCAACATTTTGAAACACCCACCCTGTATACTCATTAGGAACGTTCACTACTGCTAATGATCTAAATTATAATTTTAATTAATCCCACAATTTCGATTAATTGTAGTCCAAATAATATATCCATGTACGAACTATTGCAATTTAAGTTTTTGTCAGTGGAAATTTAACTTTTGAATAATCTGAAATAGCATTCAGGTTAAGAGAAAAATATCTTCTTTAATAGTTGTGCCACAGAAATTATAAACTATAGTTTACAATTTTGTGGTTGTGCTACAAGACTGCGACTGTAGCAAAAGAACTTTTACCAACAAGGTTCTATTAAATTTTCGCCTCTTTAAGTTGAAGTTTTTTATTACTTAATTTCAACCGTAATTACTTTGAAAACAAATAAGTTTAAGAGAGAGCTACATTTATTTTTTCGTATTTCTCGTGTTATAGATTACGCTTGGTAAAGAAGAAGATATCCTTTAATGTCTTAATTGATCAACCTTATCAGCTTTCTATATCGTTTTACTAATACGATCGTTGAATATCTTTTACTCTCCATCTCTAGATAAAAAAAATAACATACCGGGTGTTGCATCGTCGAGCAAGACATAGGAAATCCCATGTAATTTTAAATGGGGTCAATTATTGGCTTCCCTAATTATTTTAGAGAAAAATTCTATTTAGGTTTATTAAAGAGCACTAAAACCCACATTCAAAAGAATAACTTTAGATATTTTTGATGAGCCCGTTTACGGGTTATCGCCGATTTCTTTTTAACTATTTCTCCTTTTTAATAAAGTTGTAATTTTGAAATGTGTGCTTTGTTGTTATAAAAACTCGTACATCGAAAATATTAGCCATGAATTACACTTCTGAAGAAAAAATATTGATGATTAAATGGTATTATCAAGGAAATAGTGTCAGACATGTTTGCTGCTCTGTATCCGAATAGACCGATACCTGCAAAATCTACAGTCGAAAGGACTATCAAGAAATTTGAGACAACAGGCACTGTAATAAATAACTGCAGATGTGAAGAAAGGCAGGAACAAAGAAGAGATGCAAGAAATGATAGATACTTGCAAGTTTTATTGTGCGTGGAAGAAAATGATGGGAAGACCAGCACAAGGAAACTTGAGGATGACATAGGATTAGATCACACCACAGCGTTACGAGCTTTGAAACGACATAAATATTATTCATACAAATATGAAAAGTACCAAGAGCAAAGAGATAGGGACGAAATACGACGACAGGAGTTTTGTTTTGGTATGATGGAAAGAGCAAACATGGATAGGGAATTTTTAAAAAACATTTGTTTCACTGGCGAATGCACATTTACCTTAAACAATGAACCCAATGTTCAAAATTATCGATATTGGAGCAAAGAAAACCAACACAGGTTTGTGGAAACAAGGACGCAATATCCACAAAAAGTTAATGTATGGGCTGGGATTTTCGGAGAAAATATTATCAGGCCATTATTTCTTACACGAAATTTAAATGCAGAATATTTTTTGGAACTACTTGAAGATCATATTTTACCTACTTTACATGATGCCGCCAGGGAAAATCAGGAAGTTTGGTACCAAATGGATGGCTGCCCGGCACATAGTACCCTGGCTGTCCGGGAATATTTAAACCGTGCTTTTAATGGAAATGTTATTGGCTTAAATCATACAGTAAATTGGCCAGCCAGGTCTCCTGATTTATCGCCAAATGATTTCTTTCTCTGGGGCCATTTAAAAAACATGATATACAAAGATAAAAAATACCCAAATCTAGACGAGTTAAAAAATGCTATTTCTGCCGAATGCAATAGAATTTCAGTTTACCAACTAGCGAATGTAAGAAGAGAATTTTATGATCGCCTCGGTTATTGTCTAGCAGTCAATGGAGGAATATTTGAACATATTCTTAAATCCTAAAGTTCTAACAATTTAATAGTACCTACCTATTAATTAGTAAAATATTAAAACATGTAAAATGTCATAATTAACCTTGTAATTGGATACTTTATTTTAGTTTTATTCAGATTAATTTGTACTCATAAATACACCTTTAATATTTTCGATGTACGAGTTTTTATAACAATAAAGCACACATTTCAAAATGACAACTTTATTTGACAGTCATCTTTTACCTTGACTGGTGCCCGCAAATACGGGGCCATAAAAAGGAGAAATAGTTAAAAAGAAATCGGCGATAACCCGTAAACGGGCTCATCAAAAATATCTAAAGTTATTCTTTTGAATGTGGGTTTTAGTGCTCTTTAATAAACCTAAATAGAATTTTTCTCTAAAATAATTAGGGAAGCCAATAATTGACCCCATTTAAAATTACATGGGATTTCCTATGTCCCGCTCGACGATGAAACACCCGGTATATCCAATACCGCAGCAGACGACAAAAGAGATTATATTTTTCTAGCTCTTCTTATTGACGTAACCAAATATTTGTTAGACAGTAAAGAACTCAAATATCGGCTAATGAATACATTTTTTACGAATTTTGTTTGATTAAATAATGTCTTTTTATATTCAACGTGTTCAGAAACAACTGAAAAACTTTTCTATTTTTAAATTCTCGAACTTTAAGAAATTTCGACCCAGAATATATTGGTTGTTAAAAATAAATAAATTGATCTAGTAAGTATATGGCATACTCTCGGGAGAATATAGGGGAGGTCAAAACAAGCCTAATTTATCATAGAAAGAACATTTTTAAAGTACCCACGGAAATACAGAGCCCGAAAGGGGTACCCAATTTAATGAAACTTTAATATTCTATGTAGGCCATAAAGAATCATAAAACCATTCTCCAGTAGATGTTTTACATCGATAGGGAAGTCAGGAACAGACTTGCCACCACACTCATTGTGCCAAAATTTTGACAGGTGCCATTTTACAGCACTGAAAACTGATTTAAATGTTAAGCCCTCGATATACAGTGTGCTAAAGTTTTAATCTTTTTCGATTTCTACCAAAATGTCTTAAACAGTTTGAGGTATTACACGACATTTTGGTTTTTCTTAAACCAGTGGCATAAGTACGACTTTTAATTTATAATTTTAACCAAAAAATAGGTTATTCCACTGATACACTGGGCGCTCCAATAAATCGAACCCATTTTAACTCATTCTAAAAGCTAAAAGATTTTTATTTTTTTTCTCGCAAACGAAGCCAGATATGAAAAAAACACAAGAGACCAAAAAGTTGTATTTGTAGATGCTTAATTTAAGAAAATAAAAAAATTAGAAAAAAAAAGGCAGTGGCGTACTTTTTCTTCTTAATAATATTTGGCTGTGGTGCCCACTGAGACGCCACTGGACCCAATAATTTTAATCTAGTTAGGGCTAAATAACTGCCTTATTACTTCAAATAACTGAACCAAATTTCAACCAAATCGGTTTGAGGATATTTATGACCGTTTTTTTTTTTTAAACTTCAACGCTCGTACCTCAGAAACGAAGCAACTCCGGACATATTATGTTCGTAGGAACTTTTTTTCATAAGACGACCTGACGTATGACCCTCTGAAGTTTCGTACCGTAGTTAGGAAACACCTTGAATAAGGAATATGCTCGTAATATTAAACATGAACTTAATTGAAACATGCAAGACTAAATTAATAGAATTGGTGGTCATTTTGAAGCTTTGCGTAATCTTTCATAAAATATTATTGTTTAGTGTTCGTGTTTTTTTTTTAGTATTTATCATATTTCATTTTCGATCACTTTTTTCAATTTGGAACCACACTTACGATAACCTACGATATTTAACTCCACAATTGAAGTTGAATGTAGAATAGGCCAATCATGTTGTTTTCGATGTTATTTTTAACAAGCAGAACTTTTTATGAAGAGTGGCCGTTAGTTTCTGGATACCCTGTGTTAACGCTGTCGAATCCATTAATAATCATTTTATAAATTCTGTTCCTCGGCTTACGGTTGATAACAGCGTGGTTTCGTTTTATACTCAAAACAAACTTTCCGATTCAGTTTTTGAGTTTCACAGAGTGACAGAAATAGACATACTTAAGGCGATCTCGCTTATAAAAACAACAGCTTGTGGGGTAGACGGAATTAATATTTTGTCCTTGGAATTGTGCATACCCTTCCTTTTGCCTTACATAACTCATGTTATTAACTATTGTATTAGTAAATCTGTTTTTCCAAGCCAATGGAAGGAGGCATTGGTGATACCACTTCCTAAGTCATCCTCAGTCGATTCTTTGGGCCAGCTACGACCCATAAGCATTCTGCCTACATTTTCCAAAATTTTAGAGAGAATATTACATAACCAACTTTCTGATTTTTGTTCGGCTGAGAGGGTTATTTCTGTAAATCAATCAGGTTTTAAAAAGGGCCATGTATGTGCTACTGCACTATTAAATATTACGGATGATATATTGGGAGCTTGGGATAAGGGCAGGTTAACATTGTTGGTTTTATTGGATTTTAGCAAAGCATTTGATACGCTTAACCACGATATTATCAACGCTATATTTCGGTATATTGGTCTATCAGATGCAGCACTTCGACTGATGGCAGAGTATCTGGCAGGAAGAAGTCAGGCTGTCTGCTATAGAGGCGATATATCTTCTTTTAAGAATGTCGCGACTGGTGTGCCACAGGGCTCAATCCTGGGACCCCTCTTGTTTAGTTTATATACGTCTAGATTTCCTACTGCATTTCTTTCCTCAAAATATCATTTTTACGCTGATGATACACAGGTATATCTGTCCTTTTCCAGAGAAGAAACCACCCAAGCAGTTACAGCTCTCAATTTTGATTTACTTAACTTTAGTAATTTTGCAACTGGGCATAGCCTTCTGCTAAACTCTGGAAAATCAGTGGTGTTACTTTTTGGCACCACTGGCGACAGACAGTATTTTCAAACAAATTTTTCTGATTCTGTAAAAATTAACGACTCCACGTTACAAATAAAGAGTTCGGCAAAAAATTTGGGACTTCTTATGGATCCGGATATTAGATTTGCAGATCATATAAACTTATGTTTGCAAAAAGCGTATATCAATCTAAAACTTTTATTTCAACATAGGCATGTACTGACTAGAAATTTAAAATCTATTTTATGTAATGCGCTGGTCTTGTCGCATTTAAATTTTTGTGATGTTGTTTATGGACCCTGCATAACAGCACATGTTGCTGGTCGCATTCAAAAATTACAAAACTCTTGCATACGCCTTATATTTGGGATACGTAAATATGATAGAATCAGCTATGCTTATAGACAGTCTGGTTGGCTAATGATGGGCGATCGTCGTTACCTTCATTTGCTCTGTTTGTATCACAAAATTTTAACTAACAAATCACCACCATATTTATACAATAAAATACGCTTTCGAACTGACGTTCACAATATTAATATTAGATTTAAGGGCAAACTTACTATTCCAGCCCATAATACGACTCTGTTTGAACGGTCCTTCTCCTACTTGATTGCAAAATACACCAATAATCTGCCGGAAACTACTATGAAAACATCTGTCAATTTATTTAAACAAAACATAACAAATCATCTCATGGCGCGCAATCACTGATCTGGCCTTGTCTTCTGAGTTATTCCTTTTGGTTTAAGCTATTATTGTACTGTAAGTATTGAATTTAGTAAGTAATTACTTAGTTCATCTCGTTTACTTAAATGTAATAATTACTGATCAGCTCTGAACTAATCAAATGTGCCCCTTTTTTCTGTTCTTCTAGTTTTTTGATATATTTTCTTTTTCATTCTGGTTCTTAGGGTTAATTATATAATATTGAACAATGCAATTGCGTTCGATTAGGTTAATTTAAATACCATTTTTATGTTGCTCTGTTAAAATTTCACAAAATTTAAGTTAATTTCGGGTTAGTTGAACAGATGGCAGATTTTATCTGTCAAACTGAACCTCGCCTTTTTGTACATTATTAAGTATATAATAACAACTAATTGTTATAATATGTAAAATGTTATAAATGTACAAATAAAGACCTTTATTATTATTATTATTATTATTATATATTTTGATCCATTAAAATAAAATGTATTATAAGTGCTCTTAACGCATGAGTAGCTACAACTCTTTATCTCTTTGCTGTACGGTCAGCTGGTCCCATAAAACGTCTCCTCAAAGACGAAATTGCTCCCTTAGAAGTGATATTTTTTTTTAAACCATTGCGTTATGGTATCGGTGGATTCAAAAAATTTAAATTATTGTAATATAACATTGCCGTAATACAGCCTCTCCAATTAAAATTTTGAACACAATAAACATTTTATGAAAGGACGAAAGAATACTTTTTTATGAAGAATGTCGCTATTTACTTATTAAAAATGTTATTACTCCACATTTCAGAAACAAAGGTTCGAGAGACTTTTAAGCTCGGAATTAAACAAATCTGTAGTATCAAAATAAACAAACCACAAAAACGACGTTTTTAAGGTTTGTTTACGAACTATTTATTTGAAGGGTAATTGCACGAATAAACGAATTTTGTGAATTAATATGTCAAAGGATTGACAAAGACCGAAGTTGAATGAGTTTGCTAAAATACACAATTATTGTAGATCTTGGGTTAATGAAAATCCGCGACTTTTTCGGGAAGACCGCACGTAATTCCCCCGGAAAATCAACGTTTGGGCAGGCATTTCTCGGAGAAGAAGTTATTGGGACAGATTTTTTAAAAGAAAATTTAACTTCAGTTATACAGGGTGTCGCACCGGGACCGCTTCCATCTATACCGGGTGTTGCATCGTCGAGCGGGACATAGGAAATCCCATGTAATTTTAAATGGGGTCAATTATTGGCTTCCCTAATTATTTTAGAGAAAAATTCTATTTAGGTTTATTAAAGAGCACTAAAACCCACATTCAAAAGAATAACTTTAGATATTTTTGATGAGCCCGTTTACGGGTTATCGCCGATTTCTTTTTATCTATTTCTCCTTTTTATGGCCCCGTATTTGCGGGCACCAGGCAAGGTAAAAGATGACTGTCAAATAAAGTTGTCATTTTGAAATGTGTGCTTTATTGTTATAAAAACTCGTACATCGAAAATATTAGCCATGAATTACACTTCTGAAGAAAAAATATTGATGATTAAATGGTATTATCAAGGAAATAGTTATCAAAATGTGTCAGACATGTTTGCTGCTCTGTATCCGAATAGACCGATACCTGCAAAATCTACAGTCGAAAGGACTATCAAGAAATTTGAGACAAAAGGCACTGTAATAAATAACTGCAGATGTGAAGAAAGGCAGGAACAAAGAAGAGATGCAAGAATTATTAATTACCTATTAATTAGTAAAATATTAAAACATGTAAAATGTCATAATTAACCTTGTAATTGGATACTTTATTTTAGTTTTATTCAGATTAATTTGTACTCATAAATACACCTTTAATATTTTCGATGTACGAGTTTTTATAACAATAAAGCACACATTTCAAAATGACAACCTTATTTGACAGTCATCTTTTACCTTGACTGGTGCCCGCAAATACGGGGCCATAAAAAGGAGAAATAGTTAAAAAGAAATCGGCGATAAATTGTAAACGGGCTCATCAAAAATATCTAAAGTTATTCTTTTGAATGTGGGTTTTAGTGCTCTTTAATAAACCTAAATAGAATTTTTCTCTAAAATAATTAGGGAAGCCAATAATTGACCCCATTTAAAATTACATGGGATTTCCTATGACCCGCTCGACGATGCAACACCCGGTATATGGAAAACTATACATAGAAAATTTTTCAAAATTTGACAGTATGCTAATGCTACTGGGGGCAACCCGGCTAAAAAAAAATTTTAATAGGTTTCAAATTTTCAGTAGGTGCCAACTTGCTTATTTTAAATATAACACCCTGATTCTAGGCAGATTTTGTATATCATGTCCTATACCCAAGTCTAAACATTTTTGACATATTTAAGGTTTTACGTCAAAAAATGACGTATGCAGGCCATAAAAAGGATTATCAATTTTTCCTATAAGGAAGTTATATTATTTAATTTGGGTTCGATTCCTTGTTGAAAAGGACCTGCTTTAATAGGTGGAATATCAAGTGGATGAGTAGGAGATTATAAGGCTTCTTGGATATTAGGATTCACTGTTCCTCCAGCCACTAAATCCTCCTACCTTACCTACTACTAAATCCTTCAACCCAACCTATCACTAAATCCACATGCGCAGTAGAAACCAGCTCTTCAATCCTCTCTCCACACTCATCACCTTAACCTTCACCACACAAAAGATTAAGTGGTAGGTAAGGTAAGAGGATTTAGTGGTAGGGGATAGTGAATCCATGAATCTCAATATCTGAGAAGCCCTATAATCATCTACTACATATGGCTCCCCGAAAATGAACACAGAAAATTTTCATTTTCAGGAAGGTGAAACGCTTCTCCACTATGCATGACTAGAGCATGTATAGAGTGTGGCTTAATTAACGGTTCTCTGGCAAATACATTGCTAAACCAGGTGTAATACAGTGGCCAGCAAGATCTCCCGATTTGACTATGCTTGATTTCTCCCTTTGAGGCCACTGGAAAGCTCAAGTTTTTAGAACCTCGCCTAAAAGCATTGAAGATCTCAAAACTATTATAACACTGGAGTGCAGACGCGTTACCATAAAAACCTTCCTGCAAGTCCGAGAAGGATTTCAAAATAAACCTAATAATTATATTGTCTTGCCAATAACAGCGCACATTTTATTTATTTGATAAGATAATTTGTTTGAACTACATAATTTATTAGTATTACCATTCCATTTTTTCATGTAGCTCACAAACCGATCACCCCTTTTCACATTTCTTGGATAGGTAGTACCATTTGGCATTTAAGAGTGGCTGACTTGGACTGAGGAGGTGAATGGCAAAATTCTAAGTAATGTGTAGCTAAACTTCGATATTAAAATTACATGTTTTTTTGTCACATTGTCATCTTAGTTTCCTCAAAATCAAGAAATATTTAGCGTGGTTCGTTCTGAAATGAAATCCTGTATGTAGGGAAAGTATATTTAAAGATAAAAAAAATCTAAAAAGATTGAACGAGATTTTGAGAACGACGCATTTAACAGGGTATTTGTTTCAAACGTCAGCCTTTTCCACGTATAGGTAACTAATAAAAGATTATATAAAAAGCCAGGAGCAACAAAGAGTAACATACAAGTAATACGTAAAAACGTCGATATTAAAAAATAACCGGAATATTAAAAGGCGTCTCTAGGAATTCGCAGAGCCAACAAAGGGCCAAAATAGACCCTAATGGCGTCCCGTTAATGAAACCATCGCCCTTCTCCGAAGAAGAAATACTGCGGTAATCAGGGTAACGTTTTAATAGTAGAGTTTTAGGCCGACCTATGTTAGTTGGAGACAAAGCGGAGAAAAGTTTTGCAATTACAGGACCAATTACCTCGGATATTAGAAAAAGAAAAATATAAAAATTAAATAACTAAGTATATTTTAACAAAATGCCATTTTGTCATATCTCCATTGTCTTTATCTTGCTTTCAGCACAGAGTTTTCTTTAGTACAGTTTAGATAAATTAACTAGTTTGCAGAAATCTTATGGATCACCGAAACATTTGTATTTTCCTAATAAAATATTCACAAGAATGTTCATAAAAAAAGGAATACAATCTCATCATTGGTGATAAAATAAATGGTACAAATAAAATCATGCTTAGTTTAATCAATTTCTAGTTTATTTAAAGATTTGTTGAATTAAATATGCAGTGTTACTTTATTTAATGAGTCTGTCAAAGACCTGCATTTCGTCAGATTTGATTGAAAATTAAAAGTGTAATATAATTTCATTTATAGTATATAATACTTTAACGTTATTTTTATTGGGCTTTGCAAAAACTGCCAAATGCGTTTCACCACACATTTAGGACTTTTCCTGTGGGCCAATTGTTCGAAATACAATGGGGATAAAGATCCTCCTCGACACGTCTTTAAGCTTTTTTACACCCATTTTACGACGTCCGTTTTTCTATAATTGATTGTCGTTATGTGGTTACTACCTTTTTATCCTTTTTATAACACAGTTAAATATTAATATAAAAACGTAAATTGCATACAAGAGGGCCGGAAGCATACTGGGTTAGTAGAAGCTCGTGCAATGGATAAATATCGGTCTACCATAAGGATACCGAGCGGCCATATTTCGGAGACGATACGTCTCACAGATACGATTATAAAAATTGCCAAGAGACATGCATTAAAAATAATTTGAAGTTTCTGAAATTTCCGCAAGAGGACGTAACGACTTATTTATTTTTAAGAATTCATTTTACAGCAAAAAATGTCACTTAACCGTAGGAAAACAAATGAATAATTAAAATCAGTAGATCGTTCGCCGTAACTTTTATTAGTGGTATTTTTTTGAAACTCACCTAATAAAGGAGAGGAGGAAGCCTCTGGGACAACACAAAAAACTATCATTATAATATCGTTACACTTCAATGGATTTTTTTGAACTTGGACTTGTTTATAAGGGAATAAAGTTTAAATAAATTGTTTAGGAATTGTCACAAGTTTCCTGATAAAATTTTAAGATGGCGCTGTTATTCAATCTTGACTTTTCTCGTTATTTTTTAAATTGGATGGTATAACTTTTTCTTGGTAGTAAAGGAGACAATTTGCATTAAAAACAACTCGACTAAACCGCAAATCACTAACGATTTAAGAGTTATTTTGATTTTTCTTAAAAAATGATTCAGTTTTCATTTACCGGTACCCGATACCCGATATACCCGTAATAAGCAAGATAACAACTAATTTCATAACCTACTGTGCAATAAACTATAAGAGGTATAATTAAAGGCCAAGCGGCCAAACAAACATCAATAACACTAAATAAAATATGAATATGAGTTATAATATAATTATTTTATTTATTAGTGCAATAAAATTTATTTAAGTAAAGTCTTCAAAATAAATCTATAAATTTAAAAAAAAATACGAAAAATTCGGGTGGGTACCGGGAGGGCGTCTTAAGTCGCTACCGATTGGGAGATTTGAAGAATGGGTCAAGTCTTCCTTGCAGATTACAATGCCTTTCAAACATTAATCTAAAGAAGGAAGCAAAGCAAGGAATATCTTTACTGCTGAAGTCTTACAAGCTGCCCTAAAAGATATAAATAAAGGCAATTCAATCAGAAAAACAGCTTTTAAGTTTAATGTAGACAGAAGTACGTTAAGAAAAAATGCTGGTTAAATACTGTATCATATCTAGTAAAATGAATTATAGTCATACGAGGAAAGCAGTACTTAACCTAGCCTATGAATTTGCTCGACTGAACTTTAAACAGTTTCCAAAAAATTGGGAAAATAACAATGTCTCACTGCTAGACTGTAATAAGCTGTAAGAAATAAAGACAAACCCCACCAGTCGAATTTCTATAAAAAAAATGTGACCCAGTATCATGATTTCCTATTATGCCGGCCCATACATTAAGCGACCCTGTGTTGATAACTTCTTCCTTGAAAAAGGGTTACTAGTATTATAATAATGAAAGTTATGCTTGTTAACAGATTCATTTCTTTAAAATGACATGTTTAGTGATGAGACTCACTAACCATAACCTTCTCGAAAAACTGATTTTTTGAAGTCTCTGAAAATTCATTAAATATCAGAAAAAACTTAATTACTTGCCAACGCCACAAACAAATTTAAAAATCGAAAGACGGATATGAGGGCCTTTCTTCACTTAATAACTAATTAATTGTAAAAGTATTAGTAGTACCTATTTTAAAAATGCTAGAATTTATCAAGATATATAGTATGTCAAAAGATTTTGTATAAGTTTAAAGAAATATATTTTGTGCACACTTTGTAGAAAAAAATCGGTTGAGGTAGTCAAATTGAAGATTACAATAAACTCCTAGATTTAAACATTTTTATATCAACCTCAGCTCTTTGGTAAACCCGAAAATGAAAATATTGGTTCACCTATGCCGGCCGCGCCGTATTATTTTGTTGGATCTAGTACTCCCAATAAGCAGTCTACAAATTCAATCAATAATCCTGAAGACTATATTATTATTATAATATTTATAATAATGATATCCGTTGTTTCGCATCCAGAAAGACGACAACTCTGGACATGCATTCGGCAAAGCCCGGCTGCTTAACGAAGGGTCCCCGCTTTGAAAACCGGGATCCATCAAGAAGTCGAATTATTAACATTACATCGGACTTACATTGCGTAGCTATATTTTTCTTTGATAATAGTAGGTAATTGACAAAATACTTAGAAGCGGCAACGCCGCACAACGTGCAACAAAACAAAGGGCACCTAAAACAATTGGTTCGGGTTACTACAGAAATGAAGGACTTACCGGATACCGTATTGTCAAAAATATCTAACACCATCAATTAATACCATAACAACGCTTATTTTAATTTACGTCACATACACAATCACAATACATTTTCAAATTAATCTAACATAAACACACGAGGTACACCGGTTTACTAAAATTAAAACTTTCTTTCTGTGTGGAGCTTCTCTTTAAAAAAAAATAGGGACCGCAAAAAATCTGTTAAAGAAATGCTTCGTATTGAATTTACGGGCAATGTTGTTTACTTTAGTTATAAATCTAGGCAAGAAAAATGTTTTTAACATTGGTGGTTTGCAAGTTAACAAATAGTACGTTCCTTAAATATGCCTATAGCCATTTTGGCATGAAGTTCAAATTTGCCGTATATATATAACTTGGAAAAATTTTGAATTTTATTATTAAGTTATGTAAACGCTGAAGAATCAAATATTTTTACGAAATAGAGGGTGCCCCGGATAAGGATACAGGGATCTCGTAAACCATGGGGCATACAAATTCTACACTGGAAAAGTAAACGGTCCAACCAAAGCGACAAAATGCTAATATTCAGAAAAGCGTTTTAAAGGTGGAATTTTGGGGAACATGTAATTATAATAATTCTCTAGTAAAGGGTATTAGGTATGCTGATTTTTTTAGAAAATTGTGGAAGGCAAGAAATTTTTCAATACAGAATAGTTCTTTAGATAATGGGCGCTTAAGGTAGAAAGCATTTTTAATTTCCAGATATACTAGAAAGCAAAATGACTAATACACACGGAACACTCTTAGGAGTATAGAGCAAGTTTGCATAAATGCGGAGTCCAACAACTTATATTATAATGTATAATTATTATAGAAGGGAAATAACTAATGCCCGATTATAAAAATAATTTTAACCTCTCAATCTAAATAATAGTAAACTAGGAGCATTTTATTAAGAAAGCATACACTATCGGCAAAGTAAAACTTTGCAGGTAAATTTTAATGCAATAGAATAATATGGTTATAAAATGCCTAAGATTAAAACGAAAACGACAGCGATTTCCCCTATTCCCCTTCCAATACGACGAGAACAAACGAGAGTATTCCTTTCGCGCGGCCTCGGAACTGCTGGATTTTGCGACGTTGTCACGTAGACTTTTCGAACCTAAGTTTTTAATATTTTATTGGGGAAGACAACATAAATAATTTCATTTTTACTGGTTGATCGAAACCCTGCCCTTTGCTTTCGCGGGTGGCGGTACTATGCAATACTTGTAAGGACTGGTGGGGGCGGCTACGGCAAGGCTCATATTCACAGAGTCTTTTGCATAGAAAGGAGTAAATTAATATTTAAAAAAAATGTATTCGCGTGAACAGGAAATTAATATAGTTTTATGGTATTCCAAAGCTGAAAGTGCCGAAGGTGTTGTTGGGCAATTTGCATTTGCGTACCCTGAACAACAGATTCCTTCCCGCCAAACGATTATTAATATTTATAATCGTTTTAAAAAATCCGGGTGCATTAACCAATGTGGTAAATGCTATCACGAGGATCAACAAGCCCGTCCTATTTCTGAAGAAAGAGTCGAGAGGGACGAAAATGTATGCGCTTTTGTGGAAGCAAGTGAGCCATGTTCCAGCACCCATATTTCTCAATAAATTGGCATTTCAGACCGCACAGTTAGACATATTTTAAAAAAGCATGGGTATAAATCCTATAAAATTAAAACTACCCAAGAAATTTTTCCAGATGATTTTATGAGGCCAATGGAGTTTTGTGAGACCATGAGAAGGCAAATTGATGAAAATGAAGATTTTTTAAAAAATATTCTGTTTACGGATGAATCATCATTTTCTCTTCATGGTTATCATAATCCTGCAGTCGCCAGATATTGGTCACGGGAAAATAAACATTTAAGTGCGCCTTTGCGGACACAATATCCCCAAAAATTAAACTGTTGGGCGGGTATTTTGGGCGACAATATTGTAGGACCTTTTGTCATTGACGGCAACTTAAATGGGGAAAAATATTTGCAGATGCTGCAAGAGGAAATAATACCACCTGTGCGTGCCTTGAATGTTAATTTCGAAGAAATTTGGTTTCAGCAGGATGGTTGCCCTGCTCACAATGCAAGGCGAGTTCAGGAGTTTTTGAGTACGACATTTCCTGAACGGCTTATTTGTGGCAGAGGTACCATACCATGGCCGGCAAGGTCACCGGATTTGACTCCCCTCGACTTTTTTTTGTGGGGCCACTTAACTCAACTAATTTACAGGTATCCACATGAGAGGGCTGTAAATTTAGTTGACTTAAGAGCAAAAATATTCGACATTACTAATTCCATAACACCGGAGGTATTGTCGAATGTTAGGACGGAGTTTTATGATCGGCTCGGGTATTGCGAAGCCCAGCAAGGCAAATGTCTTCGAGCATTTATTAAAATGACTTTTTTAGTTTTATACCATTTTTAAAATACTTATTGTTTAAAGTTATTTTTTAATTATAATTACCATTAATTTTATTTCTTTTTAAGAATGTTCATGAGTTTATTTTTTTTTAGAATAACAGGTTTTATTTTACTTTTATGCTTAAGGCCGATAAAAATTTAAACACCTTAAAATTACTGTTAGTTTTATGTATTAATAGAACTACCAGTGATAAACATGACCGCAAAAAAACGACGTCGTAAAACATCGCACAAAATGCGATCGACAGTCACTACTGCTCCAATATCTGGCTGATACGATACTGCCGTCGCCCGTCGCCCACCTACCGTGCCAGCTAGTATTCCCCTCTACCATAAAAGCGTATTGGTCGGTGGAAGGGGAATCGGCTAGAGCATGATTTTGTCTCTCTTTATTTCTCTCGCGCCTTTGCCTATACCGTTTTATCACACTGAAAACCTCCGCATGTAAGATAAATGCTTGCCAATAGTGTATAAATAACTTAACATTCAAAACAGAAATCAAAATATATTATTTAACTAGTCTTCGTCCTCAACATCCGTCTTATTCAAAGTGTCTTTAATGGTATTTGCAGTCGACAAATTTATATATAAGTGATGATATATTGGGGGTACTGTATTGTTCGTGCATAGTTTAGCCGTCGCTGTATTTTTTTTTGATACTGGCAAAGCACTTTTATATATCTTTCGTGGATTCATCTCCTTAGTTTTACATACTTCTATCTCATCTGTTTCTGCCTCTGTATTTATCGAGTATTTTACGTGCGTTCTAAACGGAGCAGATTTTTTAAAAGTAATAATTCGTACCTTGCTAATTTTGCTAACTAAGTTTCCTTTAAAATATTTTTCGGCTATTGTGTCCCAGCCCTCAAAATCGTTGTGACTCAACACTTCGACGTGGTAAGGTTTTGGATTTCTTCTTGCTACACTAAATACGGTTGCCCATTGCGAAGGAGCCCAGATGATGTTATTGGAAACACTCTTTTCGATGACTGAATGCATTGACAGGCATGTAAGTGTGGTCGGGTAAAAGACAGTTCATTTGAATTGAGATAAGATTTTCGCAAACTTGTAAACAATGCTGTATACATGATAGGAGAATCTTGTTTCTGTTTTGTCTCGAGCAAGAATCACTGAATAATAGAACATGTTTTATGACGCCACGAACATAGACCATTTATATATACCTTTTCAAAATTGTTGCGACCTCATTTCCCCCTCTTTTACCTTCGGTTTCAGTCCAGGTAAAGCAAACCCCTTCTCTTGTTCTACATTCATAGAATGTTAGATTATATACTGCAATCTTTCTGGAGTAATCGAGTAGCATACTCCCTCTATATGGTGGGTTGAGTACTTTCTGGAAATTGAATGATACACAAAGTGTAGATGCATTCTTGGTATGAATTTGTTGATGAATTTTAAAGCGCTCGAAAGTCTCTTCTTATGGATTAAGGTTTTTTAAGAAACAAAACCTGAAGTAGAGTCCACAATAATAGGTTAACACCATGACCCCACAAATCTTACCAACTTGTTTTGACCAACATTGGCCTTATATTCTAACAAATGTAACATAGGTTTAATAATAATAACTATTAGTATAAAATAATGAAAATTGACTAACTGGATAAAAATAGGAATCTATAACATATTAAACAGATTGAACCGACACAAAAGTAAAAAATAAAGAAAACGTAAGTAACTTATGGAACTTTTTCTCTAATCGAGTAGAATTATTTGACTTTATATTACTAGAGAAAGATTTTTGTGGTCATTTAGCAAATACATATAAATATAGGCAGCATATATTTTATGGTGACTAAAGAGCCACTAAAGTGATCAGATTGCTATAGAATTCGGAGAGATCGATGCAGAAAAAAGCAGGCTTTTAAGTCATGTAAATAGGTAATTTTCGCCCATATTGGCGCATTGGTCCTTTTACCTTTCCAGTGCCGAATGATTACATTAGAAAAAAGTTGCGCAATACTGAACCCTGCATCGTCATGTTTTCAAATTAATATATTATGGAAGACATTAGGGCAAAACCGAATTTTTGGGATTTCGTTTTAATGATAACATTAGTTTGTTAATCATTACTCAGTCAGTCATTCTAATTTTATTTTGTAAATTATGACAGAAGAGCTAAATACGCGAGAAATGACAGAATTAGTTCTTATTGTTGGTAATAAATACAAATCGTTTAGAGAAGCAGCCACTATCTTCAATTAATCAATTCCATAACGTCAAAGTGAAATAAAACTATTGCTATTCGTTTTTCTTGCAAATGCACGGCCTACTCTTCAAAACAAAATATTTTATATGGCTTTTTAGGATACTTGGACTTATTTAACTTATCGGGTGCAAACGACAAATACATTATTAGTTGCTTTACATGTTAGTGGGTGAATTCTATTAGAAAAAAGTTTCGACCAAAAGTGTTTAAATGCTTTTGCAAGTCGTTAAACTGGCTCTTATCTCTGGAATAACTGACACATTTTGCAACTATGTAACTAATTTCTATCTTAAATAAATTTTTAACTTGGAAAGTATACTATTAACTATACAGCACGCACAATCCCACGACCCTAGTTTTAAAAAAATCGCAGTATATTATGATACATCATACGAATAAATATATACCACTGAAAGGAAATATTTAATCACCAAAGTCACGACCTAAATAGCAAGTTTAAATAAAAACACAATTAGCAAATGCAACAGAGGCTGTTGATTTTACTAAGACAGGGGATGAATTAATCAAAAGGCTAAAGCACGGAGTCTAGATCCAAAGATAGGACACACTGAGCCTTTCTTTACCATAAGACATCATTTCGGGACCTATTTAAACATCACGTACGACGGGGTATGGAACTATAATGTACCCAAGCTGATTTTATGCGAAATTTCCCTTTTTGACCTTTTATTACGGCTTTTATGCCCAATGGCTATAACTAATTCAAATACACTAATGTTTATTTTAAAAAGTAAATTTACAAGAGAAAATTGGATAAGAACGGTTGGGGTAAGTGCGATTTTGAGGGAAACTCGACTTGTGCTTGTTATTTTTAGAAACAGTGGAAAAACACTTTTAAAGCATAAATATACTAATTATTGTTATTCTATCATACAGGCGGTTGTATTTCAGAAACTATTTGTATGATTTAAATAAAACTTGGTTGTTATTGATTACAGTGGCGCAACTACGGAGATAGATGACTTCTTTATACATTTATTTATTTCTTTGGGGATATCTCAAAAAAATTGTATAATCCAGATCTGTAAAACAAAATAACAGCGGCATGCAGAACAGTCTCTGCAGATATGATTAGAGCACCGTCTACCAGAAATCTTATAAAAGTATTTGAATATTGTATAAGTGAGAGTGGTAACCAATTTGAACATATTTTAAAAGCAAGTCCTTAGGTATTCATTTTTATTTGGTTTTCTTGGTATTTTCAATAAATATTTTCAATAAATATTTTCATGAAGTGTTTTCATTTCCGTTAAAATATTCGTTTTTTTTAATAGAAAAAAAAAATACTTACACTGATAGTACTTATAACTCAGGCGATGACAGTCTCCGTTACACCCTTCATTATGTGGCTGGTTGTTTTTGTTATTATTGTGTGGTATGGTTGTCTTTGTCAAATTTGGTTTGTCAGTCCATTTTCGAGATATGACCGAGTTTAAAATTATAGATCATAAAGTAGTGTAAAGAAAGTCTCGCATATTTTTAAGCGTTCGGGACCAACGCTTATTGGAGGGGGGGGGGG
This sequence comes from Polydrusus tereticollis, assembly GCA_963920685.1. Classification (NCBI taxonomy): domain Eukaryota; kingdom Metazoa; phylum Arthropoda; class Insecta; order Coleoptera; family Curculionidae; genus Polydrusus; species Polydrusus tereticollis. The sequence continues at coordinate 34,867,963 of OY987335.1, forward strand.
GGGGGCATGTTAGCACAATGGCGGGTTCCGCATTACAATTATATTTCTCATACCTCTAGACCACTGTTGAGGTCACGCATCGCTGTGCCATGCACCCAATGTCAAGTTCATTCAAAAAATAATCAGCACCTTTTTTGTATAAATACTCAAGCATTGATTGGGTGGACACTGCACCTTCGTCTTTCGGATTGGTCACCTTCCCTACGATCACGAGTGCTTATTCGTCAAGTAGACCGAGAGCCTCTATTATGATCTATCTTCCCTAGTTCCCGCCAGAAGTGTTTTTAAGTCACAAAGACCCGAAGCCCCTCTCATGGGTCCTCACCTATCCACCAATCCCCCGAGGCGTGATAAAGTAAGGCCCTTCAGGCCGGAATCGCATATGGCCCCTCGGGCTAGTTGTACTATTAAATCCAACGGCGTGCCAACGGGACATGCTGGGTTTCCTCCAGGCTACCTGGTAACGGAATTATACATATATATACACTGCATAACGGCATCTATGTTTTCTTTAGCCAGTGTTCTATTTACTCCGACGCCCTGTTAGGGAAACACCCCCAAGTGACAATATTTTGTTTAGTAAATCAATTGTTGCAGTCAATGTAGAGCCATTTTTAATAATTTTTTTTTATTTATTTATTATTTTTTACGGTTCGTCGGCGTATTAGAGGCCATCTTGAACCGGTCATCGACCGTACGGTTTTTAATCGTGCGGTCTACCGACTGGGGAGTGTAAAACGGCACCTTCATCCTACGAGATATCCGATCTCATCCGGCCTGTCCGGCGTGAATAGGATGGTTTTGATGTCGATTCATTTTACACTCTTCCCTAAGACAAGAGCACGCGGTGTTTCCCAAGCGGTCACCCATCCAAGTACTAACCGCGCTCGACACCGCTTAACTTCGGTGATCTGACGAGAACCGGTGCTTTAAGTGTCGCTAGGCCCTTGCCTCATTTTTAATAAACTCGTGTTGAAATTCATCTGTACTAATAAAATATTTATTTAAGTTACACAAAATTTTTTTATCATTGTTTCTAGTATTTTTGAGAATACACTAACTACACTTTCTAGCCTGTAATTGTTCATATTGTTTTTATTTCCTGTTTAATACATATATAGGACTTATCCAAATAATTTTAAGTCTGTAAAGTTAAAAGTTATTAACAACGTTGTTAATCAATTTAGTCAGTATAGAAGCGAATGGGTCTGCTGAATACAAAACATCCCGAACAGTAATCTGATCATGACCTGGTGCAGATTCTTTTTTTAGATCTGAAATTACTTCCCTGATTTCCTACTCCTCTGTTGGCAGTATATATAAAGTTCTGTCGCAATGAATTTCATTTCAATGCCAATTATTTTGAAATCCTGTGTCATAGTTTGAATTTCGTTATTTATGTCCTGAACAATAAACTCAAAACTTTCCTGACTGGGCAATAATTTGGGTGCAATGAGGCGATCCAGGCGGTCAACGACTAATGCGAGGGTATCGGCAAGAAATACTTTAGGGAAGAAACGAGTACCTGGAGAAATGTTCAACCAAGCGCATTGAATTTCAAGGGGATTATTTTGGAAAATAAAATGAGATACATAACTTAGATTGTTGTCTTTCATATGGAAGTATCGAACAAGTTACTGATCGAACAACCCTCGTAACAACCGACCAAACACTAATAATTAAGTATTGAAGTCAATGAAGTTAATTTTGGGTGAAATAAAAGCTTGTAGCTTTGATTACCAATTCAATATTATAGGTATAATAAAAAGTCCAAGAAGTTTAAAAAATTTGGAATTCTTTGTTTGACCATGTTGTAAAATAATAGTAACATAAATTTTCTGGGGGAGTAATAGTTTTCGATTAAATTAAATCGCAAATAACTATTTTATTTGATGTCCGATTTAAACGAATTTGAAAGAATAGTGTAGATAAATTAATGAAAAATCGCTCACATTTTAACTGCCATGTAGGTCACCGGTGACCTACGGGTAACGTTCCGCCGTGTGGCTCACTGGTGACCTACAGTAAATTTTGTCAATAACTTTGTCAAAACCCAACGTAGATAAGATTTCGAGGCAGAAGGTGACCTACGACGCGACGATTCGTCGAATGGAGGCATATTGTCTTTTATATATATTGTGTGTTGCCTACCATTACATATACATTTACACAGTCGAGTTCACATAATAGTTCCTGGGGCGCCGTGTAGGGCACCGATGACCTACACCCAAAAATCAAAATGGCGGCCCTTAGGTGAATAATATCACGATACTTTAGATATCAATATTCATTAAATGTTTTTTACCATAAGTTTAGAACACTCTGTGGAGTGGCGAGACAGTATATTGTCCTAAATTACGTTTTAGTTATCAGGTCGCATATATTCTTAATATTTTGTTTTTGGTTCACCTCGATTCAACGAGTATAATCTCCAAAGATTCAAGACCAATCGTTTCCTGCGCACACGCACCGCTCCTAGAGCGCAATAAAGGATTTATCATGTAGTGCTGTACCTTATCATAAAAAAAAAGAAAAAAAAAGATCTTTATTTTTGTGAAAAGTATGGATTACAATGATTACAGACCAGCATGCTGCAAAACCGTCCCAATACAGAGTGTGACGCTGTTCCTGGCAGAGGTTAAGTACCATGGACAGTCATAACCTTATATTATGACCCCTTTCTTTAGTGGTTTTCAATTTTCAATACTGGAAAGTGACCTATTACATGATATGACAGTGGTTTTCAAATTTTTAACCTACGTTTGACCAAATTCTCCATCTTTAAAAGAGTCACAATTTATTTTACGACTGTTTAGAATATTGACTTTGGTTATTTTTTTGAAAATGAGTACCTAACGTAATTCAGCTTCCTACACTTTTCCATTTCGATTAACCAAAGGTTTATAAAATATTTGTTTACATAAAGTAAAGCGGCCATTTATATGATTGAACCAGAAATATACTGTTTTTGAGAACTAAATTCTGATTGAAAATCCAAGGCAGTAAAACTTCTGTTTTTTAAAGGCTATTCTGTTTTGCCCTGTTTTGATACATACAGTATTATTTATTCCGTTAAAACATAAAATAGAGAGTTTTTTCCAATCCGAACAACTGTTGGATAAAGGACACAAAATCACGATTACATATTTAAACACTACAATTTCACTGGGGAACAGCAAAAATGTTTCCGAGATCAAAATAGCAAAATGTTACTTATTTTATTATACTAACTAACAATCTGTCTTGCAAAAGTCTTAGTTGGCTCCGGTTTTATAGATCCATGCTAATTATGATAATTACCTACCTGCCCGTAATGTATGGGAAAATTCGACTATTAAACATATAACATAAATCCCAAATTGTTAGTTAGTTGTGTTTCAACCACCAGTTGATTGAGAGCTGTTCGTATTTGAGAAACTAAAGAGTTTTGACCAACATGTCGCGAGTTTGTTTAAATAAGCCGGATCAATTTTGTTATACCTATATGTGGTGAAGTGACTTTTGTGAAACTAAAACGTACACTTAGCTCTTTAATACAAAAGGCTTACCACTTGTATTTTGGCTGTAAAGTTGGGAGATCAGGATAAAAATTGGACTCTCCCTATATATCTGCTGCTACAAATGTGCGTCCAACATTCGCGGCTGGCTAAGTGAAAAAAAGCGTAAGATGCCCTTGGTTGTTCCTATGATCTGGCGAGAACCGAAAGACCACGTTACTGACTGTTACTTTTATTTGACACCTCCCATCAAAAAAGGCTTTTCGGAGAAAAGAAGGTCTGCGATACAGTATCCAAATTTAAAATCCGCTATACGCCCGGTGCCTCATAGTGACGAGTTGCCTGTACCTAATCCACCTCAGGAATATAGACTTGATTCTGATGATGATCCAATGGATTTAAACGGTTGTGTACTGGAAAATGTTTCCAGCCCATCAACCTCGCAAGACTCCGATCTTGTCTGTGAACTTCCCAGTAAAAAGCCTCACAAAATAAGTCAAAGTGAATTAAGTGACCTTACCTCATAAGGGATTTGGAATTGCCTAAGAAAAAATCCCAACTATTGGCCTCTCGATTGCGACAATGGAACTTACTTCAAGATGAAGTGAAAGTCTCTGTGTACTGAAGCCCTCAGAAAAACCTAACACCATTTTTTATCATAGAAAACAATTTGGTACCTTGTAGGGATATTGAGGGATTAATGGAAGTTTTAAATCTCGACTATGATTCAAAAGACTGGAGACTTTTTATTTATTCCTCAAAAGTAAGTCTTAAAGCTGTGTTACCCCATAATGGAAACAAGTTGCCTTTAGTCCCAATTGGTCAAACAGTCCACATGAAAGAAACGTATAGCAATTTGAAATTGTTACTGGAAACCATACAATATGAAAGATATAATTGGTAAATTTGTGGGGATTTAAAAGTTGTGGCGATTTTGCTTGGAATGCAGCTAGGTTATACGAAATACTGCTGCTTTCTCTGCGAATGGGACAGTCGAGCATGATCGGATCACTACATAAAGAAAATTTGGCCACCGACAGAGTCTTTTGAGCCAGGAAAGAAAAATGTAGCCAGCGCGCTATTAGTTTAGAGTTAGAAAAGATTTTACTACCACCACTTCATATAAAATTGGGACTTATGAAAAATGTTGTGAAGGCCATGGACAAAAAAGACCGTGCTTTTACTTATTTAAAAGAAAAGTTCCCTAGAATCAGTGACACTAAAATTAAAGAGAAAATATTTGTGGGCCCCAGATTAGGAAACATTTCGGAGATGCGCCATTCGATTCCATACTTGAAGGCAAGGAAAAGGACGCTTGGAATGCCTTTACAATGGTTGCAACAAATTTTTTGGGAAACATAAAAGCAGAAAACTATAAAGACCTGGTTGTCCAACTTCTTTTATGTTACCAAAACCTATGGTGTAATATGTCGTTAAAAATTCATTTCCTGGATTCTCATCTGGATTACTTTCCGAAAAATTGTGGTGCTGTAAGTGACGAGCACGGTAAGAGGTTCAACCAGGATATTTCAAACATGGAAAGAAGGTCTCAGGGAAAATGGAACTGTGAGATGTTAGCCGACTACTGTTGGACTATTACGGGAGATGCTCCCGAGGCTGTTTCAAAAGACAGGCTAAGAAGCGTAAAATGAGTACCTTAACTTTAGACTCACTGATAAAAGTATGGTATTTAATTGCTGTGTTGAACCAACAATATACTGCTTGTATGTTCATTGTAAATGCCTATAAATTAAAATTTTGTAACAAATAATTCAGATTTTTTTTGCGAGCTAACTAAAATCTTTAATAGGTATTTTTTAGTTACTTGGGTAACGAAACTGGCCATGTAAAAGGTTTTGTTCAGGAAACAAAGAAAAAGTTGAAATTTGTTCCCCAGTGTTATCATTAATATTCAATAATAGCGCTCTACCACTAGAGCAGTTCAGCTTCAGAGCTGCTCCTCGCTCTCTGCGTCAGACTATAAAACTGGCGACCAAGGTCCCAAAGGAGAAAAAGAAGAAATCGACGCGAGCAAAGATTTTGACAAGGTCTGACAAGACGGGCTCATACTAAAGGTAAAAAGGACAGGCATGTCACATTACCTTAGAAAGGAGTCATTTCTTCTCTGGAGGAAAGGTTGTTCGCTGTGTCGACGGAAAATACAACATCAACTGTGAGATATGTCAGGACCGGAGTTTCACAGGAATCCTCGGGCAAACTCAACTATATCTGTTTGCCGATGACACGGAGATAACTGCTACCTCTAAGTAGCCGCGGTTGGTTGTCTCGCGGCTGCAAAGACATATAAATCCTTCTCTAAATGTGGCTTGACAAATAAAAAATCCGTTTAAATGATGCTAGAACACAAGCAGTTTTCTTCTCGAAATCGAGAGTTAAATTTCCAACTACCAGAGTGCTAGTAAATAACTACTCCAGAATAAGCTGGAAAGACGACATCAATAATATGTGGCTTTCTTTGACTGAAAGATGACCTGGAATATTAATGTGGATCAATACTTGCTTTTAATTCGACACAGCAGAATCAACATGCAGACAAAGTCAAATGTATACAAAACAATAGAAAGACCAGTCTTGACATACGACCTACAGTGATGCACAATCGATAAGACGACCCACAAAAAACTTCAGGTATTCCGAAACAAAGTATCATTGTGAATGCACCAAGATAGACACTAACTAACGTACTACGCAACGATTTACAAATACCAACAAAAACAGAACATATTAGCAAACTTATAGTGGATTACTACAGAAGAGCAGACGTGTCACAAAACAATCTCATCACAGCAACTCACGTTCAGGCACCACCAAACACACAGATACAAATTTCTATGGGATTGGCAACCTCCATGAACGAATAACAAAAACCCAGTTAATTTAAAATGAGCCATGCAATTACAAAGAAACAAGAAACAGAAAACCAGTAGAAAAATAACTCAATCAAGACAAACATAGAAGCTCTCAAAATCCAAACAAATCTAACATGTTATGTCGAAGACGCAAACACTAATATTAATAGAAGTAATAGTAAGTTTCACCAGGACACATGACTACTATTCAGATTGTGCTTACAGTGTCAGAAATTGAACCACCCAAATCTTTAAATGTCTCTACTATAAAATTATTGTTTTCGTAATATGACAGTGTTCTGTAAGGGGCGCGATATTATTATATAGGTACGTATTTCAACACTTTAAAAAACGAACCTGGAGACTGACGAGTGACATATTTATATCAAAAAGAAAATCGCAAACATTTTTTATATTAAGTCGGTAATACTTTATTAATTACAAGCGACAAAGTATATTTTGTAAACAATATTAGACTAACATTTTTATGAAAACTTAAGTGGTTTGTAAAGTAATTAATCCACAAGATAGCTATCCAGGAGGGAGAGAGAGAATGCTGATGGTGTTTGAAACTTGAGAGTTATCGAAGCCACGTAGAATGGTGAAGTAAATTGTTGGCAGGGCCGAAATAAGGTAGGGGCGAAAGAGGTCATTGTCGCAGAGCCTCTATTACTTGACTTGACTACCAGTTAACGACAAGTGTTGAATACATAGTCACAAATTGCGAAATTAACAAAATATGTTAAAACGGTCTATACTATTATTTTAGGAATTTGGAAAAAAATTTAACATTCTAAAACTTTAGAAAACTTTTTAAAATATTCACAACTTTCTGAAAAATTGCAGTGATTTTCCAAAATTTGTCATACCTAATTACTCAGTGGCCATAATAATTATTGTGTCCAGATTCTGATAAGTGCATACGAAGGCATATTATAATAAAAGTTATCGATAATGTAAGTCCAGTATTATTACTGCTTATTTAAGGTCCCCATCAACTTTGGGACCTAAGGCCCTGAAAGCGTTAATCCGTCTCGGATTATTGGTATCGATACAGAAATAGTTCAAAACCAACATTTCTAAACTAATATAAAAAGAGTTGTGCAGTACATTGATATACAGGGTGTTTTACATTGGACGTTTATGGCGATCCAGTTAACGAAGCGATGCAAAAATGTGTTTTTTGCATAAAAGGACATGCTCTACCTATCCTACCGATATTGCCGCTTCTAGTAGAAAGTAGTAAGAACTTTATTATTTTAAATAGCACACTCTGTATATAAACTTTTTTTACAATCTCTAGTAGTTTTTTAACAACTTTCCATAATATACCTATTTGTTACCGTTTCCGAGATATTAATTAATTTTTTTTTTCGAAAATCCTGACCTGCAATAAATGCTAATATTTTAAACTCTGAGGTGCTACGGCACTGAAATTTGGTAGGGAATTAGGCAATACCCGAAGGCTTTTTATACTATGGCCAAAACTTAGTTGAAGTACAGGGTGCTCTAAAAATACAGTTGTTTTGGATGCTTGAAAAATTATCTAAAAGTAGATTTTTTTTCATATTTTCATATTATTTATTTAGGTACGTATAGCAGCACGAGGCTTACTCTATGAAAAAAATGGGAACAAAAGAAGTGCAATATTGCCCATTTGACTACCATAATATTTATTTATATTGCACTAGGTACATAATACTTATTAGACTATATAAGAGTATTAGAATATAGATATATTACATAATTATTTAAATTTATATCAGATCAATCTATTATTTAATGAATAAATAATTATTATTTCTGTCGGGGAATATCTTAATGAATTAAAATTTAATCTAATTATCCAAATCTAGCAGCAGGTCAACGCAACGAGCTTAAGGCCGTGGACCAGAAAAAGTAATTTAATTGACTTAGGTTCCACATAACCAAAAAATATTTGGTGTACTGTGCATCTAAGAAGCGTCAGGCATGTGCTAATTGTTCATCATTAGCGTAGCATTGTAAATGCGATGTTTAAGATGAATGTGTAGATACACGCGTTACGCGTTGTAATTGTGTTCCTGTTTATAAATCTGGAGACGTCTCAAGCAAACTGTTGCGTTTAGTTTATTGGGCGTGGTTGCAGGCATTTTCAGCACTGATTAATTTATTTCTTGATATCTGTACTGAACCTCATTGTTCTCTTGACCTAATTTCTTTAAGACTTTAATAATTGATTTCTGTATCTTAACTTGTTCTCAGCCAATTTTCGAAGAAACGGTGACATTTAGCAACTTTTACACCCTTTTTATGTAAATCATAATCTGATGTCAAAACGGCAAGAAATTGAAGCCTTGGAGGAATAGGGTCAAATTTACCGTAATACCCCCTGGCTCGCACGCCCCTGGTTAAAGTTAACATTGTCCAATAGGCTGAAATGGATAAACTTACTAACAGTAATTTATATCCCAAAATTGGTTGCGATAGCTGAAGTAGTTCCGGAGCCATTTTCTAAATATGTTATTGTTATGCAGTTATGACGTATTTAAATTTTAATAAACGAAAGAGATAAATGTTCGGTATACAAATTTACAAAATAACAAGTAATATTATGTTTTCAAAAAAAAAAAAATATAAAAATTTGTAAAACCAAACAAAATCTGATTCTTCATTTCAGATGGATATAATTACATAACTGACTGTAGTTTTCAATTCTGCTCAACTTTTGTTTATAACAGTTTTCCATATTGTTAAAAATAAAGGTACTTGACTCTTGAGTCAAATTATATTTTTGACAAACCTCGTATACGACTGCATAAATTTGATTTCTGATTATTTCATTTTGGATTTTAGAGCATGTTAAACTTTTTATGAAGAATAACTTCTTTTCTTAAAATTATAAATAAATAAGTTTGCCATATGGTTCCAACTTAAGTAAACACACTACCTATATAAATATTTATTTAAATAAAAAAATAGATTAAAAACTGCGAAACCTGGTTAAAACCGCAGGTCAATATCTTAACTTGAGCCAGAGATACAAGATAAAATATTATGAAATCGGTCGCAGGTAACCGATAATTTACAAAATACGCATCGTAGGGTTTAGGAACACAAATATATAATTTAAAAAGATACATATGCGAGATGTTGCACGTGGCGATATCTCGTGGCAATCGAGCTAAAGGGACAAACATCTTTCTTTTATAATTTAAAAAGGTTTAATTGAAGTTACTTATAAATATTGTTAATAACTAAGTTTACCGCTAGGGCGAATTTTGCCACAAAAACCATTTATCAGGCAAATTATTTCCCATATAATGATCAACACCAAATGATGTGGATGCAACCTGGTAAACGACTATGTCATACATTTTATTATTTAAAACCTCTGGTCTCATTCTTATTTGGTCATCCGGTACTAATGATTAAGTAAACCAAATATTTATTAATTGCGTAAAAATTATTAAGATACCCTTATACTACGTTATAAAATGTATCACTTAAATTTTGTAATATCTACCTATTCGATTATCTTATGCCGATATAAACATATTATCGATGTTTCCGGTATTTTGATATGAAATAAACATCGATACACAGATGCCATCCCTAGGGAGAAAGCTGGCGTTTGAAATTCGAGCGTTATCAAAGCCACGTGGTTAGACGTGAACTTAAGGGGAATCAAGAGTAAGGAGAGCAAGAAGGGTAAGAAGATGAACTTTAACCCCCTTTTGCCCGGGGACCTGCATTATTATTCGTTGCAGCACCTTCAATGTTCGGTTTCTGCAAACTTTTTTAACTACCAGAATTCATTAGGAATTTCTCTTCTGATAAAAGTAAGATGTTTCTACGTTTCATTTCACTAGATGCGCTTACGAATCTCACATACTAAACAGGATATTAAACACAAAATTGACACAAACTGCCGTTGCTCTTGACGTCGACATTTCGCTGCATTTATTGCGTGATTTAATAATTTAATTTTAAAAAAGTATATATTTTTAATTATAACTACAAGCAGAATGCAGAAACCAGGAGCGGGTTCAGACAATATTCTTGAAGAGAGAGAAATTTCTAAAAAGTCATGGAATAACGTGTGCAAAATCTATTCTAATCTTTTATAACAACCACCGCAGAAACTCATTCATTTTTACCCTAAAATCGCTTCTTTTCTCAGATCATAAAATTGTACAAAATATTACGATCATATTATTTGAAAACTATAGAAGATAGAAAGTCGATTTTTTTTTGTTTTTGAAATATTTTAAAAAATCCAAAAAGTTGCATTTTCGAAAATATGCTGTAGCTTTTTTTTCGCTATTTTGGCAATCTGTAAAAATATCTTTAAAGCAACTTTTTAAGTTAATTGCAGTTCTGTAATTGGGTTTTGAACACGACATTTCAGTTATTTTATACCACCATCAGGTTTATTTTTTCTTATGACCGCCAAATTGTAACTTGTACTTAAAAGGTAGCTGATGAATGATATCAGCTTTACAACGATGTACCATTATTGGTAAATTAATGAAATTGACTTTAAAAAACAAGAAAATTAATTTTCGCAACATGTCTAGTTTACAACAGCAATACAACTCCCCAAACTTAATACTAATTAAAAATTTTACATTTTGTAATACTCACACAACACTGCCTGGCATTGTTTCAATCATGAACTAACATGCCGTTTGAAAATGAAACAAAAATATTGCTTGTAAAAACGAGTAAAAGTAACAGTTTTTATTATTACTAATAATAACGATTTATTTCTGTATTTTGAATTTAACCCTTTCACTATTTTTGTACTTCACGAGGGACATAAATTTCTAAAGCTTATATTCGGATAAAAGATCATACTAGTCATATTCTTGCTTTGTACCTCAGAAGGTACATATTGAATATAGTCCATGCAGTAAAATTTGGCGAAGGAGCTGGAACAGGTGATTTTGTATAATAAATTCTAGACTAGGTTATGTACCTGTTGAAACCACGCGTGACAATCGCTTATAGACTTTTGTATATAAAATCGGGTACATCAGGAAAAAAGTGTTCTGTGTACATGAATGGTAAGTTACTGGATTATTGTTATTATATCTGCATGTGTTATTATGTTTGATTAGCGTATATGATCAAAATAATACTTTGAATTTTGATGTACCTGTCAAGGGACAAACGCAATTCATGACAAAGACGAACAACGGACACGGTGTATTTTTATTCTTGGACAAAATTTGATTTTGTGGTATTTTTACAGTAATATTTTTTGAAGAAAATGGCAAGCAGCAAAAGAGAGAAGAAAAGGCCCTTAACCGAAGAGGAACTTCTTCAGTACTTAGAAAATGACGATTTATCTGAGGCATCGTTTTTATCAGATGACAATGACAATGATTTGGGATGGGACTCCACTGAGCAAATAGATAACGATTTCAATCAAAGCATCCAGGAGGAGCTAGATATTGAAGAGACATATATGGATAATGATGATGAAGAAAACGATGAAATAAATGAGCGACAAGAAAATCGCAGGAGCTAATCGAAAACGAAGAAAATGAAAATAATAGGGAGCATGCCGACGAAGCAGAACTTCCACAACTGAAAAACATGATACAAGACTTTGAAGAAAATCATAACTTTACAAAAAAGAGTAACATAACATGGTTAAATGATGTTCAGTATGAAACAAGACACATAGACTGGATCCAACCGCATTATAATATTCCAACCGATTTGCCGTCGCCAGTTGAGTTTTTTTCTAAATACATTCCAGAAGTAATATTTGATCAAATGGCTACTATGACAAATTTGTACGCAACACAAAACAATATTGCCAGATTTCCACCAACAAATGCCGACGAGATGAAAATATTTATTGGTGTTCATATTGCAATGGGAAATTTGCAGTTTCCAAGAGTGTGCATGTACTGGCACCGGTCAATGGGAATTCCTCTAATAAAAGAAGCTTTATCCCAAACAAGATTTTATAAACTTCGCCAAGCTTCCGCTTGGTTGATGTGACTAGCCGACAACAAGAAAATAATGATAGACTATGGAAGGTTCGTTGTTTGTACGACACCATTAAAAAGCGGTGTTTTGAACTACCTTTGGAAAGAAACCTATGTGTCGACGAACAGATGGTTCCATTTAAAGGGCAAATAAATATTAAAAATTACATGAAAAATAAGCCAGTTAAATGGGGGATAAAAATCTATGTCTTATCAGGTCAAAGTGGTATGATTTATGATTTTATTATATACCAGGGCTGCACGACTCCGATAAATCCTGTTTATTCTCATTTTGGTTCTGCGGCAGCGATTGTTATGCAACTATCGGAAAGAATTACAGAAAAAAATCATGGCCTGTTTTTCGACAATTATTTTAGTACCTATAACCTGTTTCAATATCTGGAGTCCAAATCCATATATGCAATTGGAACTATAAGAGTTAATCGCTTTGCTTATCCACGCTTACCTAGTGACAAAGAAATGAAAAAAAAAGGCCGTGGGACTGTCGCCTCATTTGTCAGCAGAGATGGAATTATTATTACTAAGTGGTATGATAATAAGGCAGTGCTAACAGCTTCAAACTTTGTCGGATCTGGTAATACAGACATTTGTAGAAGATGGGACAAAACAAAAAAGGAGTATATTAACATTCCAAGACCGGAAGTAATAAAAATGTATAATAGCAATATGGGAGGGGTAGGCAAGTTAGACTTTCTGATAAGTCTATACCGCTCATATGTACGATCCAAAAAATGGACCGTCAGAATGATGACACATGCCTTAGATCTTGCGTTGGTAAATTCGTGGTTAGAATACAGAAATCAAGCTTCACTCTTAGGAGTACAAAAGAAACATATCTTAGATCTACTTGCTTTTAGGATGGAAGTTGCAGAAAATCTTATTTTGTCTAAACGTCCTCCTAAAAAGGGTAGACCTTCAGCGGATGCAAATACTCCAGAACCTCCCAAAAAGAAAAAAGGTGAAGCTAGACCAGTAAGTTGCCTTAGATATGATGGATATGATCATCTTCCAACTTATGATGACAAAAAGGATAACTCGCAGTGTAAAATGGAAGGATGCAAAAACAGAACACATATTTTTTGCTGCAAATGTAAAGTACATTTATGTATTCTAAAGGCTAGAAACTGTTTTTTACAATTTCATTCCAAATGAAGAGTTTCCTTGTTAAAAAAATGTAATTATAGTGCTTTTGTTGAATAAATTTTTTTAAGAAACAATTTTTTTTTTTGCTCTCTTAATTGGGTTTGTCCCTGGTGAGGTACATGATATAATAAAGGGTGGGGGGGAGCGTACAACTTTCAACCTTCAAAAAACTATAATTTAGAAGTATTTTAATCTATAAATCAACACTAAAGATTTTTAACTAAGTCCTAATGGAAGTGCAAGTGAAAGGGTTAAAAAAAAATGGAATTGCGTTTTTCTCACGAAGGAAAAGTTGATTTTCTGGAATATTACATTCATTGCAACAGAAATGCAAGTCTTGCATTAGAAAGATATTTTGAAAATTACCCTAAAAGGCAACAGCCAAGTACATTAAAATCTCTCAATAGCGACCACCCTCGGGGAATCAAATGTTGGTCGGTTAATAGAGAAAAATTAAAACAACTGATCTACATTTTACAGTGTTTGCTTATTAATAAGTATCCTACATATATGTAAATAATTTGAAATATTTTTGTTTAAATTTATCAGAACTAAAATTAAATGAGATGAAGCCAATTTACCAATTTATATATACTGCACATGCATACTAACATATATATTATACAATGTACTGTATGTTTGCTATGAAACTCTTATTTTTGCAAATAATGAAAAATTAATAATTGCTTCATATTTCTTATTTTATTTATATAAAATTCAGATTCACATAGCAATTGAGAAATATTTGTAGACTTGTCAAGATTGGCTTGACATTTTCGACACTGGAGCAAGTTCAGGTTCCTCATCCTCTGTCTCAGAGTTGGAAGTAGATTTATCCGTTTCTTGGATCTTTTCAATGCACTCGATGATAGTCAATTCTGCACTTTCTGTTGGCAAATCATTATCAATGGAGTTAACAAATGTGTCCTCAATGTTAGGAAACAGTTGTGCGAACGAAATATTATCTTCTTCTTCGAGGTCGTCAATATTATCTTATATTACACGGAAATCCGGATTTCATAAAGCATTTTTTTATTGCCACTGGAGACAAATTACGCCAAGCCACCGAAACCCATATCAAGGCGTTGGTTATGGTAATATTATTTTCGATTTTTTGAAAAGGACAATCACTGTCTTACACACGTTAACCCTTTCGGTCCCTGCGTACACTGTAGTGTACCGAAAATTAACGTTAGCTAAATACAAATTGTAAGTGGATTTTGATCGTTGCATCCCATTGTGCACTGACGTGTACCCCTTTCTAAGAGTTGGTACGCACTAACTGCCATCTATGTGTCGAAGGTCAAATGAACGACCTATTAGCAGTATCGCGCGCAGTATTATGTCGAAAGTGGCCAGAACGTGTTTGTTTATTGGTTATTTATTTATGCAAAGTTGCAGTGGTGCATTTTGTAAAATTTGGTGTTATAAAAAATAGTTGAACTATACCATGTATAATATTATTTAGGAAGCTGGTGGATATATTTCCGTATACTGGTCCATCAAAGGTACGTACACTGTCGTGTACATTGGGTCTTAGCAAAGTGAGTACACCTAACTTTAAATTTTTTTGAATTGCACATAAAAATAGTTTTGTTACAGCTTTCAAAATGAATAAAAAGCCGCTATCATATGAAGAACTAGTAAACTGTTTGGAGAATGATGATTCTGACCTTGACTGTCTTAGTGAGGATGATGATGGGTGGGAAATAGAAGGTTTCCAGCAAGGTTTGTTAAAAATCGTTTTATTTATTTTGTTGCCAAATCATAGGATTTTTATTTTAGACAAAGTAGATGAGCCAGATTTCACAGTTCCAATGGATATTCAGGATGAGGTTGAACACAATAAAGTTGCAGATGTTCTTATCCAGGAGCAAGATGATGTTGAAATGGGAGAACCAGATAAAGAAAATAATTCAAATATTCAACCAGTTCTTATTGGTAGTGAGCGAGTACTAACAAAAACAAGTAAAACTGCCCGTATCAATTCATATTATATACTTAATGAATTGACACAAAAAAAAGACATAATTTGGCGAAAAAATGTACAATATTTAACGCCAAATATAAAATGGTTTCAACCAACAACTGTTCAGCCTGTAGATTTGGAAAGCCCTCTATATTTTTTTAGGCAGTATTTTACCGATGAGCTGTTTCACCTCATGGTTGAAAATACTAATCTTTATGCCGTGCAAGAGCATGCCAAATTTACTCCAACGTCTCAGGCCGAGCTAGAAACTTTTACAGCTTTGCATATTCTAATGGGAAACTTGAATTACTCCAGAGTTCGGTGTTACTGGGAAAATAAATTACGAATTCCTATGATAGCAGATGCAATGCCAAGGGATCGATTCTTCAAACTGCGCAAACATTTGCATTTTGTAAACGTTCAAGAAAAACCACCAGAGTGTACAGACCGATTGTGGAAAGTGCGCCCACTTTACGATATTCTCCGAAGACGTATGATGAATCTTACTTTGGAACCTGCTTTGTGCGTCAACGAGCAAATGGTCCCTTTCAAAGGCAAGCTAAATATAAATCAATTTGTTAAAGGAAAACCTTGTCCGTGGGGAATCAAAATATTCGCATTATGTGGTACAAGCGGCATTATGTATGATTTTATAGTATATCAGGGTTCTACGACAGAACTAAATCCTGACCAACAAGAAGTTCTTGGTTTGGGGGCTTCTGTAGTTCTGAAACTCTGTGAGCGCATTGGAGAAAAAAATATACAATTATATTATGATAATTTTTTCTCCAATTACAACTTACTTCAATATTTAAGGCAAAAGAACATTTATGTAGCAGGTACTGCACGAGTGGAAAGGTTCAAAAATCCTCCCTTTTCTTCAGATGCAGATATGAAAAAACAGGGCCGCGGTACTGCAGAGGAACTTGTCAGTGGTGATGGAGAAGTAATCCTTACCAAGTGGTTTGACAATAAGGCAGTCATTATGGCTTCTAATTATATGAGTGTTGGTTCGACAGACCAGTGTAAGAGGTGGGACAAACAGTCCAAAGAGTACATAAATGTTTCTCGGCCAGAAGTTGTTAGAAATTATAACATCAACATGGGTGGCGTCGATAAAATGGACTTTCTTATTACTATATATCGCACATTTATAAGATCACGTAAATGGACTCTTCGCATGTTTACACATGCTATAGATATAGCTTGTACAAATGGCTGGCTGGAATATAAATCGAAAGCTGTTGCTCTGGGAGTTAGAAAAAAGGACATTATGGATCTTTTGCATTTTCGCGCATATATTGCTGAAGCTCTTATCGGGTCAAATAAAAACTTAACAACAAGGCAACGAGGAAGACCTTCAAATTCATCTCCTTCGCTACCTACAAGTAGCAGAAATACACGACCTGAAATACATCCTGTTGCTGAAGTCCGATTAGATGGCTATAATCATTTGCCTGCCGTTGATGACAAAAGCTTTGCATCTCGTTGCAAATTTCCGGAATGTAAAAGCAGAACACACATAATGTGTCAAAAATGTGATGTACATTTATGCATCACAAAAAAACAAAATTGTTTCATGTTATACCATAAAAAATAATAAATGATTGTTACAAGCTTTAATTTTTGCATTATTATAGGAAATAGAGAAGTCCAAAATTTTGAAGTGATCGAGACCGTAAAGTCCCATTGTACACTATAATGTACACATCAAATGTCAAATTAGGGTAACCCTAGGACTTTTTTCCAAAAATATAATGTTATTATAGGGCAAAACAAACTAATTTACCAAATATCAGAATTTTTGGATATCAAAAAAAAAATTGGGACTGAAAGGGTTAAAAGCCACTTAATAAGGTAACTCCTGTAAAACATTTTAAAATTTTGAATAATGCCTTGGTCCAAAAGTTGGCAATGTGAGGTAGTATTGGATGGAAGAAAAGTAAGTTTGACATTATCCAGTGTAATTTTGGGACGAGGCGTTGCATTATTCAGAAACAATACCATTCTTCTATTCTGCTTCTTAATCTTGGTATCAAATCTGTGAGGCCATGTTGTCATGATGTCTGGTGTCATCTACGCTTTTTTGTTCGAGACCTATTGGGAAAGTGACTTATCGATATGTGCGCCCTTAAAACATCGAGGATTTTTGCTTTTGCCTATTATAAGTGGTTCTTCCTTCTCACCTTCCATATTTGCACAGAACGGAATTATAAATCGTTGTTTTGCTGGTTCTTTTTTTCAGTACACTTGTCATCTTTCAATGCATATGTTTTTGTTGTCAATGCACGATAGTAGAGACCTGTCTCATCTGCATTAAGTTAGTCCCTTGAGGCATAGTCCTTTAAAATGATCAATATCCTTTCTCTCCAAGCAGTTACGTCTTTGATATTGATATCGGCTGATTCGCCACATACTTTCCTTGAAGGTAATATCGTACCGACGACGGAATTTTTCTAACCATCCATTTGATGCCATGAAGTTACCTAGTCCTAGACATTGAGCAGATTCGATAACTTTTGCTTGAATTATGAGCCCGGATATTGGTAAGTGCTTGTTTCGTGCCTTACAAAATCAGTTGAAAATAACTTGGTCTACTGCCAGTCCTTCGGTTTTGGGAAATTTTCTTTTTTTTGCCGCTGCCACCTTCTTGAAACAAATTGTTAACTTCGACTTCATTTTAAAGCAACATAGTCACTTGGGTCTTACCCACTTTAAAATGTTCAGTCAATTTCCTGGTACTTAAACCAGTTTCTTTCTTTTCCCGCCATCATATTCACGTTAGTCTCAAAACACGCAGAAACTGTTCAAAACAAAACTAATGTTAATAACCAATTTATCAGCATTTAAAGCAAATTGAATGGATCCGCTTGCAATAAAGTAATTAGTGTATATACCTATATATCTTAAGAATTGTCGACTCGGGTTTTAGGGCCTCTAATGAAGAGTGTTTTTAGCATTAATGTTTACTGAATATTCGGATGATTAGTGCACGCGGTCGTTTAACAGATGAGTTGGTAAAGAGGAGTATAAAGTAATGGGATTTCCATTTTTAAATATGGGGAATTCATAACCGCTCGTTTAACGCAGGTGTTCACTTTACAGAGGGGGTCGCAAACAGAGCTTTTACTGTATAAGACTTTTCCAAAAATTGGTGTAAACTTTAGAAACTATGGAAGCTTTGAACAACTGCGGCTCAAGAATTACGACCCAACCATCATTTTTGACCTACAGAAAACCCTCACCAATTAGTTCAACGAAGACCGCAAACCCGATTTAACTTTAATTTATAGTGTGGTATGTAATGTCACCTAGCTGCTAAATACATAGCAGGTATTAAGTCAACTTTACTTTTCTTCTTAATTTTTAGACAACCGACTTATCCAACCATTCCTTTATAATTACACGTTGAATGCTCAAAGATACTTTAAGCTGGTACAAGGTCAAATATTACCAGCAACAGTTTCTCAAGATCAACTAAATAATATTTGGTTTCAACAAGACGGTTGTCCCGCACATAAGGTTCGAGAGTTCAAACTTTCTTAAGACAGACATTCGATGATAAAGTAATTTCAAAGGGCGGGCCAATTTATTGGCTTGCCCCGATATTACGCTTCGAGATTCTAGATTATTATTTATGGGGCTATGTAAAAAATTAAGTCTAAGAGTTTGAACCCCCTTAAACTCTAAAAGAATTAGAAGAGAGAGCGAGGTATGTGTTTACCAGCATAAATGGCGACTCTTTTCGCAGGGTCGAAAATGACGTGTTGAAAAAGTGTCAAAAATGTATTAATAAAAACGGCCAACATCTTGAATAAGTATAGTAAGTTACATATTTTTTAAACAATTATTATTATTCATATTGCTTTTTTAGTTTTCTTTAATTTTTTAATTTATTATTTGATAGTTAACCAATAAGAAAAAATAAAATAATGTATTATAACGTGACATTTTAATACTATATTATAATACAAGTACAGTAGGTACGTCTTTACCTTCGGCTTGTTTTGTTTAACATCACGCACATGCGGTAAAGACACCTACCGTAAGTGTACTGTACGATATTTTATCTACAAGCATGTTTTAGGGCACCAATATTAAAAACTCTAAAAGAGCACTGTTTTAATTTACCCCGTAGATGCCTCATAAGTCGTTATCAACAATGCATTAACATCAGGTTGCTGGGGAAATAAATTATAGAAATTTAATAGTTGGCTTTTATATGACAGATGTAAAACTTGACAACGGAATAAACGATAATTATTTTTGTAACAATTTCGTGAAAGTGTGTTTTACGTCCTTTAAATGGAAGTCAGTAGCAGCAGTGATGATCAAATTCCGAAGGAAGTTCCGGACATTGCTAAAGCAGCTACCCTTAATTTATTGCCGGATAAATCACGGCATAGATATGAGAAGGAATATGGGCTCTTCATGGACTGGTGTTCATCAAAGAAAGTTAAAGCAATTAGTGAAGATGTGATGCTTCCCTATTTTGTGGATAAATTTAAGGACAGTAAATCATCCTCTTTATGGAGTTATTACTCAATGCTCAGATCTACTATAAGTATCAAAAATAATGTCGAGATAAGCAGGTATGCAAAACTAATGGCATATTTAAAAAGGAAGTCTGTGGGATACAAAGCTAAGAAATCAAAGGCATTCTCCAAAAATGAGGTTGTAAAATTCCTTGTTACGGTACCAGATGAGGAGTTTTTATTAATGAAGGTACTTAATTGCGATTGTTTTAAAATCTACTTTTAAATAACTATGCTGTTAATAAGGATGACTGTGTATCAGCCATTCGATATGTACCACCTTATCAATTATCAATACTTAACTTTATTTCATTGATTAACTTAATCTCGTGTTATTGTGCTGCTCTGTAATAGTATTTAGTTATGTAGTTATTATATCTTTCCTTTTTATACAAATAGTGCAAGAGATAAATTTTTGTATTTATATCTTGGGTTAAGTGAGGAAGCTTGCGCCCTTTGTAAGAAGCCTGCTGCTTTTAACAATAAAGTCATTATTATTATTATTATTACTATAAATAACAACTTATTTGCTTGTTTCAGGTGGTACTCATTGTGGGCATCGCTGGGGTATGTCGCCGAGTGGAGTTATTTAAAATGAAAATTGAAGATATTAAGGAATTTGAAACCCACCTTGTTGTAACTGTCCCGGATACAAAGACACATGTAGATCGACAGTTCGTGGTTTACGTGGAAGGATTTTCATCAGAAATTAATAATATTTCAATTTTCAAGAAGTATAGAGCCCTTAGACCCGATCATACTGCCCATACACGGTTATTTATTGCATATAAAAAAGGAAGATGCACTATCCAACCACTGGGTATAAATACTTTTGGAAAAATACCTTCTCAAATTGCATCATATTTAAAGTTGTCCAGTCCCAAAGAATATACGGGACATTGTTATCGAAGGGCTACATTATTAGTAGATGCTGGCGGGGATATCATGAGTTTAAAAAGACATAGTGGATGGAAGTCCTCCAGTGTTGCGGAGGGCTATATTGAAAATTCGGTGCAAAATAAAATAGGAATTGCAAAGCAAATAAATGATGTAGAAGAATATGCAGAGAGAACCTCATGTTTTAGTAAATCTGTAAATTTCAATTCTTGTATCTCATCGGATAGTAAAGCACTTCCTTCATCGATATCGTTTGGAAATGTTACAAATTCTACAATTAATATTAATATTTCTTAATTTATAAGTCTGGATAAGTTTAGAAATTTAAATATGTAAGTATTTGTTATACATATAATGTTTAATAGAGTTTCTTTTAAAAATAAAAAATACACTTGAATAATACAAAAACTTGTTTTTATAGTATGTAATTACTTACAGCACTAGTGCGGTAAAGTGATACTTACCGCACTCAAATCAGTGCGGTAAGTAGTTACTTAGCGGACGCTTGTAGATAAACAAACTTAAAATCTAATTAACCCTGCCTAAGGCGTTGCTATCATGTTTAACGTGTTGCGAAAATTAATTTTCTTGTTTTTCCAGTCAATTTTATTTATTTACCAATAAGTGATACATTGTGGTAATGATGACATCAATAGAAAAGTATAAAATACAAATATGGCGTCGATAAGAGAAAATGAAGCTGATGATGGTACAGAATAACTGAAACGTCGTGTTCAAAATCCAATTGCTGAACTGAAATCTACTTAAAAAGATGCTTTAAAAATGTTCTTACAGATTGACAAAATAGTGAAAAACAGAGTTACAGCATATTTTCGACAATGCACCTTTTTGTTTTTTTTTTAAATATCTCAAAAACAAAAAAAGATAGAATCGCGTACCAAGCGACTTTAAATTGGAAATATTTTCGTCCAAGATTTTTTCTATTTAACATAATTTGTGCCACACTGTATTCATGGTATTTAAAACAGAAATATAATGCAATCGGTATCTCTAAATCACCCTATATACGTTTATTCGGACATAGTAGTCAGTCAAAATTAGATAAAAGATGTAGAATGGGCTTCAAGAGAATTGTCTCTAATGTAATAATGGTCTAATCTAGTAGTGAAGCGTCATGTCCGATCAGATGCAATTTAAATTGGTTCCCGTACAACTTCTACGGGGTGTAAAACATTGTTTTGAAAATATAAAAGTGAATTCAGTAACAACTGAGGTGGAACATAGAAATTTTTTATTGTCCTTGACTATAAAAATAGCGACATTACAATGAGGAGGAATATTTTTTGTGCTAGTTAAACCGCTTAATTTATTTTTTTTGTAATTGTGACAATACCGCCTGTGTTCCATCAAGTAAAACATATCGCAGATAAGATTTAGTTGTTTCACAGCCGTATGCGCGGTTTTTGCAATTAGCTGAAATTTATTAACTAGCATTAGTAAACCAAAGTTACTTTCTTATGCACCCAACTCCAGTTTACTTACCTCTCGTGAAATGCCGTGACAATCTGGCAGCATCAAGACATCTAGTAGATTGCTGTTTTAAAAATTGCCCACATTGGAATTTTAACTTTGACAGCCATACCAGGTATTTCGCGTTTCGGTAATTTTGACACTATTTTGATGTATGGTGTTGATATTTGCAAAGAAACTACATTTTTTTACGAAATAATCGCATACTGTGGAAGAATTGGACAATAGCGAAATGGAAAGAAAAAGGTCTCCAAATTTTACATTCCAAAAGAAATATGCATTACTAGCAACAATTCCAAAAGACTCCAATTATCTAAAAAAAACAACCTATTTTATGCAAGAGAGAAAACAAAAACATGGAGAGTAATTGAAGTGGAGTTTAACGCAACAAACACAACAGGAGTTTTTAGGAGCGGGAATATTCTTGAATTTTTCTACGACAATAGAAAAAAGGAAGTTCGGAAATTTAAGGCAACGGAACGGATGGAGAAAATGAGAACGGGTGGGGGTCCACCAGTTTTAAAAATACTTAATGATGACAAGAACACTGATGAAAAAATTTCGAACATAATGAATGAAAAAACTATTAGTGACTTGAAAAATCCATTTTACTCTGATACAAACAAGGATTGTATAACCACATGACAAATAACTGTAGAGCAGCTAAGTTTCTATCTACCCTTGAGGAGGTCGCCATATAGAAAAACATGTAGAATTTCAAAGGTGTTTAAATATAATAGCAAATGTATACTACTTGACAAGTGGCACTCATAATGTGACATATAAATATGTATATCGAGAGGGTAGTCGTTGCTGACTAGTTAAGAAATACACTAGTAAATATTGGGGACTGCAGCAAATGAAAGAGTACTCTTTAAAGTTATTCCAAGCTTTCGGAAATCGTGTATTTTATTTCCATCTTCAGGGAGACTACAAATTTACATAAAATGATATTAGGAGATTTGTTCAAATTAATAATTAAATGTTTTTTCTTACAACTTTGGTGAGATTGTTCATATAGATGTTAATATGATAATTATTAATAAAAGACATTCGAGCAGAAAAACGTGTTGAAAATCCAAGTCAATCATAAATACAACTACAGTTCGGGGATAATATTAAAAACATTGTATATGGACGAAGAAACACACAATTTAAAATAAAATCAAACTTAGTTGTTCACATTTTTAAAAAATTCGTTAATTATTTGAAATTATGGAAATATTAAGCGGGAAAACATGACTTGCGTGTCACCATCTTAAGTGACTGAATAGGTTAGGAAATACTGTCGTTTTTATATGTCATTGAAATTTGTCAGAATTAATTTTAATGCGGTTTGTATAAAGATAATATTGAATTGAGAAGATTCGGATTTAAGTGTTATCATGCAGCAAACTTGAAAAATCGTTGTACTGTATTATACGAGGTTTGAAATGTTATTATTGATATTGGTATTGATTGTGAGTAAATTTTTGTCTAAATGAAGCAGGTATGAGTAGATTACACTTAAATGTTGGATATCCGTTCTTTTGTTCATACTATTAGGTTCCTGTGCAATAAATGTCATTTCCAAAAACAATCTTTTTTTATAGTTAGTTTGTGAGGTTAAAATCTCAGCTGAATTAAAATTAATGTTATGGTTCAAATTATTTGCATGTTCTGCAAGGGCACATCTCTCTGGATGGTGTCTACAGTCACTCTTGTGGTTCGTGATCCTACTAGACAAGGGTCTAGTAGTTTGACCTATGTATACTTTATTGCAGTCAGCACAAGGGATTTTGTAGACAACATCTGATAATTGATTAGACTGTGTTTTGTCTTTGATTTTTGAGTGAATCGAGTTTATTGTAAGTACAGGTTTGTATGCAATCTTTATATCATTGATTTCTCTGAATAGTCTAGATAATTTTGGGGTGACTTCCTTTATGTAAGGCAATGAAGTGAATTTAAAGTTTAAAGTTGCATCAGTTATATTCCTGTTTGTATTTTGGATATCTAACACAAGGGCATTTCTCCAAAATTTTATTCACTTCCAAAAATTCATAAACCCACTCTTTCCGTAAGACCTATTGTCGCGTCCATAGGCGCACCCACCGAGTTTATTGCAGGTTTTATTACAGACATTCTCACAAAAGCATATGATTATAATAATGAATATTACATCAGAGATTCCTTTGAAATAGCCAACACGCTTCAAAAAAAAGCGATTCACAAAAATTGGCACCGCATCAGTAATTTCTGTAATATCAACAGAGACACTTTTTTAGACATAATATCCTTTCTATTCGAAAATACTTACTTTTCTTTCAATAATTCTTTCTATAGACAAACTTTTGGAACACCTATGGGTGCATCAATATCACCTATTTTGGCTAACTATGTCATGGACGACCTGTTGGACGTTGTCTTACCAGTTCTTTCTTTCAAACCCTTCTTTTTAAAAAAATATGTTGACGATATCATCCTTGCACTTCCTGCAGATGGCATAACTGAAATAGTAGAGACTCTCAATAACTATGATCAATATATTCAGTTCACAATAGAAACGGAAGATGACTCTCATTCAGTTCCGTTCCTAGATACCAGATTTATACGCAATGTAGACAACACAATTGCCATAGACTGGTACCAAAAACCTTGTAGTGCAGGTAGATATTTAAACTATCATTCCTACCGTAAACACAGCGTTAAAGTGAACTTAATAAAACAAATGAAAACGAGAGTTTCGAAAATTTCACATCCATTTTTCCTAAATAAGAATCTTAAAATCCTCCTCCAACTATTCATCAATAACTCATACCCTGCCACACTAGTAAAAAAGATACTGTTCAGCACGTCTTCCACTATAACACAAGCACCCAATATGAACGATATCCAAAATACAAACAGGAATATAACTGATGCAACTTTAAACTTTAAATTCACTTCATTGCCTTACATAAAGGAAGTCACCCCAAAATTATCTAGACTATTCAGAGAAATCAATGATATAAAGATTGCATACAAACCTGTACTTACAATAAACTCGATTCACTCAAAAATCAAAGACAAAACACAGTCTAATCAATTATCAGATGTTGTCTACAAAATCCCTTGTGCTGACTGCAATAAAGTATACATAGGTCAAACTACTAAACCCTTGTCTAGTAGGATCACAAACCACAAGAGTGACTGTAGACACTATCCAGAGAGATGTGCCCTTGCAGAACATGCAAATAATTTGGACCATAACATTAATTTTAATTCAGCTGAGATTTTAACCTCACAAACTAACTATAAAAAAATATTGTTTTTGGAAATGACATTTATTGCACAGCAACCTAATAGTATGAACAAAAGAACGGATATCCAACATTTAAGTGTAATCTACTCATACCTGCTTCATTTAGACAAAAATTTACTCACAATCAATACCAATATCAATAATAACATTTCGAACCTCGTATAATACAGTACAACGATTTTTCAAGTTTGCTGCATGATAACACTTAAATCCGAATCTTCTCAATTCAATATTATCTTTATACAAACCGCATTAAAATTAATTCTGACAAATTTCAATGACATATAAAAACGACAGTATTTCCTAACCTATTCAGTCACTTAAGATGGTGGCACGCAAGTCATGTTTTCCCGCTTAATATTTCCATAATTTCAAATAATTAACGAATTTTTTAAAAATGTGAACAACTTTTGATTTTATTTTAAATTGTGTGTTTCTTCGTCCATATACAATGTTTTTAATATTATCCCCGAACTGTAGTTGTATTTATGATTGACTTGGATTTTCAACACGTTTTTCTGCTCGAATGTCTTTTATTAATAATTATCATATTAACATCTATATGAACAATCTCACCAAAGTTGTAAGTAAAAACATTTAATTATTAATTTGAACAAATCTCCTAATATCATTTTATGTAAATTTGTAGTCTCCCTGAAGATGGAAATAAAATACACGATTTCCGAAAGCTTGGAATAACTTTAAAGAGTACTCTTTCATTTGCTGCAGTCCCCAATATTTACTAGTGTAAATATGTATATATGTGAGAAACTTTATTCCCTAGCCACTTTCTGAAACCTTATACAATAAGGATTAACCAATAGCATCTATCCTCTGGGCTACATGCCCCAACGAGCGCTGAATTATAAAGCATAATTTGGCGTATTTTGACACACTGTTAGTACTAAAATACAAACTCAGATTGCAGAAACTACCGAAAAGAAAGAATGAATGTCGTCGGTACAGGGCAAGCATGACAAGTGAGCATACCGACCACACACACATACACGCGGAAAGGTGAGCCCGTCTGGCGGGAGCCCTTGTGGCCCTGAGCTTATTTTCTGGGGGAGGGGTTAGTTATGGGTTTTGTGGGGTGTATCGGGGGGGACTTTTGGAGGGTGGTGGTGCTACATGGCACACCTAGGGAAGTTGGTGATGGGGTTTTTTATGACGGTAAGGGGCATCGATGTCATAGTTGGAGGCTTGTCTGATAAGGGGGTTTGGGTGATCTGGGGCCGAAGTTAGAATCTTCGTGTTTCTCTCTTGGAGAAACTGGGAAAGTGGTGTGTGTTTAATGTCGCGGTGTAAATCTACGTTACGGATGAACCATGGGATGTCCATGGCGGTGCGGATGTAACGATTTTCAAAGGGATTGGAGGCGGTTTATGTGGGAGGGGGCTGGGTGACCCCACGCCACTGAACCGTATGTGAGGGCCGGTTCTGATGATGGATTTGATAAGGAGGGTCTTGTTTTTGTGACATAGTGTGCTGTGGCGATTGAGAAGGGGGTAGAGAAGAGAGTAGGTCATTCTGGCTTTATTGAGGTTGCCATGGATACGGCGTTGCCAGTGGAGATCTGGTATTAAATGGATGGTTGTCCTGCCCATAATTCTCTCATGGCTAGGGAATACTTGCAAAATATTTTTTTAACGGAAATATTATTGGCCCATGGTATCTAATCCTTTGCCCAGCCAGGTCTCCTGACCTTTCGTCAAACGACCTTTTTTGTGTGGAGTCACTTAAAAAAATTTTTTTATAAGGATGTAAAATTTGAAAATCTAGGCCAGCTAAAAACTGTATTTCGTTAGAATGTGGCAGAATTTCTCAATATCAATCTGTAATGTTAGAAATGAATTTTATGATCGGTTAGGATATTGTTTAGCTATTAATGGAGGGTTGATTGAACATTTAATTAATTCATGTTTTTGTAAAAATCTGTAGTCTTAGGTATGTTATGTTAAATTAAAGGCTTAGTAAGAAAAACATAATGGTGGCTTTTATTTTGGATTTGTGATTGCTGGATTGGTGAAACGAAAATATGTTTTTAATGTGAAATTATCCTTATTCGTTATGTCCAGCTTTACGTCAATTTTTGACAATAGCGTCATAGGAATTATTTGCTGGTGTTTGCTGTATTACCTAAACTATGAAAATTTCGTAATTTTGCCATCGCATTTTATTGAATAAGTTTTGGGAGGATTGGCTTATTAAAATTTATTCAAGCTTGGCACATGGGTTTATTATATCGGCCTTTTCAAAAAATTGTAATACAATTTTTCTCTAAAATGTACAGGGGAGCCAATATTTAGCCACCCCAAAATTTACATGGGATATCCAATGTTCAACTAAGCCATACATCACATATTTATATGTGTTTAAATATATTGAAATTTTTCACATACTTTGTGATTTTTTTAATCTTAAAGTTAAATGGAGTTCCCCCGCATAAAGGCTGAATCAATCAAAATGCTTAAATACCACTTTATTTAAAACCTAAACTAGGTTATACATATTTTCTAGGTACATAATACTTCATGCTGATAGTGAAGATGGTTTTGTTGAGGGCGCAGAGGCAATTTTTTTTATATTGTTTATATGAAAAAGAAACAGTGTAATTCTCTCACTCAGTTATTTTGATTACAAGCTGGCAACACTGCCGATCCCTGACGTCACTAGAAGGGTATGACGTGCAACGGAAATTGTTTTGCAAAGAGTATAACTGTGAGGGTGTCCCAGTAGGAGCAACATTGGGATAATTTAGCACTTTTAGAATAAAGTACTAAGGAACATACTGCTTGCTAGGAGTAACGTATAACGACGCTTCTACTACGTCAACGTCGAGACTATCCAGCCCCTGGATAATAAACGTTTAAAAAGAAGACTGAAGAGGGTAAAACCCTTTGAATTAGTAAAATAGTTTCAGTGCACAGCAGAATACCTAAAGTGCTGTAGCTCTACAAGTTATTCTTATTATTATTCTTATTCCTGCTAAGTAAGAACTTTTCAGATCTGATGACAGTGAAATGCGTCCAGATGTTGTATTTTTTAAAACTAATCAAAAATATTAGGCAGGTACCTACTTACAATAGTAGTCAGCAGGTACAAATACCTACATTATGCATATGCTTTTGTACCTACGTATGGTTAGGGTAAAGTTGCAGGTTTCGAATATAATAACAATAATGGGTTAATGGGTATCGATAATAATAAAAAAATATAATGGTAGATGCGTCACTAATAGTAAATTATTAAATTAACAAATAAAATTTTATTAACCAAATATACTTCAAATATATTGACAACTAGTATTTTATTATTGGAACTGTACGAAAAAAATATGACAAAGAAAATCTTTATACATATTACAATTGCCAAAATGAAAAGACGCAAGTGTAACTTTTAAAATATTTATGTGAAAACACATTTAATTGACGGAATCATTAGCGAATTTGGTCAAATTAAACGTAAGTTGTGATAAACTAATATTACGTGTTTGCACGAAATAAATTTTAATTCAGGCAATCAAGCTTAAGTTAAATTTTTCGATGCATTCATTTACTTCCGCGAATAAAATATTTTTTTGCTCGTTTCCAATTAAGTATTTTATTGAATGTATTCGTTTCAGGTGACCCCAATTAAATATTTTCTCAGTACCTACTTAAAAAATGGCTATCGACATTGTTTCGATAAAAATGCGAATTCTTAAACGATTCTTGTGGGTATACGTAACTAAATAGCAACTAAGTTTGATTTTTTACAGTTGTGCGCTGGTTAATTTAAGCATTCATTACACCTAAGCGTACTGACAAAAGTTCCTTGTATTGATAATACCATAATAAAAACATCATAAACTTGTAATTTTTAAATCTGTTACACTGTGCCTTTAAAATTTATATAGCTTTACAGGTTGTCAAACACCAAGAACGTTTGGAAAGCAGCTGATCGAAGGAAAAGTAGGTACCTCATTCAAATTTGAACTTAGGTACGTAAACACAGGAAATAATATTTTTGTGAATTAAAATAAACACTTAATTTATTATTTAAATCTTGAAATATAGCAAAACCCGAGTTGTTTGAGAGACACTAAAGCAAGTAAACTTCAAACAGAACAATCTTAATTATTTACAAGCCTATATTTCCTTGTGAGTTTTGAGTTTATTTTTGCCCAATTTTTTTTTCAATAAATCAATGAATAATCAAACACTAATATCTGAAATCTTTAATATTTAGATAGTTACGATTGTTTATCCGATTGTGTAGATTAGGGTGATCCTTATATTGACAGTCTTTGAATTTTTATTCTCCGAGTGGTTCTTAGCGTTCGAAATAAATTTTTAAAAAATAATTTTGTGTTTTGTCGCATAGACAAATGATTAATATTTTATAACTATTAATTACTGTACTTTTTCTTGCATCTGGATTATTTTTTTCAAATTCCGATGTAAGCTGAATTCTAAATAGTTTTTGATTTTCGTTTTTAGTTAATATATTACTGTATTCTTCCATTAACTTTGCAGTCCTCTCTGCTGTGGCATTAACAAATTTTAGATTATTAACTAACGACAGTCTTTTATTATACTTATTATTTGAATTCCAGTCTGATGGATCTGTGATTAGAAAATCACTATTTATCTTGAATCTTTTGAAAAGCTCGTAAGATTGAGATTATATAAAGAATTCAATATCTAGGGATCAAATAGGGTTCATATCTTTCATAGGTATACGTTTCAGACAATCTTCATCATCAATACTGTTAACTTTAATAACCATTTTTTTTTCCTTATATTTTATCCGATAATTTGTCATCGAGAAAAATCATTGCAGGAGACTGGATTTAATACAACAAATAATTGCGAAATCTATGTAATGCTATTTCAGATATTTCAACATCTATTGATTTGTAATCACACACATTTTCTTATGAACTGCAAGTCATGATTAGGAGCTGCAGTTGCCAGAGTGCATGTGAACCATGCTTAGACGTAGACAAATACAATAAAATTAGAGACCTGAGACAATGATTCTCAATTCAAGCATATTAAATTATGATGCAAGTTATATGATATGTCAAAACAATGGGTATTTTAAGGTTGAGTAGTCAACATAAACGGAAGTTTGTGATTTTGCTAGTTTCTTGGATCTTTTCTTAACTTTAAACCCTAACTTGTACACTCTCACCGTGGAGCCTCCGTTAGGGACGTCTCACCACAACCTTATTTCGGCACTAATCAAACTACCAATTAGTACCGAACAGCCTTCTAAATCACGCAAGATCTGGCATTATACATCAGCTAAGTGGGATGACCTCAAGAACAATTTTCGAACCTTTCCTTGGCGAAACGTTTGTTTTACCTCTGATGATCCATCCATCTGTGCTAGAGAGGTAGCGGAAGTTATCCTTACTAGCATTGAAGCCTTCATCCCTTTCTCAAAAAAGTGCCCTTCTAATGGCAAGCCTTGGTTTATCAAGAATTACGAACGAGTTGTTAAATCAAAAAATTATTTCTACCGAAAATTGCGTCAAAATCCTACCGCCGAAAATCGTACCATCTTTGTTACTGCTAGAAACCAATGCAAGCAAACAATAAAACGAAGCAAGGAAGCACACAACCAGAGGATCAAAGACAAACTTCTTGAATGTCCTAACGGCTCAAGATCATTTTGGTCGGTAGCTAAGGCCCTCAGTCAAAACATTCAAAGTCAACCATTCCACCTCTAACACGTTCTGATGGCACTATTGCAACCAAAGCACAGGAAATATCAAACTTACTGGAGGAACTATTCTCTTCACATTCGACGGTTAATTTTTAGGGAAAAGCTCCAACGAACATTCCCCCTGTTTAATCGAGAATGCCCGAGATTGTTTTCCGGCACCGCCATGTTAAACGAATTGAGGAGTCTTGACACCAAAAAAAGCTTCTGGTCTTGACGATATTCCGCTCATCGTAATTAAGACATGCGCTGACGCATTGACACCAATATTTTGTAGGCTTTTCAACTTACCTTACAAAAAAGTAATATTTTCTTCTTGCTGGAAAACTGCGCGAGTCCAGCTCATATCCAAAAAGGGCAAGAAGACCTTGCCAAGCAACTATCGTGGAGTCGCATTACTTTCGGTTATATCAAAAGATATTGAGATTTGGAGAAGGCTGGCAACGAAAAATTATTAAAGTGCCTGGAAGGCTAAAACATTATTAGTTACCGCCAGTATGGATTCCGTAAGACTACCGCTAAAAAAACCCAGGCGGCAGTTTTTTCGAAAAAAGTTAATGTTGAAGAACCGGATATAGTCATGGCGGGACACCCGATTTCCTGGCTTCAATAATCCATTTATTGGGCGTTACTTTTGATAGTCATATGTCTTGGCATAGTCACGTTACGGCCATTGCTAAGGCATCCTCGCAGAAGCTTGGAATACTTTTCCGAACTAAGAACCTCTATAAACCCCAGCAACTTTTGATGCTCTATAAAGCCCAAATTTGACCATCGCTGGAGTACTGTTTGCATATTTGGGGCTCTGCTTCGAAACATACCCTGAGATTGCTAGACTCCATTCAAAGAAGAGCCATTCGCTTGATCGGTGACCATGATCTGATCAGCCATCTGCAAAGCCTTAAACATTGAAGGCAGGTTGGCGACTTGAGTCTATTGCACAAATATTTTCATGGCAAGTGCTCAACTGAGGTTGCCCGCTTGATTCCACCCAGAGCGGTGCATGGTAGAAATACACGACGAGCCACTGCAGCCTACCTGTATGTGGTTCAGCTTAGTGCCCCATGAACGACACTGTTAAAAAATTCTTTCATCTGGAGAACGTCATCACCCTGGAACGACTTCTCTTAGGCCGTGTTCCCCAACAAGTATAATCTCCATAGATTCAAGACCAATGTGAATCATTTCCTGCGTACACGCACCGCTTGCGAAGTGCTGTGCCTCATCCTAAAAACAAGAAAAAAGATTGTAAAAAAATGAAAAAATTCAAAAATTAACGATAACATACACAAAACGGACAATATTCTCCGAAATGCATTATATGCATATAATAATATATGTACCTACTTAATTTGTTCATAGAATTAGAAAGACGAAAATCCACATTTTAAACTTAAAATATGTTAAACAAGATCACTTTTTACCTCAGTTGCAACTTGGTTTTTTATATCGTTGCGTGCGTTACCCTGAGTGTTTAGGCATGTCCAAATACCCAAACACGATATTTTATTTAAACTTTAAAACACTTACCTAAGGTCCCAATCTTAAAAAGCTAAACCCAAAGTTTTGTTTTAAAAAGGATAATACTTACTTTCACTTATTTTACACTAATTTAGATTTTTTCTTCAAGAATAACAAATACTTCAAAAATAACAGGTCGGCATACAAAATCTTTCCTGTCGATAATGAGTATTAGACATAATCATAACCTCACTTTAAATTTAGCGGCAGTAGATAGTTGCCGACCCTGGATTTTAACTTTAATACATGGTGTATATTTGGTTGCCTATGTTCAAACCTGAAATTCTAGTCTTCGTTACTGATACGACAGAATAGGTATGCCGACCTCAGCCTGGGTTACTTGAAAAGTAAAACAATTTATTATATGGCGGCTATAGTATGACGTCTGGGGTTACAAGGGCGATTTTAAAAGTGGAGCGGTTATTCGATGGCAGTTTGAGAGTCATTAAAATGGAAATTGATATAGATAAATAATATAATATTATTATAATGTCTGTTGTCTGTTTAACATTAGGTCGGCACTGTCGACCCTGCCGCCCCTGAAAACCACCACTGAAGTTGTTGTACGTGCTAATTGTAGTTTAGGTAATCGTGCTTCAGACATGCACCAATGAAATCACACCGCTATTCTGTAGGCTTTTAGACTTATCGTAATAAAAAGAAATATTTTTTTTCTTGATAGAAAACTGCGCAAACACATGTACTATACTACAAACAGCAAATACCAAACAGTCGCATTGCTTTCGGTATATATACATATATATATAAAGAAGGGTAGTCGTTGCTGGACTAGTTAGGAACAACAAGTCTTTTGCTTCTGCTTCCCCACAATATATATATACATCAACAGCTTCTTATGCTCTGTGAAATTCGACCACCGCGTTACATAATACAATAACGTTAAAGAACCAGATTTCCTTGGCATCATCAATTCATTTATTCGGAGTCAATTTGGATAGTCCTTCGTCTTGCCATAGTCATGTTTCGGCCATAGCTGATGAAAACTTGGGGTACTTTTCCGGATCAAATTCACCTCAACAACTTTTGGAGCAATTAAAATCCGTAATGCGACCATCGCTGAAATGCTGCTCACACATTTATATGGATTATATCCAAAGAAGATATTTCCGCTTGATCAGTGACCCTGATCTCACAAGCAACCTTGAACGCTTATAACATCGATAGGTGGTGATGTGAGTCTTATTGACAGATATTTTCTTGGCAAACATTCAACAAAGAGCGGTGGTACATGGCAAAAATCGAACGACACTGTTCAAAAACTCCTTCATTTGGAGAAGGTCATCACTCCTTCCTGAGGTCGTGTCCCTCATGAATATAATCTCCGAAGATTGAAGACCAACATGAATCACTTTCTTCTTACATGCACCGCTTGCAGAGCGCCATAAGGGGTTTCCTTGCAGTGTTTATGTCTGATCATAAAAAAAGATTACTAACTGTTTTTTCGTGTGCATGATATGGAAGAGGAGGCTCCTTTATCCACTTCCTTAATTTATGAACTTTTGTGGTATCTCACTGCAACTATAGCTAAGTAAAGGTGTAGGCAGTGTCGTTGTGCATTTGATAAGAAAGTGTTATACTAATTAATAAAGTATATTTTCAACAAAATTCCATTTATAATTAGAGAATAAGATCTACGCGCAAAATCCTTTATTTAACTTCAAATAAAAGTATCAAAACGTAGTAAAATTTGCAGGATTTTTCTAAATGCAACGGAATCCTTGAAATACAATTGGAAAATTCAATCACGGACTTTCCATTTTCTATAAACTTGCAATTGTTTGGCGTAACACGAAGGAGGCTTTTGTTAAAATATCTATTTCAATTACGGAACTTTCTCTATCATGGGCTAATTTTATTCTGTACGTTGTGCAGCTTTCCTGCTTATTTTTTTTTTTAAACTTCGATTATATTGTCCGGTAGACTTTCTATGTACATAACCGAGAAAGAGTTTTTAAAACTTGGCACATTTAATTTTTATATATAAAGTTTTGAACAACATGTTTTTTTTTTATATGTTTTTAGCAAGTTTTTATATCGTATTAGCTGTATAAAAATTATCTTGGTTAAAGGTGATCATGAAATGGGAAACGAATGTCTTTTTGAAATAATTCTATCAAGTTTAGGTTAGTTGGGATGTCAATCATTGTTTCTTCGATTGACAAAATTTGTCAAGCCGTTCTGGTTTTCTTACTATTGTAATCTTAACCCCTTCAGTGACAAAATTTTGTTTTTCGAAGGAGAAAAAAATGAGAGTGGAATTTGATTTTAAGGGTTTTAGTAAGACTTAAATATAAATAAAAGAATATCAATATGAAGAAACCATTAAAAGGGTTAACATTTCGGAAATCACGTAAACACAAGAATGTTAAAAATGTGCAAAATTTGCTTCTCCTTGTTTACTTCAGAAGATTTTCAAAATGTTATTATGCACATAGTCTATTCATTTTCTTAGCCGACGGAGTTTTCTCGTTGTACTTGAAACAACAACATTCCAGGATTGTCTCGAATCTCGTTGAAATGGTGTGTTATTCTTTCTATTAGATCTTCCCTGGTGTGAACTGGTGTCGAATATTTTTAAATTTCCCCACAAAAAGATATCCAATGGAGTCATGTCGGGCTGCCTCGGTGGCCATAAAATGGGCCCACCTCGACCTATCCATCGATTACCAAAAGTATTTGTTAAGTGCTGATGAACTAAATTGCTAAATGGGGCTGTGCATCGTCGTGCATACATATACCACATCTTATTTATAATTTCTAAGACCGTATTTTCTAATAAACCGTTTAGGTTTTTTTGCAAGAATTGCAAATACATGGCACCATTTAATCTGCCTTCAATGAGATTATTCCCAATAATTCCCGCCCACATATTAACCATGAACCTTTGTTGGTGCTTTGTTTGTACTATTGCATGTGGACTTTCTTCATGCCAGATATGCAAATTATAGCAATTTATTACTCCGTCTCGGGTGAAACCGGCTTCGTCCGTGAACAAAACTATACTAAAGTGCGTTCAGTGAGTGAACGCGCATTTGTCATTAACCAATTATTATGGTCAAAATTAGTCTAGAATAAAATAGACAGGTCCTCAAACAATTTCTACTAATTTTAGATATATGGGCCGTAATTAAAATTTTCATTACAATTATTTATTTAATTATTTTTTATTTCATAACTATGTAAATAATAATAATAATAATAATAATAATAATTAGGAATTTTATTACATAAAATGTACATTTAATCGTCAATATCACTATCAGCACTATTGTCACTGTCACTATCAGAAGTTATAATACTTGGCCTTATTTCATCAATGACCTGTTCCGAGTCAAAAGTATCTTGAATCAATTTTTCCACGTGGTCAATACATTTTGACCAAGTCTCTGGTCCAATTCGTTTTAAAGCTTCATTCCATAAATTTAAAATACTTTCTTCGTTCGTCGTTTGACATGCATGCTTGTCATAGTAGTTTTTGCAAATTCCCCACACTAATACAATACTATAAATTCACAATGGTATGGGGGCAGATGTAAGACCTCGTGACCGTATTTCCCCGCGAGGGAGTGCAGTATGTAAGACTTATCCTTACCAGCAGTGTGTACTTTAATTTCGGATAACAAATCTGCTTTCAAAATGGTCGTTTTTTATTTTTCTGGTGTTTAGCCAGTTCCTCATTTCATCTTTGGTGGAACTATTGTTTGGTATTTTTTCAGAAACTCGTGAGTGATAATAATATGAAGCATTGTCTAAAATAATGATCGAGGGTTCTTCTAGTGATTTTAGCACATATTCTTCAAACCAGTTCTCGAATATCGCGGCAGTCATATTGTCATGATAGTCCTCCACTTTCTTCGATGAAGTAAAAACTAAACTTGCATCTGGCAAAAATCCTTCTCGACTTCCGGCGTATATTACGACATATCTTTTTCTATTCCCGGATGAAACCCTTGAATAGCAGTATTTTGACCCATCCTGCCATGAATAATTTGTTTGGTTTCCCTTCGCAAACATCCATGTCTCATCTAAGAATACCACAGGTTTTGAATTCTGACTTTAAATTAGCTAGGTATTTCCTCAAAAACGACCACCGCTTAGAAACAATGTGTTGTTGCTCACAAAGAAATTTTCGTGTTTTGTGGTACTTAAACCCCAACTGCTTTAAAACTAAATAAAGACTAGTACGTCCAATATCACATATTTCTCTGTTTCTGATTTTCTCAAGGATCGAGTCAAGAGTTACCACCTCTTTCTGTTTATACATAATACCATAAATAACTCCTCGGATTTGACATTTAACTATTTCTGGCAAATCATTAGTTTTCAAACTTAAACGGCGTTTTTTATTTTTCTTGTCGATATGGCCGTCTTTTTCTAAATTGTAAATATTTATCAGAGCTCTTCGTGATATGCCACAGGAATCCGCTGTTTGTTGTTGTACCGCCACCGTAGATAATAAAGGACCACCATTTTCCTTCTCTTTCTGGAAATATTCCTCAACGTTTAAAATAAGACGTCTTTCATTCGGTTTAAGAACATGTTTATCAGAAGCTATTTTAATATATCTGCTTTAAAACGTTACGTTAGCAAGTGAGACAAAAATAAGCCAAACTAACCCAAATATATATATAGCCAAACTAAAGAAAACAAAGAAAGTCCCACTCAGTACCTGTACATTATGCATTTAATTGATATAGTAAATTGCTTATTGACAAATATTTATTAGAATTAAAATGAATTTTTCCATTTTCTTAGAAGACAAATATAGTATATAGTAAAATTATGATTTTGCCTAAATCATTCCAAAAATCAATTTGCATAGTTGTCTCTTGCAGGATAATCAGCGGGAGACATGGCATGCACCTTTTGGTCGTAATAAGGGTGTACCAGTTGCTCTCGAAGGGTCTCATAAACAACCCACTTTGTCACATGAACTTGGACCGACAGTTTTCTTACACTATTAGAAGGATTTTCAGCAATCTTATCCAGAATTTCCAGGATTGCTTGCTCTTCTTCAGCTCTTCCACGACGATGCGACAAAAAACTTACCAAAATGGATTAGCAAAAGATTAGCTACTTTCAGCATTTTGTTTATTTCACTTCACTTTTTACCTGATTTTCTTAAGCTCCGATCAACCCTTTCAAAAGTTCTTTGGTGTGGTAAATGTCGATTTGGAAATGTATCAGAATAAATTCTTCTCGCCTGCACACAATTGTCGAGTGCCTGTCCATAAATTAGATGCATGTCAGCATACTCAATATAGAAATAATCCTCCATTACTTGAGTATTAACTCAATCAACCAGACAATTTAGAAAAGTGCTGTCAATAACACATTGTTAACGAAATAAAAACGACTGGTGGTTTATTGTAGTTTTCTGATTAATTATTTCAATAACGGGTTATACAAAAAATTATTTTCTTCGAAAACAGCTAATTTTGTCAAAACGAATGAAGAGTACCTTTTTTAAAGAGGAATGACCAGAGTATTTAAAAAAATCAATTTTTAGCTCTGTAAAATTACACCTATCAACATTTTGACCCAATGAGTGTGGTTGCAAGTCCGTTCCTGACTTCCCTGACGATGTAAAACATCTACTGTAGTATGGTTCTATGATTCTTTGTGGCCTACATAAAATATTTAAATTCCATTAAATTATACATGTCGGCTTAAAAGTTAGAGCCGAAAAGGTAGGGCGCTGGGTACACTTTTGGGGCTCTGTACCTCCGTTAAGGGGTACTTGAGGATTTTTTTTTCTATAACAAATTAGGGTTATTATGACCTTCACTATTCACTCCCGAGAGTATGTCATATACTTACCAGACATCCTGTATAAGCTCATACAGTCGTTTTTCGTTTGAGAGTCACCTTTAGCCAAGATAATGTTTGAAATGTCGGTATCACGAAGTAAATAAATTTTATATCGTGTTTAAAATATGATTGGTCGAATTGATGTCTTTGGTTTCTTAAAACCTCAAATTTCTGACAGGTTGCCTTGGCTACAGCCGTAACGCAATTATGCTAAGACAAACTGACTCCCAAATTAACGACCATTAAATGAATTGGTTAAGCCAAGGAAATCGAGTGTCCCGCTATGACTATATCTGGTTCTTTAGCAATATTTTTTTTTGGAATGTAGGGTTATTTACAAAATTTTATTATTTCCATACCGAAGCAAGAAACTGATTTAAAAAATAATTAAATGTTGAATAATAAATCGGTGCACAAATTTTGAACGGTTTATGGCCGACTGTGATAATGTATGATAATTTGCATAAAACAGCGCCTATTACAGTATAATACAAATAATCCACGAATTCCTAACCGTTCTTGAAATATCTGGGTTTGAAGTTTCCAGGTCGTATGGGCAGGTGCTAAAAGTAAATTACATTGTGGCGACTAAAGGGCTAGGTAATTTAATAATTATTAGCAACTTTGCTAGCACTAGAAAAAAATTGTTGATTGTCAGTTCGTTAATTATTGTCCTCATTGACAGTTGGCTATTTTTTATATTTTGCAGCATTTGT
The DNA here is from genome assembly GCA_963920685.1 of Polydrusus tereticollis. Classification (NCBI taxonomy): domain Eukaryota; kingdom Metazoa; phylum Arthropoda; class Insecta; order Coleoptera; family Curculionidae; genus Polydrusus; species Polydrusus tereticollis. The sequence goes on from OY987335.1 coordinate 34,907,434, forward strand.
TATAAAATTTATTTTCATGAAGAATGCGCGGATATGATTTTCGTGTATGGATATTGCAACAGTACACTGAGCGAAAAGCATTGTACTCTTTATAAGAAGTCTAATGACCTTTATATAATCATTTAATACTATTTGGGACAGCAGCACCTGTTTTTACCCTTTATACACCAGAGGCTGCTAAGACGATCTAGACTAGACTAGATAATGATAATAAGACTGCTTTATATCCGTAATATGGTGTTGATTTATAATACTTATTAGCACGTCTGATTGCCATTAAGAATTGTTTGTTTGGCACTATAAAACGTTCCTCTAACACTATCTACTTCTACTACTTGAAGACATTCCTCTTCAAATCAGAAGGACGATGTTTTTTTTACATGATGGTGCTTTGGCTCATTATAGAAGAGGTGTCACTAATGTCCTCAATGAACAGTATCCAAATAGATGGATAGCTCGTGGTGGTCCCATTGCTTGGCCACCGCGATCTCCGGATCTCAACCCACTGGACTTTTTCATATGGAGACATGTGAAGACACTTACCTATTCAATGGCTAATAATAGGGGCCAACTCATCCAGAATATTCATGCATCGTTTTATGAGGTGAATAACAATATGGAGAACCACAACTGGGAACGAGAACTCCGACGGAGGATTGAGTTATGAGTTATGCATTACATGGCCACATTGAGCAGCTTTAATAATTGAAATGTCATTACCCTTTTAATAAACTTAACCACATTTTATCCTAAGCCCTCTAGTAATTCAGTTCAACTTCAAACCCCGATATTTCGAGAACTGTTAGGAATTCGGGAAAAGTGAATATAATCACTTTTGCTTAAAATTAGTATACAGCGTATCCAGAAACTCTCCTGACAATCTCTAAGGTGTGATTCTCATATGAAAATTAAGAAAAAAAGTTCCGATAAATATAGGTCCGCAACCGCTTTATTTTTAACAATACAGGGTGTTACAATTTTTAAGCGAAAAAAAAACATTGTACGCCACTGCCGTTTTCTCTTTTGATAACTCTGTTATGTAGGCAGTTTAATGTCAAATGCGAAGTACCTTTTGATATATTTTTGCTTTGTTTCGGAGATAAATACAATTATATCAAACTCTGATATGAGCAATATGAGCATAGCGATATGCAAATAAATGTCATCCATTTTAACAATCTAAAACCGTTGATTAGACGAAGAAAAGTCTAGGAACCATTTTTGCTAAGGGATAAAGCGCAATTTCGAAAATAATATTTATTTTGAAGAAAAGCAGTGGCGCATGTTTTTTCCGTTAAAAATATCAAAATACATGTTAGCGTGAACCCACTGGTAGAGCAAATCTTTTTTGTAAAATAAATGAATTTTTATGACTAGTGTCCTGGCACAATTCGCCTTCGCTTCCTCCTTCGAGGGGCTTATCCCTGGCGGTTGCGCGGCTAGCGTCAGTCGTTGTCTCAGGGGCGGCGATCTGTGCAGGGCAGTTTGAGACCGCCCTAGGTACTGGTTTGGGGTCGGCCTCGGTGGTAGAGAGCATGTCGTGCGTAGTTTCATCCTCGGCCATCCGGGCTGGAGGGGTTTCGTCGAATAATGCCATATTCTCGGTCATTATGATATTTGCCATGGGCTTTTCACGTTCTGCCGACCTGGTGCTGGTTATGCCCAGGTGGTATCCTCTTGTATTCGTCTTCCTGGCGATGGCGCCGACTGTTGCAGGTATGGCACTGTTCGTCCAACGCTGGCAACGCCGGCTATGTCGGATTCTCGCCGTATTTCTTTATTAAATTAGTTTGCCGCGTAAGTTTCGCGTCTTGCCGACCTGGTGCAGGTTATGCCCAGGCGGAATACTATTGTATACGCCTCCTCGGCGATGGCGTCGGCTGCTACGGTTGTGGCACAGTTAGTCCAACGTCGGCAACGTCGGCGATGACCGGGTTCCGTATTTTTCTTCTTAAAATTAGGTTGCCGTGTACTTTTACTTCTTCGCCGACCTGGTGCAGGTGGTGCCCAGGTGGTTTACTACTGGATACGCCTCCTCGGCGATGGCGTCGGCTGCTACGGTTGTGGCACAGTTAGTCCAACGTCGGCAACGTCGGCGATGTCCGGGTTCCGTATATTTCTTCTTAAAATTGGGTTGCCGTGTACTTTTACTTCTTCGCCGACCTGGTGCAGGTGATGCCCAGGTGGTTTACTACTGGATACGCCTCCTCGGCGATGGCGTCGGCTGCTACGGTTGTGGCACAGTTAGTCCAACGTCGGCAGCGTCGGCGATGACCGGTTCCGTATTTCTTCGGCTTAAATTGAGTTTGCCGTAGGGTTTTTCTTCTTTGCCGACCTGGTGCAGGTTATGCCCAGGTGGTAAATTATTGTATACGCCTCCTCGGCGATGGCGTCGGTTGCTACGGTTGTGGCACAGTTAGTCCAACGTCGGCAATGTCGGCGACGGCCGGGGCGTATGAGTATTCTTAAGATTAAGTTTCGGTCCTGCTGGTACCTTGGTACCAACGCCGCGGATCAGCTAGGAACCACTGTTTCCTCACAGTATCGGGCTCGACTACGGCGTCCTTCCACCGGTGCTTCTTCAGCTACGCTCTGCTTTAATCTTCAGGTTCACGTATGCCCTCTTGGCATACCCAGGTGCTCGGTAGTTCCAAGTTCGACTGGCAATTTTACTTGGCGATGGTCGTCCAAAGAAAAAGACTTATGCAGATTTTAAAAACCAGAATTACTGCTCAACGAATATTTAGTTGTTTACTGTCTTATGGTTCTGCACCGACTGAATATTCCCAGTGAAATCGCGCTTTTTATAGCCGATTTCCACGTGGCGAATACCACAACACCCCCCCCCTTAAGAGCGGTAATTATGGTATGTTTATTTAACTGTACCCATCTGGTACAATTATACTGTATTTATAATCTCAAATTCTTAAAAATAACTAACTTTATAACAACAAACAAATCAAATAACTAAGTTCATAACTAACCCTAAACTAACGACTAAGTCCAAAAACAACAATAAAACTAATACCTAAGTCCAAAAACAACAATAAACATATTTAAAATCACTCTGTTCTTTAAGACGATTTTTCTTTTTCCCTGGTTCGAGGCGATTTCTCAACCTCTATGGCGATGTCGTCAATGGGTGGCTCTCCTCCAGGTGACCTGGTCTAGGCCTCCTGTGGGTAGCTCTCTAGCGACCTGGGGGACTCCTCGGAGGCTTTAGGTGGCTTCTCTTCCCAGCTGCCTCAATACTGGTACGCCGACCTCGGTCTGAGGGGCCGTACTTTTCTTCCACGTCTGGTGGCTTCTCCTTAGGCAGGTATTCAATTAATTTACGAACGCTTAGGCCAGCGGGCCTAACGTCGTCACAGGGTTCTTTGTTACTCTTGTGTTTCGAGTAAGTCAACGAGTTGGGCGCCATGTCCTGGCACAATTCGCCTTCGCTTCCTCCTTCGAGGGGCTTATCCCTGGCGGTTGCGCGGCTAGCGTCAGTCGTTGTCTCAGGGGCGGCGATCTGTGCAGGGCAGTTTGAGACCGCCCTAGGTACTGGTTTGGGGTCGGCCTCGGTGGTAGAGAGCATGTCGTGCGTAGTTTCATCCTCGGCCATCCGGGCTGGAGGGGTTTCGTCGAATAATGCCATATTCTCGGTCATTATGATATTTGCCATGGGCTTTTCACGTTCTGCCGACCTGGTGCTGGTTATGCCCAGGTGGTATCCTCTTGTATTCGTCTTCCTGGCGATGGCGCCGACTGTTGCAGGTATGGCACTGTTCGTCCAACGCTGGCAACGCCGGCTATGTCGGATTCTCGCCGTATTTCTTTATTAAATTAGTTTGCCGCGTAAGTTTCGCGTCTTGCCGACCTGGTGCAGGTTATGCCCAGGCGGAATACTATTGTATACGCCTCCTCGGCGATGGCGTCGGCTGCTACGGTTGTGGCACAGTTAGTCCAACGTCGGCAACGTCGGCGATGACCGGGTTCCGTATTTTTCTTCTTAAAATTAGGTTGCCGTGTACTTTTACTTCTTCGCCGACCTGGTGCAGGTGGTGCCCAGGTGGTTTACTACTGGATACGCCTCCTCGGCGATGGCGTCGGCTGCTACGGTTGTGGCACAGTTAGTCCAACGTCGGCAACGTCGGCGATGTCCGGGTTCCGTATATTTCTTCTTAAAATTGGGTTGCCGTGTACTTTTACTTCTTCGCCGACCTGGTGCAGGTGATGCCCAGGTGGTTTACTACTGGATACGCCTCCTCGGCGATGGCGTCGGCTGCTACGGTTGTGGCACAGTTAGTCCAACGTCGGCAGCGTCGGCGATGACCGGTTCCGTATTTCTTCGGCTTAAATTGAGTTTGCCGTAGGGTTTTTCTTCTTTGCCGACCTGGTGCAGGTTATGCCCAGGTGGTAAATTATTGTATACGCCTCCTCGGCGATGGCGTCGGTTGCTACGGTTGTGGCACAGTTAGTCCAACGTCGGCAATGTCGGCGACGGCCGGGGCGTATGAGTATTCTTAAGATTAAGTTTCGGTCCTGCTGGTACCTTGGTACCAACGCCGCGGATCAGCTAGGAACCACTGTTTCCTCACAGTATCGGGCTCGACTACGGCGTCCTTCCACCGGTGCTTCTTCAGCTACGCTCTGCTTTAATCTTCAGGTTCACGTATGCCCTCTTGGCATACCCAGGTGCTCGGTAGTTCCAAGTTCGACTGGCAATTTTACTTGGCGATGGTCGTCCAAAGAAAAAGACTTATGCAGATTTTAAAAACCAGAATTACTGCTCAACGAATATTTAGTTGTTTACTGTCTTATGGTTCTGCACCGACTGAATATTCCCAGTGAAATCGCGCTTTTTATAGCCGATTTCCACGTGGCGAATACCACAACACTAGTTAGCACTTACCAAAATTTAATATAATTTCTAAAGCGGTCTCAAAAATATTAAGGAAAAAGCTTTTTTTTTAATTTGCAACACCCTGTATCTCAAAATTAATGCGGCTGCGGACCTATGTTTATAGAAATTTTGTTTCTTATTGTTTATTGGAGAATCGCCCCTTAAAGTTTGTCAAGAGAATTTCTGGACACTATATTAAAAAAGAAACCGCTTTTGTTATTAGAAAATTTCCTGAACAAACATTGTAGACCAGCGAATTCTCTACATTTTATGTTCGAACCTTTTTTTTTGTTAAACCAATATTTTTTGTTGTTCACAAAACTGCGGTGGAGAGACTTGCGAGAATGTCCAAGAAATAGTGTTCGAGTGTGAAGAAAACGACATTGACAATGACAAAAACATAGAAGCTGTTACCGAAACTTTCAACTTGGAAAAAACATGTTTCCGTGACGAGGAAACGAGAACTTCTCTTTACACCAACGAAACAAGTTCCATCTACATCGATGGAATGGATTCTTTTGAAGAAGGAGAAACTTCTGAAAGATTCAACGATTTCGCTGCTTCTGCCAAGAAGACAACTCGATTCAACTGAACAAAGATACTTAACTGAGGATTGAAACAGAAGAATACTGAAGATCGCACTGAGAGGAATGCGGACGGAAATTGACCAGAAATATCAAGCATATTATGTATAAATTCAAAAATTTCCTGTACAGGGTGTCCAGTTTTCGTATGTGTTACGGGTTATCTGCGTTATTAGTAAAGATAGAAGGTTGCGGTTTTCGAGGCACTGTGTTACTTTTTTGAGAAACAAACGATGCCATCAACAGAATTTTCATAGCCCCCTTAGTTGGCATCGTTTGTTTCTCAAAAAGTAACACAGTGCCGCGAAAACCGCAACCTTCTATCTTTACTAATAACGCAGATAACCCGTAAAACATACGAAAACTGAAAGTTTTGTTATTAAATAGCTTTTTGTACAATGAGTCGTCATGTTTTTCGTATATATATATACAACATTCTATAATTGTTATCTATTGAACTGAAAAATTTTTCACGATATCAAAAAATAATTGTGTTCCACATTTTCAGGTAGGAATGTAATTGTTTATCTTATTGGTCTGTTCATTAAAAATGTTTGTTCATCAAAACCATAACTGCTAACAATTTGACTCTGTATTTCAGTAAACTATTCAGAAATCATTTCATTCTCCACATTTTGTAAACTGAAAGTGAGTTTTTGTACAGATTATTTATTTGGCAATCTAATTGTTTATTTATAATAAAAAAATTTTGTCATTCACACGTTACGTCTAGACTGACCGTTTGTAGTATTGTTCGGTAAGTGCAATATGTTGTTCACCATGAATTGATTGATAGAGAACTAATTATTGTTAAATTTGTTTAAAAAAATGGTATAATGGATACACAGAATAAGTTGAATGAATATATTAACACAACAATTTTACCTACGGAAATAAAAATATACTTATTACCTTGAATATAAAAACCTCCACCGATCTTTACATCGTGCGCAGAGCCACTGCAGGATCATTGGAGTTTGTTGAACATTTGACGCGGTGTACAACAAAAATAATTGGTGTAGCAAAAGAAATATTTGGACATAAAATGTAGATAATTCGCTGCTCTTCAATGCTTGTTCAGAAAATTTTCTAATCAGAGTAACAGGAAATTAGAAATAGCGAGAACACTAATATCATTATGCTTATTTCGTTTAAATAATGGAATTTTTAGTACGAACAAATAAGTTAATGAATTTTTCCGAGGCATGGTTTTGTAGGTACTGTTTTCCCCTACTAAATGCTTTTTTAATTTTTTTTTCTAGTACAAAAATAATAGAAGTTACAAGCGAAAAACCGATTTAACCCTTTGATTCCAATTGGCGCCGAAGTTAAGGGAGTAAGAACGGTGCAAATTCAGAGATAAGCTCTACTAGTGGTACCCTACACCCATGCAAAATTGCAGCTCGCTCGCTTTTAGTTCCCAGAAAAATTACATTTTGCCTGAACTAAAACCTCACTTTGCCGCAACGCATGCCGCGGTGAAGCGGCATTTTTTTGCTGGAGTTTTTATACAGAAGGCAGAAATGTAAACAATAATGTTATATTTCTGGCGCTTACTTTACCCTCGAGTGACTTTCGCATTCACCTTTTATCGACAGCACTGAGCATAATTAAACTGACTTAGGTCCCTTTACTTAGGAGCCTCCCACGCTAAACTGGATCAAAGGCCTTGGGAATGTACAGTGACATTGCCATGGACTCGCCACGGTATGGTATTCCATTCCAAATATAAGTAACAGAAACCAAATATTCAGTTAGATTTATCAAATTCATACTAAGTTAAAAACGAAGTTGAACCTCGCAAGGAAGGAAATTCGGTAGCTCGATTGGCCAATAAAAATAAAATGCAATATTTACTTCCTATATTCAATAATCAAATTTTGGAAATCCAGTTTGAATCAATATTTAAAAATATGAACATTGTAATTGGAAACCAATTTTCTCATAGCATTCTAGACTGGATATTTATGTAGTTATCTAAATTGACTATTATCCCAGCTCTTTGATATCGACAACAAAGCCGATATTTAAGGGAATATTATGACGTTCGCAAAGCTAATTTATCCATATAACAAGATGTAAATCCGAAACATGAAAGAGTGAAAATAGTTATTAATATACATTTGCCAAATGTAACAACTGTCCATAACAAACACTGAGAAGAACGGTAGAAACATACTAGAGCACAAAGGACTGACAATTACTAGATTTAACGGAATTCCAGCCATCCCACAGATTTCAATTATATTCCAAAACCTCAATTCCATTGAATGTAATTGACCAGGTAATAGCTTTACAGAAAGCTTCACCTTTCATCTGTAAACGGGCCGGAATACCTATTTGTCTCCGCCGCACATTCTAAATCATTTCGGCCTAATTATTAGTCTCAGTTTGTTTCTCCTTTCCTATTGTTTACAAACTTAACATATCGATTTTGTTTCAGTGTGTTAAGGTGGATGCAAATTGATGGCCTTTTGTAAGACAAACGTTATATTTCTATCCGGTTGTGAAGATTATTTTAAACATCATATTAAGGGCCCAATTAAGGCGGTTAGCGGCCTTCTTTAACCTTTGACAGATTTGCCCTTACCCCTACAATAACAGTTTATTGTAAAAAGCCATTGACTTTAGATAATTTCTTAGTAAATGTTTAGCAAAATTTTAAAGTATAGTCGTATTCATAAAAAATAGCGTAAGTCTAATTAGTAATAAGTTTTGGCATAGGGATGGGGTTATCATGCTAGGGGGACTATACAGTATATACCGGGTGATGCATGGCTTAGTTGAACATAGGAAATCCCATGTAAATCTTGAAGTGGCTAAATACTGGCTTCCCTGTACATTTTAGAGAAAAATTGTGTTATACTTTTTTGAAGAGGCCAATATAATAAAGTCATGTGCCAAGTTTGAATACATTTTGATAGGCCAATCCTAGCTTATTCAATTAAATGTGATGGCAAAATTACGAAATTTTCATAGGGACACTCGATTTCCTTGCATGGCTTCATCAATTCATTTATTGGGCGTCAATTTGGATAGTCATATGTCTTGGCATAGTCATGTTGTGGTTATTGCTAAGGCAACCTAGCAAAAGCTTTTAATGCTTTCCCGAACTCACAACCTCTATACACCCCAACAACTTTTGATGCTCTATTAAGCCCAAATTCGACCTTCGCTAGAGTACTGTTCGCATATTTGGGGCTCTGCTCCTAAACATACCCTGAGATCACTGGATTCCATTCAAAGAAGAGCCATTCGCTTAATCGGTGACCATGATCTGACAAACAACCTGGAAAGCCTTGAACATCGAAGGCAGGTTAGCGACATGAGTCCATTTTACAAATATTTTCATTGCAAATACTCAACTGAGGTTGCCAGCTTGATTCCACCCAGAGCGGTGCATGGTAGAAATACATGACGAGCCACTGCAGCCCACCCGTACGTGGTTCAGCTTAATATCCCTCAAACGACACTGTTTGAAAATTCCTGAATCTGGAGGACGTCATCACTCTGGAACGACCTCACTGAGCTGTGTTCCCCAACGAGTATAATCACCAAAGATTCAAGACCAACGTGAATCGTTTCCTGCGCACACGCACAAACTCGCAGTGCACCATAAAGGATTAATCCTGCAGTGCTGTACCTCATCATAAAAAAAAAATTCAGAAAACACCAGCAAATAATTTCTATGACCCTATTGTCAAAAATTAACGTAAAGCTGGACACAACGAATAACGATTATTTTACATTAGAAACATATTTTCGTTTCACCAATCCGGCAATCACACATCCAAAATAAAAAACACCATTATGTTTTTCTTACTAAGCCTTTAATTTAACATAACATACCTATAACTACAGATTGTCACAAAAACATTAATTAATTAAATGTTTAAGCAACCCTCCATTAACAGCTAAGCAATATCCTAACCGATCATAAAATTCAGCTCTAACATTACTAAGTTGATATTGAGAAATTCTGTCACATTCTAACGAAATACTGTTTTTCAACTGGTCTGGATTTTCAAATTTTATATCTTTATAAATAAATTTTTTTAAGTGACCCCACAGAAAGAAGTCGTTTAGCGAAACGTCAGGAGACCTGGCTGGCCAAAGGATTAGATGCCGTGGGCCAATAGTACTTCCGTTAAAAATATTTTGCAAGTATTCCCTAACCACGAGAGAATTATAAACAGGACAACCATCCATTTGATACCAGATCTCATGATTTTCGCGTTCAACTGCTTCTAGTGCGGGTTCAATTCGATTTTGTGGTAACTCCCAATAGGATGCTGCTGTAAGGTTGCCTTCCATAAAAAATGGTCCAATAATGTGATGTCCTACAATTCCCGCCCAAACATTTATTTTTTGTGGATATTGCGTCCGAGTATGAATAAAACGGTGTTCATTTTCTTGGCTCCAATACCGGCAATTTGGAACATTTGGTTCGTTGTGTAAATGTACATATATCGGTAAAACAAATATTTCTTAAAAAATCCCTATTATTATTTGCTCTTTCCATAACCTCTAAACAGAATACCATTCTCCGTTCTTCATCATCTTGCCGTAGCTCTTGATGTTTTTCATACTTGTAAGAAATTATGTTTTTTTTTAAGTGCACAACACTGTGGTTTGATGTTTTCCTACGGCTTGCCCAAGAATCCTCGTGCTAATAATTTTATTTTCCTTCAGGAGCAGTAAAATATCAAGATCTCTATTATCCCTTTCTTCAGCTCTATTGACATTTTGAGTTGAGCATTTACAGTTATTTATTACAGTGCCTTTGGACTTAAATTTACTAATGATAAGTTTAATTAATGAAATGGAAGGGATAGGCTTATCAGGGAATTGAACTGAAAATATTTCAGACACTGCTCTTAAACTGTTTCCTGTATAATACCACTTAATCATAGTTACTTTTTCCTTAATGGAATAGCTCATATTTAACTATAATTAAAGCGCCTTCAATGACAATGTTGTCACTGACGCTACTTTTCGTTTTGTCAATGCCAAATAATAATTTGCTAGTGTTTGCCGTATTACCTAAACTATGAAAATTTCGTAATTTTGCCATCACATTTTATTGAATAAGTTAGGATTGGCTTATCAAAATTTATTCAAACTTGGCACATGGGTTTATTATATCCGCCTCTTAAAAAAATTATAATACAATTTTTCTCTAAAATGTACAGGGGAGCCAATATTTAGCCACCTCAAAATTTACATAGGATTTCCTATGTTCAACTAAGCCGATATACCGGGTGTTCCAACTCTGTTTATACGCAAAATATCTTCTTTCCTGTTAAAAATATAAAAAAGTTTCAAGATAAATAATTCTTGGTTTAAATAACTACTTTTACTGGGAGTACATTTACAGGGTGCCTCACAAGTACAATTTTTAATATCTTTTATTTCTATTTGTATTTCGATGGCCGCACACAAGCCAACTTTTTGAGAATGCAGAGAACTCTCATTTGTTGAGAATTTAAATAACGAGGGAGGTAAAATCGTGCCCCGTTGATTGTTCATTCGCCTTTAGCATTTACCTAGGTTACCTTTCAAGAGTAATAAAACTCAAGACAGGCGTGTTTAATTCCGGGGCATACTTTCACGACTTTCTTGCGATATTTGCCTTACTCATGTTTAGATCATATGTAAGGCAGCTCCAAACCAAGAAGCTCTATAAACCTGAACAAATTTTGACGCTCTTCTACGCCCCAATGCGAACAGAAATAACAGTTCGCCCGAAAATAAATAGCCTGTTTGAACTTCTAGTGATACCCAGCGATTCGCGCGAATAGTTCGCTGGTACTATATCCGGTTTCATTAAGTTGTGTGTTTGTTTTTTGAGCGACTTCGTGCGATTTACTGTTCGCACAAATGCGCTCGCGTTGTAACCGTAGCCTAACCCTTACATAACAACATAGCACTCTGTGCAATTTTATACAGAAAGAGAGGCTGCGATTTCTCTTTTCATAATTTTAATAAAACTTCGTTGTTATAACAACAAGCAAGAAGTAACTAGGTCTTTATCAAATAATGGGTATGAAATAGAGTCATTGTATAAAATAGGCCTTTATATTAATGACAAAAGGTTTCAGGCTTAAAATAAAATTTAATTTCCAGGAAACGCACCTTTTATTTGAGTTTGTTGATCAATTTCCGAAATGGCTTTTATCTAAACTCTTTTAATTTGTCTGAATTCGAAAATACATCTGATTAATAAGCCAATGGCGAATTATAGAGACAATGGGTGTTACCATGTTTTAGCCATACAAGCGATAATACATTTTGTAAATTAAAGATGACAGCGTGGTTTTAACTAATTGTTTTTGGGTATTCATAGACAGCTGATCAATAGAAAACGGTCTCGTCTAATTGAGGCCACATCCTAAATGTTTAAAAGGCCTTACCCAAAGACGTATCTGCTTGACTCAATTATGGATATCGTCAATCAATAATTATGTAAATACAAAAAGTACACTGATAAAAATGGTATCCTAAGGGCAAAAGAATCCATTCATTTGTCAAATATTGATTCAGTTCAAGGAAACTGTATTTATTTTAAATGCGTTTCCCTTTGGCTAAAATAATTGCGGCATTAAGGTGTAATGCTCAATTATTTTGACATTTAATTACTTTAAGGCAACGTAAAGGCATTTAGGCAAAAGAAATCTTCAATGCATGTCTTTATGTCAAAATTTATTGGTATTGCTAGAAATTCCACGGTTTTGCGCTAAAGTACACTGACAAACATGGATTATTTTAAGCAAATAAATTCATTTATTTGGAAATGCCTCTTTTAGTTTAAAGAAAGATAGTTTGTTGCAAATTTGAGGCGTTCGACTAAAATACCGTAAAACGGGGAGACTTTGTGACAGTTTTTGAGGTTTTTTGAAATTTTTGAATATTCCTTTGTGAGATAAAATTCTTAAAAAAATACACAATGTATATCCATCCTTTAGCTACAAAATGGCAATTCTAGAAATTCAAAAAAATAATAAAAATACGGCCTTTTTTTATCTTGAAAGTGTCACAATTTTACCCCGTGTTGTGGGGTAACTTTGTGACAGTGCGTTTTTACAATAAAAGCACAGTGTTACCCCGTCGTTTATAATCTAGAATGATAGGAAATATCAAAAAATATTTGTTTATAATATTTTGATAATAAAAAACGGATATAAACTAATTTAAACATTTATTTTAAACTTTTATTATTATAAAATCTTAACGATAGCATAACAACGTTTGAAAACAATGGAACACAATAGGTAGGTAACAGTAACAAGTAACAAGTCAAACTTAAAAAGTCTTGGTAGTATTATAAAATTAATAAATCAGGTAGACTTTGAAAAGAAATCCTTCCCCTTTTCTCTTGTCTTACTTTTAAAATCTGCTTTAGTTGAGAGTAAGTAAAACTTGTGGAAAATAAAATTCTTTAACATCTGGTTTAATTGCTCTTAAAAAGAGTAAAATTGCGGGTAATTATCAGTTGGTAATACTTCTATACAGCGTCCGACATAGTATCGATTTTTACCTTTTTTAGCCCGAAATTGGGATGTGAACTCCACCAATAGGAAGTCGCCGACATTAGGAGATATTATGTCCATCCTCTTAGGTTGAACATCAGCTTCTTCCATAGTACAAATATTTTCTTCTTCCATTCCATCGTTGGTTCCTTCTCCTAAAACAGTCACTTCTGGTTGTTCACCTGTTATGTAATTTTCGTTTGTTGACAATGTATCACTACATTCTTCATTGTCAGTGCTATCTTGCAAAGAAAATTCCGAAGAATCAGAATCATTTTCAAATTCTCTATGTTTTTTCTTGTCAAATAGTTTCTGGAAATTTATTGGTTCGCTATGGTCTTCTTCTTCATCGGCTCTGACATCAACAGAGGTTGTGGCAGTTTGATCTTCTCCATTATTATCCCTATTTATATCTTGACAACCAACGCTTTTCCCAGAAGGTACCTTTAGTAAGCAAAAAACTAAATTAAATCATGAATAGGTAGTTCTAAAACAAGACGATATATATAGAGGGTAACATTGTGACATGTCACAAAGTTGCCCCGCGAAGTGTACTCTGTTTTGTTTATTGTTAAAAAAGTAGTGTAAAAATTAATTAATCGTAAATGTATAAAAGTATATATCGTGCCAAGTAACCCAGCAATTGGAAATACTTACAAATTTTACTGAGGAATCTGAAAATTTGGCTGTGCAGTGGAAAGTTCTCGCGTTTCGAAAAAATTGCAGAATTGAGATGCTCCCTGCATACCACGCTGCCAGTTACTAAGGAACGCCTACCAACTTGCCGCGCGGTGCTTGTGGTGGGTGAGATATGTGCTTCCACCAACCGGTAGAAGAATTTGGCTTTGCGCGCGTAATTTAAAACTTAATGTGGAATTTGTTTTGAATTTCACGCCTGTCACAAAGTTTGCCCCTTGTCACAAAGTATCCCCGTTTTACGGTAGCTGATGCATTTGAGGCAAACTCTCGATTCATTTCGCTAAATCCCTCTTCATAACTTTATTTCAAAGTACAAAGTATTTTGTCAATATGTCTTAAGACTTTAACACAGAAGCATCATAATGTTGAATAAATCCCCGTGCATTTGAGCCAAAACCTACATGTCAACAAGTCATATCCGCAAAATCCTCCTTATTTCTTTACAGATATCAGCAGGAAGCGTTGAAGTGAGATCGCGTACATTTTGTTTTGATGTGATTTTGCTGTTTTAAATTTTGGGTATGTAATTTGTTGGCCTAGAGGTGCAAAGTTTAAACCCCGCTGTGTTTCTACCTTTTTTTAGTCTCACTTTACCGTTACCACCACGGTGCAGTTAGGTTTAACCTAAAAACTAATAGGAATACACGATTTTTAAAATTCCTAATTCCTAGTAAAATTTTTATTATTTGATTTTGTTAACAGAACAAAGAATTGATGATCCCGAAATCCTTAAATTGTTAACTCCCGAACAGATTGACTTTCTAGCTGATAATATTGGGGACAAGTTAAGACTTGTGAGGGAAATTAAAACACTTGAAGAAAACCATAACTTAGGAAATAATAATGTAAGTACCTATACCTACTTACCTAATATCTTAACATAATATGTTATAAAATCGACAATAATTATTTTTTATCTATTTTTATATTATAATGCCAATTTTTTATTTGCACACAGAAAGGTACTAATTTTTTATCTTTTAGCAGTAAATTAATTTTTTCTGAAATTTTAAATTACAAAAAGAATTATTGATGAAAAATGTAGGTATACAATTAAGTGTCAAAATTTAGCCCAAACTAATTTTTTTTGTAGATAAATTTAATATAATTGGCTCATTATACAGGGTGTCTCAAGAGTCTTAGCCTCCTCAATATTTCGTTGTTTTATCAATAATAATATTTGGCATTGCTTCTTTGCTTGATTAAACGTTAACATTTTTATTTTCCAATGCATTCTAGACAAATTGATGCTTGTTACATTTATTTTCCAACACCTAGAAATTATTTAAATGCTTCAGTATTATGTGGCTTCTGTTTTCCAAGGTATTCTAGATGTATTAAACTGGAACGAGTAGAGCTTTTTAAAAATTTGATGGTTCATATCTCAACAACGGGTTGAGCTAATATACTATATATTTTTGGAATCAGGAAAGAAAGATCTTTTATAAAAATTAAAAATATACAAGGCGTTCCATTAAAAAACCTAATTTGTTCTTTTTCTTAGCTTTTAGATCGTCTTTTGTTTAATTTTTTTAAATTTTCTGGCGGTTCAGATAAAACCCCACGATTCCTACATTAAAATTTTTTTGCATCTCTTATAGGAAACTCTGTAGACAAATAATCAAAGCAGAAAGTACACCTGATACACGATAACACGATAAAGATAAGGTACAACGATTATTAAAAAATGTCATATTATCACTTCCCAGTTTGCCAAATAAACTCAAATAAGAAATTGTAACTTCTAAGCTCTATTTATACTATTCAGTATATGAGTATTCAGTTTTATTATTTTTTATCAATAAATGATAAACCGGGTGTTGCATCGTCGAGCGGGACATAGGAAATCCCATGTAATTTTAAATGGGGTCAATTATTGGCTTCCCTAATTATTTTAGAGAAAAATTCTATTTAGGTTTATTTAAGAGCACTAAAACCCACATTCAAAAGAATAACTTTAGATATTTTTGATGAGCCCGTTTACGGGTTATCGCCGATTTCTTTTTAACTATTTCTCCTTTTTATGGCCCCGTATTTGCGGGCACCAGTCAAGGTAAAAGATGACTGTCAAATAAAGTTGTCATTTTGAAATGTGTGCTTTATTGTTATAAAAACTCGTACATCGAAAATATTAAAGGTGTATTTATGAGTACAAGTTAATCTGAATAAAACTAAAATAAAGTATCCAATTACAAGGTTAATTATGACATTTTACATGTTTCAATATTTTACTAATTAATAGGTAGGTACTATTAAATTGTTAGAACTTTAGGATTTAAGAAGATGTTCAAATATTCCTCCATTGACTGCTAGACAATAACCGAGGCGATCATAAAATTCTCTTCTTACATTCGCTAGTTGGTAAACTAAAATTCTATTGCATTCGGCAGAACTAGCATTTTTTAACTCGTCTAGATTTGGGTATTTTTTATCTTTGTATATCCTGTTTTTTAAATGGCCCCAGAGAAAGAAATCATTTGGCGATAAATCAGGAGACCTGGCTGGCCAATTTACTGTATGATATAAGCCAATAACATTTCCATTAAAAGCACGGTTTAAATATTCCCGGACAGCCAGGGTACTATGTGCCGGGCAGCCATCCATTTGGTACCAAACTTCCTGATTTTCCCTGGCGGCATCATGTAAAGTAGGTAAAATATGATCTTCAAGTAGTTCCAAAAAATATTCTGCATTTAAATTTCGTGTAAGAAATAATGGCCCGATAATATTTTCTCCGAAAATCCCAGGCCATACATTAACTTTTTGTGGATATTGCGTCCTTGTTTCCACAAACCTGTGTTGGTTTTCTTTGCTCCAATATCGATAATTTTGAACATTGGGTTCATTGTTTAAGGTAAATGTGCATTCGTCAGTGAAACAAATGTTTTTTAAAAATTCCCTATCCATGTTTGCTCTTTCCAACATACCAAAACAAAACTCCTGTCGTCGTATTTCGTCCCTATCTCTTAGCTCTTGGTGCTTTTCATATTTGTATGAATAATATTTATGTCGTTTCAAAGCTCGTAACGCTGTGGTGTGATCTAATCCTGTGTCATCCTCAAGTTTCCTTGTGCTGATCTTCCCATCATTTTCTTCCACGCACAATAAAACTTGCAAGTCCCTATCATTTCTTGCATCTCTTCTTTGTTCCTGCCTTTCTTCACATCTGCAGTTATTTATTACAGTGCCTTTTGTCTCAAATTTCTTGATAGTCCTTTCGACTGTAGATTTTGCAGGTATCGGTCTATTCGGATACAGAGCAGCAAACATGTCTGACACATTTTGATAACTATTTCCTTGATAATATTATTTAATCATCAATATTTTTTCTTCAGAAGTGTAATTCATGGATAATATTTTCGATGTACGAGTTTTTATAACAATAAAGCACACATTTCAAAATGACAACTTTATTTGACAGTCATCTTTTACCTTGACTGGTGCCCGCAAATACGGGGCCATAAAAAGGAGAAATAGTTAAAAAGAAATCGGCGATAACCCGTAAACGGGCTCATCAAAAATATCTAAAGTTATTCTTTTGAATGTGGGTTTTAGTACTCTTTAATAAACCTAAATAGAATTTTTCTCTAAAATAATTAGGGAAGCCAATAATTGACCCCATTTAAAATTACATGGGATTTCCTATGTCCCGCTCGACGATGCAACACCCGGTATGTTTTTTTAGTAACAATTGTAGTTTTTTTTTTTTTAATTCACGTGGGTAAATTTTCCAAAATCAAAGAATTTCAGCTGAAGAAATTCGGGTTTTGACTCAAATGCCCATAGATTTAGAACAAGAAATCCGAGTTTTGCTACAAATAACAAAATTCTTTCAACCAAATGGATTTAAAATAAGAAACTCGGGTTTTGTTTCAAAAAATAAAACCATTTAAAAGAAATATTAATAGATTTAAAATAAGAAATCCAGGTTTTGTTCCAAACATCTAAATTATTTCATACAAATTCCAATAGATTTAGAATAAAAGAACATACCCTTTGGGTTAAATTCCTAAGTTGTTCAGACAAGAACCTAAGATTTTGCTTTAAACCCGGTTTCCTTCATTTCAAATTACTTGAGCCTTTGATCCAAGTCAGTACTGAGTTATTGGTAAAAGCACGGCATTTGAGGACATATAATGAAGATCTTCTTCTAAATTCATGTTTCTTTGTAACAAAGACTAACAATGAAATGATCTCAAAGAAAGGACGTATTTGCTTCAAACCCTTCATTCATTTGGACCTATTCAAAGTCCCCATTCCTTTGAGGGAATGGCAGATTTCCTTGGGGCAAAGGTTCCTTTTTTCAGTGTATAAAGATGAATTAAGTTCAACATAATACAATACCAACCCGCCCGAATTCACAGTTCAACTAATAATAATCTGAATTAAGTATTCTTTGACGACTTTTATTTTATTTATTACAGACGACAGTTCTTTAGTTTAAAAATTTGCAAAAGCATATTTCAAACGACACGAAAGGCATTACGAGTATTTGATGCGTCTGTTGGAATCTTATCATAGAGTGCTTAGTTTGCTTATTTATATGATGAATATATAATACTATTTGACAGCTGTAATAATTATTGGAAAAATCTAGAAATTGATTAGGATGATACAGCAAATTTATTGGCTACCGTAGGGGTAATCCAAACACACACTTTGTGGTTTTACTCTCTAGTACACGATGTAAAGTTACTCCACTAGCTGTGCCCCATTCCAAGGTAAGATAATAGGGATGACTACAAAGTTTCATTTTTTCTAAGGCCATCCGCACACGGAGCGATGGGTTTGGAATCAGAGTGGCAAACCGGTTGAACACGAAACTGTAGTTACGTTACTCGTGTACAGAAATAGAGATCCGCAGACGGGTTAACCAAAATTAGATCGATTTCAAATCAGTTCCCAATTGAATGCGTGCGATCGTTCGTTCCCCCCGCAGTTGAATAGTTTCACGCAATTATGCATATTGTCGAAATGAGTGACCAGGAAATGAATCTAACATTTGTTGGGGAGGTGAAAAAACATGAAGTACTCTACAGTTATAAACTTCCTGGGTATTCAAGGAATAATGTGTTATTTTCTATTCGTGGTATTGTGTATTTAAACTGCCTGAGTAGAGATGCACAAAGTGAAACAAAATAATTTGCCAAATAATTCCTCATGGTAGCCGCCGAAGAACCGTCATGTATTGAAAATCGTCTTGGCATGTTTATAGCTACTCCCGCCGTTGCATTATCCTTACGTCAATATTCCCTTTGTACTTCTCTTCCTCTTCGTAGTCTGAGGATTGCCTAAGTCTTAACTTTAACAAATAACCTATTTTGTACAAGATGATAATAATAATAATAATAATAATAAACAATTTATATTAACCAAATAAATTGAAGCATACCAAGTACAAAGTATTAATAACAAAAAATAAATTTAAAATTAATTATACTACATTTATAGGTTAATAAGGGCCTGTTATTACGCAGACAACTGGTATTGCGCGAACAACACCAGATACTGTTAAGGCCAAAACTTATATAATATATTAGTTTTCAAAACATTCTAAACTATAAAGAAAAACTTAAATCATAGTGGCAAACAACATAATATAATGGTAGATGAAAAAAGAACAAAAGAGAAAGGAGGGGCATATTACAGTACAAAAAACATTAGGTATACCAAAGAATAATTAATGGAAGCAAAATTCTACTGACTCAAGAACAAGAGGTTTTTATATTTACTTTTAAAGACAATAGCCGAGCATTCAACATCACGTGCATCCAAGGAATTGACGCAAGAGGCAAGGTTGTATGAAAATGATCTTTTGAAAATTTCTTTTCGATGTCTAGGGATATTTATAATGTTATTTCTACGAAGATTCAGGCTATGAATATCATTTCTAAAAACAATTTTAGTGAATAAGTATGAAGGGGCTCTGGATTTTAAAACTTTGAGGCAAAAAGAAGCAAAATGTAATTTTCGTCGATTATGCATATTAAGCCATCCCGCATTTGACAAAAACTGAGAAACTCTCTACGTTCTTCTGATGCCATAAATAAGCCGCAAACACGAGTTTTGCATTCGTTGTATTCGGCGAGAGCCTGCACTATCAATACAGGGGCCATACACAACATCACAATGATTAAAATGGGACAGTACTAAAGTGTCACATAACAATTTTTTTATTTCAGAGGTAAGAGAATGCCTGTGATTGTAAATAAGTTTTAAGGTACAATATGCCTTTCTGACTTTAACTTTGATGTGTTCTCTAAAACGAAGATTAGAATCAACCAATAAACCCAAGCTTTTGGAGACACTTTTATATGGTATTGCTACATTGTTAATGGTGATGTTCAAAGAATTCTGTACCATATTTTTTAATGTTTCATTACCAAACAAGGTGATGGATGATTTTGATGGGTTGATTTTAAGTTGATGGTCCCTGGATGCTTCGATTAAATTCTTAAGATCTAAGTTAATATTTGTATTAACAGAATTCAAATCAGAAGTGTCAAATGAGCAATATATTTGAGTATCATCAGCATATAAGTGATAGTTACAATAATTTAAAGTTTCGTGAAATTTTCCCGTATAAATTGTATACAATAGAGGTCCTTAAATACTACCCTGTGGAACTTCAGTAGTCAAACTAAGGGAATCCGAAAAGCATTCCGCTATTACCACCTTTTGAGTCCTGTGAGTTAAAAAATATTTAATTAGTTTAATAGCCCCATCTCCAAATCCGGTGTAGTGTAGAATCGAGAGCAATATGGAGTGGTTGAGCATATCGAATGCCTTTGTAAAGTCCAAAAGAATAAGTGCACTTATCTTTCCATCATCACAAGCTTTAAGAACATCATCGACCACATCTGACATAGCAGTGCCACAGCCAAAACCAGGGCGAAAACCAGACTGCTTAAGGGGTAAAATATTAAACCTATCCAGAAAAGATCGTATTTGACCATCTAAATTTTTTTCTAATATTGTGGAAAAGGTTGGGAGGATACTTATTGACCTTAAATGTGAAAATTCTGTGAGTTGACTGATCTTTGGCAGAGGCAAAACATGGGCATTCTTCCAAGAATCTGGATAGTGAGAAGTTTCTATGCATTTATTAATCACATGAGTTATAAAAGGAATAATATAGGGGCAACATAATTGAATAAGTGTAATATTCAACGCGTCACTGCCAAACGCTTTAGATTTTAAATTCATTATTATTTTTAGTATATCATCTTTAGTCACCAGATGAAATTCCAGCTGATCAAGAATGCCTGGTTTAATGTTATGTTGATAGAAATTTAATAAATTAGGGTCAGGAGTCTGTCCAAAAGACACAGCAGAATTGATAAAAAAAATTATTGATATCGTTAGGATTAGAGAGATGGCCTGGAATGACGTTATTTTTATTTTTGATAATATCTAGTTTTTTTAATTCCGACCATTTTTCTTTTATTGAAGAATTCGAAAATCTTTGCCGTAGATATGCTTTCTTTTCCGCCCTTATTGCAGCTGTGGTGTAGTTCCTTAGTTGTTTGTAAGATGAGTAATGCTCTGCCTGTCTTGTATTCTTAAATCTTTTTAATGCTTGGTTCCTAAGTCTTTGGAGAAATTTAACATTATCAGTTATCCAAGGCGCATATTTTTTATTTCTTTTCTTACAAATTTTAAGTGGGGCATGCATATCGAAAAACAGTAAAATTGATGAGCTTAAAAAATTTACTTTTTCTTCAATGGCAGGCATATAAAAAATATTTTCCCAAGGCCATGATTCAAGATCTGCCTGAAATCTGTCAAAGTTAATGTTTTTTAAAGGTCTATATTTAAAGGATATTAGAGGTGGACTTTCAATGGCCAGGGGAATTTTAATGTAAATGGGAAAGTGGTCTGACAACAGATCATCAGCCACACCAGCGCTTAGAACATCAGACATATTACAATATAGTAAATCAAGCAAATAATATGATCCATCAGCCATCAGTGTAGGTTCCTGAATATATTGCCTTAAATTAAAAATATCAGCGATGTCTTCAAGTTGTTTAGCATTATTACTATTAATATTCAATAAGTTAATATTAAAATCACCACAACAGATAATGTTATCACAAGTTGTATAGAGATTTGAGAGTGAGTCCTCGAAGTAATCAAAAAAACTTTCTAAATTTGACCGAGGGGGTCTGTAGAGTACACCCAATAAAATATTTTTAGAGTTGAATATGAGTTCAACCCATATATATTCCACAAAATCCAAACATCCAAAGTTTATCAGCAGTCCTAGATATTTGATTTCATCCTTATGATGTAGTTGATAATTTTTAAATTGAAATTTGAAACAATTAATGAACAGATGTATAAAAAAATGTATCTATATTTATAGTTAACTTATGTGAGTTTAACCAGTTTAATAAGATATTTAAGTCACTTTGTATCTGTAATCTAACCTCATATCTAGTAAGTCCACTATATATTAGAGTCATATCGTCCGCATGTAACCTTATCTATCCGCTTAAATTTAAGTCAAAGATAGAGTTCACATATATTAGAAAGAGCGGAGGTTCCTATATGGACCCTTGGGGTACTCCACACTTAATTGTTTACAGATACTTGTTGCTTTATGGCTTTTAGGTAATTCTCAAAAGAGGTGAGTTCCCCCTTATTCCTGCGTCGTCTCGTGTCTCATGAGTCAAAACAACTCTAGGTGGAACCCCTCGTCCTTATAAAGTAGTGATTAAATGCTTGCGCTATTTCTGGTGCTTTTTCGAACATTGCTTCATTGTTGTTAATGCAAGCCACAAGATTATCATTCTGGTCTTTGTTGTATATAGTTTCATTGTATATAGTTTCATTGGCTATGTTCCAGGTTCTGCTGTTATTTCCAATCACAATTTTTCAACGTAGTACCTTTTCTTGAATATTTTAATAAACCTCTTCACTTTTTTACAATACTCTTTGTAGAGGAAATTAAATTCTTACTTGTTATATTTCACAATTTTAAAATTGTGAAATATAACAACTAAGACATTAATTTCCTCTACCAGGGAATATCCATTTCACCAAGCATGTAGCCCATCACAAATCAATTATATACTCTTTGTGTTTGTCTTTATAGTATTAATTATGTTTATTTCACTTTGCTTTCTTAAAGTAATTGTCCCGTTTTTTAATTAATAAAAGAGTTTTATGGTCAATCCATTATTTTCCTCGCACTGTCCTCATTTTCCTCACAACAATATTATAATGGTTCAAAACTAGAGCTTCCAACTCACTGTACAACAAAAAAACATCTTCGTGAGATATTCGTTTCATGGAGTAGGAACAATACAATAAAATAAGCTAGGAGCTTTGGCACACTGGAGCTTGAACCACAACCTCTTGAGATAGATAGATCAATGTTTAACAAGTTGTCCTAGTTCAGGTTATTTAACTACATGCGTAGTTGTATACAAGGTAAATCATGTCCTGAATTAACGAAAACTGACTCAAACTTGTGTTTAACTTTCCGCAAAATATTACAGCACCGACAGATTGAAAACCAAAAGCCTATTTGAACCACAAGTTATAAGAAGTAAATAAACACCAAAATGTGGCAAAATAATTTTTTATTAAAATTAGCACATCAGGAGAAGCACTTATCTATTAGTGCTAAGAAGGAACTAAACACCCCACACGTTACGCAGTTATAGACGAAAGAATTATTTATCAGTTGTAAGAAGGAAATAAATCATGGATTATAGTAACGTAGATACCGAGGATGCCAAAAATGATGAGCCGCTAATGGGTCTCATAAAACGTTCGTGTGTAGCTCGAAGACGTTCAAAAAATTAAAATTCAAAAAGACACAATAATACCGTCACCTATTTCACCTTAAATAAATCTGAAAGAATAGAGGTGTGCAGGCAAGCTTTTTCTATTTTACACGCTATAATAAATAAAGCCAAGCTAACCTCTCATTGCCAATGGGCAACCACCTATAGATCGGTATGCATTTAAACCGTGGTAACGTTCTACCTATCTACCTAATGAAGCAATTCTTGTAGTCAATAAGCATATTCGATCGTTTCCCTTAAAAGAATCGCACCACAGCAGCAAACATATTCAGTGCTTAGATGCTGATCTTAACCTAAAAGTAATGCACGATTTCTTCTGTAAAAAGTATCCAGAATATTAATGTTTATTCAATATGGGATGAACTTGAGGTAATAATAAAAAGCACAACACTGAATAATAGATACTGCTAAACGCGTGGCAGTTGTGGAAGAAATCATACACTTGAGACGAGCTAAAAAGTTTTGGTTTGAGAAACAAAACGGCGTGATAGCATTACGTTGTCAAGAAAGAGATGATGTCGAAGCGATTGTATTTGACTATATGCAAAACCTCCCGCTTCCAAAAATCTCTGTACAAGAAATGTTTTACCTCAAACAGCTATGGCTTTATGTTTTTTGTGTGGATTATTTCAAAACAAATTCTGCTGATTTTTACAAAAACAATGAAGGAGAAGCTATGCGTGGCCCAGACGAAGTCTGTAGCTTATTGTGAAAGAGTGAAAGACCATCCATCTGATATCTACCGTTAAAGAAAAAGGGTTTTTAGTAAAAAGCGTTGCGTCAAAAGATATCCTCGATTTTAAAACCCTTGGCCAAACTATTATAAGAAGACATGTAATTCAGTAGATAAAACTTTATCATTCATGATATCTAAATTAGGCATTTAGAATATGTTTCGTCTTACAAGGGTTACTTAACAGCCATAGAACACATTGATGGGCTGGTGTAAAACAGATTTTTACTACAAGTAAGTAGGGCACACCCAGCTTTTTGTAGTAAACGCTGGTAAAATACCTATAAATTATAAAAAAATGAAAGTAAAGTATATTCCCACCAAAAAATGAGAGTTCTTCGGAAATATAATGACATTCCCAACTACATCATTTGAAACTCCTGCAGAAAATGAAGGATAGAAAGTAATATTCGGGTTAAGGATCACAGCAAGTATACAAGCTTTTAATACATAATGCAAGTGCTTAATAATTATACAAGTTTTTTTTATGGTTAATATGTTCTATGAATAATAAGTGTTCTTATAGTTGTTCTATTCAATTATTTGTATTTAATTGTTTTTAAGAAAAATCATAACTTTTAAGAAGGAAGTAAATCTTAGCCCTTTATAATGTCATATCTTACTAATAGAAACCACTAAATAGAGTCCTAATGTATTGTAAGATTTAAAATCAACTATACTTTATTTCATCTACAAGTCAAAGCTGAATAAAAATTGAAATAAGAAAGTTATGGCTTTTTTCGATTCTCTCAAAATCGATATTTTGGATTAATTCCCTTCCTCCAACTGGTGGTTTATTTCTTGTGTTACACTGGTGTGGAAATAAAAATTTTACTGGTTAATTAAATTTTTATGAAAAAAATATATAAATATGTTACAGTGGCATAGTTTTCGTGGTACTCAATTGAACAGCTGTGAACAGCAACATTGCCGCTATGTTGGGTAGACAGGAATATTATTATAATTACTTATCTTCCTTAGATTCTTAGATAATACCGAATCTGTACAAATGCCCTTGAATTTTTCATGCTCGCTCTATACAAAAAGTGAGAATATTTTTCTTTAAGCTCGCAAAAAGAAACAAAAATAAAAATTCAAGAGAGTTTATAAAAACCTTATTCTCTAAGTCTTAAAGAACATGTATAGAGGGTATTTTATGTAGTTTTATATATCCTATAAATGAATGTAGTGTATAAGAGCCAAATTTGGTTATAAACGTTTGGCAGTTAACGTCAAATTTATCTATGGAACGTGTCGTTGACGAAAAATTTTAGGAAGAAGACTCTTATAAGAAAAAGTACGTGTATTATAGCCTCTTAAAACGTCGGAGAATCGACGAAATGGCAAAAAATTTGCATTTACGAGGCGGACAAACAACAGCCACAATTTCGTTTGAATTGATGTTTACATTTTTGTTTTTAAAATATCGAAATTTAAATAACATCTTCGAAATTTATTGTTGGGTACAAATTTTTGTCATACTGTATTGGGGGAGATGCTTATAATTAATCCTAATGAAGTTGATGGTTTATTAAGTAAATATTTGATTGAACAAATTAAGGAAATATATATGATTTTTAATTTTACTGTTGCCCAACTTAACAATCGGTCGTATTAAACTTTCCTTCAATTGTTTTAAATAAGATATTATGACCAGAAAATGACATCTTTTATTACTAAAGCTTATTCTCATTCACTGTTTCCTTTTTGTTACAGTTCCGCCAAATATAGACGATTCCCTAAGCAGTAGCGACGTGATTGTCCGAGAAGGATCGAATGAGACTTTAACATGTAAAGCGACGGGATTTCCAGAACCTAGTGTTAAGTGGAAAAGAGATGACAACACCAAGATATCCATTAACAAGACTTTGCAAGGTAAGTACTTAATTATATTAAGTTATTATTTATTTAAAATTATAGTGGATTGATCAGATGCTCGATCATTATTATCAAGTACCGGGTGGTTCACCATAATGTCCTACCCCCTTAAATTTTTTATTTTTCATGCTAGGTTAAAACCAAAAACATTAACATATCCACAAATTCCCTTAGGCCCTTCATATACAGGGTGAAAACGAACAGCATGTAACATTTCTTCGGCTGACGATATTCTGAAAATTTGATGAAATACGTCAATTTAGACCTGAACTGTAGGGGTTCATTCTTGTACTAAATTTAATCCCCTAACTCCCATGGCACCTACCCCTAAAATTTTAAATGGCAACCCCTACTAATCTGGTCATTTTTAAATTCCTTATGTAATTTTAGACAAGAAATTGTTCTTTTTATCAAACAACGCAGTACCTAACCGCACATTTTCATGAAACGCTCAAAAGCGAAAACGAGGTACCTAAATTTAAAATTGAAATTCCGTTAATTTTAGGGGGTTGCATCCGCTAAGCGGTCACATTCACCCCTTCAAAACTTGATGATAAAAGAAGATACATTTTTAAATCCTTACCTGCGTGTTACTTTAAAAATTGTTCAAAATGGTTACCACTGTTTTGTAAGCACAAGTACAGCCAATATTGTTCGCGAACCCTTTGAAGTGTTTAGGTGAAATGGCTCTACATTCTTGGATACTCCTTTGCTGGAGTTGTTCAATTGAATCTGGTTTCAAGTGACCTAACAAAAAGAAATCAATTATCCAACCACTTCCACACTTGACGCATGCAATGGGGAGGTACTCCGTCTTGCTGAAAATATAGCAGATGGTTATCTAAAGCAAGATTTTCAGGCCAGTTCCTTTGATTTTCTATCGCATGAATTATAAGAGGCTCTTTAATCGTATGTAACATTTGCGCATAAATTTCACCAGTTAGATTTCAGGGTATGAAGAGAGGACCAATGTTGGTATCGCCTAATACACCTGCCCAGGAGAACATTGTGTATGCCCTTCCCTAAAAACATGAGGATTGACCTCGCTCCAATAACGGCACTCTTATTTATTGACCTTGCCATTTAGGTAGAGAATACATTCATTACTGAAACAGAAGTTTTTATTCACGAGGGCTATAATCCAGTTACTCATAATTCGACAAAACTCAATACTAGTGATGCAAGAGGTGAATATTACCATCAGATACTACGGTAATATTACGTAAATGACGTTAATATTACCGGCGACTTGGGTAACGTTCCTTCGTTACGGGTAATATTTCCGAAAATATTACGGTAATATAACCAGTAATATGTAACCGTAACTTTCGCAGTAATATTTCCAAAAATTCTTATGCTAAATTACGACACCGCCGCATAGGAAAGCACTTCTTTATGTTCTTTTGAATAGGTAAAAGAAGTTTATATTCAAGCTTCATCGGATTATCCGATTACTCATTTTCAGTCCACAGCACATTATTTTGTGCTAGTGACGAATTTTCTGAAAGTATTAATAAAGTAAAATTTTATTTTTTTTTAATCAGTGTTATATAAAAAAAAAACCTTAAACAATTAAGTGTTATAAAGAACCAAATTACGCCCTAAACAATAATCAGGTGCCAGTATTCACCTTAGGATAACCCAAAATAAACTGCGACAAGGCAACCTATCCACCCTTACTCTGGCAACACTACAACCTTGAGGATGTTCTTCAGACACCCCTAAGCTAGCTTAACTCAGGGTAGGTTCGCTATTTTGTCTCTAGATTGAGAGGTTTAGCACTCTTATATAAGTAAGTTAAAGTCAAATCCTGAAGGCGCCACCTTAGTTTTATTTTACTTAAAAGCCTTTAAAGGTTCTAGTGTTTGGCCTCAGAAAAAAACAAACTAGGAAAAGAAACACTTATGTCACCATCGGTATACACTAGCTTCTTATAAGCTCTCATTCACTCAAGCCCTCAAAGTCACTCTATTTAAAATAAAAGCCAAATTTTCGCAGAGACCAATACAAATATTTATTCTTAAGGTGGTGTTAAGCCCTTGGTTACTTGGTTTTATAAATGCAAGCTCCTCTTATACTTTGGTGGATAATAGATACTTAAAGTTAAAAGATAAATAAGTGAAATGAAATATTAAAATGATAGTACTAGGTTTGACAATGAAATTTCCGAAGGTTTAAATTTACAAAGTTATTGATAAAAGAAAGCAAAAAGTCAAACCCTGTTTGACAGGGTCTTGCACAAGACGGCAACTGTCAGACACTGTCTCACAACTAACTAAATTTACCATAAAATCTCTGTTAAGGTACGTATCCATTTGAGATTTACTCTCGAGAGTTCCTCTCGTTAGCTAATCTCAGATGCTCGTCCATTTGAGAGTACTTTTCTAAATTTTTACTCTCAGATAGCTCCACGAGACAGCTCGTTGAGAGTAAATAGCAGCAGTGCTCTCAAAACTGTGTCCAGAGCAAGTGCGTGTTGCGAGTTCGATAGAGAAAGTTTGTAGAACGTGGAGGTGGAAAAACGTGCGGCCGTTATCGTTTGTCACAAAATTTTAGTTAAGAGGAAGGGTGGTCAAAAAAATTTGCGACATCGGAGTGTTTTTTTGCAATTATTCCTAAGGTTATCGTTTAAAAAATGATTATTATTAACAAAACATTATTCATATTTTTCTCTGAAATTCAGTCAGTAAGTATAAAAACTTTTTTTAATATTTTAGCTTCTAACCCTATTTTTTGACATTTCATATCACGTTTTTCAATTTCTCGCCATAATAGTAGTAACGTGACAACTGTAAAAATGTGTTTATAGGATATCACATAATATGCACAACTGATTACTTACCTACCGGAAAACTTTTCTTAATTAGGTATGTAGCTCGTAGGTATACGAACACTAAAATTTCAACTAAATCATGACCTATGTACTGAATTCACTCAACTCAACTGATTCTGTTATTTGGGAAAACGATTGCGTTGACATTGACGATTGTGATTGGTTTGCCGTCAAAGCCGGTAACAAAAACTTTAGGGCTGAAAAATAAGGCCAGTGGCTAACATAAATTTCATCGGTGCCGGCTTCACTTTTCTTCTTTTTAATTTTTTTTATTTCTTGTGACATCTACAATATTAATGAAACTTTTATGCTTTTTACGATATAGGACTACTCTATTTACCTGATTTCTCAAATTGTGCAACTTTCTTTGCAACTCCTCAGAAGTGCAAACAAATGCAGCTGCAATATCTTGCAATATATTCTCTGTTTCTTTTCGCGATTACGATACTCTACACATTTTGTATCCCACAGTATGGGATTCTCTTCATAACTACTAATTAATTTAACCACATCGTCTTTCGACCATTCTACTTTTGCCATTTTGCTGAGAGCACTGTCACAATACGAATACCGTTCGAATTGTGATAGTTGCTCTCCAGCCCGAGAAAATCGCTTCGTCCACTTGCGAGCAAGTGTCGACTTGTTCGCTGTCTGAGAGTTTATCAGTGCTGTCGTATAGTAGCTCGCGGAACTGTGTCGACCTGCGAGAAATACTCTCGAGAGCGGCTCTCGAGAGCTTTTCTCTCAAATGGACACTTACCTTTAATACAATATCTTACGAGTACCTGTGGTTACTCAATAAGCATACTAGCCACTCGGTCATAGATAAGTTAAAATATCAAAGTTACAAGTGTTAAATTCAAAAGAGACAAATGGCCTTTAGCCGGGAAACAAAAACATTTACTAAAGAGAAATCTTTCATAACACCCATCGAGGGTAATTCAGACACTAAAGTTTAAACCTACCTCAAATAACTAACGAGGGTTCCAATTTACCAAATGGCGTCAATGACCGTGTTGAAGTTCATTAAAGCATTTTAAATCGGCATTCCACCCAAAGAAATAGGCAAACTACAAAGCCATACCCTTTTTAAAACACTTGTGGATACTTTATCGGCACTACATTAACCGTGCAGGACGGCCCAAAAAAAAACTAAACTTGGGGAGCTATTTCCACAAACGTGCTTTAACTTCCACTGTCCATGGTCGAAAGGGACGATTCTTATTATTCTCCAACGTAGATAGTAACCAAAACAAAACAATGACAAAAATTAGTCAACCCTATCTACCGAAACTAACCTCTTATAATAACATAGAAAACTAACGGCGACCGAAGTCAACCCACGCGACCAAGCAAAAATTAACCAGACGTGGCTGTGAAAATGCCCAGAAAATTTCAGTCTGACACTGACCTATTATCGATTTTCCTAAAAACAGCTGACAGAAGCTATTTCTATTGCTAAATTGAAAAGTTTATCAATTACCAATCAATTAGAACAAAGATTTGAAATCAAACCTGTCTGCAAGTAGTATCAAACAAGGAACAGAGAAATCAATCCACTTGGCTATGTCTTGCAAGATACAAAACATTCCTGGAATATAAACATCAACAAAGGTTTGAAACTAAACAGAATGAAAATTTTGGCTATTACAGGTAACTTAATTAGTAATTAATGTTTAAGGTGAGAGTCTACATATGTATTTTAACAATTTAAAAGCGAAAACTTAACACAGATAATCAAAGATAATCAAACTTATGAAATGCAATTTTCGAACTGTAACATCAGTTTAAAGGATGAATAATTTTATGTATTTTGTGTTTTTATTTCTTTATACAGGATGTTCTTCTATTTTTACCAATTTAAGAGTTTCGTTGGGGATTTTATTGTTTGATAAATTGATCGATACGAGTTTGCTCTATTTTAATTTATTAACCTTTTTTGTTCCTAAAACCAAAAGCTATACCTACACATAGATGTGCTAGGTTGTTAGGTATTTCAGTATAAGGTAACATAACGTAATATTTCCATATTCTCACTGAAAAACAATTTACTGTTAATTTTGCATCACTACTCAATACGTCTGTCCCGATCATCATCACCTAATTCTTTTATAATTTGTAGCTTGTATTAATAAAATTGGCAAAGATTCAATAATTTTCAAACTGGTTCCTGCGATAGTCCGGTTATCGTTTTAGCTACACAAAGCAACATAGTGGGAGCCATTGCAAACTGGCCAAGAACTTCGTATTTATAATAATTATTCACTTAATATATCAATATCACTATCGCTATCATCATCTGTTCTAATTATTATTTGTGCTATATTGTTTATATAGATATAGGATTTTTTCACTGTTTCAACATGTGTAACAGAATTTGCCGGGCTTTGTGAAGGGATGTTAAAAACTTCAGTTTCTATAAGCTCAAGTACACTGGAGTTAATAGTAGGGCAAGTATTGTTACGACGAATGGCAGATTTCAGTTGGTGCCAAACATGTTCGATGGGATTAAATATACAATGGTATGGTGGAAGCCTTAAAACCGTATGCCCTAGATTTCTTGCATAATTATCACAGAAGTATTCCTTTCGTAGTTTTAAACTTTGTAAAACCTCAATTAATTGGACTGGATTGTTGCTTTTGTGCCATTTGAGGAGGGAGTTTTGGTCAACTGCCTACTATAGTAGCTTGCATTGTCCATTACAATTACGGTATTCGCAGGTATATTTGTATAATTTATAGTGGTTTTTTACGTTTAACGCAAAAAGTAGCTTTTTTGACTTATGTCACTTTTCTCGAAAACCGTCGATATGTCGAACCAGGTTTCATTCGAGTAAATGATCGGCCTTTGCTGTTCTCTGTAAATCCTAATTTTCTGTAGATATTCGGATCGCCATTCCCGAATTCTACTGGATTCCATTAAAACTTGTCCTTTGTTAATTTTTTTAAATTTAAAACCCATGTGTTGGATACACTTCCATAACGTTGTTTTGCTCAATTTAACGCCGCGCCGGTTCCATCTTTTTCAAGCCTCTTAATTAAATTATCTAATGTAGGCATGCTTTGTTCCTTGTATAACTTGTAAATTTTACGCCGTATTATATCTTGATCACTTCCATCTACCTTCGAGAAAATGCCAGTATCGGTTCTTTTTTTCCTCGCTAAAATGGGATTATTCACAATTTTCCATACAGTTGATGTTGGAGTTTTTGTTAATGTGGCCGTTTCTTCTACCGCTGCTTGCTTGCTGACCGCACGTTCAATGAGAGTTGAATAAACATTGTTTATATCTTCCTTAGTTTCCACAGAAAAGTGTTTTCTGCTTTTCGACGGGGTTATCTCCTGAGATACATTGGGATCGCACATATTTTCCATGTCTCACACACGATTAAACAAACGCTGTATTACACACGAAGTAAGAATAATTACTAAGCTTAAAACTAACTGGAGTGGCTATATATACAGTCTTTAGAACATAATTTGTTTTATGGGATTTTATATAGTTAGTTAACCTGTGCTCGCCATTGTGAGCTTGTTTGTGTCCTTAATGTAAAGTTTGTGATTATATTATACAGCTCTTGAAAATGGTTTAAGAAACCAAAACGCGTAGAGCAAAGTATTAAATATTTGTGAAGAATTTTGAATTTTTCTTTCCTCTCTAATATGAATAATCTTCACTCCCAATTAGCGAATACTCTTCCGAGGGTTTTCTACGAGGAACGTGCATAGAGTAATTTCAGGAGAGATGACGCACATTTTTTAAAAGTTAGTTAAAAAATATGTGTGAATAAATTAAATTAAAGCAAATACGGATTTTTATAAGGTTTTGTATTAGCTTTAAATATATAGTTTTAAAAGGGTTAAAGGATCAGGGTTTTGTAAGAAAACTAATGTATTTTTTTTTATAACTGCGTTATCCCTCCTCAGGTATATAGGAGAGATGACGCGCTATGTTAGGTTAGATGACGCATTTATAAATGTACATAAATCTATGCAAAATACCGAACAACCGTTAAATATTATACAGGGTGTTATGGAAATGACTTATTATATTTTAAGGGGCCACTCCTGAGGTGGTCTAGAGTTACACTTGATAGTTTTTTTTTCTAAAATCGGAAGTATTTTGAATTTTGTAAAATACCTTAAAACCGGACTATGTGCGCCTTCCATGATAGTTCAATGCCCCTGAACACATGTGTTTTTGACAAGACAAACTGCTGGAATGGTAATTGTTTAGTTTAGTGCAATTAATGTTGAATTTTGTGCTAAAATTTCGTATATAGACTAATTGAGGGTAGCTGATCACAATTTTCCTTTTGCGTTTTTACGGCAAATGCACTGGTTTTGAGAAAAAAAAATGTTAAAGTTTTTCACTTACAGGTTAGGTTATTCTTTTGTAAGGATGTCTTTCAATTTCCTAGATTTTATGGTTTTCCCTTCAAAATATGTGATAAAACTTTCACCAAACTATCTGTTCATAAAATAAGAACAACATTTTAGCAAAAAAACAATGGAAAAGGCACAAATTTAATTAAATTCGTTGTTAATACGCCGACAAAGTAGAAGCGTCTCTTTTCAGATTCATTGCACTCACGTTGCCAGATTGTTCTTCTTTTTCTTGTAATTATTAATGGCTTCCATCCAGGAGAATGATATGCTAGCTCGAGCCAATAGGATTCATTCAATTAATAAAAATGAATTGAAAAGTATAGGCAATTTATAATACACTAACAATCTGACAACATGGGTGCAGTTTGCTTCTGCTTTTTTGGCCAGCTGTCAGTGAGCTGTCTCCCGTCTTTTTCCAGATAACGTAGAGTTTTCTGTTCGCTTACAAGTTATCCCGTTTTTCAGAGTTTCCTTGTGGCATATTTCGTTTATTTCAACTCGGAAGTGTATACTATGACTCCGACAAGTAATATTTTATTGAAAATAGCAACATTTTAGGATTACATGCAAAATAACATACCGGTGAGTTAGAAAAACTTTAACATTTTTTTTCTCAAAACCAGTGCATTTGCCGCCTAAACGCAAAAGGAAAATTGTGATCAGCTACCCTTAATTAGCCTATATACGAAATTTTAGCGAAAAATTCAACATTTGCACTAAAGTAAACAATTACCCAAATCAGCTGTTTGGGTCATTGGCGCGTAGGTGTTTTGGACCTAAATTTTTGAAGGCATTTTTCTCGAATTTCTAGCTTCGAGCGCCATTTATAGCAATTTTTCCCCAATTCGTCTCGACCTATATATTTACGGGTTAAAAAATAATAAGTCATTTCCATAACACCCTGTATAAGTAAATCTATTGACTATAACAAAAAGATCCTAATAAATGCTTTTATCAGATTTTTTTGCCGCAAAAATCATAACTATTAAAAAATTTTGTGCAGCCTTCGTGCATCCAGCGTTGGCATTTTATGCATTGAATCCAGTCTTCACTTTTTTTCGTTTGATTGTAATCTTCTATTCATCCTACCCAAATATTTGATTCATCCTCACCACTTGAAGATTCGTCATAAACAATAGACAGCTCTTCGTCTTCGTCTGATCATTCGGCACTGCATTTTTTATTTTTCTTCTTTAATCTCTCTGCAGTGTTTTCTTTTGATACCTTACCAATTGTTTTTTTAGCCTTTTTTTGTTTTTTTTTTTCGTCTTTTCTTTTTTCTCTTGTATATTTTCGTCGCTTTTCAATACCGAGGCAAGCTGTTTGCTGCGCTTTCTAGCTGTTTCTACAGCACGCGTAATTGGAACTGGAGATATTTGATCGAGCAATTTACTAGGCGTAGGATCTTGGTCACTCCAAGTCGAACAACCTGGCTGTGGTGAACTTAAATTTTTTTCCAACATATTTTCAATCCTGGTTGAACTTTTTTTGACACGCTGAGAAGAAACTTGGCCAGGATCGTTGCAGTTATTTGTCGGTGGTAAGATCGACTTTCTTCTGAGTCCATTGGCAACCGAAACCTCGTGTTCTTGAGTATCTTGTGGAGGAGCTCCAATGGAGTTTAATGGTGGTTGCAATGGTTCTGTTAAAAAAGCGTAGTCAGGTACAACAGATGGATCAAACGGGACGATGCCGGTTACTTTAAAGGACGATACTGCGTTTTTAATTGTAGCTGATTTTTCCCAGGCCTTGGCAAGTAGTTGTCCAAACTGCAACCTGGTAATACGTCTTCCTGGATTTGCTCGCAGATACAAATTTCACGCTTCATAATAAAATGCCTTAAATGACTTGAATAGCCCTCTGTCCAACGGTTGCAAAAACTGGGTGCTATGACATGGTAAGTAAAAGAGTATTATATCATTTGTAGCGGCATATTCTAGCATTTCTACGTTACTACAATGGGAGGAGTGTCCTTCCAGTAGGAGCAATACTTTTCCAGGTGGCTTGCGAGGGACAAACTGGTCCTTTAGCCAATTAAAGAAGATATCATTGTTTACATACGCAGATTTCTCAGACATGTAGATTATGGATCCCCGTGGTATTCAATCTTGAAACTCTGGCTTTTTGTTTTTCCCTTTAAAAATACATGTTGAGGGAATATATCCGCATTGCAACAGGAAATAACTGAAATGGTTTCCCCTTTTTCACCTTAGGTAACTGAGACAACATTTTTGGACCCTTTAGTAGCTACTACGTTTTCGGGACGGTTGTTCAACTGTAAACCTGTTTTGTCAATATTAAATTCGACCAGGTTCATTCATCAACTCATTTTCTGTCAAAGTGCTTTCAAGAAGAGAAAAATAGGAACTAACATTTTCCTTTGTCATAGCTAATGCACGAGCAGCTGAAATATCTTATTTCCTTATTGTAAGTTCTTTATTTCTTCTTAAAAAAGATTCTAACCAAGGATAGCTAGCTTTTCGAGAATTTTTATTAAATTTGTGTGACAATTTTAATTTCTCTGCCAATTCGAAAGGCATAGCTCGTACAAAAGATCGAGTTGGAGCAAATCCATGTTTTTGAAGCTTTTTAATATGGTTTACTATTTTGGCTTCGTTTTCAGTTCCCAATAAAGGAGGCGGCCCTAGCCTCTTATTTTGAAGATC
Organism: Polydrusus tereticollis; assembly: GCA_963920685.1. Taxonomy (NCBI): domain Eukaryota; kingdom Metazoa; phylum Arthropoda; class Insecta; order Coleoptera; family Curculionidae; genus Polydrusus; species Polydrusus tereticollis. Next base: position 34,943,451 of record OY987335.1, read on the forward strand.
TCTGCTTTTCATTCGGCGTCGTAAGGATCCTTCAGGAATGTTATATTCACGGTCAGCTTGACGGATGTCCATCTTTCGGCTTTCAATAGCACTAATTGCTGCAGATAATTGTTGTATTGTCCATTCACCCCTTACAACGTTCCTCTTTCTTTTGTATTCGGACGGCGTTTCTAAAAAAACACAAAATGTATTCTAAGTGCAAAGAAAACAGTTGCTAAAATGCATTTCAGTAAGTGCGTCAACTCTCCTTGATTCATGGTGCGTCATCTCACCTTACACTATTAGGAGAGATGACGCAGAAAATTTTAAACACTTTGTTTGCAATAATGCAAATTGTTAAGATGAGAAGTAATTACACAGTAAGCACCTACAATAATCCACTATAAAACATGAAAAAATACGACCAAACATACCTGTATAGTCTATTAATCCTAACGACGCAAAAAATTTCGGGCGGCGAAATAAACAAGAATTTGACGAATGCACACCCCCTCAGTACAATCATGACTGAACTGATCGTACTGATCGTAGTGATCGTATCGACTGGCGTCTAGAGACAGGAATATCACTCTTGCTTCCTGGCTTCCTGGCTTCCGCATGCGCAACAGCCTCGGAAGCATTCGGCTCATCGGCTCCTTTCGATATGTTGGCTAGATTAACTAAAGTCCGTAAGCAATTCAGTGGAACTGTGGATATAGCATCTGGGTTTGGTGCCATAGGTCCCGGGTTCGATTCCCGTTTCGGGCACTTTTTCTTTATGACTTTTTTTTAGTTTTTTATCTCTTTTATTTTTTTTTAAGTAGATCCACTCAAAAAGGGCTGGTAAATAATTGGCCGGTGAACTTGAAAAAGGCGAATATGAACAAAAAAGGTGGATTAGATGCCGTGTTAGCGCTGTTTAACCAATATAAGTCTATAATTATTACAATTTTTTTATATCTTGCATATACCGAATTGCAACCAAAAAGGTGGATTAGATGCCGTGTTAGCGCCTGTTTAACCAATAAAGTCTATAATTATTAGTTACAGCATTATGTGCGCATGCGGAAGCCAGGAAGCCAGGAAGCAAGAGTGATATTCCTGTCTGTAGACGCCAGTATCGTATCGGTCCCCTGGACATCTATTCTTGAAAGCGAGAGAAGGGAGTGGTCCCTGGGAGCTCTCGGGGAGTGTCCCCTCATTTGATCTCCCCGACAGCAAAACGCCGTATTTTTGAAACACCGAACGCGCTGGGGAATATCAGGGAGGGAGCAAAATCGGGGAACAGCGTTGCCAGGTTAATTAGCCAATGGCATTGCTGCAAATTTTGATATTCCACATAACTTCACTCTTTTGTTTGTTTGTTTTTTTTAATTTGTATTTGGGAACGGATTTAGGGATTCATTAAAATGAAATTTAAATCGAGGCAATTAAGTTCTACTTACTAAACAAAAAGAGGTTTTAGTGGATTTTGTGTACGCGCGGCCCGATATGTAGGTATAAGGGCAAATTAACTGCCACTTATCCACCCTGAATAACCGAGCAAATTTTCTGTCAGATAACTGAAATGCATTTGTTTGGGGGAAAACATCCCTCCCAATAGCCAGTTCTGCCACCGATGCTTCAACATCCTCGTTAAAAATCGCATTCCACAGGATTAAATTAAAAATTTCCATATCTATTTTAAATATTTAACCATTAGCTCACTTTTCATAAAAAAAAATAATATAACAAATAGGTACAACCAAACACAACACAATTTTAGGTTAGGTTTGCTGCTTCTCTCGGTCAAGAGTAGGAGAACTTCAAGTTCTCTTGGGAGTGACTCCCTCCCTTAATATTTCTTCAAGAATACAGTGTTTTACATTTTTAAGAAAACCACACCCACTTCTCTCGCAAGTTCTACTCCCTACAATTCAAGAATAATGGTCCTGGTGTTACAGATATAGTGCAAGGCTGCCAGGTTCACTCATAAAGCCCATGTGTCGCGGTAATTATCACTGCGTCATCTCACCTGACGCGCCAACTCTCCTCGAATTACCCTATGCGAATTATCTCTTCTTAGATCTCGTTGTACTGCCTTATTCTTCATGAATGAAATTAAAATAACCTGTTTTTCTCTTTCCGGAATATGGCATTCCAACTAGAGGGAGTGAATTGTTGTTATTTGATATAAACCGTCACAATTAAAGCCGGTAAAGCAGGGGTAAAGTTTACCAGGTACATATTTATTTATTTATTTATTTATTTCCATGTACTTTACAGAATCATTACAAGAATGAAGTCCTATTACAAAGCACACACATTTATGACTAAACTATAGTATATCATTTAAGGTTCTTTTAAATGCACTATAACTGTCACTAAATAATTCTACATTACCTTGAATTGTATTATAAAGATTACACCAATTATATAAGGGAGATCCCAGTTGATGATTGTTGTGGGCTACAGTTGGTATATAAAATGTATTAAAATTACGAGTGCTATAAGCAGGAATATTAAAACACAAACGCTGTAAAAATGCAGGGTCATTACATTGACCATGTACTACTTTATGCAAGTAGAGCATACCGAGTTTTTGTCTGCGTTTATTTAGGGATGCAAGCTCATATCTTTCACATATAGAAAACGAAGGTGAAGTAAAATCGTAATATCCTGTTTCCTTATAGAAATATATATCGAGCCATTTTATTTTGTACTCTTTGTAGATCATACCTATAGCACTCATAGAAGGGACTCCAGATTACACACGCATACTCCAATAGACTTCTCACAAATGATACATATAATTGCTTTAAACTCATCGGATTATTAAATTCCTTTGTATTTCTAACTATAAAGCCATACATTTTGTATGCTTTGTTTACTACATATTTGATATGATTATTGAAAGTTAATTTAGAGTCAAATACTACCCCTAGATCCTTGATTTCATTTACTCTGGTAAGGGGCACATTCTGAATGTTATATGCATATATAACCGGAGTCAGTTTTCTGGTGTATGAAAGAACAACACACTTTTTTATATTAAAAAATAGCTTATTTTCTATTGACCATTTTAGAATGTTGTCTATATCTCTCTGCAATATTAAGCAATCCTGAATTGTTCGAATCTCATAGTAAATTTTCAGGTCATCTGCAAACAATAGACAGGAAGCGTTTTCTATAACTTGGACAATACTATTGATGTAAAGTAGGAACAACAAAGGTCCCAAATTCGAGCCCTGTGGGATACCGGAGCTTGGAGTAAATGTATTTGATTTGTAGTCCTTTAGCATGACTATATGCTGGCGATTGTAAAGATATGATTTTAAGAAGCTAATTAACTTATTATGAAAACCAAACTCCCTCTTTAGTTTTTCTAGCAGTATCACAAATGAGACCCTATCGAAAGCCTTCTCAAAATCAGTATAGACAACATCCATCTGGCCACGGACATTTAAAACATCAGATATATCTTGTGTTATTGTTAGTAGATTACTCACCGTAGATTTATTTTTCACAAACCCATGTTGAGGCACCGATATTTTACTACATACTGACCAATACACATACTTAAATAATATTGACTCAAACAGTTTTGCTGGCACAGATAGTATTGCAATAGCTCTATAGTTTGCTATATTATTCTTATCGCCATTTTTAAAAATTGGGCAAACTTTAGCTTTTTTCCGTTCATCAGGGAATGTATTGATTTTAAGACTTAAGTTAAACAAAAATACTAGTGGACGGCATAATATATCTGCAAAGCCCTTAAATATGAAAGATGGAATGCTGTCTGGACCAATTGCCTTGCCATCCTGTAAAATTCTCAATGCTTCCATTACATCATTAACATCAACGCTATTCAGTGCAACAAGAGGAGAATTAACGTGTTTTAGAATCTGAGGGTTATTCCCTGTATCCTCTAAGTATACACTTTTAAAGAAATCCCCAAAAGCATTACATATTTCATCCCCTTGATTATACTTTCTGCCATTATAGAACATTGTATTGGGTATGTGTATTGATCCTTTTCTACTATTAATAAAGGACCAGAACCTCCTAGAGTCCGCACCGATACAACGCTGGATTGAATTTATATAGTCGTTCTGTGCATTTCTAATTTGTTCCTTCAGAACGGCTCTTATTCTTTTAAACTCTGAAAGTATCTCTATATCATTGGTTATTTTATATGTTTCCTTAAATTTTCCTTATGTTTCAGCGTATTAATTCTATTTAAATCAAACCAAGTAGGATACTTTTTTGTTTTTTTATTAGTTTTAGGAATGCATATATTGAAAACATCATACATTTTTTCATAAAAAGCCTTAACAGCCATGTTGATATCGGTATGTGACTCAAGAAATGTCCAGTCAATTTGATGGAATTCCCTAAACAACAACAAATAGTCCGCTTTGCGAAAATTATAATTTACCCCAGTGGAGTTAAGTTCTTTAATTTTTACATTAGGTACTGATGTGGAAATTTTTAGAGTGGGGTGGTGATTGTCCTCAGAAACAAGACCAAAATCACTCCTTGTGATATCACAAGTAACCTTAGTTAACACAACATCCAACAAACGGTTCATAGAGTTGACGATTCGATTATGCTGACCAATATCGTAAAAACTTAGAAATTGTATAAAATTTTCCACAAACTTGTCAGTTTCATTAATATCGTAATATCTTTTTAGATTTGTTAAATTAAGATCCCCTATTATTATAAAATCTGAATTTAAGAGATAATTTTGTTCCTCGATAAAATCGTACAATCTCTGATACGTTTGCAGGCAATAAATTGGTGCTACATATGCAGCTAAAATATAAATAGATTTATTTTGTTTGATATTAATTTTTACACAAAGAAGCTCTACATTATCATCTTCAAAACTTGTTTTTATTTCCAAAACATCAAATTTACTTTTGGTCGCTATTAATACTCCACCCCCTCTAGACTTACCACATGTATCAAATTTCCTATCCTTTCTAAATACAATAAACATATCTGGACATATTTCAGTATCAGTAACATTTTCATGAAGCCAAGTTTCACTCAAAACAACTATATCGTATTCATCTGCTGTAGCCCATACATTATTACGAAAATCAGATAATTTTGAGTTCAAGCCTCGCACATTTTGATAAATTATATTCAAAGAGTTATTTACATTGACGGAACTCCCGGTTTCCACTGTCCGCGATGATTTTCCTGACGAAAATTTCTTCCTTGAAAATTCTGTGGACGTCCCCTACTAAATCTCCTTGCAGCATTACGGAACATGAATGGCTTGACCACCACATCTGTTGGCCATATGTCGCTGTTCATAATCGCACCTTCCAACTCCGGTCGCACTGAAAGTTTAAAGGAAGCTGCATAATCGTCATGATCTCCCAATTTCTCGCAACTTAGCACAGAAATGCTTTTATTTGATAGGTGATTCTTTACTTTATCTGCAGTGCACCCAGAAGCTAAGTTTCCCACGTATATCCATCTGTGTTCGGTTGCTGCAGCAATGTCTGTAGCAGTATTGCTTGTACCTCTTATAGCTACTCTTAGTCTACTTGTTCCAGAGGAAGGATGCCGCAAAATACTCAAGTCCGAATCTTGAGATATCGCATCTCTTTTTGTTGACACCTCCTGGGCAATTACTTTTTCCATTCTGTTAATTGGTTGGTGTGAGTTATTAATAAGCCGTGGATTTTCTGTTAAGAATGCTACCAACTCTTTATTAGTGCATTTTATTGCTTCGACCACCCCATCCAGCTTGGTATTTATTGCCACCGACTGGCCCTTTAGTTCGTCCATTAAGAATGACTTGATGTTGCAGTCCAAAATGGGTGCATTTTCAGCAGCGTCATTAATATGGTTGGTCTTGGGTTGTCGTATTTCATTTTCCAGCACTTCAACCTTTTCTGGAAATTTGTTGAAATTTTCAGAGGTACTTTCCGAATTCTCGGATTTTTTAGCAAGAACATCTTCAAGTATGTTGATTCTTGTTATCAGTCTCTAGATTACTTTGTTTTGAGGCTCAACCTCCTTAATTAAACTCTTTCCATCCATGTGACGACATTGTCGATTTTTCGCCTCATTTGCTTGCGCCATACAAGCCGGATGAAAATTTCCGCCACATTTTAAACATTCAATACTTGTAACTACAGCTTTTTTACAGTGTAAACATTTAGATTTTTCAGTACCCTCAGCAACTGAATCAATCGGATCAGGCATTTCAATCCTTTATGGTTATTCTTCTTTCCCTGCTGGACTACAGGCAAATTATGCACCTTCTTTACTGGACTATATAAACATTCAGTTTTATCAGTTTCGACGCGCAACCCAAAAAAGTGCAAGATATAAACAACAATGAATGGAGTTTCTATTGTACTGCTATTGTTCATCAATCAAATCAAAATCACAAGCAAACCAATTTTCACTTCCACAAGAAAATTCCCAAACTGTGCAGGAAACCTCGGCTTGCACCTATGGTACAAATTTCACAATTTTCCAAGGAAAACAACCGCCAAAAAAACGTAAATCAAAAAGAGAGCAGTGAAACGCGTGATCTGTACTTAAATCATTACAGTGCACACATATTAATCAATGGAAATATTTTCCCATTTAAATTCGAATATTTTAAAATTCGCTGGGTTAGGTTATAACGTATGTTACATGAAACACATTTAGAATATTAGGTACAATCCAAAAATTGGATATTATATAGGGTAACCCATCTAAAATATAACTTTAGGCGATACCCTGCATATGAAGTGACTAAGGGAATTTCAGCCTGCAAAAAGTATTTCACATATCTTAGCTTGAAAAATAAACAGGTTAAGTCAGTTATGAAGATGGCAACTTTTTCATTTAATACATTTTTTTACAGTGTCTGAGTGGGAAGGAGAAAAACTGGACCTCATCAAAATTTCTCGGCTAGATATGGGTGCCTATCTCTGCATCGCTAGTAATGGCGTTCCTCCAACAGTTAGCAAAAGAATCAAAGTTAGCGTTGACTGTAAGTACGCTTGACAAATATTTTAAATAGCCTTTTAGGCTGTTTCTTTATTTAGATACTAGAACATGAGCGTCGTTTAGAAGCGGCAAGTGCCTTCTTGCCTCGGTGTTTAAATCTTGTAGGTATTATTCACTGCCATATTCAATTTAATAGAACCAGAGAGTTGTGACATAATATTTCAAGGAACTATTTTAATATATAAAAAAATACCTATCTAAAGTTTATTTATTTTATATTGGCAGCCAGTCACAATAAACACGCGTAAGCAGCACGTGGACACCACCGTCTGCTTGGTCGCGTCGAAATTTAAATTGCCGCGGGACCAATAGCAAAGCTCTAACGCCAAAATCGCGCATCGATCATTGTTAATTGACGCTGTCAGTTGGTAATACAGAGAGTTTAATATCATATCCTGTATTTAAATATACAGGGTGTTAATTAAATATGTGGCCAAACTCGAGGGTTATTCCTTACTAAATTCGAAGACAAAAAGTTCATATATAAGCATAGGTGCGCTTTATTTTTGAGATGCAGGATGTTACAAATTCTAAGCGGAACAAAATAATGTGCTCCCTATTTCTATTTTGATAGCACAGGTATATCAAATCAAATCAAATCAAAAAACATTTATTTTGTCTACTAAAATAAATTAATAACATGTTACATAAATTATATATAACTATTATGACAAAATTGGACTGTACCGCGATTATATAAAACCGATATTTCTGCACTCACATAACATGAGTGCAGAATGGCACAGCCCATTTTAAAACGAAAGTTTTTCATAGAAATTAACAGTAAACGCTAACTTATCCTAAGCACTAAAAAATATGAAAACAAAATTGGGCACAATAACCAATAGTGGGCAGATGAGAGCAGATGAGATGAGAGCAGGGGAGTAGATGTATGCCATTCGACGGCATTCGCCGGCCGAAAACCCAGAAGGGCGCGAGGAGCAGACGAGATAGTAGTATAGTAGGCTTATTTGATTTTTCAATTTCTTTGTTGTTCCAATAACATACTTTTAATATAATTAGAAAATTTGTTTGGTGATAGGTTCTTAACGTGGTTTTGAAGGTTGTTCCATAGAGAGGGCGCAACAAAAGAAAACGACCTTTGAAACTGAGCCGTTCGGTGTAGTGGTAGTTGAAAATTATGCGTGTTTCTGGTAGCGTGGTTGTGTGTGAATTGTATTAAGTTGTTTAACAGGTATGGTGGTTTGCCGCTTTTAATTGTTTTGTATATAAAAAGATACATATGATATCGTCTGCGATTTTTCATATTTAGAATGCAATTATCATTTAGATATGGCGTTATGTAATTCCTATATGGTATGTTAAAGGAAAATCTCATACAGCTGTTCTGTAGTTTTTGAATTTTTTTTGAAGTTTCCACTTTTAAGGAGTCTCCATACACTATATCTCCGTAATCAAACAATGAAATTATAAGACTTTCACAAAGAAGGTATTTAGTCTTTGGCAATAAGTATCTCTTAAGATGGTACAGTGATTTCAGACGCATATAAGCAATTTTAAGCTTACTGTTAATGTGTGATTGAAAACTAAGGTCTGTGTCAAATATTATACCCAGGTTTCTTGCTTCATTTACTAGGGGTATTTGGGTTCCTTCTATTTCTCCGTGAAATTGAGTTGAAACAAGATCCCTTACAGCTTTGTTACTGTTAAAAATAAGTGATTGAGATTTGGAAGCATTTAATTTTAAATTATGATCTCTTGAAAAACGGTGAATGTTTTCTAAGTCGGAATTAAAGTGATCCTGAGAAGTTTGTAGGTTTCCACTTGTAAAAGAAATATAAACCTGTGCGTCATCAGCGTACTGCTGAATTTTCGAGTTATTGACGGACAGATGCATATCAGCGACATACAAAGAAAACAGTAACGGGGACAATATTGAACCTTGCGGTACGCCACTGAAGGTGGTTAAAAAGTTTGATTTACTACTACTGTTTTCCTTTTTAACCCTGACACTGCCGTTCGTTAAGAAAATTTTTAAAAAACATAATTGAATTTGGGGAAAAGCCGAAATAGTGAAGTTTGGCTAAAAGCATATTATGGTTAAGTGTATCAAAAGCTTTACTAAAATCCAGCAAGGCGATGCATGTACTATTTTTATCTTCCTCATTATGCCGAATGTCATTGAGAACTTTTACCAAGCTTGAGGATGTGCTAAAGTTCTGTCGAAATCCCGACTGGCAATCTGGGATAAGATTCAGAGTGTCAGAAAAAAGTACTATTTGGTTGTATATATGCCTTTCTAATATTTTTGAGACGGTAGGCAGAATGCTAATTGGCCTCAAATCCTTTAGTTCTTTTGGATCGGAGATTTTGGGTAGAGGCATTATGATTGATTTCTTCCAAAGACTGGGATAATAACTATTTAAAATGCAACTGTTTATAATATTTATTAAGGGGTTTATGCAATATGGCAAACATATGTTTAAATCTTTAATAGATATGCCGTCCTCCCCTACTGCATTTGTATTTATTTTATTTAAAAGACATTTAAGTGTGTCTCTATCAATAAGATTGAGGTTAAGTTCGGTTTCTATGTTAGCGTGTCTATGTAGATTATAAAAATTAATTTTTTCGTGTGACGTTGAGTCAGGTAAGTTTGAGCAAGAGAGAAAAAAGTCATTTATTTGAGTTGCGTCTGAGATGTTATCTGGTAGTTCTAATGTGGCGCTTTGATGAACCAGATTAAGTTTCTTTGAAATTTGCCAAAGTTCCTTCCCCCTTATTGTTGATAATTCTCGGAAATAGGATATTTTTTCTCTGATTATGGCGTGTTTGGTGTAGTTTCTTAATTGTCGGTAGTATTGCAATATGCAGCTCGTGATGTTAGAACCAGGCAGTGCTGCATACAAATCCAGTCAGAAGTGAACGACATTTTTCTAAAAGTTATTATAGAAAGCAACATCACACATGGCATCTACTTACCAAACTGCTTAAAACGCGAAAAATTACATTTTAAGCCAAATTAGTAAACTCTTGCACTGTAACCTATTCGCATCCCTTCAAACATAACGCAAATATTTTTGGGGATGAATTACCTAATGCATAAAATTATTCCTAGATAAACTTTTTTTTATGGTAAACCATCAAAAATAGTAAGCTCGGTTCAAGAATACATCCACCCGGCGCCAACAAATACAGTACGAATCTCAAGAAATTATGGCACTCTGATTGGCCAGCTCAAGGCAAAATTTTTATACTGCCGCTGAGTTTTATTAGGAATGACGTTGAAGTTTCAGTGGTGAACGATCCGGTACGTAGATCATCGGGAGACGTAGATCATCGGGTGACGCGCCTGACGGTACTTTTCAACAGCGACAACGATGTGTACGAATTAACATAGCTGACGAGTTCGTACATACAGAGGTATTAATTAAAAATGAAATATAAATAGGTACATATTATTGTGGAATAATAATTTAGCCTAAGAATGACAAAAAAAAAAATAGAAGAAATTATGTTTGTTTAAAATTTAAGGTAGTGCTGCATCTCTTATTAAAAAGCCGCAACTGGTATGTAGACAGTTCAATGTCAAGTACAAAGTATTTTTAGATATTTTTTGATTTTATCTTCAATTAGGAGATAACTGCAATTGTATCAAACTCTAATAGACCCATAGCTATATTATGCAAATAAACGTCATTAAAGTTTTTTTTAATCAACAACCGTTCGTCACACAAAAAAAGTTTAGTAACAAACTTTGTTCAGTGAAAATACGTTATTATGATGCTAAAATATCAAAAGATATGTTAGCGCGGAAGTCACTGGTGGAAGTAACCCAAGTAAGTTTTATAAAAAAATGTGTGCTTATGCCTAAATAGTACATGCTAAAATTCAAACCGATATCTATGGCTGTCTCAAACATATTAAGGAAAAGCAATTGTCCTTCAAACTTTCAACACCCTGTATCTCAAAAATTAAACGGTTGAGGACCTATATTTGTTTGGGCAACACGTTTTATAAACATCAAATTCATAAATACAAATTAAAGTACCAAAAGAAAACCACCGCCTGCCATCCTAATTTCAACTTAGCATAGCAACAGCTAATGATTTTTGAGTGGATCAACGAATCGCGTGACCGCGCGCTGCTTGGTTTAAAGATGACAGCGACTTCAGCGCGAGGGAAGCAAACAATAGTAGCGTCCAAGACTCGAGGCGAGTAGCTGCTCCACGTGGCCGGGTGGCGGGATCTACGTTACAGCAAAGTAATATTCTCCTAAAAGGTTGTTTTTCGGCCAAAAAGGGCAATTACGTCCTGTGTGCTTGAGTACGCAACAAGCTTGCATATCACAATTCTTTCTTAAAGGGTTTCCGTATCAAAATTGCAGTTTTCCGACGGAAGTGATTAGTTAGTCTGGCATCTTAGTGAAACAAACACGTTGTAGTGCGGTTCTCAGAAATAATAATACAAAAGTGTGTTGATTCAGCATCTAAGTAAAATGGACGTTCATGTTCAGTTCTAGGGTATACATAAAACAAAGACGTGTTGATTCGATTGTCTAAGCTAAATGGAACTATATCCCAAGGGTATTTAAACTGACCTCAGGTGCAAGGTGTCTTACGTGTCAACATGGACATAGTAGGTTGTTAATGTGAAAATAATACAAGGTTAAATTGATGTTAAAGTAAATAATCTACCAGATCATGGTGAACCATCAATATACTGTCGGAGATACAGGTAATGTGAAGGCAGCTCAGAATACCTCGCCCCATCAATGTTTATATGAACTTTTTGTCTTTAGCAAGGTATAACAGCCTTAAGTTTGGCTACATATTTAATTAACACCCTTTATAGGTATCTACTGTTTTCTTTTGAGCTAAAATGTCTTCATCGCGTCCACTTTAAGAAGTGTTAAAAATATAATAGTTTTATATATTTTTTTCTTGTTGCACAGCCTCCCTGTATGTTAATTTAAAATAGATATAAATTTGTTTTCAAGTTTCAAAAATATCTTTTTTCAAAGCACAATAAAATGCCCCGTTCTATACAAGTGGTTGGCGACGCCCATTGCTCAGAGTAATGATATTTTTGGTAAAGGAAACGTGCCATTTAAAAACTATAAAGTCGTAAAATGAATAATTAGGGACGACTTTTACTATGTACCATCGTCAACAAATATAATGTCAGTGACTAATGGATTTAAGTATTAAGTAACTTACTGCATCCTGGATTCATTATAAAATGTCAAATAATGGATTAGTTTAGGTTGGATTAACAACCAATTTTTCTTTTGTTTTATAATATATTGCAATTGTATTCGAAATATATTTACCACATACAGTATTTCATTAATTTCATTCCAAATTAATTTTTCCCATTCGATATATTATATTCATTTAGAATAGAGGTTAAACCCATAGATCGTGTCAATGAGAAGCTAACCATCGTCAATCTTCTAGAACACATTTATACTGAATTGTTCAAAAGTCCTGCATATCATTTCTATAGATGATTTTTAAGAAGAAGGCTCAAACACAGAAATTAATTTAAATTGTTGTTCATCTTGTAATATTTTCAGCCCACTCCTTTGAACTCCTTAACCTGTACCTACCCCAACTTTTTTTTAATGCAACCCAAGTCACATGGAGGCTATATAAAAAGGTCTTCAAAAACTGAATCCCATGGTACCAAAAAAAGTAGGCGTTTGCTCATTTATTTAAATTTAAATTATTTATCTCCATCCTTATTATTATTATTTAAATACCCCCATAGAAAGAAATCCAATGGCGTACGATCCGGAGAACTTGGTGACCATTCAATTGGACCCCGTCGACCTAGCCGGCGATTTGAAAAAATTTCGTCGTTTCTTCAAACATTTACACTACAGTGCGGCGGTGCGCAATCTTGTTGAAACCATATTCTTTCATGGGGAATGTCTGGATCATCCTCGCTAGGACTGCTTATCGATGAATTTTAAATTACGAAAATATATAAATAGTATAGAAAATACGTGCGTTCACCACGACCAATACGACCTGACTGCTTCTAGAGCAGTTAAAGGTAGACTTTTGATGGACGCGGCTGCAACTAATGCGGCTGCGGCTGGCGACCAATGTGATCTGTGGCATCTGTAATCTGCCCTCCTTTCCGAGATATGCGACTTTGTGCGGGCACGACCCCCACGATTATGGTTTATTATCTGTTGTTTCGCGACTTTCTAGGGCTTGATTTATAAAAGTATATTATTATAATGTATTCTAAAAGGTTAAGGTAAGTACTGCAAGTTATTACTGGAGAAGGAACGAGATGATGACGATTTAATTTTACGTGACTGAAACAACAAAAACAGCAATTAAGGAACTATACCACGTACTCGTAAAGGTTCATATAACATCCTAATTGAAAATTAATTTGCTTTCGTCTTCGCTCGCGAACGGAGTCATTTCAAATTACAATCATATATAAATAGTATAAAGCCACGTGCAACCAACCCGATCTGACTGCTTCTAGAGCAATTCAGTCGTACGGCCGCGTTGATCGTATCTGTCACACTCGTCGCGGTCAAATACCTTTAAAGGAGTTGAGGTAGACTTTCGATGTTGTCTCCACAACCCAACAGTATTAAAATTTCAATACGTTGCTTTTCTGAGAGCACCATAACTCCAAAACTCAGAACGATTGAGAAAACCCAAATACCAACATTTGGTTACAATAAAAGGTGATAAGAGACAGAACGGTGCAAAACAGAATATTTTTATTTTACTTACTAAAGGCATACAAAAAACATGTTTTACAATTTATATAAGGTATCCTTTCTTCAATGTAATGGTCAAATGTCAATAATGTAGGCTTTTGCTAATTAATTACACTTTTTTGGAGGAATCCATTTTGGGTGAGATTTACCGTAATGAAATGAGTAAATCTCTACTTTTTTGGTAACATGTGATTTAGTTTTTGAAAACCTTCTCACCTAATGACCTAGGTTGCCATTTAAAAAAAAGGTTGGAGTAGCTCGAAGTTTAAGGAGATGAAGGGAGGGGGCTGAAAATATTACAGAAAGATGATCAACAATATAAATCAAATTCCGTATTCCAGCGATTTTCTTAAAAATAACTACCCCGGTATATTTATTGCTTATTTACGTGATATATACTCGTATAAGGTACATTTACATAATATGTGTTATTCTGCAATGTCAGAAAAAGACAATGACGTGCAAGTGCCAAAAAAAAAGAAAGGAATATAAAGTCCTAGGGGGAATAGGAAAAATCCAACTTTGAAAGTATTCCTCAAATAAATAAAACGCGTTTTTAATTAGAAATTTTTTAAATATTTTTTTAGATTTAATCATGTGTAAGCTTTTCACGTCGTTTGCCAATATAGTAGTATAGTAAAATAGGTCCGTAGTATGTAACCCCATCTTCTGTTCTGTCCAGTATGTAACATCTGTCAACATCTGGATATGCATTATATAGTGGTGCACTTCTGAGGTCTTTTTTTTATACAGCTGAAGATTAGTATCAATAAATAGGGGCAGTAGCAAAAGGATTAAATACCGATTTGGGGCAAAAGGAGAAATACGTGTACAGGGTTTTTCCTTATAATTTGCCACCCCTTCAAAAAGTTTATTTCTTGAAATAAAAAAAAATAAATACAAAAGTTCTAGGATTTTTCTTTAACATTTTTAATATGTAAACCAGAAAAACAAAAGACCATGGCAAAATTTGAAAAATGGTAACTTATGGGTTTTTTTCATCAGCTTAATTTCCACATTCCAAAAATATACAGTGATTCCTTATGATATTCCGAGAGAAAAAGTTCATATAAGCATGTGTCCGGAGTTGCCCTGTTTCTAATATACAGGGTGTTAAAATTTAAAAAAAAATTGTTTTTTTATAATTTCTTTAAATATCCTTTTTTCGGTTTTATCGAAATTTAGGACCGTTATTCATAATGATAAGGGGCCTACTAAGCCCTAACTAGATTAACAAGAAAATGTACGCCACTGACTTTTTTTTAATTTTGATAACTTTTTTCGCATTTACAAACTAATAATACTTCTTTATTAGTTGAATTGTTGTCGTATTCAAGAGAAAAAATAAAAACCACTTTATTGCATTACAGAAAAAAACGTATTTCAAATTTAATTAAAACATTCAAATTCAAAATAATTTCTTTTTTTAAATAATGATACAAAAAAAATGCATCAGTTAATCAAAGCAAATGTTGAAAATGGCCACTTTCTGATAAAACGCACGATTACAATCGTCTCACCATTGTATACAAGAGACTTTAGGTGACCCCATTAATAATAGTCTAGAGGATTCAAGTCGGGACTGCGAGCTGGCCAACCTTGGTGACCTGCGCGTCCAATCCAGCAATTAGGAAAAGTGTTGTCGATGTATTGACGATCAACTAGGCTACAATGAGCTGGGGCGCCGTCGTGCATCAACCACATATTAGTTCTTATTTGTAAAAGTACGTCTTCCAACAGAACGTAAAGTTCTTCAGATAGAAACTGCGTATAGGAATTTCCATTCAATCGAGGTGGTAAAAAGAATAGTCCAATGAGATAGTCTCCAATGATTCCTTCCCATACATTCACCGAAAATTGTTTCTGAGAACGACCTTCTCTAATTTTATGAGGATTATCGTCCGCCTAAAAATGTTCGTTATGAAAATTCATAATGGATTCTCTTGAAAAGAGGCCTCATCAGTAAATAAAATGATCGGTGAAAAATTGTTGTTATGTGCTACTGTGTACAGCAACCACCTACTGAAACTAAACCTTTGGCTGAAAATCACGGGAAAGCAGAGCTTGCACACGTTGAATATGGTAGGGGTACAGCTGATAAAGATGCAAAGCTCTTCAAACAGGTGATGAATTTGTTTGAAGTTGAACTGCTACCTTCTTAGC
The DNA here is from genome assembly GCA_963920685.1 of Polydrusus tereticollis. Classification (NCBI taxonomy): domain Eukaryota; kingdom Metazoa; phylum Arthropoda; class Insecta; order Coleoptera; family Curculionidae; genus Polydrusus; species Polydrusus tereticollis. The sequence goes on from OY987335.1 coordinate 34,959,319, forward strand.
ACTAGTGGAAGGATCATCTTCTACCTCTCGAAGTATAGCCTGTTCTAACTCAGGCGTGGTTACTGTTGCAGGTCTGCCGGGAAGTTCCGTACTACGTTTAAAACTACCAGTCTTACTTAATCTTGCATGAAGTTGTCTAAATCTTTTAGCACATGGCAGTAATATGTTTGGATAACGTTCCTGATAAGTTCGCCGAGCTTCTTCAGCATTTCCATTTGCTAGGCCATAATTGAAATGCATTTAGGTCATTTCAGCGTTAGTAAATTTATTCATTTTTGACTTGTTATTGATAAAACAGGTTAATTAGACACCAGAACTTACCTTTCCATCATATTTTAATTAACTTTGAAATACATAGAATTTTTTTTTGTAAAGGGACATTTTTTTACGTGTCTAACCCGATTGACGATTTTTCTGCTGACTATAATAAAAAACAAATCACATATTTCTCAATGATTTTCGACAATTTAATGTCAAAAATTATATTGGTTCACAAATTTTACAGATACGACGCCATTTTGAATTTTTTCAAATTGTAACCCTTATGAAAAACCACACTAGTGAATTGCATTTGGCGATCCGATTTCAAAAACCTATGTGTCACCCACCCCTTTAATAAATAGACTTCTGAGCCGAAAACCCCAATTTCTATCACAGTTACATAATTTCCCGTGACCAAGCTATTTACGCTATAATCAAATCCGACAGATGTCAAAGAGTGACAGATACGACGCCATTTTGAATTTTTTAAATGGCAGCCCTCACCAATAACCACACGAAAGAATCGCATTGAATTTAAAGGGGTGAGACACTTAAAAGACAAAATCAATGAAGGCAAATTAGGAAACCCTGTATTTCCAAAACGGCTGAAAATATATATCAACAAATATATGTTTTTAAAATCGGATCGCCAAATGCAATTCACTTGTCTGGTTATTCATGAGGGTTGCTATTTAAAAAAAAAACTCAAAATGGCGTCGTATCTGTCAAATTTGTGAACCTATATATTTTTTGACAATTAATTTGACTTTCTTGGGAAATATATAATTTGTTATTTATTATAGTCAGCAGGAAAATCGTCAATCATTAATCAATTAAAAAAAATTCCTGTACCTACATGTAATAAAGTGATTTTTATTTTTTCTCTTGAAAACGAAGCAAGATACGAAAACAGTTCAAGGAACAGGAAATTTGTATAATTAGTTGTCAGTAATAAGGTCCTTCCCGGAACGCCACTGGATTTAATAAATTTGATGTAGTCAGGGCTAATCAAGACCCTTGTCATTATGAATAACGGTACCAAGTTTCAATAAAATCAGAAAAAGGATATTTAAAAACATTATGAAAAACCATTTTTTTTTTAAGCTTTAAGCGTATATCAAAAACGGGGCACTGAGGATACATGTTCATATAAACTTCTTCATTTAAAATATCATAATCACCCTATTAAGTTACGTACCCTACTTCTGAAACACCCTGTATAATACGCCTATGCTTGAACCAGCCGTTTTTGATTAATTTTACTTCAAATAATTACGTCTAGTGCTTGGCGGTTCAAAACGGAATTGTGACGTTTATTCGCCCTGACCATAGATCACTATCGAAAATAAAACAAATAATTTATATAGCAGTTAATATTTATCTCCGTCTGACGTGAAAATGATTTTCATCTGGGAAGAAAAGCTTCGTGTAATTCAACTTTACTTCAACTTCAAAAGGGATGCAGCACTGCAGAATTAAATATCCAGGTAATCGAGTTCGGTGTTCTTATACAGGATGTCTGGTAACTATATAGCATACTCTTGGGAGCGTATAGAGGGGAGGTCAAAATAGCTCTAATTTGTCATAGAATAAAATTTAAAGTGCCCCTTAACGGAGATATAGAGCCCTAAAAAGGTACCCAGCGACGTACCGTTTCGGCTCTATCTTTTGAATCGACATGCATAATTTAATGAAATTTTAATATTCTATGTAGGCCATCAACCGGAAGTACTGTATTTCCGACTTTTGAGTTACATCCGGTTTAACCGGAAGTTGATGTTTTTGGGAAGATAATAAAAAAGTAAGATAGGGACATGTAAGCCGTTTTATTCTAAAAGGTACCGTTAGAAAGCTAGAAGCTGTCAAAGTTCAAAAATGTCATATTTCAAAAGTCGATATCTCGGAAACTATTAAGTTTAGACTTATAATGCACGTATTGAAAAATAATTGTTATTTTATGTAAAATTCAAAAATATTCGAAGATATAGGGTGTTCTATTTAAAAAAAAGTAACTTTGTTTCTCTACGGCTTTCTGACTCAACCTGTATACTTATCTTTTTTTAATTCTAATACACCTTAAAAACCCTAAAACTTTTATCTAAAATATTTTTTGCGGACTCTTATACTTTAAGAAATAATCGACCGTTTCCATACATACCAACGACCCTGTATAACAAGGTTCTAGAGTCTTGCTGTAGGTTATACACAATTTTTATCAGAAATCCTTACGTCCCGAAAAGCTAAGTTTTTTTTATTGATTCTTAAACGTAAATAATATTACGTCAATCTTAAATTTGAATATTTTCAATTGATATTAAATTTCTTTAAATTCAGTTTACACAAAGTGACAACCTGTTGTCCGTGATAAAAGGCTGCTATAGTCACATTACCTCTAAAACTGCGCGGTATTGATGATCCCAGTATGGCATCCAGACTAACCTAAATTAACAGAGCTATTTCAAAAGGGCGATATTAGTCGGTTTTTATTGCATGCTCACCTTTGACCAAGATAGTTTCTGATATCTCATAAACAAGGTGTTTCTTAATAACATGCATACTTAAGGAGGTTATCCTTGGGTCTATTTTGAGAAAAAAACTTTATATGAACATATCGTCGTCCATATTACGAAGTGACGTAACTCACAAAAATCGAAAATTGAGATAAACCGATTTTGACATGTAAAAAGTGTTGCTCTACAATATCACAAAGTGTCGTAACTCAATTCCTATACCTTTCGACGTTATACCAAAAGTGAAAAAGCGCGTACCTCACTTTTGTAAAGTGGACAATTTCACGAATAGACGTAACTCGAGTTACGCCAGCTTGTGAAATCGTAAATATATTTATAGCAAGCAGTATTGTACGGCGTATCTACGGTACGCCGCTTCGTGAAATTACAATATTGTCCATATCAATGACCATCGAGTGACTTATCTCATTTTTTCACGTTTAAACTCGTTAATTTAGTCTGTTTGAAATTTTTGAAAATTGAGTTTGTATTATTAGTGTCGTTCGCTAACACGAAATCGTACAGAGCGGCGTTGCTTCTTATATTTAATCATATTTTCGAGAGAAAAAAAAGTAGTTTGAGGTAATAGTGCATAAGAAATAATGGATGTATTAGTGCTGTGGCAAGATGGGACAAAAAATGTGGTGTATTCTAATGAACTTAAGAATAACGAAAATAATAAGAAAATACGCGTGGGTAGTCAAGTTAAGATGTTGTATAGAAATCAGTAGTATAGAGGAACAGTTCTTGATATGGAATTAGAGAAAAGTGTACAGAGTGATAGCTCTGAAGATATTCCGCTGGCAAAGCAGGGGACCTCTTCATCCCTTCACAGTTGTACCCTGTCATACGCCTAGCCCGGCGTAAGCAGCCATACATTGTACACCCCTTACAACACAATGACTTTTTGAATTTTAAAAAGTTGGCCAAAGAATTAAGAATTTTAACCATTCGAACTTCTGAAACTGGGAAGCCTATCAAATGGCATGATTTTATGGAATTGAAGGTGAAGAAGAGTGAACCATTGACGCTCCTTTATAAAACGAGTCACCTCCAAGAAAATTATAAATCATTTAAATTAAAAAGGCAAATATTTAGTTTAACAGATATTCAGATTGAGGTTTTAAATAACGAACAACAAAAAATCAGCAAAGAAAAGTATGCAGATTTAAAGTCGTTATGTCAAGGAGAGACGCCTGTCATTCGATTAGCCGAATATAAAGACTTTTATTCAAATATTCCCCATGAGTAACTATTTTTTTTTCAGTGTTCTCTGTTTTCATTATTTGTATACGATGTTTATTTTTACCAGAAGTTTGAAGTTTTTGTTTAACCCCAAAACTAGAATAAACCCTTTTTTTCTATTAAATGCTTTTATTTATTCTAAAACTACTAAAATTAAATGAGGCGTAAGTCATTTCATATGGACCAAATCGTTTTATTTTCAATTTTACAAACTGGCGTATCTCACTTTTTTGCTCAAAATTGTGATTTATTTCAAATAAATCGAATCGCATTATACATGTTTCGATAGTCAATACAGAACTCTATATATACTCAAAAAACCAATACGCTAACTTAAATAGCTTATTATAATTCCGAGATCAAAAATCTAAAAAATCTTTAAAACACTCCCCTGAAAAATTACAAATACTGAGTTACGTCACTTCGTAATATGAACGACGATATGTCCTAAAAGTCTTAACTGTTGAACTACAGGGTGCTAAAGTTTTAAGAAAAAATCTTTTTCATATTATAGCTTTGGTATGACCCTATATATTTTTGTAAAACGTGATACGCATCTTCTATGCATCAAAAGGCATTTTCTGCTGTACAACATGATTTTCTATTCTTGCCAGTAGCGTTCGTGCGGGACTTGCACTGAATCATTTTACAGAGGAAAGTGATACGCCACAGCTTTTTCTTAAGGTAAAAATTATTTTTGAAATCCTCATTCCTTTCTGAGCAAATCTGGTCTCTTTATTTTGTTTTGTTTGACGTATGGTTTTCGCATAAAAAAATGAAATTCTTTCATTTGCATCGCGCTAGACCACTTACGACCAATGCTAAAACAAAATTACCCTGAACGCACAAAGAAATAAATTAAATCAGATGTTGAAAAGGTCTACCTCCTGCAAATATTCATGCCTCTCCTCTTTGCCTTATGGACTCACGTACTCTTTGGAAAATGCCAGGACTGTTCCTAATAGTTTCGCAAGAAACTATGATGCGATTTCTCAACTTCTATTCAGTATGAATTGGTGTGCTGTAAACCAATGTTTTAAGATATCCCCACAGGAAGTAATCTAAACTATTGAGGTCCGAGGACCTAGGTGGTCATGCGTGTGGTCTTCCGCGACCTATCCAGCGATTATTGTAATTTTGGTTTAAATATTCGCGCGCCACAGCACTGAAGTGCGCTGCAGTCCAAAAATAATAATTGTCAAAGCTTTGGGTGACGTTTCTAGAAAAATTGGCTTTATCGGTGAATAAAATTTCACTATCAAATAATGGTTTTTCAATTACTTTTTGAAGAAACAATCGGCAAAAGTTCATCCGTAATGGAAAGTCGCGTGGGAGTAGAGCCTAAACACGTTGGATATGGTAGAGATATAATAAAAAGTCATTGAGAATTTTCCAAACAAGAATATATGAGATATTCAAATTGTTTCCCATTTTCCATGTACTTAATTCGGGATCTTCCTCGACTGAATTCAAAACGGCTACCTCAATTTCTGGTGTTCTTACAGTACGTTGTACATCTTTTAGATGATTGTCTGGTTTAAAACTTCCCTTTTCGCACAACCTTCTATGAATGTTTGAAAATGTTCGTGCATCCGGAATATTTCTATTTAGAGAGCGGTTCTCGTACAACCGCCTGGCTTCCAGTGCGTTACCATCAGCAAGCCCATACATGTAATGCATATCTGCAAACTCAGAATTCGTTAAATGGACCATGTTCTTTTTAATAATATTATTAATTTTAATGACTTAAATACGTAACAACTAGACTAGGTAGACAACTGTCAAAACTGTTTATGTTTACGAAACAAAATCTGCTTCTTACCTACTGGATACAACGTGCAAATGAATAAATTTTATTTTTTTATGCGAAAAACATACGTCAACCGAAACAAAATGAAGAGACTAGATTTGCTCAGAAAGAAAAGAGGATTTCAAAAATAATTTTTACTTTAAGAAAAAGCACTGGCGTACTTTTTTCTTTAAAATGATGCGGTGCGAATCCCGCACGAACGCCACTGGCAAGAATAAAAAATCATGTTGTACGGCAGAAAATGCCTTTTGATGCATAGAAGATGCGTACCACGTTTCACAACAATATATACGGTCATATCAAAGTTATCATTAAAAAAAGTTTTTTTCTTAAAGCATTAGCACCCTGTAGTTTAACAGTTAAAACTTTTAGGGCATATGTTCATATAAAGTTTTTTTCTCAAAATGGAGCCAAGAATAACCTTCTTAAATATTCGCATGTTATTAAGAAACTTAAGAATTAAGACTTTTTCAATAGGTTTTAAGATAACACTCTAAAAGCTAATATTGTAATATAAATATTACAGTATTACCAACAGAAAAACTAAATATTTAAGAAAGTTCTCTTTTGCTTCCTTTTCGTTTTTTTAGCGTTTACATTTGCACATTAAATGGCTCTCAAGATATCAGAACACATCCAGAATGTAAAAGTCGTCTTAAAGAAGTCGAATATTAATTAAAATAGAAAATACTGTTTGAATGCCAGTTCAGGCACCGAAATTCTAAGTAAGGGATTTGATTAGGTTTTTTATCAGTCTGTCCCGATCTCCAATAAAGAAGTTACGTTACTTTCGAAGAAAACCGTTAAGTTTTAAAGGGCATTACAGAAAATTTATTTGAATTTAGATTGTAGCTCTGGGAATATGAAAAGCAAGCACATAAAGATACCAACTTAGACAATACGAGTTCTCAGATCTTAGGTATATATTACCAGGATGGATCAATTGAATTAAATTTATATTTGGTAATTATTTAGAGAAAATGAAGTTATTTGTTTGTCATAAACCAACTACTTTATTTCAGTTTTGTGCAGTCGATAAAATTACTCAAAGAGATTATACAAACTAACATTATTTATCACAGGTCTGCAAATTTTACCGTTTTTAAAATTGTCTGCATGAAAAACATACAATACAGAGTTATCCAATGGTAACTTTGTTATTATTAAAGATACAAAACTGTTTAAATTAGCAAACTAGTAGTATTTTTACAGCTCGTTAAGACACAAGAATGACAAAAACAATTGAGCATCGTGTTTCCGAGTTTTGAAGTAAGACGATATTTTTTTTTTAAATGAAAAGTCCTGTATATTGTATTTTCAGCTGTTAAAACTTTAAAGTCCAGAAGTGAAACAATAAAGATAGATTTACAAAGTTTATTTTACACATGAGCTTATAACAAAACAAAATAAAATAACGAATTTCTTCTTATAAGATGCTCAAAATTACCTCCCTATTGTTCAATACATTTCTGTGCCCGCTTTTGAACTGCTCGAACTGTCTTTAGTATGGTCCTACCATCTATCTCGTTTATCTGTGGTCTTTAAACCGTCAACGTTATTGTACCTTTGTTTGTCAATTTGGTTATCTAAATAACCCCACAAAAAAAATCAAGAGGAGTTAGGTCTGGTGATCGGAGGGGCCACTTGTTCCTATTCATTGAAGATGCAGATTCTGTTTACTTGTAAGATCCAGTTTATCTCAAGAAATTATTCAGAATTTCAGTCATAAATGCCACGTATATTTCACCAGTTTGGGCCTCATAAATAAACGGACCAACAATTTCTTGATCCAATTAAACCGCACCAAACGTTAAAATTAAAACTAGCCTTCTCTCTGGAGCCCCCTGCCAAAAGAGTTTGAATTGGTCGGTACTTGTAAGGAATATATTTGCACTTTTTTAAAATCCTATGAACAGTACCATAACTCAAATTAAGAGTTTTTGCCAACAGCTGCTATGGAATTCTCACGGTAGGCTTCTAATCATGCAATTTCCGTGGCCTCGCTTATTATAAAATTCTTGTTTGCCTATGTTTCATGTGAATTTTTAATATAATGCCTTAAATTATAAATTGTAATGGTGGATATTCTACAAAATAGCTAATTAGTCGAATTTACTGCTGACACTGCAACTTAGTAGGCGATGAGTTCTTTAAATAAACAAGGGCGTCCATCATAAGTTACGATTTGACAAGATTTGCTTTAATTTTATAAAATACTGCTGGATTTTTTATATTTATTTCTTTCCTTTTCTTTTCTTTTTTCTCCAGATGAAAGAATTTTTAAACATCGAGGGATACTAAGTCAAACCACGTACAGGTGGGCTACAGTGGGTCGTTGTCTATTATTACCCTACGCTCTGGGTGGAATCAAGCGGGCAACCTCAGTTGAGGATTTGCCATGAAAATATTTGTTAAAAGAGGCTCAAGTCGCCAACCTGCCTTCGATGCTTAAGGCTTTTTAGGTTGTTTGTCAGGTCATGATCGCCGATCAAGCGAATAACTCTTCTTTGAATGTAATCCAGCAATCTCAGCGTATGCTTAGGAGCAGTATTCCAGCGATGGTCGAATTTGGGCTTTATAGAGCATCAAAAGCTGTTGTGGTGTTTAAAGGTCCTTTGTTCGAAAAAGTATCCCAAGCTTCTGCGAGGCTGCCTTAGCAATGGCCGCAACGTGACTATGCCAAGACATATTATGACTATCCAAATTGACGCCAAATAAATGAATTGATGAAGCCAAGGGAATCGACTGCCCCGCCATGACTATATACGGTTCTCCCACATTCACCCTTTTAGAAAAAACTGCCGCCTGGGTTATTGCAGCGTTACATTCTACTTGGCTACTCTTACCCCAAAACAGAATTTGTTCCAGGTCTTTGTTGAGATGTGAGATCTCTTGCTGCCTATTAATTGCGGTATTTCAGTGAAGATATTAAAATGCGGTCATTGCCAGACTGTAGAAAATATTATGCTGTTCGAAACTATTATACAAGAAGTACACCTTACCAATTCGTTTTTTATAGACGATTGAAAAACCTGAAACTTTTATAAAAGCGCCCCTTTGGAAAAAAAAATAAATAGAGATCATTACTAAAAACAGTTTTTAAATTATCATAAAATTATTATCTTTCGAACGAACCAAAGTCCAATAAAATCTAACGAAAGGTGTGAAAGTTGCAGTACTTTTGGAGATAAATTTCCCCCAACCTTATTATCGACAATAAGAAAGAAAGATCAGAAACAAACTGCCGCAATAAGGGATAAACGTCTCATTCCCCTTATGGAAATAGTACCTTATTGAGGCAATTCTTTTATTAATTTGTTTCTTGACTTTGTTTCAGTAGTTACGCCCTCTAGACGCAATCGTACGACTTTAAACATTTTTCCAGCATTTTCTCTTTGCTGGTTTACCCATAAACATTTTTTTCGCAAAGTCTATGATCAATCAATCCAGCAATCCTTTTTGAGATAGGGCTGAGAGAGCCCCATTAATCTGAATAACTACTTTACAATTATAATATGACTTATAAATATGTATACATGTGAGAACTTTGTTCTCTATCCACTTGCTGAGACCTCATACAATAAGGATAGTTTTTCTTCTAATTGACTTTACAATTATATACAGAGTGGCAAAAAAGTCGCGCATAATGCCTCTAACTTTTGAATTACCTCGTATACGAAAAAGTGACCTGTATGAAAGTTGTTCAGTAAATTATTTCCCACATTTCTGCCTGCATAAAATCATGAAATTTTTCTGTCATTTCTGGTTTGGTTGCCATAGAGACTAACTTAATTTTTTTAAATGAAACACCCTGCATATGATTCCATATTTGGATTCTACTGGGCAAACTGTGTGAATGTGAATTTTTTGTATTTCAAATTTCCACCGTTTCTGAGATAATGAGAGCTCAAAAGTAAAAAAACTTCCCAATTATAATTATTCCTACCTAATACCTACTAGTTGAGTCAAGGTGTTTTTATGACAGCGACCCAAGGGGTGTCAATTTTGAGTTCTTGTTTAATTTTCTGTTGTCTGACTTCTAATTTGTTTACACTTTGGTTAATCTGAATGAGAAACAACGAGTTGAAATTTTAATAATGAGCGGTTACGGAAATATGAAGAGATCGCAAGATCAGGTTTGTCAACTTTTCAATGAACTATATCCAAATAGGCCTTCAATAAATCTGTCAACGGTGTATCGAGTGTTAAAGAAATTTCGAGAAACAGCAGTGTTAGGGAAGCCGCTAGATCAGGTCGACCTAAAACAGCAACCGGGGGAGACAAAGCTTTGGATATCGTGGGCTCAATACATGAAAATCCAACACAATCGTTCAGGCCAATGGCAATGCATCTTAATGTGTCTCATCAGTCAGTGAAAAATTTGTTTAAGCAAGAGAAGTTGCATCCCTACAAGATAAAGTTGGTGCACGAGTTAAACGAGGACTATTTTGATAGAAGAGCTGAATTTTGTGAGCTGATGATGGAAAGATGCAATAACGATAATAACTTCGCAACAAATATATTTTTCTCTGATGAAGCTGCTTTCCATTTAAATGGCATTATTAATAGACACAATTATCGTTATTGGTCTGCTGAGAATACTAACTGGTTCTAGGAAGGTCATGCTCAGAGGCCCGAAAAAGTTAATGTTTAGGCAGGCATAGTTGGTAGACATATTGTGGGACCTTCTTTTATAGATGATAATTTGAATGGCGAAAAATATCTGGACCTCCTCAGGAGTCACATAATTCCGTCTTGCAGAATGGTTTTACCGGGTGTAAATAATGGCATAAACGAACAGGTATGGTTCCAGCAAGATAGAGCACCTGCGCATAATGCGACAAATGTTAAACAATACATAAGCCAACAATTTCCAGGACGTTGGATAGGCAAAAGAGATGCTATTGACTGGCCAGCGCGATCCCCGGACTTAACCCCGCTTGATTTCTTTTTGTGGGGACACTAAAAGAACAAAGTCTACGTTAACCGCCCAAATGACTTAAAACCTTTAAAAGTAAGAATTAGTGCTGAAGTTTGGGCCACTCCAAGGAACTTCCTTTTAAACGTTGTAGACGGGTTCAGGAATCGACTGGCGCTCGCTTAGCAGAAAATGGTGGTCATTTTGAACACCTGATCAACTGAAAAGGTTTCCCTTGGTTATTATTCCGATGTTAAGTTGTTCAATTTTCTAGGCTATTTATTTTGGTATTATAAGGTTTGTTACAATTTTAAATAAATAAAAATGTGAAATACAAAAAATTCAGAGTTTTCCCAGTAGAATCCAAATATGCAATCATATGGAGGGTGGTCCATTTAAAAAAAGTAAGTTGGTCTCTATGGAAACCAAACCAGAGCTGACAGAAAAAATTCATGCAGGTAGAAATGTAGGGAATAATTTGCTGAACAACTTTCATAAAAGTCACTTTTTCGTATTCGAGGTAATTCAAAAGTTACCGGCATTATGCGTGACTTTTTTGCCACTCTGTATATATTCTCATATTATTATGTAGGGAACTGTTTGACCATTGATGCGGTTCTTCCACACATATGCACACCATACGGCTTCCCCTGATTGACTAAACAAGATCGATTTAGTTTTCTTTAGTTTTCGGACTTGATATTGATTATCCGGCAGCTGTAGAGCTTCTGCGTTGATATGTAGGTGAAAATCGAGCTTCATGCTTGCCGGCAAACCTTTTCCCTGTTGCAATTTCGAGGTCTCGATAAACATCAGAGTTGCAAACATACCAAGGAGCATTCACTATGCAACGCAGTACTTTGTTCTGGAACGTCTATATCGATTTGATATTGCTATCATAGGTACAGCCCTAAAGCTCAAAACCGTAAAGCCACACTCACTGGTTTAAAACCTAGATGTAAATAAGCATTTTATTATAGATTGATTTTTTTGAATTTCTTCCCAGAAGCCCCTTAGCATTTAAATTTATCTTATAGAGCACAAATCGTACCCTTAACATCTAGGAGAAGTGGCTGTGCTAGATTCTTGTTAGTAAAATTTACAGTTTAAGTTCTTTAAGCCTGACTTTCCATTATCTTGTCCAAGTCAGCTAACATGTTGCTTGCTATTTTGCAAGATAAATAAGAGATAGTTTTCTAGTAGAGCTCTCATGATCTAAATCAACTACTAGAATAGCAGTGTCATCTGCAAATGTGACTATAGTAGTTTCTTCCGATACTGAGAAATCACTGGTATCTATCAGATAAAGAATGGGACCTAGAACGCTTTCTTGGGGCACACTGTCTCTTATTTCTTTCAAGTCGGAATATTCATCGTTTTGGTTGATTCAGAAATATATGAAGATCTCTACATACTGGTTAGGAAGTATTTTATTTAATTTGTATATGAATCCTTCATGTCACGCTGCCACATTTCGTGCTTGAAAATTAGCGAATTTGAAAAATCTCTACCTCTCGACGTTGAAGAAGTGGAAAAGGCTGTAGTAGCAAATCTGTTTACACCAATTTCTAGAAGCGGTGCGAAGAAAAAAATATATGTTTATGAATGACTAAACTCATTTTAGCACTAAGTGTTAAAGTGGACCTATTTTGGCTATAAAAATTAATGCAAAAAAGATGACTCTAGCTAAATTACTAAAATAAATTTATGATTGATATTTATATGGCAATGTTTGACCAGTCAATAGATTTTAAATGATAAGTGAGAGCGAAAATGTATAGCTAATTAATAGATAACTTTCATCTTCTTCTTCAGGTGCCTTGTCCGTTCCGAATCTCTTCTATCATAATGACAATTTGTACTCTATTTGCTGTTCTTCAAATCAGATCAAAAGTTGTTGTTCCATTTGATGACAGGTCCATCACTTTTAAAAAAATTTAGCAGTGTCATGATAGAGCGGCGCGCTCTAGTCCATTTTCTATTAGTGTTCTCTGGTCCTGGGGGAGGGTTAAATTCCCTCATTCCCCTTCTCCCCATTAACGAGGATATCCTTAAATATAATTTTTGCTCATATCAAACTTTCTTGTTTAATCATCTTATTTATTTTTCTTTGGTTATCGAAGTATAAAAAACAATACGTACGTACGTTTTATAATCCAATAATTAAGACAATATTTAATGTGCTGATCTAAGTCACAAACTTTTCAAATCTCAATAAAACGTAACAATACATTTCTTTTTGAAATCGGCAACTAAGCAATTCATAAGAACATTTAATATTAATTTTGAGTACACTTTTTATAACTTTTTTGATGTAATAAAATATAAAAACGGCCCTAATGAGGCACGGTCTTATAGAATGCTGTGAGCAAAAAAACTGGGACACCCGAACATACGTACAAGCGTTAACACATGTATACATGGCTATTGGGGGTAGAATGTGGAGTCCTTTTGTTATATGTGGTCCCATCAATAATTAATTGAAATAGGAGGCTGTAATGCGACGCGCCATTTTGCTACATACCACCATCATCATATTCAGCGGTGATTAATTGATTCCGGTTAATGGTCAAGTGGCTGTCGAGTTGTCCCTAAAAACACCCTTGATACGAAAAATGTACACATAAACAATTTACAGCGAATAAAGTCAAGCGACCGTTTTATTTACCTCAAATTAAAAAAGTTTTAAATACATTTTCCAATCTAGAGTGTATAAAGTAGTTTGCTTTTAATATATTGCATATAATAACAGCAAACTACTGTAACTAACGAGGAGGAGTTTTAGCAATGCGTATATGGATTTCAATTTTTTGATTAATACAAGTTGTTTCATTGAAAAATGCAGCATGGGTCATATATCATTACATCAAAAGTGAAGCCTAAGTTACATAATAAGAATCAAACGGTCCTATTCGTTCTACTAGGCTAGATTTACCCTCAAAATATGTCTAGTAAAACAATCCATGATGTTGCTTCCCAAAGAAATTTTAGTAAAGTACAAACCTAACTTTGGCCTCAAAGAAATTCCTTAAGTTTATCCATGAATTAGCGCACTATATTCTTCCATGATCATGCTGAAATAGAAACCTTTCCCGTCTCTAAAAATTACCCTTCCAATAGCAGACCTTGGTTTAACAACAATGGCAAGCGAGCTATCAGGTCAAATAATTCCTTCTACCGATCGACAGTGGCGTTAAAACCCAATCGCCGAATATCGTAACATGTATATTATTAAAGCTCGAAAACCAAAGCACACAACCAGAGGATTAAAAACTGAACTTTTTATAAGTCCTAATGGATTAAGATGATTTTAATTAAAAGCCGTCAATCAGAACTTTATAATGTCGACCATTCCGCCGCAAATACGTTCTGGTTTAACAAAAGTGGCAAGCGAGCTGTCAGGTTAAATAATTATTTCTACCAATCGACAATGGCGTAAAAAACCCAACCGGCGAATATCGTAACATGTATATTATTAAAGCTCGAAAACCAACGCACACAATCGGAGGATGATTAAAACTAAACTTAATATAAGTCCTAATGGATTAAGATTATTTTAACCGAAGGCCATCAATCAAAACTTTCTCAAGTCAACCGTTCCACCTCTAACCCGTTCTGGTTTAACAAAAGTGGCAAGCAAGCTGTCAGGTCAAATAACACTGGCCGACACGATTTTTGTAACAAGTTCAGCCTATTTTTTTCACAATGCTAATTCCTTTCTTTTAATAGAAAAAATATTCATAAAGCCCTAATACGTACCATCTTTCAGTGAGTTCACTAGACCCTTTTATATTGGAGTTAGTAAATTTTATGAGGGATCATTTAAAAAGGGTGCCTTTTAATTTTAAAATAGAAAGATAACCCAAAATGGATTGTTTATAACATTAAACTTATTCTCTCATTAAATTTTCTTTTGAGGCTCAAATTTAGTGGTTTTGTGTAGTTAAGAAAGTTCCTTTAACGAAAATGTGAAAAAAGCCTATTTTATATATTTTGGTGTTTTAATCGGAGATCAAGACAAGCAGTGGGCTTCCCATATATGCTGTGTCAGCTGTAGCGTATCATTGGTGCAGTTGATGAAACGGAACAGACAGGTGTGTCTTTTGCAGTTCCAATGGTATAGCGAGAACCCACCAATCATTTTGGCGATTGGAATTTTTGCATGATAAAGACTAACGGTTATTCCAAAAAAGAAAAGCCCAAGATCGAATATCCGAATCCTTTACATTGGCAAGATATTGTTTTGGGAGATAATGGAGATAATGGAGATAATAACGCATTATCAGGCAGCTCCGAAAAATAGTGTACCGAACCCACTTTTACTGCAGGTCCCAGTTCCGGCGAGCCACATTTGATTATTCAAAATTATGTAGTACGTGATTTGGGGTTGTCAAGGCTACAGTCAGAACTTCTTGGTTCTCGTCTTAAGGAGTGGAACTTACTAGCCAAAGAAACAAAAATAAGGACTTTTTGGAAAAGAAATGTTATGTTTTCTGAATTTTACAATATGGAAAATTGGTTATGTGCGTAAACTAATTTCGATGGTTTATGCAGTAACTCAATATCGATCATTTTTCTTGTGAGTGGCGCTTGTTCATAGACTTTTCAAATTATAGTTTAAAATTTGTGTTATTACATAATGAAAATTCAAAACCATCCATAGCAGTAAAGTTGCCCACTTAGTGACAATGAAAGTATGCGCATCCTTTTAGATTAAATAAACAACGACCGGTACAAATGAGATTTAAAAGTTGTAGCAATTTTAGTGGGACAGTGAACTAACATTATCCAACGAAAATTTGGCCGGAAAGGAGTGATGTTCAATCAAATGTTAAATATGTGCCACGTCTTGTAGGCTCAAAAAAGGCAGTCAATCAGAACTTCATTACGTCAACCATTCCACCTCTAACACGTTCTGATAGCACTATTGCAACCACAGCCGAGGAAAAAGCAGAGTTACTGGCTGAGTTATTTTTTTCACATTCAACGGTTCCCTGCTCTATTTTCTATGAAGTCCTGCGTAAAGTTAATATTACTTATTAAGCCTAAAAGATGAGGTTATAATTTTTGGTGGTGGTTATTGCTTTGGGATTTTACTTTCTTTGATTATTTATATTATTTGACTTATTTTTCTGTCAATAAATATCATCAAAGTAAGAAAATATGTTGATAAAATTGTTTAATACAGTAACTTCATAAAGTCCATGGCCAGTATAAAGCCAATACAAATTCATGAGCTATTAATATCATATACCTAGTCGTGGTCCTACAGCTGGTGGACCAAATCAATAATTAATCCTTTGGAACATATCGGGACATATATCCTACGAAAGACATAACTAATAGATCAAATTTTTTATATTTTTATGCGGCAAATCATCATTCCCTCTTTATTATTCATCACTGTCGCTCAAAATTGGATCTTATCCGGCTATATCTGTCTGTTAGAAATATTAGGGAAAACTGTTTTTAAAAGATTGAGTTAGTAATTGCAGTAACGTAAAGCAGTATGTATGTATTAAATATTAATAGTAAAATATTAGTAAAATATTAGACCTAATTTTGTGCAACAAAAATTTAATCACTAATATTATGCGCTCGGATAATTATCTGGTTGATGAGGACCAGCATCATCCATCTTTGGAATTTTCAATTAAAATTTCTGTAACTCGGTCTCTCACCTACCAAAGCCGTACAATTTTTAATTTTAGGAAAGCAAATTACAATGTTATTAACACTAGCTTGGCCGCCATAAGATGGAAGGACATTTTGCTTAACAAACCTCTGAATACTATGGTTGAATTATTCCATGCTGAACTAAATAAACTTATTGAAAAACATATACTATCTTTCAGAGTTAGGGGCAGGTATCCGATATATTTTAAAACAGAAACTATTAAGACAATTTTAGAAAAAAATAAACATCATAAAAAATACCATACCAATTCATACCAAATGTTTTCCCGCTTAAGGCGAAGATCTAAACAATTAATAAATAGTGATTTTAACTTGTATGTTAAGAGCGTAGGTTAGAGATTTTAAATAATAGTAAAAAATTTTGGAACTATGTGTCCAATAAAAAAAGGTCAAGTGCTTCAATCCCTCGGGTTCTTCATTATGGCGACTGGGTTGCTGAGGACGGGAAGAGTGTCAGTAACCTGTTTGCTGCATTTTTTAAAAGTGTGTACTTGACAGCTAATACGGGACAAAAGCTATCTTATCCTATGAGTCAAGCTGCAAAGGATAATATTTTGGTTTCGGAAAATGAAATAAGTGAACTTATAGAAACATTGGACATAAAAAAAAGTGCTGGGTCCGATGGAGTGCCACCTTTATTTATAAAATATTGTGTACGCCATCTCACCAAGCCACTTCATCTTATTTATAATTTGTCTCTACGGGAAGGATGCTTTCCTCTAAAATGGAAGGCATCCTATGTAATACCTATATTTAAGAGTGGGGACAGAAATAGTGTGTCCAATTATCGTCCAATTAGTAAAATCAATATATTTGCAAAAATTCTTGAAAAAATTGTTTATATAAAAATCTTCTCTACTGTAAAGAATACTATTATTGAACGGCAACATGGATTCTTTCCCAAAAGATCCTTGGAGACAAATTTGTTGTGTATTTCTCAGAATGTTTGTTTGGCTATGGATAGTCAGAAACAGGTCGAAGCCGTGTACACCGATTTCAGCAAGGCTTTCGATAAAATCAGTCATGAGGTGCTGATGGAGCGACTTGTTGATGTCGGGGTGTACGGAGCGATGTTAAAATGGGTTTCGTCCTACATTTGTGACTGAAAACAGATTGTTGTGGTAAACGGATATCACTCGGAGCCATTTGGGGCGACGTCGGGGGTTCCCCAGGGAAGTCACTGAGGGCTTCTATTCTTTATAATTTATATCAACAACATAAGCCAGTGCTTTTTAAATAGTAATTTTATCATGTATGCAGAAGATCTTAAAATCTATCGTACGATGGAGGCCCCGGAGGACTGCCTTAAGTTACAGGGGGACCTCGATAGGTTGCTTCATTATTGCAATGCGAACAGCCTCTTTATGAATTTGGATAAGTGTATATCTATAACGTTTTCTAAAAATATTAACTTAATTAACTTTAACTACAATATAAATTTAAAAGTTTTAAAAAGAGTTGACTGAATTAGGGACCTTGGTGTTCTTTTGGACAGCAAATGGTCTTTTCGATTTCACTTTGATATGATTACGGCTCAAGCTAACAGATTGTTAGGATTCATTGTCAAAATCTGTCAGGTTTTTAGAGAACCAAAAACACTATTATCACTTTATTTCGCATTTGTTTACAGTAAACTCTCTTTCGCTTCAGTTATATGGAATCCTAATTATAAAATTTATATAAACAGAATCGAAGCAATTCAAAATAAATTTCTCAAAGTATTGGCATATAAAGCCGCTGGTACCCCGGAGAATGTAGCCAAAAAATTTGAGATTTTACCGCTTTCCGAGAAGCGTCGAATGTCGGATATATACACAATATTTAAACTTATAAACCATCAAATTGATTCACCACTTCTTTTATCATTTTTGAGTTTTAATGTTCCTGCAAGGGAACTAAGAAGTCATGAATTGTTTATTATATTATTGCTCAGAACAAATTTGGGACTTAATACCCCGTTGATTAGAATGCAAATAGTTTGTAATAAGTATTGTTATGACATTAAAGTTTTTTCTGCTTCAATTTTGAAATTTAAATCAAAACTAAAAGAACTTTTCCTTACGCATGTATTTGTTAATGTATGAAAAATATTCTATGTCTATTTTTTCTATTCATATTAATGTAGAAACCCAATATTAATATTAAATTGTATTTAACGGATGCTTTTTTGGAACTCAGTTCTGTTGTATCCTAAATTTTATAAATAAATAAATAAAATAAATAAACGTCCAGAACCTAATATACAAAAAAAGTTAAGGTGTGCGTATCAAATTATTCATTCATGCTTTTAATGTTATGCGGATATTTTACTTAAAATTATTATAAACTTTAAAAAATATTAACAATATTGTTATACAGGGTGACTCGGATCTAAATGTACATACATCACCAGGAGATAGTGGACATCTTGGGGGTTCTAAATAATCTATCTTTAGTGGGTCTATCTTTCCTCGTTACTTAGATACAGAGTGTTTTATAAGGTTTGGCTCATTTTTGTTTTTGCCATAATTCTTTTAGCACCCGGTATAAAATGTTCATATTCGGTGGAAATATTTTGAATAGCTATCGCTTCAAAATGCCGTATGAAAATTTTTTGAAATTTAGGTCCGGACTTTAAAAACAAGACTGATTTAATTTTTTTAAATTCAACACCCTGTATATTTGACTCCATGGCTCGGCACCTCAGAACAACGAAATATTGGGGGGCAACAAAACATAATAAGTCATTGTCAGTTGTAACCTGTCAGATTTTTGGGCATTACGAGGATATTTTTGTTAAACATTTACTTCTCGTTTAAAATGCCTCATCAATTTTCAAACCAAGAATACGCTGATATAATATTTGTATATGGATTTTGCGATGGTAACGGGCGAGCCGCTTCTCGAGAGTATGAATTAAGGTTTCCTGGAAGAAGATGTCCAAACCATCAAACATTTTCAAATGTATTTTCTTTTGTTCGTGAACAAGGACATTTTCCGACACAAAATAATATTGATCAGCCTGTAAGACAGGAAGAAGACATTTTAAATTTGATTGAAGAAAATCCAAAAACATCCACAAGGAAAATTGCTAGACGTCTGCATATAACGCAAAAATTAACCCATTCAACAATAAAAAATTAAGGCTTATATCCTTATCATATCCAAGAGGTACAAAGGTTGGAACCAGGCGATTATGCTAACCGTTTGGTTTTTTGTCAGTGGATTAGGAGGCACCAAAGAGATATTCACCGGATATTGTGGACCGATGAAGCTCATTTTACCAGAGATGGAGTCAACAATTCCAGAAATTTTCATCTATGGTCTCTAGAAAATCCAAATGCTATTAGGCAGTCGCACGCGCAACATAGATTTTCCATAAATGTTTGGGCAGGTATAATCAATGGTAAATTGATTGGCTCACACATCTTTGAAGAAAGATTAGATGGAAACCAATATTTACACTTTTTGGAAAACATTTTGCCAAATCTTCTCCAAAATGAGAATGTTAATTTAAGAGGAATGTATTTCCAACACGATGGAGCCCCTCCACATTATGCAAGAATTGTTTCCGAACTTTTAAACAATAGATATCCCATCAGATGGATAGGTCGTGGGGGCCCCCATTCTTGGCCAGCAAGATCTCCCGACTTTAACCCGCTGGACTTCTTTTTTTGGGGGTATATGAAAAATTTAGTTTACGAGGAAGAAATTAATACACAGGACCAGCGCTTGCAACGCATTATCACTTCATTTCAGGAAATAAAAAATAGACCAGGTGTAATCAGAAGTGCTGTTTCAAATTTAAATATCAGAGGAAGAAAATGTGAAGAAGTTAATGGTGGGCATTTTGAAAATATTCCCAAATAATTATGTTTTTGTTATTTTTGTTATTATTGGTATTATTGTCGTTATAAAAACAGTTATTATTTTGTATGTGTTTCAACATCTAAAGAAGAGCAATTTATTATGGCTGAGCGGCGAGTGCGGGGATTTTGATAAGTATGTCATTAGAATTAGTTTTTTTATGTGTTTTTCAAATAAAAAATAAAATTGGCAAAAATATGATATACAGGGTGTTGAATTTAAAAAAATGAAATCAGTCTTGTTTTTAAAGTCCAGACCTGAATTTCAAAAAATTTTCATACGGCATTTTGAAGCGATAGCTACTCAAATTATTTAAACCGATTATGAACATTTTATACCGGGTGCTAAAAGAATTATGGCAAAAACAAAAATGAGCCAAACCTTATAAAACACTCTGTATCTAAGTAACGAGGAAAGATGGACCCACTAAAGATAGATTATTTAGAACCTTCAAGATGTCCACTATCTCCTGGTGATGTATGTACATTTAGATCCGAGTCACCCTGTATATCTCAGGTACTACGGCAACATTGTAATATTTGTAATACTATTTTACAATCGGAGAGATATTAAGAACGACTATAGCGATTGCAACGTTGGCAGTCTGTCCTAACAGCTAGTTCGTGTTTTTGTGCCCTTTATGAAGTTTATTTTTGATTTCTTTGTGTATCTGTCTAAACATTGGTGTAGAAATAAACAATCATGGTTCATGCCTGTCTAGTGTGTAAAAAAGTGGATAATTTTAATCCAAATTTATCATTTCACCGGTAAGTATGGTTAGGTTATTGTTTTATAGAAAACATTGGTGTAGTGTATTGATTCATTTAGTAATGCTGTGGTAGCACCATTTTTATTAAAACTTTTATGCACAATGAAAAAAGTTTTGTTATACTCAGAAACAACTAAGAGTAGATATTGATAAATAACTGATGGTAGCTACTTAACGAGTAAAAATTATTGTATTAATTTCATACAATGTTGTTAGGTTTTAACCTCTACACCACTGGCGAGGAAAACCAAGAGACGGTTTACAATGTTGCCGATCGGGTCTAAGAGGTCTGCCTTTCTCTCTCGCACTCGCCAATTATTTTAAAACAATAATAGTCGATACTTTTATGGAAATTATGAATGAATCGTTTCGTCTATTAGTTCTAATGTCTTTGTATCCCACCAATAGTTAAGTATCTTCAACTGGTTTAAATAAGTCCCAATTTATGTTCAAGAATAAGATTTCAGTCCTACTAGGTCGGTCAGTATAAAAACTAAATTTGGCAACAACGAAAAATGCCATTCTTGTCTGGTTTACATATGGGAAACAGACATGATCTGAATTTTCCGCCGCGTTTTGTGTGATTTACGGATTATTTATAACTAATTTGGGTGTAAAACTAATCAAGAGGTATGAACATGTTAATTAGTAATATTTAATTTGGTAATACTAGGAAAATTCGATTGACCATTTCTTTTTGCAAAAGGTGCTTTACTCTTTATCATTTAAAATAATAACATTAAATAATAGAATGTAAGTTTTGACTCTTAAATATTTGAATAAAAGTTTATTTGTTACGTCTGACGGGTTTCTTCGGTCCCACTAAAAATTTTGGAATGCGATTAATATGTCACAGACAAAATGACGGACTGTCAAAAAAATTTTGGTGTCAATCTTATTTTTATCGCTTCCTATGTTCCTATACATAAAAAAAATTAAGTTAAGCACAACTCTAAAAATAGATCCGGCTCGAAGGGTTGAAGATTATATACAGGGCGCCCGGGAAAATGTGAGAAATGTCTCGGATTCAGATAGCGTATGAAATAATAAGATGACAAGTTTCTATGAAATTCTTTTTTACAAGGCCCTCCCTACGGAAGATATGTGCCCCGGAAGGACGCCGCTGGAAGTCGGTTTTTCTTGAATAACTTTTAAAGTACTTAATATATTTGAGTAAATATTTAATGTGATGGGCACTAGTATAGTTGGAGTCAAGCAAATATTTGACGCATGACACTTCCATCTTGTCATATTTGTCCAATACTAGGTTATTTCGATTTCACCAACTTTATAACAGCTGATACTTAGTCAGGGCCGGACTGACGAATATTGTTATTTATAAACCTTTGCAGAAAATGATTGCTGGGAAATTGGTCTAAGAATATGAATTATAATATAAATAAATTTGTTTTGATAAATTCTGTGCATTGTAATGGTGGGATTCAGGATTGACCATTAATATCACAGGTCTTAACAAAAGCAATCTTAGTAGTGTATGACGATTAAACTAATAAATAAAATGCGGATCTGCAGCCCATATGATTTGACCAAATCGACGAGAAGGTAACTCGGTTTATGTATATCTCTTTTTAGTCATATGAAAGAATAAAGATACAAATACTTCGAGTGGGTGGTAATTATTATAATATAAATTAGCCATTAGTAACTTTTATATTATGAGTGGCCTGCCGTATTTGACACCCATGACAATATGGAAGTGTCACGCGTCAAATATTTGCTTGACCCCAACTATAAGGACCTCGTAAAATGGTGTCCTTGAAACATATTTAGCTTTTTTTTTAGTTTACCAGGGGCGGACTAAGGTTTCGAACTTAATGCTTAAATTTTTAACACCCTGTATGATAAAGGCTTAAAAAGCATAGAACGGGGTAGCTTGCACCATAGACTAAAAAAAAAAGATTCTCTTGTTTACTGTCGATAAAATGAACCGTTTTCCTGAAAAAGATTAATAAACGAATATTTGTAGAATACCTATGTTCGCAAAAAATGTGGGTTTTATTTAGTTATTGGCACCAAAAAAACGTATTGTTGTTGCAAGCGTTACTATGGTACAAAATAATTAAAGTATCCTGCATTTTAGAACTTGTCATCTTCTGATCATTGATCCTTTACTTCGATATTAATTTACTGATTTTTGGATTTCGTGGCGAATTTAATTGTGAATTAATTCGAACTATGTATTACACGTTTATTGAGTGTGGAGATATGCAGATATATCACGAAAGATTTCCTAATCGTACTATGCCAAACCAGAAGACATTTCAACGAGATGATCAACGTCTAAGGGAGTATGGTGGGCGGGTTTGGAAAAAATAGTACTGATGGTAGTTTGACAAGAGCCGTACGTACGCCGCAATTAGAGGAAACTATTTTAAATGCTAGAGATGACACTCCAACAATGAGCACTCGAAAATTATCAGCACAGTTTAATACATCGAAAGCAATAGTACTTATAATAATACAATAAGTTCTTCAAGAACAGCTGTTATATCCATATCATTTGCAAAAAGTACATGAACTGATTCCTGAAGATTTTCCTCGTAGAATGCAGTTTGCAAACTCTCTATTGGATCAGCAACGAAATAATGTAAACTTCTTTAGCATTATTCTTTTCACAGATGAAGCAAAGCTTACCAAAAATGGTATCACCAATTCACACAACACACATATATGGGCTGATAAAAATACTCATGCCACTATTGTTTCGCATCATCAACATCAGTTCCAATCAATTAACATCTGGGCAGGAATTGTTGGTCATTTTTTAATTGGGCCATTCGTATTGCCGGAATGCTTCAATGAACAACTTTATTTGGAGTTCCTCCAGAACGCTTCTCAGAATTTAATAGAGCACTTACCACTTGAAACCCGCCAAACATTATGGACGATGGGGCACCACCTCATTTCAGCGTTGGTGTGCGGAAGCAGCTAAATAAAGTCTATCCAAACCGTTGGATAGGTAGAGGCGGACCTATAGCCTGGCCTACTCGATCTCCCGACCTTAGGTCATTGGATTCTTACCTGTGGAGACACCTAAGAAACCTGGTGTATATCACTCCGTTCGGCGCTAGGGAGGAACTTTTACGGTGAATCACGTTCCATTGTGATGTGATAAGGACCAAGACTGGGTTGTTGTGACGGGTACAGCAGTCCTCAATCCGTCGTGCCCGCAAATGTATTAGGATTCACGGAGCCCATGTTGAACCCTTTTATGAAGTTATGAAGGTGCCTCCTATTGCATCGCAACATTTTTTTTAATTTTCGTATTTTTTCGGATTAAACAACCTAAAATGCAACTTTGCTGTTGTTTGAATGACTTTCGTATCACACTTTGTTGTCGAGAATCAAAATAGAAATCATGGTCCTATTAATTAAAAATAAACCATGAATTTGTTTATTATTCTTTTTCTCGAAACGGTTCATTTGAAGAGGTCCTTACTAGTGTCCATCACATTAAATTTTTGTCAAAGGGGTACATAACTCCGTAGGGAGGCCCTGTAGGAAAAGTTTTATAGCAACTTGTCATCTTATTTTTTGTATAGAAGTTAGCTTAGGATCCATTAAGAGCTAAATAAAAGACTTGGCTCAATTTTTTTGCCGGCCACTGTATGATTCAAAAGAAATACCTGGATCGTGACAAAATCTAAACGAATCACAAAATCGCGGCAGGCTACAAGTAGTGCAGTAAAACGGGGAGGCCATAATCAGAGCTGTTTGCGTTGTATGACGGTCTGGCAAACCGGCTAAAATGTCTTTTCATTATAGCATGCAAAACAGCTGGTAGTTTGAACGAACGAAAAGTGGTAAAAGTCGAAAACGATATTTCGAACGGGGACGGAACAACAATACCGTAGCGTATGCCCTATAACTTCCCAAATTGTCGCGTTTTAAAACTTCGACTTGGGATATTTCACCTTACAAAGCACACACTTCTTTGGAAACTTTGATTGTTACCCTGCCGCGGTCGGTTAAAAGTCTGGATAAGTAAGTGCTTGGCTGTCTATATAAGTAAAAAATTTCCACTACAGAAATAGTATATTACGTTACAAGATCAGAAAGTACTATTTTACAGGTCGAAGCAGGCGAGTCCGGTTAACGTACTTTCCGGATATGTAACGCACAATATTTTTTTCAATCCACACATTATAGCCAGTGGCGTACTCTATATTTGTATAGTTTTAGATAGTTGGAAAACTCTATAGTCAGAAATATATTTAATAAACTAAGATATTTAAACCAAATAAAACAAAATTTAAATAGAAAGTTCAATGATAATGAAAAATAAACCGGCAAAGTACTTTACCGGACTCCCTTTATTGCTTTCCGTTTTAGGCCGGTAATTTAATAATTAATTAATATTTTTGAAATGGTCTTTCGGTAAAAAAAAATGCTCATTTTGCCGAAAATAATTTAAAAAAAATGTTTTTGTCCAGCCAGGACCGCCAGGAGGTATGAGTTATCCCTGCCAAGAAAGGAGAGGGCGGGATAGGCGTAGGCTCAGGTACTATGTTAGTTGGAATATACAGTTGATAGTTGAAATTTAATATATATATTTTAACAAATTGATCACATTAGCAGAATCTCAGTAAACGTTCTGTAATATAACAAGTTTTTAAGATATGTGTTGAACGAACATAATTAATTTAAAATGCATAAACAATTTAATGACTGGAATCGTCAGAACTTTCAGATGTAGAATCGTTTCCAGGTTGGATTACTACTGGCGCTATACGTGGTGAAAAAGAATATCCATTTACTGTTTTTATAACATGAGCTACGCAATTTTTCCATACATCGCTACTCATTTCGTTATAACCTGCCGAATATTATCAAGGACAACTGCGCTTAAAGTTGAAGATTAATTATTGAGTGATATTCTTTGCTGACAAGAGCAACACATTAGGTTCAAAGCTATCTTTACTTCCGGCATGATAATGAGTTTTCCTATCGAACACGATGTATCAAAAGAGTGCAATTTGTACTGTCTACTCAACCATACTTAACAACATAACATCATGAGTATCAAACCAAGTTTCGTCTAAATAAATTATACTTTTATCGGATTCATGGTACTCCTTTATTTTGCGCAAATAATCCTGTCGTAGGTCAATGATACGCGGGGATTTCATTATAACCATTAGATTATCTAATTTTTTATGTCTAAAGCCACATTTTAACAAAACACCAGGCAATGTTTCTCAAGATTGTTACTTATAATCAGGGTAACCTCTCAATTTACCACAAACCAGTTCTAAAGTTGGCACTATATTATCCTCGTAAAAGTTGTAAATAGTTCGCAGAATAAAATCCCTTGTAGTAATGTCAGTCGTTTTGAACTTTTAATTTATTGGTCTACGCTTTATGGAATGACCGGCTACAGTCCCCAAATTCTTATAAAACCCAAGTTGTGTTAATTCATTACAAGTACATTCTTGTAGAAAGTGCATTTTCAGTTTTTCCCGGATTTTCCTTTTTTAAACACGCGTACATATTTAAAATAATACTTTGACATTGAACAAGTTAATCTTTGTTTCTTAATTTCGGACTTATTTCGCTTTCGATGGCCGACTCTGGCACCGACCCTTTATATTTCTGCGATAATTCACCTTGACCTTCTGTTTCACATTGTCGCCAAAAAGGAATACTTATAATAAATATAGGTACCAAGTAAAAACTTACTTGTCTATAACCCCACAGTCATAGCAGAAAATGATATATGTAAATTAGAGTAAATTTTTTCAACCAGTCACGCCGCTGTCCGATTCCCAATATCGCATACCTCAAACACCAACTGATTTTAAAGCTGATAAGGGATCACTCAATTGGCAGAACCTCTAACTATTGGCTGTGCTATAAATTTGTATTTATACGCTGCTCTATGAACTTTCTCACTCGGAGAAAATAGTTCGCACTTTAAATTGCCAGTGGGCCTCGACGGTCTATCGCCAGGGTGTTGCCAGTTCTACAAAGTTTTCGTTAGTGTAGAAGGAACATAAAGGTTTGGTCATTATTAATTTTTTTTGTTTAACAACTGTGAAATTCCTTTTTGGTTTTATTTAAATTATTTTTGTGTATATTTCTGAAGTACAAAAAAAATTATTATAACATCCATGAATGGCTTGTTCCTCCTTTCTTTGACGTTGAAAATTTCTTGGTTTAAAGTACATTTTCAAACTAGCTTTCAAAGAGAGTTACTGACTATCAATTAAATACTGATATAAAACAACACTTTTAATAATAGAAACTTAAGGAATTTTTAAAAAAAGATCTGACAACCCCGATTATGATGCCGGTCGCTTTGAAGCCCGGTCAAAGCTTTTTTATGTCACCAAACTGACTTTGGAAAAAGTATACCTACACTATGACCTTGGGCAATCTTCTTGTTCATGTCGAGGACCAGTGTTGTCGACAGATACCAGCATGGGCACCTGGACACCAGAAGCTCTATAATTGACAGTCATTTTCCTGGAATTGACTGCTGATGTGTCACGGATTGGCTTTAATTGTTTTGAATTGACTTTTGTTGTATGTGCTGTCGATGTAGCTTTGCTTTGATCATTATACTGATGATTGGTGAATTCGCGGCTTGTGATGCATCAGAAGATGACAGGCCGTCCTTGGCGTAGAGGTCAGCTGCAGTGGTCATTAGGCGATTGGTTGATTACATGTAAAAAGAAAAACAAAATTTTTGGTTATGCCTGAATTAAACTGTTCATAGGTCAGATTTCTAATTCTTAAGGAAAAATTAATTAATAAATAAATAAGTAAACAAATAAATATTTTAGTAAATAAAGCACCAGTTCAACTTACAAACAAAAAAATTAAGTTCTGTTGCAATTGTGTATAATCGAGTATTTTCCATATAAGCTTTTTTTTTATGTATAACTCGTAATGCTTATTGAATATAAAATAATAAATAATAATAAAAACTCTCGTGACAATAGTTCAAATTAATTTAAAACGCTTGAAAAGGAGAAATATTTTCATTATTACTTGAAAATGGTTAGTCCTCCCAGAAAAACTCTAGAGAGATTTTCTTTTAAGAAATCACTGCCAATTAGGAAACAAATAAATATTTTTAAGAAAAATATTAGCATTCCAATTCTTTAATCAAGATAATTTAATTTAATTTTGTTAACGCTATATCTCGGAAAGACAACATTTTTATATGATATTTTTTGTCCTTTATGCTATTGCCCAACACCCTGTATACATATTTTTCTACCTGAAAATTCCGACGTTTAAACTTTGGATATTCCTGTACCGTTCTGATAAAATATTAAAATGAGAGTTAGCATAATTCGTAACATTATACTCCAGTTGCTTCTTTTGCATACCTTAATGAACATATTTCTTCTGCGAACAACCCAAAGCATAAATATTAAGCAAATAATTTAAAAATTTCACCCGGTGCTTCCTACAGTTTTGTATAACATTTGTTCGAAACTTTTCTAAAATATTCCTGTTTCTGTCGGCCGACTGTCTGTAATACTTAAGGCCAACTTCTAATGAATAGTAATAGCTCGAAAGTGGAAATTCATTTTTTCCCCTTAAATCAAATTTGAATTAATTACTTGGTAATAGAGCATATTTTAAAATATTTTTGAAATGTACAATACAATACAATGGGTTAGGGCGCTGAGTTATCTAGCTATGGATCAGATAGCCAGTCCTGTATGAATAATTGAAACACATCACACCTTCCTGTTTATTTTCATCCCTATATCAAACATGATATACCGTATGTGTCATCAATACAATGGGTTAGGGCGCTGAGTTATCTAGCTATGGATCAGATAGCCAGTCCTGTATGAATAATTGAAACACATCACACCTTCCTGTTTATTTTCATCCCTATATCAAACATGATATACCGTATGTGTCATCAATACAATGGGTTAGGGCGCTGAGTTATCTAGCTATGGATCAGATAGCCAGTCCTGTATGAATAATTGAAACACATCACACCTTCCTGTTTATTTTCATCCCTATATCAAACATGATATACCGTATGTGTCATAGGCCCCACTTGCCAATGCAAGAGATCATTACAGACGAAAATTATGATAGGATTTATTTTGCATATTCGGTTTTGGACCTGAATCAGTAACTCCTGATCCAGCTCAGTCAATTATCTACCTTGCCAGACGAAACTAAGTCTTAAGTTGATAAAGACATATTGCCCTTAGATGCACATGGTGTATCCAGACCAGCAGTGCCGCACATATATTTTTTTTGACAAATTTGGTATGACTTTTATTGAAATGATCAATTTGATTTGTTTTAAGGCTCTGCGCCTAACTAACCTAAACAAACACAGAATACCGAAGTGTGGAATACTTTTTGCCAATGCACATACAGAGTATTTTCTAAATAAAATTTAAGAGAATATTCCTGAGCCAATTTTATTGAAAGTGGGTGAAAGGTGATCCAACCTCAGCTACTCTAAATCAAAATAAATCACAAAAGGTTTACGAAATATACTTATTTTATTTTATTAAACACAAATTGTATGGATTTCATTAAGTATGAAAAATAATACCAATTAAATGGGCGCCTCTGGACCTTCTGCAGCAGTCGATCCTTTTGAGGTAATTTATAATTTCATTTTTGTACATTTCGAGCGGTATCTCGGCAATAACTTGGCGGATGTTGTTTTCTTAGGTGCTCCAACGGTTCGGACTTGTTGGCGTGTACATAACTTTTAACGTAAACCCACAAAAGAAGTCCAAGGGCGTTAAGTCGCAAGATCTTGGAGGCCAGTTGACGTCACCAAATCACGAAATAATGCGACCTGGGAACTTTTGACGTAAAACATCCAACGTTGCACCCGCTGTGTGGCAAGTTGCACCATCTTGTTGAAACCACATGTTTTTGACTGCAATATCTTCAAGTTGGTTCCAGAAATAATCGGTTATCATGAGCCTATATCGCTCACCATCGACTGTTACAGTCTCACCCTGATCGTTTTCGAAAAAGTAAGGCCCAATGACGCCGCCTGACCACAAAGCGCACCAAACAGTTACTTTTTCGGCATGTAAAGATGTCTCCCGAATGTTATGATGACTTTCATCTCCCCATACGCGGCTGTTTTGTTTGCTAACATAACCACATAGGTGGAAATGTGCCTCATCAGAGAATAGGACTTTCTTTGAAAAATCAGCATCAACTTCCTGCTGCTCTAGCACCCAATCTGAGTAAATTCTTCGCTGCCTATGGTCTGTGGGCTTCAGTTGTTGTATAAGCTGAATTTTATACGGTGTAGATGCAAGTTCTGGTGCCAAATGCGCGAAAGAGAGCCATAAGTAAAGGCCAAAACCTGGAAACGCCGACGAATCGACAATCTCGGGTCTTCCGCCACACTTTCACTTACGGCAGCAATATTTTCCGCTAAACGCACTCGACGACGATGCACAGGCCTTAAGCTATCTCCAATGCTTCCAGTTTCTTCAAATTTTCTCACGACGTTGCGAATAGTTCGCTCAGTAGGACGATTAAATGGACCATAATCTTCCCGTAAATTGCGATACACAGTTCGCGCAGAATTGTTATTTCTGTACCATAATTGAACAATTTTAACTCGTTATACGGTGGTTAAGCGATCCATTTCGTAAATGTGTTGTTGCAAACTAACATTTGACACTTTGAAAAGTAGTGGTTATTGACAACTGTCGGATTTACAGTGGTGCAAACATGGGAAACTCAAATCACCCTATAAACATGTGGTCTAAAATGGTTCGGTTACAATAAACAGCGTGTGAAAGTTTACTTTTTTTTTTGAAAATCCAGCAAACGCATAAACATAAATTATTTAAATTTAGAATGCGTATGTAGGACCTTACACGCAATCAATGACGCTGCACTAAGCATCTCTCGATTCTCTACTGGCGTGCGTGTGGTATATACCAGATATCTTGTTTATCTCAACAAAATGGCATGCTACTGCATTATTTCCAGAATTTATTTTTTTATCAAAACCTCATGTCTTTCTCTACGAAATCTATTTTTTTTTTCTGCACAAAACTGTATACGATTTTATTTGTTCAACATCTTAGATTCCTTGAACAAGTGCTTTTTACAGATGAGGCTAACTCCTCTACAAGCGAAATTATGAATCGTCATAGCAACTACATTTGGAATGTCGAAAATCTCCTTACGATGGTTGAAACTCATTTTCAACATCAATTTTCATTAAACGTGTTGGTGGGAATAATCTCCTTTTTTCCCAATAAGACTCGATGGTGCCATATATAGACGATTTCTTGAAGAATATTTACCCACTTTATTATTAGAAGACATTCCACTTAGGCTAAGAAACCGAATTGGGTTTATACACGATGGTGCTCCGGCACATTTTAGCTTAACTGTATAACCTTAAATGGTGGCAACAACATATTAACTGTTGGTATTTTTAATTGTAAATAAGGTTTAAGGTCACCACCTACCTCGGCTAGCTCAAGCTCGTGGCAATTGTAACCGGGATGGTTCTTTTGTGAAGCATCCTTGCCAGTAAAACAACAATGTATATGTGTGTGGTCCCCAAAGGATGCTGCTGTGCAAGTTAAGATACAAGATTGAGATCTAATCAGTGTCGACCGTCAGGGTAGGCAAGATAGGCGTCGCCTACCCTTAATTTTTCCCCAGGAATCCCACTTGAAGAGTACAGGGGAGAAAGGAGTAAGGTCTCTTGTTTTTGAGAAATTTCAATTTTAAAGTTTAAAACCGTATTTTGAAGAGGTTAATCACATATTTATTAAAGTAATACTTAAAATAGGTTATATAACAACCATTTTAGTAAAAAAAAATAAACGCGAAACTAAACAAGATACAGGATGTAAACAAGAAAATTAATTCCAATGACATACAATTATTATGCTATTTTTAATTTTATGTATTTTTGTGTTCTTGGCCAGAGCATTTTAATTTTCTTTGCGATAATCGTGTGTGGCAAGTTCTCCTAATAGGTCATCGCCTTCTGAGTGCTGCATAGTCTATTAAAATCCAAAAAATGAAAGCTTTACTTAATGGAAAAAATCAAATAGGACAGCTTACTAAAATAATTAAAATATAGTTAAAATACAGTATATTTAACACTAAAACCTGTCAAATTTACAGCTGTTATAAAAAGAGACGGCACTGCCGACTTTTAGAAATTTCATTAATCTCCTATCATTGCTTTTCGCTCTTCATGTTTTTATTTTCGCCTCAAACTAGATCGAATTCGTTAATTAATTACTTTTAATCCATTTGTAATTTACCACAAATTTCGGTAAATAGAGTAATTTGTTATTAGCTAGCAAGATAATGTAAGGTTAAGTAAAGTATCCGAAAATAAGTTTTTATTTGATGTTTAAGAAACAAGATACAATATTCGATTTAGACGGCATATACATCTTTTTGGATAGGTATCTTAGAGAAAATAGCATTTGCGCTAGATTATCTGAGTCCATTTGTATTAATGGTAAATTGACTAAAAATATAACCCTAAGGAAGAAAAATAAAAAGGTTTCTCGTTAAAAATGCTTGGTTTAAATCAGCTAAAGATTTCTGTTTATTCATTTTTATCTCTTCAGAGATCTGCCAGATTTAGAAATCCGTACTCAGTAAATTAATATATTTAATCAGAAATCAATACGATTTTCCTTTTAAAATGTAAAAGCAATTCGACAAAGTAAGGCAGTAAGCATTGAGATCCGGAATGTTATGCATTTAAAGAGCTTTCAAAGCTAAATGTGCTTGTAAACAGCCCTTGCTTTCGTTAATACAACGGGGGACGTGAAACACTTATTATAAAGAATAGAATAATTCATATTGGCATGAGGTTATATTATAGAACACTTTAAACTTTACTACTTATAACTATATACAATTGCGTCTTTTCCAGTAGGTATAACATTTTTTATGATACGCAAATCTAACAATCCAACCTGAACTGAACTTTAATATTATAATAAACAAGCAACTTAATTTATCCAAAATAAGCGAAAAACGAAAGTATAAAGGACATTGCCTCAAAAATATAGCTAACACACATTACACATGTAATGCAAGACGAAATATAGAGTGTCCACGGAAAAATGCTTTGGTTATGACAATGGCAATCTTTTGTCACGGATAACAGGTTGTCACTCTCTGCTGACGGTAGCTCTTAATGTGGAGGCACTAGATCATGGTCTGTTATACTTACACCTTCCCTTCGTCATTAGCTTGCCTTGGGCGCCCCCTGGTTTGACAGAAGTTCAAACCAGGAAAAATATACCGAATGTTAGTACTTATTGGAAAGCTATGCCATAAATAAAACTAGAATTTCACACACAAACAATAAAGTTTTTATTGAAAGGAAATACTTGAAAACAAAATTAGGGTTTATGATAATTTGTTATATTAAAAGAAAATTTAAATTTAGTATTGACTTATTAAAAAAAGGAATGAATGAAAGGACAGCCTTTTCGGACGCAAGGATTTAAAATAAAAATTGTGTATAATCTCGGGGAAGATTCTAGAACCTTCTAAATATTTTAATGATGTATGGTTATAAAAGTGTTGTTACGTTTTGTTAAGAAGGCCATACAATGTTGATTTACATGTTAATAAAAATAGTAAGATTGAAAAGGCTAACTGTGAGAACTATGGTGAAGGATTAGTTAAATTATAAAAAATATATCCAGATTACTTTATAGTACTTTATACCAGTTGTGCAGCTAGTTCAACTTCAATCCCTTAGGATGGCCCCATATCCATTTTTCCTAACTCCTCCTGTTAGATCAGGTGGAATTGAATATGGCCTTCTGGACCTCAGGCTGTTGGCCTATGACGTGGGCCTTAAAGTCCCATGTATTTTTTTTTCAACCTTGGTAAGTGCCGAACGGCAGGAAAACCGGAAAAATCGGCCGAAATCAACAATAACCCGAACGGCAAAATCAATCAAACAAAACTCCTAAAAATAATAAAAAAATTACCCACTGACCCCACAAAACAACAAACCAAAAACAAAAGGAAATAAAGGAGCTTACCTCTAAAAGGGGAGTGAAACCTCGTGGTCTTTTAGCAAGAAAATGGCCTAACAGCGAGGCACAACCTTCCTCTCTGAAGGTATTTTTCAAAAAGCGAGCTCAAAGGCCACGAGAACTCTAAAGAAACTCCCTTCTTTTCCAACAATCAGCTGACACAAAGTTTTGCCAACTTAACATAACCCCAACAAAAAAAGGAGAGAACAGAGACACACTACAAAAGATCAAAAGGATACGAGAGTCTGGGCTTTTACCAGAACCTAAATTAAATAATGTAACAAGGAAAATAATTCCAAACAACTTTGTTTATACATAAAATTGCCAATAGTGAAAATGTGCGTTCTGCGACTTGACGGGAAACAGAAACGGAAATACATGGCCAACCTATTTGCAACGCCTTGTGCAATTAACCAACAGAAAAGCGAACACACTACTTCTAACCCCACATATTTTGACTAATTTTCTGTAAACAAAGATGACACCATTTAATAAACAAGTTTTTGAACAAAACAACTATAACAGATGCACTTTGTGGAAATATGACTGTAAGAATTAAGATAAGTCTAACATTCCCTACAAAGTCGATTGTGGCAATTTTGAAAATTGCTACATGGTTAATGGCATTTAAATTATGGAAATACCCGATGATTCCTTAGTCTCTCTTTGGCTATAGTTTCTTTATAAATTATAGCAAAAAGGTTATGATTTAAACTTCGACGGAGCCCGTATGTTACTATTTTCACAAAAAAAAACAGAAAGACGTGTTCTGTTAGTTTAACTTCACATTCTTCTTAAAATTTGCTTCTATTTATGTTGCTTTTAAGTTCTTTAATTTAATGTAACCCCTTGTAAACCCAAAGTTTAAAAATGTCAAAAGTCATACCCCAGCGTATTGTTTCGTAGTGCGCCAATGAATCTTTGTGCGCTAGTTGTTTAATTATAGTTTCTACAATAATATAGTTATGACTTTAAACTGATGTTATCGGTACTTGCGCCATACGTTGGCGAACGTTATTAACAACTTCTTCTGTGCGGACGGTTGGCCTACCACCTTTTTTAAGAGTCACAGAGCTAGTTTCGCGAAACACACTTGTGGGCTACACATACAAATTATCGGAAAAGTGCTATTAAAAATTGTTCAAACATGCTGATCTGTATTACCAAATTCCATTATCTAGCATACTAGTTCGAAAACAGCCTTTAATCAGGTTAATATTGTGCTCAGTTGTAAAACTCATAATTAAAAACCAGTCTAAGATCACAATAGCCAGAAAACTGCACCAGAACTGCTCGTTAAAGCTAACCTAAGCCTAAACATAAGAATTATTTCAAAAGGCTAAGAGTTCCGTTTTTTATTTGACGACCAACTCTGATCAAGATAATTAATGGGGCGAGGTGTTCTGACCTGCCTTCTCATATTCCTGTAACTTCGACAATAGCGGATGGTTCATGAAATATTGCCTAATTTAATGAAACACGTTATTACTTTAACGTGTTTCGTTTATTCAACGATTTAGTAACTTTTTAATGTTTACATCAATTTAACCTTGTATTATTTTCACAGTAACAACTTATGTTCATGTGCTAGTTGACACGTAAGACACCTTGCAACTCAGGTCAATTTAACCACCTTGAGATTTAGTTCCATTTAGCTTAGACAATCGAATCAACACGTCTTTGTTTTATTTATACTTTAGAACTGAACAAAAACGTCTATTTTATGGAAGTAGTTCATCTCACAGTGGAGTAATATTTTATTTATGGAATAAAACTCAAAGTCTGCTCCACTAATTTAATAAAATAAATTCATATCATATGCCCATACATGTTTCGAAGGCATAAACCTTCATCCTCAGTGGGTCATTATTAAGATGTAATAAAATATGAAGAGACCAATGACATTGTTACATTGTAAACTGAAAGGGGAAGGAAAAAAATACAATTAGATAATGTGAAAGCAACACAGGTATCATCAGTAAAAGTTTAATATATGGAAAAAGATATTTTGTAAATATTAATCTCGAAATTTTACAAAATATCTTTTTCCATATATTAAACTTTTACTGATGATACCTGTGTTGCTTTCACATTATCTAATTGTATTTTTTTCCTTCCCCTTTCAGTTTACAATGTAACAATGTCATTGGTCTCTTCATATTTTATTACATCTTAATAATGACCCACTGAGGATGAAGGTTTATGCCTTCGAAACATGTATGGGCATATGATATGAATTTATTTTATTAAATTAGTGGAGCAGACTTTCAGTTTTATTCCATAAATAAAAACGTCTATCTTACTTTGATGCTGGAGTAAAAGATCACTTGTTTACATTGGAATATAGAATCAACACACTTTTGTATTATTATTTAACCCCTTAATCAGAAGATCCATGTCGTCGGCAAGTCAAATAGTTCTAACATTAGGTATTGCATTCGCCAGACTGTTAATATAAATAGAGAATCGAATCGGGCCAAGCACTGTACCCTGAGGAACACCAAACTGGACCACTTTAGAAGAGCTACAAACTGT
The DNA here is from genome assembly GCA_963920685.1 of Polydrusus tereticollis. Classification (NCBI taxonomy): domain Eukaryota; kingdom Metazoa; phylum Arthropoda; class Insecta; order Coleoptera; family Curculionidae; genus Polydrusus; species Polydrusus tereticollis. The sequence continues at coordinate 34,995,938 of OY987335.1, forward strand.
ATTTAGTTTAACTATTTGTGTTCTATTACTTAAATATGACTTAAACAATTGAAGAACTTTACCCCTTATTCCTATTAATTCCAATTTGTTTAGTAATATGTGATGATCAATCGTATCAAAGTCTTTAGATAAGACTAGGAAAATGGCCAGAGGTTTATAGTTATTATTTAAACAATTTACAATATAATTAATGACTTTATATAGGGAAGTATCGGTACCCATTCCCTCCCTAAATCTATATTGCCAAAAGACATTAGCCAATTTATATTCAGATAGCTGCACAGTCTCCTTTTTATACATTTTTCTATGATTTTACAAACGGGACTAGTAAGGGCAATAGGTCTATAGTTATAAATATCAATTTCTTCTCCTCCCTTATCCAATGGTTGGAATACAGTTTTTTTTTAAGATATCAGGAAAAACTCTCGTTTCAAAAATCCGATTAACAACATAAACCAAGGGTGTTAGTAAATATTTATAGATATTAGATTTATGATAGAGTTTAACATGCCAAAATCATCAAATGAAGAAGAAATCGATGAAACAATTTCTTCCTCAATAATAGGATGCAAAAACATTGAGACTGGAAACTGTGTTTCATTTAACAAGAAATCTGGCATATTAGTTGGCCTACTTATTTTATTGCTCTTACGCTGCTTTCACACTATCAGGTTTGCCGGTCAGGTTTTAAACCCGAAGAAAACCGGAGAAGTAATAGTACATTAGTTTAAATGTGGTGTTTCACATTATCAGGTTCAGGCTAGGCGACCGGATGCAGCCGGATGGATCGACTGAAGCATCCGGCTGCCTGACGCCGGAAAAGTGGTAGTAGGGTATGCACAGCAACGTGCGCTTTCACACTTGTCCGGTTCTTGCCGTCCGGTTTAGTAAAGGGTCTTGGTTTAGTATTTGCTACAACGTTATTGTGGAAGGTGCGACAGTAAATTTATAAAGAATGACCAGCGATATAGACATCCTTTTACGATTACATCGCTTTTTACGCTTTCTGTAAAATAACCACAAAGTTATAATATCATTACGATCCATCACTGATGACATCGACGAGTAGACTAAATTTATAAAACCGGACCGTCTGAAAACCTGATTGCGCTCGGATAATAATTTTTTACTTCAGGTCTCTGTCAGGTTTAAAACCTGACAGACAAACCTGATAGTGTGAAAGCAGCATTATAGTACTAAAGAAATCACAAAGATCATTGGCAATAGGTTAATAGATAGAATAGATAATTCCGTAACCAGGGACGCAAGTCAAAAAGTTTATTGATAACATACATTGTTTTTCACGTAGATTCGAATTTTAGCAACAAAAATACATCTCATATAAAATTTCAAAATTGCCCCCCACCCCTCAAAATTGAGGATGGGGTAAGATGTCAAAAATATGGTTAAATATGTCGCCCCCCCCCCATATCCGTATTACCTTACCAAAAGTTGATGAAAATATTTAAAATCGTTATTTTGTCGAAAACCTAAACTTTTTACACGTATAGTTACGTCTATCCGTGAACGTGGTCACGCCCTGTATATTATGCCAAAGGTCTCGAAGAATTTAAAAATTTTTTTCTTTCTTCCGAAATCACTTGCATTCCTTATTTATGTGTTTAAATTTCGTAGCCCATCACAAATACAACAATTTATAGCAATAACATGGGGAAAAAAATTAAAAATTTACGGTATAAGATACTAAATAAAAATCTGTTATTAGCTTTGTTTTAATTGATGTCATATATCTCCAGAATTTCCAAAAAATCGAATTAATCGTCATTATTACAACAATTCGTTTGAATTTTTCGAAGCGCCGATTTAAGATGCAGACCGTGAAGCAGTATTTTTCTATATAAATATCACGGGACATTCAAAAACATGCTTACAATACGTAGGTATAATTCGTACGCTACGTCTTGAACTAATACTGTCAAACATAAAATGTTTGATAATATTCTACCTACTACTTTTAACTGACTTCATGTAATAAGATGCTTAAGTTGTTATGTGTAAATTGCCAACACAAGTATAGTATTCTTCACGTATAAATTTCTGGAAAAACAGAATTATGTTTGATACTAAGAATTGGCGGAACTTAAAAATATTTAAGCTTCTAGGATAAATTAAAATGGAGTTATACCTAAAAGTTCGTATCCAAAACCGATCCTCTAATGTTTGCATTATATCACCTTTCTTAATCATTTTAAATTCAGAGCTAAAATGTCACGAAAGAAACTTTTTTAAATGAAAGAAATTTCTGCGACCCTGAGCAAGAGTAAATTGGGCAAACAATTAACTAATTCGCAGTTATAATTCGAGCGGCGATTCAAACTCGGTTTAGCTTGGGTCAGAAACTAAACGATGCAAATAATTAAGTATTCTGGAAGTCCTTCTGGATGCTAAATAAGGCCGCCGGCTTGTAAAAGCAGTCAGAAGAGGAGGGACCCTTAAAAGGGGAATGTTGTTGATCCCTAAACTATATGTTTTTCATAACCGTCATGAATTAAAAAACACGAAACGAGAAAAGCCTAAACTAACCTTAATACCTACATTATAGTACACTAAATATCCGGGTTATACAGAGTGGCAAAAAAGTCGCGCATAATGCCTGTAACTTTTGAATTATCTCGTATACGAAAAAGTGACCTTTATGAAAGTTGTTCAGTAAATTATTCCCCACATTTCTACCTGCATGAATTTTTTCTGGTATTTCTGCTTTGGTTGCCATAGAGACCAACTTACGTTTTTTAAATGGAACATCCTGCAATAATTGCATATTTAGATTCTATTGGGAAATCTCTGAATTTTTTGTATTTCAAATTTTTATTTATTTAAAATTGTAACAAACTTTATTATAGTAACAACATAAATAGCCTAGAAAATTAAACAACTTGACATCGGAATAATAAAGAAGTGAAACCTTTTCAGTGGATCAAGTGTGCAAAATGACCACCATTTTTTGCTTAGCAGAGCGCCAGTCGGTCCCTGAACCCGTTTACAACGTTTAAAAGAAGTCCTCTGGAATGGACCGAATTTCAGCACTTATTCTGACTTTTAAAGATTCTAAGTCATTTGGACGGTTAACGTAGACTTTGTTCTTAAAGTGACCCCACAAAAAGAAGTCGAGCGGGGTTAAGTCCGGGGATCGCGCTGGCCAGTCAATAGCACCTCTTCTGGCTATCCAGCGTCCTGGAAATTGTTCGCTTATGTATTGTCTAAAATTTGCCGCATAATGCGCAGGTGCTCCATCTTGCTGGAACCATACCTTTTTGTTTATGCCATTATTTACACCCGGTAGAACCATTCTGCAAGAAGGAATTATGTGATTCCTGAGAAGGTCCAGATATTTTTCGCCATTCAAATTACCATCTATGAAAAGAGATCCCACAATATGTCTATCAACTATGCCCGCCCAAACATTAACTTTTTCGGGCCTCTGAGTATGACCTTCCTGGCACCAGTGAGTATTCTCAGCAGACCAATAACGATAATTGTGTCTATTAACAATGCCATTTAAATGGAAAGTGGCTTCATCCGAGAAAATTATATTTGTTGCGAAGTTATTATCGTTATTGCATCTTTCCATCATCAGCTCACAAAATTCAGCTCTTCTATCAAAATCGTCGTCGTTTCACTCGTGCATCAACTTTATCTTGTAGGGATGCTACTTCTCCTGCTTAAACAAATTTTTCACTGACTGATGAGACACATTAAAATCCATTGCCATTAGCCTGGATGATTGTGTTGAATTTTCATGTATTAAGAGCATGATATCTAAAGCTTTGTCTCCCCCGGTTGCTGTTTTAGGTCGACCTGATCTAGCGGCTTCCCTAACACTGCCTGTTTTTCGAAATTTCTTTACCACTCGACAAACTGTTTACTGATTTATTAGAGGCCTATTTGGATATAATTCATTGAAAAGTTGACGAACCTGATCTTGCGATCTCTTCATATTTCCGTAACTGCTCATTATTAAAATTTCAATTCATTGTTTCCCATTTAGATGAACCATAGTGTAAACAAATTAAAAATCAGACAACAGAAAATTAAACAGGAACTCAAAATTGACATATCTTAGGTTGCTGTCATGAAAATACCTTGACTCAAGTGGTGGGTATAAGGTAGGAATAATTATAATTAGGAAGTTTTTCATTTTTGAGCTGTCATTATCTCGAAAACGCTTACAGATAGGTGAAAATTTGAAATACAAAAAATTCAGAGTTTTCCCAGTAGAATCCAAATATGCAATCATATGCAAGGGTGTTCCATTTAAAAAAAGTAAGTTAGTCTATGGCAACCAAACCAGAAATGGCAAAAAAAAATCATGCAGGTAGAAATGTGGGGAATAATTTACTGAACAACTTTCAAAAACGTCACTTTTTCGTATACGATGTAATTCAAAAGTTACAGGCATTATGCGCGACTTTTTTGCCACTCTGTATTTTAGAGTTTGGTATTAATACTGAAATTAAATCGGAAACTTCGCTCCATATTGTTTTCAAAAAATTTTGGAAACAAGATTAAAAATACTCACTTTCAAATACAAATGTAGCGAAAAACACTGAAAATGCGCCAAATATTCAAAATCGCCATATTAAATCTAGCAACTTAGGTCGCAGGTGGACGATCAATATTGTCAGGTTTAACAGAGTGTTTACCAGAAATATTACAGCCATAATTGTAGACAACCATTCTAAAACGTCCCAAGCGAAGAAAATCCAACTCTTTAGATCCGATGACCTTGGCGGCCAATCCAAGGGCTCGGAAATACACGATTCAAATATTTCAGAACAGTTACAGCATAATGCGGAGGAGCACCATAGTACTGAACATGAATTTTGTTAAAATGTTGATTTTGATACAAGTTTTGAAGTGGTGGAACGATGTGATGCTAATGAAGATAATATTTTGGTTACCAATTCCCAACGAAATGTTTAACTTTTCTTGATGCTGAGTATGATGTTCTAACATTCAATGGGGATTTTGTGTAGACCAGTATCTATGGTTTTGCCTTTTTACAGGCCCATTTAGGCAGAACGTCTCCTCATCAAGACACATAATGTTATTAGAAAAAAAAATGATTTTGGTTTATCATGTTTATGGCGCAATACTGCATTTGGCGATCTGGACTGTCCTAAGAAAGTTCTTGCACAAGCTGTACTTTAAATGAGTAGAACGAAGCAAAAGGACGTTAATAACGATATAAAACACATGCCTATACAAGCAATAAATATTTACAAAACCAACGTTTTATTTTTTAATCCAATACGACAGAATGGATTTCTAAAAAAAATAAAAACAAACAGAACCACTATTTCTAAAAATATACCTAACTTATTACAAATTGGCATGTTTGCACTACTAAATTATTTTTAAAACATATTAGCAAATAAATCTATAAATAACTTAAACCTATTAAATTTTAGTAAAATAGTATGCGATAAGTGATTATTAATTATTTTGCTCAAGGGCGGCTGTGACCCAGTATACATAGTGTAGCAGTAGCGCGTAGATTAAATCATAGGGCGAATTGGCAAGAAAGCAGCGTTGTCACGTTGAAAACCTAAAATAATGTTTTTTGACGATATGTAATATAAAATCCTGAGCTATCTTACTTTGAAAGCCTACTTTATATGGCCGCCTCCTACTTCTAGACACCTTATGATGTTTCTTCTTACCCTCAGAGACACATTAACCAATACGTTTGGAGAATTATTAATTTCGGCAATTTTTTCTGAAATCCTTCGTTTAAGATCATTTATATCCTCAATTGGTGTTCGATAAATAGAGTTTTTTATAAAAGGCCACAAGAAGAAATCGCAGGGTGTTAAATCGCAGGAACGAGGTGGCCATATTTGTTGCGTATTTCGGCTTATAACTCTGTTTTCAAAAAATTCACTTAAAAAATTTAAATTTCCTCTGGTTACATGAGGTGTAGCGCCATCTTGTTGGAAGTAACCTTCCCCCAATTCATCATCGTGAAGCTCATTAATAAATGTTGTCAGAATTTCGATCCGATATCTCTCAGCTGTAATTGTGCCATCAAAGTAAATTGGGCCTACTATTCTTCTAGAACTAATTGCTGCCCACACACCAACTTTTTGAGGATGAAGAGGTCTTTCTACAAAAACATGCGGATTTTGCGTATTCCACATTCGCATATTTTGTGAATTAACATAGCCTGATAAATAAAAATAAGCCTCATCGGTAAAAAATGTTTTTTCAAAAGCACCACTATTTTCTTCTTGAAAATTGTTTAAAAACCATTCACAAAAATTAAGTCTTTGGGGAACGACATTGGGAAGGAGTTCATGAATAGCCGTAACACGATAAGGGTATAGATGCGATCCTTTTTCAAAAGTGTTTGACATGTACGGTAGCATAAATCCGTTTGCTGAATTTGTTGAGATAAATGCCTAATAGAAGTTGAAGGATTATTTTCCATAATTTGTCGCGCTTCTTCAATAACCTCATTCGATCGTTTGGTTGGTCTTCCAGCCCCTTTTTTATGTTGAACAGAACCAGTCCGACGAAATTTATCAATTAGGTATTGTAACCCAGTACGAAAATTATGAAAGGTCACCGCAACATCAGGAAACTCGGTTCGAAATTCATCAAAGCAATCATGCATAGAGTAATTCCACACACCGCCTATTTTGTTTCTATTTCTAAAAAAACTTTCAACAATAAAAATTGTTTGTGCTTCACTAAACATTTTTACTGTAGAACTTTCAATCCGGCAACAAAGCTTCACCAAAACTTGATACGCTGAAAAATAAAAAAAAAATAAAAAATAAAATCATATCCTGCAAATAGCACTTTATAATAGTCAAAAGACGACTCCCCGGAGAAATATTAGTTAAAGCAATAGTAACCTACCTTCAAATAACTGCAAAAATTACAAAATTTCTCCAATTTTTAAACTTTACAAATACACAAATTCAAATAAGACGTAAATGTCATAAAACAATCATGTCATCTTATCTACGCAGTACGGCCATGATGCTTTTAAAATGCATGGCCTCCCTTGAGCAAAATAATTAAAAATCACTCGTTATATTAACTCATAGCGACAGGAGCACAACAGAAAAAGACTGGCGTCTTCGGTTTGTTGTTCTGTAATACTCATGTTTAGGCATATTGGGTTAATTCCAATAATACAATAACTATAGATAGCGCAAGCCATTCATAAATGCTATAAAGCTGTACTAACAAAATCGCTTGTAGGCGAGACGATGTAAGGAGTTAGATAGGGCCTGGAGTGGGGATTATACTGCATTTACCTTAGAATGTAACAACGCTAAACCCAAAGTACCTAACTGTAGAATTATTATACTCTGATTTGTCGCATACCTGACACTTGCGACTCATTTTAATTAGTCTCCAAATAAAAATATCACAAAACACTAAAAACACTGCAATAATTTCACAAAGCCGGTAAACACTCGAGATTCTAGAAAAACCAACAGAAAAACGCTGTCAAGAATGCATAAAACATTATCATGCCGAGTATTGCCGAGTTGATGCGGACGGCCACGAAAATGATGGATCTGTGCGGATCCATTATTGCTGCGATGCCATACTTCAAATCTTTAGGATTTAGACAATGTTATAAATTTCACATGCGGATTTAGGAAATAACCCACATCAAGTTATCAATGTTAATACTTCTAACAGCGTAAGTTTGGCAAACCAAGTGGAGGGGTTCAACTTGTATGTTGATTTACTTTAGACTAGAATACGTTGATGTCAATTAGTTGTTTTTGTAACTATAGTTATCAGATCATCGGCATAGCTAAACTTTCTAGTTATTAAAATGTTGTTTAACAATTAGTGGTAAATTATCTTAATTCCACTAAGATCGCGTATTTTTGGTACTCCTGGCATATTATTTTTAAAATATAACACATATCTCTAACTGGCTCTGTTGATGCAGTTACAACTTTTTTTGCAACTGAATTTCCACAGACTCTTAGGAAGAAGTAAATTCATGCAAATGATATTTAAAATCACGTAATTCATGTAAGACTTTTTCTAATTTTCTCACAAATTTAAACCAAGAGTTATCCTTTACGAATTTTTTGTGTTGGATATTTTAGTATTTTAGCCAGCCCAATATATTTTTTTTTAAAGTAAGCAGAACTTTTTAGAAAGAGTATCTTTTAAATCAATTGTAAAGAAAGTTTTCATATATAAGTATCGTTTCTGAATACACTGTGTGTTAAGGAACTATTGGAGAGACGTAATAGAAAGCTTATCCTGTGTTAGCTTTTCAAACCCTCGATGGATGCCAACTTTCCAGATAATAATTGTTAAACTATAAATTTGGCACCCATCAGGTGATTTAACATTTTCTATTCCAAAATAGATACTTAGGCAAGAATCACAAATAGTTTGGTCCTGTTAGGCTCTGTTTGTGAAGAAGAAAAAATTGATATGAGATGTAGTGCTCCAGCATAACGTCTAATGACGTCATATTCATTTACATTTGGTTCCACAACACTTAATTAACGTTAAATTATAGGGCGGAATATATGCACTTACATTCAGCCAAAATATGCGCATATACAGGGTCGTTGGTATGTATGGAAACGGTCGATTAATTCTTAAAGTACAACAACTAGCAAAAAATTTTCAAGACAAAAGTTTTAGGGTTTTTTTATAGTCTATTAGAATTTAAAAAAATTAAGTATAGAAATAAAGTTATTTTGTTTTTAATGGAATACCCTATATCTTAGAATATTTTTGGATCTTCCATAAAATTACAATTATTTTTTAATAAGTGCATTATAGGTCCAAACATAATAGTTTCCGAGATATCGACCTTCGAAAAATTACATTTTTGAATTTTGACACCTTGTAGCTTTCTAACGGTACTTCTTAGAGTAAAACGGCTTACATGTCCCTATCTTAGTATTTAATTATCTTTCTAATTGTGTAAACTTTCGGTTAAACCTGATGTAACTCAAAAGTTGGAGAAGTTGGTATTCTTGGGAAGATAATAAAAAAGTAAGATAGGGACATGTAGGCCGTTTTGCTCTATGGCGTACCGTAAGAAAGCTAGAAACTGTCAAAGTTCAAAAATGTAATTTTTCTTAAGTCGATATTTCAGAAAGTATTAAGTTTATACTTATAAAGCACTTATTAACAAATAATTATAATTTTATGTAGAATCCAAGAATGTTGTAAGATATAGGGTGTTCCATTAAAAAAAATGTAGGTTTGTTTTTGTACAGCTTTCTGACTCATTCTGTATAGTTAACTTTTTTAATTCTGATATACTTTAGAAATTCATTAAACTTTTGTCTTAAATATGTTTTGTTAGCTGTTTTACTTTAAGTAGTAATCGACCGTTTCCATACATACCAACGACCCTGTATGCCTTGTTTGCCTCTAAAATATGCAGTTATATGCATTTTTTTGACCAAATATGCATACTGGTATGCAATATTTCTTAATTTACTGGGTAACACACTGGGTTCTAAAAAAAATGTTTATTTAAAAAAAAAAAAACGCAAGAAAAACAAGGAAAAATAAAAGTAAACAATTTATTAAGCTAAAATTGAATAAAAGGCATTTATTACTAAATATTTTTCAAAATATTTAACTAAAAAGGATTTTCTTCTATCAGTAAAAATATGTTTATACAAAGAGAAGCTTCTTTCAACATCTACCGATGTAACTGGACAATACTGCAACTTAGGTAGTAAAGTCCAAGGCCAAGATACAACTTCGTTGGATGGTTTGCCTTTATAAATGCTTTATACTGCAGTTAAGTATTTAAATCCTTAATTCTTTTTTACAGTTACATCCAATTTGTTCCTTACTGGCAGTGGCGTAGCCACAGGGGGGCGAAGGGGGCGATCGCCCCCCCCCCCCCGCCCTCCGTGGCTTGGCGCCCCTTTATTACCTAAAAAGTAATTCTTAAAAAACAAGATCGGTCTTATTTTATTTTTAGTAAAGAAGAGCGATGGGAATAAGCTTAATAAAACCGGTTTTGAGAGCGTCCCATCACATTAAATTTATTTTTTTTATATTACGGATTTTAACTTGATTTGAGGCCAGACCCCTGTTCCCTAAGGAGCATGAAGGAGGTGAATTCCTACAAAATTGGGCGTCGTTCTAAAAAAATGTTTGCCTGCGGCGCTTTAGTTCCGCGATCTACGCCCCTCCGGTAGTTCGCCCCCTCCGTCCCAAAATGCTGGCTACGCCACTGCTTACTGGACCTCCTACTTTACCGGGAATGTTGTTACATTTAGCAGAAAAAGTTTGAACAATACTTATTGAGTCTCTTAAACTTAAATTTCTACTCTCTAACGAGGATACTATGTCCGGTATAAAACTGAAATTAGCCTTAATAAAAACAAGATCTTTAACTTCACTTGCACTTTTTAACAACTCTTTACTTTACACAACACACTGCGAATCGTTATCTAAATTCAAAATTAGTTGTTTGATTGCTTCGAAATGTTCTGCGTAGAATATTGCGGCCTTAATCCATGTTCCCCACCGGGTAATTACAAGTTCTGGAGGTAAACTAACTCCTGGTAATCTCTCCTTATAAATCTGCAGTCTTAGAAACACTTTTTTTTACATTTGAAATCAATTTATTTACTAAAGGATATTCAGTTCTGACGGTTTCTGCGACTCGGTTTATTCCATGTAAAAGACAAGTCACATGTACCATATTGGGGTAAAAGATTCTTAAGTTTTGACCTTGTATAAGGTGCTGCATCAGACAAAGCACTAAATCTTCTCATCTGGGACTGGATTTGGTAAGATATCGATTTTTCTCCAACATTCTGAAATGCATTTTTTACACTCAGCTTACACTGGCTCAGATTTCATTTTTTGTAACTTTGATTTATGCAACGGTGTTTTCAAATGTTAATCGATTTGGAACTTCTTTTCACAAACAATAATTTTTGCACAAGCTTTACAGAAGACTTTTTCTCCACTAAACTCTAAGTCTGGGAAATTTTTAATCTACGAAGACGTTTTTGCCACTTTACATATTTTGAAAACAAATTTGAAATCACTAGTTTTACACTGAAAATACTAAAATATTTCAACAGCTAAAACAGACGTACGTATTACAACCCGATATAATTACAGTTCGGTAAGCAGGTAATAATAAGGCATTCGTAAATGAAAATAAATAACCCCTAACAATATACCTGCAAACCCCGGAAACCCCCAATAAATACCTTGTGTATAACCATAATGTTAATATTAAATATTATATCTTCAGATTGGAAAATCCCTGAAACAAGTGCCGGACTGGACATTAAACCTATGAGTCTACGAGTTTTCATGACCGGGCATTTTTAATTTTTGACAACGCCGAAAACATTAAAATATGCTCATAAAATAATAATTTGGGAAAAATATGCATTTTATTATAAAATTGACAAAATATGCATATATATGCACTTTGCATATATTCCGCTCTTTACTCATAATTGCCCATGAGCGTGGAATCGAATGTCGCAAGGGTTGACAATGTAAGAAAGGGGTATATAAAATTGTAATCATACCAGAAGAGAAGTAAACCAATTTACGTTCGGATAAGATGTCATTTTATGTTCGACAATAAATGGTTGTTTATCTAATAGTAAGAACTAGCACAGACGGGGATATTATACTCTTTATCGCCCTGCGTTTAATCTCAAAGAATCGCAACTCTCAAGTGCATTAAAAGTTGTCTGCAAAACAGCAATGACTCTAAGCTAAAAACACATCGCAGAGCTAAATTAAATCTGTTTTAGTTTGGGGTGGCGTCGGTAGACCACCCTTTGTTGATTTTTATACTCAATCTAAGGTTTCGGAGATTTTGAAGTCAGCAACGTTTATATAGTAAATAAAATTTATTGGAAAGGCAACCGCAATACATACGTCACACCCCGTTGGCGAAACATCCGATTTCTGCTTAAAAGCTAAACAAAATTTAAAGTTAATATTCAACCCTACGGCAGCACTTCACCCAGTTGTGCTAACTCTGCGGCCTGCCCGGCAGCCTACAGTAAAATGTACTCGGGACTGTAATTGGTTTAAAATATGCTTCCCAGCTTCCAATCCACCTTAATCTTTCCAATTCGCCTCAATTAAGTCACCTGACGTAACGAGAGAAAAAAAACAGTACTTTGGAAAAAACCCCGAACTAACCTAACAAAATGTTAACCAATCACAGTATACGCCCCGAGTGCCTTTTACTGATAGACTGAGAACATAGCATAAGTGCGTCCCAGCCAAATATATTACGGGAATGTTGATCTCTCTCTGTAAAGGTTCGAAATAGGACAACAGACGAGGAAATGCACTCAAATAAAGTCCGACTCAGCTACGAAAGAAATTTAAGAAATGTGGCGTAAAACACAACATTGTTGCAGTAATACTCCGTTCAAATTTCTATAAGATCTTAATTTGTATGGAATTCAAATTTATTACATAAAACAATTAATTAGGCGTATGCATATCCCTGTATAGTGTATACATATATCCCGTTTGTTTTTCCCCTTACACTTCAATTATAATCGTTAAAGTGTTGAAGATAATATTTAAGAAATACTAATTAATTATTTAGTTAGGTAAATTTGGCAACTCACTTCTAATAGAGCGCCGATTCCTGGGCCAGAAATTATCAACTGTGCCTTGATACTGGTTTTGTCTGTTTCTATCGTATCTGATACTGAATTTGCGGGAAGGTGCTCGTCATAATGAAATTTCAAAGGCATTGCCGGTGTTTAGAATTATATTATTTAATTCATAAATAATAACTACATTTAAACGTATGTAGCTGTGCTTGTTAACGTAAAATCGCACTACTTGAAGCGTATTATATAAATATAGGGAATTTGTTTTTTATTCTTTCATTTTTACGAATTTAATAACTTATAAAATATTAATATAAAACGAAGCACCGCACGTCTATGCCGCTTAAGTTAAAACTAACTTTTTTATGACTATTACCCCTCTGTTTCATCAGCCATCGTAGCCATAGACTCGTAAGGCGGGCTATACATATGACTTTGCCAGAAGCACTACGAGCGGCACGAAGTGCTACATCTTATTATCAGTTTATGTAAATGTAATAAATATGACATTCTAAAAGCAATAATAAAATCAATCGTACATAACGATTCCCCGGCGCACTGCGAAACAATAAGCCGAAAATATTTCTAAATTTTTGGTTTGCAAGAGGTTAGTATAAATTTAAAAACTAGAAAAGCAATGCATATAAAATCAAACGCTAAGAAAATCCTACAGGTTAAAGTAAGAAAATGCCATTCTCTGGTTTTAGTTTTTTTCTTTTAGTAAAAATGGTAATCGACGGACAAAAACAAGAGAAAGGTTAAGTAATCATTTTCGTTATCATTTTATCAAATGGTTCTACTTGGAATATTTACCGAGTTCTTGAATTGAAGCGGTGGCGTATATTTCCATGTAAACCCCGCTATAATATCCAGCGCACTTTACTCTACTAACGGCTTGCTGGGGGGCCACTTAATGTAGCCGATTGGCTTGCATTTTGATTGTAACCCGTAACCACAAAACTAGAAAGTTAATTCTCCCCGCAACAGCACAGGGTAGGCGTAGAACCGGCGGCGGCACAGAGATATATTTAAATAATATAGGTTGACACATTTATCTGTAGCTATCGAAAGGATGCGGACAAAAATCATTCAGTAGTTTACGATGCTGCCACATACCGTTACTTAAATTATAATTTAATATTAGTTAGCACAAGGAATTCCTGCAATTAAATGTATTCATTGAAAATAAATAATAAAAGATTCAAGAAACTAAGAGCATTTTAATATAATTTCAACATTATTTAAGATTGCTTTTTATCCTATTAATTGTGATATTGAAATGGAATGAAAATATGGCAACACAGTGCACTATTAAAAGGAATAGGTGGCCCTTTTTAATTTAATTGGTTGACACGGATCGCGTGCCACTTGCAAGAACAACCGATCGATATTTGTGTGTGTCAGTAGAGTAGTGGATACAACGGGCGAAAGTTATTCAGTTTCTATACATATGTCGGCGCCGTGTCGCAAAATTTTAATTCGTGCGTCTTTGACAGTAATATGACCAAAATTAAAAAATAGTTATCACTAAATTGATCATAGGGCTCTTGTTTTGTATACCGAACTATAATTTTCTATTTTTATTGCATTTAAAACATACCGGCATCGCACGCCATATTGTGCTTTTCCTTACCGATACGTCGTAGCCACGAAGTCTTATATTTATTTTTTTTTACTTTTTGGGAGTTGCGTAAATATGCAAACCTAAAGGGCCTCACATACGGTCAAACAATTTGCGCAAACTATTGTTGTACAACACTATGTTACACAACCAGTGTTGTTCATACACGATACAACGCTTTGCGTAAATGTTTTGACATCTGAATTTCACGTTCTCGAGAACAATCAATTTCATCAAAGTACCATAGTGATGGTATATATAAATAATCCGTTCCAGCGCTCGAGCTTCCGGTAACTTTAGTTCTCTGCGATATGCAGTACGAGGGCCATTACTTTTTCCTTACTTTGTCTCTGTCAAGATTTTTTCTACTAATTTATCATAACCTGCATTTTTTAAATTTCTATTTTTATAAACTTCACTTTCCATAATTCTGGTAAATCCTGATACATTTGTTTAAATTATCGCAGAAATTCTTTATTTCCACCGTAGATATGGCATTTTTTTCCCTTTTATTAACACGAATGGAACGACTGTAGCAAGCAATGTAAGAGACTGTTATACAACAGTTTCACACATCCACATACACGCTCAAACCTGCTGCCTAAAGGTATGTGTTGCACAAATAATTTTAGACGAGTTTGAATTTCCTAAAATTGTTGCGCAATAGCTCAAACAAAGGCATATACGATCCAAATGTTTGCACAACGCTTCCTGTTGCGCAAATTGTTTGATCGTGTATGGGGCCCATTAGATGAAGTTGTAGCTGGCTGCCGATCGATCCTGTGAGTGGCTCTTACTAAGCGCATATAAAATATCACAAGGTAGTAAAAAGCCTTAAGATTGCGAATACCTTTTACCCCGTGGAGGAATATTGTCAGTATAATTGGCAATAATTTATTCAGTTATTATTTACTTCTAAATTCTAAAACATTTTTTACAACTTAAAATTATTGTCTACTTTTATTTATCTATTTTAACTTATTCTATTAGAATTTTCATCGAAGTGATATTATGACAATTATTATGGTAGCTTGTTTAGATACAATTTGGTTTATTTTTGGTTAAATGCTCTAGCATAAGTTAGCTTTACCAATAAAAGAAACTGTTATTACAATAAAATAGGGCTGAAAAAATACCTGAACAGCGTGAACTATGGAAAACTAAGCATTTATCTAAAACCAACTATATTGAAAACGCCAAGAATATCCAAAACATATAAAAATAGCTTTTTAACCTAGATAATTTTATTAAAAGTTTTAAGTACTAGTTACCAGTAGTATCTAATTCTTGTTAAGTGTCTCAAGATGACCTTCCTTCCCCTAAATTGACCGTCCATTGTAACTCGGCGTGTATAATTTTCAGGCAGACCAGAGCGGTGTCCATTGTAGTGGTGACAGGAATTACTCGCAGTTCCTATTATACAATGGATACTAATTTATACTGTTGACTGTACCACGGCTGTAATATAAACAGTTCAGATATTGCTGCCCGGTTCACCACTATTTCACTCGAATAATAAAAATCCGGAATTTCTAAATGTTTTATCTCCACTATAAATCATTGCTTGCATCTCTCCTACGCGCCATTTTAAAAGAAAGTCGCTCTTGTTTAAGAATAAACATTTAATTTATTGCTTTTATGAACGTGTGCTATAAGCACATTCTTAACAATTGAATTTTTTGTAATAAATATAAATATAAAATATAAAAGTTCGATTCGGTTATTAATCAATCTGATCGATACCAACCTAAAAACAGAAAGATATTTCTTATTATTACTTAGGCACTTCCAAATATTTTTGTTTGACGCAGTTAGAATAAAACAAATGCATGGCGACACCAAGGCAAACGATTGATAATAATTAAAGGAAACAGGGTGTCCGGGAAAAAGTGGGAGATCTCTCGGATTCAGACAGAACATGAAAAAATAGGATGACAAGTTCCTATAAAATGTTTTCTTACAGGCCCTCCCTAAAGAAAAAGTATGTGGCCCTGAAGGAAATAGGGTCTTTGACACATATTAAACTTTTTTAGTTTACCAGAGGCGGACTAAGCTTTACAACTTAATGCTTAAATTTTTAACACCCTGTATGATAAAGACTTAAAAAACATAAATCTGGGTAGCTTGCAGTTTAATACATCGAAAACAATAATACGTGAATACGTTCTTCAAGAACAGCTGTTATATCCAAATCATTTGCAAAAAGTACATGAACTGATTCCTGAAGATTTTTTTTTTATGACTGGTTTGTACCAACTGGCCAGCATCTCTCTTTGTTAGTTTTTATTTATTTGTAAAACTTATATACAAACATTCACATTCACACAAACGTCCATGCCCTTGCCCGGATTCGAACCAGGGACCTATCGGTTGCCAGGCAGGCTCTCTACCCACCGAGCTACCGAGGCCGGCTCCTGAAGATTCTCCTCGTAGAATGCAGTTTGCAAACTGGCTATTGAATCAGCAAAAATGAATGTAAACTTTATTAGCATTATTCTTTTCACGGATGAAGCGAGGTTTACCAAAAATGGTACCATCAATTTACGCCACACACATGTATGGGCTGATGAAAATACTCATGCCACTATTGTTTCGCATCATCAACATCAGTTCCAATCAATTAATATGTGGGTAGGAATTATTGGCAGTTTTTGATTGAACCATTCGTATTGTCGAATGGACAACTTTATTTGGAGTTTTGCCAGAACGCTCTTCAGGATTTACTATGACACTTATCACTTAAAACCAGCCGAAACATGTATTTCATGCACGATGGGGCACCACCTCATTTTAGCGTTGGTGTGCGGGAACACCTTAATAACGTCTATCCAAACCGTTGGATAGGTAGTGGAGGACCTATTGCCTGACCTCCTCGATCTCCCGACCTAACGCCGTTGGATTTTTACCTGTGGAGACACCTGTATTCCACTCCGGTCGACACTTGGGAGGAACTTCTACAGAGAACAATTTAATTATTTCGTTAATTCATCTAGTAATACCCTTGACCGTACCTTAAGTAATAAGTTTTAAATTAATAATATTCAAATTTGCGCTTCACCACTTGTTAACGAGGATAAGTATCACAACACTTTGGAATTCGAATTAATCCTGCAGGATATACCATTTTCTAATAAATTTAATAACACAAATTCTGATTTTGACTTCAATAGAGCTAACTATCATAATATCAGAGCAGATATTTCTTTAGTCGACTGGAGAAATATCCTGTAAAGTTTGAGTATCGAGGATAGTGTTGCGTTATTTTACTCCATAATCAAAAATATTATGTCTAAACACATTCCTAAATATTTCAAATGCAGAACTAAATTTCCTCAGTGGTTCAGTATAAGCACAGTTAAGGTTATTAGGGAAAAAAAATAGGATTCATCGTAAGTGGAAAATATACAAAAAATATACATGATTATCTTACCTTTGAACTTCTTAGAGGACGCTCAAAATATTTAATTGACCTTGATTATAAAAATTATGTAGATCGTACTGAGGCTTCGATTTGGTCCAATCTGAAACAAATAGGTATGGCATTTTGTAAAATCAAAAGGAGGTAAATCTAGTGCAATTACAGCATTACAAAATCTTATATCTAATGAACTGACAACAGATGGTCATAAAATCTGCAACACTTTTTCTTCTTATTTAAGTTCAGTATTTAATCCCCCCAATGCAAATCCAAACTACACAAGTTCCAATCAAGGTTGCTATAATTTTATATCAAATTATTACATACCTTTCACCACTATTAAAAAAAAATTAAAGAACTGCCAGATAAAGCTGCAGGTATTGATAATATACCCACTAAACTTTTAAAGGAATGTGTGGATGTAATAGCCGAGCCGCTGTATATTATATTTAATAAGTCTTTAAAGGGGGGACATTTCCCGCAGGTTTGGAAATCGGCCTTAATAGTCCCTATTTTAAAGTCCGGCAATAAATTTCTCGCGGAAAACTATCGGCCAATATCTAAATTATGCATTATAGCTAAACTTTTCGAATCTATCATATGTGATTACCTATATTATAGATTGTAAAAATATTATCAACCCCGACCAACACGGCTTCATGAAAAAACGTTCCGTTGAAAGTAACCTGTTTATTTATTCACAGTACTTGTGGGACAGTATAAATGCGGGTCACCAGATGCCATTTATACCGACTTCAGCAAGGCATTTGACAAAATTGATCATAACATATTAATTAGTAAACTTGCTAGAGTCGGTATTTGTGGAAGTCTGCTTAGATGGCTGTTTTCTTATGTCAGCAATAGAACCCAAGCTGTTAAAGTTGGTATGTTTATGTCATTCTGGAGTGCCTCAGGGGTCCCATCTGGGGCCTCTTTTATTTAATATTTATATCAACGATATTGTCAGCTGTTTTAAATTTTCTAATTTTGTAATGTATGCCGATGACTTAAAGGTTTTTTACTCAGTTGCCGATCCTTCAGACACGTTTCGCATTTAGCATTACCTAAACAATCTTTTTTCATACTGTCAACGTAATTGCCTCTATCTAAATCTCAAAAAATGTCATACAATCACGTTCTCTAGAAATATAAATAAAATTTTTTCAAATTATAGTTTTAGCGATATACCATTAACAAGAGTCTCTATTGTAAAAGATATCGGTATTTTTTTTTACTGTAAAATGTTATTTGAGCATCATATTCAGCAAATCACCATAAAAGCTAAAAAATCACTAGGATTTATTATAAGAACCTGTAGGGGCTTTAAACAAATAGAATCTATTCGTACATTATCTACGTTAATAGCGTACTCTTATTTGGATCGGTGATCTGGAATCCTCAGTACGATGTGTATATTGGCAAAATTGAAAAAGTCCAAGAAAAATTTTTAAAATATTTATGCTATAAATTTTATTTAAACGAATCCTAAGATTATTATCACTTAAGGATAGAAGGCAAATGTACGACATAAAATTTGCTTATAAAATTTTTAACAATATGATTGATTCAACCCCAATTATTAACTTATTAAATATCAAAGTTCCATTCTATAACACGCGAAATAAAATGTTTTTCCACGTTCAACCAAGTAATAACAACTATCACTCCAACTCGCCTCTGCATCGTTGCTGCAAATCGTATAATACGATATGTAATTTGGTCCAACTGGATATCTGCTTTCAATCCCTAATGGCCCTAACAAGTGCACTAAAAAAGTTTTATTCTCACCATATACAATAAGATCTATTTTAATAACATTTATTTATTAATTTCTCTATTTAATGTTCAATTAATAATCTTGTTTATACAATATATTAATATTCTCATCATACAACGCAAGATCTATTTTAATAATATTCATTTGTTGTATGTTTATTTAATGTTAAATTTTTAAAATCTTGTTTACATATAATATTATGTTAATTTTTGTTTACATACTACTACTTTGATATTACTATTTATTGTTATTTAGTGAATACTGTTCCTGCATGGGTTTGTCCCGTTTTGTATTCCTCTATGTGAAATAAATAAATAAATAAATATAATTACGTTACATATCGTGATGTGATCAGGACCAAGGCTGGGTTATTGTAGCGGATACAGCAGTCCTCAATTCGTCGTACCCGCGAGTGTATCAGACTTCACGGAGTTCATGTTGAACCCTTTTATGCAGTTTTTCAATAGTTTCGTTAGGGTGCCTCCTATTACATCACTGCCTTTTTTTTTAAATTTATGTATCTTTTCGGATTAAACAACTTAAAATGAAACTTTTATGTTGCTTGAATGACTTTCGTATAACATTTTGTTGTCGAGAAACAAATTAGAAATCATGGTCCTTTTTATTAAAAACAAGTCATAAATTCGTTTATTATCCTTTTCCTCGAAAACGGTTCATTCCATCGACAATAAACAAAAGTACTGGGCAAGGGCCTAGCGACACCTAAAGCACCGGTTCCCGTCAGATCACCGAAGTTAAGCGGTGTCGAGCGCGGCTAGTACTTGGATGGGTGACCGCTTGGGAAACACAGCGTGCTCTTGTCTTAGGGAAGAGTGTAAAATGAATCGACATCAAAACCATCCTATTCACGCCGGACAGGCCGGATGAGATCGGATCTCTCGTAGGATGAAGGTGCCGTTTCACACTCCCCAGTCGGTAGACCGCACGATTAAAAACCGTACGGTCGATGACCGGTTCTAGATGGCCTCAGATACGCCGACGAACCGTAAAAAAGTAAAATAAAAAAAAAAAAACAAAAGTACCTTTTTTAGTCTAAGGTGCAAGCTACCCAGGTTAATTATTTTTAAGTCATTATCATACAGGGCGTTAAGAATGTAAGCATTTAGTTGTAAAGCTTAGTCCGCTCCTGGTAAACTAAAAAAGCTAAATATCTTTCAAGGGCACTATGTTAAGACGTCCTTAGAACAAACTAAATTTTTATTAAATTTCATTAAGTACTTTCAAGGTTATTCAAGAAAAACCTATTTCCAGCGGCTTTCTTCAGGGGCACATATCTCCGTAGGGTGGGCTAAAAAAAATTGTATAGGAACTTGTCATCTTATTTTTTCATGTTCTATCCGAACCCGGGAGAGTTTGAACATTTTCCCGGACACCCTGTATAAAAACAATCGAACTGTGCCATCTCCCTAAAGAAATTAAATTTAAAACTCAAAGAAATTAAGTTTTACACGACTTATACCTGAGAAAACTTGACATTTATCGTGCCATCTCATCTATTTGCTAGGTTTACACACTACAGGGTGCATTGAAAGAAAGATAGGGTTTATCAAAAAGTAATACGATTTTTCAATTATTTCCGTAGAATACCTTATGATATTCATTAAGCTGACCTATACTTTATCTATTTGGAGTTTTAGCTACATTGATACGTGTGGAATCCCATGCCAATTTTAAGGTGGTCAAATATTAGCTTACTTGTTTATTTTCGACAAATAATTTATTTTCTTTTATAAAAGGACTTAATTTGATTTATTTAGTAATTAAGGGGCGATTTGGAAAAATGTAAATCTAAAATTGGCGAAGATATGTCTAAATGAACTATGCTCAAGGCCAAAAGAAATAACGTTTATAATAAAAGCAATAGTAAATGTCAATAACTGACACGGAGGATGTGTATGACATGACATTTGAGTTAGTTTTCGGGTAAAATAGATTAATAATCTATGTATTTTATCAAATGAGCCCCAATAGCGTAAAGTGTGTGCCCTTGTTTTTGTGTTGTTAGAGATATAAGAAAGTTACACTTTGCCTTTGAATGGGATTATCCAAGGGTGGCCATAAGCAAACAATGAATAAATAAATAAATACAGGTAAATTATGGTCCGTACTTAAAAATGTCTTAAAGTAAACTGCAAATCCGGAAGACGTAATTTCATTATTAAAGTAATAGTGATTTTAAACCGATTTTTACCTGATTCAAAATGAGAGGGTTAATCCCATAAAACAAATTATGTTCTAAAGACTGTATATATAGCCACTCTAGTTAGTTTTAAGCTTAGTAATTATTCTTACTTCGTGTGTAATACAGCGTTTGTTTAATCGTGTGTGACTCATAGAAAATATGTGCGAGCCCAATGTATCTCAGGAGATAACCCCGTCTAAAAACAGAAAACACTTTTCTGCGGAAACTAAGGAAGTTATAAATAATGTTTATTCAACCGTCATTGAACGTGCGGTCAGGAAGCAAGCAGCGTTAGAAGAAACGGCCATATTAACAAAAATTCCAACATCAACTATATATAAAATTGTGAATAATTCCATTTTAGCGAGGAAAAAAAGAACCGATACTGGCATTTTCTCGAAGGTAGATGGAAGTGATCAAGATATAATACGGCGTAAAATTTACAAGTTATACGAGGAACAAAGTGTGCCTACATTAGATAATTTAATTAAGAGGCTTGAAAAAGATGGAACCGGCGTTAAATTGAGCAAAACAACGTTATGGAAGTGCATCCAACACATGGGTTTTAAATTTAAAAAAATTAACAAAAGACAAGTTTTAATGGAATCCAGTAGAATTCGGGAATGGCGATCCGAATATCTACAAAAAATTAGGATTTACAGAGATCAGCAAAGGCCGATTATTTACTTGGATGAAACCTGGTTCGACACATATGATACCCCGAAAAAGGGTTGGGTTCACTCAAGCGGCAAGTGTAAAACAAGCGTGCCATCAAAAAGAGGTAAACGAATTACGATTTTGCATGCTGGATCTAAAGACGGACGGATTCCAAATGGACTTTCTCTGTCTGCAAAAAACATTAAAGATTCTTCTCTGGACAACCATGAGCTAATTCTAAATATACCTCCGAATAGCGTAATTGTAATGGACAATGCAAGCTACCATAGTAGGCAGTTGGCCAAGACTCCCTCCTCAAATGACACAAAACCAACAATCCAAAACTACATGAATGATAATGACATTTATTTTCAGGAAGATTACACCAAAAGCCAATTAATTGAGGATTTGCAAAATTTAAAACTACAAAGGAATACTTTTGTGATAATTATGCAAAAATCTAGGGCATACAGTTTTAAGGCTTCTACCATACCATTGTATATGTAATCCCATCGAACATGTTTGGCACCAACTGAAATATTGTGCCGTAAAATTACCTTTACAAGGCAACTTTATGTACCATGGTGCGAACGGCAGCTCTTGTGTCGGAGGCTCGGAGTCCTTGCCTTAAGCAGTTGTACACTTTTTTGATGAATTGGACGCCACCTATTTTAAATGGTTAAAAAACTTAATACTTACAAAGCGTTTTAAAATAGGAAAACCGCTTGCTTCTAAAGATACCAATTTATCGAATGGTGAAACTGAAAAGTGCAATATCATCAATGTTCTAGAGTGAACTAACCAAGGTTCAAATGGAACAACTCAACGAACATATTATAAGCCAAATGAACTACTGACCTGTTATCATAAATGAACATAACCCCAAATTTTGACAATAAAAATATTTAAATATTCAGATATCTACTTCGTTCGAGTTAATTAAAAAGAAAAGAAATGAAGAATGTACAAAAAAAATATTCATGATAGGACCGTGGCCTGTAAAACATGAACCTCTGCACCAAAGCACTAACCTTAAAATCCACAGAAAACATAGAAAGGTAATGAGAAAAATATCTTACACAAAACCATGTAGCATCCTATAAATATACATCTATAGCAAAAATGAATGCTACATTTACCCCTCTCCGAAAAAAAAATAGACTATCCCAATAGGCTATTTGTAAAACTGTACCCTCTCATCATCAGAAAAATAAATTTGGCTTGATAACTGCGCGTATCACACGTCCTTGCGGAAGACAATATAGGTAAAGTCAATTCAGGAAAATGTCAAAATCGGTAAACGTCAAAATCGGTAAAAATTTGCCAGATTCTTGTGGAAATCTGTCAAATTTGGTAAAGGTTGCCAAAATTATACGCAAGATGAGATGTACTACAACTTCGCAAACTTGTCTAAACAATACAAAATGTCAAATATTACAAAATATACAATAATCCAGCTAATTTGGATATACCAAAGAAAATAGACAGATTGTCATGCCATAAGAAATAATCAAAGGACAATCTTATTAGTCGTGCTAACAATCAACATAAATGTCATATCAAAGCCGTATTCGAGACATCTTTATGTCATTATCAGACAACATCTAGTCTACTTACTCATGAACCACTAGATTGAATCAAACGATTCAACAAAAAAAAATCATCAAATTTCGGCAAATCATCATCAGGCCAAATACCCACTGCAAATCACGAGTGAAAGAGAAGAATACCCACCAGACTCTAAAGTGGTAAACTAGAAATAAGACTTATATATAGCCAGGATTGCGCTTTTCCAAGTTGCATGAAAAACCCTCGTGTACTGGCCTCACTTCAGCAATCGAACGGATACACTCTCTAACTCCCGAAAAACACACGAATACCCACCCAACAATGAGCCTCCGAAAGGTGGAAAACCAAACAGAATTGGTGACCCAGATGTCCACCAACAAAAGGGGATAAAATATAGTTTCCATCAAACTAAAAAATGCCTGACGCATTACCATAAGTTTCAAAAAATTCTAGAATAGGGTGTTCTGTAATGTGGCACTGCAATCAGCCTCTCGCACAAAACAGCCTAAAAAGGAGCTCAGGCAAGACACACTAGTACCACCCAGCTATGTGTAGCATCGCGATAGATCACTACGCCAAAGTGAATACCCCGCAATGTTTGCCCTTCCAGTCAGGTGTGCTTAAACGTGTTCAAGCACGTTTGTACGAAATCTGATGGCACCCAACACACCACAGCCTGTATAAACCAAACAAAAAACTTATGGGACGTAACACCTTAAGTATTACCCAAATGTACTTATCTATCAAGAGACAAATACCCAAAAATATTTCCAGCTCTTGGAAATAAAAAACTCTATAAAAAACCAAATACGACCGAAAATATATATTGTCAGTTAATACTAAACTGAACAAACAGTACTAAAATATCCATATTTTAGAAGTTCCTCAAAAATCAATTATAATATTCATTATAGCATTGATTATAGTTTTCATTATAGTATTGATTATAGTTTTCATTATAGTATTGATTATAGTTTTCATTATAGTATTGATTATAGTTTGCTAAAGAAAGATACCAAAATAACTTAATATGCAACGCACTGTGCATTTAATCCAAGTACACCTAGCACTTTAGGTATACTAAACCAAAAATTTGTCCGCGACAAAAAAACTAAACATACCGTGATCGGTAGTAGATTTTGGATATGGCCAATATTTAAAACATAAGATACGCCATGTATCATCAATAAATCCAAAATAACTCTTGTCATACTAAAGGTCTATAATCTAAAAACATAGATTCATAGAAACATCTAGTTCTATAATCTAAAAAAATATAGATTCATAGATACATCCAGCTATATACTATAGCATAGTACTTACAGTACATCAAAGTACCGTACAGTACACAGATTGATAGATAGATAGGGTCGTCACCCTCCACATCAAATCCAAAAAAATTGACAAGAGGTTAGCAAACTATAAAAAATATTACTCAATAAAAATTAATCCTGATCTGAACTTTCAGAATCAGAACTACCCGAAAGAGGAGTGTTAAAAGGTTTCAGATCTTTGATATGCCACTTTCCAACTTTAGAACCATCAACATTTTCTAAATCATATACTAAATTAGAAAATTTTTTACGTACTATACACTGAATATATTTGGGGACCAACTTTGCTGTGAACTTATCTACTGCACTAGAAAGAATTTTATTTCGACGCCAGACATGGTCGCCGACCTGAAAAGAAATATCACGCTTTCTAAGATTATATGCTCGAGAATTGCGCTCATACGCTCTATGAATCTTACTTCTAACTTCTACAAAAATATCCTTTAAACACTTCAAATTTTCAGCATAAGCACCCCGATCGCCCGGAATTATTTCAGCGTCGACACTGACGTCTAAATTCATATCGTTATAATAATTTCCTGACAACGAACGTGCCTACCAAAAACCAAAAATGCTGGAGTAAAACCTGTAACTTCGTGCTTAGAAGTATTAATAGCTTGTTGAATCTTAGAAATTTGTTTATCCCAATTATCATGAGTATCTATATAACTCCTAATAGCTGTACCAATCGTCCTATTGTTTCGCTCTACAAAATTACATTGGGGAGAATAAACCGGATTGAATCTAATATTAAAACTGTACATGTCACTTAAATTTTTAAAAGTTTTCGACGTGAATTGAGAACCGTTATCTGCTATCAAAAGAGATGGAGGACCATGTACTTGAAAAACTTTATTCTCCAATGCATCTTCAACGTATTGAGATTTCGAACTTCTTAAGGGAAAAAGCATGGTATACTTAGTAAACCAGCAAGCTACTACCAAAAGCCATTTATTTCCTTTCTTCGACCGTGGAAGAGGTCCAATTAAATCCACTGCTATGACTTGAAAAGGATAGCTTACTTGTTTTTCTTTACCCATTAATCCCATCGGAGAAGTGTTAGGGGCTTTTTGAGCTCCACATACTAAACAAGTTCTGACAAATCTGAGAACGTCTTGACGCATTTTTGGCCAATAATATTGTTCTTGTAAACGATGAAATGTTTTATAAAAGCCAAAATGACCACAATTAGGAGGACTATGACAAGAATCTATGATTTCTTCTCTTTGCGGCTTAGGAACCAAGTATTTCCATTCCGGAAGATTAATTTTCATAGCAAGAGAATTCGGGATAAATTTATAAACAAAATCGTTTTCAACTTTCCATAGCGGGTAACTCTCTGGAGTATCTAAAATTTTCTGACGTAAATTATCGTACCATGGATCAATACGATCAACATCGAGTGCACCAACAACGATTTCCTCTAAAATACTGGAATTTGAACAATTATCTTCAGCTGCTTCATTACCTGGGATACGCGACAACGCGTCTGGAACGACATTTTGAGCACCTTTTCTGTGTACCAAATCAAATGTATGCTGTCTAAGACGAACTGCCCATCGAGCTAGTTTACCACTAGGATTTTTAATTGAATTTAGCCATAACAAACTGTAATGGTCGGTAATGACCGTAAAAGGAACACCTTCAATAAATCCTCGGAACTTTTCAATATTAAACAGCACACCAAGACATTCTTTTTCTACAACAGAATAATTTCGCTCAGCTCTGGATAAAGATCGGCTGGCATAAGCAATTACTCGCTCTTCCCCATCTATAATTTGCGATAAAACTCCGCCTAATCCAGTATTTGATGCATCGCTAGAAATATAGAAACGTTGTGTAAAGTCTGGCTGTGATAAGATAGGAGCAGATACTAGAAGTTGCTTAATTTTGACAAACGATTCCTCTGCAGCACTATTCCACTGTATAGGCTGTCCTTTTTTTCTTCCTTTCAACAAATCGTTAATAGGAGACATTAACGTAGAAAAATCCTTAATAAATCTTCTGTACCATGAACAAAGTCCAACAAAACGCTTCACTTCAGTAGTGTGCCTTGGTCTAGGATAATTTATCATTGACTCAATCTTTTGTGGATCTGTACGCAAAGAATTCGAACCCACGATATAACCCAAGAATTTCAAAGAAGTTTTAAAGAAATCACATTTTTCCAAATTGATGGTTAAACCTGCATCTTTCAGTTTTTCTTTAACTTCTGCCAACAACTTTATATGTGAACCAAAATCCTCAGATACCACCAAGATATCATCAAGATAAGTAAAAACATTGGGCTCATAACGTGGACCAAATATAGCATCCACGAGGCGCTGTTGCGTCTGTGCGGCATTTCTAAGACCAAAAGGCATTGTAACGAACTGAAATAAACCTCTGCCCACTACAGCAAAAGCGGTTTTCTCTTTTGATGACTCATCCAAAGGAATTTGCCAAAAAGCTTTTCGAAGATCTATCGATGAAATATATTTAGCATGACGAAGTGAAGACAAAATTCTATCGATGTTAGGCATAGGATAACAATCAGGTTTCGTGACATCATTGATAGCACGTCCATCAAAGCAAAGACGGTATGATCCATTTGGTTTTTTGACCAACAAAACAGGCGAACACCATGGACTCTTAGATGGCTCAACTACACCTAATTGTATCATTTCGTCTAGCTCTTCATTCAAAATTTTTGACATATATGGAGACATAGAAAAAGGTCTCTTTTTAAAAGGAATCGCGTCACCAGTATCAATAGTTAAAGTAATTTTATTAGTACGCCCTAACTTATCCTTACAACAAATTTCGTTAAAAGAAGATATGACTTTATCTGCTCTCAAACGTTCTAATCTAGAAAGATCGTCCAAAGAATTTAACTGAGGATAAAATCTACTTAAAGAATGATTATTTTCATTATTCAACACGTTAAGTTCAAATTTACTATTCATGGATTGTACATGCCATGAATTGTCACTAAAATTTACCAAAATATTAAATTTTTTTGCAAAGTCGCACCCAAATATAAATGCATGTGGCAAAGAAGGTACCACTAAAGCATTAATAACTGAACAAATATTATCAATAACAATTGGCAAATCAACTGTGCCTTTAACACATTGTGCCTTACCATCTGCGGTACAAATATTTTTAACCTTGGTTTGGCATATCTTAAGACCTGTTTGTTCTAAAACCTTTAAACCTCCCGATCCTACAACGGAACTAGTAGCACCCGAATCTAATAAAACGGAAATGTCCACATCAAGTAACTTAACATTAATATAAGGTCGGTTATCCAAATGTTTATTAACGAACAGTGGTGAAACATGATTGTTTGAAGATGAAACCTTATTAAAAGAAGTTTTACTGTGCTTAAAAAATTCAGAGACTCTTCTCAACCAGTTATCCCAATCAGTCTGGTTAAAATATGTTTTCTTTACTAAATCTTTATTAGTACTCAACAAATTTAAAGAATGTGAATTGGAATTATAAAATGTTTGTGATTTTAAAAATGATCTGTTTGAATTGTAAAAAACATTATTAGAGGCGTTTGTTTTGGGAGTAGTGAGACGGCCTCCAAGCGACACTTCCCTTTTTAGTTTTTTGTACACTTGGGACAAGTAGAAGTCTTTACGTTAGCCTCGCCACATTTAAAACAAAATCTGCTTCTAGGAGCACTACAATTTAAAAAAGTATGGTTAGGTAATTTACAGCTCCAACAAACCACTGAAGCTTTAACGCTATCATTATTTTTACCTTTGTTATCATTCTTATTATTTGTATTATTATCTTGTCTAGAACCTGACTGATTATGAGAACTCCGAGGGTTATTCTTAAAATTTCTTTTAAATTTATTATTATTAGAATTTCTACTAATTCCAGGATTTTTATGAAAATTTCCAGGCTGATCAATACCAGCTACTTCATCTCTAGGTCTACTCTTATCCTGCATATAATCTGACTCTTCCAATTTACGACAAAGTTCTGAAAGCTTAGAAACAGTATCAATATCGACCAAAGCTAGTCGATTAATAAAATCAGGTAAAATATTTTTCCTGATATGTTTGACCTTAGAGACTTCAGCAGGGGGTCTTGATAGTCTAGCAAAAAGAGCTTCTAAATGTGCTATAAAAACAACTGTTGACTCATGTTTCTTTTGTTTCCTTCTTTTAATTTGTTCCCACAAATCATCATCTATATCATCATGTAAAAAATCCTTTTTTAATTTTAAAATCAAAGAGTCCCAATCATTAATTGAAGATTTTATACTCCGATACCAAACAAATGCATCACCGGTAAAAAATTCGGCAGCAGAATTAAATAAATCACGAGATGAAACATTACGTGCTTGAGCTAACTCGGTTAATCTTTCTATAAAAGGATAAAGTTTCTTAGAGTCGCCATTAAAATTAACTTGCCATTCACTTATAGGAATATTACGACTGGCACAATGTACAACCGGAGCTGCTACGTTAATAATTGGAGCAGTAGGAACTGAAGGTTCCGGATCCTGTCCAGGTTCGATTTTATCAAATAAGTCTGACTCTAACAATAAACAATTGGCACTTATATCCTGAATATAAGAAAAGATTTCAGCAGCTTGTTGTTCATCTTCCGGTATAGGAATTCTTTTTGCCCTACCAGAAACGTGAGCTAAACGCGATTTAACCCTACCAAAAACCGAATCATTAGCATTTCCTTCGAATTCATCTATAACCTTTTAAATTGAATCTAAACTTCGTTGAATACCAAGTTTCTCTTCATCGAAAGTTAAAGTACAAATTTCTAAATTAATATCCTTACCAGGTTGAGCTTGTTCCTTTTTTTGAATTCGAGAAAATATTTTTCGCTTTTCCGCAACTGTACGTTGTGAAGTTAAAAGTCGAATCTTCAATTCATAATCTAACTCATGCTCTAATAAGTGATTGGGTTGAAATTTAAAAAATAAAATGTCTATAAAAAACAATGATTCAATTCAAAATATTTGATTCAGTAGCTTATCTGTCGATGGTAAATAAAAAAATATTAATCAAAATCCGAACCAAGATATTTGTTTCACCCTGTATATCAAGTCAAAAAACTGTACTATATTCTTATAGAATATGTATGCAGTAAAATTCTGCCAAAAAAAATATTAAAATCACTAGTCCATGAAATTATCAAAGTCCAAGAGGTCACCTAGGTATATACACCCTGTATAATAATTTTCAAAGTTCAAATCAATACTTCAGTTCAAAACCAAAAGTATCAAAGTGTATTAAAATTTAAAAAAATATTTTAAAATGTAATCACACTGTATATCAAAAATACTCTACCACCCTGTATGAAGAAAATATTTGTCAGAGTTCAAAGTTATTCATAACTTACTAAAGTACAGCATACTAGTATGATTTGACAAAGTCTTTACAGGTCAAAATTTAGATAAAAAATTACACCCTGTTTAATGAAAATTTTGAAAATTAAAGAAAATGTTTTTTGATGAACCTTTCTTTGACGTCTTGGTCAACCTCAACCCTGAATAATGTCTATGGATTGTGTTAAAGTATCACTGTCTAATAGACAATGTGAATTATAACAAAAGATAATTAATTAAAATTGACCGACTTATAACAATGTAAGAAACAAGATGGTCTTACTCAGCTTTATAAATATTGACACACCCTGTATATAGGTTTGTAAAAAATCTTACTAAAAAACTTCAAAGTAATGTGTCTATAACTATATAATCCAATGAGGGTTTTATGAAATAAAAAAACTCAGTGTCTTTGACACAGTGAGTCTATAAAAAAATAATCCTTATTAGGCCAACACTATATGCGTTCTGTATATTTTTACCAATATACTTAAATAAGAATGTACTGATCAGTGAAATTTAAAAACTTGAAACATAATGGATCCAGATAAAATCACCAACTATCAAAATATTTTATTGTTACTCGTGCACTAATCTGCTAAATATGTTCAAAAAATTGTACTATGCCCCACGTTCAAAGGCGCTACTTTATGTGCCGTAAAATTACCTTTACAAGGCAACTTTATGTACCATGGTGCGAACGGCAGCTCTTGTGTCGGAGGCTCGGAGTCCTTGCCTTAAGCAGTTGTACACTTTTTTGATGAATTGGACGCCACCTATTTTAAATGGTTAAAAAACTTAATACTTACAAAGCGTTTTAAAATAGGAAAACCGCTTGCTTCTAAAGATGGTAATAATTCGTCGTGCAGTACAATGAGTAACAATAAAACACAGATATGTAAAACAACAATTGGGATTAATTTATTAGGATCACTAAACTGGATTCCACCAATAAGATTAAATATTGAAATCAATAACTAAATTAAATATTAAAGTAAAAAATTATACACTCATGGGAAGACCTGAAGAGTTTTTACTCGCCTGGTAACTAGTTATCACATATAGTTTATGAAAAGGGGAAAAGAGAATGTTCTAGAACCTTCATACTTATATGGTCATAATACCTAGATTCTTTCTAAAGGTTACCAAGGTGGTATTACAAATTTAAAGTTAGTTTTAAAGTGAAATTTACAGTGTTAAGGTTATAAAGAAATTAAAAATTATCACAATACACTGGCCTTATTTCCCAGATGTTCCAAATCCCATGTGGTTTCTGCTTCAAATTAATAGGCACCCTGCCCCCAGTCTGGTGGACCCGAACAGTACAAGACAGCACATATTTACAGCTTACAGGCCATGTGGTCTCTCAATCGAAGATCCAATTTCAACACGTGGTCAAAAGGAATATGGATATGTAACGCCTGTTACATATTCAAGAATAAACGCTTCGATAGAAGCAAAAGGAAAATTGCAACTAAACTCTAAAAAAAAAACCCTAAAAATCGAAAGAGCGAATCAGATATCTGGTTAAATCAAATCGCAAATATATCCTACCTCATTGGTTGTCTGGTGCTACCATCTCAAATAGAATACAAAGGAATGAGGCCTCATGTGCAAATCTAAAAAATGAAATTGCACATGTTGGAGAAAATTGAGGTTATAAAAAAATTAAGGACACAAAGAAAAGAATTAAAGAAATCTTACCATCAAAGAGATGAGGACGCTCTACTATCCTTGAAGTGCCAACTAAATTTGGGGCGGCGGACCTTTTCAAATCACATAATAGTGGGCCCCTTTTTAAACCGCGACTTCTACCTTCAAGGATGATCTTAAATGAAGTGACCTAAAGTCAAAATTCTTCGAAAAAGGTAAAGATCAAATGACAGGTGAACTGTCATGTCAAAAAATAAATTGGTACGTTCAGACAATTGATGAAAGTAATCTCAGTTCGATAAAATGACAAAACCAAACCAACTTGACATGTGGAAAACTAATAGCAGTTTACCCTGCATAATATGCAATTTAAAAACAAATAATGGCATACCAATTTATCGAATGGTGAAACTGAAAAGTGCAATATCATCAATGTTCTAGAGTGAACTAACCAAGGTTCAAATGGAACAACTCAACGAACATATTATAAGCCAAATGAACTACTGACCTGTTATCATAAATGAACATAACCCCAAATTTTGACAATAAAAATATTTAAATATTCAGATATCTACTTCGTTCGAGTTAATTAAAAAGAAAAGAAATGAAGAATGTACAAAAAAAATATTCATGATAGGACCGTGGCCTGTAAAACATGAACCTCTGCACCAAAGCACTAAACTTAAAATCCACAGAAAACATAGAAAGGTAATGTAGAAAAATATCTTACACAAAACCATGTAGCATCCTATAAATATACATCTATAGCAAAAATGAATGCTACATTTTGCCATTCGTCGTAACAATATTTGCCCTACTATGAACCCCAGTGTACTTAATCTTATAGAAACTAAAGTTTTTACCATCCCTTCACAAAGTTGGGCAAATTCTGTTACACATGTTGAAAAAGTGGAAAAATCCTATATCAATATAAACCATATAGCACAAATAATAATTAGAACGGATAATGATAGCGATAGTGATATTGATATATTAAGTGAATAATTATTATAAGTACGTTATAATTTATATATTTTTGTAATCATAAATATAATTTTTAATAATAAAATAACTTGTAATTTTACATTTAAACATAAATAAAATATTATCTAATGTCTTACTTATTTTTTATTACAAACCATGATTAAATTCTAAGCAAAATACGAACCTGTTTGGCCATATTTCAATTTTACAGCTGGCCCAAGTCTTTCCTAATAGGGATCAGTTAGTCACTTTCTTATATCTCTGAACAGACTTTACCTTAAATGCCTATAATAGAAAGAAAGCGACAACAATTTTGTTGTCAAATTTTGAGACATTTATATTTTCTATTATATTATATATTATACTCTTACATTATCATTCCACTCGTGGCTAAATGAGCAATGGTCGAGGCCAACAAAAGAGTTTTGGAAGGCATTATTTTAGAGCACGTTTCCTAGCAAGCTAGTTTCCTACTAATCCACCAAATCTGTTACGAGCTAGACAACAGAATAGTGTAAAACGGGGTGTAAAATAATTTAGGGTCATGTAGAGTTTTACAATAGGCAATAAAATAAAAAAATGAGGCAATTCAACTTTTTCTCTTACACGAAAAAAGTTTATGATATTCATTTTAATTTAACTATAAATAACTTTGTTGAACAACATATAACAATTACTGTTTTTTAAAAGCCTTGTATCTATTTTTAGTATTAACTAGCTCTGGCCATTTTATGTGAAATGAGCCACCACCAATTAAATTAATAGGACCATAGAAGATCAAATATTTTTGAGCCGCGTCAATATCTACTTTATCGTTATTTTCGTTATCTTCAATTATCCGACCAATAAGATATGGCTGGTCATAGAAAATCGCGTAATAGTTTTCCAAGTGTACTCCAAGTCTGTCTGTTTCTAATAAATTTTCTGATTTTTATTACATGTTCTCTGGAAACTCCTCCAAGTTATCGGAGTCGTCGAGTTCCATTACAACCTCGTCCAAGTCAGTCGCGAAGTCGGTGCTTGTGCCACAAGATTGATCCCTGGGTCGCTTTTGCTTAGTCCTTTTCATAGTCGAGGCCGGTTGGGAAGTTTTGGAAGGTGTTTTCTTGTACTGTCTTTAAATCTTTTTAATCGGCCAGTACTTACTCCGCCGTATCTAAAAGCGAGACCTTTTAACAATCGCAAATTGTTTACCGACAATGAGTTTTATATACGGTGATTTGTTGATTCAGGATCGAACCGTGTGGACAAACAATTAACCAGAATTTCTGTCTGGATTTCTGATGTGGTTCACCGATGGATCCAAGACTGAAGAGGGTACAGGGGCTGGGATACGCGGATTAAGACCAAAAAAAGACTTGTTCTTTCTATTGGGAAAACCAACAGTATTCCAGGCAGAAACCTATACCAATCTACAATGTGCATGGGAAAACACTATAAGAGCCTACCAAAATAGACGAATCCACATATGCTCAGACAGTCAAGCGGTCCTCAAGGCTCTTACGAGCCAGAGGGTAACATCAAGGCTAGTCTGAGAATTCCAGAATGAACTGATAACTCTGGCGGACAGCAATACTATTTAATTATTCTGGGTACCGGGTCACAGAGGCATTTTTGACAACGAAAGAGCAGACGAGCTCGCGAGGCAAGCATCATCAGCTGCACTATACATTGGTCCTGAATCAACCCTAGGAGTGCCTAAATGCACAGCACGAGAAAATAGCTTCTAGCGATGGACCGAAAATGAGAACAAAGTCTACTGAAACAGCAGACAGGGACTCAATTATAGCAAGAGAGTTATGGGGAATATGGGTCTTAAATTCTCAAAACAGTTGCTTAACCTTAGCCGGAACCAACTAAAAATCACAACGGGAATCCTAACAGGACATATGGCTGTCAAGGATCACCTAAACAAAATGAAGATATACAATGGAGATCTTAGTTGTAGGATCGGCGACAAAGATAGGGAAACTGTCTATAATGTTGTCTGTCAATGCGAATCCCTGGATCGCAGACGCTATGCCATATTCGAGAGAGTAAAACTGGAACTTAATTAAATGACCACTGAATCAGCAGTTGACGTATATAAACTAATACACGGAACCTAGATAACCGAGTTGATACAATAAAACGAAGGTTTGCACTATAGGCCTATTTATGGCCACAGTGCTCCGGTTAAGGACGGGCCTAAGGAAAAAAAAATACGGTGATTTTTCCGATACGCTATGCACTTTTTCGGAAAACTGAACTTACGCTACCTGTTTTCAAATTATCACATTCCCTATCTTTATTCGAAATCTTGTTCGAAACTAAGTCCTTAACTATATCGTCCTCATTACTAATATTATTTCTTTTTGGAGTATCTTGGTTTCATTTTCTTCAGGATCCTCTTTAACTTCCGTGTCATCTTCGCTCTTATTAGTAGCATCAATATTTTGTGCCCGTCGTATTAATGGAGCCTGCATATATTTCCAGTCGTTATCTTTTACATGGATTCCAGGTTGTTTCGCTTTCTCTATGACAATTCCAATGACTTTTTTAAATGTGACTTTTATATCGAAATTGCAAATTTCTTCTTCACTTGATATATTTTATTTTCTTAGTTTGTTTTTTGTCTTCCCTTGGAAATGTAAGTCCCCCTAAGATCGTTGATGGTATTATTTGCTGTTAATTCTCTCGATACGGTTCAGCATTCTTTATACTAAAATTTATTATTGTTCAATACGTAGAAGTCAGAGACCTGAAAGCTCGAAATGATAATTCACATGCTTGGCTACCAAAGATGCCGATTTTGAGCATCTCTAATTTTAACTTTCTGAGCTTCAGTATCAGTTTAACCAAAGCATGGTCGTTAATCTTGATGCATGGGTAACAATTACTGATCAAGAAATTTTCTGTTGTTTGATATATTTTTTTTTTCTTTTATCCATGCTCTCCAGATACTAGTAAAAATACAACATACTAGATGCGATATCGTCTAGTACGCAATTTGGCGCTGGAATCCAAAAACGATTACTCAACGTAATTCATGCACTCTGTAAAATTTTCTTATTCAGTTGTTTAATTACTGTTAAACTGCACATTTTTTGTGCGAATGTTGGGCGCTATTTTGTTACTTGTATTTTTGTTATATTAAAATTGTTATTAAAACCAAAAAATTAAGGGAATATTGTTAATTGGAAAAGTTAAATTGTTATTAATTAGATGAATTTTTATAAATATAACAGAAAGAGAGAAGGAGAGGTCAGGTGGCTCTTAAACGAGCAAGTGCTGTTGTCTACAGGGCGGCGGCTGACTCGCGTCTAGCTCAGTATGTCGGCGAGTGGTGTGGATAAACTATAGGGGGTGCGCCACCTGTTTTGAGGCCTTTGATTCGAGACAGCCACACAAATTAAATATATAAAACAAGAAACGTCACGGATCCAACGAGAAAACCAGACTAAGCTCTAAAATCTATTTGGAAATATTATTAATACATTCTGACACCCCCGAAAAAAGCTCCAGCATGAATTGAACTTACGGGGTAATACTAAATATCAACCAATAAGAGTATTCTATTTAATTATTATTACACCTTACACTACATTATAAGTCGAACCGAAGAGAACAGGATTAACAATACAGAAATTTAATATCTGGTATCGCTCCAAACAGCTGACTTTTAAAAGGTCAATGTACAGAAAGCAAGTAAATTTGAGGTTAACAAAAATGGTAAGTAAAAACGTGATTTTAAATTAAGCCGGTACATACATACAGGGCTGCCCAGAAGTACGGAATAAAATTAATATAGCCTTAACTCGTAACTTTTGGGGAAAATGCTCGGACACGTCATTTTAGTTTTATATATGCTCACATTTTGACGTTAATCGTTTGTTTTTTTATAGACATTTGTCAAAGATATGACGACATCGATATTTTTTTAAATAGAATCATACAGCTTGTGATGCATCATTTAAAAGCTAATATCTCGTACAGTATGCTCATAAATTTTGGCGCGATTCTGTCAAGCTATTTCAAACAGGCGACCGTTAAAAGTTTTAAAAAAATCCCGATTTAAATAAGCGGAAATGATAAATCATTGATGTTTTTTTTTACCTTTCAAGGTAAGAAATCTTCATTGTTTCACGTTTTGACATTTTGTGACATTTTGACTTAACAATAGTTATGGTTTATATGTTATTTATTTTGTCAAAAAAAATAAAAATGTAACGAAGCAAAACAAAACATAACAAAAATGTGGTTTAACCTGGCAAATGCTGGAAATGTCCTCCACCCTCTACTTGGCATGCTCCCAGACGATGGCAAAATCCGTCGACCGAATTTCGAATGGCTTCAGCCGGTATTTTATGTGTCTCCAATCTAATTTGGTTTTTCAAATCTTCAATATTATTTGGCCTGTTTTGGTAAACTTTTTCTTTTAAATATCTCCAAAGAAAATAGTCTAGAGGCGTTAAGTCTGGGGACCTCGGTGGTTATTCAATTGTACCACGTCGTCCAATCCAGCGACCTGGAAATATCTCATCTAAATATCTTTTCACATTGACACCAAAATGCGGGGGAGCACCATCTTGCTAAAACCAAATTGTTTCATTAGGTATATCTGGATCTACTTCGTTGGGAAAAATTACAGCTAGAGCAGGCCTCAACTCGAAGGTTAAGAAATCCAGGTACCGTTCAGCTGTAAGGTTTCCTTCCAAAAAGAATGACCCTAAAATTCGATTATTAATGATACCTGCCCATACATTTACTTTCTGGGGCCGCTGAGTATTCGCTTCAAATATTTATCGTGGATTTTCTTGACTCCAGAAACGATAATTATGTCTGTTTACCACCCCGTTTAAATAAAAAGTAGCTTCATCCGAAATTAATATGTTCTGTGGAAACCTATTATTCTCGTTACACCGTCTCATCATTTCTTCGCAAAATTGCAAACGCCTATCATAGTATTCTTCTAGAAGCTCTTGGACAAGACATGCTTTATAAGGGTGGTATTTTTCTGCTTTCAAAAATCTTCCAATAGTACCTCTAGATGTATCATGAGCCAATGAAACAGTTGAAACATGCGGATTATCCTGCAGAGACAATGCAATATCCAATTTTTTATCGTCGCCTAAAACACGTGGCCGTTCATTTCTAGGCAAGTCCTTTACTATGCCATGTTCATCAAATTTGTGGAATATTTTACTAACAGTGCCCTGTGAAATTTGATTTTCCGGATATTAAGCATTAAATAAACTGCACACTTCACTTTGACTTCTTATTTTATCTCCACATTCTAACAATATCAAGACTTCGATACGCTGCCTTTCCGACAAAACCATTTTTGTTTAGAAAATTGTAAAATAATACTTCCGAAATACCTAAATTAATTTTACAAGTTCACAATGTCACAAAATGTCAGAACGTAAAACAATGAAGAATTCTTACCTTGAAAGGTGAAAAAACATCAATAGTTTATCATTTGCGCTTATTTAAATAGGGATTTTTTTTTAACTTTTAACAGTCGCCATTTTGAAATAGCTTGACAGAATCGCGCCAAAATTTATGAGCATACTGTACGAGATATTAGCTGTCAAATGATGGCAGTTTTGACATATGACACAATAATAACAACAAAAAAGTAAGGACGGTTAATTAATTATTTTTAATTAGGAAAGTATGAGGAAAGTTAGCCTTCCACACAACGCGCCTGATTTAATAAGTGTAAATTTAAGGAACTGAAGAAGTTTCTCCAACCTCTAATATGTCATATAGTCAAAGTGTCGGTTACCATTGGTTTCGTGTTTTTAGCCTTCAAGCATGAAACTAATGCCTTTAAAATGGATTGGTTTTAGTAGAAAGACCCATATAGATTAATAAGTAACTCAGAAACAGCCTGAAGAACCGGTAGGACTAAGAAAAAGATATTTATTAAAAAGAAATTGTCAACTGTATATTTATTCAATCAAATAAAACAACGGCAGTCTACCTCCACAATATGTATTTCAATGTTTATATCCTACATGTTTCGGACATAGAAATGTCCATCATCAGGGATACTAAAAGAAATTTACAATGTGAGTTAAAAGTTTTAAGTAAATTGAGAGGACTTACCAGTAGTCGATTACGACAGCTCTATCTTGCATAAGCGAAGATCAAAATTATGTTAAAATTGAAATTGTAGGTTCTAAATTCCCAGTCTGCAGCCACTGAGACAGGTGGTGAAGCAATTATGTCATTTGTAGCTATTTAGAGGAGATTAATTTAAGTGAGGTGCTCAAAGATGCTTTATCTAACCGTGTCTAGGGTGTGGTCAACAAAATACTTGGTTAAAAGAGGTTAGACGTGAGAAACACATTCTTAGGAGATAAACAAGAAATTAAATGAAAATTATATTATTTTAAGGTTGGAATTTATTAATTTGAAGCCAATGGGCCTTGTATATTTATTGTTTGATCAAGGAGGCTCTGTATGAAGTGTCTGTCATGGTTTTTATTGTTAAAACATTTAATTTTAAGAAGAAGGGGGTGACTGGAAATAATTTACTATTATTTTAATCGCGGCAACTTTGACCTGTAACAAGTTCATCTTATCTTCTTCACTTTTGAGATCAGAATCTCTCAGAAGATGTTTGTCTTTTGAAACCTTTAGGATCAATTCTCTGAATTGATTTGAGATAGCGGTATAATTTCCAACTAGCAGAATTATTCCTGGCTTTAAAAAACGCGTATGCATTTTTGTTACAATGTGCATGGTGTCCTGTATATAACATTCTTTATTTTTGGTAATACTGCAGTAGTACCACTCCCAATCTGGAATAGTAGCACTTTGTCTTCTAGGGTTGTTGTGTCCTTTTTTTTTAATTTTTCTTAAAAAATTCGAGTGGTAAACGAGGTATTTTGTCAGTATTTAAACACATAGCTCTTAAAAGATGAGTGTCGCCGTCTGAGGAAAATCCAATTATTGTGATTCCAAATTCTTGAGCTTCCTCCTTCATCCATTCCCATCTTCCTGCTCAGTTTCTCTCACCGATTTCTCCCTGCTTCTTCTGATTCTCATCTATTCCCCACTAATTCCACTAATTGTCGCCATTTCTCCGAATTTCATAAGTAAGTCCCACTAATTCCTTAATATGCAAAGTTGTTGAAACAGGAATCCTACATAAATACATTTTTTTTTTCTTCCGAGGATCCGTCCAAGTGCCGCATGCACTTCGGCCAGGTTTGGCCCATTTTGCTCACCCTAGTTTGTTCTTACACCCACTCATTGATTCCAGTTCCTTGCACTAGTTTGTGTAGGTCAACTGGGTAGAGTGTCGGAATTTCCTCTGGTTCTAGTCTTAGTTGCCCGAGTATTTGTTGCCTTTTCTGATCCAATGACTTGCAGTGGCAAATAATATGCTGTACCGTTTCACTTTCTCGCCCGCATAACCTGCAGCTTAGATCTCCTTTGTACAGTTGCATACGGTGCAGGTGCTTCTTGACAGCCATGTGTCCTCTCAGAATTCCTGTGGTAATTCTCAGCTGATTTCTGGTCATCAGAAGTAGCTGTTTTGTTAGGTTCGGGACTGGGTTCCCAATGAAAGATTTGCTATGGTTTAATCACTGTCAGTTGTTCCAGTAGATTTTGTATTGATTTCTTGTCCATCGTTTTATGACTCCTACTGTGCACCTTGGGACTCCTAGTGCCGGTTCTGGATCAATGAATGTTTTCTCCGACCCCTTCCTTGCAAGCTCGTCTGCCTTTTCGTTTACTATAATACCTTCATGTCCTGGTACCCATTGTAGTATTACTTTGTAGGCTATTGCCAGGGCCACTAATTCCTCTTGGCATTTCCATACCAGTCTTGATATGACCTTAAATACATTAATTTTGGCTTCAATCTGTCGAGTTTCATTGATCAAACTGTTAAATATCTAATAACTCTAATAAATGTTCCTTAAATATAGATTGTTTTACTGATATCTATCGAAATATTAATTAATTCTTAATTTTAATTTTCTACCTATATACCCATATTATTATTCATACAATTCATTTTCGCCGCAACTGTGTATGTATGTAACTTCTTAATAAGTTCTCGATGCGAAAACAGAGTTTAGCATGCACAGTAATCTTCATTATATCCCTCTAAGCTCACAAATCAATTATCGCTATTCGTTTCCAAAATCCGTAAACCTCATTAGTTTTCGAAATCAGGATCCTCGAACGAATGAAGCCAGTGAGGCCATCAAGCCAGGCGAACCGGTGCTAAGCGTCCGGCTCTTTGGCAAAATCTCGGTTTCAAAACAAAACTTGGGACCGCCGCAGACTAATATAAGCTCCGATATTGTTACAGTCCTTTCAATGTTATGGATACCCATCAGCTGTTCTATCCGATGCATTTACTTTATTCCACAACTCTAACCTAACAAACCACGCGTCTGCACGTCAACTGGGAACTTGATTTAATTACAGCGCTATTAAAATTTTAATAAATATTGATATCAGAGGCGGAATTGGTCGTATCTTTATCTCTCGTCGATTTTCGAGTCTATATTTTAAAAATGAATGAATATAACATAGGATAAAAAGAAAACTCGCAGTGAGCTTTAATATTTTTCAATTTTTTCGCGTGCCGTTGATTAATTCATTTTCTAAAACTACACCATAAATTCTTATTACCTGTAAAATTCTGATTGTTTCATAACAAGCAATTTAAATTATTTTAATAATACCTACAAGGTTTTAAAAAAAGTGAAATTTTAATTTACATTTTCACTTAAAAAATAACATTTTCATTTATTATAATATTTAGTTATACCAAATGAGTTCTTCATATCCACATTATTAGGTTGTTTAGGAGAGTTGTCGATTTCCTCAAACTCTCAAGTGATTCGCCTTTGCAGCTCCTCCAAATTTTGACGAGGGGTTTTAAACATATGGAACGAAACCGTATAGGGTAAGGTCACATCACCGAGGTGGCCAGCTTACTGACAAATTCCTGCTAATTTATTCGTTTTTTTCTTGCAAGAAATTAAAATTATGTGTAGTCACGCTGGGTTGTGGATTGTTAAAAGCAACCTTGTCTCCTTCATCTAGTTTCTCTACAGGGTGTCTGTAAAAGGTCTTTACAAAAACCTACCACATATTTTTCAGACCAAAATTAGCCGATTTAAGTAAACTTACCTTAGTACAAAGTTGCTTAGTTTGGGCGCTAGACGGCGCCGAAGTTATAATTTTTAAATCGTTTTTCTGGACTAATTCAAAAACTGTTCATACTATTTTTCCGAAATTGTGTACGTTGGCTTAGCTTTATGGGGCAAAAAGACCTATGCCACAATTCTGACTAATATCAGTCCATGGGCATACAACCTGGGTTTTTTTACTAATTGCTTGCTTCAGATTTCTATGCTAATGGAACAAGAGGGGTTTGGGCACAAAATTCAGATGAATCAACTCATTTGCTACAAACAATGTACTCTTGTTAAGACTTCATTCCTCTGACGGTTTTCGAGAAATTTGCATTCTATTACTTAATACATATTAGTTTTTACAAAAGAAGAAAAAATAACTAAATCATAAACAGAAATAAATAGAAATATAATAAAAATTGCTCAAAATGTCCACCATTTTCATGAATACAAAGATTTATACGTCGAAGAAAATTAAAACACACTCTTTGCAGAACTTGTTCGTCGCCCTAAAGAACACTTATTGCATCTTAAATACGTTGCCATAGTTGTTCTGCGTTATCTGGAGTTGTCCTGTAAACCACTGTCTTAAGATGCCCCCATAAGAAATAATCCAATGGATTTAAGTCCGAAGATCGTGGTGGCCAATTTACAGGGGCACACCTATACCAATCCATTTATTTGGGTACTGCTGATTTAAAAAGTTTCTAACATTTAATGTTAATGTGGTGGAGCTCCATCGTGCATAAACCACATATTTCTCCAAAGTTGTAAAGGTAAATCTACTAGCAAATCTGGCAGCGTATTTTGTAGATGTTGCAAATAAATTTCCCCGGTTAATCTTTGTGGAATAATGACAGGACTAACAATGTGATTACCAATTATTCCAGCCCACACATTAATTCTAAACTCATTTTGATAATGTTTTACCTTGATAGCATGATAGCATGTGGATTTTCATCCGCATAAACATGTTCATTATGAACATTTGTAATCCCTCTTCTTGTGAAACATGCTTCATCGGTAAACAAAATATTGTTGGCAAAGTTGGGATTCTCTTCTCTCTGCCTATGAAGAAGCCGACTAAAAGCCAGGCGCATTTCAGGAACATTAGGTAAAAGATCTTGAACTAGCATCTTATGGTATGGATATAGCAACTGTTCTTAAGGTACTTCATGAACAATATCTTTGGACACTCCTATTTCCCTACCTAGCCTCCTGATGCTTATTTCTGAATCTTCTGCAACACGTTCTAAAATGTCGTCCTCGACTTTAGGAACCCTTACAAAACGCTGTCTTCCCTTATTAATGGCTTTAGGAGTAAATTGGCCGTTTCCCGACAGGCGTCTTTCAACAGCAGCAAACGTCGGGTGGCTTGTTATACGACGATTTGGAAACCTTTCGGAGTAGACTCTGAGACATTCTCGACCATTTCCTTGCCAATACCCAAATATCAATATCATATCGGTATATTCTGCATTAGTGTATTGCACCGCCATGATAATTATTCACGACAATTAAAGTTTTCTAATAATTAATGCAAGCAGATAAAATGATTGAACGTTAGCAACAATATTAAATGTTACAAATTTGACAATAATCTTAAGTTGTCAGATGAAACTAATGATAATCAACAATAACAATCGTTTTTGAGGTGTAAGGTCGTGTTGTACATACCTGAAAAATACCGTGCAAACAAAAAGCAGATGATAAGAAAACTGTTCAAGAGGTTTTTTTTCTAGTAAATAAGTTGGATTAATCTAAATTTTAAACTTAAACCTCTTATCTTCCATTGGCGTAGAAATCAAAAACAGAAAAAGTCTATAAAACCCTACGTAGTAAAAGCTACTACGTATTAAGTAATAAAATAGTACCTTT
The DNA here is from genome assembly GCA_963920685.1 of Polydrusus tereticollis. Classification (NCBI taxonomy): domain Eukaryota; kingdom Metazoa; phylum Arthropoda; class Insecta; order Coleoptera; family Curculionidae; genus Polydrusus; species Polydrusus tereticollis. The sequence goes on from OY987335.1 coordinate 35,040,130, forward strand.
TTTGTAGCAGATGAGTTAGTTCATCTGAATTTTGTGCCCAAACCCCTCTTGTTCCATTGGCATAGAAATCTGAAACAAGCAATTAATAAAAACACAGGTTTTACGCCCATGGACTGATATTAATCAGAATTGAGGCATGTGTTTTTTTGCCCCATAAAGCTATGCCAACGTACCAAATTTCGGCAAAATAGTATGAACAGTTTTTGAATTAATCCAGAAAAACGATTTAAAAATTGTCACTTCAGCGTCGTCTAGCGTCCAAACTAAGCAACTTTGTACTAAGGTAACTTTACTTAAATCGGCTAATTTTGGTCTGAAGAATATGCGGTAGGTTTTTGTAAAGACCTTTTACAGACACCCTGTATAAATGGTCTTAAAATTAGTATCAATTATACAGGGTGATTCCTTATGACATTCTAAGAGAAAAGGTTCATATGAACATGTGTCCGGAGTTGCCCCGTTTTTGATATACAGGGTGTTAAAGTTAAAAAAAAAAATGTTTTTTTAATAATTTTTCTAAATATTCTTTTCCCGATTTTATTGAAATTTGATGCCGATATTCATAATGATACGGGACTTAATTAACCCTAACTAGATTAAATCTATTAAGTCCAGTGGCATTCCGGGGAGCACCTTAACGAATATTATTTGCAATAAAATGTACACCAATGAGTTTTATCTAATTTTGATGTTCTTTCTCGGATTTACCAACTAATAATACAACTTTTTTGTGTCCTGAATTATTTTCGTATCTTGCCTCGTTATCGAGAGAAAAGTAAAAGCCACTTTATTGCATGTACGAAAAAAATAGCTTCCATTCCCCATCAATATTACTCTAGAGGATTCAAGTCGGGACTGCGAGCTGGCAAACCTTAGGTACCTGCACGTTCAATCAATTAGGAAAAGTGTTGTCGAGGTATTGACAAGCAACTAGGCTAAAATGAGTTGGAGCGGCGTCGTGGATGAACCACATATTAGTTCTTATTTGTAGAACTCCTATGTATTTCAAAGGTAATTGAAATATGAAGTAATGGTAAGTTTTTATGTCTAATTTACCTATTTTGTCCATAACAAGTCAAAAATGAATTACTCTACTAACGCTGGAATGGCCCAGATGCATTTTAATTATGGCCTAGCAAATGGAAATGCTGAAGAAGCTCGGCGAATTTATCAGGAACGTTATCCAAACAGAGTACTGCCCTACGCCAAAACATTTAGAAAGCTCCATACAAGATTAAGTGAGACTGGGAGTTTTAAACGTGCCATGCGTATTTTACTGGTTCTCAATATATCCTCCTCCATTTCTGAATATTTCCCGTCAATTTACTATTAATGGTATTTGTTAAAGAATCTGGATGGTCGCTGTTTAATATTCGGATTTGATCCCGATTCTCTCTTCAAGAACTTGGATATTTCGCGTTCTGTAAATGCGGTTTCTTAAATAGCCCCATAAAAATATATCAAGGGGTGAAAGGTCGAGGTTGTTTGCCGGCCATCGAATAAGACCCCTTCTTCCTATCCGTAAATTATACCTGTTATTAAGGTAATTGGTAACAGGTATCACATTATGAACCGGTGCGCCATCCTGTCGCCAAATAAGATTGTTATAATCGTAGATGTTCCATAGGAAGTTCCTCTAAAAGATGTTCTATATTATTTTCCAGAAAATGAAGATACCGTGCACCTGTTAAGCTACCTCGAAAATCGAGTGGACTAATCATTCTGTCAGCAAATAGACCGCACCAAACATTTATGCGACCTTGAATTGTTACTTCTTGGATTTTGTGCGGATTTGTGGATGACCAAAAGTGTTTATTTTTGCGATTAAACATGTCACTTGATGTAAATGTGGCTTCATCCGTAAAAATGATATTTTATTTAGAGAATCTGCATTTACTTCTATTAATATTCATGCAAAACTCTAATCTCTGCTCAATATTATTTTCGGTTAGCCCTTGGACTGGCAAAAACGTAAAAGGATGATATTTGTTCATTTTTAAAATTTTGTGAATCTGCCCCCATGATTTGTTAAAGTAAATTGCAGCATCAGGCATTTCTATATAAAAATTGCAATCAAATTGTTTAACTCAAATTTAAAAAAAGAAGTCAAAATTTACCTTCGAAAAAGAGTTAGACATTTACATCTTCTTCGACATTTCTTGTAAATGTCCTTTTCTTACGCTCGAGACTGTGCCTTAACTCAAATTGCCGCACTACGTATCTTATTGTGTGGTTATTGGTTTATTACTAGCATGCTTATAGAATAAATGGATCATTTCTGATTTTTCCACAGTTGAATAATCAATTTTAAAAAATAATCAAATATTTTAACCTGTACAATTTCAAATTTTACACTGACAGTTCCCTATAAACTCTGTCAGACAATTGTTTTCCAAGACACTTTACTCATAATTATTGTTATAGGGTGACGTTGACCATAATTAATCGAAACTAATTTAATGATGGTTCCTGTAAATAAAATATAGACAAACTCTATATTTTTGGAATTACGAAAAAAGGTTTTTATAAGAATAAAAAATATACAGAGTGTTCCATTAGTAAAAAACCAATGCGTTAATTTTTTTTAGCTTTCAGATCGTCTTTTGTTTATTTTTTTTAAATTTTCTGGCGGTCCAGATAAAACCCTACAACTCCTACATTTAAAGTTTTCTTGTATCTCTTACATGGAACTCTGCAGATATGACCGCAAATATCTCTGAAAGCACTGTACAAATCAAAGCGGTGGACATATGTGGTTTTACTTAAATACGAGTACTTATAATTCTATTTTACAAGGCGTTGTGGGGTTTTCTCTCAATTTTAAGGCTTTACACAATACAAAATAATTTACAAGTTAAAAAACAGAAGCTTACTCGATTTTATGAAATTTGTGACTTGTGGGGTTTTGCTTGGAACCTCCTCATTTAGTAGATAAAATTAATGATTTTGACGAAAAAGTTATGGAGAATTTTATTTCTATTAAAGCCTGTAGAGCGGATTTTAACTTTAGAACGTCAGTGTACCAGGTAGGTTCGTTTTGCGGCAAGGGAGTTGTACAAAGCCTGGGTTTTAAAATCCCAGTCTCAGCAACAAAAAGTACTATTTTTCCATAGGGTGATTCACTGATTCTTTTTTCTAATTTCACTCTCAAGAAAACACTTTTCTTCACAAAAGCATTTCTTTATTTTACCAAACTATGCCATTTGAACAGATAATGTCAGGTGCTTACATAAATTGTGAAATCGTACTACTAATTCACATGACTTCTTAACGATTTACTAATCAATGACCACATTGACTAATCACACTTAAGGAGGTTCGTGTAACCCGCAACAAACTATTATACTTTTACTTCAACAATTTTGCAAAAGGTTGATTCGTGGGAAGAAGACGTTTCACCACGAAAATAATCTGTAACTCAACTCACTGTTTAGAAACACTTCGCGCTGCTGGCCGCGAAGTTCATGGAAAGCAGACATTCCACCACGGACAGACTTCTAAGACCTACTTAAAAACACTTGGCGCTGATGTCCCGAAAATACGTGAGGAGAAGCCGCTCCGTCACGACGTAAAGTCTAAAACCTACTGGAAAACACTTGGCGCTGATGTCCCGAAAATACTACGTGGTGATTTAAATCACGGCAGACGTACACCACGGAGTCAAGTAAAAAACCTTCTGACTGTAAAAATGAAAACATTCGCTTTATTGATCGCTCTTCCCACGCGAAAGCCATTTGCAACACCGCATCACCCTAAACACTCTTCATACTGCATCCCATAACAACTGACCTGTCTAGCACGTATGCATCATATTCAACGCCCGCCGGCCGCCTTTTGTCATAATTGGGAAAGCCTTGCCGAACCCTGATGTTCACCGCAAACTGAGTAGACATATACTGTTTACCAGCTAGACGCAAGTTGAAGGTGTATAAAAACGTAAGCAAGCTGTGTTATTATGGGTTTTCTATTGTATTATTTTACCGAAAGGATTATTAAATGCGACGTGAATTCGCAGTTAAGTTTTTATAATTTTATAATATGTTAAAAGATAAGTTATATTTATTTCTTTAGTAAAACATTACCCAAATGCGACGTTGCCGATCATTATTAACTTTTCACTGAAATGCAATTATGGTTTTGGTCTAACTAATAAGCAATACTAGAAGTTTGAATTATGTTAATAAGTCTTAAAATGCATATGCATGTTTTCCCAACAGGAGTATTAGAAAGGTGAATTCCCACGAAATCTGGGCATGGTCAAAAAAAATTGTCGCCTAGGCCGCTCATTTTCCGCCTATGGCACTTTACCTCCGCGATCTGCCTCCCCCCCCCCCATACTTAATCTACACGAGTCGCCACGGCGACGGACGATAATCGCCCCCACACAGCAAAAAGCGATATTTCCCGGCGTCTTTTAAAATAGTGTAAAATTTACTATTAGGTATAGGACACCCAGTAGGTAATTAAAGTTGTTGATTTAAGATTAATATAAATGCCTCGTAACCAATTGAACCAACATTACTACGCATTTCATACGTTTGCAAATGGTCCAGTAAATCGCCCCGTACTTTTAAATTTCATTTAAATGCCTAAATCCCCTCGTCAATATTCGTAAAAATGTAGGAAACGCTATTTTTGTCGGCCCTAAATATATTGGTACATGCAAGAAATTTCATTAAATTGAGTTTGCGAACTCAATTTTGGATCATTTTTGAAGAGAATCGACTGGTTTTTTACTGCTTAAATTGTATATGACAAGTACTTTTTAGTTAATGATTTGACTACTGTTTTTGGCATTTATCGTTTTTTTCCCATTACCTTTGCAATTGGAAATTATATTCTTAAAATGAGATTTGCCGGTGAAGCAATTATTTTATCGCCAACCAGCATTGAGTTATATTGTTTTATTAATAAAGCGATGCTATTTCGTTCAACAAAATGAATTTGGTTGTTCGCATCGAGCAATTCATTGAACGATATAGTCACAGATAGTTAATCATGTTGTGAAAAGCAAAACAGCCGATTAGTTCTGTATCAAGGCGGCGTATTTATTAAAATTCATTTGTTTATCATACATTATCTAATTGGTAGAAATCCCAATAAAAAACGCGATAATTTATGCAGGATATAAAATAAAAACTAAAGTATTTTAAAATAAATTAAATTTTATGACAGTCACAGACATATAATGATTGTCACTCTCTGCGTACGGTAGCTCTTAATGTGGAGGCACTAGGTCGTGGCCTATTACATACTTACACCTTTCCTCCGTCGTTGGCTTGCCTTGGCCGCCAGCTGGTTTGATAGATGTTCAATCCAGGAAAACATACCGAATTTTAGTACGAACACACCAACATAGACACCATAATACGCTCACACTCATTACACAAATTTAACGACAATAAATGTTTATTTTTTAAATGAGTTATAATGACATTTATAAAAAACAAAAAATTAACATGGTTTATGTTTTACGTATTTAAATTAATTATCACTGATATGTTCAAGCCTAGCCGAATTAATTTTTTTTAAAAGGTTTAATTAAATTAAACTTGGCTTTGAAATCAATTTTGTCGTATTAGCTTGAGTAGCGAATATCTTCTTGTACTATTTTTGCTGCTTCCCGAACTTCTGGTGGAGTAGCAGCAAACTCAAATTCCTCATCTCATTTCTTTCGATGTTTTGCGAAATTTTTGACACTACATACGTTTTCAAAAAATAATATATTGCTTAGTGACATTAAAACCATATTCATAAAATGATATTTGCCATCTTAATGTGTATTATTATTTTCCTACCTGCGGTAATTTGAAATTCTAATGTCTGTCTAATTTTTAAATGAAAAAATCAAAATGTCATTTTGCTTCTAATAATTTTAATTCAAAATAATAAGAAGTGGACGAAGTGGTTGTAAATAAAATAGTATAGAAACCTCGGTGTAAAGTTTCATTACCGTCTTACCCACCGGTTACCTACTCTCATTTCTTTACCTACTCTCTCGACAGATATGAAACACTTTCCACCTTGGTACGTAATATGCTATTATCTAGCGTTCCACTTGTATCCAATAATTCGCATAATCAGAGCATGTCATGTTCGAGGCTCAGAAACGTTTGATAAGTTTGTCGTTTTGACAATGTGTTATGGCGTTGTGATAGTAATTGAACGTTTATTTTCAAGTTTGAATGATTAATATGTTACAAACTGCCAAACACCTATTCAAATATAAAATATGCAAATATGTTGTTTGTTTAGGGTATCTGCAATGGAAGTACTACACCTGTCAAAATAGAGAACGATGCTACAAATGTGGCGAAGAACGCGCCTCACAGGATTGTAAAATCACAAGATCATGGTGCCCAAATTGCAGCAGATGCAGTATAGTGATACAGCACGCTCGATTAGAAATTTGGCATGCCCAAGATACCAAAAAAAACTTTTAAGATCTTGTCGTATTAACAACAATGAAAAGGAAACTTTTTAGTGAATTACGACGGCACGGAAACAAATAAAAATAAATAGTCAAACATGTGTGTCATACATTAGAATCTCCGATCCATCGGAAACTTGATCGATCAATTAGAATATTTTCTTCACACAAGTAGTGATTGCAACGTTCTATGTGTTACGTAACAATGGAAAAACCAACGCCAGCTTGAAAATTATGGCGTACAAGGATTCAAACTGGCAGCCAAGTTTTGTAGAAAAGAAGAAAATACGCATGGTGAAAGTGCAATTTTCATAAAAACCGAAAATCAGTATAAATCTCGAACAGACATTAACAAGATAGGTGAAGAGTTTTTGTTTGAGTGTTGTAGTTGCGAAGTGAAAGTGGAAAACGAAAAAATTATAATTGTCTCTTTATAACGCCCTTCCAATTTCTTGCCGCGCCCTTATTTCTAAATAAAATAGAAGAATTATTGATTCTATGTACAGGGTGTCCAGTTTTCGTATGTTTAACGGGTTTTCTGCGTTATTAGTAAAGATAGAAGGTTGCGGTTTTCGCGGCACTGTGTTACTTTTTTGAGAAACAAACGATGTCATAAACAGAATTTTCATAGTCCCCTTAGTTTTTTAGATACGGGGTGATTTTGAAAATTTTGCATTTTGGGACACCCCCCCCCCCCCCGTATCTCGGTTACGCTGCAACTTATCAAAAAGGTAAAGAATGAACTTATTAGTTCTTTTCACGTCACAGTGGCTTGGTCAGATTTTTTCTATGTTTAATTGTTTTCGAGAAATAGAGCAAACTTGCATTTTTTTAAATGGGGCACCCTATATATTTTTAGCTATTATGATTCAATTTATCACAAGCTTTTTAAAAATATATAATACTTTATAGCTGATTTCAATGTGAAGCTCAAAATTTACATTTTTCAACAAATTTAAATTTTTTTTCAGTGGGCCATGACGGGTATTTAGGAAAACAAAAGATGACAGGCTTGTTATCTGAAAAAATCTTTATTAACTGTCAGAATAGGTTATCCATTTTCTGTTCTTTATTTCTATTCAGTTTCGATAAATAGCAGTTTTTTCTTAATTATGGCTGCGAATGCAAAATTCGAGAATTATGAAAAGTACGATATGTTCGTTTGTTATATTCAGTGTAACGAAAATTCGGATGAAGCATTAGAAGTTTATTTTAACAGGTATGGGCATCTTTTTATATTTTTCATCATATTTTAAAATTTGTAAAAACGTAATATTCGCAGATTCCCAGAAAGAAGACAGCCGGATAAAAGAATATTTTTAAAAATGAAATCAAACTTAATTGAAGTCGATTCATTTTCCAAACCCCGACCTAGTATTTACAATAAGGAAAACCAGGACATTGATGAAGTAAACGTTTTGGCTTCAATTGAAACAAATCAAAGTAGTTCTTGTAGAACAGTAGAACAGTGGAAGGTTCTGTCGGTGTTACAAAATCAAGGGTTCAAACTATTCTAAAAAAAAACACAAGTTTAAGCCATACAAATTTCATGTCGTACAAAACTTACATCTCGGTGACGCAGAGCGCCGCGTAGAGTTTTGTAATTGGTATTTACAAAATGTAAATAGATAGTTTTTTAGATATTTTGAAAATTTTGCATTTTGGGACACCCCCCGTATCTCGGTTACGCTGCTACTTGTCAAAAAGGTAAAAAATGAACTTATTAGTTTTTTTCCCGTAGAATCCAGTGGTTTGGTCAGATTTTTTCTATGTTTAATTGTTTTCGAGAAAAGAGCAAACTTGCATTTTTTTAAACGGGACACCCTATATATTTTTAGCTATTTTGATTCAGTTTATCACAAACTTTTCAAAAATATACTTATAATACTTCATAACTGTTTTCAATGTAAAGCTCAACATTTAAATTTTTCAACAAATTTACATTTTTTTAAACTGCACACCGTATAAATTTTAAGATTAAACAATTGTCACAAGCTTTTCACAAATATAAAACACTAATTTTAAAAATATATACCTATAGCAATAACTTTTATAAATATAAATAACAATTAACTCAGTTGTGTTATACGTTCAAAAATTAAAAGCTACAATTATTTGATGATTGAGGAAACTGTCTCATAAATATTGATCAAACTGTTCTCCATTATGCCAGTAGCTAGAAACGGACAGAACGAGACCAGTGGTGCTGGTGGTGCTGGTGGTGCAACTAACCCAGGTGGTGCAGGTGGTGCGTTTTACGATCTAACCCGGGTGGTTCGGTGGTGCGTTTTATGACCTAACCCGGGTGGTTCGGTGGTGCTGTTTACAAAATAACCCGAAATTAAACCCGACTTTTTACGACCTAACCCGGATGCTTTCATGAGGCGGCTTCTTATCTAACCCTAACTTGATCCTTAATATTTATGAACTGACCCGAGATAAAACCCGACTTTTTACGACCTAACCCGGATGCTTTCATGAGGCGGCTTCTTATCTAACCCTAACTTGAACCTGAATATTTATGATCTGACCCGAGATAAAACCCGACTTTTTATGATTTAACCTTAGTGAAACGCCGCTGCTAAAGCGGGATAATTAAATCCCAATTTTTATAAGCCATCCTTAAACCCAACTTTTTACGATGCGACCTGAGTCATCCTTAAACCAGACTTTTTATGATTTAACCTTAGTGAAACGCCGCTGCTAAAGCGGGATAATTAAATCCCAATTTTTATAAGCCATCCTTAAACCCAACTTTTTACGATCCGACCTGAGCCATCCTTAAACCAGACTTTTTATTATTTTCCCTTAGTTGAAACGCCGCTGTTAAAGCGGTATAGTAAAAAACATTATTTATATTTTCTATCTTAGTGAAACGCCGCTGGTGGGTAGTAAAGCGAAATAAAACCCTAATTTATATGGTCTAACAAGATAAGTATATTAAGGCGGCACATTTGTCACCCCGCAATAATTATTTATACCTAAATAACCCTCTCAAACCCTCTGCCGACTCGATTTAAAAAGAAAGGGACATAAACCTTTATTTATTATTCCGAAGGACCCTCATTAAAATTCAGTAGCATATCTAATAATTGATTCCAATTTTTGCACCACTTATATAAAATACAATAAAATAATTACCATCTAGAACCATTAACTAGAGATTTCTTTGTACTGGAAATGGATAAATTATAGGACTATCTTGTAATGAGAACAGAGTAATAAAAAGTAAATAAAACTTAAATACGTATAAAATACCAAGCAGGTATAGGTACTATACAACTTGTGTTCGCCATCAGGTAAAAGCCCTCATAATGCTTTTATAAAAATTTCGGATAATATCATAATATAAGTAAATAGGCTACAATTTCAGGAAAAAAGTAAAAAAAATTAATTCACAGTGTAAAATTGTAGTTAAATGGATTGTAAATACGAAATAATATAAAAAGCTACCTTTTGTTTGCGATGATGTATACACAATAACTCTATATTATTCGGTCCTTAAACTGAAAATACCCACTAGATAGGTATCATAAGCTGTATTTGTCATCAGGTAGAACCCCCAATAAAATTATGAATATCAGGCGTAGGCAACAATAAGCAAATCACGTTGGTTTTTTAATTTATTATTAATCTGGCTAACTTAAGAAACTCACAATATAACGACCATCCAAAAAAAATCATAATACATTACTGGGTGTGAAAGCAATTGCGCTGCAAAATATAGTGTATACCAACTCTGAGGTAGTTAATTAAAATCCCAATTAGCGCTAAAAAAAAATCAATTAGATATTTACTTTAGATATTTTAATAAAAAAATTCAATATTATTAGCGCCACCTATCCGATTATGGAACCTACATATAGGCTTAACAAGAATGACAAACTTTGGGAATATTATTTTACATGATTCTCTCGATTATCGCATCGCTATCACATTTCAATATTCTTGGCAACATTTAAGTTTTAAAATTAGCACAATATCAAATCCGTTACAATGAATTAAACAAACACATACATAATTTTAAAATCTCATAATAAGAATATAAACTAAAATTATAATGCGTAGCAGGTCCAAAATCTAACAAGTTTCGACTAGTCAAATGACGTCAGTTTACATCTGCGAAGAATACCCAACTCTCGAACCATAAAAAATGGTCAAACTTTGTCGGCAAATACCCTTCTATGATGCAGGGGAAGGACAGGTAACTCGAGATGTTTATAAAGAAACGTTAAAGAACATTATTTGCTTATTTCTAGACTCTTAAAAATTACATGCAATCGAACAATAAATGTTTTCATCATGTATATTTAAGAGTAACACATTACCTTCGACATACATAAATTCAAATTGATAATTACTCGCCTTAGTACTTTTTTAGAAGTTTGAATCATTGCATATAACCGTCTGAGGATACCCAAACTTCCCCTAACATATTTCTCCGTGACCGGGGAAAAAGAGGTATAAAAGCGGCTTTGGTCGCATAGAGATTTCAGTTCCAAGTTAAACTTGATACCGAAGCAACTTGTTAAGACTAAACTAACCTTACAAGATTAATAATTTCAAAGTAAATTTTGCTAACTTTTATTTTATTTCATTTACATTAAAATGGAATGTATTACATGTCATAAAAGTTATTCAACGCTGTCAGCTTTAAAAAGACATCAAAAACAGCAGCATTCAAGTAGTCAGAAACAATTTAGTTGTCATTTATGTCCGCTAACTAGCAATAGAAAGGATACTTTTAAAAAACATCTTAAAACCCATGAAAAAAGCGATGCAAAAAAAGCCGAAAAAGCTGCCACTTTAGCTAATAATGTAAATAATAAACAAAATAATAAGATAAATGATGGAGCCTCGACATCATCATCTACTGTTAGATGTCAGGAATGCCAGATAGATGTCAATAGAAAAAATATGAGCGCTCACTTAAAAACAATATTCCATAAAAAAAATTGTTGCATCGACATTGCTCCAAATGTTAAATTGATTAATTCAGCTTTTAAAAAAAACATTTGTACATATAGAATAAGCGGTGCGGAAGAAACAATACAAAATGTAAACGAGTTTATGACAGTAATTAAAGCAGATGCCCTAAATTTAATAAAAAAAGAGCTTACCGAGCAAGAAAATGGCCTTAAAGTTAATTTTGAGCTTTTTGCCTCATATATGCTATCGACGAAACAAAATGAAGATGGGAATGATGTGCAAAATGAAACAAAATCATTTAATAGCAAATATCGCATCGTAACAGTATCGTCGGATTTGGAAGACATGTATTCTGAATTTACAGAAATATTAAAAGTGAAAAGCGAAGAGTTTCAGGTAAGTCATACTAATAGCATTATTCGATTTCTTATATCTAAAAAAAATTTATTTTATTTTAGCAAAAAGATTCCGGATGGTCAATGCTCGCAATTTTATATTTAGAAGTAAATATGCTCAGATTTGAACCATTTCGAGGATCGTCTTATATACCACTCCCTAAAGATATAGAAAATAAAGAGGCTATTATCAATATTAAAAATACCGATAATAAGTGCTTTGCTTATAGTATTCTCTGCCATCTTCATCCTGCTGCCACTCATGTTGATAGAGTTAGCAATTATGAAAAACATTTGGATAAACTAAATTTTAATAATTTATCATTTCCTATGGAATTAAATAATGTTCAAAAATTTGAAAAACAAAACATGGATATAAGCATCAACGTTTTTGGGCTTAGTAAGAAAAAAGATAAACATATCGTTGTAGGGCCATTATATCATACTAAGCAACGAAAAAATAATCATGTAAATCTCCTATACATTGAAGATCCCGCAACGGGGGCATCACATTTTTGCTACATAAAAAATTTAAGCAGACTAATCTCAAAGCAAAGAACTAATCATGACGGAAGAGTTTATGTATGTGACGGCTGTCTAGTATCATTTCGGGCCGAAGATAAATTAAAAATGCATTTAGATCTAAATGACTGCCTAAAAGTTAGAACAGAGCTTCCAAATGCATTTAATAATATTCTCGAATTTAAGGATCATCATAAGGCATTTCCTATGCCGTTCTGCATATACGCAGATTTTGAAACTTTACTCGAGCCTATCCATATAGCAAATCCAGACCCATCCAAGAAATATACAGTGGATACGCATGTACACAAACCATTCAGTTTTGCCTATTTTGTGAAATGCGAACATGATAATTCACAATCATTTCTGAAACAATATAGAGGCTTGGATTGCGCCGAAGTTTTTGCAGAGTGGCTTATCCAAGATGTCAGAGAAATACATGAAACATATTATGCAAAGCCGAAGCCTATGAAAAAACTAACAGCTCGAGAACAAGAAAAATTTTCAAATGCAAAAAACTGCTTTTTATGCCAAGACATATTCCAACATAATACTGAAGACGTCTCACTAAAAAAAGTGAGAGACCACTGTCATTTTTCAGGTTAGTAGATACTATTAATTTAAATAATTTTTAATTATGACAAACTATTTTAGTTATAAAATTTAATAATACATAGATGCTAATGAAATATTGTTGTTTTAGGTTTGTACAGAGGTGCAGCACATAGCAAGTGCAATTTAAAATATAGAACGCCACAGTTTATACCTATATTTTTCCATAACGGCTCACATTACGACTTTCACATATGTATCGAAGAACTATTAAAAAAATCCGAGTCCATAGAAGTCATCCCACAAAATAAAGAACTTTATATCGCATTTACAGCGAAAATTGCGCTAAGTCCGAGCGATGGCAAAAATTTGAATGCTGAAAGCGAGAAGAAAAGGTATTTTTACTTACGCTTCTTGGATTCGTTCCGCTTTATGCCTTCCAGCTTAGATAGCCTAGCGAAAACTTTAAATGAAAACCAACTAATTGAAACCAGAAGACTATTTACAGATGATGAGCAGTTTAATTTAATGCGACGAAAAGGAGTTTTCCCCTACGAGTTTGTGGATTCATATGATAAACTAGAATCTACACAAGAATTACCAGCAATGGCAGATTTTTACAGCACGTTATGTGAAGAAGCCATTAGCTTGGAAGACTACATGCACGCAGAAAAAGTTTGGCAACTATTTAATTGCGAGAACTTAGGCCAATATTCAGATTTATATTTAAAAACAGACGTGCTTTTATTGGCGGACATATTTGAATCATTCAGAAAGCTATTTCGATCTCTATACAATCTAGAAGCCTGCTTCTATTTCACCCTACCAGCGTTGGCATGGTCTTGTATGCTGTCTTATACAAAGGTATGATGATTAACTTTCCATTTTTTCATCACAAGGTTTAATGCTTTATTTTTTTTTTTTAATTGCAGGTAAAACTAGAACTTCTTACCGATCCAGATATGTTACACCTAATTAGAAAGGGGATCCGAGGTGGCGTCGTACAATGTGCGCACCGTCATGCGGTAGCAAATAACCGTTACCTACCACATAACTTAGACGATGATTTCAATTATATAAAATATGATGCTTCTAAACCTACCTCATACATCACGTATCTGGATGCCAACAACTTATATGGACAAGCCCTTTCTCAGTGCTTGCCTTTTGGTGGTTTTAGATGGCTTAAAGATGAAGAAGTTCAAAATTTTAATGTATTAACACAATGTTCAAACGAAAAAAGCGCAATAGGATTTATTTTAGAAGTAGATTTAATTTATCCGGAAGAACTTCACGACTTACACAATGAGCTCCCTTTCTGTCCTGAAAATATAGTTGCACCTAATGGTAAAAGTCGTTTAGCTAAGCTAATACCTAATTTAAATGATAAAAAACGTTATGTAATTCATTATAGAAATTTATATCAGGCTCTACAACATGGACTAAAATTGGAAAAAATCCATAGAATTGTTGAATTCAGGCAGTCAGATTGGCTAAAAACATATGTTGATAAAAATACGGCGATGAGGCAAGCGGCTACAAATGATTTCGCTAAAGATATGTATAAATTAGCTAATAACGCAGTTTTTGGTAAATGTATGGAAGCTGTCGAAAACCGAAAAAGCGTCAAGTTGCTAAAACAATGGGAAAATATTCGTGAAAAAAAGGGTGCTCAAACTTTTATTTCACAATCTAAAATAGATAGCGTTAAAGTTTTTAATGAAAATTTTGTTGCCATTCAACTTAAAAAAGATAAAGTTCTTTTCAATAAACCTATATATGTAGGTTTTAGCGTTCTCGATATTTCCAAAACTGTGATGTTTGATTTTCACTATGATTTTGTAAAAGAAAAATATAAAGATAATGCAAAACTCTTATATACTGATACTGACTCATTAATATATAAAATTGATACTAAAGATTTTTATTCAGACATAAAAGAAAATCTCAATAAATTTGATACTTCCAATTATGACTTAAACAATCCATATTCAATACCATTAGTAAATAAAGCAGTGTTGGGAGTATTTAAAGACGAAGCGAAAGGTCTACCAATTCTTGAATTTGTCGGCCTTAGACCTAAATTATATGATTATGTTGTAGCCAAGCCTAAAAAAAGTAGTGGATACTATGGTGAAGTAATTAAAAAAGGAAAAGGAGTTAAAAAATCTGTTATTAAAAGACTTAAGCATAGTGCTTATAAAAATTGCCTCTTTAGCAAGAATATTGTCTTAGCTAGACAAAATGTATTTCGATCAATAAAACATGTCATACATACAGAAACGGTTAATAAGATAGCTTTATCTGCGAACGATGATAAGAGATACATTTTGCCTGATGGAATAAGCACTCTTGCGTGGGGTCATTATAAAATCGACTTTTTAAATGCTATACATGAAAGTTTTTAATATTTTTTTATTAATTATACTATATTTTTCAAAAATATTAACCATATGCTATTTTTCAAGTTGGGTATAATGCTAAAACCTGTCTAAACAAGAATAAACATGTTTCGACAAGTCTAAACCTGTTTCAACTCGCCTAAAGCTGAAAGCTGTTTCGAGACGTTGAAAGCTGATTTGTATTGCTGAAGGCTATTTCCATCGGTTGATATTTGTTTCGACTTGTCGAAACTTGTTTGTAAACGAGGGTGGGATGGGTAGGGGGACTGTAACTATAAAAGAACTTAAAGCAGATGGTTTAAGCTATAGTAAGCCAGATGAGCAAGTCACCGCATCTTCAAAGAGAAATAAATAATTTTTCTAAAAAAATCAGAAAACTGAAAAAAGATATTAAACAATACGAACAAAAGAAGCAGGTTATATATCTATTAAAGAAACTAAGATTATAACATGGCTAGTCAATCTTCTATGACTTCATCAGATTTCTGCTATCCTGAATATATGAATATGTTGCTACCAAATTATAGCGAAAAAATAGAGGAAGAAAAATATTTGATTAACGAGAGCATTATACATCTCCTCACAGTTCCCATACAAATTTCTACAGGCTTAAGTACTATGCAGGGCTTTCTACCGACAGTCAAGCTAACATATGTTGCTCCCTGCTCTAAGGATAGCATTTCTATATCATTCATGGATATAGATTGGCATGAACTATTTGAACATATGCTGAATATGTCTCCATTAGTTAATGTTGACGGAACACTGACTGAGAATGTAATGATTTTTCAGCAGTTTAAACTTACAAGTATACCATGTGAAGGGCAAACATTATTAAAATTGGAAAAATATAATAATATTTTATATTTTTGTAAAGAATGGCTTCAGGAAATTAAATTATATTCTCATGTTATTGACTATAAACTAAAAATTTTAAAAGAAATTGATTTCTCAAGTCATTATACTAGTATTTTATTATATGTAACCGATTATGATAGTGATGTAACATATTCCGAAAAAATTAAAAATGTATGTAGTTTACAGTTATCTATTCAGAATTATTGCATGTTAGAATATTTAGCTTTTAATTATCACCAAATATTATGTGATATTACGAAAATTTTGTATATGAAATGAATAACCTAAAAATAAAAAACAAAGTATTTATTAAAAAGTTGTTTTATTTACCTTTAAGCTACAAATACAAATATATGTAATAAGTTAGGTTAAGAATTAATAATACTATAATATAACATCAGTTTCATTAACCCATGTAGGTTTGGGAAATCCTAGCCAGCGAACTAAAACTTGCTTAACGCCATTTTTTGTTCGTTTTCTTATAATTTTCTCCACCAAATAAACATCAGGAAGTTTGATTTTTTGTAGTTCTTGTTGATAAAAACAACCCTTTATCGGCTGACCATTCATATCTTCTAAAAGAAACGTTGGTGGATTGTTAATATTCACTTTAACTATTTTGAATAACTCTGGAGACCAGTTAATTTCAAATCCTTTACTGAATGCACCTTTATATTTGCTTATCCTGACAATATCGTCTATTTTTAGTATCTTTTTTCTAACAGCTATTTTTGGCACATTATATACGTTTAACAGTGTATTAGGTTTTACATCGCAAGGCTTCATTCCTGTGGTACTATGCTTGCTATTATTGTAATCGTCTGTAATTTCTTGTAAGATATCGAACCAAATGTGAGTTCCGCGTAAAGAGAAATATTTGTATATTCGGTTTTTTAATGTGCGTATAACACGCTCGACAATTGCCGCTTTTTTATTACTATAGATAAAAAAATTATTTATTTTATATTTTTTCATTAAAGAATTAAAGTGTGAATTTTTAAATTCTGAGCCCATATCAGAACCTATATTTTTAGGTGAATATCCTGCCGATTCAAGTATATCTTTCATACTTTTAGTAACTTCGCTTCCAGTTTTCGATTTAAGCGGTCTAGTCCAAACAAATTTAGAAAAACAATTTATAACCACTAATACATAGCGAAAACCTCTATTAAGAAGCGAATATGGTTGAAACTCCATTAGGTCAATTTGAAAATAGTCATAATAATCTCGTATTACAGTTTTACGCCTAGAAAAATTTCGACGTGTGGGTTTATGGAGTTCTTCAACGACTTGTCTTTTTTCTTTAGAGATCATCTTGTAAATTGTTGACGTGACTAGAGTAGCTTGATAACTAGAAAGGTTTCCAATATACAGCGCGTTAAATTCATTTTTTATTTCAACATTATTTTTTAATCACCACTTTTGAATGTTTAGTATCTTTTATTTTTTCATTTATGATTCGCTCCATCTCTTTTGGGATATTACTTTTATCTAATAAATTGTTTATATGTTTATCTATGTATTCTGTAAGTAGTTTCTCCAGAGTCTCATTTTGCTCTTCAATCACCGTTTTATGAACATATGGTATAACATCATTGTTTATTATATTTGCAAGTTGTTTTCTAATCTCCTTTAGCGTTTTAGCTAAATCTTCTTCCATTTTTAAGCCAATATATGTACTTAGATTTTTGTTTATTCGTTCAGTGGTTTCAGATAGTTTATTTCCCATTTTTTCTTCCAATACTTTCATTTTTTCAGTCAAATAATTCATTGTCACAGCATCATTTAAGTCTGTAGGTGGCGAAACATTGGTTAGCCGTTTTCCTTGTAAATCATAATTTCCGTCGGAAGTTAGTTTGTAGGCGCTTATAGGGGTTTCTCTAAGTTTAAACTGGAATGAGTCTTTCCATTTACGTTTACGACCAAATTTATCTATTGTGTTAACACTCATCATTTTATGTATAAACTGAGATGAAAATTGGAATGTTACGTATTATAAGGCGTTTAATATATTATATTAGCTTCTCGTAGTTCTTCTAAAATGGATATAATTTCATTATCATGTGCCGTGCTTCCAGCTAATTTAGACGCCCAAAGGAGGCGGAGACGTTCGATCAATTCCTGGGGAGTATTCCAGTAAACAAATTCTTTATTTTTAAAGTTTAGTTGTTTGGTATTTAGCGGTAATCTTGCTATTGATTTTCCTTCTTTAAAAATAAGAGGTCTTATTAAGTATAAATATTTTTTTGATTTACTGCGGTTAAGTCCTCGAGTTGGATTATATTGATTAAAAATTACATTTGTTTTATGTAGAATTTCTTGATATATACCCTTTGTTTGCTCGCTTATAGCATCAGGATTTTCTAACGCTTTTGGATGTTTCAAAAAAAGTATATCCAAAAGTTCTGCAGATGCTGGATATGTTCCAATATTTGTACTACCGCGCCAAAAGGAAATCTCACTAGGAGGAAATCTAACCTCAGTGTTCCCCATATGAAGTTTATTTTTTGAATCTACGCGAATTCCATATCTTACATCAAACCTGGATATATTACGTTTTATTTTTTCCACATAACTCATTGAAATTGAATGTGGACTAGCATGCGAGGAAAAGTCTATCTTTCTTGTTTTTAGCTGTTTATCATGTTTGATAATAGGAGGTGTATCACTTAAATCCGGTGTTGAGAAAATATCTTCTGCAGGTATTGTACTGATATGCGGTGAAACAGCGTCAGATGTCTCATCAAAGCTGTCATCATGAACATCGACATCATCAGACGAATAAGGCTGGCTAGTTGTTTTTACAATAGTGGTTTGGCTTTTGTTAGCTGAGGGAGGCTGCATATTAGATTTTTTTGATGCAACTTGAACAGCATCAGAAATAGATTTTAAACGAGTTGTAACAGGCTGATAAAATTCTTCAAGTCCACTCTTGTTTTCAAATTGCTTATTTTTAATGCTATAATATTTTTTACGCACAGCATCAGTTGCTTCAATCAGTTTGCGTTTAAGCTCAATTTCTGAAGTATCGTTCATTTTTTTTTTTTACTCCTCTCCCTTTACTGCCTCAATGTTAAATGATATAAAATTTTAAAAATAAATGTATTTATCAAATCCTATTCGATATCTGCCTCTCTTTAAATCGCTATCTTTATCAATAACTAGGAAACCATATTTTTCTTTCCAACACTCTGCACACATTTCTAGAAATTCAGAAAATGATATATCTGGAGAAACATGATCTAAATAAATGTGTTTAAGGTTTGTTTGATCTTGATTAAACAGAATAAGAAAATTTGCATTATCACGAATTAATTGTTTTGGAACTTTAGAATATGTCTGAGCTAAGTAGAAACAGTCAATGTTTTTATGTCTCCCCATACTAAAATATAAACGAATAGTATCTTGTCTTTCACAAATTACATCGTCAAATATAAAAACAGAATTAGGTTTAGCATCCGCGGGATTAACTATTGTCTCATTGGAAGCATAAGTATAGAAACCAATTTCCTTAATCGGCTTGAGTACTTTGCGAATATAATCATATTTTGCTTGATATAAGGACTTTGAATAAATATATATATTTTCAAAACAAAGTCCTTTAGGATGAGTTAGAAGGGTTATCATAGCATTTGTTTTCCCACAATTTGAAGGGCCTATTAAAAGCGCTCTTATTGAATTTGGTAATAAAGGTCCATTCCTTTTAGTAGTCGGCAACCCTGCTCCAACGGTCTGATCCAGATTGTCAACTTCCAATTCATAACCTGATTTTTCAATAAACATATTGCTGTAAATATACGTTACTTGCACACTATATTTTATTTTAATGTCAGCCGCCAAACGATTAGGACGTATATCCTCTCGCTCCAGCAGCACCAAGGCGAGTGGTAAAGGCTTAGTTGATACTGTAATAAATAAGCTACCAATTGAATTACATTTACCTGGATATCAGTATTGCGGACCTGGAACAAAGTTAGAGAAAAGACTCACCCGCGGTGATCCTGGAATAAATTCATTAGATATTGCATGTAAAAAGCATGATATAGCCTATGCAAGACATAAAAAGTTAAGTGAACGACATAAAGCAGATTACGAACTTGAACAAAGTGCTTGGAAACGTGTAAAGTCGGCAAACTCTAGTTTTGGCGAAAAAACTGCAGCTTGGCTAGTAACGACTGGAATGAAAATAAAAAGAAAGCTTGGCATGGGATGTAAAAAAGCATTACCTAAACGTAAAAAGAGTATTAAAATAAATAAAAAACAGAAAAAAATAGTTTTTGGTAGCGGGATTATAAATAAAATTCGTAAAAATTTAAAGAAACGTTTAAATTTAGACCCGAAAAATTCTGATATACAAAAAATGGTAAAAATGGGAATAATAGTGGCGCAAAAAACATTAAAAGTTCACGGAGGTAAAAGAAAAATACAAACTCCGCGCATCATACCATTACCAAAGCAGGGAGGAATTTTACCTCTGATTCCTATATTTGCAGGACTTTCTGCTTTGGGTTCGTTAGCTGGCGGGGCCGCTGGAATTATAAGAGCGATAAAAACAGCTAAAGATGTTTCATCGGGAAAGCGTTATGATAAAAATATAGATGAAGGAAAAAAGGGTAATGGATTATATCTTAAGCCATATCGCAGTGGTTTGGGGCTATATCTAAAACCATATAAAAGTTCAAAAAACTAATAAAATCCCTACCTCCAAAAGCGCTTACAAATTTCGACTTGTCTAAGTATGCATTACAGCTAAATATTCCATATTTTAGAGGTGTATATATGAGAGATGCTATGCCAAAAACAGGTCCTAACAAGTTTGAAAGTGGAATTGTTAATTTGGATGATGCCGAGGGGGTAGGGACGCATTGGGTTGCATATAAGAAGAAAAATGATAAAACATATTATTACGATAGCTTCGGAGATTTACCTCCACCAAGTGAGTTAGTTAGTTATTTGTATACTGGGCGATATAAAACAGAAAATATCTTCTATAACTACATTCGCGAGCAAGATTTTGATACAGTCTGGTGTGGACATTTATGCTTAAAGTTTCTTGCTAAAAAAAGTTAAGAAATGGAGAATGATGCTATAAAAAAGATCTCTCAATCTATGCAAGTGTTTTTCAAATCGAGAAGCTTATTAAATATGACAAAGGAGGAGTTAGTTTATATGCCCAAAGAAGTTATTATAAATTGTGCATTTCGAGAAATCCCGTTTATTTGGTCTAAGCTTCCTAAACACTTACAGGAAGATCCAGATTTAAAAAACTATTTATTTTGTACTGAGCATGAGCAGGATGATAGTGAGGATGGAGATGTAAATGATGGTCCTCCGAAGCGAAAATTATTCTGTTGTTATTGTAAAATGAAGGATATAAATATAGGAACAGAAAATAAAATCGAGGTTTTACCATCGGATAAACGTTGTATATTACAATAAATATTGAAATACATCTAAATTTTTTGTAGTCATGTCGTACACGTTTACCTTATCAGATCATAGCAGCGTGTTGAGTGCTAATTTTTTTCCCTCGCTTGAGCTTGAGAAGAATTCAATATATGGTTTAGGATTGTTGGGATTTTACACTTATAATTCAATTTTTAACATAGATGAAAATAATAATTTACTTGGATTTGGCGAGCCTGATCAGAAAAAGTTTACTTACTTTAGAATTAAACCAGGTGCATATGAAATTGATGAAATCCATAAAGAAATTCAGAAAGAAATCAAGAAAAAGAAATATTTAGAAAATAATAATGAAATTGATGATATGAATAGAATATTTAGTTTGGAGGCTAATAACAACACTTTAAAGTGTCAGCTTAAATCTACATTGGATTTAGATTTTTCAATAAAATCCTCTTTAGGAAGAACGCTTGGATTTGCAGAGAAAGTGTTTAAAGCCAATAAGCTTCATGAATCCACTCTACCAGTGGATATAATGAAAGTTCGAATGATACGAGTTGACTGTAATATTATTTCTGGAGCATATCTGAATTCAACAAAATCTCATACTTTATTCGAATTTGATATTGACGTTGAACCTGGTTACAAACTTTCTAAGGAGCCCCATAATATAATATATATGCCCATACAACCTTTGGGTCGTCAGTTTATAGATAACATTACGTTGAGAATCTTGGACGATCAAGGAGACTTGGTTAATTTCCAAGGAGAGAAAATTATAATTAAATTAGAATTAAAGAAAATTACATAATGGGATTTCAATATAATTCTCAGATTTATAAATATCAAAAATCGTCTAAGATAATAAAAGATAATAAAAGCAGTAAACCTAAAACTATAGCACGCATTCTAAAAAGAAACGTTGATCTGAAAGGAAGTGATATAAGCATCGAAGATCGTGAATTTTTGAAATCCTTGGGTTTACAACTAAAAATTTAAGAAAATATGGCCACCATTTCAACAAGTGAAAAATTGGAGGTTTTCGATGATCCTGTATTTGATTATTCACTTGTCAGTTTAAATGAGCATACATATAAACCTTATGGGTCACCAACATATAGCAATTCTGATGAAATCCGTATACCAATTCATTTTCAAGATCTAATACTCAATATTGCAGATAGTTACATATATATTGAGGGCACATTTAATTCAAGTGATGCTACAAAAAAATGCTATTTGTCAAATAATTGTTTGGCATTTTTATTTGATGAAATTAGATATGAAATGGGTGGTGAACAAGTATCTATAGTCAGAAAACCTGGAATCACCACAGCGTTAAAGACATTGGTATCATTTAATCCACTGCATAGTAAAAACTTACTTACCACAGGATGGGGTTTAAATGAGGGATGTCAAGTTATTTTGGACAAAACAAGCCATATATTTAGCGGAAAGCTACCCTTAAAATATCTATTGGGTTTTGCAGAAGACTATTTGAAAGGAGTCCTTAATGTAAAGCAGGAATTAATAATGGTTTTATCTAGATCATATGTTAACTGCTACGTCGGCGAAGTAGAAGCAACTATTAATGTAAGCAAAATTGAATGGAAAGTTCGTCATATTGTCCCCGAAGATCGAGAAAAGCTTAAACTGCTTTCTCGTATAAATAAAGGTGGCAATAATGCTCAAGTAAATATAGCTTATAGAATGTGGGATCTATATGAGCTTCCAACACTACGAGAAACGACTTCAGATATATGGGCTTTAAAAACGAGTACCAATCTTGAAAAACCAAGATATCTTATTCTCAGCTTTATAAGCGCCGATAGTTTGGATAACTACAAAAAGAATGCGATAGATTTTATAAACGCGGGTATTCGAGATATTCGCGTGTATTTAAATAGCAACGTATTTCCTTATGAAAGATGGAACTTGGATTTTAGCAAAAAGCTTTGTGGCCCTGCATACTACGCATACGAAAATTTCCAGCGTAGTTACTATAATCGACAAGATTGTAGCCCCCTACTTGATTTAGATGAATTTTTCGCAAACCCGGTCTTTGTCATTGATTCCAGTCAGCAAGCGGATAATAACATAAAAAATTCGACAGTAGACATAAAAATTGAATTTGAAACGCGTAACAAATTTGCAAAAAACATTAAAGTTTTTGCATTGGTGTTACACGATGCATTTTTAAGCTATAATGCTTTAGATGGTTCTGTTCGAACCGGGTGTAATTTTTTGGGTAGATAAATTTATACTAAGTAATTAGTTTAGCTTAATAACATAGTTAAGAATTATAGTAGTATAGAACATAACATATTATGTAGTTTGTATAATCCTGAATTTTGAATAAATTATGATTAAATTATATTATGGATTTTATTTTACCTTAACTAATCGAATTTTGAATTAAGGTTTGAGCATACCATAAAAGGAAGGGTCATTTAGGTATAAATAATTATTGTGGTCGCAAATAATGTACCGCTTTATTATACTTATCTTGTTAGACCATATAAATTAGGGTTTTATTTCGCTTTACTACCCACCAGCGGCGTTTCACTAAGTTAGAAACGTTCCGTATTTACAATCCATTTAACTACAATTTTACACTGTGAATTAATTTTTTTTACTTTTTTCCTGAAATTGTAGCCTATTTACTTATATTATGATATTATCCGAAATTTTTATAAAAGCATTATGAGGGCTTTTACCTGATGGCGAACACAAGTTGTATAGTACCTATACCTGCTTGGTATTTTATACGTATTTAAGTTTTATTTACTTTTTATTACTCTGTTCTCATTACAAGATAGTCCTATAATTTATCCATTTCCAGTACAAAGAAATCTCTAGTTAATGGTTCTAGATGGTAATTATTTTATTGTATTTTATATAAGTGGTGCAAAAATTGGAATCAATTATTAGATATGCTACTGAATTTTAATGAGGGTCCTTCGGAATAATAAATAAAGGTTTATGTCCCTTTCTTTTTAAATCGAGTCGGCAGAGGGTTTGAGAGGGTTATTTAGGTATAAATAATTATTGCGGGGTGACAAATGTGCCGCCTTAATATACTTATCTTGTTAGACCATATAAATTAGGGTTTTATTTCGCTTTACTACCCACCAGCGGCGTTTCACTAAGATAGAAAATATAAATAATGTTTTTTACTATACCGCTTTAACAGCGGCGTTTCAACTAAGGGAAAATAATAAAAAGTCTGGTTTAAGGATGGCTCAGGTCGGATCGTAAAAAGTTGGGTTTAAGGATGGCTTATAAAAATTGGGATTTAATTATCCCGCTTTAGCAGCGGCGTTTCACTAAGGTTAAATCATAAAAAGTCTGGTTTAAGGATGACTCAGGTCGCATCGTAAAAAGTTGGGTTTAAGGATGGCTTATAAAAATTGGGATTTAATTATCCCGCTTTAGCAGCGGCGTTTCACTAAGGTTAAATCATAAAAAGTCGGGTTTTATCTCGGGTCAGATCATAAATATTCAGGTTCAAGTTAGGGTTAGATAAGAAGCCGCCTCATGAAAGCATCCGGGTTAGGTCGTAAAAAGTCGGGTTTTATCTCGGGTCAGTTCATAAATATTAAGGATCAAGTTAGGGTTAGATAAGAAGCCGCCTCATGAAAGCATCCGGGTTAGGTCGTAAAAAGTCGGGTTTAATTTCGGGTTATTTTGTAAACAGCACCACCGAACCACCCGGGTTAGGTCATAAAACGCACCACCGAACCACCCGGGTTAGATCGTAAAACGCACCACCTGCACCACCTGGGTTAGTTGCACCACCAGCACCACCAGCACCACTGGTCTCGTTCTGTCCGTTTCTAGCTACTTATGCCTAAGACATGTTTCACACATTGTTCTGATTCGCCTCAGTGCATTTAAAATAATTAAAGGCCGTGCCTGTAACTCCCTAGAGGCTCTTTCAGTGGCTTCTCTTAAATCTGCCATCGTGGAACCATAATAATATAACATAGAAAATTATTACAAATATCTTGATAAGTGAGAGATAGTCTTTGCTTTCTTTCTTTTAGGCCAGGATAATGTTTCTTTTTTGTTGACACTATGTATATATGTTATACCGGGTGATGCATGGCTTAGTTAAATATAGAAATCCCATATCCCGATATAATAAACCCCCGTGCCAAGCTTGAATAAATTTTAATATGCCAATCCTAACTTATTTAATGAAATGTGATGGCACGGTATTGTCAAAGATTGACGTAAAGCTAGATATAGTTCTAGACAGTTCGAGCATCTTGGACGTCATTAAACCAGAGATTTAATTTATTAATTAATGTTTTAAAAAATGGCCTATTTTTCCATATTAATTATTATTATCCCTAATTTCTCTAGTTTAACAAAAGATATCACGTTGCGGTTTTTAGTTCCTTATAGTAACTTTTTCTCCTCCACAAGCTGATGGGGATAGTTTTTTAATCCGACGTTCCGGATTCGAGCGACCATCATCAACTTTTTTATTTTAAATGCGGACCTGAATTTTTTATTCCACTATTTAATAGCCTTTATAAGCCTAAAATAAAATATGATAAAAAAGTCATATCATAACATTTGATTTTTCTGATAAAATCCTTATTCATTGAGGAATTAAGGAAAAACGCCATCTAGTGGCCACCATCAAAATCAATATGGTATAGTTATTAGATCTACGTATAGAGGAAAAGAAGGGCTTTTTGTCAAGACCAAGTTGAATAAAATCGGTTTATCCAAAGCAGAGATATCAGCGTCTGAAAGAAAAAAAGTTTGACCTTCTCCCACCACTTTATTATTGAAAATAGAAAAAAATGATTCCTAACATAAAGTTGCATAATTTTATGAAGAATACAATGCTTATATTTTTAACATATTTTTATTAAGAAAAATCAAGAGAAAATCGGCATTTCTATTTTGAAAGTTCTCTTATGCCCCCTAGCGGTCATTTTTCGAACTTGAAAATAATTTTCAGCTATTTTCCTTGGCCGCTCTTATCGACATATATTTTTTCCCAAAGTCCTAGTGTTATTACTTTCTGAGATATAGCCGATTACTTCCTTTACATTCATCGGTAAAACAAATATTTCTCAAAAAATCCCTATTATTATTTGCTCTTTCCATAGGCATCGTAACTATAGATCCGACACGCCATTCATAAATGCTATAAAATTGTGATGCCAAAATCGATTGGTGGCGAGACGCTGTGAGGAGCTAGGTGGGGCCGGGAGTGGGGATTACGCTGCCTTTACATATGCATGCGACAAAACTCCAGGAAAACAACATCCGCTATGCCGAGTATTGTCGAGTCGATACGGATGGCCACGAAAATGATGAAATCTGGGCGGATCCCTTATTGCTGCGTTGTCATACTACAGATTTTTTACAAGGTTTTAGGCAATGTTATATATTTCCCACATCATGTTAATCTAGTTAATCATAGAAGTTAATACTTTTAACAGAGTAAGCCCAGAAAACTACGTTTTCTGTGGCGTAAGTCTGGCAAACCAAGTGGAGAGGAGCAGTTTGAATGTTAATTTACTTTACACTGGAATACATTGATGACAACACGTTTATTTGTTATTGTTCGGTCTAATAGTTACGATGTCTATGGCTCTTTCCATTACCTCAAACAGAATATCATTCTCCATTCTTCATCACCTTCCGTAGCTCTCGATGTTTTTCATACTTGTAAGGAAAATATTGTATGTTTTTTTAAACACTTTAGTTTGATGTTTCCTACGGCTTGCCCAAGAATCCTCGTGCTAATCATTTTATTTTCCTCCACGTGCAGTAAAATATTAAGATCTCTATTATCCCTTTCTTCAGCTCTATTGACATTCTGAGTTGAGCATTTACAGTTGTTTATTACAGTGCATTAGAGCTCAAAATTACTAATGATAAGTATAATTAATGGAATGGAAGGGATAGGCTTATCAGGGAATTGAACTGAAAACATTTCAGTCACTGCTCTTAAACCGTTTCCTGTATAATACCACTTAATCATAGTTAGTTTTTCCTTAATGAAATAGCTCATATTTAGCTATCATTAAAGCGCCTTCAATGAGAATGTTGTCTTTGACTACTTTCCGTTTTGTCAATGCCAAACAATAATTTGCTGGTGTTTGTTGTATTATCTAAACTATGAAAATTTCGTAATTTTGCCACCACATTCAATTGAATAAGTTAGGATTGGCTTATTAAAATTCATTCAAACTTGGCAAATGGGTTTATTGTATCGGCCTCTTCAAAAAATTATAATACAATTTTTCTCTAAAATGTACAAGGGAGCCAAAATTTAGCCACCTCAAAATTTATATGGGATTTCCTATGTTCAACTAAGCCTTGCATCACCCGGTATACTTTTTAAATGAAGATGATTTATTATTATAAATATTATTATTATTTAGTGTTGATTTACGTGAATAAAGATTATAAACAATTTCATAACATGAAATAAAATTTAATTGAATTGAATAAATATTTGGAAAAAATAAAAAAAAATAATACCATGTAAACTGGGCTAGATCGTCATATCTCAGCCCTAGGAATTTATGCACTACTTTACACAGACGTTTTAGAGACACCCTGTATAGGATCCTTGCCTTGTTACGACCTGTAACATTATATTTAATAATATTCTTTTAGTTTATTGTTCAATCTCATAAACAAATAACAGTTTTTAAGATTCTACACACCGATATGTAAGAAAGTAAGAAAGATATCCATTTTCCAGATAAGGTGCTTCCGTATTCCAGCCCTTTCGTCGAAGATCAACGCGAATAATTCGAAATTAAGGCTGATTTGTTGTGCCCGTCGAAAAGACGTTGAATCAAACACATCCCTCTCTTGTTTCTTCTTGTCTTTAATTCTGACAAGATAAATGCCAGCCATCTTTCTCACGGCGTCTACATTACCTCCTATTCTCTTTTCGAATCACACACCATCCTGTTTTGCATTTAAATAATTTAAATAGGTATCAATCAGATCTTTACGGATCCTGTTTTTCTCTTTTTATTACTTTACTTTATAAAGCACGTGAAAAGCTAACTTTACGAAAGGAAGCTTACCTATAAACTACTTTTCTGCTCCATATAGGTACTCTAAATAAACCAACGAAAAAGGATTCTTAAATTGAAATTTAATGGAAGAGCGCGATATCGCTCTTGGTTTTCTTTTATTTAAATGCTGCGTATACTTAGGAAAGACCAGATCACATAATATGAGCTTAAAATTATGGGCTTGCAGTCCTGCAATACATTCAAATGCCTTTCTTAGTGTAACATTTATACTTTTTTGTCCAAGGTGGTGGCTAAGGGTGAAAATGGCTTATTATATTCCTTTCGGTTTGTACTGAGTTTAACGGAGTGTCTCTCTGACAAAGTTCAGGGTATTGCTAATGAGGCGTTGGCTACATACGTATTTTCTGAGTAAGTGCCGGGCATACACACAAGCAGAGATGGGGGGAGGGGTATCTTCTTCTTCTCCGTAAGATTGGTCATCTTCCATCCCCATTATGTCCGAAAATCTCGTCACTTACGTTACGTCAAATTCCTTCTCTGGCTAAGCTCCTTAATGAGCCGTGGGTCTTGTCGCTCCCTTTTTTACAAGCAAGCCCAGCTGTCTCATTTCTTCCTATCCCTTGGTGCACACGCATCCATTTTAGGATAATCTTGCAATATTGTACCAGATTCTTTAGCACACAGGGTGTCTCTAAATGGTTTTTACACGTACGTTTTTTAATGACTTGGAACAGTCCTAAACTTGGATAAAATGTGGAGGAAGACAACGACAAGTTTCAGTACGCGATTAAACATTTATTTAGTTATCTATTTTACATTAAGGAATACAAAACGGCACAAACTCAGGAACAGTATCTAATAAATAAAACAAATATATAATTCTAATATTACAGTAGTATTACCTACATTGATAAAAATAAAGATATACAGGAAGAGTTTTTTTTTAAGTGTTACAAGGCAATATCTCGAGAATGGTTTACAATATTTTCATTAAATTTTGGTGACGCAATAGGGATATAAGGAGACATACGCCAACGAGATCTTTTTTTAATGCCTGGAAATTTAAAAATGGCGCGTGATTCGTAACTAAAAGTTTGTATTTTTGCTACCACCTGTACAAATGACTTCAATTGTTTGTCTAACACTAGCTGACTTCATGTTGAAACCTTTTTGTCTCTTGTAAAATTTTCGCCAGACATACAGTCTCTCATCCAAAAAATGATTTACGATACCTCATCATTGCTGGCATTCCGAACAATGATACAAAAATGGTTTTTTGTTTGTTTACTCGGCATCAGTAAAATAAATTTGACATACTGATACTGTTCACTTGTTGTTGGTGTTAAGCGGAGTCGAGTTTGTTGTAAATTGAATAATTATTGGGCCTTTGAAATGGAACAATATTCTATCGCAGAGAAGGTTGACATGCTTCTAGTATATGGGTTATGTGAGAGAAATGGACGCATGAGTTTCAGAGTCTACCGTGACAAATATCCAGACCGCAGAATTCCGAACCATCAAACTTTCGCGAGTATTGAGAGGCAACTTAGGGAAACAGGTAGTTTTATTCGAAATAATGTTAATCAAGGACGCCAATATACAATTAGGACTCCGGAGCTCGAAGAGGTAGTTTTAAACAGAACTTTAGACGCTTGGTGTTCGAGTTGGCGGTTTCCAAAAATGCCATTAATAACATTCTACGAGAGCAGTTACTCCATCCGTATTATGTGCGAGAGGTGCAAAATCTTTTGCCAATTGATCCTGAAAGTCGTCTGACGTCTTGCCGGTTCATCGAAATAATGAGAATACCAAATGCAATCTTTCAAAAGAAAATCTTATTTACGGACGAAGCTACATTCGCGAGATCGGGAATTCGAAATGTACACAACGAACATTTGTATAGCGATGAAAATCCTCATGCCATCAGGAAGAAACATTTCCAGCACAAATTTAGAATTAATGTTTGGGCAGGCATGATTGACAATCTTATTATTGGAACAGTTGTAATTTGCAAAACATTTTACCCGATTTATTGGATAATTTTTCATTACGACTTCGTACTGAAATGTGGATTATACACGACGCGACGGAGCGCCAACTCACTATAGTATTAATATTCGAAGATTTTTAAATGAAACAATCCTAATGGATGGATCGGAAGAGGCAACGATGCACCCGTTAATTGACCAGCAAGATTTCTCGATTTAACGCCTTTAGACTTTTTCCTGTGGCGCGCTCTTAAATCAAAAGTGAATATTTCAAACATATGTTTTTATGTATAGGAATTAAACTAGTTGGTAGTTATTAAAATTAAGACTTTTTTCATGTTTTTTCGTTCCGAATAATTTTTGAAAGCAAAACTTTATGTCTGGCGAATATTTTACAAGAGACGGAAAAGTTTCAAAATGAAGTCAGCTAGTGTCAGAGATAGAAGTCATTTGTACAGGCGGTAACAAAAATTCAAACTTTTATTTACGAATCACGCATCTTTAAATTTCCAGGCTTTAGAAAAAGATCACGTTTACGTCAAAACATGCCAATAATAGTAGTAATTCTTAATCCCAAAATTAGTGAACATCGATAAAAGCGTTTAGAAATTATTCCGAGAAAACGATATTAATTTGAGAACTTTATCGCCCTGTAGTGTGATTAAACGTTGTATAGTCATTTTGATTTTGGTTATGCGTTAACTCATCAAGAAGGTAAAACTGATAGAACTTTTTGCGTAGAGTTCAGTGGCGTAAGTTTTTTTTTCTATAATATTAGTTTTTCAGATATTAATCAAACCCATGCTTTTCTAAATGTTTTAAGTCGAAAATATATTTTTTATGTTGATTAAGCATCATTTGCGCTTTTAAAAATTATGTAAATGTTTATATTTATTTTGAAAAACAAGCTCAAAAATCGATATTTTTACTTTTTACTTTATTTGTAACGGTATGCCATGGCCAATTTATTAGAAAGAACTAAACATGTCCAAAACTTGACAGATTTGTCAAATTATTATCATTTATGAAATATTTTTTTATGCAGGTCATTTTATTTTACTTTTTATTACAATGGTCGTTTATGATAATTATTAAAAGTATGATAATGCTGGTAAGTTTTATACAATGCAATAAAAATTCTCAAAAACCTTCTGAATTATATTTTAATATGTAATGTATTTAAAGCGCTTTCATTAAGATAATTTCTTATATCGTCACAAAATATAGATCAAAGAAGACAGAGAGAGAAAAGAAATAAATGTTTTACTTACGCACAAGCAACGCTCCGGAAATGCCGAGCGTCGAATAGCTTTTGGTCAGTGGTATTTGGAACAAATCGACACCAAATCTTTTGGCAGACTTGTCATCTGGTCGGATGAATGGTATTTTTCAAGTGCAGGAGTTTTTAATCGGTATAACACGAGATATTGGTCTGCATAAAATCACAATTTCATTTTTAAAAAAGCACAACAAGGGCGCTTCAGGGTTGGTGTATCATGTTTTATTTTGAGGCGACGCATAATCTACCGGGTGTATCACCGCACGTAAATACATAAAAGTCCTGAACAAGGCTTTTCCGAATTGCTGGAAAATATTCCAATGGCCCATTTTAATTACGTGTATCTCCAACAGGACGGTGCTCCATGCCACAACTCTCTGTTATTAGGGCAATTTTTGGACAATAACTTCCCTTGAAGTACAAACGTGTCTGTGAGATCTTCCGATCTTTCCGCTTTGGATTTTCTTTTGTGGGGTTTTCAGCAAAATGAATTATACACAGTATGTAAAAAGTCTCGGACTGGTCAATTATTTAGAAAATGGCGCACAATATAAAAAAACTTCCGGTATGAAAGTTGTAGGCCTTAAAAAAATCTATAAAACTAGGACACCTGTAATTGTAAAGGGTGCCTCAAAGAGTCATGGTAAACCAAACTTTGGTTTATTTAAATGGAATGACCCATTTTAATCACGTTTTCTGATTCCTCTAAACAGTCTAAACATCAATTATGAAACATATCGTCATCATTAGCGGCCCTTCACCCTATCCAGCGGTTAGGAAAAGTATTATTTAGATAAACTCTTACAGCTCGCCCAAAATGAGGAGGAGCTCCGTCTTGATGAAACCACGTATGTCGTAATAGTGGTCCTATTGTATTGGTTATTGCTGGCACAATTTGATTGACATTGACATTCCCGTTTAACATGAATGTTGCCTCATCCGAAAAAACTATTTGATTAAAAAAATTGTTATTTTCTTCCTGTTTTTGAATCATTGCTTCGCAAAATTCCATTCTACATTCGAAATCGTCTTCTGATACCTGCTGGACTAAAGTTATTTTATAGGAGTAAAAATTATTGTTTTTTAAAATAATTTCAACTGATTTAAAACATACATCACTAGTTGTCGATTTTGGTCTTCCGGAACGAAGTTTATCTCTGCAACACCCGGTTTCCTTGAATCTTTAAACTGTTCTCACAACTGTAGATTTTGATATAGGCTGTCGGTTTGGAAAAGTTATATTGAAAAACTGCTTTGTTTTGGTAAATGATCTTTGTCGGTCTCCAAAACCTCTGATCATTAGTAAAGTCATACGTTCCCTTTCATTTAAAGACATTTTCAGAAATTAAAATGACAGTGACGCAAAACATTCTGGTACCAGCTTGTAAAAATGCAAAATGTAGGTAATATCTTACCTGTTGTATTTGTCTTTTAACTCAAATTGTTCCTTAAACTAATGGATTTAGCCATATGACATGTTTCATAATTGATATTTAGAATGTTTAGAGGAATCAGAAAACTTAACTAAAAAGGGGTCATTCCATTTAAGTCAACCAAAGTTTTGTTTACCATAACTGTTTGAGTCACCCTGTATAATTACAGGTGTTCTAGTTTCATAGGTTTTTTTAAGGCCTACAACTTTTATACCGGAAGTTTTTCTATATTTTGCGCCATTTTCTAAATAATTGACCGGTCCGGGACATTTTACACACTGTGTATAAGACACAAGAATTCCTAGCGGAACCTCGTATAGCAATTAGGTTGGCCTTCCAAACTTTTCATAATTGACTAATTCTTGTTAATGCAATGCATTTGTACGATCTATAATGCCATGTTAATTTTTTTTCAATACTTAAATGAAAACAAGCTACAGCGGTGTAATTAATTAACTGCAAATTTTAAATATGTCTTTCTCGAAACGCACTTTTCCTACCTCCTGGTATAAAAAAAAAACTCTGTCGCTTTATCCGATTAAGTTAAAATCTTTAGAACATTTTTCTAGATCGGCAGCTCTATCGCACGAACTGGCGTAATACATGTATTTTTTGCCATTTTTATTTATAGTTATTTGTTTTTTATATCCCTAGTTCATACAATAATGGGCACCCTTTTCATCATATAAAAGTCGCCATCAAGTTTCATCAACGGCATCATTCAACCGTGCATATCTTCCTTTCTACTCTTTATATTTGATTTTGTTGAACGACAATCTGTTGTATAAAATATCGACCAATAAACATAAAAACCTTTATATCTTTGTGTTTCTTCTTTTCTTCTTCTCATTTAAAAAACCAAAACTGCTTTAAACGGTGTACACTGGGAAGGCCCCTTAAATGAAATCCAAATTTTCGTCTGTTTAAAAAAGGCCCTGCAACCAATGTTCGGTTAATTGAGTACAGTCTAAGCACAAAGTTTTGGGGCGAAAGTAGTTTTATTAATCATTCCAATTTAGCAATGTAAATTATAAATTTGACTCCAAATAACTTTTAATAACTAGATACTGTCATAACGGACATATTGTCTACGGGTTAACGATAATTAATTATAAAGTTTACGGGAATTTAAGTTGTCGGGCAAAATCCATTATGGTCAATCTACAATATACCTACTAGTGCGTATCACATAATATCCTTGTACCCAAAAATAATTACATTATGGTAATTATACTAAATGGGGTTTATGTAATATGTTTATGCATTCCTCTACTGTAACTAAAATAATTTATTTAGATGCTCACTTATTGAAAAATAAGTTGCTCTATAAGGTTTCTGAACGTACCTGTAGTATGATATACTTGGAGCCACTTACCCTTAAAAGGAATTTGTACGATATAATTATAAATATTTTTTGCAGTTCCACCAATGCTATGGATTCCTCACCAACTGGTTGGCGCACCACTGGCTTACTCTGTAACATTAGAATGTTTCACCGAGGCTCATCCCAGTTCGCTTAATTACTGGACAAGGGAAGATGGTCAAATGATACACGAATCCAGAAAATATCACGCGGAAAACATAATTGGTAAGTTTCTTAATATTAATAGTAAAAGAAAAAAAAATGGAGGTTAAATTTCTACAATGATAAAAATTTAAATGATAATCAACAGTGGTAATAGATCAAACTGACCTACAACTGCATTCACCATCAAAAAATTAACCAACTGTTTATTCATAGGAAGATAAATGGTAACAGTCAGGTGAATAAGATATTCACCATAGATAGAAAGAACAGATATATTAAAAGTAGTTTTTGCAACATAGTATAATTTTAAGTTTTTGGGGTTTCGGTTTAAATTATTGTGGTTCATTTGTCTTCCAAGTAATATTTTACATACTTACCATGTAATAAAAATGGACAATATGAAAGAAAGAGATCTTCTAACTACACAGAAAGAGAAACAGAAATATTACTAGTTTGATGATGATGATGATGTATGACAATGTTATGTTCATACTGCTGGTTATCAGTTGGTTCCATCCATCCATTCCGTGTAAGTTGACTTAATGAATATTAAACTATTTGTTTATACTATTCTATATATTTTATTCAGTTTTTTTACCTAGACGTCTGTTTTTTTTTAGAAATATAAAATTAGTGGCAAAAAAAACTGACACGGTCGGGTGGCGCAAAGTTATCATAATTTACCCATTTTATTCGAGACTGAAGCTGATCTTTCAGAATCTCACACCATATATTGGTTTTAAAATAATACTGGTCATGACATTCAATTGTCAAGATAGGATTTTCTTGAGACCAACATCGGCAAATTTGCACCTCACGGTATCATTCGAAGGGAGAGTGGCTTCATCTGTCCATAAGATTTTATATGGAAAAATATTATCCACTATTCGTATAGAACCTGATACCTGAACGAAAAATCTAGACGTATATCAAAATCACGCTTGTTCGGTGTATTTATAAAATTTTAAGGTTTATATGCCCGAAATCGATTCTTCTGAAGAATTTTTCCTTACGCTTTTCCTATTGTACCCTGTTACACCACTTATCTTGGTTTGGCCGTACTCAATAACACTTAAACAAATATCAAGTCGTACTTCTTTTATCATATCTACTTGTAGATTGTCACTTTGCTATTATTCTTGAGACGGTGCTGTGCTGCAAATTTCTTCCTACATACCTTTCATTAAATATGTCAGATACTTGCCGGCGAGGCATATTTTCTCGACAAATTAAGATAATTTCAGTTTTTTTGTATAATTTTCGAATATTTAGACTTTTGACATTTCTTTCATTTATTCGTTACTCATCACAAAAAATGCTTTTCTCATAGCCTACTTATTAAATTCGAAAATGTCTTTCGATAATGGGTTAATATAATAAAAAAAGGAAAAATCGCGTTTAAATCTTGAACTAGTCATTTCTGTGGAGATGTTATTATGAGTCTCTTTAACTTTATAGGTATCTGACATCTATCGGATAAAATAGTTGAATCATGATAACTTTGCACCACCCGTGTAATTTTCTTTGCCTGTAATTTTATATTTCTAAAAAAAAGACATCTCAGTAAAAAGATTATCATGAAAACTAAATATTGAGGATGGTATGAACAAGTAGTTTAATATCCATTAGGTCAGTTTACATTATGATAAAAGCACATTATGTGATTCGAAAAAATAACAAGAAATTAAACTTTGCCTAGACATATGAAACTCTATACATAGACCTAAAATATGCTAGAAACAACTTTTTTTTATGACATTCTTAGATATTTGGCAAAAAGATGCCTTTTTTCAGTACTTTTTGAAAAAATATAATTTTTGACAAGTATGGTTGCAGTTACATATAAAATTCTTAGTCTAACTTAAAGCAAAAACGATTTCCGTTAGAATTAACCTCATTAACATTTTTATAATTCACATTTCTCGGCCGATCTCTCTTTTTACTCTCTGAGGACAAAAATTCAGACGATAAGTCAAATAAATTGATTTTGTCTATGTCATTTTTAAATATAAGGTCGAAACACAAAAAAAATAGTATAATAATTTTAAGTGAGTAATTAAAAATTTAAGCTCAAGATCTAAAAAGATAGTACAAGCTCTTCCATAACCTAACTATTGAAACTTAATTAATCAGACTGTGAGCTATATTAAGAAACTAGCTACTCTTGGTGAACACGGCTGATATTCCAAATTGATTAATGTTGATTATATTTTCTTAACGTTTAAACACATATTGTCGTATACTGCTTCGACTGCCCCTGCGCAAAACCAAAATACAAAGTAAACATTATAGCGAACCATACACCAGCGCATGTTTTAATTAAAATGCTATTTTTAACTTTTTATTATCCTTTGAAATTTTAATCTACACTCCTTTAAGCATCTCAAATCTTATTGATCAAACGGTGACTTAAAAATTACAGAGAATATCCCAAATTATCTGTCTTTTCCTCAAATGAAATTGGATCTGCAGTGGTTAAGGTTTGGGTTCCTAACTTTAAAAGCTTATAAAATAAAAAAGGTGTGTTTTTCTAAAATATAATTTACACATAATATATCGTTAGATCTACCGGTCCCTTATAAATTTGTGTAACCGAATATGCC
The DNA here is from genome assembly GCA_963920685.1 of Polydrusus tereticollis. NCBI lineage: Eukaryota > Metazoa > Arthropoda > Insecta > Coleoptera > Curculionidae > Polydrusus > Polydrusus tereticollis. Next base: position 35,077,480 of record OY987335.1, read on the forward strand.
AAGATGTTGTTATAAATAAGGAGCATTTTAGTGGGATATGATTCTAACAATGGCTGGTTTAACTTATAGAAAATAAAAAGTTCCAGTAGAGTGCGACAAAATCAAGCCTGTATGTTGCATGAAAACCGGCAGGATCTCGATTTTTAGGAAAAAGCCTATACTTTCTCCCCCCTAAGCGCAAACCCCTAACCTTCACGATTTATAACTGCAATGTAGATATAATTTTCTCTTGAGTATGCTCTATCCAGAATGACCACCAAGGGTTTATTTTTAGTGAGAAGTCGCCCCTTGAAATGGTCCGCATTATGTAAGGACAACACCCTATACAGGGTATTTCAAAAAACATGTGCCATCGCTCGAATGGTGATTCCTTACTCAAAAATAAGGCAAATAGTTCCTATTAACATGGGTCCGCAGATGCTTTGTTTAAAAGATACAAGGTGTTCAAAATTTTAAATATTTTCGATTTTTTCAAAATGTTTCCGAAACGGTTTCAGTAATTTAATTAAAGTTTGGGTTGCGAAAAGTACCTACAATAGCACAAATTTAAGCAATAAAAATGTGTGAACAGATTGAGCATAAATAAGTAAAAAAATCTAGTATGCTACATGGCCGATTCTAAAACAAAGCAAATGAATAATCTCCAAATTTCCCTCTGTTACTGGTGTTTACTAATATTTTTAAAATTTTAGTAAGTTAGGCAGGTAGGTAATTATCATAATTAGCATGGATCTATAAAACCGGAGCCAACTAAGACTTTTGCAAGACAGATTGTTAGTTAGTAACGAGTGATTTTTAATTATTTTGCTCAAGGGAGGCCATGCATTTTAAAAGCATCATGGCCGTACTGCGTAGATAAGATGACATGATTGTTTTATGACATTTACGTCTTATTTGAATTTGTGTATTTGTAAAGTTTAAAAATTGGAAAAATTTTGTAATTTTTGCAGTTATTTGAAGGTAGGTTACTATTGCTTTAACTAATATTTCTCCGGGGAGTCGTCTTTTGACTATTATAAAGTGCTATTTGCAGGATATGATTTAATTTTTTATTTTTTTTTTATTTTTCAGCGTATCAAGTTTTGGTGAAGCTTTGTTGCCGGATTGAAAGTTCTACAGTAAAAATGTTTAGTGAAGCACAAAAAATTTTTATTGTTGAAAGTTTTTTTAGAAATGGAAACAAAATAGGCGGTGTGTGGAATTACTCTATGCATGACTGCTTTGATGAATTTCGAACCGAGTTTCCTGATGTTGCGGTGACCTTTCATAATTTTCGTACTGGGTCACAATACCTAATTGATAAATTTCGTCAGACTGGTTCTGTTCAACATAAAAAAGGGGCTGGAAGACCAACGAAACGATCGAATGAGGTTGTCAAAAAGTTGGTGTGTGGGCAGCAATTAGTTCTAGAAGAATAGTAGGCCCAATTTACTTTGATGGCACAATTACAGCTGAGAGATATCGGATCGAAATTCTGACAACATTTATTAATGAGCTTCACGATGATGAATTGCGGGAAGGTTATTATGGCCACCTCGTTCCTGCGATTTAACACCCTGCGATTTCTTCTTGTGGCCTTTTATAAAAAACTCCATTTATCGAACACGAATTGAGGATATAAATGATCTTAAACGAAGGATTTCAGAAAAAATTGCCGAAATTAATAATTCTCCAAACGTATTGGTTAATGTGTCTCTGAGGGTAAGAAGAAACATCAGAAGGTGTCTAGAAGTAGGAGGCGGCCATATAAAGTAGGCTTTCAAAGTAAGATAGCTCAGGATTTTATATTACATACCGTCAAAAAACATTATTTTAAGTTTTTAACGTGACAACGCTGCTTTCTTGCAAATTCGCCCTATGATTTAATCTACGCGCTACTGCTACACTATGTATACTGGGTCACAGCCGCCCTTGAGCAAAATAATTAATAATTACTCGTTACATTATACATTGGCTGAATTAACTGATATGATATTAATTTATGGTGAATCGAGACAAAATGGAAGGGCCGCAGCTCGGATTCCTTAACGAACATGTCCATCTAAAAATATTTTCGAACACGTTTGTAGACGTCTAAGAGAATACGGCACCTTAAAACTATTTAAATCTAATTCTGGTCGAAAAAGATACCCACGAACTGTTCAGGTTGAGGAGGTGATTCTCAATATAGTGGATCGTAACCCTTCTACAAGTACTAGAATCGTGTCTAACCAAATAGGATATTTCTGCATCATCTGTACATAGAATTTGGGAAGAGCAATAGTTAAAATCATATCACTTTACAAGAGTGCAAGAACTTTTACCTAGAGATTATGGACCTAGACAAGAATTTTGTCACTGGGTTTAAATAAGATGGAGAACGACCGACATTTCCCTCGTCGTATCCTTCTTACAGACGAGGCATCATTCACAAGGAAGGGAGTTATAAATTTTCATAGTTTGCACACATGGGCTGAAAAAAATCCCAACTTAATTAGAGTATCAGTTTTTAATCAACATTTGAGCTGAAATAATTGGAATTGATATAATTGGTCCTATTATTCTGCCAAATAGACTAGACCATGTGTCTTATTTAAATTTTCTTAGAAACGATTTACCAGAGCTGTTGCCTATATTAGCGAGAAATAAAATGTGATTTCAACACGATGGAGCACCGGCACATTTTGCAGCATCTGTTCAGTATTACCTTGTGGAAACACATGGTCATCGTTGGATTGGTCGTGATGGTCCAATAGCATGGCCACCTCGGTCCGCTGACCTAAATCCACTGGATTTTAATCTGTGGGGGTCATATAGAAGAGCTTGTCTATAACACGCTAGTACAAAGTAGAGAAGAACTTTTAGAACGAATTGAAATGGCTTTTGTCCGAGTTCGTCAAAATCCTCGTATTTGTGTCAGAGTGAGAATATCTATAAGAAGAAGGTTAAATGCTTGTAATGAAGCTGGTGGTGGCCATTTCCAACATTTACTGTAATTATAAGGTAAATAATAAATATTTTTTTTCATAAAACAATAAATACCTAATTTGCTAAAATCGTGTTACGCTACCTAATAAAATTGCATTTATCTTCTAATCGATGCCGACTTACAAAAAACATTAAGAAATGCTTTTTTTTTAGTCACTTAAATTATTAACAAATTGTGCTATCAAAATGTGAAAAAGCCAGTGGCGTACCTATTTTTTGATCAAAATTAGTAGAGCATCTGATCACACGCACGCCCCTGGTAAACCTGTTCACACATTTTTATTGCTTAAACTTGTGCCACTGTAGGTACTTTTTACAACCCAAACTTTGAAGCCGTTTTAAAAAAACCGAAAATATTTAAAAATTTGATGACCCTGTATCTTTTAAACAAAGCATCTGCGGACCCATGTCAATAGGAACTATTTGCCTTATTTTTGGGTAACAAATCACCGCCCGAGCGATGGCACATGTTTTTTGAAACACCCTGTATAGGGTGAATCACAATGGATGGCGTATTTGACGTTCATGACGAGCTAATTAACAGGGCGATCCTTAAATTGCTGTTTTGCATAGGAGAACATGCTTTATCCAGCTAAAATTTTTCCGAGAATGCGGTGTTGCAGCTTCTACTAGAAAGTATTACCAACGTTAAAAATCCTGCATATTATCATGTTAAGAGTCTCCGGTAGTTTTAAACAACTTTTCGTATTATTTTCCTATACCGTTTCTGAGATATTAATTTTTTTTTGTAAAAAAAAATTCTGAGATACTAAGGCGCTGAAATTTGATTCAGAGTTAAGCCAATACTCGGAGGCTTTTTACGCTTTGGCAGATCATAGTTGAAATATACAGAATACCAAATTTGTGAACCGTCCCGTTGGCTGGTTCGCCATAAGCGCCTGAACGCGCATCGCCCTTTATTCATATGCATCTGCTTTCTAGGTAATCCAAATTACAAAACCCATATGAGACTGACCATCAGCAACATTCAGCAAAGTGATTATGGTACCTACAAGTGCGTGGCTAAGAACCCTCGAGGAGAAACGGACGGAACCATCAGACTCTACAGTGAGTATGCACGGTATTTTTTTATTTTGACTCTGTTCTATTAATATTGTACGATTTTAGGCTTTATGAAAAAAATGTTTGGTAAATTTGCGGTGCAATTATATCTGTGAGGTATTAATTTACGGAATTTTTGATTATTATTTAATATAAAGCAAAAATCCGTCGCTCGCCCTCGATCACCCAATATTGCTGTTTGTTAAATGAATTTAACCCTAAACAAAACAAAGAAACTACATTTAACCATTAAAAATTACAATTTGAAAAGATTGTTCTTTAAATCTTAAAAAAGAAAGAAAGAATGGGATTGAAGGACTAAACCTCTACTGTATCATAATAGAAAATTTCCAAATGAATAGAAAACTCCTATGTTCAACATCAGAACCAAAAGAATGTCTATAAGTTTGATGTCAAAATACGCACCAAAATTAATAAAAAATGTATTTTAAAAGCAACAATTTAAAAAAAATAACAAGCTATTTTGGGTTCTAACCTCATAGACAATTAAGTTATTTAAGTCTGCAAAATACCGGCTAAATAAAAATTCTAAATTTTGTAATTAATTTCTAAATATTCTACTGTCAAATTACTTGTTTTGTTACAGAAGACCCACAAATTGAATAACGCATATTTTTACATCAGCTTGTGACAAATTCTTCTGTTATACGTTGGTAATGCTAAGCATTGTAGTTAGTTATTATTACCTTTTGTTAACGTTAAAACTACTTCGTGCACTTGCGCGTGGTCATCGAAAATGGAGCTTCAATTGATTAAATGAATGAAACACAAATAACAAGTGTAAGTGGCAAGCATGAATATCATGCATTTCACCTTTTGAGACTTTTATGGACAAGTTCTGCTGACACTCGAGCAGCGTATGATTCGCATTTCAGATAATTAATAACATTATCGCGCAAAGTATGACTCACACTTTACTTAGTTTTACATTTTATTTATAGTGGTAAAATACCTTTAGAATATTTTATTTATATTCTTACGGTATACCCTTTGTTAACGTTTAAACTACTTCGTACACTTACGCGTGGTCATCGAAAATGGAGCTTTACTTGATGAATTGAATGAAACACAAATAGCAAGTAAAAATGGCAAACATGAATATCATGCATTTCACCTTTTGAAGCTTTTATGAATAATGTAAATAAAACGACAATGTCTTCCTCCACAAATTTAATAAAGGTAAAATTCTTGTTCCCTACATGTTTCGGGCGTCTAGACGTCCATCTTCAGGGGATACCATAATCGAGTTGACTATAAAAACTTTAAATGGTTGCCTCAAATTAATGGGTACAGCCAAAATTGAGTAGGAACCTCAGAAATTGGGTGGACTTGTGAAAAATTATAATTTGTATATTTATAGAATGAAAATTTTTGTGAAAATATAAGAATTGAATAGCAAATATATTATTTTAAAAGGTGCATTTTATTTTTTAATGATGATTTTCTAGAAAAACATTGTACTTAGTTGTGAAGAAAGAAATTTAAAATAAAATTTTTGGAGGCATGCTCCGTGTTAATTTTTAAAAAATTGAAATTTTTTTATACCAGAGGGGCTATGCCCATGGTAATATATAAATTATGAAATCATTTCATTTAATGAAAAAAGAACTTTTTATTTTTAAATTTTTTAAAAAACAGAAATAGTGCTAAATCACCACCATGTTCACTTTACACACACGTGTCTAAGACATTAAATGAAATGATTTTATAATTTATATATTACCATGGGCATAGCCCCTCTGGTATAAAAAATTTCAATTTTTTAAAAATTAACACGGAGCATGCCTCCAAAAATTTTATTTTAAATTTCTTTCTTCACAACTAAGTACAATGTTTTTCTAGAAAATCATCATTAAAAAATAAAATGCACCTTTTAAAATAATTTATTTGCTATTCAATTCTTATATTTTCACAAAAATTTTCATTCTATAAATATACAAATTATAATTTTTCACAAGTCCACCCAATTTCTGAGGTTCCTACTCAATTTTGGCTGTACTCATTAATTTGAGGCAACCATTTAAAGTTTTTATAGTCAACTCGATTATGGTATCCCCTGAAGATGGACGTCTAGACGCCCGAAACATGTAGGGAACAAGAATTTTACCTTTATTAAATTTGTGGAGGAAGACATTGTCGTTTTATTTACATTACGTAAACTCCACTGCAAGTATGGACTACTTTTTGAATTTTATGAATAAGTTTTGTCGACACCCGAGCAGCGTATGATTCGCATTTCAGATAATTTTTAACATTATCGCGCAAAGTATAACTCACACTTTACTCACTTTTACATTTTATTTATAGTGGTAAAATTCCTTTAGAATATTTTATTTATATTCTTCTGGTACGTCGACGTATCAATGGGCAGTTTGGCGCACTGACCTAGTGTGTTCCCCCAAGGGTTATCAACAATCAGCTCGGTTATGCACAGAGTTCAGTGCAGTCTACCAGACTGGAGAGTGTAAAACAGCGCCTTATCTTACCAATCTTCTGATCTCTTCGGGTCCTTTTTTTGGGATGTTGCGGTGCTTATGAAATTTATTCTTTTAATAAACGCTATAACCCGTAAAGCAGAAAAGTACATTTTTTACGTTAATTGCTTAAAAATATAGTCATTTAAATATTAATTGCTTAAAAATATAGTCATTTAAATATTAATTGCTTAAAAATATAGTCATTAAAATACCTAACTGATTCATTTAAAAATAATATTTTAAAATCCCATTTGAATAAGCAATCTACGGAAATATTTCCAATAACAAATAACAAATCAGTCTTACGTAAGGCATTACATTGCATAGATCAAAGAACTGTCCCGAGACGAAGAATATGAGAAATATTTTCATTCGGCATCCACAAATGCACGTATTTACCGTGGAAAACCCGAAATCCCCAGACTTACATAATGTTTGGTCGTTCAGCAAATATATAGCCGGAATTTTGTTTTCAATTCTAACGATTTTTATGTTTTTCAATACGATTAATTCATTATTTTCCAATGCTAAGCCTTAATTAGACGTAATATAGGGAAGCCATTTTACTTATTTAATAATAATTGGAAATAAATGCAATTGGCGCTAAACACTTGCTCCAAAACCTTTCAAGATTGAAATCCGCGATTTGTGTTTCCTAAGAAAAGAAATTTTTCATATACCAGTTTCAAAGATTGGCTTAAATTTGAAACTTAAAAAATCTGAGAACTAGATTTGTTTTGGATTTTTTATTATTTGATAGACCACTGTTTGTTTTATATTTAATTATGGCGGTACATTCAGGTCAACTAGAAGAGAGAAGTGTTCACAATAAGGACATAGCCATATAGTAACTAGAAATACTAAAGATGATAATTAATTACACTAAATTAGCCATAGTTAAAATGTTGCTGGTGAGTCAATATGTAAATTTAAAATCTTGAAACGTGGAACTTGCAATTATTCACATATTTATTTCCCTACGAATTAAACGATATATCGAAACTTATTTATAGGGTAAAAACCGAAGAGTTGGTAAGCACATTTAACATGTAGCGATAACTACCAATTTATGAATTCTCACCACGACTATGACCTTTTCTTTCACTTTGAAAAAGTTGAAAACCCAACACTTTTCCGAGGATAAATTATGTTTTTATCAAAATTATGCTTCTTTAAAAACTAAGTCACGAAAGTCGTCATATATTACGTTATCTGTGAAAGAATACGGGTGAGTTTGGGGTTAAAATATAGAAGGAATACGTGAAAATAAGACACTGTTTCAATGTATATTGAAGCCAAATTTAAACCTTAAGCTCTAAGAAAGCTTCGACTTACATTTAAAGAAAAAAAAGAACATTTTTTTCCTTGCCTTTTCGACCTTAAGAACTACGAGAAAAAAGTATACTGATTTTTTTTCCAAATATACAGGGTGTTTCCTAACCTCGGTCAAAGAATGAAACTGGCGAATCATCACGTAATTGTAAGACGAAAATGTGGTATAAAATTTATTCGAATATCGCTTTGTTTTCGAAATGCGGGGTTTTAAAAAAAATTATTCGTGTTCTCGTTTTATTCACATTTAATGGAAAACAATATTCAAATAGTATTTGCCACACAAAATAAGGGGTTCGAGTACCTTATTTTGTAAACATTTGAACTTCTCAACTAGTTTAGTGACGGAGATCCGGGTAACGACTACTAGAATTTCGCAAAAATAAATAGTACGGGCATGTTAAACACTAAAAACTCTTATTTTGCTTTATTAAGAAATTAATTTTAAGCAAATTAAGTTTCTTGCATTTTTCTCGTATCTCTTCCGGTTACTGGAAAAAAACTCGTAAAAGTATAATTTTTCAAAAAAACACTGCATATTTTAACTGATTTGAAAAGCTTCAGAAATTTGTTTTGCATTTACGTATATCATACCCATACTTAACTAGTCACATTTTTAACTTATAAGCGTATATTTAAAAAATTTCCTTCAAAAAATTATTCCCATTACTGTATCATGGTTCTGCTGATGTGTTATACTTTTTAATTGAAGAAGTAAAAATTCCATTTAGTTATTTAATATAAATTTTTATTTACATTGAAGACTGAAGAACCCAGTCGATGGCCATTTAACTTCTATGGCTATGATATAATAAAGAACATTAAGTAAGTAAGTAAGAGTATTTACGGTTTTAGTCACTGTCACTATAAAAATTGGCCTCCGAGATCAACTGCTCCCAATACATTAGATTTTTACCGGTGGGGTATGTTTAAAGAAGAACAAACAATCGCAATATCATTTCTCTAACTGCAAATAATACAATTTTTCAAAGCATTAAAAAGAGAATCATTAGTTTACATGAAAAATGACATAATATTTATGCAAATTTAATTTGAAAGGGTTGCTCTGAGAGAAAAGCTGTAATTTTTCTCCGTTCGAAGCAAAACAGATTTAAATCTCTTTTAACTTATATAGGAGTATAGATAAAGATAACTAATACGATAAGAAATAGGTTTCTTTTATTGCTCAATGTTTGAAAAGTCTATGAGCAAATATCTCAGTTACTTATAAGGATAGACCAATCAAATTGTGTGTGAATCTTATTAAACAGCAAACCTACTGTGTATGTAATTTATCTTTTTCAGTCCCCTTAGAGGATGACGCTAGGGGTAGGGGGCCGAGTTTAGAATAGTGTAAATTCTTTCTGAAACCTGAGAACCGTACCTCAATTAAATTGTAATTGACAAGATTGTAAAATCCAAAAATAGTGAAAAACTTAATTCTTAACCTGCTCACTTAAGAAATTGTTCAAAATGTTCACCATGAGCTTCCTGGCAGTAATAAAGATGATTAAGAAACTCATTTCCAAAGTTTTTTAATATTATGCTATAGATCTGGAAGAAATTCTGTCTTGGGGTGACAGCAGCCAAGTAGAATTTAACGCTAAAAATCCTATGCGGTAATTTTTTCTAAAAAAGTTAATGTTGAAGAACTGGATATAGTCATGGCGGGATACTCGATTGCCTTGGCTTTATCAATTCATTTATTGTGATAGTAATGTGTCTTGGCATAGTCATGTTGCGGCCATTGCTAAGGTAGCCTCGCAGAAGCTTCGGAAACTTTTCCGAACTAAGAACCTCTATATACCTCATAGTTTTTGATGCTCTATAAAACCATTCGCTTGACCGGTGATCATGATCTAACATACAATCTACGGTAGTGATGAAAAAAAATATCTAGCCGTTACCATTTAACGGGTATTTGCCCAATACCCAAAGTACCCATTCCCTGATTTTTAAAATACCCGTTACTTCTGTAAATATTTATATTCATATTTTAGAAATACTGCCGCGTATCGCGTTCGCGATATTGAGATGGTCGGCAGTCGACATCGGCTCGCAGTGTCGGTCGTCGGCGTCGGTACAAATTTGTTTTGGTTGGTAGTTATTAATTATAAACATAATACTATAGACACATATTATACTTAGGTACTTATTTAATTGAAAAATAATGTATTAGCATTATTACCATCTAATACTTATCAGAATTACATATCGAGCGAATATACCCGTAAGGTAGATTAGGTACGAATACCAATATTACTATTATTCATTCTATTCTCATGTAAAAAGATACTAAAAAGTATCTAACTATAATAAATCTACCCGAAAGTAAAAGTAACAGTAATGGGTATAAAGTAACGGGTACTGATATTAAAAGTAACTACCCATAAAAGATATTTAAAAGTAACGGAAGTTTACACCGCTATAATCTAGAAAGCCTTGAACATCGAAAGCAAGTTGGCGACTTGAGCCTCTTTTACAAATGTTTCCATGGCAATTGCTCAACTGAGCTTGCCCGCTTGATTCCATTTAGTTCACTGTTGATAGAAATACACAACGAGCCACTGCAGCCCACCCATACATGGTTCAGATTAGTACCCCTCGAACGACACAGTTTAAAAATTTCTTCATCTGCAGAATATTATCCCTCTGGAACGACCTCAATGAGGTAGTGTTTCCTAACGAGTATAATCTCCCCAAAATTCAAAACCAACGTGAATCGTTTCATGTGCACACGCACCGCTCAAAGAGCACCATAAGGGATTGATCCTATAGTACTGTGCCTGATCATAAAAAAAATGAAATAAAATAAGATTTTCCATAGGGCCAAAGTCCGGAGAACAAGTTGGCCATTCAATAAATCCACGTCGCCCAATTCATCCGAAAATATATTATTTAGAAATTCTGGTGAGTAATAAGGGAGCTCTCCATCTTGTTGAAAAAATTAATCATAATCTAGGTCTTCTTCCTTAATAGTTATTACAAATGCACAAAAATAGCCTCTTCCGGAAGATTTAAATAAATAGGCGCGTCAATAAAAAAAACTGTCTATATATTTAATTTCTGATGATGTTGAGTGTGGGTTTCTTCAAACCAATATCTGCAGTTGCGCCATATTATAGTGCCAAAAAAACTTGATTCATCACCTGAACATATTAGGTAAAGCAAGTTGGGTACTACTGCCATCAGATTTTGCATCTGCTCACAAACCTGCGGTCTGGATCATTCTCGATTAGTTCTTGCACAAGTTGTATCTCGTAGGGATAAAGCTAATGTTTTTGTGAGAATTTCATGAACGGTGGATTTACTTCCACCTACATCTCTGATGATTTTCCAGGCTGATTGTCGTGGTTAGTTCCGTGGTTTTAATAGGTGATCGACCGCTTAGTTAGTAGTAAAGTTAAATACATTACATAACTAGCAGAAACTTTTTTAACTGGTAAAAATTCATTAAAAAGTCTAGCTGCTTCATTAAAATTACGATGCGACTGAGAAGGAAAAAAAATCATTTCAACTTTATCCTCGTTGTTACGAGCCATTTTTTAAATTAGAACTAACTTAAAAATAAATCGAAGACCTAACGAATACAAATGCAAACTAAGCATAATTAGTGCAAAACCGTAAAGAAGTTTGGATATAAAAAAAAAATGCAATTTCAAATATCTCATTTAAATAATTTAAATAAACGACTAAGACATTAAGGGTCTTTGGCAGCTTTTTTTATCAAACTGTTTAGTAACAAGAAATTGTTTTGTAATTAAATATTAACCTGATAAATTATTTAATAAGAACTCTGGGGTAATAAATCCTGTTAGTAAAATCCAAAATTATCTAAAAACAATAACAAGTATTGTAAATTAAAACTACACTTCTGTCTTCCTCCACAAATAATATATATTTTGAAAATTTTTAGCGATTGTCCCTACATGTTTCGACTATATATACAGTCATCCTCAGGGGAACTAAAACGAATGTGTGAAAGTACAAAAATAACAGGTACCATAAGAGACTTACCTATATCGAGTGTAGATTGGGTTTTAATAGTTGTCTGAAATTAATGAGTACAACATTTAAGATAATCATAGCAAGTGAAATTTGTTTAGTTGAAGACTATCTTAAGGTAACTCAGAGTTGTGGATATGTAAATCAGCACATTTTAGTTTATTTTAAATTTGTTAATAAAAGTAAGAGAATTAAATTATTTTTAATGAATATGGTTTAAAATAAATTTTAATGATTATTATATGAACACTTTTCGATATAACATGGTTTATGTGAAGAAACCAAAAAGGAAGAAAAAAATTTTCCCTCCTTTTTAAATTATTTTAAAAAACTATGAAATTTTATGTTTTGGTAAATAATAAAACTAAATATAGTAGGATAGGGGCTAAGCCCCTATGGGTTTAAATAAAACCACATTTTAGTATAAAGAATACGAAAAAAATTATTTTTTAAGAGAAACAAAGTTTCGTGCTAATCACTACAACGTTTGACTTTAAAAAAACTTGAAGGAAAGTGTGGTTAATGTATGAAACGAATTAAAGGTGGTTTGACATATGGCATAACAAGTATCAGACTGTAGAAATCCTAAAAATTGAAGTGTCGGTACAATCTGGAGGAACTCGAGAATAGGTTTACAAAGTCTACAAGCTATAGTGTACCTGATGGTTGAAAATTGTAATTGTTAAACGCATAAAGTACCTGAATATGGAAAATATTGAGACATCTGTGAATAAATGCATAAATTAATAATTTTCATAAATTAATAGTTTTTAACAATTTTAAAAAATTATTTTTAAAATTATACCACCATTAGTGCTACAACATTCGTATTTGCTTTATTTATATACCATCACTCTTTCCATCCCATTATATATTACTCAACCTTGACAATTAATTGTTAATTATATCATACCTACGTCAGTCTGCCCAATATTCATTCTAGTTTATTGGATTGAATCCTTGTCATATTATACTGTTTTTCCTTATAATATTATTATAATCTTCGATTTAAATTCTTAAATGTCCACCTAGTGTAAAGTGCAGTGAACCTTGACTCTAAATACATGCTTCGGTGCAGTAGTATCTGCCCTCCCATGAACTTTTATAATTCCCCTTTTAAAAATAATTTTTTTAAAATTGTTAAAAACTATTAATTTATGCATTCATTCACAGATATCTCAATATTTCCCATATTCAGGTACTTTATGTGTTTAACAATTACAACTTTTAACCATCAGGTACACTATAGCTTGTAGACTTTGTAAACTTTTTTCTAATTCTTTATACTAAAATTTGGTTTTATTTAAACCCATAGGGGCTTAGCCCCTATCCTACTATATTTAGTTTTATTATTTACCAAAACATGACATTTCATAGTTTTTTAAAATAATTTAAAAAAGAAGGGAAAATGTTTTTCTTTCTTTTTGGTTTCTCCACATAAACATAAAAATATCGAAAATGTTCATATATCTATTAATCATTAAAATTTATTTTAAACCATACTGATTAAAAATAATTTAATTTTCTTACTTTTATTAACAAATTTAAAATAAACTAAAATGTGCTGATTTACATATCCACAACTCTGAGTTACCTCAATGTTGTACTCATTAATTTGAGAAAACTATTAGAACCCAATCTACACTCGATATAGGTAAGTCTCTTATGATACCTGTTATTTTTGTACTTTCACACATTCCTTTTAGTTCCCCTGAGGATGACTGTATATTTAGTCGAAACATGTAGGGACAATCGCTAAAAATTTTCAACATATATATTATTTGTGGAGGAAGACAGAAGTGTAGTTTTAATTTATATTACCTACACTCCACTGCAAGTATGGACTACTTCTTCAAATAACAAGTATGTTAATAAACAGATATGTATAGTAACAAAAATAACTTATAATCTCCCTCGTAAAATAAAACTATTCAAAAAGTTTTTAACTGACAAACTTGAATCAGATTGTTGGGGATCGTTTTAGGAATCCAATTTTTTTGTCATGCACCATGGCTTTATGATAAAAAACGACGGTAACGTTGAAATTTTTTCGTGATAGGATGGGTAATAGGAACAGAATGATGCGGCAGCTCTGAAGCGGCTTATGTGAAAGCTTGGCCGACTTGACAAATGGAAGTCTCGTGTCGTTTCGACCGGGTATTTAGTAGATAATTTGAATGATCCACTGGCGGACGTGATCTCATGTTGAGATTGGGACAATAATCTGCCCAACTCCGGCATCGGACACTACCGCTCAATTATTTGGTTTCCGGTTTAACTGTTCAACTGTAATATATTTTACAAACTATTAAACATTTAACTGATATTATTGTCCATCTGTTGTACCTGACATAATTCACCAGATATGCCATTAAGCAAAACCGATTTTCAAAAGGAATTTTGAATACATTTGATTGGTGAAATATGTTTAATTAGGTAATACTATAATATTTAAACCCTGGTCCTGAAATTAAATTTTTGTCTGTGACACAGGGAATAAAAAATTGTAACTCTTACTTCGTTTTCATTCAAGCACTTTGCTATTATGATTCTCAACATTTATCATTAGTACGACTTTCTTTTTATTTTCATTTCCATTGCCCATTTATTAAATTTGCTGTTACCTATAATATGATATCTAATTATACAAACTATTAAACATTTAACTAAGATCAGTATATAGGGTGTCCAGTTTTCGTGTGTTTTCATATACCAGCTATTTTATTATAAAAGATAGAAAGATGGAGTTTGCGGCTTACTGTTCGATTATTTTATGAAATTTTTATTGCCGTTAAATTTTCATATCCCGCTCAGTTTCTGACATACAAGGCGATTTTGAAAACTTTTTATTTTTGACGCTACCCTGTATCTCGATTATTTGATAACTTATCAATAAGATAAAAAGTTTTGTATTGAGGTTATTTTAAATGGGACGCCCTATAGAATATTTGTTTATCTTATCCCCCTTCTTAAGAGCTTTTCAAAAATATATATTAGTCCATATTTATTTCTTTTTAAAGGGATTATTTTACAATTTTTTGTAAAATTAATCATTTTTCGTCTAGAAGGCTATGCACGCAAATAAAAAACAAAATTAACAACATTATTTTTATTATACCAACTTCCTATTATTACATAACTTTAAACCAACAATAAGACAAATATATTATTTTATTAACTTACAAAAATTGTTCGAATTGGGCTCCGTTGTGTTCTAAACACTTTCGACACACCGTTTCGATTCTTCGTAATGTATTTAATAAAATAATTGGCCTTCCCTGCAAAAGCCTAAAGGTTTGAAGGGTAGCCTCTCGAAGTTAATCAATATTATGGTATTTTCTCTTATATATAATTTTCTATTCACTTCAACAAAAAAAAATCCAACACAGAAAGATCAGGTCATCTTGGGGGCCACCTAACAGGTCTATTGGTACCAATCCATTTGTCGGGAAAAGTGGTTTCTAAATTTTCTCTCACTATATGAGAATTGTGACTTTTTCTTACTGATAATAAATATTATTTAAATCGGCCAAAGTAACATTCTCTAATATTTCGATTAGTGCATCTTGCATTACATCCAGGTCTCTATTTCCGGTGATACAATACGTAATTTTAGTGCCAAAAATAAAGCATGACACGCTAAATCTAAACCGACCTTGACGTATTCTTGGAAATATTACGTATTGGTTCTTTTGGGACCAGTACATTAAAAAAATTAATTTCTTATTGTCAAATTTGTGCATTGGTTTTTAAAAGATCCGTGCCTAACGAGATTGGCTTGGATTTTTTGAAATATTCTTTTATTAGGTTGTTGTCCTCTGGATATCTACGAAAAATTTAAATATGTAATAAAAAGCGAATAATAGATAACAATAATGATTAAAACTTTTTTATTTTTGTTATGAATATTAATGGTACCTAACAAATAATTTAAAAACTTACCTATTAAAATATAGCCCCGAAGCGTTTGCGTCTTTATTAGCTTGGATAAAACAAACATACATATCGTGTTTCTCATCATTTTCATATTTATTGTTGAACAATTTTTCACAGAAATAAAAAATAAACTTGCAAAATCAAACAAATGCCAGTAATATTTGACAACAATCCGTAATGGTGCAATTTGGTTTTCTGTCATGGCTATTCATGATTGACCATGACATAGCCTTCTATAGGAAAAATTATTAATTTTATAAGAAATGTTAAAATTATTCCTTTTTAAAAGAAATAAATATTGACTATTATATATTTTTGAAAATCTCTTAAAAAGAGGGATAAGACAAAGAAATATATAGGGTGTCCCAATTAAAGAAACAAAAGTTTGGGTATAACTCAGAAACAAAACTTTTTAGAAAAAAACTAACTACGCCACTGAATTTTACATATAAAACTCTATAATATCCCATTTTTACCTTATTGATAAGTTATCAAATAATCGAGATACAGGGGAGCGTCAAAAATGACAAATTTTCAAAATCACCTTGTATGTCAGAAACTGAGAGCTATGTAAATTTCGTTTGCGGCAATAAAAGTTATGAAAAGTGGACACCCTGTTAAATATTTGCACTATTAGTAGCTTTTTTATTATAACAGCTACGAACTCGTTTAAATAAGTAACAAGTCAACGAGTGGTGTATTTTTTATACTGATAAGGATGCCCATATTTAAAAAAGAAGTCGAAGTCATGTGATATTAACAAAAATGCAATTTGTTTAAATGGGCTTTATATCTGACTGTCCTAAGAAAGGGATATTTTGATTTTAAATGTAGATTTTCAAATTTCCAAATTAATGTTTTAGGATTTTGATTATAATTATTTTGGAATACTATGTATGTTTTTAGCATACTGACTTTTTCCATATTTTTAACATCGTATTTCACAAACTGAGTTAAAAAATAATTTTCGAAATAACCAATGTACGCATGCTCAGTTTAAATTTTGGAACATGTACTTTGAAGCACGTAAATATTTTTCGAGGACCGGACTTAAAAATAAATATATATTTAGATGTTATGTTGGGATGTATGTAATCGTAAAAAAACAAGTTTGGTAACATTTTTTAAGATATAGCAAATATTCAGGGAGACATGTGAATATGTAAGACAAAATAAGTATTAAAGTTAAAATGTGAATGTAATAAGCGATGACTCTACTGAATAGTATAACATATAGTACATTTAAAAGAGTAAACTGAAAAGGATTTTTTTTGGACTCTAGCAGGTAGCAAAAAACTCGCCCAAGCTCCAGGGTGGTTAGTTATCTTATAGATGTAACTAACACCTTTTTATAATTCTGAACTTACCGAATGAAAAAACATAGAAACACAGGCAAATTGTTATACCTAGTTTATTAAATAGAAGATAATTAATTATATGATTTAATTTTTTTTTCACCCCATGTAACAACTAACCTGAATAGATATTTGTTCATTTAACATAACTTCGTGAAAGACAACAAAGTATATTAAATACCTACTATGTAGGGATAACAATTATTCAACAGTATTCGCATTATTTCTTTGTTAAGTAAACGTATACTCACAAATTAAAGTTCTGTTATAAATTCCTTTGGTTCAATACATCATATTGCCACAGGGCCCGTATACTTACAAATTGTATTGTAGCTAATTAATGGGAATGTTTAATGCAAAACATGTTGATAATGCAAAAAAAAGTACAGGGTGTCCCACATAAGATCCTCTATCCCCTTATCTCGAAAGATATTCGATTTTTGAAAAAAGTTAAGTACAAAGTGTTATTGTTTTTAAGGGAACTTTTATATTATATACCTATCACATATACAGGGTGCTCAGTTTTCCATGGTCAGGAATCAACTCTTAAAAATTAAATGTATATTATTTTGGATATGGATTCCTCATAAAAAATAAGGGTGACTTTCAAGAAGATATTATATAGCTAACTCTCGTGGTTTAGGATTTAATAGCCGTTTTATTTATTTTTTTGCTAAAAACGTATTATTTAAGCTAGTAGGTAGGAAAAAATATAAGTATATAATATTTGGTGAATCTGCCATTTTTATATTAAAGACAATACCACAATATATAATTCTGCTTGTTTACTTTGGCTAAAAATTATACAGGGTGATGTCAGAAATTTATCCGATCGGGGTATATTAAATCACCTATAAGTCGATAATTTGAAATGGAACACCCTGTATATGATTGCCGATTTCGATTGTTCACAAAAAATTAAGGCAACTTTGTATAAAATTGCCTTTACCCATCTCTAGCCGTTTAGAAAATATTAGCTCTTAAACATTTTTTATGCATTAAAAAACACCTTTCGTTTAAATTTAATGAGGAAACACGTTACAATTTTTTTTCTTAACGGGCTAACTGTAGTAGATTTTCAACAATATACTGTAGTTTATAATTTTAACTAACATATCTGTATTTTTTGAGAAAATAATTCTAAAATAAAAATAATTCCTGAGATCGTCAACATCTTGAGGTTTATTTTTATAGACTTTATCCTTTAATGTTCCCCCACAGCAAAATAGTCCAGGGGAGTCAAATCTGGACTCCGCGGAGGCCAACGAATATTTCCATTTCGTCAAACGACCTCTGCATAGTTTTCATTTAAATAATTTCTTACTTGAATGGTGCTATGGCAAGGTGCTCCATCCGTTTGGTAAATAATATTATTTATGTTACCATTGACCTCTAGTAAGGGTCTGATATTGTTAGTCAGTAGCTCCAGGTACCCCGCACTATTTAAATGGTTATGCAGAAATAGGGGACCTATTATTTGATTCCTGTAAATCGCACACCAGCAATGAACACTACGGTGACCTTGATGTTGTATAGTTTTAAAGTTCTTTTTGTTTTCTTGAGACCAATAGTGAGTATTCTTTCTATTAAATATCCTTAAAGTAGTAAATATCGCTTCGTCCGTCCAACAAATTTTGTTAAAAAAATTAAGGTCACGAAAATGACGATCCATCATTAAGTTACAATATTCCAAGCGTAGAATATGATCGTTAGGTTCTAAGTGCTGTAATTTAGCAAACTTAGAAGCCCTATAATTATTTATTTCCAGCGCCCTATGGATATCAGTTCTAGCAATATTCAAGTATTTTTCTGCATCTCTTATTGAGTTTTCTGTAAATTCTTCTAAATACAAACATATATTTAATTGCGTTTCATCATCCAAGATATTTTTAGGTTTATTTCTTTTTCCATATTTTAAAACACCATGATGTTCGAGATCTTGTTCAATTCGCCCAAAAATGGATCTTTCCGGTATTCTTCTTTTCGGATACTTTTGACGATATGCTCTAATAGTTAGTGCAACGCTTTTGTTATTTTGGAGATAACACTGATATAAATTTAACCTTTCTTCGGCACTATAAGACATTATAAGCTAAAGATAAACTTAACGCACAACAAATCAAAATTATTATTTGACAATTATTCTTGTTTACGTTGGTTTCCGAAACACTTTATTTTTTTATTTTCATGGCAGTTTTGATTTTGCAGCGTTAGTTGGTTTTGATTACATGCAATATTTTAATTAATTTTACGATTTCTAGTGAATTATTTTCTCAGAAAATACAGATATGTTAGTAAAAATTATAAACTACAGTATATTGTTGAAAATCTACTACAGTCAGCCCGTTAAAAAAAAAATTTGTAACGTGTTTCCTCATTAAATTTAAACTAAAGGTATTTTTTAATGCATAAAAAATGTTTAAGAGCGAATAGTTTCTAAACGGCTAGAGATGTTTAAAGGCAATTTTATACAAAATTACCTTAATTTTTTGTGAACAATCGAAATCGGCAATGATATACAGGGGTTCCATTTCAAATTATCGACTTATAAGTAGGTGATTTAATATACAGGGTGTCCCATTTAATTTTTAAGAGTTGATTCCTGACCATGGAAAACTGAGCACCCTGTATACGTGAAAAGTATATAATATAAAAGTTTCCTTAAAAACAATAACACTTTGTATTTAACTTTTTTTCAAAAATCGAATATCTTTCGAGATAGGGGGATAGAGGATCTTATGTGGAACACCCTGTACAAATACCTACTGAAAATATGAAATTTTTTCTTCTTAATTTCATCGACAGTTACAAAATAACACCATGCAACCGATTCGTTTATGAAGTTGATTGCTTAATATTAATAGCACTAAACACTATGTAACAGGCACTATAAAAGTTAACAAGCATAATCGCAACTCATACATCAAGTCATGCGTAGACGCCACGGCGCAACAACAGCAACAACAAAATTTCCAAAGCACTCTAAGCCATGTTCTAACCGGACGCTGACAACCTTCTTTTATAATAAATATACAGAGTGGCAAAAAAGTCGCGCATTATGCCTGAAACTTTTAAATTACCTCATATAGGAAAAGTAACATTTATGTGAGTTGTTCAGTAAATTATTTCCCACATTTCTACCTTCATGAATTTTTTCTGCCATTTCTGGTTTTGTTGCCATAGAGACTAACTTACTTTTTTTAAATGGAACACCCTGCATATGATTGCATATTTGGATTCTACTGAGAAAACTCTGAATTCGTTGTACGTCAAATTTTCACCTACCTGCAAGCGTTTCCGAGATAATGACAGCTCAAAAATAAAAAACTTCCTAATTATAATTATGTCTACCTAATACCCACCAGTTAGTTGAGTCAAGGTGTTTTCACTAAAAATATTTCACTTATAT
The DNA here is from genome assembly GCA_963920685.1 of Polydrusus tereticollis. NCBI lineage: Eukaryota > Metazoa > Arthropoda > Insecta > Coleoptera > Curculionidae > Polydrusus > Polydrusus tereticollis. The sequence goes on from OY987335.1 coordinate 35,098,044, forward strand.
TTATTTTGTTATTATAAAGTTTGTTGCAATTTTAAATAAATAAAAATTTTAAATACAAAAAATTCAAAGTTTTTCTAGTAGAATCCAAATATGCAATCTCTATGACAACCAAACCAGAAATGACAGAAAAAATTCATGCAGGTAGAAATGTGGGGAGTAATTTGCTGAACAACTTTCATAAAGGTCACTTTCTCGTATTCGAGGTAATTCAAAAGTTACAGGCATTATGCGCGACTTTTTTGCCACTCTGCATACCTTTTTTACTCGGTATAATTAAAGAAAAAGAAAACAATTGAGGACAATATCCTTTTTATTTTCGAGATAATTGGAAATAAGAGAACAATAATGACAAATAGGTGCATATCTTTAATACTTCTTATGGCCGACTGTGATAAGTAGCATAAAAAAGGCCTCATATCGCCTAAGATTAGTTTGGTAAAGTATATTCGAATGTATATTGTATAAGCCAGATAAATAGGGCATTACAATTTTATTAATATCAGTTTATTAATACCAATTGTGGCGCCATAAATCTTAAAAGGTAGGAAGTTAAACAGTTTTGGTTTTTAAATAATGTATATTTAACAATACCAGATTCCTTAAAATCAAAATGCTGCTAAACTAAAAATATTAAAATGTTTTTGATGAAGTAGTAGTATTAAATAAACAATAATCTGCCCCTGAAGTTATTCATTTTTAAACCTTGCATGTTTACACAGAAAATAAAAGTTGCTTTAAATTGCGGAGCTTCACAATCTATAATGATTCTCATTTGTTGGGAGCTGCATAATTTTTAATAGTATGACGATTTTTTTTGTTTAAACTTGCGCCGTTTTTGTTACCGGTTTAAACTATTCCATTCATTGGACTTGAAAATTGAGATTGCGAATAAAAGGGTTTGAAAAAAACAAACTGTGTTGTGAAATAACACACGGAAAATTAATATCTAAATGCCTGATGTTTCTGTATGATCTGACTAAGAAACTTAGTGTGTGGACGGAAGATATGTCGAATTCTGGACGAGATACCGACAAAGTTTTTTATTCAAAAATTTGTTCACAGAAAGGGGTCATTCAAAACTTTTTTTCTTAATAGACACGCTATATATTTATATCTCGTTAAGGTATCCAACTGAAGATTTAAAGAGTTTCTTTAGTATTCTTATTAATGCTATCATTTCGTCACTTTACCATGACTACAAGAAAAGCAAACTTTGAAATATTTCTGGTGGTGACAGTTTGTATAATGGACCTTTTCTTTAGAAATGTAAATAGAATACCCTGTATATTATTACAAAAATCGAAAGCTATTTTATAATGGTTTTCAATATTACTGCATAATAAGGACTCATACAACTTTCGCAGATGCTAAAAACGATAATATGTAATATAAGTTAGAACTAAATTACTTTTTATCTACTATTCATACTTTTTACGGCCAAATACATGCTTTCAAGTTAAAAATTGAAATATTTTTCCTTAGTGGCGCTCTGTGAGCCGTGCGTGCGCGTAGGAAGCGATTCACGTTGGTCTTGAATCTTTGAAGACACAAGGTGTTAGAGTGATGACATACTCCAGATGAAAGAATTTTTAAACAGTGTCGTTCTAGGGACACTAAGTACCATGTACGAGTGGGATGCAATGGCTTGTTGTGTATTTCTACCATGTACCGCTCTGGGTGGAATCAAGCGAGCAACCTCGGCAACGGCAAAGTTATTGCCATAAAAATATTTGTAAAAGAGGCTCAAGTCGCTAGCCTGCCTTCTATGTTCAAGGCTTTCTAGGTTGTTTGTCAGATCATGGTCACAGATCAAGCGAATGTTCCTTCTTTGAATGGAATCCAGCAATTTCAGGGTATGTTTAGGAGCAGAGCCCCAAATGTGCGAACAGTACTTCAACAATGGTCGAATTTGGGCTTTATAAAGCATCAAAAGTTGTTGGGGTATATAGAGGTTCTTAGTTCGGAAAAGTATTCCAAGCTTCTGCGAGGCTGCCTTAGCAATGGCCGCAACGCGAGTATGCCCAGATATATGACCATCCAAATTGACGCCTAATAAAAAAATGATGAAGCCAAGTGAATCGAGTGTCCTGCCATGGCTATATCCGGTTTTTCAACATTAACTTTATTAGAAAAAAATACCGCCTGGGCTTTTTAGCGATAAATTCTGCTTGGTTACTGTCGCCCCAAGACAGAACTTCTTCCAGGTCTTTGTTGAGATGTGAGACCTATAACTATCTATAGAAGGATGAAACAAATGTGCTGTCCTTAGCGAAGCTAAGGTAGAAACTATTTCTCTCAATTAACTATTTTATGGATTACTATATCTATTATAACATAACCTAAAAGGATGGAATGATAAAAAAGGATTATCTAAGGCTGATTTTTTTCAGTCGTCGGAAAAGAAATTCGCAAGTTATAAAGTAAGATATTAATATGTTCAAATGGGCAGTGGCTACTTATTTAACCTTTAAAACTTAAAATAATGGCAGCTCTTACTGCTTATATGACACATTTTCGTTTTTTGTTTATCTGGGGAAATTTATACGAAAAGCGAGCGAAATGTTGCAGTATTTCAAAAAATACGTAAATTATGATATCTTACATAATGTAAGATTAAAAAAACACGCCCTCAGAGTATGCCATGGAATCAGACTCGTATGTCATGAATCAATTATCACTCTTCAAAGGTAACCTAGGTATAAAGTAAAAGCCTAGAAAAAATAGAGCTGTAAAGTTCTATGGTTTTAATTTTTAATAAAACTATATTATATATTGTATAACACAAAATAAAAAAAAACATACGATGAAGAACAAATGCCAGGTTCTAGTGAAAATAAAACTTCAGCTTCTCCGAATATAATACAAATAACAAAAGCGTAGAAGCTGCTACAAGCAACTTGTTGCCACCAAAATCTCGAGGAAGATATGAAACTACTTACCTACCCATTTAAGTTTATGAATTGGGGACAAAAAAAATATACAAAATTATCTTCTAATTTTAATAAGTGTTTAAATACTATTACTATTGCTTTTCTTGCTTAGTTATAAGATTAAAGTTTCTTTTTTGTTGTGTCTGTTTTGTCAACGAATTCTTATGATAATAGAGCTTCATTGACTTTAACTTCTAACTGTTGCTGAGCTGTTAATAGGAAGGCTTTATTATTTGATATCACTGAAAAAATATAATAAAAGGATGTTCGATATTTATAATAATATACAGGGTTGGTTAAATTTTCCAAAACGGCTTAATTACAGGGGAACGAAAAGTGATACCGGATTCGGGCTTTGGGCAGTCTTTAGGACTAAAATTTTGCTATTTGACAGTATATACCATATGGCCAGACATTATGGTCTGACCAATACCCACAGTAGTGCCTCTTGACGAAGCAATTAAGACAAAATCTGGCCTTGTCAGAAAATAAAATACTATTTTTAAAGTTAGGTTGTGTGTCTATGTAGTCTATTATTTCTTGACAAAATTCATACGCTTATCAGGATCGTCCTCTGGTAGCTTTGGAAGCAACCTGGCTATATAAGGAAACATTTTATTTTCTTTAAGAGTTCTTCTAATGAATATTTTGCTGTTATCATGTACGAGGGCAAGTTTGGGAACTGAGGTCTGTGATTCTTCTTGCAGGGCAAGCAAAACATTCAGAGATTTCTCTTCATTTGTAGCAGTTTCCAGACGATCTGTTTTTTCCAAGTTTTTATCCGTACCCGTATGCTCAAGGTTATGAAACATCCTATTAGCAGTTGATTAAGAAATGGGATTTCGATCAGAAAAGCTTTAATTTAAATAAAAAGGTCGGTTGTTTCTTGAAAAGATCTCCGTCTATCCCCATGTCCTATCATCATAAGCAGAGTAATGCACTTTTGTTCGTTTAACTGAACCATAGTTTTATCGGTTATAGTAGTAGATTACTCGATAAATAAAAAAAAACTATCTAATGATGGTCCGTAAAATTACCTTTATAAGGCAACTTACCATAGTGCGAACGGCACCTCTTATGTCGGAGGCTCGGAGTCAGAGGACTTCTTGGACGCCACCTATTTTAAATGGTAAAAAAAACTAAATAATTACATAGCGCTTCCAAATTGGGAAACCGCATGCTTCTAAAGATGGTAATAGTTTCTCTTGCAATACAGTGATTGTTATTCGCAGACACAGATATAAAATGAAATGGGAATTATTTTATTAAATTTCCAAACTGGACTTCATAAAAATAAAAACTCTTCAAAAAAATCAATAAAATATTGAAGTCATAAAAGAAATCAAACACTTAAGGGAGGCCTTAAGAAAATTCTAGAACCTCGTAATAATTCGTAATAATGCAATTATAAGACTTAGAGCTTCTTTATCTATGTAACCAAGGTGGTATTACAAATTAAAGGCGAAATGAAATTTAAATTGTTAAGGTAAGAACAAAATTAAAAAGTATCTTAATATACTGACCTTATTTCTAAGATGATCCAGATCCCATGTCTTATTGATTGTGCACTATGTCTGTATGCCGTATATTTTATAAAGTTACCTTTGTCTGTATGTGTATTTTTCTGTGTTAAAAGCGAGTATATATCACCTAGCTATCAATCGGCCTTTTTTTTTTTCATTTGCGATGTTTAATCTAGAGGAGATTTATGTGTCCTTGCAGCCGCGAGACTACCAACCATGGCTGCTTAGAGGTAGCAGTTATCGCCGTGTCGTCGGCAAACAGATATATAGTTGATGCAAAACAAAAATGCACGTCATACCCTTTAAGTGGCGTCAGATATCGACAGTGTTGCCAGCTTGTAACCAAAATATCCGAGTGAGGGAATTACAGTTTTTATTTAATAAAAATAAGATAAATATACAAAAGTTTCCCATAGTTTATATATTTGTTTACTGCATAATACCTTTTACCATCAACTTTAGTAGATCTAGCACTTATTGTATTTTCATCTTACCAAGATCGACCATTGGCACCATTCTGAAGAATCCATGTTTCATCCAAGAAAACAAATTAGTGCAAGAATGCTTCTTTTTCTTTAATATATTCTTTCAAAAATACCAGTCGTTTGAAGGCTACATGGGAAAGTTCCATAAGCCCTCGCCTCAGTTCATCTTTTTACCATCTAAAACCTACTTTCTTGAGAGGCTTCTTAATAAAATAATAATACAAAGATGGACCTTCAATCATCCTCCAAATCACTCGCTTTGTTTACTTCAATAATAATGGGTTGAATGTTCAGTCTATCTAATACATATTGTCTTTCATAGCATTTTAATATCTCGCTTTCTGTATGCCGAATTGAATTTTTCCAAACACAGTAGTAGCAGTACCCAATAATCATTTCCACATATTCATACAGTCAGTTTCTGTACTACCATCTCGACCAATTTATTATAATTGACTATTATAATAATTTTTGGTAATCCCTCAAATATGTTCAATCGGATTGAATTGTAGAAGTTTGGCTTTGAACATTGTATAATCAGATTTAATTTGATTAGTAGTTTACCATTCTTGAATTGCAGCTTTATTTCATGATGTATTAGGTATTTTTATTAACAAGATGCTATGGTATGGGGCGTTGTCTATTACAGTCACAGATGGCTTTGTTAAATTTGTCAATAATTAGTTTTCGAACCATTGTAAAAAGTTTTGCTGATTCATTTCTCCATGATAGTCACTCAGCTTAGTTTTAGAAGAGAAAATTTTCGCCTCTGCACCTTCAAGAAAATCATCTTCACTACCAGCATGAAGTATTATGTACCTAGAAAAATATGTTTTACCTAGGTAAACGTCTCATAGTTTTACTGCATAATACCTTTTACCATCAACTTTAGTGATCTAATACTTCTTTTATTTTCATCTAGCCAAGATCGACCAATGGTACCATTCCGGAAAATCCATGTTTCATCCAAGAGAACGAATTGGTACAAGAATGCTTCTTTAACATATTCTTTCAAAAATACCAATCGTTTGATGGCTACAAGCTCTCGCCCCGGTTCATCTTTTTTCCATCCGAAGCCTATTTCCTGAGAGAGGCTTCTTAAAGAATTAGGACAACCATCGAACAGCTGTCTGTCTTTTAATTTGTTACTGAAAGTTGTCAAAGTTACATGATGTTCTAAAAACCTTACAGCTTATGCATAACCAAAGTAAAATATTAGTTTTTGAATAATACAACTTGCTTGTTTCATTCATTCCATAAATAGTGTCACGAATATAACTTATATCCAATCTTGACACATTTACAACTGTCTTTAAATAAACGTTTCCTTTTAGATGACTTCAATAATTTATTTTGCTTAACTGTTGTTGGAACTGCACTTACAGTAGACATATTCAATTTTAGGGCAGCTGCTACACGCTAAAAATTATTGAAGTAGATACAAAATAGATAGAATTTAACACACTCTTTAAATTTACTTCTCTAACTTCTGTCAAGGGTAACAATGGGTCATTGTTGTTAAGTTATTCCTGAAATAGCTTATTAGAGAGGCTATAAGCTCTTTGCACCGACTATTTAAATGCTTTGGCATTTTTCACAAATAGTAAACAACGTAATCGACAGAGATACTGCACTTTTGTTGTTCTTAAATGAACGGGTTTTTAATGCTATTTATGAAAAGATCTGAAGATTTGGTTAAAAAATCGACGGCATAGCATCACAGAATCACAAAATAATGAAGGTTAGTTTTGCATGAACATCAAACAAAGCCAACGAACGAGCTGGCGCCACCGCACTGTTTACAGTTGTGTTGCCAACTATCGGTCAATAAAATTCAAATTATATTAATTTTTACAATTTTAAATAAACAAAATATTTGGTATAAGTGGGTTTGTATTAAAGAAGCATACTTTAAGTTTATAGTAAACTTAATATCGCATAAAGTTTTAATACTTTTTGCCCAAAATTGATTTCCTCGTGTTTTCTTACGGACTTACAATTATCAGCTGATTCATGACGTGCATCGGTTTTAATTTTGCATTAACATAGTTGAGTTTGCCCATGTGTGGGAATATCAGAGAGCATTAAGAGATTTTACTGTATTTTAAAAACCGTAACATTTAACTGAAGAAAACCTTGATGAAATTCGATTTTATTTTCATCGTAGAAACTTAAAATGAAACAAGTTATTTCATTCAAAACAATAAAACTTTGACACGTTTTGTATGTTTGGAACACCCTGTACATTATAGAAATAATTTTAAAATGTACGGGGATAGTTAATAACACCGACAGTACAAGGAGTCGGTGCTATGACGTCAGAGCCGCATAGCGTAGGCATAGAAAGGTGTACGTGTCGCGCCTGATCGCCTCGTCTCTCAGTCACCCGCCATTATCTTCTCGTGCGCGAGAGTGAATCTGTAGTCATAAATTCCGATTTAAAGGTAGAAACATTTTTGTATGGCTGCAAAATACAAATACTCCAAAATGTCACTAAACCTGATTTAAATAAACACCGTTTATCTCTAATAATATGAATGAAGTGAAAGATTTGTTATTTAATATAGACAACAAGACAAGACAAGCGTGATGAAAATAAAAGTGTACGATATTTCGAACCTATTAGATTTTTTGGTGCAAAACATATCAAATGAGACGGAAGAGAGTTTTCAAAATAATTCTGCTTTAGCTTTTATATCTGAGCAACTAAAATTACATACAGCAAGCAAGGCAAGATATCGTCATGCAAATAATACTGATTATAAATACTTAAGGTATTTTGGTGTACTTTAATTAACTCATTCAGATACAGTAAAATTTATTTGCAGTTCTTTGTTGACTAACCCTACACTGGAAGAAAAACATATCTCTTGTGGCTACGCGAAAACCTTTATAAGTTATTGTCGAACCGTGAAAAATATGTAATATTATTAATGGATGAAATCCATATTAAACCATATTATAAAGCAGGAAATATAATTGGAACTGCTTACACTTCACCAACACGCAAAAGGGCTCAGTTGACGACTGGCACCCTCTTTCAGTCAAAATCCTTTTAAAACTTTTACAAATACCCATTTTTAATGCTAAAACAGCAAAAAACTCCTAATAAAGTATGCTATCAGCATGGGCTGCCGACCCAACGCGCCACCTGCCAATAGTGACGTCACGCGGGAGCATAGCTATAATATTTCATGTCGAATGACATGTATATGATGCCCCAAAAAGAATTTTGATATGCACATATTTGTGAATCACCCCGTATAAATTAAAATATTTTCGGGCTATACCTTTTGTAAAATAATTTTTATAAAATAACCTTTCTATATTTCGTCTAGATTTCGAGATACATCTTCCGTTCATGCAACAAATTGCCACCCTGTATTTTCAAAGATATAGGTATCCTGTCAAAAGTATTAAATATTCCGTTTTGTTTTTTCATTAAATGAATTTAATGGTTTTCATTTAAATGTAAGCTAAATGATCCGCGAAGCAGAAATATAAGTCAACCAAAATTCTTTCTTGTCTCTTTAAATATTATAAAATCCATCGTCATGTACCTCGAAGAAAAGATTAAAGCACTCGCTTAAATTAAAATCGTCAGGAATTAAAAGGCCTAAGATATCTATAGCGTTATAAAAGAAGACGATTGCCGGAAAGGTTTTTATATTTTTACAGTCGGAAAAAATAAAATAAAACAATGTTGATATAAATTGCAACAGAAAAAGGCGGTGATTTACAGGCGTCTCTTGCGAACTAAGTTAACATTTTCATTTTTCTGGTTTCATGTTCTTTCATTTCACGTGTTTTAGAATAAATCTTCTTATAACACCTTTAACAGCTCTAGGGAATAATACTATATTTCTTTTAGTCAGAGTTTTATTATTTTTAGTTTTAACGGCAATGAATAAGTATAGGGATTAGTATATGTCAGTGTATTTTATGTCAAAACTAAAACTACCTCTGATGATAATTTTAATGTAAAATACAAGCATTGTCTAGAGTTTCTTTATATAAAGCGTAAATAATATTTTTTTCGATACATCAAAAATGAAAAAAAGATTCCTGTTTATAAAGATTGTTTCTGGAGATGCAGTATATCCACGAGCCAATCATTATACCCTTAGTAGTACTATTTATTTATTTCAATACCAGTACTATACAAGAAAAAAAAATTAGCTAGGAACACGACAAATTCCAAAATGTGTGTGCGTCACTAACCAACAATGATATAGTAAGGACGAGGAATCAATTCTTTAATAGAAAAAATTTTCCCACTAAAAATACTAACCAAGTATTACTGCCCGACACGATTCTTGTAGCACAGTTTATCCCAATATTTGCACATTGCTAATAGCTTTCTAATAATAGAAAAAATATTCATACATCCCTAATACGTGCCACAATGAGCTCATTAGACCATTTTATATTGGCAGGTAGTAAATTTTATGAGGTTGTATTTAAAAGGAGTGCAGTTTAAAACAGAATGATAACCTAAAACGGATTATTTATAACATTAAACTTATTTTCTTATTCAGTATTCTCTTGAGTTCTGTGCAGTTAAGAAATTTTTTCTAAGACAAAAATGTCAAGTGAAATGTGCAGCAGTTGCAAAATTTGTCTTGGCAAGTTTTATTATATTTGTCGAGAACTTCTGGTGAAGTCACAAGCCAGACCATTTTCTAAAAATGTGAAAAAAACCTATCTCTGTATTTTCCAAGGTCAAGATAAGCAGTGGGCTCCCCATGTGTGGTGCGTCATTTGTAGCGTGTCATTGGTGCAATAGAAGGGAAAAAGTATGCCTATTGCAGTTCCAATGGTATGGCGAGAAGCCACCAATCATTTTGACGATTGCTATTTTTGCACGACAGAGACTGAAGGTTATTCCAAAAAGGAAAAGCGCAAGATCGGATATCCGAATTCGCCTTCTGCCATAAGACCTGTTCCTCACAATGCACTTACCAATACAGACTGCGCCTTTAGATTGGCAAGATATTGGCAAGATAATGGAAACAGTAACGCATCATCAGGCAGCTTCGAAGAACAGTGTACCGACCCCACTTTTACTTCAGGTGAAAGTTCCGACAAGCCACATTTGATTGGTCAAAGTAAGTTAAATGATTTAGTACGTAATTTTGGGTTGTCAAAGCAACAGTCAGAACTTCTTGGTTGCCGTCCTAATAGTTAGAGCCGCGGTGACAGAAATGCCTTGGAACTCCCAAACGGATGAGAAGCACGTTTTTGTATAGTTCGAGTGTCGTTCTCGAATCCGTGTTGTCGAGTAGGGGAGGGGTCTGGCGCTCGGCGGTGAGCGGCTATAATATTTTTTCCAAATTTTGACCAGCAGTTTAAAAAAACATTTCCCAAACGAATGAAAATTACTGGAGGGCATCTAGGCAACCCCCCAATTACCGGAAAGATATTTTTATCCGATTTGATCTTTGCAAAAAGCTCTTCCAGGGGCTCAAAAAAAAAATGGAAAAAAGGGGGAAAAAAAAATTGCTCATTTAAACTTGAAATTTGGCAGGGAGCTAGAGTTCGTGTCTGAGAATATGTAAAAAAAATTTTTTTGCTCCATGTGTCGCCATCGCTTTATAACAGTTTTTCAAAATTTAAATGGGCAAAATTTGATAAAGTAATTTCCACATGAATGAAAATTTGCACACAGGTTCTTTGACACCTACACCGAAAAATTATTTTCATCCAAATTTATTGTGGTCAAGACCAGATCTTCCAGAACTAGCTCCGATATATTCATTATCACCGGAAACTCTAGGATCCGAATGTTCAATCTTTAAAGTAGAAAGGCCGATTACAATCAAATTGTATATTATTGTCCTAAACATTGATGAGAATATTTTCCTCTGATTTGACGATTATGAAGTGAAAACTCTGACTTTTAGACCGTATGAACGCGACAAGCGCATACTTCATCCACATTTTAGCTAGTATATCTTTAGTAGGGTTTGACTCGCTTTGCTCGTGGATGAAATTTGGTTAATATAGTCGCTTTATATTTTGTGTTTGAGATTCGGATTTTGACTAGATTAAAGAAGACGGTTTTTTCCCATCCTGCATGGTGACTCCCCAAGCAAGAATCTGCTGCTGACAGCAGGATCATTGGAATTTCAGCTATCGTCCCAGCGTCTCGTTTTTTCGGTTGCTCCGATTGATACCAAAGTATATATATAGCCACATATTTTCGGATATCAGAGGAAGGTTCTGATCCAGTTTGGTGCCATTCCGATGGAAACTCTGAAATCGGCAGCCGCAAAACGCGCTACTAGTCAGCGCACAACTGATCGATCATAAATCGATGAAAAAAAAGATCCTAACTGAAAACTGGTTGCTCCAACTGGCACCAACCTTAAGAATCTTGCTTCTGGATGTCAGTAAAAGGTTATGAGCCTGTTTGGTGCCATTCCGATGAAAACTCTGCTTCTGACTGCAGGTTCATTGGAATTTCAGCTCTCGTCGCGCTTACATCCAAGCGCCTCTGGTTTTCCCCATTGCTCCGATTGGTACCAAAGTATATACAAATATTTCGGGATGTAAGAGGAAGGTTTTCTCCCAATTTGGCGATTAATTAATCAAAACTCTCCTCCTGGCAGCCGACATACATGCGCGCAGGACGTTTTTCGGCTGTCAGAAGGAGAGTTTTGATTTATTTATCACCAAAGTGGTTCAGAAGCTTCCTCTGACAGCCCAAAATATGTGGTTACTGTATGCTTACTAGTTGGCAATCTTATTACACTCATATTATGGAAATAGGTTAAAAAAATTATTCGATCTGCAAAATCAAAAACCGCTCATAACTTTCTAGCCAGTGATGGAAAATGAGTCGCTGGTTCATTATATTTGGGGGTGATTAATGAAGGTTGCCCAGGGTTCAGGAACGATGAGGAAGACAGAAAAGCGGGAGCTGGCTGATAATCAGCCAATTTTCACGAAAATATACGTTTTCGTGCTTTCAATTACAAAATCTAAAAAAATTTTTACTTACCAGTCACTCAACATTTTACCGCCTCTCGGGAGCATATCATTTTTTCTTATATTTTTAAACCAGAGACAAATAAGTACGAAACTTCCATCTAAATCTCGCAGAAAATTTATGAAGAACTCCGGGATCAAAATCACGCGTGCTGGCGAGGTTTTTTGTTATTTGGCATAGTTTAGCCAGGCTCATTTTGAATGAAAACTTTTTTTTTTAATAACATAAATAAAAACGATTCATTTCAGTCCGGTTTCATGCATGCGGCTGATTTTTTTTTTAATTTCGGAGTTTGGGCCCATTTAATTGTACTGGAGGTTACGGCAAGGATCAAATCGGATGAAAATATTTTTCCGGTAATTGGGGGGTTGCCTAGATGCCCTCCAGTAATTTTCATCCGTTTGGGAAATGTTTTTTTAAACCGCTGGTCAAAATTTGAAAAAAATATTATAGCCGCTCACCGCCGAGCGCCAGACCCCTACTCGACAACACAGATTTCGAGAACGACACTCGAACTATACAAAAACGTGCTTTTCATCCGTTTGGGAGTTCCAAGGCATTTTTGTCACCGCGGCTCTAAATATAAGGAGTAGCACTTACTAGCCAAAGAACCAAAATTACGACTTTTAGGAAAAGAAATGCTACGTTTTCTGCATTTTGCAATATGGAAAATTTGTTATGTGCGTGCATTGATATCGCTGGTTCAATGCAGGGACTCACTATCGAGAAATATAGTTTAAAAGATGTGTTATTGCATAATGGAAATTTAAAACCATCTATACCAGTTGCCCATTCATTGACAATGAAAGAAACCTATAAAAATATGCGCATCCTTTTAGATAAAATAAACTACAACCGGTACGAACGACAGATATGTTGGGGATTTAAAAGTTATAGCAATTTTAGTGGGACTTAAGGGAGGATTTACAAAATATTGCTGTTTTCCTTGTTTGTTGAATAGTCAGGTCGTGAATGAACATTATGTAATGAAAAATTGACCGGAAATGAGTGAATTTCTACCGGGAGCTTAAAATGTTAAGTATGTGCCCCTTGTAGACCCAAAATATGTCCTTTTGCCTACTCTTCACTTTCTCCATTCCCATTTATCATTTTTTGCTGAGAATCTGGGCGCTGTCAGCGACGAGCAGGGTGACAGGTTCCATCAAGATATCAGAACAATGAAAATTCGGTACCAAGGACGATGGGATCCAGCAATGATGCGTGATTACTGTTAGTTTTTAGAGAGAGAAGATGTGACCCCCCCATAAAAGGAAACAATAGAATTAGTGTGTTTGAAATAAGTATTTTTGATGTTTGCTTTTTTCTTAGATATTAACTTAATATAAATTATAAATACAGAGTGGCCAAAAAGTCGCGCATAATGCATGTAACTTTTAAATTACCTCGTATACGAAAAAGTTACCTTAATAAGAGTTGTTGAGTAAATTAGTCCCCACATTTCTACCTGCATGAATTTTTTCTGTCATTTCTGGTGTGGTTGCCATATGGACTAACTTACTTTTTTTAAATAGAACACCATGCATATGATGCATATTTGGATTCTACTGCGAAAACTCTGAATTTTTTGTATTCGAAAATTTTACCTACCTGCAAGCGTTTCCGAGATGACAGCTCAAAAATGAGAAACTTCCTAATTATAATTATTCCTACCTAATGCCCACCAGTTGAGTCAAGGTATTTTCATGACAGCGACCTAAGTTGTCAATTTTGAGTTCCTGTTTAATTTTCTGTTGTCTAATTTCTAATTTGATTACACTATGGTTCATCTGAATAAGAAACAACGAGTTGAAATTTTAATAATGAGGGGTTACGGAAATATGAAGAGATCGCAAGAAGTTTGTCAACTTTTTAATAAATTATATCCAAGTAGGCCTCCAATAAATCAGTCAACGGTGTGTCGAGTGGTAAAGAAATTTCGCGAAACAGGCAGTGTTAGGGAAGCCGCTAGATCAAGTCGACCTAAAACAGCAACCGGGAATGACAAAGCTTTGGATATCATGCTCTCAATACATAAGAATCCAACACAATTATTCAGGCCAATGGCAATGGATTTTAATGTGTCTCATCAGTCAGTGAAAAATTTGTTTAAGCAGGAGAAGTTGCATCCCTACAAGATAAAGTTGGTGCACGAGTTAAACGAGGACAATTTTGATAGAAGAGCTGAATTTTGTGAGCTGATGATGGAAAGATGCAATAACGATAATAACTTCGCAACAAATATCATTTTCTCAGATGAAGCTACTTTCCATTTAAATGGCATTGTTAATAGACGCAATTATCGTTATTGATCTGCTGAGAATACTCACTGGTTTCAGGAAAGTCATACTCAGAGGCCCGAAAAAGTTAATGTTTGGGCTGGCATAGTTGGCAGACATATTGTGGGACCTTTTTTCATAGATGGTAATTTGAATAGCGAAAAATATCTGAAACTCCTCAGGAATCACATAATTCCTTCTCGCAGAATGGTTTTACCGCGTGTAAATAATGGCATAAACGAACAGGTATGGTTCCAGCAAGATGGAGCACCTGCGCATTATGCGACAAATGTTAGACAATACATTTTAAACGTTGTAGACGGGTTCCGGTTCATGGATCGACTGGCGCTCTGCTTAGCAGAAAATGATGGTCACTTTGAACACCTGATCCACTGAAAAGGTTTAACTTGTTTATTATTCCGATGTTAAGTTGTTCAATTTTCTAGGCTATTTATTTTGTTATTATAAAGTTTGTTACAATTTTAAATAAATAAAAATTAGAAATACAAAAAATTCAGAGGTTTCCCAGTAGAATCCAAATATGCAATCATATGCAGGGTGTTCTATTTAAAAAAAGTAGGATGGTCTCTATGGCAACCAAACCAGAAATGACAGAAAAAATGCATGCAGGTAGAAATGTGGGGAATAAATTACTGAACAACTTTCATAAAGGCCACTTTTTCGTATACGAGGTAACTCAAAAGTTACATGCATTATGCGCGACCTTTTTGCCACTCTGTATACATATCACGGGACATTCATTCTATTTCATTCTACTACAGCCTTATGTTACAACATTTTTCGCCCAATGTATTATTAACACGATAACCAAATTATTTCCCTTTTTAAATATGACAGTTTTGTTTTGATTTTTTTTATACATGCATTTCTAAGATTGAGGATAATCGAGGTCCTGCAGTAGATGTTTCTTTGCGTGGTAGAAAAACATTGCAAAGAAATATAATTATTTAAGCTACAGTCATTGTTTGCGCTGTATGAATAACTATACATATTGTATATTGTGCATTCTAAGGAGAGTTGAATAGCTCTTACACAATATATCTTTAATGGAATCAATACAGCCCCAGCACACAACAGATTGATTATGCCAAACCTGAATATACCAATTTTGTTCATTTTAGTAGCAAAATGCGTCTTAACTGAATAAATTTGGATACTAATTTCCTAACTTTTCTACTAAAATAAACTAAGGATAATTTAATACACGTTTTAAAGTATACTCTTAGCTGTTTCAAAGTGATGCCGGATTGGGGTTTTGAGTTATAATTACATTAGAAATCTAAAGGTTAGTTGCTTTCCTTCGCCGGACTCATCCCCACACGCGTTTCGCTGTATAACAGCTCGTCAGTGAAGCTATAGAATCCGGCGAAAGAAAGCAACACTGAAGAGTCTACTTGACCCTGAAAGATGGATGAATAATGGCAGATGTAGCCTTTAAGCGACATCTCGTGGCAATCAAATGCATCACCTGGCCTGTCTAACAAGAATTAGTCAGAAACGGAGGAGCAAATTGCCACGAGATGTCGCTTAAAGGCTACATCTGCAATTATTTATTATTACATTGTACAGACAGGCTACAAGTAGGCTATGTAAAGTGACGTATTCTATATTAGTCATTCAACGCTCAGTTATGGGAAATGGTATACAATTTGTTTTGTAGATATTTAATTTTAACTGGTACTTAATTTTGGGCGGGTCCAATTTTGTCATGGATTTCTAACACCCAACAATGCAGTAATATCCGCGAAACATACAATGTTACCACATACTTTTAAATTTAACAAGCTGTTTACATATATTGAAAATAGAAGTGGACCGAACCCTGTGCCCTGAGGTAGTTCAATTTCAACGTTCCGGAGATTGCTATAAACACTATTTATTTTAACCTTTTGAACTCTGATCCAAATAGAATTTAAATAACCTGTACCGGGTATCAAGTTGCATTCTTACACCCTCTTAACTTCTTTGTCTTTAATGGCAAAAACTAATTTAAAAAAGTCACCAAAAGGACAAGTGTTTTCCTAAATGAATCTGAAGCCATATAACTTTAGAAGTATACAGGGTGCATCACTGAATATAAATATTTCTAATGAAATGCACTGAATGGATGTCACGTAGAAAAAAATAAACTAGAAAACGATGACAGATACGATAAAAATGTAGGAGATCAAAAAGAATGAGGAAAGAACAGGGAGTCAGAATATGATATCAGTATTTATACACGGCATCCAAAAAAAAAAAGTTCAGGAGAGTGAAAGTGTTGGTAGCGAAAAAAATGTAACACTCTGTATTCTGCCTCTGATAGTTTAGAAATTTCATTTTAGAGGCTCTAAAAATTAACTAGTGTACCAAATTTAAAATAATTATCTATCTCGGAAAACATAGGAAAAAACGAAAAAAGCAAAAAAAAAATAAAATTTTGTCACCCTGTATATCAAAAATGAAGCCTTTTTGACCGCATGTTTACGACTATTTTTTTTCTATTTTGACGTGCACTATCACTCTCTTAAATATCTACGTGACATTCATTAACACACTGTACCGGGTGTCCAAATAAGAAAGGACGCTGGCTATATCTCAGGAACTATTAGTGCCAGAGATTTCAGGTTAAAATTTTTTGTACAAAATAAGCCACAAAAAATTGCTGAAAATAATTTTTAAGTTTAGTGGTCGTCCGCTAGGGGGCGCAACGAACACTCGAACACATAAGTCTGTGCTTATCTCCAAAAAGACATACTAAAGGTATCCTAAAAACACAATATTTGAAATCTCGATGAGATTATGAAAAAATTTAGTTTGGGACTTTTTGCCATTACTCTTTAAATAAGGGGTGGGGGAAGGTTCAAACATGCTATTAACAAATGTCATACAACTTCTTTGTTTTTTAACCGATTTCAATGATTTTGGCATCATTTAAAAGAGCGTTTTTCTGTTTAATAAAATTCATAGTAAAAACAACAAAATTAAATGATTTTTTTGCCGCTAGGGGGCGCTATTTCAGGAAGTCGACAATTTTCGCATTTTCCTAAGAAATTTCAAGTATAATGAGGTATTTTTTACATTTAGATGGAAAGAGGATAAAAAAATAAGGAATTTAGTGAAAACCGCAAGTCGATATCTTAATCCTATCCCAAGATATACTAGATATACAAGAATATTTTGGGAAAAAACTTTTTGCCTTGCGTTTTGGGCAAGTAGGCCTGGAAATGCAAAAATTAAACAAAACATCTGTAATTGTCACTAAGCTTATTTATCCGACGCCATTTTTTGTCGTTGTTGTGGTATTGCAATTAAGCTTAAAACAGTGAGAATTCCCAATGAAATAATATTTAATATGCTAGCCGTTTATTTTGAATGGTACCAGAACTCAACAATAGCATCAATAATATACGCGATGAGGTATCCTGGACAGAGACGATATAATGACAGAACCCTTACAAGATTGGCCAAACGGCTACGAGTAAATGACAGTACCAAATTTAACATAAAAACAAAATTAAACACACAAGATTTGGGACTAAAATAAAATATGTAAAAAAAAATAAATCAGCTAATGTCTTTCAATATGTTCAAAATGTCCACCATCACATTTAATACAATCTCGCACTTTTCGTTCCGTTACATTAACAGCGGCTTCGGCAATAGATATGCTTCTAATGGCATTTCTGATCCTTACGATCATATCTTCCCTTGTAGTGGGCCTTGTTTGATATACGATGTCCTTTAGTCTGCCCCACAAAATAAAAATCCAAACAAGTTAAGTCGGGGGATCGTGGTGGCTAAGGAAAGAAGCTGCCCCGACCAATCCACCTATCCGGGAAGATCATATCCAAGTAGTTTCGCACGTTTAGGGAACAATGCGCATGATATCCGTCGTGCTGGAGAAACATCGTAGTACGACTAAGGAGGAGTTTTGGAGCAACACAGGTGAGTTGTTTTGTAAAAAATGTAAATAAGTATTTCCATCGAGGGGCTCGTCAAATATAAATGATCCAATAATTCTTGCCCCTATTATCCTGCACCAGACGTTAGCAGACCACCGACTTTGGTATTGAACCCCTCGCATCTAGTGAGGATTTGTTGGTGCCCAATAATGCGTGTTGTGTAGGTTTTGTGTCCACAAAATGTTTGTGGAAAAGTGGGGAACTTCTTCCATCATGTTAATAAACCAGAGACAGTAGTTCAGACGGTTATCAAAGTCTGTGTCCTTTAATTCTTGATGAAGAACAATGTGATATGGATGCATCCTAAAATAATAATAAAGTTTTTTTACACAAAAAAACTTAATCGAAACTCATGTGTAAAGTACATTTTTTCATTCATGGGATTGCCTCATGCGATAATAATTATAAAAAAGGGTTACTATTGTTGAGTTCTAGTAGCATTCAAAATAAACAGCTAGCATATTAAATATTATTTCATTGGGAATTCTCATTGTTTTAAGCTTAATTGCAATACCACAACAACGACAACGAATGGCGTCGGATAAGTAAGCCTTAGTGACAACTACAGGTGTTTTGTTTAATTTTTGCATTTCCAGGCCTACTTACCAAAAACGCAAGGCAAAAAGTTTTTTCCCAAAATATTCTTGTATATCTTGTATATCTTGGGATAGGATTAAGATATCGACTTGCGGTTTTCACTAAATTCCTTATTTTTTTATCCCCTTTTTATCTAAATGTAAAAAATACCTCATTATATTTGAAATTTCCTGGGAAAATGGGAAAATTGTCGACTTCTTGAAATAGCGCCCCCTAGCGGCGACAAAATCATTTAATCTTGTTATTTTTACTATGAATTTTATTAAACAGGAAAAGCTCTTTTAAATGATGCCAAAATCATTGAAATCGGTTAAAAAACAAAGAAGTTGTATGACATTTGGCAATAGCATATTTGAACCTTCCCCACCCCTTGTTTGAAGAGTAATGGCAAAAAGTCCCAAACTAAATTTTTTCATAATCTCATCAAGATTTCAAATATTGTGTTTTTGGGATACCTTTAGTATGTCTTTTTGGAGATAAGCATATAATTATGTTTTTGAGTGTTCGTTGCGCCCCCTAGCGGACGACTACTAAACTTAAAAATTATTTGCAGCAATTTTTTATGGCCTATTTTGTACAAAAAATTTTTACCTGGAAGCTCTGCGACTAATAGTTCCTGAGATATAGCCGGCGTCCTTTCTTATTTGGGCACCCGGCATATGTCATTATCAGATTTATATTTTATAGAACCGTAATAGATTTACCAAGTAATCTGAATGTATATCAAATAATCAAGGCTTAGAAAATAGCTTTCCCAAGGTAACTTAGGTAAGTACGTTTGTATGTATCACAATAATTGTACAATATAGGCGTGTACACCTGTATAATCGATCTGGCACTTGATCAAATTAACTTGGTACAGGGGAGCTGCATAAATAGTTTAAGCACGGCATTCAATATGCAGATCAGCTTGGGAACTCTTATTCTGATTGTGGTTTAATGTGTTGTAACGCTATTATGCTAACTTAGACACGCCGCTATCGGCAAGCTCCTAGTAAGCTATTTCTACAAGGGACCGTGGAATTTTAGTATAATCTTAAAATAATAATACCGAGTATTCCAAATTAATGATGGCATTGAAATTTAAAAAAACTGGGATAACAATTTTTTTTATAAAGCTCCTGGTTAATTATTATTAAAATTAAAATTTATATAATTTTTTGTGTTATTTGTATTGTTATGACTTCGAATATTTACATATTATTACCACTTTTACAATACATACATTTTTTTTTTAAGAAATCGACAAATTTGAACATCCAAAGCGTTTTCTAATAATCTAGGTGATAGAATGAAATTGCAATTACATAATTTGAAATAAACTACCAAAAAATTGGGTATATGCTTAATGCAGACTTAAAACCGTTGTACGTCATACCCTTTAAGTGACGTCAGATATCGACAGTGTTGCCAACTTGTAACCAAAATATCCGAGTGAGGGAATTACAGCTTTTTTTCATAAAAACAAGATAAGTATACAAAAATTTCCCATAGTTTATATATTAGTTTACGGCATAATACTTATTACCATCAACTTTAGTAGATCCAACACTTCTTGTATTTTTATCTTGCCAAGATCGACCATTGGCACCATTCTAAAAAATCCATGTTTTATCAAAAAAAAGGAATTGGTACAAGAATGCTTCTTCTTCTTTAATATATTCTTTCAAACATTCTGGTCGTTTAAAGGCTACATGGAAAAGTTCCATAAGCCCTCGCCTCAGTTCATCTTTTTATCATCTGAAGCCTATTTTATTGAAGAGGCTTCTTAACAAAATAATAATACAAAGATGGATCTTCAATCATCCTCCAAATCACTTGAATCACTCGCTTCATTTACTTTAATAATGATGGGTTGAATGTTCAGTCTATCTAATACACCTTCTCTTTCATACCATTTTAATATCTCGCTTTTTGTGTGCCGAATTGAACTATTCCAAACATCAGGAGTAGCAATACCCAATGATTTTTTCCACATATTCATACAGTCAGTTTCTGTACTGCCATCTCGACCAATAGGTATGTCTGTTGTAATAATTTTTGGTAATCCCCCAAATATGTTCAATCGGATTGAACATACAGTGGTATGGAGGAAGCCGTAAAACTTTATGTTCATATTGCTTAGCCAACTAAATATTTTTTGGTGGCTTATGTCTGATTAATATTTAAGAACATGTTAAAAAAAAGGGCATACAAAATGTCTTGTACCAACCTATTAACGATTTGTAAAAGTTCGGCTTTGAACATTGTATAATCAAACTTAATTTTATTAGTAGTTAACCATTCTCGAATTGCAGCTTTATTCCATGAAATATTAGGTATTTTTGTTAACAACATGCTATGGTATGGGGCGCGTATATTTGTTTACTGCATAATACCTTTTACCATCAACTTTAGTAGATCTAACGCTTCTTTTATTTTCATCTTGCCAAGATCGACCAATGGTGCCACTCTGAAACATTATGTTTCAGCCAAGAAAACGAATTGGTACAAGGATTATTTCAAAGATATTCTTTCAAAAATACCAGTCGTTTGAAAGCTACATGGGAAAGTTCCATAAACCCTCGCCTCGGTTCATTTTTTTTCCATCCGAAACTTATTTTCTTTAAGAGGCTTCTTAAAGAGTTAAGACAACCATCAAACAGTTGTCTGCCTTTTAATTTCTTACCCAAAGTTGTCAAAGTTACATGATGTTCTACAAAAAGTTACAGCTTATGCATAACCAATGTAAAATATAAGTTTTTGAATAATACAACTTACTTGTTTAATACATTCCGTAAATAGTGTCACGGATTAAACTTATATCCAATCTTGACACATTTACAACTTTCTTTAAATAAGAACGTTTTCTTTTAGGTGACTCCAATAATGTATTTTGCTTAACTGTTGTTAAAACTGCACTTACAGTGGAAATATTCAAATCTAGGGCAGCTGCTACACGCTAAAATTAGTAATTTGGAACTAAAATATGTAGACCTTAACACATTCTTTAATTTTACTTGTTGTTAAGTTCTTCCTGAAAATAGCTTATTAGAGAGGCTAGAAGCTCTTTGCACCGGCTATTTAAATACTTTATCATTTTTCACAAATAGTAAACAACGTGATCGACACAGATATGTATGTGCACTTTTGTTGTTCTTAAAAGAACAGTTCTATATTGCTATTTATAAAAAGATCTGGAGTTTTTGTTAAAAAATAGACGGTACAGCAAGACAGAATCACAAAACAATAATTAAGGTTAGTTTTGCATAAACGTCAAGCAAAGTCAACCAACGAGCTGGCGCCACCGCACCGTTTACAGTTGTGTTGCCAACTATCGGCCAATAAAATTCATATTATATTAATTTTTACTAGCCTAAATAAACAAAATATTTGCTATAAGTGGGTTCGTATCAAAGAAGAATACTTTAAGTTTGCAGTCAATTTAATATCGCGCAAAGTTTTAATACTTTTTGTCCAAATTTAATTTCCTCGTGTTTTCTTACGAACTGAAAATTATCAGCTGATTAATGACGTACAACGGTTTTAAATCTGCATTAACCATTCAAATTCAAAAATTCAAATTCAAAAATATTTATTTCCACAATCTTTACAAAATTAAAAAAAATATCGTGTTTAAAAAAAAAAATGGTAAATAAATATAATGTAGTAATGTCTATGTATCCTTTTGGAGTAGAATTTCTAGAGAAGAAGCTTTATCAATTCACCAAAGCGTATATAACATTATCTAGTATACCCTTATGTCTATTTATCACTTCTTCAGCATAAATGAATTAATAATATAAATCATTAGACTATAATAAATATAATATAATAAATAAATAAACAAATAAACAAATAAACAACAAAACTGTATAAACTGATCGTAATATAAGTTACCTTAATATAATAATAATCCTAATGAAAGGATTGATGCAGAGGAGAGAGACCATTTATCTATATTGGGATATCCTGATATCATATTTTGACTCTCCGTTCTTTGCTTGCTCTTTTGGATCCCCCACATTATTATCGTATCCTGGCATCGTTTTTCAGTTTTTTTTTAGTTTAAAACAAACGAAAATATTGCAAATTTAATAGGGAAATATACGCCGCTTTAATTCTAACGTTACACGACAAACTAAAAAGATTATAAGAACTGCTGAAAATTATCTCCTTTTGCCAATATAAAGGACTCAACACTTAGTCTTATAGACTGGTGAACTGTCTCGAATATCCCAGGAATATTGCGAATTATTTCGCATGAAGCTATAATTCTGCTCCTCACCTCTTTCTCTATCTGGATAGGAGTTTGATACACCAACGATTTTAATATCCCCAGAAAAAGTAATCTAGGCAACTTAAATCGGGGAACCTAGGGGACCATGGCTAAGGTCCACGTCGACCAATCCAATGGTTGTAGTGTTGATTTAATAACTCCTTTGTCACCAAACTGAAATGTGGCGTTACACCATTATGCATAAATCACAATCGGTTTCTTAGTTCAAGTGGTACCTCTCCTAACAGCACTAACGATAATATTGCCCGTAAAATCTTCTTGACAGGAAAAATAAACTAGAAAAATGGCCCCACCAAATAGTCTCCAATAATGTCAGCCCACACATTTACTGTAAACTGGTACTGGACATGACATTCGACTATCGCTTGAGGATTCTTTCCTGCCCAAAAATGATTGTTATGCTGATGGCATTTTTCGAAAAATTTGCTTCATCACTAAATAAAATTTTATTTTCGAACAATGGATTTTGGGCCAAAATTTGAATGAACCACTGGCAAAAATTTAATCGTGCTGGAAAATCACGTGAGAGAAGAGCTTGGACTGTCTGGATATGGTAAGGATATATCAAATTATCCATCAAAATTTTCCAAATTAGCACAGATGAAATCTTTAAAGTTGCTGCAATTTTTCTTGTATTTATACCTGGTTCGTTTTCTACAGCCTTCAGGACTGCTTCCTTAATTTCGACAGTTCTTACAGTGCGATGTGCTCCTGCCAAATGAGTGGATTTCTTGAAAGTTCCATTTTCGCGCAGTCGAATGTGTTCCTGTGCAAAAATTCGTGAATCAGGCTGTCTTCAATTTGGATAATGCTGCCAATAGAGTCGTTTAGCTTGAAAGGAATTACCATTGACAAGACCATAAATAAAATGCATATCGGCATATTCTTAGTTTATGAACTCAACCATCAATAAATAGCTTTAACTAACTTTGGAAACATCAACTAACAATTAACAATTATTTGATACCAAACGTCAACAAAGTTTCCAAACGGAAAATAAATCATGAGCTTAGAAATCCAATGGTTAGTTGCTTCCTTTCGCCGGATTCATCCCCAGACGCGTTTCGCTGTATAACAGCTCGGGGGGCTGTATAACAGACGGGCCAGGTGATGCATTTGATTGCCACGAGATGTCGCTTGAAAGCTACATCTGCCGTTATTCATCCATCTTTCATGGTCAAGTAGACTCTACGGTGTTGCTTTCTTTCGTCGGATTCTATAGCCCCACTGACGATCATCCAGCGAAAAGAAGCAACTAACCTTTAGATTTCTAATTGTTGGTACTCGGTCCGAATTGGCTTTTAATGCTGCGCTCCTGGCGGCGACTCCTATAAGAATGACCGGCTCGTCCGGCCTCTGCAGGAGTTTGCTTCTCCGTTTCTGACTAATTTTATTAGACGGGCCAGGTGATGCATTTGATTGCCACGAGATGTTGCTTGAAAGCTACATCTGTCGTTATTAAAACATGAGCTGTCACAGTCAACTACTTTTTTTTTATTTGGTTACTTGATTTGCACCGACGGCTATTTCCGCAATATAATACCAATATTTATACAGGGTATCTCAAAAAATAGTTCAGGAGAGAGTAAGTGTTGGTAGCGTAATAAATATAACACTCTGTATACTGCTTCTGAGGATTCAGACATTTTATTATAGAATTTCCAAGAACTAATAAGTATACCAAATTTGAAATAATTATCTCGGAAAATGTGAGAAAGAAAGGAAAAAGCTAAAAAAAAAATAAAGTTTTGTCACCCTGTATATTAAAAATGAAGTTTTGACCGCATGTTTATAAGTATTTTATTTTTATTCTGATGAGCCCTATCATTCCCTTAAATATCTACGTGACACTAACATCCTATGTGTTACACTTTTTAAGCGGAATAAAAAATGGGCCCTTATTTTCTACGTGTAAATTTGTAAATTCATCACTGAAATTATGCATCTCATCTAATAAATTATTGGGATAATTACTTACTATCTTTTATTATTTAAAAAACATCTTTTATGTTGGATTATGCGTTTTTTAAAAAGTCTTATTGTTTGTTCTATTTAAACTTTATCGCAAGAGCCACATTTTAATTTATACACACCCGGCTTATCTGGTTCTTTAACTTTACTTTTATTGTTCTTTATTAGTTTAAATACGTTAGGTAAACTATTAGTTTACCTGACGTATTCTTAGTTTTGAACGCTAGTTTTGAACCACGCCTTCTTAGATATTTGCATATTGCCTCAGATGGTTTACCAATATAAGTAAGGGTATGAAACATATTGTTATCTTCAAATGATATAGTAGTAAAGTCGATGAGTTTAACTCAAAAGTGGTTTTTCGTCACAACAATAATTATTTTTATTGTGAATTATTATTAGCAAGGAGGTGGTGAAGTAATTAGCTTTATTTCTGGCCTATTCTAGGGTTTACTTCACAGGGAAAGTCAAGAAACGATTTTCTAGAGCAGTGTTTCTCAAACTGTAGTACGCGTACCCCTTGGGGGTACGAAAACATTTTGAAGGGGTACGCAAAGAGCTAACGGTCACTTAAATAATTTTTTTTACTGTAGTTTTGTACTGTACAATTCGTTACTGCGAGAAGTTTTTATAAAAGATTTGTCGTATTACTTCTTTAAGATTCTGACCTTCTACCTACTATAGTCACTTTGAATTATACCCGATGTTTCAGAAGTACGGTTCGTAACTTAAGGGGATGATTGCTTATGATATTCTTAGAGGAAAATTTCATATGAACATGTGTCCGGAATTGCCCCGTTATTAATATAGAGACTGTTACATTTTTTTTTTAATCGTTTTTTTTTTATACTTATTTTAAATATCCTTTTTCCGATTTTATTGAAATTTGGTACCGTTTTTTATAATAATAAGGGGCTTAATTAGCTCTAACTAGATTAAATCTAATAAGTCCAGTGCTGTCCCGGGGAGCACCTTAACGAATATTATTGGCAATAAAATGTACGCCACTGACTTTTTCCTAATTTTGATATTTTGTTTCAGATTAACTCATAATACATCTTTTTTGTTCCTTAAATTGTTTTCGCATCTTGCTTCGTCTTTGAGAGAAAAAAATAAAAACCACTTTATTGCATGTACAAAATAAAATACCTATGTATTTCAAAGCTAATTAAAATATGAGGTAAAGGTAAGTTCTGATGCCCAATCTACCTGTTCTATCAATAACAAGTCAAAAATGAATAACTTTACTAACGCTGAAATGGCCCAGATGCATTTCAATTATGAGCTAGCAAATGGAAATGCTGAAGAAGCTCGGCGAATTTATTAAAAACGTTATCCAAACGGAGTACTGCAATGTGCCAAGACATATAGATAGCTCCATGCAAGATTGAGTGAGACTGGGAATTTTAAACGTAGTACGAAACTTCCTAGCAGAACTGCAACAGTAACCATGCCCGAATTAGAAGAGGCTATACTTCGAGAGATAGAAGATGATCCTTCAACTAGTGCCAGGAAGGTAGCAGTGCAACTTGTATTAAGCGTAGCTTAATGTTCATGTAGTATAATTAGTGTACTGTACTGCTTTCAATAAGACTTATCTTCGGACAACAAACCATATTTTGAATATGAAAATCAGCGATATATCGGGCAAATCGGTCAACAGCACCAGTCGTCATTGAATCTGTGGGGCGGAGAATGCTATTAATATGCAGCAAAGAATAAGAGACGCGTTTGGTAGCATTTCACCTGAAATGTTAAGAAAAGTAAATAGATCCTTTCAAAAATGTGTTGGCTTATGCACAGATCACAATGGAAGACATTTAAATGTATAGGCAGGGAACATTGGCGATTATCTTATTGGGCTATATTTTTTACCACCTCGATTGAATGGAAACTCCTATATGCAGTTTCTATATTAGGAACTTTACGTTTTGTTAGAAGACGTACCTCTACAGATAAGAACTAATATGTGGTTCATGCACGACGGCGCCCCTGCTTATTTTAGCCTAGTTGCTCGTTAATACCTCAACAACACCTTTCCTAATTGCTGGATTAGACGCGCAGGTCACCAAGGTTGCCCAGCTCGCAGTCCCGAGTCTAGACTATTATTTATGGGTTCACCTAAAGTCTCTTATATACAAGACACCTGTACTCATAGACATCGTAACTATTAGACCTAACAATAACAAATAAACGTGTTGTCATCAATGTATTCCAGTGTAAAGTAAATCAACATTCAAGCTGCTCCCCTCCACTTGGTTTGCCAGACTTATGCCACAGAAAACGTAGTTTTCTGGGCTTACTCTGTAAAAATATTAACTTCTATGATTAACTAGATTAACATGATGTGGGAAATATATAACATTGCCTAAAACCTTGTAAAAAATTTGTAGTATGGCAACGCAGCAATAAGGGATCCGCCCAGATTTTATCATTTTCGTGGCCATCCGCATCGACTCGACAATACTCGGCATAGCGGATGTTGTTTTCCTGGAGTTTTATCGCATGCATATGTAAAGGCAGCGTAATCCCCACTCCCTGCCCCACCTAGCTCCTCACAGCGTCTCGTCACCAAACGATTTTGGCAGTAAAATTTTATAGCATTTATGAATGGCGTGTCGGATCTATAGTTACGATGCCTATGCCTGTACTAGATGAAAACAACTTAAGAATTCTAATTATTGAAAGTGGTAATGATATACCAAATAATGCAGGCATTCTTGACCGTGGAAGAGAATCAATGGTGAGACGATTTCAATCGTGCGTTTTATCAGAAGGTGGCCATTTTCAACATATGCTGTCGTATTTTTTTTTGTATCATTATCTGAAAAAATAGTTTTATTTTTAATTTAAATGTATTAAATAACTTTGAAATACATTACAGGTATTTTTTCCTACATGCAATAAAGGAGTTTTTATTTTCTCTCGAAAACGAAGCAAGATCCGAAAACAATTCAAGGGACAAAAAAGTTGTATCATTGTATCATCAGTTGGCAAATCCGAAAAAAAATATCAAAATTAGAAAAAAGTCAGTGGCGTACATTTTTTTGTCAATAATATTCGTTACTGGACTTAATAAATTTAATCTAGTTAGGGCTAATTAAGCCCCTTATCATTATGAATAACGGTACCAAATTTCAATAATATCTGGAAAAGGATTATTAAAGAAATTATAAAAAACCGATTTTTTTAAAAAACCTTATTATCCTGCATATTAAAAAAGGGTCAACTTCGGACACATGTTGATATGAACTTTTTCTCTTAGAGTATCATAAGGAATCACCTCCTTAAGTTACGTACCGTACTTCTGAACTACTCTGTGTATATTAATATATTTTTTTTTGAAAGGGGTACGCAGGATTGCTGCACGACAAAAAGAGATACCTGAGTTAAAAAAAAAAGGCTTAAGAAACACTGTTCTAGAGGTTCGGTTAAAGCCTAATGATCTACTTTTACTTCAACTCTAAATTTTAATCAGCTGGCTTTTTGCTTACGCAGCCTATACTACTGCCTTAAAATACATACTAAAATGGGCTTTAATTAAATTATAATGCAAAGTCGAATTTTCAAACTAATCTACGTAAGTACTTTTCTAACCAATTTATGCACCTACCCTACCCTGTACAAGCTAACTGAATCAAATGTTGGATCGATTCAACCAGTGCCAATGCCTATAATACAAAATTGTACAATTATTGTGACAGTTACAGACGTGGTTACCTTAGTTACCTTGAGAAGGCTATTTTCTAAGCCATAATTATTTTGCTTCTAGAATTACTCGACAAGGGTATTACATAATTGCAAAATCTAAATCTAATAGTATCAAATAAATAATATATTACTATTAACCCAAACAGTCCCAAAACTATTTTTTTTAAATGCTGTTTTGATTACAGTTTAGGGTTAATTATAGCTTTATTATACTTTTTTAAAAAATATTTCTTTATGGTTTTGTGAATGGTTTAGAACAGTGTTTCTCAAGCTGTTATACGCGTACCTCTTGGGGGGTATGAAAACATTTTTAAGGGACACGCAAAGAGCTAGCGGTCGCTTAACTAATTCTGTTTACTATAGTTCTGTACTGTACAGGGTGTCCAGTTCTCCTGTGTTTTCATATACCAGCTCCCTTATTATAAAAGATAGAAAGATGGGGTTTGCGGCTTACTGTTCTATTATTTTATGAAACTTTCATTGCCGCAAACAAAATTTTCATACCCTTTCAGTTTCTGACGAACAGGGCGATTTTAAAAAATTGTCATTTTTAACGCTCCCTTGTATCTCGATTAGTTTTTTTCTAAAAAGTTTTGTATTTGAGTTATGACTCAAACTTGTGTTTTTTCAAATGTGACACTTTATACATTACTTCTTTTTCTTATCGTTCTTTTTAAGAGTTCATCAAAAATATATAATAGTCCATATTTACTTCTTTTAAAAACGTTTAGTCTTAACATTTTCTGTAAAATTAATCATATTTTGTGTAGAAGGCTATGCCCACAAATAAAAAACAAAATTAACGACATTATTTTTATTATACAACTTTATATTATTACTTAACTTTAAATCAACAATAAAACAAATATATTATTTTATTAAATTACAAAATATGCTCGAATTGGGCTTCGTTGTGTTCTAAAAACTTTGGACACACCGTTTCGATTCTTTGCTTTGCATTTAATAAAATAATTGGTATTCCCTGCAAAAGCCTAAAGGTTTGATGGGTAGCTTCTCGAAGTTGATCAATATTGTGGTAGTGTCACTTATATAACTGATTTTCTGTACACCCACATAAAGAAATCGAACACAGAAAGATCAGGTGATCTTGGAGGCCACCTGACAAGTCCATTGGTACCAATCCATTTATCGGGAAATGTGGTTTCTAAATATTCTCTCACTATATTGTGACTCGGAGCGCCATCTTGCTGGGAATAAATATTATTTAAATCGGCCAATGGAACATCGTCTAAT
This sequence comes from Polydrusus tereticollis, assembly GCA_963920685.1. Lineage (NCBI taxonomy): Eukaryota > Metazoa > Arthropoda > Insecta > Coleoptera > Curculionidae > Polydrusus > Polydrusus tereticollis. The sequence continues at coordinate 35,128,026 of OY987335.1, forward strand.
ATTTCCATTAGTGCATCTCGCATTTATCTAGGTGTCTATTTCCGGTTAAAGTTCCTTCATAGATAAAAATACTAAATTTGTGTGCCAAAAATAAAGCATGACACGCTAAATCCAAAGCGACCTTGACGTTCTCCTGAAAATATTACATGTGGGTCCTCTTGTGACCGGTACCTTGAATTGTTTTAGTTTAAGATACCACAACTCGTAAGATAAACCTCGTCGGACCATACCACCCTTCTTCCAAAATTTGCGTTTTTCTGCAACATTTGTAGGTAGGTACCATATATGTATTAGTACTATATGGCTATTACCCTGAATATCTTGAAGCAACAACAGAGACAGAAGATCCAGGGTCATCTCGACTTGTGCGCATGCGCCGTAAGGGTATTGCCAAATGCACTTTTATTTCTTTAGAACAGGGCAAAAGAGTGAGCCTTAGAAAATTAGAGCAATGATAAAATTACCAAAAATCTTGCTAAAAAATTGTAAAATAAGCATTAAGTCTGTACTTCCAAGTGCTTTCAAATTATTTGTTTCCATTTCTAAACTAAAACGCGTTAAATAACAATTTCATATAACTGGAAGGTGACAATGTGACAACGTCTCATTTTTCCTCGACATAACCTCGAAATCTTTAGCAAATGTTAATTTGTTTGACAGTTCGCTTCATCGAGTTGATTTGGTATTTGTGTAGGTACTGTTTATCTTTACTTTTCTGCAAATTTTGATTGTGTGTATGAAGTGTGATAATTTTGTGACGATGCCGAGGCAAAACAGAATATTTTACATTATTTTAAACAGGCGTAAAAGCTTAAACAAAGATTTATCGTTCTACAGGTATGTACCTAGACCGGATGTTTCTTCCTTTTAACTTACCTACGTTAATTTCGTGAGGGAACAACAACTAGGTAGTCCATTTCCTAAAGATTATTTTCCTTTGCTGCTGTTGATATACTTAGGTACCTACCTATTTTTACCGAAAATTGCATGTACTTCAAAAAATCCTACAAAAACCTATTATTTTACTTGTTAAACTGTAAGAATAATAACTGTAAGATATCTAATAAAAGTTTTATTAATATGTTTACCTGCGTTCTTTTTCTTTTCTCAATCGAAATAATATAAAAAATCTTAAACAAATCAAGAACTTTAATGTTTGTTTACAAATTTCGGTCCAGTTGTCAAAGTCAAATGTTTTTTCCGTTAAAAAAAACGGCTATTTTCTTTTTCTCGCGCATGCGCACTGCGCGAAATGACCCTGACGAAACAAGGAACCTCGGCTTCACTACGTTTACATTGGTTAAATGGGCAAGGCGCCATATAGTACTAAAACATATTATATGGTAGGTACCAGTTGAAAACAATTATCCTACGTTCTGCGTCACCGCGATGCAAATGTTGGACGAGATGGTATTTGTATGGTTTAAATTTATATTTTTTTAGTATTAACTTATTAAGTTCTTCATTTTTTAATCCCAACTTCATCATACACTTTTCTGCATGATATGGATGGTTGTACCGTGACAGAGGCAAAAAAGTTAGGCCTTGGTTTTTTAAAAGATCCGTGCTCAATGAGATTGGCTTGGATTTTTTGAAATATTCTTTATCAGGTTCTTGTTTTTCTAGATATCTACGAAAAATTTAAACATGTAACAAAAAGCTTATAATAAATAACATTAATGATTAAAACTTTTTTGTTTTTATTATGAATATTAATAGTTCCTAACAAATGATTTTTAAACTTACCTATTAAAATACAGCTCCGAGGCTACGTTCGCGTCTTCATTAGCTTGGATAAAGCAAGCATTCATAATATCGTGTTTTTTATAATTTTCATATTTATTATTTTGTGCCATGTTGAACAATCTTTCACAGAAATAAAAAATAAACTTACAAAATCAAACAAATACTAGTAATATTTCAAAAAATCCATAATGGGGCATTTACAGAATTTGGTTTTTTGTCGTGATGGATCATGGCATAGCCTTCTTACGAAAACCGATTAATTTTACGGGGAGGTCGTTCCAGAGTGTTGACGTTCTCCAGAAGAAAGAATTTTTAAACAGCGTCGTTCGAGGTACACTAAGCTAAACCACGTACGGGTGGGCTGCAGTGGCTCCTCGTGTATTTCTACTATGCACTGCTCTGGGTGGAATCAAGCGGGCAACCTCCATTGAGCACTTGCCATGACAATTTTTGTAAAATAGACTTAAGTCGCCAACCTGCCTTCAATGTTTAAGGCTTTCCAGGTTGTTTGTCAGATCATGGTCACCGATTAAGCGAATGGTTCTTCTTTGAATGGATACAGCAATCTCAGGGTATGTTTAAGAGCAGAGCCCTAAATATGCGAACAGTACTCCAGCGATGGTCGAATTTGGGCTTTATAGAGCATCAAAAGTTGTTGGGGTGTATTTATCCATACTAGGTTAGGCGTAAAAATGTCAAAGAGATGCTGAGCAAATAAGTTCGCCTTTTGTTTATTATCCCTGGCCCATACACCTCCCCCTTCCTGATAGGATTTACTAATCGAGTAACGATATAACTAATAACTCGCATTAAAATAATATAATTTATCATTATAACATCTTATTAATGCTCACATGCACCTAAGTTTTGGACAAGCACTCGGTAATTGTGTTAATGCAAGAAGAATTTATTCTGATACATTTCTAAATCGAAGTGTGCTGCATAAAGGAACCATTGACAATTCGGAAATCACTTAAACCCAAGAATGTTAAATATGTGAAAGACTTGCTTCTTCTTGTTTACTTTAGCAGATTTTTTCTCGTTGTACTTCAAACAGGATTTTCTCGAATTTCGTTGGAATTGTCTGTTATTCTCTGTATCAGATCTTCCCTGGTGAGAACTGGCGTCGAATATACAAGCCCCTTTAAATTTCCCTATAAAAAGAAATCAAATGGAGTCATGTCGGACGAACTCAACCTATCCATCGATTACCAAAAGTATTTGATAAGTTCTGGCGAATTAAAGTGCTATTCGTCGTGCATATACTACATCTGATTTTTAATTTTTAAGGACACATTTTGTAATGAACCGTTTAAGTTTTGTTGCAAGAATTGCAAATACATGGCTCCATTTAATCTACCTTCAATAAAGAACGGTCCAATGGGATGATTCCTAATAATCCCCGCCCACATGATAAATATGAATGTTGGTGCTTCGTCTGTACTGTTGCATGAAGATTTCCTTCATGCCAATACTAGTAAAATTTAGATTTTGCCTAAATCGTTGCAAAAATCAATTTGCGTAGTTGACCCTTGCAGGATAATCAGCAGTAGGTATGGCATGTACCTTTTGGATGTGATCAGGATGTAGCAGTCGAGGGGTCTCATGACTTTCTCGCATGAACTTGGACCGACAGTTTTCTTACACTATTAGAGGGATTTTCAGCAATTCTATCCAGAATTTCCTTTACTAACTGAGGGTTCCTTGCTCTTCCTGGATGCCCTTCTTTACCACAATGCGGCAAAAAACTCCCTAAAGTGGATTAGCAAAAGATAAGCTTCTTTTAGCAATTTTTTATTTCACTTCAATTTTCTCCTGTTTCCCATGGGCTACGATCAACCATTTCAAAAGTTGTTCGGTGCGGTAAACGTCGATTTGGAAATATATCTGAATAATTTTTTTTCCTCTCCACACAATTACCGACTGCTTGTCCATAAATTAGATGCATGTCAGCATATTCCCTGTAGAAATAATCCTCCATTACTGAAGTCTTATGTACTCAACCAATCAGACAATTTAGAAAAGTGTTTAACGAAAAAAAAAAGGATTGGGGTTTTATTGTAGTATTCTGATTTATTATTTCAATAACGTTTTATACAAAAAATGTATTTTTCTCGGCTAAATTTATATGTAGATACTAACCTAACTTTTTTAAAGAGGAGTGACCAGAGTATTTAAAAAATCAGTTTTTAGCTTTGTAAGATGACACCTGTCAAAATCTTGGCCCAACGAGTGTGGTGGCAAGTACGTTCCTGACTTCCCTGACGATGTAAACCATCTAGTGTAGTATGGTTTTATGAGTCTTTATACCCTACATGAAATATTAAAATTTCATCAAGTTATACATGTCGGTACAAAAGTTACCGCCGAAAGGGTAAGTCGCGCTGGATACCCTTTTGGGGCTCTGTGTCTCCGTTAAGGGACACTTTAGGAAGTTTGTTTCTATTATTAGTCTTATTTTGACTTCCCCAATATGCTCCCGAATGTATACCATATACTTACAGGACACTCTGTCGTTGCCATCCAATTATTATAACCCCATCTGATTGACTTTTCTCTAATAAATTGTTTTGATCCATGACGTCCAAAATATGGCACCATGGACTCATCCAGACTATGGTTTTCCAAAGAAGGCGCAAAATAATTTTGTTATTTAAAACCTCTATCAGTCGGGTTATCCTAAAAAATTTGTCATTTAAATTTAAATCTGTATTATTATTACAATGCAAATGTTGCATAATAAAGTTAAATCGATTTCTGAAAGCATCATTTACTATTTTATGATTGGCATCAGTGGTATTTTCTCAGAACAACTTCTTGTATAGCTACTATAAATAGGAATTCCATAGAAGCACTTTATTTCATCAACAGTTATGACAATTTCTGTTATTTTGCACTGCGTATTTATTACTTTAATCTGTTAACATCTCCCACACACTGTCATCAAAGAAACATCAAAAAGTTCTAGACGTTCGATTGTTATGCAGTCCAAATTCTTCTTGCCAAGTTGATAGTTTATTTATACTTCTCGCTAGCTCTCATCACTATCAACTGTTTTATCAAAAATAGGCTCAGCCTCTGCATTTAGCAAGATACCAGGAAGATTGTCCATTATAACGTTTTCTTTATCACCAGAATCCTAATCTGTGGATTGGTCTTCACAATAACTAACTTATAAACTACCTATGGAATGTACAGAGAGTTTGGGGTTTACTCAGATTTAACAAGAAACTAGCGATTGAAATCTTTCTTCAGTGCAATTAATTCACAGGTTTAAAAGTTAAGGTTTTTTAACAAGCCTTCCACTTTTGGTTGTTACTAAAGGGTGTCCCAAAATGTACGCACATTTTAAATATCGTGTCATTTTCGTTTTTGTCACAGTAGGCTTCTAAAAATTAGATAGCTGTCATGTAATTTATTGCAATTAATAGCCATGGAACGCTACACGGTAGAATAGCGCGTTGTTATCGTGAAAACGTATTATAAATGTGGAGAATGTTAAGCGGGAACAGTTCGTAGAGTGAGAGCCGTTTTTGGAAGAAATAATGCACCAAAACATACGACAGTGCAAAGATTAATCAAGAAATTTGAGAAAAGTGGTTCAGTTGGAAACATAAAATCAACAGGGCGGCCGCGTACTGCTCGATCTATTGAAAATATTGCAGCAGTGTCGGAAAGTGTTGGTGAGAATCCAGGCACGTCGATTCGCCGTCGGTCACAGCAAGTGAATATTACCAAAAGCAGCGAATTCTCACAAAAGATTTGCATTTGCATGCCTACAAAATCCAATTGACCCAAGAATTGAAGCCAGCAGATTATGGATTGCGCAGTGAATTTGTTAATTGGATTCTGGAAGACGAGGCAAATGACAGAGATTTTTCGAAGAAAATCCTGTTTAGTGATGAGGCACATTTTCAATTAAATGGATACGTCAATAAGCAGAATTGTCAAATTTGGGGGGAAGAAAATCCTTGTGTTATTCTCGAAAAACCAACGCATCCTCTACGAGTCACCGTTTGGTGCGGTTTTTGGTTCGGCGGAATAATTGAGTCATACTTCTTTGACGACGAAGCTGGAACAGTGAATGGCGAACGTTATCGTGCAATATTAAAAGAGTTTCTGTGGGCTAAATTAGACCAAATTAATGTGGAAAACTTATGGTTTCAACAGGACGGAGCGACCTGTCACACTGCGCGTGAAACAATTGACTTGTTACGACTGAAATTACCTGGTCGTGTCATATCTCGCAATGGTGATCAGAATTGACCACCACGATCCTGCGATATAACACCGTGCGACTTCTTTCTCTGGGGTTTTCTTAAATCTCGTGTTTATGCCAATAAACCAACCGCAATTCCTGACTTGAAGAACGAAATTCGACGCATCATTGATGAAATTCGTTCACAAATATGTGAACATGTTATTAATAATTTCGTCAAAAGGACAAGGGCCTGCCAGCAAAGCCGCGGTGGATATCTGTCGGATATTGTGTTTCATACTTAATCGTGATATGTATTCTTTCTAATCCCAGTAAAGTTTTGACATATTTCAAGAAATAAATGTGTTTTGTTAACAAATAAAAATGTGCGTTCATTTTGGGACACCCTATACTTTTCCAGCTTGTTTACTCCCAGTATCATCACTATCAATGTCATCCAATTCACTTTGTTCATCATCTATCTTTCTCTTTTCGTCATGTTCCTCTATTTCTCTCTCTCTCTGTCTATTTTATTGTTACTTTTTTTAAAATAAATATTGAATTTCTTCTCACAACTTTAACTCCGTAGCTTACTACCGGGTCCGCCAACGAAGCGGGGACGAAAGATTACATCCTTATCAAGGAACTTATCAAAAATACTGAATCAGCCTAAGGTCTGGAGTTAAAACATATATATTTACATTATATACATTATACAGCGTGGCTCGTGAGGCGAACAAAACTTGTATTTTTTTAAATGGAACACCCTATATCTTACACTATTCTTGGATTCTGTATGAAACAGCAATTATTGTAATTGTTGTTGCAATTGACAGCCTTTAGCTCTTTTACGGTATATCTTAGAGCAGAACGGCTGAGATGTCCCTATCTTACTTTTTTATTATCTTCCTAACAATACAAGTTTCCGCTTAAACCGGAAGTACCATATTTCCGGCTTTCGAGTTATACCCAGTTAGACCAAAGTTTACATTTTTGGGAAGATACTAAAAAAGTAAGATAGACATTTAAGCCGTTTTGCTCTAAGACGTACCGTGAAAGAGCTAGAAGCTGTCAAAATTCAAAAATGTAATTTTTCAAAAGTCGATATCTCGGAAACTATTAAGTTTAGACTTATAATGCACTTATTAAAAAATAATTGCTATTTAATGTAGAATCCAAGAATAGTGTAAGATATAGGGAGTTCCATTTAAGAAAATACTAATTTTTTTGAGCCACCCTGTATAATGTAAAATATTTTTAAAATATGCCACTTTTAATTCCAGACCTTCGGCTGTTTCAGTATGTTAGATCTAGGAGTATGAAATTTTGCCTTCTTCCCAAGTTTTAATAACTATTTGTGACATAACAAGTAGATACAAATATTAAATACATATATACTTTTATTCAAAAAGAAAATTTTCTATAATGACAAAAATAAAAATTATCTACTACTATACAAATATTTTCAAACTGCCTATAGCAATATTTACACAGCCAAGGAAATAAAATTGTAGCTTTAACTTAATTTCTTTTACAAGGTTTGCTAATATTATTCTTCTTTATTTACCTTCTATTGGTTCACAATCCCTGTTAATATGGTTTTCTTTTCATCTTTACTGCTTGTAACAGAAATTTATAAACCTAAGTCGTAGTTTTTACCACGCGCGTCAGTGGCTGGCCCAAAACGGCTTACACTTATGTATTAAAACGCAATATTATTAAAGAGTGTTCAGGCAAACCTGCAAATTTAAACTATTTATGGACCTCCCCCGTAGCGAGTTGATTTGATCAAGTGCTGGATCCTATATACTGTGCAATTGTGATACACACAAACGTGCTTACCTTGGGAAAGCTATTTCCCGAGCTATGATTATTTTATGTAGATCTAGGGTTACCTCACAAATCAATTATGGTTATAGAAAACACAAAATGTAATATTGTTGAACGGATGTTTCCGCATGGAATTTAATTTAAATATTATGATATTACCAATATTATACTACAAGACAAGAAATAAACAGCAATACATTTTAAACTTTTAATTATCGGCTAATAGGTCATCAAGCATCTTAAAAATATTACGAATTTAAGACGTCATAGCCAGAAGTATGGTTAATCCTTTATGTAAAAAAAATACGAGATAACTACAGTTGTCTTCTAAACTAATTATATTTAGGATAACCTAAACAGCAACTATTTACAATCCAAAAATAATATTGTAGAACTTCATCTTGCTTTAAAATATTTGTTAATATATTTCTGTTATACAGTGAACGGCAGAAAGTTAGGATTTAATGGCTTTTGCTGAATTTCCCTGTATAAAATATACATCGCAACCATATAGTAGACAAATTGTATTTTCTGTACGCTTTGTTAGAGATAACCGTAAATAGTATGTCAGATTAGTTAGTTTCAACAATATTACGACCTTTTAAAATAAAAACATAAAAATATTATATACTTATCTTTGCTGCACCCTGTATTTTATTTTTTGAGGAAACAACATGATTTAATCTAACTAATATTTTGTTATGCACTTTAACTTAGAGCACCTTCCAAATGGTATATTTATACATAAAAGTACAAAGTTTTTTCGTTATTTGGATTTTAATTGTGATCGTCCTTGTTTATGTACTGTGGTATTGATTATGATGGAAAGAAAGATTCCTTTGTATTTTGAAATGTTTCGATTTAAGGTATACAAAATTATATTAATCCTTATTATTATATTATTAATTATCGTAGCAAATAAAATCGGTACAAAAAATATTTTCAATTTTTATTTTTTTTTATGACGATCACAATTAAAATCTAAATAAAGAAAAAAACTTTGTACTTTTATGTATTAATAAACAACTTGGAAGGTGCTTTAAGTTAATGTGTATAACAAAATATTAGTTAGATAAAATTGTTCCGTTTCCTCGAAAAATAAAATACGATGTGCAGCAAAAATATTTAATATTTTTATGTTCCTAACTTAAAAGGCCATAATATTGTTAAAACTAACTAATCTAACATACTATATACGGTTACCTCTAACAAAGTGTACAGAAAATACAATTTGCCTACTGTATAGTGGCGATGTGCATTTTATACAGGGTAATTCAGAAAAAAACGATTAAATCCTATTTTTTTTGTCAAAATAGCAAAATTTGGAATTTGAGGATATCTTTGAAATTAAAATAATATTTCTTTATAAACATTTCTAAAAAGACTTTTACCAGATTTTAGTGTTATTTTGGTTTGAGGATATGCAGAACTTTTCTGAAATTAAATAAATTTACGAAATTCATAGATAAAAATTTTTCCCCTATAGAGCGTCACCGGCAGCATATCCTTTTTGAACATGATTCTTTTAACATTTACCTTAACTATTTTTATGGAATACACCTGAACTAAAATATGTGGATTAATATTTTACTATTAACTTTTTTAGTCGTTGGCATTGGTAGAAATCACTAGTACTAGTACTAATAGATTAGTAAGCTCTCCTTCAGCAATGGCATAGTAAAACAATTAATGCACGTCCCATATTACAATTTCATTTGATCAAGCCGGATTAATTAAACATATATCCCTACTATCTACCTACTGTACAATTGTAATTTTCTGCAGCTATGATTTCCTCGGTTACGTCGGAAAAGCCATTTCCTAAACCATGATTATTTTACATAGATCTATGGTGATGCGACAAACCAATTACTGCAATATTATTGTAACTACAAATAGAATCAGAACACTTTTATAGATGCAGAATAATTCTGTCAACAAGTTGTAAATAGAAATTTATACAATTGATTGCAAAGTATAATTATACAGGGTGTCCAGGAGAATGTGGGAAATCTCTCGAAATATTATTACTATTCCTTTTCTCGAAAACGGTTCATTTTATCGACAATAAACAAGAGTACCCTGTTTTAGTTTAAGGTGCAAGCTCCCAGAATATTTTTCTTATGTCTGTATCATACAGGGTGTTAAAAGTTTAAGCATTAAGTTGTAAAGCTTAGTTCGCCCCTGGTAAACTAAAAAAGCTAAATATATTTCAAGGTCACTATTTTAAGAGGTCCTTACTAGTGTCCATAACATTAAATTTTTATTAAATAATATTAAGTACTTTGAAAGTTATTCAAGAAAAGTAAGTGACCCCACATAAAGAAGTCGTTTGGCGAAAGGTCAGGAGACCTGGCTGGCCAAAGGATTAGATGCCGTGGGCCAATAATATTTCCGCTAAAATTTTTTTGCAAGTATTCCCTAACATGAGAGAGTTATGGGCAGGACAACGATCCATTTGATACCAGAACTCCTGATTTTCGCGTACAACTTTTTCTAGTGCGGGTTCAATTTGATTTTGTAGTAAGTCCATAGTGAGTCCAAGTAAGACCAAAAATGGTCCAATAATGTCCTACAATTCCCGCCCAAACATTTACTTTTTGTGGATATTGCGTCCGAGTATGAACAACACGATGTTCATTTTCGTGGCTCCAATACCGTCAATTTTGAAAATTTAGTTCGTTGTTGAGGGTGAATGTACATTCATCGGTAAACAAGTATTGCTCAAAGAATCCCTATTATTATTTGCTCTTCCATTACCTCAAAACAGAATACCATTATCCGTTCTTCATCACCTTGCCGTAGCTCCTGATGTTTTTCATACTTGTAAGGAAAGTATTTATATAATTGATATGTGATGGGCTACATGCTTGGTGAAATGGATATTCCATAGTAGAGGAAATGAAAGTCGTACTTGTTATATTTCACAATTTAATTCAGTTTCCTGACACGTGTTTTAACCCTTGCGGATCATTATCAAAGGCATAAGACAATAATAAATTCTACATGTCATTAAAATAATAAAAATTGACAGATGATGGGTTATTTTGGTCTTTAGGTTACAGGTATTGGCCAAAGATACAACTAAATTACAGGTGTGATAATAGAGGTATTTACATCTAATTAATAAAATTAAGAAAATTATATTGTGTATATAATTATGGGTTTTCTCGTTCGTAATTATTGACAGTGTTTACTGCATATTTATCTTAAGTTATTAGGCTATTAAGTATTAGATTGGCACCTGAAGGTATTTCAATTTGATTGTTAACAAGATTACATCGATTTTTTAAGGCTTAATTGATTGCTAATGTTTCAAATAGGTTAAGTTGTCTACCCTTGTGTTGAGTATATATCGGTTTTATTTTGTTGGATATTGAGTGGTTATTTATTATACAGTGGTCCGCTATTTCTGTTTTATTTTGTTTTTTGTTAATAGATGTTTTTGTTTAAAACAGGTAGAAACTTTAAAACTAGGCTTAAAGAACATAAAACATCCGTTTAAAAAAAAACAAAATAAAACAGGAATAGCGGATCACTGTATAATAAATAACCACTCAATATCCAACAAAATAAAACCGATATATACTCAACACAAGGGTAGAAAACTCAACCTATTAGAAACATTTAGTTGTACCTTTGGCCAATACCTGTAAAGTAAGGACCAAAATAACCAATCATCTGTTTTTTTTTATTTTAATGACATGTAGAATTTATTATTGTCTTATGCATTTGATAATGATCCGCAAGGGTTAAAACACGTGTCAGAAAACTGAATTAAATTGTGAAATATAACAAGTACGACTTTCATTTCCTCTACTATGAAAATATTTATGTTTTTTAAAGTGCGCAACACTGTGGTTTGATGTTTTCCTACGGCTTGCCCAAGAATCCTCGTGCTAATAATTTTATTTTCCTCCACGTGCAGTAAAATATCAAGATCTCTATTATCCCTTTCTTCAGCTCTATTGACATTCTGAGTTGAGCATTTACAGTTATTTATTACAGTCCCTTTGAACTCAAATTTACTAATGATAACCTTAATTAATGAAATGGAAGGGATAGGCTTATCAGGGGGAATTGAACTGAAAACATTTCAGACACTGCTCCTAAACTGTTTTCTGTATAATACCACATAATCATAGTTACTTTTTCCTTAAGGGAACAGCTCATATTTAGCTATAATTAAAGCGCCTTCAATGAAAATGTTATCACTGACGCTACTTTTCGTTTTGTCAATGCCAAATGATAATTTGCTGGTGTTTGCTGTATTACATAAACTAAGAAAATTTCATAATTTTACCATGTCATTTAATTGTATAAGTTAGGATTGGCCTATTAAAATTTATTGAAACTTGGTTTTGTTAATTTTGTAAACAACACAAATAAATTTGTATTTGTTTACCTATTTTAATATTCATTAGTTTGGCAATCATGTCATAATATCAATTTGACACAATTTTAACCTAGATTTGGTTGGATATATCATCCCCTTATAATTATGATCTAAACCAAGCCCTACGTTTTTTAGTCCAAGCCCTCTCGGATAAAAATAATTTTTACCCGCACGGTAGTATGATAGCTTTAAGTGTTCCAATTTTATTTAGTCAAAAATTTGTATCTAAGCAACCAATAGAGTGAATGTGGCAATTTTCTGCTTTCTTACGTAGTTGTTGACGGCGAATCGAATTATCGAAAAAAATAAATGCGTTTCCATTTGACATTTCAAACTTGTTAGCAGGCAGATAAAATTCGAAGGGGGGGGGGGGGTAGATGTCAATATTTTTAAAATTTGTCCCCCAACCTCTATATTGGCGTCCTAAAATTTAAAGAAAATATTTTCAGACTTTTTCGGATTTTGCCTTGTAATACTTTGAAATCCTTAACCTGTGTATTCAGACAATATACAAGAATATATTAAAATTATCTTTTTTTTACACTTAATATCTCATTATCTCCAAGAAAATGTGATTTTCTAATCTGTATAAATGACGAATAGGCAATAGGTATACTATTAAAAGGACGTTTAAAACACCAGGCACGCTTAGATCTATAAGAAGAAAGTTCTAAAAATGTAATTTACAAGATTCCGTGAGAGCTGGCAAACTTTATATTGGTTTCACTTCTAACAGGCTCGTGACATTAGCTTCACACCCCACACTCTTAGGAAAATACACAAAATATGTCCCGATTTATTGGGCTATTCTATTAGTATTTAAGTTTAATATTATATTATGTTTAGGACTATTTTAGAGTAAAATCATACTGAAGAAGCTTGTTTTCATCTTCTTCAAATTATACAGGATGTTACTTATATTATATGCTAATATTAAAAAAAAACTTTATATAGTACTACACTAAGCATCTTAACTTCTGAAGAGGGTCTTAAAGTTTGAGGAAAAAAATTTTTATAAAAAAAATAACTTTAATACCGCCCCCCTCCCCCATGCTTATGAAATTTGGTATATATTGGAGTGCCGTTAGTCGTGAAAAGTAAAATATACACAAATTAGAGAAAATTTCAGCCGCTTTTTGCAGATCTTTCCTTTTCTCAAAAATCTTTGGAAAATAATTTTTGCCCCTATTGTAAAAAGCTGAGATAGTGTCACATCCGGTGCTCCGGCAGTGCTAGGACTAGGGCATCGATATCCTCAGAAACTATAACCACATTTTCCGATGATAGCTGTTCCAACTATTACGTATTGGCATCAGCTTTCGCTTCACAAGTGAAAATATTGAGAGGACACACCAAATCAGAAAAAAACAAAGAGTGAATAGGACATAATTATGAAAAATACCGTTTACAGAATTATATTCTATTAAACTACAACTTTAGAAGTTACAAAACAAACACAAACATGGTTAAACAAAACTGAAAACAAATTACACAAAATTCACTTCATTAACCCATTAGTGCAGGGATGCACATACCGCGGCCCGCTGTCGATATTTATGCGGCCCGCCAACGAATTTTAAAAGCGATAATTATGCGGCCTGCCAACGAATTTTAAAAGTATTCTACTTGCCGCGCTCCGGTTTAAGCATATTGTTACGAGACTAGAAATTTGTCGCATCAACTAGATTACTTTAAGATTCGCGAAACACGTCGGTAGTATCCGCGAACAAAGTGGAAGGTTCTCAATGTTTGGTAACTCGTATAAATACGACGCATCGCCAGCTACCGGGGCAGTTAAGTTTTAACTACGGACAAGCGAACGCTATACTGATTGAGAACGGTAATCTGTGACGAGTAAATATTTCGTCGTTCGAACTTGGCTTCTACCTACGTAACAATATAATATCAATTTTGATATGAATAAACCAGGCCCCAGTAAGAAACGTAGTCGTAAGGTTGAAGATGAAAATCGACAGTTTCAAGATATTTGGACCGAAAAATACTTTTTTATTTAATCGCATAACAAAATTGTCTGTTTAATATGCAAGAGTAGTGTCTCAATTCTGAAGAAATATAATGTGAAAAGGAACTATGAAACCCAGCATCCTACTTTTACCAAATTAACTGGCGAAAATCGAACGCAAAGAATTTCCACTTTACAACGGGAACTAATAGGCCAGCAAGCTATGTTTACAAAACCAATTCAAGATGCTGAAACGGCTACCTAAGTTAGCTTTGAAATATCTCGAATAATAGCGAAAACTTGTCGGCCTTTTAAAGAGAGAAAGATTAGATATCGCCGCAAAAAAAAATTTGTCCTAAAAATGTAAAGAAGTTTGAAAAAATTCAGTTAAATCGGATGACTATTCAATGAAGAATTACCGCATTAGCAGCTAATATAGAAGAGCAATTAGCTACGAAATCGAGAAGTTTTGAGTATTTTTCTATAGCACTCGACGAATCTACAGATATAAGTTCCACTGATCAACTCTTAATATTTTTACGAGGTGTAACGCAAAATTTTGAAGTGAGTGAAGAACTGATTGGTATGAGTTCTTTGACAAGTCAAACCAAGGGGAGTGACATGCTCAAAGCTCTTCTCGAAAAATGTTCTATAATGGATTTGAATTTAACGAAAATATCTGGAATTACGACTGACGGAGCACCTTAATGGTTGGAAGTACATCTGGGATAGTAACTATGTTAAAAAAATATTTACAAACTAAAAACATAAATACCAAGGAATTAATGCAGTTTCATTTCATATATATTTGAATATGTGATGAAAGTTGTAGTACCTACTGTAAACTTTATAAAATCACGAGGTCTCAATCACCGACAATTCAAATAATTTCTCGAGGATATTGAAAGCGAATATGGTGATCGCCTGTTTTACACTGAAGTAAGGTGGCTAAGTCGTGGGTTGACACTACAGCGGTTTCTTAACTTGATTGAAAAAACCCAATTATTTCTGGCGGAAAAGAAAAACGACGTCTCCGAACTCGGCAACCCTGATTGGCTGTGTGACTTAGCGTTTCTTGTAGACATCACAAATCACTTGAATGTCTTAAATACGCGACTCCAAGGCAAAGATCAATTGATTTCGCAGTTATACTCTCATGTTTCGTCCTTTCAATGCAAATTAAGTCATTTCAGGACACAAATCAATTCAGCCAATTACAGCCATTTTCCGAACTACAAAAAAATTGTGGAGAAAGTCAATAAAACTGACGTCAATTTCGCTCATGTTAAAAAAATTGACATATTGATACAAGGTTTTCAAAATCGTTTTGTAGACTGCAAAAAAGTTAAACCTCTATTGGACATTTTCAGCTATCCTTTCAACATTTCACCCGAAAATGCGCCGGAATCAATGCAGCTGGAATTAATAGACATGCAAAATGATGATAGTTTACAAAACAAATTTAATGAAGGTAATTTACTTAACTTCTACCGTTGCGTTGATAAAAACGCTTATAAAGAGTTGCGAATAAATGCATTGAACTGCGTAAGCTTATTTGGATCGACGTATATTTGTGAACAAACGTTTTCAGTGATGAAACTAAACAAAACGAAAAACCGAAACCGTCTGGCAAATGAAAATTTGGAAGCAATTTTACGTGTGGCGACAAGTAATGTGGAGCCAAATATAAAAAACTTGTTAGTTCAATGCAATGTCATGCATCAAAATAATAAAACATGAAATATTACATTGTAATGATTAGATTACCTTATGATTACATAATTACAACAAACATTTTTGAAGGTTCTTTTATTTTTATCATTGTATTTCATACTATTTAAAAATAAAGTTTTTGTGTTAATAAGTATTGTTTGTAGTGGCCCGTCCTTGGCTTATATTTTTCCCGAGTGGCCCCTGTTTCCTATTAGTCTGTGCAGCCCTGCATTAGTGCATAAGGTTATAAATGTTAAAATGAACAATTCTTTTTTGATTACACAAGCATAGTGGATGGAGTATAAATAAGTTTTCTAAATAAAATTTTTTGAAATTTTTATTATTAAAGAAAATACAGGATGTTCGTTTTATCGAACGTTATGCATAAAAGAACATACATTTAATTGCATAAAACTATACACCTAATAATCATGTTTTTATTTTAATTATTTTAGTGTCCGAATTTCTATATTACTTAGAACAAATTTAAAAAAATTAAGTGTGTGCTATTGAAGAAAACATTTCTTTGGGTGCAGTGCTCTCTGACACTTTATACAGATAAATTTGGCATTTTTTCCACACTGAGCACATTATAAAGTGGAGCAGGTGTTATTTTTCCTTTTGTTGATTTTTTACCTTTACTTTTTAAATGTCTCAAAGCCAAATATCTTCTAAATTTCAATAAACCAGAATACATTTCATGAGATGGATGAATTTTTCGGAATAATAACCAAGCGTTGACAACAGATACGTCAAACAAATAAGAAAATATAGGCCACCATCATTTGAGTTGCCTCATTCTAGTTCTATAGACTGCAACCAAGCCATCTAGTTTATCCACTCCTCCCATGCATTTGTTATAATTTTGAAATATTTGAGGCTGCGGTACCGCAATTTTTGATTTACGTTCCCTACAGTACCGTGTAGTGTCTTTGATTTCGGATGATTCAATATTCGACGCTGCAGTGACAACTTTGTTATCTTTCCATTGAAATACAATTACCTTTTTGCTGCTTGAGAATACATAAGCACCTCGTTTTTCCTTGGTTAGACTTTTTTGCTGATTTCTTAATGGACAATCTTCTAACCTATTAGCCTAATGGTAGCAGATGATTTAGAAGTTTAATGGAAGTGAAGTAATTATCCATAGAAATTTTGTAACCAGAATTAGGTGGTATTTCAGCAGATCTTATTAAATTTAATACAACGGTCCCTCCTAGACCGAATAAACGTGATTCATTTTGTGTATTTCTCTTTTTCCTGTATATATATCAAAGCTGATCATATATCCATTATTTATGCACAATGCCCAATTTTTGAAACCAAACCATATAGGTTTACCTTTTGTGAATTGTTTCGCAAAATATTTTTCATAATATGGGATCATGCTCTCGTCAATACTTATGTATTCATCTAATCCACCATAATAAACTGCTGGCCACTCGAACTTACCGATAGAGATTTTTAGGCAAAATTTAAAGTTTAATATTTTCAACAGGAATGTAAATTTTTCAAAGCCGATTGCAGATTTTGAAAGCTGGTTTTTTTCGGATTAAGCTGCATGACGTATATTTATTGTAGGACCATAGGTTTATTATATACGGGGTGATCAATAATGTCATGCAAAAAATCAAAAAGTTTGTATGAGTGAAATTTCCAAAATAAATTTTTTTGGTCGTTGCAATAGGGTCCGTTACTTAGGTAACATCAATATCTCTAGACGTTTTTGTCAGTTTTTGGATTAAGGACGTTAGGTCTTGTACACACTACTAAACATAAAATGTGGGTAGCAAAATTTTTAAAATGCTATAACTTGACATTGGATGGACGGTTCTTGATGATTTTTGCGGATTTGGAATCCTTATTTCACGTAGATTTTCTACGATCTAAATATTTTATTTGAGGGTGGAAATTTACACATTATACCGGGTCGATAATAGACAAAAACATAGCGACAAGAACAAGTTTATTACATTATATTCTACAATATACAAGATTGGTTAACAACGGCCCAAAGTCAATCCTTACAAAATTTCTAATTCTAAGCCTAATTTAAAGGTTACTGCAATCCCTAAAAAAATCTGATATACTGTAATAACAAAGATTAGGTATGTATGGAAAAGGATACCTAGTGATAATTGATATTGGTAATTTTTAGTTAATAAAAAAAAATGGCCTAAAAAACATAAATTGTTTGTCCATTAATTTTTGTTTTCAACCCACTGCGTCAAAGATGGGAATTACAACCTTGCATTTTTGGAGTTTAAAATGAAATTGGGTATTTGTTGGCAATAGCGTGTTAAAAGGACGAGGTCATTAAAAGCAACCGGCAAATATCAATGGAAAAATGCCAAGTGTCCTATCTTTAAATACCTAATCTTTGGTAATAATTTACCCGAAATTAAGTAGGTGCATTATAAAAAAAAGGAACTAATATTTTGTTGGTCCTCCTGCTCGACGTATTACTTCCCGACATCTGTTTGGTAGAGTATCCACAAGATTATTTATAAAATCTTGTGGAATATTCTCCCATTCTTCACGAATGGCCTCATTAAGCGTTGCAAAGGTTGCAGGGGGTACATCACGCGATCTTACTTTAAGTTTTAAATAAGACCAAACGTGTTCGATGACATTAAGATCCGGAGACTTTGCAGGCCAGTCCATCCTATTGATGTTCTGTGCCTGCAAAAACTCTGTGATCCTTCGCGCTCTATGAGGTGGAGCGTTGTCATCCACCAATAGAAATTCTGGACCGTAATTTCGAGCAAAAGGAACAACAATAGGTTGCAAAATTTCCTCCTGATAAACATTAGCGTTAACAGTTTGGTTGGTAATGAATAGCTCGGTTTTACCATTTCTTATGATACCTCCCCATACTGTTACACCTCCGCCACCAAATGCCTCTTGAGGGGCCATGTTTTCCTCCAAATACCGCTGATTTGGCCCTCTCCAAACTAATATTCGGCCATCGGAGTGAATCAAATTAAATCTTGTTTCGTCAGAAAATAAACAATGGCTCCACTCTGCATTACCCCAATTCGCATGCCGATTTGCCCATGCCCGCCTATTCGCTCTATGGTGTCGTAATAACAACACACATTTTGCTCTGCGACGGGCTCTAAAATTTAAAATGTTTGGCATTATGTTGTTTTTGTAAAAATAAATTCTCACCTTAAGTTGTTTTTATTCAATGTTCTTCTTACTGTTCTGTTCGAAACTCTCACCCCAGTTTGTTGCCTTAAAGAGTCATTTAGTTTCCTAGAGTTCTTTGTTCTATTCACCATAGCTTCTCGAATTAAAATTCTTTGGGTTCTTTGGTTTATTTTTTTTGTATGTCCACCCCCATGCCCATAATTATGGTCACCAGTAGTTTCGACGCGACGGTTTAAATTATAAATTGTCTTTTGGCTGACATTGTAAATGCGCGCAATTTGCTTTTTTAGCATTCCTTCGTTGAGAAGTCGAATGCAATTTTCTCTTTCTGTCGTGGTTAAACGCCTCATATTAATTAAAATTTACAAAATTATAACATTGAAATGTGTCAGGTTATTTTTAAAATAATGTTAACTATTTTTAATTCCATAGCAACAAATTTGTTTTTGCAATGCCTACTTTGAAATTGACGCGTCGCGTAGAAATTACAGTCGATCATAAATATGGGCATCGGGGTACATATTTTCGACCCGGTATAATGTGTAAATTTCCACCCTCAAATAAAATATTTAGATCGTAGAAAATCTACGTGAAATAAGGATTCCAAATCCGCAAAAATCATCAAGAACCGTCCATCCAATGTCAAGTTATAGCATTTTAAAAATTTTGCTACCCACATTTTATGTTTAGTAGTGTGTACAAGACCTAACGTCCTTAATCCAAAAACTGACAAAAACGTCTAGAGATATTGATGTTACCTAAGTAACGGACCCTATTGCAACGACCAAAAAAATTTATTTTGGAAATTTCACTCATACAAACTTTTTGATTTTTTGCATGACATTATTGATCACCCCGTATATAATAAACCTATGGTCCTACAATAAATATACGTCATGCAGCTTAATCCGAAAAAAACCAGCTTTCAAAATCTGCAATCGGCGTTGAAAAATTTACATTCCTGTTGAAAATATTAAACTTTAAATTTTGCCTAAAAATCTCTATCGGTAAGTTCGAGTGGCCAGCAGTTTATTTAAAATTTCGATTTAGTTTATCAATTAGGGGCTGTAATTTATATAACTTATTTTCATTATCAATTTGACTGTTGTCGTTGAGGTGTAGATGACTCAATATAAGCTCAAACCTATTGAGTCGCATGCTTTCAGATAATATTTTTGAAACATCGTTTGCGTTGGACCAGCACATCCGTTTATTTGGATATTTACCATATCCTGAAAGTAAAAGTCCTTCAAATACAACAAGCACTTCATTTCTGGCTATTCTCAGGTCCAGATTATTCAGCTGCACATAAATATTGGCCTGTTCCTCTATGTTGGATAGCAGTTCTTCATCAAAAATCAAGGTGAAAAAATTTCAAAGGCGTAGTTTTACCATATACTTCTTCCGGCGGATTTTTTTCTGTGCAATCTTTTAATATTGAAACTGCTTTCCTGATTAGTTCAAGATTCTGTTTTTCTTTTCTTAGAAGATGAAGGCGTGATATCATTTGATAGCCAATTTAGCTGCATTTGGAAATAACGTTGCTAGTGGTATATTATCAACAGTAATATACCGATAGAGGAGGCGTCTTATCGGTAATACCGATGTTTTTAACAAGAAATCGATTTTCTGACAAATTTTTACGAAATGTAATTTTTACTTATAATCTGATATGATCCCGAGAGCTTTAGCTCGAGGGTCTTATCTTTGATTATAAGTGAAAATTACATTGAGTGAAAATTTTCTTGGAAAATCGAGTTTTGGGTGAAAAACGAAGGTATGAAGATAAGTAACCGCCTCTAGAGGTGTATTTTATTGGATAATTTACTGAACATAAAAATGAAGGCCGTCTGATAAAGGTAAATATACAAGTTAGAGGTGTTACTAATTTTTTATTTAAGTAAAAAAGCTACAAGCGTCTTTTCGAAAGCGTCTTTTCGAGCTAGCGGTAGTCTTATCGGGTAACACGACCGTTACCAAGGTGGTTGCTATGAAAATGAGCGTTTTGATTGGTTCAATAAAAGTGAGGTGAATTATCATCCGAATCATACTCTTCCGCACTGGGTATTTTTCTATTACAAATGCTAGCAGGAACAAATTCACCTTCCACCCGCAGCAGAGCTGGACCTAGGTGGAAAATATCGCCCTCATGATCGTCATCGGACTGATCACTACACACGATATGGGTGTTTTCATCATCTCTGGGTGGTGTAACATATATATCGCCACCCTCCATGTCACTATCTTCTAAGGTATCAAGCAGTTCGGCAAGCGATAATCTGTAAGCAAATTACGGATAATATACAAACATAAAATAACCGCCGTTTCCAGGAACAAAAGCGGTCACGACGGATAACGTTCGATAAAACGAACACGAAATGTAGATACAAATTTCAAGGACAAAAAATTTCAAAATTGCTTTTTCATAATAGGTATTGATAACGTACTAAGTTAGGTATATTGATATCAAATTTTTATGGAACGTTTGTCAAAAATGTAATCAATATTCTACAACAACTTACCCGCCGCGACGTTTACTGCACAAATTTGGATCCATCACATTAGAGACAATAAAATAAACACGTTTACTGCCTTTTACGTCCGCTGAAATGAATTAACAGATGTATTTGACGGTATACAACCTATCTATGTCAAAAATAATTGACAATTTGTTAAGAAATCTTCTTTATCGGCCTAAATTTAGATGTTCGATAAAACGATCGTCATGCACTAATGGGTTAAACAAAAATTCATCTCAACCCAATAGCATCAAAATGGAACATTGTCCACACAAGAATTGACAAAATGAACACCATCAAAACCGAACAAAATCCGAAAATCGTACCATGCGCACTAGCTTGCAGTAGTGCACTGCTGTCATGTTTAAGGTGTCATTCCCTGGGGCCGGCTATATACAGAGTGTCCGGGAAAATGTGGGAAATCTCTCGGATTTAGGTAGAACATGAAAGAATAAGATGACAACAATGAAGTACGCCGCTGGAAATCGGTTTTTCTTGTATAACTTTCAAAGTACTTAATACAATTTAATAAAAATTTGGTGTGGAGGACACTAGTAAGGACCTCTTAAAATAGTGCCCTTGTAGCATATTTAGCTTTGTTAGTTTACCAGGGGCGGACTAAGCTTCACAACTTAATGCTTACATTTTTGACACCCTATGCCCTATATGCTCATTAGCTCATCGTGTAAAATTACTATATTATTATTATATCGTTATATTATTAGTAAGGACATAAAGTCTGGAGAAGTATCTTTTTCAGGTAAGGGAAGCAGCTGAGTAAAAAACGCTCGGACACTTCGATTTGATTTTAGTTTTTTAAATATTTTCAGACTTCTGAGAATTATACAGCGTGCTTCAAGAAAACTGGGCGACTGTTTACTTTATTTTTTTATATGGAACTACTGTATGTTATTGTACTTTTGGATTCTATGGAAAATTCTAAGCATATTTCATACAGGATGTCCTATACCTAAATTTAATTGTTTTTAAAATATTGCCAGTTAAAAATTTACATTTCTTAATTTAGAGAAAAACCATGATGCAACGTGAAATCTAGTTAGTATCTAGATTGTCACTTTGGCTCGTTGTCAACAGTGACAATTTCAACATACTCGCAATATCTTATTAAGAATGCTTTCACAGCAGATGTTTGGCTGGGGTGATCGACAAAGACATTTAAGCGAAGGTTGTAAACTTTTTAATAACATATATGCAAAGCGGGTACAAGCAATTACAATATCTACAGTCAGCAAAATTGTCAAACAATCTCTGTCAACATGGTTGTGGAAAATATCTTTCCAGGGCAGATATGGACCAAAACTAGATGATAATGAGACATTAAATATTTTTAAAACTCATTAAAGAAATTGGAAGCTAAAAAACTTAGTCTTGAAGTAATTTCAATGAAAATTAAATACATATTACATTGTGCCCGGTTCTGACGTCACAGAATTCTGATTTTCTTCGGTTTTGCTTCTGTTCGTTTCGCTGATGTTATATTCATCAATTGTAAGGATTTTAAGGTGTTATGTATCATAAGTTCTCGTTTTTAAAATGTTTATTTCTACAGTTTTCATTTAGGGTGTTGTTTTTATATGGTAACGTACGTTTTGGAAGTTATTAGGTTTTGCACTTTGTTTATTTCAGGCGGACATTAATTTTACCGCTGTCTTTTAGGTAAAATATACATTTTAATGTATTTATTTATAAGTTTGTTAATTCTCATTATGTTCTTTCTGTCTTTGTACAGGAAATTTTTTCTCAACATATTTATAAATCTGATCTAATTTTTGCTATTACCAAGAATTTCCTCTTGTCCTATTTTAACCGACATATCTTCGTTAAATATAATTTCAGTTGGTGCATTTTTTTTGCGAACGGCGATTTCTTTCAACCGATTTTATGCAGTCCTTATTATAACCATCAAATACCACATAAAGTTTTCTGCCGTAATTATTTCTCAAATCTCTTACATAATGTTCAGAGATTGTCTTGATCTTTTTTTCTAGTTGCCATTTACAACGACGCAACAATATCCCTCCATCAAAAACCTTAATTTTTCAATATTGCTAACATCTATTGTTAGTTCTGGAAATAGTTCATAAAACGCTGACTTCTTTATCTTTCTTATTTTACCATTCTCAAACAGGGCAACAGGATAGGGATCTAGTTCAAAAGTCAAATATGTTTTCAAATCTTCTTCTAATTTTTTTGATACACAAATGCGCTGAAAAATTAAAAATGGATCTATTGGGACTACAACATCATTCAGTGTAATCTTATTGTTTATAAACAATAAAGGAGCAACCTTATCTTCTAGTCAGTAAATGTCTAGGACTAGATAACTTCAAATATTTTTAATTGGGACACCCTATTTTTTTTACCCGAAGTAAGTGCCCCACTTTATTGTTTATGCAATTCCAAATTTTTGTTTGAATCTGTTTCGGTGTTGCCAAGATATTAATTATTTTCTTAATTTTATTGCTACAATTCCTTAATTGATTTTAATTTAATCAATATTTTTTGCAGATGGATGCATCTCAGCTATATGAGTACTATTTATAAAAGTTTACGAGATGTTTTTATACAGGGTGCTCTAATTTTACTTCCAAATTTCGGGTTTGGATTAGATTTACTCAATTCTTTTAAATGGGACACCCTGTATATTTTGTCAAAAATTGAAACTTCTACCAAGTCCCCCAAGAAAATACTTTTATTATGATATATATGACGTTGCCAAATCTTGATGATTTTCTCAAAATTTCCGTTATTTCTTTTACGTTGGGATTATTTCAAATCCTGTATTTTTATTGTATTATAAGGTACATACGTTTAAAGGAAATACTAAATTTTATAGCGTTCAAATAAGTCAAAAATTAATAAAACCCCAAATAAAAATGTCAAATTTTTTAGCATAATATTTCTGCGGCGTTAAATCATTAATATTATACAAAAAATTATTTAGTAAATAAGTTAAGTCCATTTAGATTAATGTAATTTTGAATTTGTTTAATAAAATTGCCTCTCACATTAGATAAATAAAACTTTAACCTTAACGCCCTATGGTTCAGAAGGTAAGATGCTCAGGACTTTGAAATACTAGCATACCATCAAGTAGCACTTTAATAAATACGTCTTTTTTATTTCCGGTTATACCAATTTAACCAAAAAAGACGAAAATAAATATATGTTTTGGGGCTTTTAGGTCGTTCCCGCTATTCAATTAAAACAAAAAGACATGTTCAAATAAATGCTAATTAAGTCTTGGGAACAAAAGTTGGAAACCCTGAAAATATTACCTATTAATATGCATAAGTCTAAATTTAACTTGCAGCATTTGAGATGCGACATCAAACTTTACATAACACTTGAAAACCGCGTGAATTGGGCCTTAAAACGTTGTTGTAACCGTCAGTGGCAAACGGCGCGTCCCAGACACTAGCTTCAAGCTAAAGAGCATTTACCACCGCGACTAATCTTTGAAATAGCTCGACTTAGATGAGCTTGTATATTATTTTAGTTGCTTTGAATAATATATTTTACGCCTCAATGTCAGTCCAAATGTGTTGTAAGTTTTAAACATGCTATTGTTTCAAATTTAAATAACGTAGCTTGGTATTTTGCTACCTTTAAATACTGCAAAACAAGACAGTTACGTATTAGGGATTTCTTTTAGTTGTTAACTTAATGGTTTGCTGAGACAAATGTATCTGTCAAGAGGAAGCCTATTTATGCAAACCGAGTGCCACAATGTGGCTCCCCCTTATAGCTTTTTGTCTACCCTACAAGATATATATTATTTTTACTTATTAAACACCCAGTGTCAAACCATATATTAAATTGCAATCAAACCATTACTGATCAATGGGTAGTTTGTATAAACTTAATTTAATGCGGTTGAACATCTTTAACTAAGGTCTTACTCGCTCGTGTTCTTTAGGTTCTAGAAAATTATTTACATATAAAAGTATATGAATATTTCTCATTAATCGAGAAAATCTAAACAACAATTAGTTATATGAGTAATATACAGGGTGTCTGTTAAAGGTCTTTACAAAAACCTACTACATATTCTTCAGACCAAAATTAGCCGATGTAAGTAAACTTACCTTAGTACAAAGTTGCTTAGTTTGGGCGCTAGTCGGCGCTGAAGTGACAATTTTTAAATCGTTTTTCTGGATTAATTCAAAAGCTGCTCATACTATTTTGCTGAAATTTGGTACGTTGGCATAGCTTTATGGGGCAAAAAACCCATGTCACAATTCTGATTATTATCAGTCCATGGGTGTAGAGCCTGGGTTTTTTACTAATTGCTTATTTTGGATTTCTATGCCAATGGAACAAGAGGGGTTTGGGCACAAAATTCAGATGAACTAACTCATTTGCTACAAAAGAGGTACTTTTTTTACAAAAAAAGAAAAAAATAACTAAATCATAAACAGAAATAAATAGAATTATCATAAAAATTGCTCAAAATGTCCACCATTTTCATAAATACAAAGATTTATACGTCGAAGAAAATTAAAAAATACTCTTTGCAGAACTTGTTCATCGCCCTTAAGAATATTTATTGCATCTTAAATACGTTGCCATAGTTGTTCTGCGTTATCTGGAGTTGCCCTGTAAACCACTGTCTTAAAATGCCCCCATACGAAATAATCCAATAGATTTAAGTCCGGAGATCGTGGTGGCCAATTTACAGGGGCATTACCTCTACCAATCTATTTATCTGGGTACTGCTGATTCAAAAAAATTCTAACATTTCATGCAAAATATGGTGGAGCTCCATCGTGCATAAACAACATATCTCTCCGAAGTTGTAGAGGTAAATCTTGTAGCAAATCTGGCAGCGTATTTTGTAGATGTTGCAAATAAATTTCCCCAGTTAATCTTTGTGTATGATGTGCAATAATGGCAGGACCAACAATGTGATTACCAATTATTCCAGCCCAAACAATAATTCTAAACTCATTGAAAACGTTTTATCTTGATAGCATGTGGATTTTCATCCGCATAAACATGTTCATTATGAAAATTTGTAATCCCTCTTCTTGTGAAACATGCTTCATCGGTAAACAAAATATTGTTGGCAAAGTTGGGATTCTCTTCTCTCTGCCTATGAACAAGCCGACTAAAAACCAGGCGTATTTCAGAATCATTAGGTAAAAGATCTTGAACTGGCATCTTATGGTATGGATATAGCAACTGTTCTTGAAGTACTTCATGCACAATATCTTTGGACACTCCTTTTTCCCTACCTAGCCTCCAGGTGCCTATTTCTGGATCTTCTGCAATACGTTCTAAAATGTCTTCCTCGACTTCAGGAACCCTTACAAAACGCTGTCTTCCATTATCAATGGCTTTAGGAGTAAATGGGCCGTTTTCCCGCAGGCGTCTTTCAACAGCAGCAAACGTCGGGTGGTGGCTTGGTATACGACGATTTGGAAACCTTTCGGAAAAGACTCTGACACATTCTCGACCATTTCCTTGGCAATACCCAAATACCAATATTATATCGGTATATTCTGGATCAGTGTATTGCACCGCCATGTTAATTCACGGCAATTAAAGTTTTCTAATATATAATGCATGCAGATAAAATGATTGAACGTTAGCAACAATATTAAATGTTACAAATTTGACAATAATCTTATGTTGTCAGATAAAACTAATAATAACTAACAATAACAATCGTTTGTGAGGTGTAAGGTCGTGTTGTACATACCTGAAAAATACTGTGCGAACAAAAAGCAGATGATAAGAAAACTGTTCAAGAGGTTTCTTGTAGTAAATAAGTTGGTTTAATCCAAATTTTAAACTTAAACCACTTATCTTCCATTGGCGTACAAAACAAAAAGAGAAAAATTCTATAAAACCCAAGTACTACATGGTAAAAACTACTACGTATTAAGTAATAAAATGCAAATTTCTCGAAAACCGTCAGAAGAATCAAGTCTTATCAAGAGTACCTTTTTTGTAGCAAATAAGTTGGTTCATCTGAATTTTGTGCCCAAACCCCTCTTGTTCCATTGGCATAGAAATCTGAAACAAGCAATTAGTAAAAAACCCAGGTTCTACGGCCATGGACTGATATTAATCAGAATTGCGACATGGGTTTTTTTTGCCCAATAAAGCTATGCCAACGTACCAAATTTCGGCAAAATAATTAGAGCAGTTTTTAAATTAATCCAGAAAAACGATTTACAAATTGTCATTTCAGCGCCGTCTAGCGCCCAAACTGAGCAACTTTGTACTAAGGTAAGTTTACTTAAATCGGCTAATTTTGGTCTGAAGAGTATGTGGTAGGTTTTTGTAAAGACCTTTTACAGACATCCTGTATTTATTGACATACGTGCTACAATATTTAAGCATTAATGGGGCGAGGTGTTCTGACCTGCCTTCACACATTCCTGTATCTCCGGCAGTAACGGATGGTTCATGAAATATTACCCTATTCAATAAAACACTTTATTACTTTAACACGTTTCGTTTATTCCAAATTTTTTTAAGTTTTGTTGTTTACATCATTTTAACCTTGAATTATTTTCACAGTAACAGCTTATTATGTTCATGTTGACCCGTAAGACACCTTACAACTGAGGTCAATTTAACTACCCTTGGGATTTAATTCCATTTAGATTAGACAATCGAATCAATACGTCCTTGTTGAATCATGACTTAGAACTTAACGAAAACATCTATTTTACCTTGATGCTGAAGCAAATAATTACTTGCTTACATTGGAATACAGGATGGACACACTTTTGTATTATTATTTCTGAGGACTAAACTACAACACCTTTCATTGAGTAAGATTCCAGAGTAACTAATCACTGCCATCGGGAAACTGCCATTCTCGTACGGAAGCCCTTTAAGGAAGAATTATGATAGATACCCCAAGCACACTCGACGTAGTTGCCCTTTTTGGCCGAAAGCAACCCATATAGAGATGAATGTCACTTTACCGTGATCGAACTAGAATGACACCTTGTATCAGAAATACACGTGACTCCCGCTATCCGGCCACATAGAGCAGCTTCTCCCCTTGAGTCTTAGACGCTACTTCTATTTGTTTCCTTTACGCCGAAGCCGCTGTCAGCTTTAAACCAATCAGCGTGCGGTTACGCGATTCGTTGGACCAATCAAAATCATTTAGCTGTAGCTATACTATAAGTCATATAAGTTAAAATTAAGATGGCAGGTGGTGTTTTTCTTTTGTTACAGCGTTGCCAGTTTTCACTTTGATTTTAAAATTAGCATATTATGTTGCGACCTTGACTAACTGATTTATATTAATGAATTTGACTTTTAGGAAACGTGTTACCCAAACAAGCATCAAGGGCGATATCTCATCTACGCTTTTGTTTTATACGATTTAAAATTTTGATAACATCTGATACCTGGGCTGGTAAAAAAGGAAATAGTAAGTTTTATCAAAAATATTAATTTAAAAAAAATCAACTGTAACGTTAAAATTGGATAGATTATAAATATAGACGTTTTCTTTTGCCGGATCTATACCAAGACGCGTTTCGCCGGATAATAGCTCGTCAATTAGACTAGAATCCGATGAAAGGAAGCAACTCCGGAGCCTAGAGCGACATTTCGGGGCGATCAAATGTATCACCAGGCAATATCTAACAAGAATCAGTCAGAAAGGGAGAAGGAAACTTCTGGAACGAGCAGACAAGCAGGTCATAAATAACAAAAGTATAGTATTAAAAGGGTTTCGTTGTTTCGATTAATTTTGTCACATTAGCGGTATTGAGGAGATTGATGGCCTCGACATTCACGTGACTCTTTACAGTAACGATGATCTGATGAACAGTATCTATTTGGAGATTTCGGTGAACGTCACTGTTTCTAAAGTACAAGAAAGATTAACGATATTCTGATGAATTATTGGGCTATTGCTCTTGCCTGCACATCCCAAGAGTTGAATTCGATTAAGTATTTGTTGTAAGTTGAGAGACTGGAGTTATACCCTGATTGTTACAATTTATGCTTGTACGTAATTATTACTCGTATTTTTGAACTTGAACCGATTTCATTTCAATTCGTTTGATCCTCCATCATTCTGTCCAATTATGTATTTGATTGATACATCTGTGGCTTGCAGTTAATTTGCGGCTTCTCTATTGTCACCACCATTAGCGAAGTTGCAGGTATAAAACAGAACCTAAGAAACTGCTTGTGGCACCCCTGTTCTAATTTGTTATAAAATCTATGATTCTAGAAGTTAAGTATAACTTTTGTACTTAAGTACATTATGTGAAACTTTATCAAAAGCATGTGTAACATCAAGGAAGATTGTAGAATAGATATTTTTGTGTTCTAACAATGAATTACAGTTACAGTGAATTGCAGTGGAGCATTTTACGTTAAAAAATCAAAACTTCATAGCCAAATCTTCAAAACAAAAAAAGAGATTGGCAACACTGGTATAGTGAAAACATAAAGTACTATGTCCCCATCTGACTGTCTAAAATGTTGTTCTCATATCACTTATAAAAAAAAATTATAAGGGTGAGTCACAATTTTGACACTGCCTTTGGTACGTGTCAGGTTCCTCGTTACTTTTACTATCTCCACCTGAATTGCTATTTAAAAAATATATATTCCCCGAAACCTAACCTAATTAAACTAGTTATTATTTATATCTTATATTTCCTGGCATTTTGTAAATGAAAGTTTTGCTAAGTGGATAAAAACTACCTTAGCCATGGGCAAACAAACAGTCTTTTAAGTTTTAAAGCAACTAAAATTCATAAGATATGAAATACTGCTGCACATCTGTTCAACTTATTGTTGTATACAAGTTTTCTTCGAGAATTACTTTTCTTTCCGACTGATATCAGATATTTACGACACTGTTTTTATTCGAAGTATCTAGTTTTACCGGAAATGACTTCGTATATGGATTTATTGAATAGTGCGCATAAAAACAGTACCCGAGAATGGCTGATGACAATGATTTAATTTCCCTGAGCCTGACTATGACACATCTATTTTATTATAGCTAAGAGTACATATTTCGAGATATCTATGCAATGCATATGCTGGAGGCCATATATGAAATCAGGCCATATTATGAATAGGGTCTAGGCCGTATGTATATGACCTAAATGACGCAGACCGTATATGAAAAACTTGATATTTCATATGAAAACTAGACCGTATTAGTAATATGGAGTAATTCGGTTTAGGCCGGGTGTGTCAAAGCCAAAGTCACAATATGCTTTATTATCTGAAAGGAATATGTTTATTGACACAGCTTTTAGAAATTTTAATCAACAATATTACATTTTCTGAACATTGTAGGTACATAACAAATAAAATAGCAAGAAAGTTGAATTTGTTAGGACGTATGTCAAAAACTTTAAGTTCTTGGGCAAAATTAACATTCTATAAAACAATAATCGCACCACACTTTTTATTTTGTTCAACTCTCTTGTTTGTGATAAATAATTTAGAAATGAATGTATTACAAAAAAAACAAAATAAGGCTTTAAGAATCATACTAAATTGCAACAGATATACTAGGCGAGATGATATGTTAAAATGTTCAAATGTATTAAATGTAAAACAAACCATAACCTGTAACACTTTTATTTGTATTAATAAAATGTTACATCAGCTAGTTCCTAAACATTTATTAGATGGTATTACATTTGTCAGAGATATGCATGAATACAAGACTAGGTCGAGAAATAACTTTTACCTACAAAAAGTAAATACTAACTATCATCAAAATAATGTGTACTATAAGGGTCTAAAGCAGAATAATGAATTACCAGAGTATATTAAAGAATGTAAAAATTTAAATAGCTTTAAATGGAAATGTAAGCAATATGTTAAGGCAACAGTGCCTATTTAGGTTTGACAAAAAAACTTATACTTATTATATATATATTGATTTGACAATGAGAATTTATCTGTTTAATTTGTTTAATTTAGACATAAGTACTATTGTTTATAATTTGTAATTTGGCTGGCCAAGTGCTAAATAATAAAGATTATTATTATTATTATTATTATATAATATAGGCCGCAATTCCAAGGGCGCATTTCTGAACCAAATTCAAGTCAAAAAATTCATATAAACATGTGTTCTAAAAAGTCTGGTTTTCAAGATACAGGGTGTCAAAGTTAAAAAAAAAATCGTTTTTTTATCAATGTCTCAACGATCCTTTTGCCGATTTTGGTGAGATTTGGTAGTGTTGTTTGTTACGCAAAGACGCTAAGTTAGCACTAACTAGAAGATAATTATTAGTTTCAGTGGCGTCCCGGTGGGCAGTCTCACGAATAATATTGACAAAAAAATGTACGCCACTGACTGGTTTAAAAATTTTATTGTTATAGGAAGGGAAAAGTTAAGGAAATCTTTCGTCATATAATCTTCTGGCTTCTAAAACAAGACCATACATCAGATGAATATCTGCATACTAAATAAACGTGTATTCCATAGATCGAATTAATTCACAATTAAATTCACCACGAAATCCAAAAATCAGTAAATTAATATCGAAGTAAAGGGTAAATGTGTCAGCGATGTGAAAGATGACAAGTTCTAAGATGCAGAATATTTTATTTATTTTGTACCATAGGAACGTTTGCACGTTTTTCTGGTGCCGATAATTAAATGTACAACTATTCGTTTACAAAAAAGGTTCATTTTATCGACAATAAACAAGAGGTACCTTTTTTTAGTCTAAGGTGCAAGCTGCCCAGATTTATTTTTTAACAGGGTTTTAAAAATTTAAGCATTAAGTTGTAAAACTTCGTCCGCCTCTGCTAAACTAAAAAAGCTAAATGTGTTTTAAGGACACTATACTAAGAGGCATGTGATGAACACTAGTCATCACATTAAATTTGTATTAAATTATATTAAGTACTTTGAAAGTTATTCAAGAAAAATCGACTTCCAGCGGTGTCCTTCAGGGGCACATATCTCCGTAGGGGGGACCTGTAAGAAAAAAATTTATAGGAATTTGTCATCTTATTCTTCATATCGAAATCCAGGAGATTTCCCACATTTTCCCTGGACACCCTAATTAGACTGAAAATAGGAAAGGACCAAAAACTGAACCTTGAGATACTCTGCAATCAATTTTATTAGTTTTTGCTTTCTTACTATTTAACAATACTAATTGAGATCTTTTAAATAATATTTAAACCACTTTAATGATAAACGACTAAGGCCATAAAGTTCAAGCTTCTTTTATACTATGTCGTGGTTAACTCAATCAAAAGCATTAGAAATAACACAAAATATTGCTGCGGCAAAATCTCCTTCATTAAGCTTAAAATAAAGATGTGCAAGAAATGAAAAGAGAGCGTCATTAGTATTTTAATTTTTTTTTTAAATGCATATTAGTTTAGATTTAAAATATTATTTTTATTTCAAAAATAAATCATTCTCATTTTAACAATTTTTTCAATAACTTCAATAAGTTCTGGAAGTAAAGAAATTGGTCCAAAAGTAGATTCATAATGACCTACTTTATGAATTGGAATACCAATCAGATTGTTGTAAAAAAATTTTAATAGATAAATTATCCCATCCAGTCGAATATTTATTTTTTATTTCTAAGTTCGTCAAAAAATAATGAAGTATGAATAGGTCTTATGTTGTTTCCCCTCTTAAATCATTAATAATTTTTCAACAATATTCTATACTTACTGCTCAAACCTATTCTAGATTTAGTAGGCGACCGCAAAATCTATATAATAAGAACGAAAAGAATAAAGGTTTATGTCTAAAGGGTTATATATTTCAAAACAGTGTGCATAACCTCTTACATTCTTTAAGGATCTTTCTTCGCACTTTACATGGGCTACTACCTTTATTTTATATAACAAGTAGAGTCATCCTTTCAAGGTCAGTAATGCATTTTCCGATCACCCTATATAGAACTTTCTGTCATAAAACATATTTTTTTTCAAGCATGATATATATATTCGTATTCTAAATTCTCCTAATGTTCCATCGAGCTGGTATACACTGTATACCTATGCATAAAGACGTAGGCCAAACGATTTCGGAAGATACTCCTTCTTCTAATGAATCATACAATTTACCCTTTAGTTAGTTGTCAAAGAATCGCAAGGTGGATTTTTTGGCAGGACTATTTTATTCCTTTACAACTATTTAAAACTCGAAAAGTATATAAAAATAATGAACTGGGACCAACATTACAAGTAGTATGTTCTATTGTTGCAGTTAAAAGTTCATGTATTGACGACTCCTAACAACTACTTCACAAAAGCATCATCTTGATCTTTATAAAGTTCAAAATCTTAGGATAACAATCCCTTGCAAACTAATAAATTATAATTGATATAACAGATAAAAAGTGTCCCCCCATCACGTAAAAAAATCTTACAAAGATTTGTTACATTAAATCGAAGTAATTTTCCGAGGACGGCTTAACAAAAAGACTTTGGAAAAATAAGAACTGCTATAATTAGATTTTTAGTGCGACAAGCGAGAACAGATGAGACCGCTCGATATCTCAAAAAAGGGATTATTTCATCCAATATGAGAGGGGAAATGAACTCGTCACTGCAATGTATGAGCCGGCTTTCTAATTTTACTTTTTATCCAGCGAATTGCGACAAGAGCTACAGGTGGTGACATTCGCTTCTGATTTACCTGAGTTGAGTATAATATTTTATGTTATTTCCGCCTGTAAAATATTCCTGAGGTTAAAATAACTTTCCAGGGACATAATGAGGTTTAGGGAAAGGTTTATTTGGAATAGGAATTTAAAATATGCTTACATGATCTTTAAAATGTATGCATTATTGATGCATTATTAAAGATGCACATCTATACCCGGTGGCAACGAAATTACTACCCAGCTTGTCATGTCCTAATAGAATAAAACCTTATTATAAAATTTTGATAGGTTATATGGACGTACTGTGCGCACTTGTCCAGTATTCAGACGTCTGACTGTCACTTCCGATTGAACCGGAAGTGCACACAACTTTGAAATTTTAAATAGAACATCCCGTATATTTTTAAAATTATGCATTCTACGAAGAAATCTAAGCATAAAACATGTATCATATCCTATAACTATCTAAGACAGTTTCCGAGAAAATGGCGTTGGAAATTGTCAAATTAGCCACATTTTTATTGTTTTACAAAAAACAAATTAAAAGAAAAATGTGATATTATTTTTTTACGTCTTTTTAGGTATTCCGTATTCACTTCCGGTTTAACATTCAAACACAAATTTCACCAATAATATTAATGGCATTGCCCCTTTTACATCTAATTTTCAAAATTATCTTACTTCTCTAAATATTTTTTACTTATGCTCCAATGTCTAAATTTATTAGTTTTCAATATACAGGGTATCTGTAAAAGGTCTTTACCGAAACCTACCACATATTCTTCAGACCAGAATTAGCCGATTTAAGTAAACTTACCTTAGTACAAAGTTGCTTAGTTTGGGCGCTAGACGGCGCTGAAGTGACAATTTTTAAATCGTTTTTCTGGATTAATTTAAAAACTGCTCTAATTATTTTGCCGAAATTTGGTACGTTGGCATAGCTTTATGGGGCAAAAAAACCCATGTCACAATTCTGATTATGAATGATGATATCAGTCCATGGGCGTAGAACTTGGGTTTTTTACTAATTGCTTGTTTCAGATTTCTATGCCAATGGAACAAGAGGGGTTTGAGCACAATATTCACATGAACCAACTCATTTGCTACAGAAAAGTTACTCTTGATAAGACTCGATTCCTCTGACGGTTTTCGAGAAATTTGCATTTTATTACTTAATACGTTGAAATGAAAATTGTTGAGTTGAGATTGAAAAAAAATGGTTGTAGTTGTTTTTAGGTCGCTGGGTTTAAATAATAATTTTGGGGCAGCGAGCCATATGAAATATTATAATCAAATAATAATTAAAACATAATATAAAAATCCGAAAATGTTTGACTAGTTTTTCGCCTACCTTCCAATCGGCTGTCCGGTGTATTTTCTTGAATATTCTCCCAATTCCATGCAACGGAAAACGAGACACTTGAATGCTCGGTACTGCGGTACTTCAGGCAGCGCGTCAAAAATTGTACTCTTCTTGTACGGCAGGATTTTACTCCCGACCAAACATTTATTTTTTGTTGCACAAATTGGTGCGCGGAATTTAAATTTATTTGTAAAACGCACCGGATTTATTGTGCATAGCAAGAATATGAACTATATGAACCTACCCTATTCTACATGAACAAAATAAAATGAATATATTATTCCCTTTTCGAAAATGAAAATAAAACTAAAATAATTAATTTATAAACTATACTTAATTAAAGCGTGCGGCTTGAACATCACCGCCCACTTTGAAATGCGTACATTTTAAGAGAAAAAAAGTAAAATTTAATGATGTGGTAAAGGACAAAGCTTTACCAATGGCCTTTGTAGTTGACCAGAAGCCGTACGTACGGTGGCAACTCGTGCAATGCCATCTTTGCCATAATGAAGCTTTATTACTCTTCCCAGTTTCCATGTTAATGGAGGAGAATCATTTTTTATGAGAACAATCGTATTAACTTCGATATTTGGACTTTGCGTATTCCATTTATATCGTTGTTGCAACGTGTTTAGATAGCTGCTATTGTGCCACCTTTTCCAGAAATCTTGATGAAGACGTTGTAGTAACTGCCAACGACTCAAATGATTAAGTGGTAAGCTTTCAAGATTTGGATCAGGTAATGAGGTTAGGGGTTCCAGGGTAAGAAAATGGCTTGGAGTGAGAACAGATAAATCTGAAGGATCACTACTCAAAGGACAAAGAGGTCTAAAATTGAGTAATGACTCTATTTGACATAATAAGGTACATAGTTCCTCATTAGTAAGAACTTGACTGCCAATGACCCGAAAAGTTGTGATTTTGCGGCCTTAATTCCGGCTTCGAATAACCCACCGAAATGCGGAGAGCTTGGTGGATTAAAACTCCACTCAATTTTTTCTTCAGCGGAGGAATGTTGCATAAATTTTGACATTTGTTCGAGTTCGGTTGACGCACCAACCAAGTTCGTTCCTTGATCACTGAAAATTTTTATACAGCGCCCTCGTCGAGCTACGAACCTTCTCAAACAAGCTAAAAATGCTTCAGACGAAAGGTCTGAAGCCAATTCGAGGTTAATAGCCTTTGTGCTAGCGCATACAAAGAGACAGAGATATGCCTTTTGTGCCTTGACACCTCGAGATTTTCCCATAGTTACCATAAATGGCCCACCATAATCAACGCCTACAATAGAAAATGGTTTGGCTTGAGACACCCGAAATGAGGGCAGGTTTCCCATGAATGGTTGAACAGGAGTGGGGTTGAGACGATAGCATTTAAGATATTGAGAGAGAGAACGACGGATAGCTCGTCTGGCGGAAAGTATCCAGAAACTCTGTGAAATGAGAAACTGGCGGGTTTGGAGACCTGGATGAAAATTGTCCTTATGAGTTTGCTCAATAATGAGTTCGGTTAACCGATTCTTTTGTGGAAGTATAGCGGGATATTTTTGATCGTAGGAGAGACCTGAATGAACCAAACGACCGCCCACTCTGAGAACATCATCACTTCCAATAAACGGATTTAGACGTCGAAAAGGTTTTGAAAGAGGTTTAGAACTTTCGATGTTTTCAATTTCGACAGAATAACGAGAATCAAGAGAGCATCATGAAGCTCATTTGCAACAAATGGTCCATATTTACGTTGACTTGGATTCCTACAATTGTGAATAAATCGTAGAATGTAACAAAGAATCCTTTGAATTTTGAAAGGGGAAGAAATTTTTTCCAAAAGAGAATCTACGGATGAAAGCGAAACAAATGCAACAAGAGTTATCCGTCTTTCCTCCTCGCACGTGTCAACAATCAGACCATCGTCATGATTAACTGGCCAACTGGATTGATCTAAATTGAGCCAATCTGGACCGCACCACCAACGAAAACAAGATACGAGTTCAGAAGGGAGCAACCCTCTAGATGCTACATCGGCTGGATTGTCTTCTGAGCGCACGTGATACCAATGAGATGGAGAAAGATTTTCTTGGATTCGAGTTACCCTATTGCTCACAAACGACTTCCAACGATGAGGTGAATCCTTTATCCATGCAAGAGTTACTGTGGAATCAGACCAAGCAAAGATTTGTTCAATATTAACCTTTTCTGAGTAAAGATTTAAAATCATAGCTAAAAGTTCAGAGAGAAGCAGAGCTGCGCGTAATTCGAGGCGTGGGATCGAAATTCTTTTTAACGGAGCAACCTTGCTTTTTGCACAAACAAGAGATACTCTGATGTTGTTTTCGACCGAAGAACTAAGATATACTACTGCAGCGTATCCTTTTTCGCTGCTATCACAAAAACCGTGAAGTTGTCCAGAGAGTGTACGGCTAGAAAAAAGGAATCTAGGAATTTTAATCTGCGAAAGACACGGTAATTGTTTACTAGTTTTTCGCCTACCTTCCAATCGGCTGTCCGGTGTATTTTCTTGAATATTCTCCCAATTCCATGCAACGGAAAACGAGACACTTGAATGCTCGGTACTGCGGTACTTCAGGCAGCGCGTCAAAAATTGTACTCTTCTTGTACGGCAGGATTTTACTCCCGACCAAACATTTATTTTTTGTTGCACAAATTGGTACGCGAAATTTAAATTTATTTGTAAAACGCATCGGATTTATTGTGCATAGCAAGAATATGAACTATATGAACCTACCCTATTCTACATAAACAAAATAAAATGAATATATTATTCCCTTTTCGAAAATGAAAATAAAACTAAAATAATTAATTTATAAACTATACTTAATTAAAGCGTGCGGCTTGAACATACGTATTAGTTTTTACAAAAAAAGAAAAAAATAACTAAATCATAATAATATACAGAAATAAATAAAAATATCATAAAAATTGCTCAAAATGTCCACCATTTTTATGAATACAAAGATTTATACGTCGAAAATTAAAACTTGTTCATCGCCCTTAAGAATATTTATTGCATCTTGAATACGTTGCCATGTAGTTGTTCTGCGTTATCTGGAGTTATCCTGTAAACCACTGTCTTAAGATGCCCCCATAAGAAATAATCCAATGGATTTAAGTCCGGAGATCGTGGTGGCCAATTTACAGGGGCATTACTTCTACCAATCGATTTATTTGGGTACTGCTGATTCAAAAAGTTTCTAACATTTAATGCAAAATGTGGTGGAGCTCCATCGTGCATAAACCACATATCTCTCCGAAGTTGTAAAGGTAACTCTTCTAGCAAATCTGGCAGCGTATATTGTAGATGTTGCAAATAAATTTTCCCGGTTAATCCTTGTGGAATAATGATAGGACCAACAATGTGATTACCAATTATTCCAGCCAACACATTAATTCTAAACTCATTTTGAAAATGTTTTACCTTGATAGCATGTGGATTTTCATCCGCATAAACATGTTCATTATGAACATTTGTAATCCCTCTTCTTGTGAAACATGCTTCATCGGTAAACAAAATATTGTTGGCAAAGTTGGGATTCTCTTCTCTCTGCCTATAAACAAGCCGACTAAAAACCAGGCGCATTTCAGGATCATTAGGTAAAAGATCTTGAACTGGCATCTTATGGTATGGATATAGCAACTGTTCTTGAAGTACTTCATGAACAATATCTTTGGACACTCCTATTTCCCTACCTAGCCTCTTGGAGCTTATCTCTGTATCTTCTGTAACACGTTCTAAAATGTCTTCCTCGACTTCAGGAACCCTTACAAAACGCTGTCTTCCATTATCAATGGCTTTAGGAGTAAATGGGCCGTTTTCCCGCAGGCGTCTTTTAACAGCAGCAAACGTCGTCGGGTGGCTTGGTATACGACGATTTGGAAACCTTTCGGAGTAGACACTGATACATTTTCGACCATTTCCTTGGCAATACCCATATACCAATATCATATCGGTATATTCTGCATTAGTGTATTGCACCACCATGATAATTCACGACACTTAAAGTTTTCTAATAATTAATGCAAGCAGATAAAATGATTGAACGTTAGCAACAATATTAAATGTTACAAATTTGACAATAATCTTATGTTGTCGGATGAAACTAATGATAATCAACAATAACAATCGTTTTTGAGGTGTAAGGTCGTGTTGTACATACCTGAAAAATACCGTGC
Source organism: Polydrusus tereticollis (assembly GCA_963920685.1). Classification (NCBI taxonomy): domain Eukaryota; kingdom Metazoa; phylum Arthropoda; class Insecta; order Coleoptera; family Curculionidae; genus Polydrusus; species Polydrusus tereticollis. The sequence continues at coordinate 35,167,720 of OY987335.1, forward strand.
GAACGAAAAGAAAACTTTTCAAAAGGTTTTTGTAGCAAGTAAGTTGGTTTAATCTAAATTTTAAACTTAAACCTCTTATCTTCCATTGGCGTAGAATTCAAAAACAGTAAAATTCTATAAAACTCAAGTACTACGTGGTAAAACTACTACGTATTAAGTAATAAAATGCAAATTTCTCGAAAACCATCAGGGGAATCGAGTCTTATCAAGAGTACCTTTTTTGTAGCAACTGAGTTGTTTCATCTGAATTTTGTGCCCAAACCCCTCTTGTTCCATTGGCATAAAAATCTGAAACAAGCAATTAGTAAAAAACCCAAGTTCTACGCCCATGGACTGATAATAATCAGAATTGTGGCATGGATTTTTTTGCTCCATAAAGCTATGCCAACGTACCAAATTTCGGCAAAATAGTATGAGCAGTTTTTGAATTAACCCAGAAAAACGATTTAAAAATTGTCACTCCAGCGCCGTCTAGCGCCCAAACTAAGCAACTTTGTACTAAGGTAAGTTTACTTAAATCGGCTAATTTTGGCCTGAAGAATATGTGGTAGGTTTTTGTAAAGACCTTTTACAGACACCCTGTATAAGCAATTAAACGGTTTAGTTACATTATCCAACAAGCAACAATTGATGTTAATTTAACTAAGACAGCTATGACAATTCTGCGGCCTCTTTTGTTTCACGCAATAGCCGATTGACCAATATGACGACGGGTACTATTTTTTTACATAATTTAAATATTAATAATAAACGCTAAAACGAGGATCTAGCGTGACTAATCCTTTTATACTAAAACTGGCGGCATTTAATTTTATGTGTTTGTTTGTTTGAGCGAATTCGACCTACCTCGCGCGAATTCGCTTGCACTGTAACGTTAGCCTTAGAATCTGTTAATCCAATTAATTGATAATTTGAGGGATTTAGATAAGATAGTCTAATGCATCAAAGAGAGAAGAAAACAAATTTTCGTTTAGGTTAGGTGTTGCTCATTTTCTAAAAATTCTGTCAGATTCAACCCGGAACATAGTGAGTTAAAACCTCTTTGTTTAATAGTACAAGGTGTAAAAAGACAAATAGACAGATAAAACCGTATAAAAGTTTGATGTGACGCAGTCAATGATTTTTTAAATTTGACTTTTTCGAGTTTGTGGCCAGAAACTTCTGTTTTTGTTATTTGACAACTACCTTTATTATTGCAATCAAAATTATGTTAATGCCTATACCTGCTTTCAATTTTTAATTTTGAAAATAGAAAAATGTAGAAAAATAACAAACCACTGTACAGTTTGTTTTTTTTCGTTGATATTATAGGGTATAGGCTAAATGGTAAAAGCGGAGATGTGTGTCCTGTTCTCTTTTTTACTGTTTAGTTTAATGGCGCCATCAGATCTACGCTAACTAGATTGGTTTAGAAGATACAGGGTGATTCTCAAAATCTGCGGTTTTTATTATCTCTTATGACTCGGTTATTTATGGAGATAAAAAGAAACTTTCAATACCAAAGTTTTATGACTTTTTACGTAAAATCCAGTTGCGTACTTAAAAAAAATATAGATGTGTTAATTTGTGAGGTATTATCAAAACTAACATTTTTTTTAAATGGGATATCCTGTATATGGGTGTCTCAAAAAATTTAGATTTTCTTGTGATTGCAACGATATATAACACTTAATATTTTGCTTTGCTCTAAATGGCCATGGATTGAATTTTTTGAGCGTTTGTTTTGTTTTTTATATGTCATAAAATGCATTAACAATTTAGTATTGATTTTAACATTCGTTGTTAACGAAATATTTTCGATTATATTTTTTTAAAAAAGGAGTCTAAAATAAATATTTTTCAAAACTATGAAAAATTAAACGTGTTTGAGTGCTATATTGAGAGTAATAAAAATAAAGACGCAGCTTTAGACCTATAATTTGAGCGTTATCCGGAACGACGACAGCCAGAAAAACAAATGTTTCAAAGATTCTCACAATTTAAGTGAGTATGGAGAGGTAAGATTTGCAATAAGGAAAATAGAGATGAAATAAATACATTAGCTGGTGTTGCTGCTGATCCGACGGTATCTAGCCGAAATATTGAGAAAGATATTGGCACAAGTAAATTTAAAGTTTTAAAAACGTTAAGAAAGCATAAGCATAAGCCGTATAAAATAAGAAAGGTTCATAACTTACATCCTGGAGATGAAGAGCGGCGTTTATAATTTTGTCATTGGTATTTGCAATAGATTAATCGGAATCCCAATTTCTTTCAAAATATAATATGGACTGACGAGACTTTTATATCTAGCGAAGGATTTTTTAATCGACATAACAGTCGATATTGGTCAAACATAAATCCTCATCAGACGGTATATAGCCAGGGTACAACAAGGACGGTTTGGGTTTCATGTATGGGTGGCGCTGTATCAAAACATTGTCCTAAACTACAGAATTTTTAATGAAAATTTGAATGCTGAAGGATACATCCAAATTTTGGAAGAATGTGTAAAATAATCGAGTTGGATAACATGCCATTAGATGCAAGAAATTATGTTTATTTACAACAAGATGGTGCTCCAGGACATAATAGCCATATGGTAAGGGACTTACCAACTGTCAATTTTGGCGAAAATTGGCTTGGTACATATGGACCAAACAGATGGCCTCCGCGTTCCCCCGACCTGAAACCACTCGACTTTTATTTTTGGGGATTTATCAAAAATGAAATATATAAAACCCGAAGTAATAGTATAGAAGAACGTAGAGCAAATTTTATTAATTGCATTGGAGAAGTGCAAAATATTCACATCTAAAACGCCACTCATTCAGTTACAAGCCGAGTCTAAAAATGCATCGAGAAGAATGGAAGACAATTTGATCACATTTCGTGATTAAACACAAGTTAAGTTACATATTATAAGTATATGAGATAATTGTTGAGTTGTTATTATAAATTTTTGTTTGCTTTTTGTAGTTCTTGTTTTAGTTTATAAATGTTTTAATATTTCTGTTAACTGGGTTTTTAATATACCTATTATAAAATAAAAGAATAATGATTCAATCCATGTCCAACTAAAAACGTTTTTGTTTTTTGGTATTTTAGATATTTAGAACAAAGCAAAAATATTAACTGTTATATATTGTTGCAATCTCAAGAAAGAAATTCAATTTTTTGAGACACCGAGGTACAGGGTGTCCCATTTAAGAAAATACTAGTTTTGACAATACCTCAAAAATTAACACATCTATATTTTCTTAACTACGTCACTGGATTCTACGTAAAAAGTCATAAAACTTTCGAATTGAAAGTTTCTTTTTATCTCCATAAATAACCGAGTCATAAGAGATAATGAAACCCAATCTAGTTAGCGTAGATCTGATTGCGCCATTAAACTAAACACTAAAAAAGAGAACGGGAGACATATCTTAGTTTTTTTGTATCTCTTACCGTTTAGCATATCCCTATAGTATCAACGAAAACAAACACCCTGTACAGAATTTTTTTTTTGTGTCTCACCCGATTAGCGATTTTCCTGCTGACTATAATAAAAAACAAATCAGGCATTTGTCAATAATTTTCCTCAAGGAAGCCAAATTTAATATCAAAAAATATATAGGTTCACAAATTTGACAGACACGACGCCATTTTGCATTTTTTTTTAATGGCATAATATATAACCACACGAGTGAATTACATCTCGCGATCCGATTTCAAAAACCTATAGTTGTTGATATTTATTTTCAACCGTTTCGGAAATACGGGGGCTCCTACATTACCTTCATCGATTTTTTTTTTAATTATCTCACCCTTGAAAAGAATAGATCTTTTATGCTAACAACCCCAATTTTTTATACGGTACGTCAATTTCAAATTTACTACATTTCCCCCTTTGAGCGTTTCATAAAAATGTGCAGTTAGGTACGTGCATGACAAAAAAAGTAAAAAAAGATACTTGCCTACAATTATATAAAAAATTTATCACATCAACAAATACCCCCTTCAGATCTAAATTATGGTGTTCTCAAATTGAGAATACAAATATTGAGCACTTAGATTTAATGACATTTGGGTAGTTCAAAGAAAATATCTTTTACCGAAATTTATTGTCAACTATCAATTACTGTGTATAATAAGTCAATAGATGAGGGACACATTGTAATCAACCCTGCTTATAAATGGCTAAAAAAGTTAATTTAATATAATTATTGTTTTATTATTATTATTACATTAGTTTCTTATATACTTTTTTATAAAGCACACAGAAACATTTCTCGTTAAAAATAAAAAAAAAAATATTCATACTTATATAAAATATAACATTTGCGAAAATAGCAATAAATCATGTTTTTTATTCTAAAAGCTAACTGACAGCTTATAAAGACATGTTTAGCGACAATATAAAAACAATGGAGACCTTAAGTTAGTATTATTCGTGGCAGTGTATCCAGTTTCTAAAGCCTAACCAAAAGCCGAAACATATAAACCTATCTTAGTGCCTTCTTGTCTCGTTGTGCTTCTTCCCAGAGGTCCTTTTTCATCTTACGACGTGACAAGATTTACAAAATAACATCATGCTCAACACGTGTCGTTGCTATAGCAACAGTTTGACTTGGACGAACGTCTAGATAGTTTGCTCGCTGACTTTTACTCCTTACTGTGATCATTCTGAAATAATGCGCCATATGTGCCGTTATTCCCCGATATTTTTAGGTTTTGCAGCTTTTTTACAAAACGACAACAAGAAAATAACCGATATGAGCCTTAAGAGCCTTTTATAACAAATGCCCATAGTACGCGTGCATAGGTTCATACTGCATGATGTGTTTCACCTTAATGTTCAAATGTGTTAATGCCATTTTAAAACAATACTACATATATAACAAATTTAATGCATAGCAGAAAATGTACCATATTTTATTTAATGTAAAAAACGTGGATTAAAATATTTCCTCGAATAATAAACATGAACATTAACATAAATTTTGTTTACAAATAACTACAAATCAATTTCGTCCCCAACCTAACTTTCAGACAATAAGCGCATTGTGAAGTGTTTGGTAATAAACGGCCAGTGTTTTGAGCATCTAGTTTATTATTGTTTTAATTGTTTAATAGTTTTATTTATTATAGTTGCTTAACCCTTTTAAAGTTGAACAACGCTACGAAATGCGCTTGTTGATTGCACTCGTCGTGAGAGGCCTAATTTTAGTATATTTCTTTAAATAAGCCCCATAGGTAAAAATCTATTAAGATCGGGTGATCCCGGAGACACGTGACACCCATGGCATACTGGCTAAAAACCGAACGGTGATATATTTTTCAAATAATCGCTTTTAAGTCAGAAAGTTGACTAGTTAGGTAAATGTATGGTAAATATAAATGAAAAACACATTTCAGCAGTCATGTATTCCATTTGAAAAAATCTACTTTATACATTTTTTCAGATAACTAAAATACTTGTATTTTTAGAGCGAGTAAGATTATGCGCTCACGTAAAAAGCCTCCAGATATTGCCTGATTTCCAACGAAATTCCTGTGTCTTAGTATGTCAGGGCTCAAAAATATCAGCGTTTGGTAATATCATGTTTTTCGAAAAAAAAATGGAAATGAATTAATATCTTGAAAACGGCAACAGCTAGGGTATAGTGAAATAATAAGGAAAGTTGGTAAGAAACTAAGCGAGGTTCTGGAAATGAAATAATATTCAGGCTAATTTATTTAATATTTCGAAGTTTCTGCCACTTTCAGTATGATTCGGCACCACTGCATCATCCAAAATATTTTAAAAACGTAAAAACCTGTCTCTTATAAGCCACAGCTAACGTTTCAAAATAAAATTTAATTTAGTTTTTGAGATACTTCTGATAGGGAACTTTATTTGGTGAACCATATACAGTGTGTCCGCTTAAGTTCTGTGTGTACATATGGGAAACTTTTTTAATATTAATTTTACGAAAAAAAGTTACTCTTTATAAAAAGCTCTGCTTACTGAAAAAGTAATATTAGACTATTAGATTATTATTTAACAGCTCAGCTGACCTTCGCCGAGTTTACAATAAAGGCGTTTTTATTTTATTTATTTATTTATTATTCAAACTTGAGATAGAATCTACAGGATGATCAAAAAGTAAAAAATTCAAATTTGACCTACGAGAAAAGTACCCTTAATTTTAATTTTAGAGCAAAATGGAATAAGAAAATGTTGATTAGCATTAAAAATTATATCTGTTTCTACTCTTAGTATAGTAGACTATTATTGAAATTGAACTTAAAAATTTAAATCTTAATTCTTAATGGCATGTCCATTATCTTGCCACCATTTCCCACCTGAATTTGAATTTCAATATAAATATATATAAATATGCCGTTGAAATTGAGATAATTTTAGTTGTAGGTGAAAATTACAAAACGTATCGGGAAACTGCTGAACTTTTTAACTACCGATATCCTGATAAAATTATTTCTTTTATAACAGTAGGGAACATAGTGACTAAATTCAAGACCTTTGGAAGTGTGGAAAATAACTACAATAAGAAACGTAAACCAAGGGTTGCAAATAATGAAACTGTGAACCAAGTAATGTTGTCTGTAGTAGAAGATCCTAAAAGATCATTGCGAAAAAGGTCAACAACATTATTAAATGATGTAGGGAAAACTACGATTTCAAAAATATGAAATGAAAGCAAATTTCGGCCTTGCAAATCAAAATTTAGACATACCTTGAAGCCAGGTGATTTTGAGCGTCGCTTAGAATTTTGTTTTTTAATACAAGGAGTGTTAGAAGATAATCCTTTCATGACAAGAGATATAATTTTTACCGACGAAGCAACCTTTACCTCGAACGGAACTGTAAGTTCACAAAATTGTCGTTGGTGGAGTGACGTTAATCCAAATTTCACTATACAGACACGTGATCAGTACTCATTTAGAACAAATGTGTGGTGCGGAATTTACAAAAATAGAATAATAGGACCTTTTTTTTTCGACAAAGTTTAAATGGTGAACGTTACTTGCATTTTTTAAATAATTATTTGTTTAATTTTATTCATGCACTTCACATACCCGATAGACTACGGATATGGTACCAACAAGATGGTGCACCATGCCACAGTACGAGGAATGTAAGACAATCCTTAAATACCCTTTTTAATGGAAAAGTTATCGATAGATATTCTGACCTATTTTGGCCCGCTAGGTCTCCGGACTTAAGCCCCCTCGATTATTTCTTGTGGAGCTACTTAAAACAGAATGTATACCTACAAAGATCATTTCAAAATGTCGACCATTTAGAGAGGGTAATTAGAGAGACAATTACAAATATAACTCCTGCCATTATTAGAAATGTTTTAAGAGAATTTTCTGCAAGAACGACTAAATGTATTGAAATAGAGGAAGGATATGTCGAGGCAAATGTACAGTAAGGGATAGTTAATGAATATTTTTGTTTAAATTCATATTTTAATGTTTATTATTATAATTGTATTTTTCCAACTTTTCATGTTTCTATTACTTATTTAAATGTGTCATAAAATTACTACAAAACACGGATAAAGAATCAAAGGTTACGTTTTGAATAAAAATAATTGATAAATGTTTATTAGCTTGAATTGCATAATAAATACAATTATTAATTATAAGTCATTTCAAAAAATTACATTTTTTGAAATGTCAAATTTATTTTCAATAATAGTCTACTAAGAGTAGAAGCAGATATAATTTTTAATGCCATGCAACATTTTCTTATTCCATTTTGCTCTAAAGTTAAAATTAAGGGAACTTTTCTCGTAGGTCAATTTTAATTTTTTTACTTTTTGATCATCCTGTATCTCAAATTTTAACAGTCCAATATTATTTTTTCAGTAAGCAGAACTTTTTATAAAGAGTAACTTTTTTTCGTAAAATTAATATTAAAAAAGTTTCCCATATGTACAGAACTTAAGCGGACACACTGTATACGTCTGCCATGTTCTTTCAAAGAATAAAAGTGCTGTATCAGCAGCATATGCAACTACAACGCAGCCTTTGATAATGCTGCCTATTCTGCTTATATAAAGGGTGATTTAAATTGGGTTTCCATGCTTCCATTACGTCTTGAATATTTTTGTACGCCAATGTATCTGTCCACAACAACGATATATTATTATTCCTAAGCTAGAGGGATGGAAAATACTAAATTTGTCATGAAGCAATACATGTCAGAATTATCCACGCAGATGGACCCTACTAGAGTATTTTGGTTTACAATTTGAATGTGGTCCAAAAATTCCATCTTCAACTTTTTAGAAAAAAAAATATTACCATTGTGAAGATAATACGTAAAATAGCTGACAGTGAACCCATGAGCTTGACTTTTGCCCTAAAGTAATTGAAAAATTTTTCAAGCGGATTACGGCGCACCACTAGAGCCACAGCAGCCATTTGCAAGACATTGTTATTTTGACATTATTATAATGAAGTAAACTAAAAGAGCAAGTACAAATATTTATAATTTCTCAAAACCTTCTGTGTTTTCTTTTCGCTATTTTTATCTAAAAATCCAAATTGAACATTCCTGGGCATGGAGGGTTCAGAGCACAAGTGGACCAAATCCATTTCATCTCAGGTTCAAATCAATTTGCCTTGCCTGAGATGTTATCTTCTGAAAATAAATTCAATGGCGAGCCAACTACTTAACAAAGTGCCTCTGCAAGTGACTCTAAGTTGATAACTTGTCCTGGTGTGTCCTAAACCCTTTACAATAAGAAGAATATGGATCCCAGTACGGTACCCTGAGGCACAAAGGTAGTAATTGTAGCAATTGCAGAGTGATATTAATTTTAACTACTTCAGTTATATTTGTTAGATTTTTTATGAGACCAAGTCACCCCGTACTCAAATTTTATGTGATCCATCAAAAGCCTTCGTTAAATGCAAAAAAATACTATATTATTTTTACCATTTTGGTTTGGACTATAAATGTTACTAATTAAATCAAAGACTGCATAATAGATATAAAACAAGCAACTGAAAACTAGACTGTTAAGAAAATATAACATATCGCATAGGCTGCTATGTAATTTTTGTTACAAAATTCTAAATTTTTAAACACCAAGTATATTGCGTAAGTTTAATGATCTAGGTATATTTATTAACCATTGGTTAAAATTTGTTAAAAATGCTGGCTGTTTCAAATTTTTTTAACATTTTCATGAGAAGCAGGAACTAGTTTTTAACTCTGTTATTATATACCAAATTCCTATACAAGAAATACTGCAATAAAAACATGCCACTGCCTTTTCAACATTATTTATTAACGTTTATTATTTAAATACATTGTTTTGTCAGATCTTTGTCGCATATCTAAATAATAACACTGGATAATCTTTTAGACTCTCAGATCTTCCAGTTAGTTTAGGAAAGGTAGAAAATCCACAAGGCACCGATCAAACTAGAACCATTTTGCTGATTGACTAAGGCCCCAATTAGAGCATCTATACGCATAGATAAAGGTGAATGAAGAGACATACAGGCAATACGTTTCAAAGTAATGCATTAAACCTTTAAGGGGCATTATGTTGTACTGTCGAGACTTAAGAGCCTAATGAAAAGGAGTGGAATGGAGCACTTAGGTATTGTTCTCTCAAAAATTTTCAAATGACTCCATAGGTCAAAACCCAATCCCAATGTCGAGAAAAGACCGACATCAGTCTGCCAGCAAGGTTTTCTAATTTTAAATTCATGGTTCCCTCTAGAGTGGTAGTTGGGTTTAGCAAGTGTATCAGAAAGTTCTGTCCAAGATGGTAACCTATCATAGATTTTATACATAAAAATATTCAAGAAATATTCCCTGCGTTAGTATAACGATGGTCACCCCAGTTGCCTCAATGCAGCTGTGTGACTAAAGGAATGCGAAAAATTCAAATAATCCCAGCGGGCTGTTCGCTGGGATTATTTGAATTTTTCTTTGGACCATCTTCAACTGGGTTGTCAGAGTCTGCTGATGGAGATGCCATATGGATGACCAATACTCTAAGGATGGTCTGATAAAGGTTAGACAGGGTTTAATTCTAGAGGCTCGACTTGCCTTTTTTAAGTTGCGCATCACAAAATTAAGTACCCTGTAAGCATTAGCTACCGTTTTGTTAACCTGCTCAGACCAATTCAAAGATGGAGTAAGATATACTCCGAAATATTTAATAACATTGGTTGTTAAGATGTATTCATTGTTTGTTGAGAGAATAATTGTGGTAAAAACGTTTTTTACCGAAGGAAATCTGCCGAATTTTACGTTCGTTAGCGTTCACCTTCATGCAATTTACATCTATCCAGTGCTGGAGTGTATTTAAATCACTCTGTAAAGTTTCACAGTCTTTAGCACCCTTAATTTGTCTATAGATGATACAATCATCAGCAAAAAGACGTATTGTTGAATTGATGTTAGTATAGATATCATTAATAAAAATTATAAATGCCAGAGGGCCAATGACACTGCCTTGAGGCACTCCACTACACTAGAACTAGTATAGATGCTGTTACCAACTCTCACCTGTTGTGTTCTATTATTAAATATAAATTTAAAGATGGTCACAACTACATACTATAGAATGCAGTGACAATAAAGCAGTTGTCTATTAGTCTTGTTTAGGAGTATCCACATATAATTTTTAGGCTTTAGGCTTCTCCCCATGCAAAAAAAAATTACATGAAGGTACGTGCAACCTATATGTAGACGCCAGCAAGAGTCAATATTGCTACAAGTAGTGCTCTCAATGCAAGTACTTCCAGCTTGCTTGAATTGCTGAACTTCTTTGATATCTCCAATCGCCGTTTGATCGACAATTCTGTTTGCAAGCAACGCTAAATGCACATACGTATCCAAATGTTTCAGCTTATTAAACCTCGAACAGCAGTCACAAGAGTGTTTTGATAAAAATATATTAAGCAAGTGCGTAAAATTTATAAAAAAGCTACTGATGCAGAAACTATCGCAAGTAGACACGAGTTCAGATTAGAACAAAAATATATACATATAAACACCCGGACTAAAAAATGGATACAAACAAGCATGTAAGCAACACAGCCTAGTCATTAGATTCTAAGGCCGAAGACCGCTCTCGTTATACAAGACTTGCATGATGGTTTATTACTTTATTTGTCGTCACCGACGTTAATGTTATAAGTTCAAGATGGTTAGCTCTAATAACGCCGTCGTAAAACGTCCTGAAGTCGTTTCGAACGATTATTTTTCTATAAAAGGCGATAATTGAAGGGGACGCCACTTAAAATCAAAATGTTACATTCTACGTTTATAAAGTTTTATGAGATATTGCGGTTTTACAATACTGCTAGTATACATTGAATATGAACATGAAATAAATTCTGTATAGTAACTTTGGTAGATTTTTCTAAAAATCGCTCGGACACTTGAACTCCAATTTTTTTATAAACTAAAATACGCGTATACAGGGTGTCCCGAATTAAAGGGCAATACTTTACCACCATATTCTCCTGCTATAAATAATAGAATTTTTTCATATGGACATAAGTGCAGAAATGTTTGTTAAGGGAATGGGGAACCCTGAAATCGTTCTTTTTTTAAATATTTTTGAACTCGTTCATAATTAAATTTTGAATTTAGGTATGGTTATAAACTTTTAACGACAAATCAGTTTCTGAATTCAGAATTTCAAAAATTTAGTCATAGGCGTCACATACCGGGGTGGTTAAGGCTTAAAATAACCCCATTTTTTCAACCAGTCGTTTTTTTTTATTATTTTTTAATAATTATGAAATTTTAAAGTATTCTGCGTAAAAAGGGTAGCCTTAGTTCATCTTGATAGGACTTACAGTTCTTGAGTAAAATCGTTTTAAAGAAAATCACGTCCATAAAGGAGTTAATTAATAAAATTATTCTTAAAGCTTTTATATCAAAAATGTACTATAAACTATAAAATAATGAAAGTAAACGCTTTTAAAATATACGCAATCAGCTTTTACGCCTCGTACAAAACTAAATAAATTGAAAACGAAATAAATATGACAACTTATTTAGAGAGTAATAATGCGACATGAAATAGGGTTGTTTAACAAAAATTGTTTGAAGAATAAAATTTAAATTTAAACCAAGAACTACTTCTTGAGAAGGTGTTCAAATAGACCCCCATTTTCTCTGATACAAAGTCCAGCCCTACGGCGAATGTTGTGAGATGCCCGAAGAATCTGCAAAGGATTTCTTCTTATTTTATTTCCAGCTTGCAAAATTCGCTGAAGCAGATCCTCACGGGTATTTACCTCCGTTGCATAAACTATGTTGCACATATGACCCAAAAATTAATTATCGAGTGGATTTAAGTCTGGCGATCTTCCTGGCCAGGATACTGGTCCACCTGTGCCTATCCACCTTTCAGGATAATTCTCATCTAACCAGTTACGAACAGGCCGTCCAAAATGGGCAGGGGCACCGTCGTGTTGGAAATACATCCCCAACCTGAACCTTAAGGATACTTCGTCCAACATTCCTGCTAACTGATTTTGAAGAAAGACCAAATATCTCTCGCTGGTTAAATTATTAGGCATTTCAATTGGACCAATTAACTGATTTCCAATTATTCCTGCCCACAAGTTGACGAAGAATCTATATTTACAATTAGTTCTTCGGACTGCTCTTGGATTTTCATCGTGCCAAAAGTGAGTGTTACGAGTATTAAACATTTTAGTTCCACTAAATGTTGCCTCATCAGACCACAAAATTTTAATTAGCAAATTTTGATGTCCCAAAAGTCCACCGACATAACTCGATTCTGGGTGAGAAATCTCTAGTCAATAGCTCTTGAACCCTCTGCATGGTAATGATACGGGTGAAGACCTTGCATCTGATTTATTCTTCCTATCTAAAATAAATATTCGTTATAATTATGGTAATTAAATTATATGGTAAAGTAAAACGCATTACACTTAATTTCGGAATGTTGACTTCTATAGCCAATGGTCTGAGTCAACTAAGGATTATCTACTATTTATTGAAGGGCATTTTCCATATCATAGTCCCCCCTAGGTCGTCCTTGCCCACGAAGGCGTTCAAGCGAACCATTTTCCATCAAATTTCTATGAACCCTCTCAAATACTTTGCGTTCAGGAAGTCTCCGTTGTGGAAAACGTATGCGATATTCCTGTACCGCAGCAAGGGAACGTCCATTACAATATCCGTATACACAATGGATATCGGTAACCTCGTGGTTTGAAAAATCTTGCATTTTCTTATTTATTACACAGAAATTATATATAGTTTATAATTTTGTGTTTATTATGTCTAAGTTTACAACAGTAATAACAGCAGACAACATCTGACACAGAAATCTCAAAGGAAACAAATATCAATTTTAATCCACGGCTTTCTATTCACAAATTTCACTTTGATTATTATTCTTATTAATTATCTCCTTTATGGACGTGATTTTCTTTAAAACGATTTTACTCAAAAACTGTCCTATCAAGATGAACTAAGGGTACCTTTTTTTTTACGCAGAATACTTTTATATTTCATAATTATTAAGAAAATAATAAAAAAAACGACTGGTTGAAAAAATGGGATTATTTTAGGCCTTAACCACCCTGGTATGTGACTAAATTTTTGAAATTCTCAAATCAGAAACTGATTTATCGTTAAAAGTTTATAACCATACCTAATTTCATGCACGTATGACCATATAAAAAAATTCTATTATTTTTAGCCGGAGAATATGGTGGTAAAGTATTGCCCCTTAATTTCGGGACAACCTGTATAGGGTGAGCCAAAAGGTACTTTATGGCCGACTTTTTTTTAATGGAAACACCATATGTTTTTGAAATATTTTTAAAGAACGCCTAAATTGTATATTGGTGCCGAGTTTACCTTTTTCATCTTTAATCGTTTTTATACAGAGCGTAATAAAAAATAATAGATCAAGTGTCCGAGAGATTTTTAGAAAAATCTACCAAAGTGACAATACAGGATTTATTCCATGTTAGATGTTCTCACTGTATACTAGCGGTATTCTTCAACCGCAATATGTCATAAAAGTAGATGTCCTCACTGTATAATGAAATATTTTATTTTTATGTATCTAAAGTGTCTACATTTATGTTAGAGGTAAGCACTATTGCAATATATTAAAGAATTATTTTACCAACAAGACTTTATTCAGAAGCTTTAATTTACTGAGTACTTTTGTGAACATCGACCTTTGTGAACTTTAGACCGACCTCCCTAAGGAGGTGTTCACAACAAGTATATTCTCCAAAGATTCAAGACCAATCTGAATCGCTTCCTGCGCATACCGCCCGCAGCGGTACATTAAGGTTTTTTCCTGCAGTGCTCGCCCTGATCATAAAAAAGGGGACATAGCGAAGGTACCGTAACAGAAAGTTAAGATACTTTCGCGCGAACCAAGAACGTTTAGACGCCGTAATCGACGACACTCTAGAAAGTCCATTTCACCATCGCTGAAATACCGCTTACGCACATAGGATGCGGGATTTCATCCAAAGAAGAGCCATTTGAACTAAGGAATATTTTTAAAAGGTTTCAAGAACAATGAGGACTGTTGCTCATTTGAGACCCTCTTATAGATATTTCCTGACATATTATGCTCAGCTGATGGCATTTCCCGCTTGATTTCACGCAAAGCGGTACATTAGGAATTATTTGTACAGAAAGTACTTTAACGCACTGCACAGAGTAAAAGGAAATAACTGAAAATATTTACCCTTAAAAGCATCAAGAATTTACAATAAAAAAGGAGTTTACAGAGATGCTAAAAACAAATGATTGGTCATATCATAAACCTTCATATCCTAGCTAAACGCTTAGTGTTGAACAAAGCCGTAACAAAGTTTATTAATTTTGACTGTAACAGACCAACGGCAGAAACAAGGAAAATAAAGTAACAAACTAATAAATTCCACATTAGAGACGTTTCGAAACATAGTTAAATATGGTGGTATTTAGCTGATCCAAGTTAAGTGTCCACTTTTTGCAACTTTAATATTATTAAAGATACGAAATTGCAAAAAAACACTTTTCAGAAAGCGTAGATCTACGAACCGATAACCTTCGCTTTTGTACATCAATGCCCTACCAATTGGGCTATCATAGATATATCGGTTTATTCGCTTATTAAGATCTGCATTTTGATGCATTTTCTGGTTGTTGGTAAGCCGCTCGCAGATCTCGTGTGGTTACGAGTGGTGCAAATGTTAGAGGAGGTAGGGAAGTCATTTACTACTAACGGTCATTACACCCCTTTTTTGCTTTTGGTCGAAAGAATCACCGACATTTCGCGATTGCAGTTTCGGTCAGGTGTGGGATCACTGACCATTAATAGAACTAAGCAGCTTATGTTGCCTGACTGACTGTAATCGAATCTCAATTGTTCCTTAATTAAATCAAAGTGTTTTTTTCCACTTACAATGAATCCTGAACGTTTAGCAGATAATTTATATTTTTTCTAAAAATTTTTTTTACCCTTATAGGTAAATGTTTATTTCTTTATGCACGCAAGACTACTTCGAATGATCGCTTACATAAGTCTTCAACACCCCGAGTAAGAACATAATAACAAATAAAATCTTCTAATTTATTTATTTATTTATTTATTTATTTACTTACTTTCATGCTAATTACTACAAGGTTTACATTCGTCAAATACCTACAATAATATATAAAACATTATACAAATATAAAGATTAAAATATAATCCTTAAAATGTAAAATTTAAAAATTCCCCAAAAGAATAGAATACATTTCCTGTTAAGAGAACTTTTATCTTGTTATAAAATGATCGTTCTGGTAGGTCTTTAATATGTTGAGGAAGGGCGTTAAAAAATTTGATTGACCAGTATCCGGGACCATCCTGGCGCCCTCTTAGACGCCAGTGGAGGGGCACTATATTATTCTTACCACGGGTATTGTAAGTTTGGATGCTTTCATGGGTTTGTGAATATGTATTGCTCTTAACAAACATGAGATTCTGAAGGATATACAGTGATGGTAATGTAAAAATCCCGAGAGAAGCAAATGCTTTTCTGCAATCGTCTCTAAATCCCAGGCCTGCCATAACCCTTACTGCCCTTCTCTGGCTTGCAAATAATCTACGAGCCCCAGAGGAGTGTCCCCAGGCTAGTATCGCATAAGATGCATGGGAATGGAAAACTGCAAAATAGGCCGTTCTAAGGACTGAAGGCGAAACACATCTCGAGAGATTCCTGATGACGTACACACCACTAGTAAGCTTTTTGGCAACTGCCTTAATGTGTGGGCCCACTGTAACTTTGTATCCAAAATTGCACCCAAAAACCTAGCGTTTGTCACACAGTCCTCGCATTCATTCGTGTCTCTCATCGTGAAAATCATTCTATTAGTCTTTTCCCTGTTAAGCAGGAGCCTATTTGAGCAAAACCATTTCTCCGCAATAGCCTGTGCAGCTATTAATCCGGAACGCGAATCATCCGCAGTGCTGCCGTCACAAGAGATTGTGGTGTCATCGGCAAACAGAGTGAAACGTGCTGAGGCGTCGCTCATAGGCAGGTCATTAATGTATATTAAAAATAGAATAGGACCCAATATCGAGCCTTGTGGGACGCCCATGCTAATCACCTTCTCAGCCGACGAAACCCCATTGTGCCTAACAATCTGAGATCAATCACTCAGGTACGAAGCCAGTTAGTCAATACTGCTTTGGCTAAAGTTGTATGCGCAAAGGTTTCGTAGAAGAATATAATGGTCAACACAGTCAAATGCTTTGCTTAAGTCGCAAAATAAAACGGTGCTGTACTGTTTGCTATGAAAGGCTTCAATAATCTTGGAGGTAAGATCTAGAATACCCATTGTGGTACTTTTGCCCCGGCGGAAACCAAATTGACAGTCGGAGAAAAGCCCATGATCCTCGAAGAAGCGCACCATCCTGAGAGCCATGCACTTCTCAAATATTTTTGATATAATTGGCTATAGAGAAATTGGCCTATAATTCTCAGGATGGTTGGTATCAGCCATTTTAAAAATTGGAGCAACCAACGCCTTTTTTAAGATTTTGGGAAAAATATTCTTTCTAAAGGACAGATTTATGATCTTCGTTAAAGGTATTATAATTATATTTTTCACGGTTTCAATCATCCTAACACTCAGTCCGAACACATCCCGATTACTGTTGTTTTTTAGACTATCGATTACCTCTCTCGCTTCAATAAAGCTCACCTCTGAGAAAAAAAATGTCTCAGTCGGCTCAGCAGGCCTGAGACTGTCAGTTGTGTTACGATTTACGAGTGGTATATCTCTTGCTAAATTTTCCGCTACAGATGAAAAATATTTCTTAAATTCATCAGGCATTAAGTGGGTTTTGTTTACGTTGTTTTTTGGTGTGGCTCTTTGTGAATTTATTATTTGCCCGATTGTTTTTTGACGGATTATCCGAATTAAGTATTAAGTTATTGTTCGTTCAAATTTTTGCTTCCTTAATCTTACTCTCATACTCTTTTTTGTAGTCAATGAAATGTCGGACATTCACACCACCATACTGCCTACTCACTTCCTTCAGAAATATCAGACGCTCACGCATATCTCTCAATTCATCATTAAACCACGTAACACCATCCTGGTCCGATCTTAATATGAACGTTTTCTCTGGAAAAGAGTCCAGATAAGCATTCTCTAAAATAGCCATAAATTTGGAAACTATCTGTTCGATACTGTGGTCTTTCGTACTAATAAAGTTCCAGGACTCGTTGGCCAACCTATTATGAAACTTATATAATCCCCTTTGTGTTATCGGTCTGCATACCTTTTTTTTTCTACGTGAATCCCTTCACTTTCTAAATATGAAACCATACCAGCTGAGCCCTATGATCCGATATTCCAGGATCAGTTACTTCAGCCATATACGTCTCCAGAAAGGAACTTACAAACACATTGTCCAGACAGGCATCGCCCCTAGCTGGCTCGTAGATCATTTGCTCCAGGTTAAAGCTATCTAATACATCGCATAGTTAAAAGCTTGATATATCAGGAGTATTGAAATGTACATTAAAATCACCTGTCAATATGCAGAATGTCCGGTAAGTACCTCCTAATCTCTCGGGAGCATACAGGTCAAAATAACCCCAAATTGTCATAGATAAAGATTCCTAAAGTGCCCCATAACAAAGATATAGAGCCCCAATGAACCGACTTGTATAATTTATTGAAATTTTAATTTTTTATAGCGGCTATAAAGGGTCATTAAATCATACTACAGTAGATGTTTTACATCGTCAGAGAAGTCAAGAACGCCACCATACTCGTTGGTCCAAAATTTTGGCCGGCGTTATTTGACAGAGCTAAAAGCCGATTGTCATTCTTCTTCAAAAAAGGTACTCTTCATTTATTTCGATAAAACTGACGGTTTTCGAGAAAAATGGGTTTTTTATGCGAAACACTCAAAACTTACTTATGCTAAACACAAACAGGTAAAAATCAGGTTGTTATCGTTAATACCTACATAATAAATTACTACTAACGGAGCTTGTCAAAACCGCCTTCAAGTAAAAATAATTTTAAAAAAATGGAAGAATATTCTTACGCAGAATATGCTGATATGCATTTAATTTATGATGAAGCACTCTTCGAAGACAAGAAAGAAGACTTTATTCTGAAATATTTCCAGCTCGAACATTGCCAAGTCAAAGGACCGTTCAAAGGGTTAATCGGAGCCTAAGGGAATAGGTAAAAGATGATTAGAAAGCAATTATTAGTGTTAACGAATTATTTTTCGAAGTTTTTTATTCAGGTTCATTTTTGTCGCGACGCGACGTGGCGGTGCTGGACCTCCCAGGAGAGCACGAGACCCTTACGTAGAGGAACAAATTTTGCAAGATATTGCTGACAACCCTTCAAACAGAGTAAGAAAGATCGCGACGCAAAACAATATTACAGAATGGGTTATACATAAAACTCTATAAGAACAGTTACTTCACCCGTACCATGTTTAAAAAGATCACGCTATGTCTTCGGATGATTATCCAGCAAGACTTCAATACTCCAACTAGTTTATGCAGCAACTTAACGTAAACCTAAATTTTTCTAACCGTATTTTGCTTACCGATGAAGCTGGTTTTACAAGAGATGGCATAATAAACTCGCACAATTTACATTTTAGGGGTGATGAAAATCCGCACACCATAATTCACAACAAACACCAACAAATATTTATGGTAAATATGTGAGCTGGCATTATCGGAAATAACCTTATAGGTTCATTTGTTCTGGAATAAAGACTCAATAGCGACATTTATTTACAATCCTATTTGAATAATTTATTGAAAGACGTACATATTGATAGAAGAATGCAAATGTGGTACATGCATGATGGTGCTCCACCTCGTTATAACCGTACAGTACGTCAACACTTAACAAGCGTCTTTGACCCTCGATGGATAGGTCGACGTGGACCTGTTTTATGACCACCAAGGTCTCCAGACCTAAATAACTTAGACTTTTACTTCTCGGAACATCTAAAAGAACTAGTTTATTCAACACCAATAGATACTAGAAAAGAACTACTAGCGACTAGAAGCATTATAACGAAGTTTGTAATAATGACGGAATATTATTTGTAGTGCAACGGAAAAATATTGAAGACTAAGAAACTGTATTGAAGTACGTGGAGCCCACATTGAAGATTTGTTAAAATAACATTTCACCTAGTGGTCGGAATTTTTGAAATTTAAGTATTCGAATACTCACTTTATATATTATTCAAGTTTTCAAATTATTCAATATTCGAATATCATCTATGAGTATTCAAATATTCGGCTTCGAATATTCAAATATTCGATTTCTAATACCCGAAATGATATTCAATTCAAACATTGAATAATTTCATTATTATTAATATTATTATTGGTGTTATTATTATTAGTTTCCACCTCGGTTTCCACGTATTTAAAAAAATTAAAAATTTTGAGTATACATATGCACTACATATACAGTGCGTCCATAAAGTCTTGCACAAATTCATTTAAAATTCAGGTATTTACTTTTTAAAAACGCTCGGACACGTCAATTAGTACTTTTGTTTGCGCATTTTTTAACGTAAAATGTTTTTATACAGGGTGTCGCACGTATGAGGTATGAGGTCATCAATAAATGTGTTTAAAATAAATTTTCAAACGTCAATATTTCGGAAACCGTGATTTCCAGAGGTGTTAAGTGTTCATCATAGAATTCAAAATTGATATAATATACAGGGTGTTCCATTAAAAAAAATCCTTGATGACCTCATACCTCATACGTGCGACACCCTGTATAAAAAATTTTACGTTAAAAAATGCGCAAACAAAAGTACTAATTGACGTGTCCGAGCGTTTTTAAAAAAAGTAAGCCCCTGAATTTTAAATGAATTTGTGCAAGACTTTATGGACGCAGTGTATAATAAAATTTTTTAAAGGCTGGTGCACGTAACATTAAATAATTTTAAAGTAAAAATATTTGATAATTGAATACTCAAATATTGAAACACTCAAACATGCAATTAATCGAATATTAAAATTTTTGAATACTCGAATAATCGAACACATGAATAATTCTAAAGAAAAATATTCGATATTTGAATATTCGAATAGTCGAATTATTCCTAGCACTTATTTCACCGTTTTCATTATTTTTGTATTTTATTAACATTGTTAATTAATTAAGCTCCG
This sequence comes from Polydrusus tereticollis, assembly GCA_963920685.1. Classification (NCBI taxonomy): domain Eukaryota; kingdom Metazoa; phylum Arthropoda; class Insecta; order Coleoptera; family Curculionidae; genus Polydrusus; species Polydrusus tereticollis. The sequence continues at coordinate 35,188,393 of OY987335.1, forward strand.
ATTAACCCTTTAAAAGGTTTTTGGACTTGACAATGTCTTAGTTGGGTCTTTCAGCATAAAGTCTTCTTGCCTTCGAAGAGTTGGAAAGCGCTTTCCAAAAATTAAATACACATCAGCATACCCTGCGTATTTTATTATTACCTGTTTGTGTTTAGCATTAGTAGCTTTTGAGTGTTTCGCATAAAAATTAAATCGAAATAAACTAAGAGTATCTTTTTTGAAGAAGAATGACCAGAGTATTTAAAAAATCAGTTTTCAGCTCTGTTAAATGACACCGGTCAAGCTTTTGGACCAACGAGTGTCGTGGCAAGCCCGTTCCAGACTTCTCTAACGATGTAAAACATCTACTGTAGAATGGTTTGATAACTCTTTATGGGCTCTATAAAATAATAAAATTTTATTAAATTTTACAAGTCGGTTTAAAAGTTAGACTCAAAAAAGCAAATCGCTGTGTACCCCTTTGGGGCACTGTATCTTCGTTATGGGGCACTTTAGGAATTCTTTTTCGATGACAAATTAGGGTTATTTTGACCTTCTGTATGCTTCCGAGAAAAATTAGGAAGTACTTACCGGACACCCTGTATAAATGAATATGTAGATTTATGATGTAAATTGTTTTTTGATCATATTTAAATAGTAAATAATAAATACTATGTATGTGTATGAAGCGATCCTCACTGTAGAATTGATCATGAAGTTATACTTCTTTCAGGGAAACTTTTAAATTAATACTTAAGCCATGAACACCCCAAAAAAGATCAGAAAAAAAATCTCTCAAACAGAACTAGAACCCACAAAACATCGTCGTCGGTTTAGAAATCGCAAGCCGTGGTTAACAGCATTTTATAGCATGACAAAACCCAAGCTTCAGTTTACAGGTAACACATTGCGGTGCTAAAAAAAAATTCACAAAAAAAAATTACCACAAAGCAATTCCCGGAATGCAAAATAGCCGAAATATCAATCCACCTAATTTTAAATTTACCGAAATATATAGAACATGACAAAAAGAAAATTTTTAAGGCAAATTAAGAACTGTTTAAAGATTATATATCGCTTTCTCAATAGTTTTGTTTTTTTTAATAGTAATATTAAAATATTATAATACTTAAAAAGTTAAATGCACTGGCCCGTTAAATTTATTTTTAGCTGAAGGTTAGGTAATTTTGATCTACAAAGAGAGACTAATTTTATATTTTTAATGAATTCACTTTATAATGGTTTTTATTAACCCCGAAACCCCTTCTTTTACCTTGTGACCCTTGGAAAAGTTCTACTAGAAGGTAGACCAATTATGTGATATCGTCTCATATTTTGTGCGTCTCTAACAATTTTGTTGCATTTTTAGTTTCGAAAAGTTTATAACGTGCCGCTACGCGATTATAGCAAAAGCGATTGCGGCAGGTGCTACCCTATGTTGTTCCCAAACACCAACATGTCAACATGTTGTGACCGACCGAATGCCGGCATTATTTTACCATATTTATGCAGATCGGTCCGACCGACAGTTTGCCGGTATTTTAACATTCGCATGCCTTATATTGGTTCTAAAACTAAATAGGCTATGCGATGATTTTTATATTTAAATATTTAATTAGCACATTTGCTAAATTAATTAAACAAACCAAGGAAATGTGTGTAGAGAGAAGTGAAAATGTCTCAGCAATGGAATAATGCTATAATCTGTCCTATCCAAAAGTGATTTTTAGACCTAGTCTGCAAAGTTCTGGCAAGAAACACCAGGAAAAACTAGATAAGTGTAAATATCATAACAAACTAGTAGGCAAATATCAGATTTTTCCATTGAGGAAGGCAGAACATGTAAGGCAACAACATCTCCGTACATATCATATTTATTGATTTTAAGAGAAAGTATGACTCTGTAATAAGAGAGGGCATTCTTGAAGCATTGAGAAAACTGGAGATATCACAGAAACTTAGAGATCTCGTAAGGATATCGTTGGTACACACCAGAAATAAAGTAATGACTGAAAGAAGTCTCCCATGCAGCTTTAAGGGAAGGGTAGACTTGAAACAAGGAGACTGACCATCGACTGTGCTCTTAAATTGTGTGTTGGAAGTAGTATTGAGGGACAGTTGCACAGTGGCATCTAGCCCCAAGGGATAATCTATCACCGAAAGCATCAGATAGTGTACGCAGATCATGTAGGCGAATTATAAAGAAAAGCAGGACAATGGGGACTCTGAACAGGTTTATAAGACTTAAAGAGTTAGTTAGGTAGCCAATATTAGAACATAGGGAACAGTAATTAGAACCCAATGAACTTTATCAAACTTTACATTTTCAATTCCAGTAACCATATTATTTTTAATTAATTTTTTCAAATTTGTATAACATAATATATGCCGTTGCCTCTTATGACATATTCTTACAATTTCATTTTCAATTTCTCTTTTAAAAATTCATTGTTTTTAACCTTGAATCTCATTAATATAAGTTGTTTCTATGTCCTATACGTATCAAATTATTTTTATTAAGTTTTTCATGCATGCATTTTTAACAGTACAGGGACACTTTTTTAAGTGTCTCATCCGATTAGCGATTTTCCTGCTGACTATAATAAAAAACAAGCTACACATTTCTCAATGATTTTTCGCAAGGAAGCCAAATTTAATATCAAAAAATATATAGGTTCACAAATTTGACAGATACTAAGCCATTTTGAATTATTTTAAACGGCAACCCTCATCAATAACCACACGAGAGAATTGCATTTCGAGATCGAATTTCAAACACATAGAGATATTTATGTTCAACCGTTTCAGAAATACCCCCAAATTACCTTCATTTATTTTGTTTTTTAAGTGTCTCACCTCAGTTTTCAGCTTAAAAGGTCTATTTATTAATGGGGTGAGACACTTAAAAGACAAAATCGATTAAAGCAATTTAGAAACCCCCGTATTTCTGTAACGGTTGAAAATAAATATTAACAACTATTGTATTTTTGAAATCGGATCGGGCAATGCATTTCATTTGTGTGGTCATTGATTAGAGTTATTATTTAAAAAAATTCAAAATGGCATTGTAACTGTCAAATTTGTAAATCATTATATCTAGCTTCCTTGCGGAAAATCATCGAGAGATGTGTAATTTGTTTTTTATTATAGGGAACTCGCCACTTAGAAAAATGTCCCTGTATAATTAACCTTTTTCTCATACACATTTCTTATAACCTTAACCTGGACGCTGACAAAAAACAGTGAAGCTAAGCTAGATATATGGACCAGGAAGACGCTTAGAAGAATTTTTGAAGGACCCAAAATGGAAAGTTGAAACTGAAGGAGGAAAATTAATTAGGCACTAAGGAAATTGTATAGACGCAACAGTATAATTAAGCATATAAATTCACATATGTAAGGATTATTAGAACATGTTACAGGGACAGTATAATAATGGGCCTGTAATATCACGTTATTTACAATTCTAGTTTAGCTTATCAAGTTGAATGTCTTAACCCTTGATTGTATCCAGTGCCACATATGGAACAATCAATACGATAATCCAAAGTATTTGATAGTAAATAGGCCGAGACATATTGTGCATGAAGGAAAATCAACCAAAAACTACGGAGTACAAACAATAATTATTGCAACATCACTGCATCCCAGCAGATAATTTGGTCAAAATTTTATTCGTCGCCGTGCATTACGTGTTTACGGAAATGCAATGATTTGAAAAATAAATTACTCAAAGTCGAATTGTGTTTTTGTATTTATTATTGTTTTGGTATTGACGAGTCTAGATTCTAGATCATAAATAAAGTCACATAATATTGTTATCCAGGAAAAATTAAAAAAAGAAAACATGTATTTTATAATAAGTAATATACAAACTGATTCCAAAAGTTCAGAAAACATTTTGCAAATATTATTGTAATCTAAATCTCTCTACAATTAATAAGCTCTCAGAATTTCCATAAACGTCATAATAAATAATACAGAGTTTTTCAAAGTGTTACAAGGCAATATCTCGAGAACGGTTTTAAATATTTTCATGAAGGTAATAGGGATATAGGGGAACATATTTAACCACATTTTTACATTTTACGTCTTTTTGAATTTTGAGGGGTGGGGGCAAGTTTGGAATTTAATATAGATGATGTACTTTTATTGCTTAAATTCGAGTGTTCGTGAAAAACTACGTGTGTTAGCAAAAATTGCTTGGACTTGCTCCCCTGGTTATGGAACTATAATTCATTATGATATTGCAATAAAGAAATAACTTACAACCTAATTTCAAATTATTACATATCTACCATGCTTGGGAAGTTGTTCAGAATGTCCCCCTTCAGCACTTTCTCACTCTTTGTCTAAATTAATTTCGTCCCGCTCATTTCATGTGTCACTAATAAGCAGACGGAACGGATTCGGTCTTTCATCATCTGAAGTTGTAGGTGCAGTTGCCATCACCTTGTCCTTTATAAAGCCCCACAAGAAGAAGTCAAGGTGGGTAAAGTCTGGAGGCCGAGCAGGCTAGTTAAACTGACCAGCTTGACTAATCCACCTGCTTCCAAATGTTGCATTTAAATAGGCCTGTAGTGGATAATGGGGTGGAGCCCCGTCCTTCTGAAGCCACATTGGTTAAATAATTGCGGCAATTGGTTTCTTAAAAAATATGTATACATTTCTCCATATTGAAAAAAGCGGACCAATAACTCTATCCCCGATAATTCCATCAGGTGAGGATTCTCCGGCAGCCAGTAGTGCATATTGTGTCTGTTTACCTTAAGAAAAACAACTAAAGAAGAATAAGAAGTTACATTTCTGATAAGGAGGAATAACTAAAAATTCTACCTGCCCACAATTATGGAAAGTAGCTTCATCAAAAAATATTGCATTCTTCAAGAACCTGTTATTTTCTTTTATTTGGCTTGTAACCAAATTGTGGGAGGTAACGCGATTTTTAAAGTCTTGCCCATACAGCCTTTGGTGAAGCGTAATGTGGTATGGATGACACTTGTACAAGTGCAACTGATTTTTTACTTATTCCAGCATCTCAAGCAAGCAGCCTGGAACCTACATGAGGGTCAATAGCTACTGCTTCTAAAACATCAACTGTCATATTTTCATTCGTTTCAGTTCTACTCTGAACTTATGGTATCGCCTTCAAACTGCCAGTAGTACGACGTCTGGTTTCCAGCCTTTTAAATGTCATGTGAGATTTCGGGTTGTTAGGAAACATCTCTGCCCACACTAGTGCAGTTTCTCTGTAGTTTTCTCTGCACTCCCCCAAAATGAACAAGATATGAACTTGCACATTAGAATTCGCTTCCATGTTTTGAGCAATAAACTGGAAAGTAATTATTAAAACTTTAAAATTATCAACTGACGTAAGTAAACCTTACGCATACCATGGAAACGCATTAATTCCGCAATAAGTGAACTGGATTTTAGTTAATTATAATTCCGTAGCCAAATTTTTTGATAATAAACTTAATTTTTCACGTAGATTCGAATTTTAGCAACAAAAATACATCATCTCATATAAAATTACAAACTTACCCCTCATCTCCACTAAATTGAGAAAGAAATAAGTTGTAAAAAAACATGGTTAAATATGTCCCCCCGCATCCCTATTACCTCACCAATATTTAATTTAAATATTTAAAACTGTCCTCGAGATATTGCCTTGTAACACTTTAAAAAACTCACCCTGCATGGGTACAGCGTGTCTCCAGATGCGGTGCCGCATTCTAATAAACCGAATTATTTCTGTTCTTTTTTAGAAAAGCCTACTCCTGGTAGAAAATTACTCTTATTGGTAATTAAAAAAATATATCTAATATAGCTGTTCTAAATTATTCTTTATTGTTGATTTTACTGAAAAAAGTTATTCTTTATAAAAAGTTCTGCTTGATGCGCAAATAATATTTGCATATCAAAACTTAAGATATCATGTACAGGGCGTCAAAAAATATAGAAACACAGAATTACGTTAAGAGGAAAGTATCCTCAGATAAAAATTTTTATTTTAGAGCAAATTGTTATAAGAAACCTTTACTAAGGACTACAAAACGTGGTCAGATACAATTTTTCGTTAAAATATTTTAATTTACAGGGTACCAGCAAAAAGCCTTTGGAAAATATTTTTTACTTTATTTCTTTAACAGTTACCTGCAACAATTTTGCAAAAACTGTGTGCAATACTATAGTAACGAATATTGACATGTTAGTCAACAATCATTTACTATTTTTGACTTACTAACAAGAGTTTTTTGTTAGTTTCGTCATGGTTGTACAGTTAACGATGCAGGAGAAAATAGAAATTGTAACTATCGTCAGGTCACTATAAACCTATTAGGAAAGCCGCACTCATATTTAATACTAGAAACTCTGACAAAATAGTATGTAGCGCCACTATAGCAAACGTTATGAATAAATTTAAAGCTACTGGTTCCGTCGAAAATGTATTTAAGAAACAACACAACAAATGGTCCACAACAGAAGAAAAGCAACTCAATGTAATGCAAGCGGTTATCGAAGACCCGAAAATTTCTCTAAGAAAATTTTCAAAAACTATTTCAGTTGACGTCAAAAAGTCTACTGCTAGTAATATTTTAAAAATAAATAAATTTCATCCATATAAACCGAAATACATTCACACGCTTCTTCCTAGAGATTTTGAATCCCGTTTCCTATTTTGCGCGTGGTTCCAAGGCGAGTGTGAAGTTGATCCTTTTTTTGCAAGATAAATATTATTTACAGATGAAGCCATGTTTACTTTCAACGGCGTGGTATGCTCCCAAAATTGTCGGTGGTGGAGTGACAACAATCCAAATTTTATAATCGAATGCCTTAGTCAATATTAATTTAAAACCAATGTTTGGTGTGGCATTTTTAATGATCGGATCGTTGGACCATACTTTTTCCGACAAAATATAAATGCTGCCATTTACCTGGACTTCTTAAGGAACCAGTTGTTTCAATTTCTTGACGAACTTTCACTAAATATAAGACGTACGATTTGGTATCAACATGATGGAGCCCCATGCCATAGTACTAACACAGTAACAGGGTATTTGAATGAAGTATTTCCGCACCGTTGGAAAGGCAGACGTTCAAATATTCCTTGGCCAGCCAGGTCGCCTGACATCACACCCCTGGACTTCGTTTTATGGGACCGATTAAAAGAAATGTTGTATGGGCATAGACGTTTTTAGGATATGGACCATCTTGAAGCAGTAATAACAAACTGTGTCCAATAAATCACTCCCAATATGATACGTCGCCCGTAAGAGAAATTACAAGGCGTACTATAGTTTGCATGGAAAATAAAGGATGGCATGTGGAGACATAATTTTTCACTTTAAACTATCTGTTTTTGGATCACTTTTATCATGTAATTGCTAAAATATTAATTATTATTCACATTCACAATTTATTTTTGCTCTAAGGAAATTAAATGTTTTTAATATTCCTGATAGGTAGATAGAACCGTGAAATAATCTCGCATTATTTTTTTACGTGATTGGTTTCCAACAAGAGGTAATGAATGCTCAACGTGTTTTTGATGGTACCCTGTAAATTAAAATATTTCAACGAAAAATTGTATTTGACCACGTTAGTAAAGTTTTCTTAGAACAATTTGCTCAAAAATAAAAATTGAGGGTACTTCCCTCTTAACGTAATTCTGTGTTTCTATATCTTTTTACCGCCCTGTACATGATATCTTAAGTTTTAATATGTCAATATTATTAGCGCATCAAGCAGAACTTTTTATAAAGAATAACTCTTTTTCGTAAAATCAACAATAAAGAAAATTCCCATATGTCTAGAACTTTTCTGGACACGCTGTATCCTCTTTAAATTATTAGTATTATTGTAGACTAGGAACTAATTATTCGACAAGTGCATATCCTACTAGAAACCATTTTCGATGTGTTTTTGAAATTCCTTGTATACAGACGCAATAATATATCCATTTACAGCATCAGCAGCTTCTACAATTTTTCCTTTAATAGGTCAAGAGTATCATTGAAATCATTGTTACAGACTTTCTGCTTCAAGTAACCGTATAGAAAATATTCTAGTGGTATTAGATTAGAGGAACAAGCCGGCCAGGCCATTGGTCCACCAGTTGGAAACTCGTAACGTAGAGTGCGAAGGATCTCCGTCTTGTTGAAAAATAAGTTTTCTTTTAGATTCTAAATTTCGTCCCCTGGTTAGGCCAACAAAATTGTTTAAAATTTCCAGACAGAAATGCTGATTTAAATTTCCTTCCATAAAACATTGTCGAATTCGTAGTCTTTAACATAACAAAGTTAGCAGTAGTGCCGACTTCATTTTGAACTGGTTGTATACAGAGAATGATAAAAGTTTGTCATAATATAAATTAAAAATAAAATAATAACTTTTCTCGAATGATAACAACTTATACTTTTTGTTGACTACAATAAAAAACAAATTACACATTCCTCAATGATTTTCCGCAAGGATGCCCAATTTAATGACAAAAAATATATTGGTCTGCAAATTTGACAGATACAAGTGATACGACGTCATTTTGAATTTGTTTAAACGGCAACCCTCATCAATAACCACACGAGTGAATTGCATTTCGCGATCCGATTTTGTCCTTTAAGTTTTCAATCATTTTCATTAGGGTTCAATCCCCGTGCCCGGCAAAGCGATTCGACTGCGTTTAGATTTTAGTGGTTCGACATGGCGTTGCAAAATAAGGGAAAAGTGAAACATGTACCGGCATCCAAAACCCCCATTCACGCCGGTGAGGAAGAGTGAAGTTACGCACTCCCCAGTCGGTAGGTCACAACTAACAACTTAAGGCTGCACGGAAACAGGGGTTGATAGCACTTGGAAGGTGCAAGCCGGGATGGTTGTCGTGACTAAGAACCGTGATTCGAAACCCTAGTTAAACAGTAGACCCCTTCGGAAATACCACTTGCAGCGAACGAAGAGGTGAAAATCCGAAAAAAAAAATTTAGGGTGCGCAAAATATTATCTTAAAAATGTTTTGTGGTGGCAGTTTGTTGGAAGGGAACAATATAAGACATTTTGCTTAATGCTAATTACTATATTAATAAATACATATTCACATAGAAAAAATATTGCTATTCAGCTTAAAAGGTCTACAACTATATGTTTTTGAAATTGGATCACGAAATGCAATTCACTCGTGCGGTTATTGATGAGGGTTGTCATTTAAAAAAGGTCAAAATGGCGTCGTATGTGTCAAATTTGTAAACCCATATATCTTTTGACACTAACGGGCGAGACACCTAAAAAAATGTCCCTGTACAGTTGAATTCGTTCACTAAATTTGTTATTATGTAAAACATTCTTGATTGATTTTGAATTTTCCAAATAAGCGTATGGTTGACACGCCTGTCACTGCCAAAATTTACAAAATACCTCGTCATTTAACAGAAACTGAAACGGGTCAAATGGTAGCCAGAATTCAGAATAGGTGGTCAATACGGGCGCTACACAAAGGCAAGAACATAATCTTACGAGTAAAGGAACTTTGGAGTCAAGAGGGGTGTACACGAAGAAAAGTTAGTACTGGTCCGGTCCGCATTTCTAACCCTTAACAAGGTCATGCACTTCTGGAATATCTAAGGGCAAACTCTTTTAAAACTACAAGACATGCTCTCATTGATACAGGATTTTCTGGGTCTCAATTCTATGACTAATTTTAAGCAATAATGAATCTATTCACTTGTCCCGAATTCCTATCGGTACTTGAAATTGAATTAAATTACCAGAGGGCTTAGGAAAAAATGTAGTTTATTTTAATAACAGCGTAATGATATGTAATTATTGAAGTTGCTTAATGTGACCATCGCCTTGTACAATACATAACTCAACCCTTTGTCAGAGTTCTCGATCCCAGTTTTAGTTCTCCATATTGTTATTCACCTCATAAAACGCTGCATCAATATTTTGGATGAGTAGGTCCTTGATATTAGGCTTTCCCATTGAACAGGTACATGTCTTCACATGCGCCCTCATGAAAAGTCTAGTGGGTTGAGATTCGGAGATCGCGGTGGCCAAGCAATGAGACTCCCATCGACTTAACACAAAGGAGACTACCACGACCTATCCATTGAGGAAATTAGTGCCACCTCTTCCAAAATTGCCCGGAGCACCATCATATAAAAAAAAACATCGTCCTTCTAATTTGAAGAAGAATGTCCTCAAGTACTAGAGATAGATCGTGTTCTAAAAAAGCTTGGTACATTTCGCTGTTCAAATTTTCGTCGAAGAAATGTGGTCCGATATTATTAATTAATCCAGCCCAAACGTTTACGGAGAATCATCTCTGGAAATGGGTCTCTCGAATAGCATAATGGTTTTCGATTGCCGACATATGTTAGTTGTGGAAATTGTTGATTTTATATCTTGTAAATGTAGCTTAGTCACAAAAAGTTCTTGAAAGAGTATCTATACAGGGTGTTCATTTAGTGTGCCGGTGGACGATATCTCGTTAACGGTCGACTTAAGGAAAAAAACTTTTATACAAAAGTTGTACAGGTTAATGCCGCGCACCTTTCAAAAATAAGTTAAAATATACAGGTTGGCTCAAAAATCCAGGGTGGGCCAAACATATCTTTTTCTAAATGGAACACCATATATTTTTTTTTATTATATTGAAGCCTTTAGTAGTCCTCTATTCTACTTTAAAAGATTTTGATCATCAAATGCGACGTTGTCAAGATATGAATTGTTCAATGGATTTTTGGCTAAAAACGATTTTACATAAAAATTGTTGGATTTTAACTATCTTTACGATTTTTTTTACTAAAATTTAGAGAAGAAAATTTATAACATGTAAAATCACCTAACTGTTATTAGAATTGGTATAAGTACTACAGAGTGTTCAACATTTTGGTCCAAACTTAATGAATTTAAAACCAAGTTTTCATTTTTTTTTTTAAATGAAAGTATTTTACATTTTTTTCGAAAAGATATTTTAATTCCCTTAAAGTTGATATCAATATCTGAACCTTATTTCAAAAAATTGTTAAAGGAAACATAATTTCAAAAAATTGTGTCTTAAAAGCAAGCGTAATTTTGCTTTAAATTTAATAACTAGCTGGCCATGCATTTCTATCAAATTCATTTTTTCTGCAAATGGCAGACATAATAGACGTATCAATTATTTGACGTTTTCAAAGATGTTTTTATTCATAAGGACGAACTGTTTGGGGAAAATCTGTGGAGGAGGAGTTGTTGTACCGTTGGTAATTATAGGGACGCAGTTCGTTTTCTCGCAAAGCGTCTTGTACAGCCGTCTTACTATGTCCAGTAAGTACAGAAACTCTACTCGTACTGGTACCAGGATTATTTTCAACAAGCTACAGCACTTCTGCAGTATTGTTTCTTCGCATTTCTTTCAGAAGTCGGTTAGTGAACGCACCTGTTCATAGAAGAGTTGTAAAGGTTCTACTGAACGTTTACTTGTCTGGGCGGTTCAGGAATCTTCGTTGATATTCCCTAACTGAGGCCATGGTACTATTATTGCAATGTCCATACACGAAAATCAATCAATAATCAACACAAATGACGCAAAAAATAAAAAATAGCCAACTGTCAATGACGACAATTAATAATCAACAATTTTTTTCTAGTGCCAGCGAAGTTGCTAATTAGCAAATTTCTTAGTCCTTTAGTCGCAACAATGTAATTTAGTCTTTAGCACCTGGAAACTTTAAACCCCGATATTTCAAGAACCGCTAGGAATTCGAGAAAAGTGAATAGAATCATTTTTGCTTAGTTAGTCAAAAAGTTCATATATGGAGTATCTCGCATACCTCAGCAGCTACCCTGTATATACCGCGATTATCAATTTTGGAACACGGTAGTGTTCTCTGACGAAAAGGTTTTTCAGTCAACATATACTGGACAAATTCGTGTATGCCGTCTAGACAACACAAGATTCGAAGAACGGTACACTAACGGTCTTCGTTTTAGACCTGGACGATAACTATCTGGGGTTTGATTTGTGTTTATGGACCTGTAGTCTTATGGCGATTGGAGGGAGGGGTTAACGCCGAACATTATGTCTGTTCTGGAACATATGATGCTTCCATCTGTTGAGCAAAAATGTACCCAAATAACTCTTTCGTCTTTCAGCAGGATAATTGTCCAGTTCATACCACAAATGTTGTGAAACGATGGTTTGAAATAATAACGTGGAAGATTTGTTATGGTCTGCTTATCGCCCAGAAATTAATCCCATAGAGAATGTATGGGGTCTAGTTGCAATATTATAGAAATATTTTTTTACATTAAAAATCACATTTTACTAGATGCTTTTATTTTGTTTAGCGACGCCAATGGTTTGCTCGTCATGTTGCTGCAATAACCTTAAAACCAATAAATCAATCAGAAAAGCCTGATTTACGCAAACAAGGCATAAAATGGTAATGGTCGCAAGACATACCCATTTTCAATTAATAATAACTGTAGCTCTAAATTTCTAGTAGCATAAATGGCGTCAAAAGTTTATATAGCAATTTTCGGTTACTTAGTAAATCTGGAGATACTTTTTTTAAGATTAGTTGAAAGTACATCAACTATACTTTCAATCTAAAACCATGCAGTAAAACGACACTTATTTATTTGTTGGAATTATTAAAGAGGTTAAAATTTAATATTACATTTTATATTTCGAAACAAAATTTAGACCCAAGTATCGAAGTTTTCAATTTAAAAGTGGCAGTAGAAAATTGCGTTAGCAAAATGGCGATGAAGCAGCTTGCTCGCTGGTAGAAAAATCGTGAGATCGGCTAAATATGTGCCTGGACCGCAAATTTTATAATTTCGACATTCGACTTTCTCAATCGCGGTTAGTTAGCGACTTTTTTCGAACGTGAATGGAGAACGTATTACCAGAGAATCTTTTTAGCAGTTGAATACGTCGTTATTGACGTTAGTCCCGATTCCGCAAAAGTTAATTATAAACTATAAACAAGGTAAAACTTTACTCTTCTAGTTTTATTTGGGAAATTACTCGTTAGAAAATACACGAACAAAGAAATATCTGGTAGTTTGACATAAAAATTATAAAAGTATATAAGATTGGGCCATTAGGATTTAAAGCTCTTAGACTAGTTGTAGTTGCATTTAGGTAATCTCCTACACAAGCGTTATTATTCCAATGCAACGAGCCCCCACCGTCGCTAAGAATACAAATGTTGGCAGAAAAATTCTTTATAAAAAGTTTACAATACACAAACAGGCCTATTGTCAATAAAATCGGAAAACTAGGTATCGCTAACTTGATATGTCTCTTTTGGATAAATAAAACTAATCCACCTTTAGCCGATGCTTTTACTAAGACAAAGTCTCTTGAGCCATCGGTTGAAATAAGGGGAAAACATTTTTTGTTTTAATTTGCTTACGAAATTTCACATATTAGAGTGAACTCCCGAAGTACACAGATTTCCGAAATCCTAATCGTGCTATACTTAACCAGCACCTAAGTAAATTGCCAAATTGTTACAAGATTTCCACATGCCACCTACTGACATATTACGCCTAATGTTTCGTTCTTCGAAAAATTCTTCCAAAAAATTTCAATTGCCAATTTGTGCGCCGTCTATTCTTTTATATTATGGCCGGCGTCCAATTAACTTGACACCTTTTATATGAAGTTACTTTAGAGTTTCATTTATTTCGGGTCAAATTATTGGGTTTGAGATATATCCTTAGGGCCAGAATTTACAAAACTAATCTTGATTTTGCCTATCTAGCTACAGTATCGAGCAAATTTGACACCGTATTGGATAGAAAATTCGAGGTCGCTTAGGCGAGCTTATGAGGCAGTATTGCGTAGTATCGCCAGTCCAACGCCATTCTAGTCCCTTTGCGGTGCTTCTCAGTGTTGAAACGTTCATTACGACTAGTTTATTGGTGGTATTATGTATTATGTATTATGTTATAATGTCGACAAACAATGCATCTGATGGTTGGTGTTGCTTATCAGGTACTGCAAAAAAATTCCTCTTTTATCTAAGCAATGGAGTCGCTATCCAATTCTAGGGAATAGATTCCAAATGATTTTGAATTACTTTTGATTTATTGATCACACTGTCGTTGATCCAAATGAAAGTTGTTCAAAATTCGACCTATACTTGAAAAAATGTTACAAAATATCAAAAATTAATTTATCCCAGGGCAGAATTTGTCAACTGATGACGCCATGATTGGCTGGAAAGGCAAGTTGTCTTTCCGACAATATATTTCCAACAATTAATATGGTATTAAACTTTATGAAGTAACAAGAGATGATGGTTTTATACTCGATGTAATTGTTTACACTGGAAATGGGACAATAATTGAAGAAGATTAATCGCATGTCCAAAGTGTGGTGACGAAGCTACTGAAAGAATTTTTAGAGAAGGGCTATACAGTCTGCCTCGATAATTTTACACCAGCCTACCACTAGCAGAGTTCCTAATCAAAAAGAAAATCACGTTGGTAGGAACACTACATGAAGACAGAAGAGGAAATCATAACCCACACTGAAGGCCAAGCTAAAGAAAGGTGAAGTAGTCTGGAAAAGAAAAGGTCCCGTTTTACTTACTAACTGGAGGGACAAGAGAAACGTTACAATAATAAGTACAGCTCACAAACACTATACAAAGTGGCAAAAAAGTCGCGCATAATACTTATAACTTTTGTATTACCTCGTATACGAAAAAGTGACCTTTATGAAAGTTGTTCAGTAAATTATTCCCCACATTTCTACCTGCATGAATTTTTTCTGTCATTTCTGGTTTGGTTGCCATTTAGACTAACTTACTTTTTTTAAATGGAGCACCCTGCATATGATTGCATATTTAGATTCTACTGGGAAAACTCTGAATTTGTTGTATTTCAAATTTTCACCTATCTGCAGGCGTTTTCGAGATAATGACAGCTCAAAAATGAACGACTTCCTAATTGTAATTATTCCTACCAAATACCCACCAGTTAAGTCAAGGTGTTTTCATGACAGCGCCCTAAGAGGTGTCAATTTTGAGTCCCTGTTTAATTTTCTGTTGTCTCATTTCTAATTTGTTTACACTATGGTTCATCTGAATGAGAAACAATGAGTTGAAATTTTAAGAATGAGCCGTTACGGATATATGAAGAAATTGCAAGATCAGGTTTGTCAACTTTTTAATGAATTATATCCAAATAGGCCTCCAATAAATCAGTCAACGGTGTGTCCAGTGGTAAAGAAATGTCGAGAAACAGGCAGTGTTAGAGAAGCTGCGAGATCAGGTCGACCTAAAACAGCAACCGGGGGAGTCAAAGCTCTGGATATCATACTCTCAATACATGAAAATCCAACACTATCATCCAGGCCAATGGCAATGGATTTTAATGTGTCTCATCAGTCACTGAAAGATTTGGTTAAGCAGGAGAAGTTGCATGCCTACAAGATAAAGTTGGTGCACGAGTTAAACGAGGACGATTTTGAGAGAAGAGCTGAATTTTGTGAGCTGATGATGGTAAGATGCAATAACGATAATAACTTCGCAACAAATATCATTTTCTTGGATGAAGCCACTTTTCATTTAAATGGCATTGTTAATAGACACAATTATAGACACAAGAAAGAAAAGGAATTATAAAAAGAAAAACCAAATGCGCCCGGGACTACAACCAGCACATGCCAAGTATCGATAAGGCAGACCAAATGATGGCTTACTATTCAACGCCTCGTAAAACTGTAGGATGGTATAGAAAAATGTTCTTCCACTTAGTTGATCTTTCGCTAAGGAATGCATGTTACCTTTATATTTTCATCAGAATAAAAATATTTGACTCCTAGAATTTCGCGAGAAAGCCATAATGAATTTGTTAGGCAATCCTGATACATCACAAAGTGATAATCAATCTGATAAAAAGAAGACGAGATAATATTGCCCCGTTTGTCCAGAAAATTCAGGACTCTGCATGTCTCCCTATTATACTTATGTAAAAAACTTGTTACTTTATTTAATAAATAATAAACGAATGAGTTGTGTTATTGTTAATACCAGTTTTTTAAAAATGATTAGAAATATGGTGTCCAGTTAACTACACAGCGGGCTATAAAAACTAAAAGCGGTCATATGGCCCGTTGTCCAGTATGCTGGACTGCCTTTTATCGCACTGATAGCTGTCAAATAATTTTTTTAATAATGATATTTGTTGCGAAGCTATTATCGTTATTGCATCTTTCCATCATCAGCTCACAAAATTCAGCTCTTCTATCAAAATCGTCCTCGTTTAACTCGTGCACCAACTTTATCTTGTAGGGATGCAACTTCTCCTGCTTAAACAAATTTTTCACTGACTGATGTGACACATTAAAATCCATTGCCATTGATCTGGATGATTGTGTTGGATTTTCATGTATTAAGAGCATGATATTCAAAGCTTTGTCTCCTCCTGTTTTAGGTCGACCTGATCTAGCGGCTTCCCGAACACTGCCTGCTTCTCGAAATTTCTTTACCACTCGACACACCGTTGACTCATTTATTGATGGCCTATTTGAATATAATTCATTGAAAAGTTGACAAACCTGATCTTGCGATCTCTTCATATTTCGGTAACCGTTGTTTCTCATTTAGATGAACCATAGTGTAAACAAGTTAGAAATCAGACAACAGAAAATTAAACAGGAACTTTTACGAACTTGGGTCGCTGTCATGAAAACACCTTGACTCAACTGGTGAGTATTAGGCAGGAATAATTATAATTAGGAAGTTTTTCATTTTTGAGCTGTCATGATGTCGGAAACGCTTGCAAATTTTGAAAATTGAAAAATTCAGAGTTTCCCAGTAGAATCCAAATATGCAATCACATGTAGGGTATTCCATTTAAAAAAAGTAAGTTAGTCTCTATGGCAACCAAACCAGAAATGACAGAAAAAATTCATGCAGGTAGAAATGTGGCAAATAATTTACTGAACAACTTTGATGAGGGTCACTTTTTTGAATACGAGGTGATTCAAAAGTTACAGGCATTATGCGTGACTTTTTGCCACTCTGTATATGTGACTATCCTGAAACTCAAATGAAGCTTTCTTAAATAAAATAGACTAAGTAATTGAAGTACAATTGCTGCTGATACATGTAAATATGGTTAAATTATAGCTCCAGTTTGATTTAAAAGAAAAAATGTTTATTTTATTTTTCTGTATCGTCGATTGAACGTCGTAAAATGATAAATAAAACCAGATAAATATTATTCAGCGTAAAAACGATAAGGTATTAATATCAAAGACGCATGAATTAAAGTTGTGCGACACGGCTCTGACGTATTTATAAAAGCTGAATTGCCCGTTGAATCACTGCTTCACTGACACATACAAATATCGGCCGCTTATTATTACTAACGGCACGCGACCCGTGCCAACCAATTAAATTAACAACAATCACCTATTTCTTTTAATAGTGTTTCCATATTTCCATGCCATTTCAATATGCAAATTAATAGGATAAGAAGACATTTTGAAAAATGATGATTATTTATTTTTCATCAATACATTTAATTCCAAGGATTGCTTGGTAACAAATATTAAATATTAATTAAATAACGGTATGTGGCAACATTGTAAATCACTGAACGTTTTTGTCCGCATTCTTGCGGCAGCTAACGATAAATGTGTTGAGCTATATTATAGGTCTTCTTAATACTTACACCTCAATAATTAAGGGCTCCAAAAAAAATTGCGTACATCGCAGAAAACATTTTAAAATTTTGAAAAATTAGATTAAAACGGTAATTTTAATAATTAAAATCCGGGCTGCCATACATACCAATAGTCGAGGTGTCGAGTCTAGGAAAATGGTGGTCACGTAAAGCATATCAAAAACCTCAAAAACGAAATACTGAATAAACACTCTGACAATTACAAGAGAAGTAACCATTCACAAAAATATGATCGGTTTTCAATTCATGATACTATAATGTAAACACGAAAGAGACACAGTTTGTTCTGTATTCAAAACTTAAGGAAATTCCACTTAATCAAACAAAACAAAGAGATTTCCGAAAATCAGTCAGAAATAAACAAAGAATTCGTCATCTCCAAAAATGCGGTGTTTACAGGTTGTCCTATTGCGACTGCGCGGCTCCGTAAGATAGGCGAATAACCCGTAAGCTTGCAACTAGAATCAAAGAATAGCTAGTGTAAAAATAGCTAAATACAATAACTTTGGCATGCAAGATAATATTTTGATCGATTTAACTGACCACGCCCTAAATCATGTCTAACAAAGACTACATTTTTTTGCAAAAACGTTGACGTTTTTTAATTTGACATGAAGAAGTATGAACATCGATTTAAAAAAAGGATTAGGTATATTTTAGCTCCGCCCTCTCCTAATTCTGACGCTGCCTATAAATTTTCGATATTTTAGTGACCACAGTTCAATTCTGCGTGTAAATTAGAATACCTGAAGTTAAAGTTTGCATCCTAATTGGTTCCGAAAATATTTTTAAAAAATAATCTTCAGGGTCGACTCATGACGAGGCGTAGCTCGGGGTTGGGGGGACATATGACAAATGTTACATGACCTTCTGATCCTATTTTGACCCATTCTACGC
Organism: Polydrusus tereticollis; assembly: GCA_963920685.1. Lineage (NCBI taxonomy): Eukaryota > Metazoa > Arthropoda > Insecta > Coleoptera > Curculionidae > Polydrusus > Polydrusus tereticollis. The sequence continues at coordinate 35,206,963 of OY987335.1, forward strand.
GATCCCTAGTTATTGACCATACCTTTTAGGACACCCTGTAGATTTACAGTTTTACTTTTATACTTTTTTAATTACTAACTGTGTAGTTAGATTATTTATATGTGTTCCTATCTCTGATGTTAAATTATTCTCATGCAGAGCCCTAGCCCTAATAATGACCTAGCATAAGTTCGGCTGAAAGTACAGATTATACGCTGAATACTATTTATCTGGGTTTATTTAATCTATTTTTGTTTTACCATCGCCTTTTCTAAATTTTTCTCACATCGAGTATTCTCATAATAGAGACGAGTACAATGAAAATTATTTTCGTTCCACCTTTTGCCCGAAAAAGGAAAATTTAAAATGTTCAAAGATGCCTTTTCGACAATGTAAATCAACCGATTGGAATGTTACTTACGTCATTCTTTTTCCGCTCTTGTGTTATCATGGCCTAAACAAAAGGGGCTTTGTCTAACTTTTTTTTATCACAGTTATAAACCTCGAAAAGTAATTAAGTCTGGCATTTGAATAAAATTCAATCGCTAAATAATTGTATTCAAACATATTTTTCAAATTAGATTTTCAAACTTTTTGCCACTGATTTTTAACTGAAGAACAAGGGGAATTCTTCTGTTTCTGAATTTAGGTACTCTCGTTCATTTTATATTTACAGAAAATAATTTTATATTTACTTTTAAATTTAATGAAGTATTTCATCATGTCGGTGATCTTCAACAAAACAACAGCCGTCTTTAGTGCTTATTTGCTAGATTTAGTCGAAAGTTTGTTGTAGTATTGTGATATTAACACATTAAACAAACGGGCCAAAATAGACAAACTAACGCAAAAGATATAATAAAGCAATTAAATACTTAAAGCTGTAAAACAATTCTATTGAAGTAGCCCTTACTTGATGGAAATTCATTATAACAAAATAAATAAATAATTTTAAGTATTTATTTCAGACCATACACTCTTCGCTGGGTTCTCTTTAGAGCTTCGATATCTTAAACATAGTATGGGGTCCATATACCATATCCTATATTATGTTTTGTATAATTTGAGAATCATCCAAATAGTAAAATTTTTAATTTAATTATTCGGCCTTAATTAAAACAATTCACGCAAGTTTTTTAGGTATGTCATTTTTAATATCAGCTTTAAATAAGAATTACTGAATATGACGAATTGTCACTTATATCGTAAAAATGAATTATTTTGCTTGCTCCATAATAAACACATATTATACAGTATACAGTATACAGTGTGTATCAGCCAAATAGAATAAATTCGATAATAAATACATGGGGACGTGTCCGAAAAAACGCTCGGACACGTCGATTGGTATTTCTAGTTGCGCATTTTTTTGAATAAAAACTTTTTATACAGGGTGTGTCGTGTAACAGTGGCCAATACAAACTTTCTTATTTTAAATGCAATACCCTGTATATTATTCAATTTTTGGATTCTTCAGAAAATTTTAGACATATTTCATGTACAATATCCTATACCTTTCTTCAACTGTTTCGGAAATATTAAGTGTTTTCAGATTTATTGCAAAAATCAACAACACACTAAAAAACTAATAAGTAATACTGTTTATTTCTTGATAATGTAAAAAATAAAAAAAAAAACATTAATGTAGGAGATGTTGAAAATTAATATAAAAAGGTTTTTACTGATATGAAATAAAAAAAAGGTATAAATAGTTTCGTTTACTTTTGTTTCAAACGCCTGACCTTAGCAAATTGTTGTCTGTCTGCATGACAGTAGTTGTCAGTATTATAGTCGTTTGAATTTCGTTAACTGCATATCAGAAAAATGGTTTATTTAACAGAAATAAACAATTCTACAGATGATTGGTTATGATAAAACACGGACACAAATGGAAGTTGCTCGCTTATTTCATGAAAAATTTACAAATTTGCCGCCTTTAACTCAACGGACAATTAGTAAAATAGAAAAGCAGTTTCGCCAGCTTGGACATGTAAAGCAAATAAAAAAAAGTAGCTGCCAATGCGATAAGTGATGATACCAAATTAGATATTATGCTTGAGTTTCAGGAAAACCGACATACTTTTAGTCGAAAAACAGCCCCAATGTTCGATGTTTGCCATTCATCAATTATTCGAACATTACAAGAAAATAAAATGTATCCCTATAAAATGATACCTACTCATGAGCTCATGGAAGACGATTTTGATAGGAGAACTTATTTTTGTGAACAAATGATGGCAATGTTAGATAACAATGTGATCCAATTAGAACATGTTTTGTTTTCTGATGAGTGCACCCTTACACTTCACGGTCATGCTAATCGTCAGAATTGCCGCTATTGGTCTAGGGAAAATCCTCACTGGATGAGAGAAGAACATACGCAATATCATGAAAAGATTAATGTTTGGGCAGGAATTGTTTGAGATCATATCATAGGTCCCTTTTTCATTAATGGCAATTTAAATGGTGATAATTATTTAGCACTGCTCTAAAATAATGTCTTGCCAACTTTGACAACCTTATATTCTGATTCAGCAAACCCACAACTTCCAGCGAATACGATATGGTTTCAGCAAGATGGAGCACCGCCCCATTACCAACTCAATGTCCGGCAGTACCTCAACCGAGTATTTCCATATCGATGAATAGGGAGGCGTGGATCGATGGAATAGCCAGCACGATCCCCTGATCTGACGCCATTAGACTTTTTCTTATAGGGTTATGTCATAAATATTGTATACGAAACTAAACCCCTTGACTTAGCTGACTTAAGAAGACGAAAAACGCTTGCGATTAGATTGGTCACGCCTGAGATGTTCAGTAACGTTAGAAGAAATTTCTATTTAGGATTAGGATGTTGCCAAGACGTTCGCAGCGAGCATTTTCAACATCTCCTACATTAATGTTTTTTCTTGTTTTAAAATAAGAAAGTTAATATTAGCCACTGTTACATGACACACCTTGTATAAAAAGTTTTGTTGAAAAAAATGCGCAACTAGAAATACCAATCGACGTATCCGAGCGTTTTTTCGGACACGCCCCCATGTATTTATTATCGAATTTATTCCGTTTGGCTGATAGACACTGTATGGTCATAATTTAAATAATGATATTAGAGTTGTTAAGAAGGTGAAGTACTTGGGAATTATAATCGATGAACACCTGAGGTGGGCAGAATATTATATTGAATATCTTACATCTAAAGTTCGAAAATGAATATATAAATATTATATTATCCGACAAATCAACTTTAAAATGCAGGTATTGGAAATCTCATTTTACTCAATGTTAAGTCACTGTGTTCCTTTATTAATACAAAAAAAAAAATCTACAATATCATAGTAAACAAATACCGGTGTGGAAATTCGTTGGACGCCCATATCCCAGTAATAAATTAGAGAAGTAAAAATGTGAAGTATTGCAAGGCGAACAGAAATGGGTAGATTAAGTTCGCCCCACTCCATCGTATTGCATCTCGCTCATTGTTCTGCTGGGGTCACACTTCCCGTTGGACTTACTTTTAAATTTTAGTGTTATTTACGCTGTCGAACTACTTTCTTTTACTCAGGCGACAACGGACGAAAGAATGAATATTTATTTTATATCAATTAAATCGAAGCGGGAGGCGTGACACCAGCAGAACAATGAACAAGATGCGATATGATGGCGTTGGGGAAACTTAATCTACCCATTTCTGTTCACGTCGCAATACTTCATATTTTTACTCTTCTAACTTACTACTAGGATATGCGAGGCCAACGGATATCCACAGCGGTATATCTCACAAAATACAATCAATCATTTAACACTTCCTAAAAAATATAGAACCATAAATTTAAAGTTTGTTAACTACTTACCCTGAAGTTCGACAACTTAGGTAATGTCATTACACCATAGAGAATAATAAAACTTTGACTAAAGTTTACAAGAAATATACCTGATTTAATATTGATATTTTCTCTAAACAAGATATCTTGGTTTTGATTGTCTCAATTCCTTATATATGCGTATATATAGTTGCAATAAGTAAGGTTATGTTAGACTTACTGGTTCATATCTCGAAGCTTTGTAGCATCTAGGTACCTAACATACTTATGTATGATGTATAAAGGTTGCTTTCATTACGCTGCGCACTCGAATGTTGCAGAGATTAATAGTTACTTGCATCGCAAAATAATGCCCAGATTGTTCGTAATTAAAAAAAAAACTCAGGGACAAGAAAGATTCGATATGTCTTACTAATAGTTAAAGATGTCACCAAACGCTTGGAGAATTAACTGCTCACCGAGTATCAAAACAAAATTTGTTGTTTCTTCAGAACTTCAAAGACCAAATTAAATAACTTTGTCTACCTTTTTTTTTATGCAATTGTTTATCACATAGTGAGAACGGTAGCTCTTGATTGCCTAGGTCGTGGTCTGAAGACATCAATACCTACTACCTTGCATGCCTTGGATGCCGTCTATTGAGACTAAACCTAACCTAGGCTAAAAGAAAATAAAACCGAATAACTTGTATTTATTGGAAATCCATACAATAATAAAACTAATTTATTGAAGTATCTAAAGAAAACCTTAGCTGTAGATTTATAGATTTATGGAACCTTGGTATCTTCATTACGATGTACGGTTATAAAAAAAGTGGCATCATACATTGTTAAAAGGTTAATTTTAATTGATTTTTAATGATTAAAAAGAGTAATAAATATTGAAATTGGTAAATTGGATTAATTAAAGTTGACTAATTCAATTTTTTTAAGAAGAGGTAAAAACAATAGAGAATAATAATAATAAAAAATAACTGTACGACCAAAACTACTGTACCTGTAAATCGACGGCAGCTTTGCTACAACTGCTACTTGAACATAGCGCCATATGATTGCAGTAGGTTAGGGCACCCTACTCTGGCAAAAACGTAAGGCACTAAAAATAACAGAGGGAGAAAATTACCCACTGAATCCCTAATTAAAAAAAAAATCAACAAAATTAACGATAAAATTTAAGAAAGCTGACCTCTAAAAGGGAACTGGAAAGACCGTAAGTCTCCTTTTTCAAGGAGACGCCATACGCTTCTTCCTTGGAGCTTTGTACAGAACAGTAACGACCAAACTTTATTTCCCAAAACGGCAGTTGACCTGTCAAACTAAAAGTTGTTGCAAACTTAACAACAGAACCCCCCAAAATAGTAAACTTTGTTACACCGAATGGATAAGAGTGATAAGTAAGCGTTCTGCCTCACTGGAAATATGTAGTCAAACCAAATTGCCGCGCCTGAAAGATCGCTGTGAGCAGAAAGCAGAACTAAAAATACGGTAAAGAAGCTAAGGAGCAGTACCACTAACCTAACTTATTTTGACAGGTTTTCTTTAAACAAAGGAACTAAAAGTACTCACCTAAACTAATTAAGTATTAAGGAAAAATAAATATGCAAAACGCACTTTGTTGTACCCCGAAACATCAAGTAAGTATAATCCTCTACAAAGTCAATTTTAAAATTGCTACACAATAACCAACAACTAAATAAACTTAAAAAAAGCAGAAATCACCTAAACTAACGCAGTGAGAAAACTGATACAATAATATTTTGTACATATCTGTTAAAGTTTATAAAAAAAAACATTTTAATATTAAAAAGATGTAATTTGTCTCGACGCCCCTGTGCTATTTAAGTATAGTAATCACGGCGGCTTGCATCGACCTCAGCAGAACCGCGATGTGACAATTTGCACCGTACGGCGACATATTCATTTTCATTTTATCGTTGATGAATTGCTGGATTTGAACAGTGACACTGATTGAATGGTACAACTCGATTAGATACGGTGTTGAACGACTGACTTGAGCGGCACCAAATTTGTCAACGATCCTTTATATTGCCACCGGAGAAGAAATGCTATCTGATCGACGGTTTTCACTCGTGACGTACTGCGATGAAAGTTTATTTTCATAATATACACCCCTCGAATATTTTTTGAATTTATTCGGCGGAAAATCTTGAGAACAAACCTTTGATAAAGCCGATTAGACAAGCATAATAGGTATTTTTAAATCGACTTTCAATTGTTTTGTTGTCAACCATATTGTCTAGCAATTAAAGTATATTTTTCACTGTACAACTAGGATAAGATAGAGTTCAATTTCATGCTTTTTTTATAGAACGTTAAAACTGTTATACTCGCATAATGCATGGATGAATATGAAATGAAATTGTCAGATCGGGGAAATGTAAATAGGGATTAGAATTTGCCTCTAAGTTAGGAATGGAACTCTAAAGGTCTTGAGGATGTAAGTGCTTTCCATCTCCTAACTTACTTGGTAGATCAACATAGACATTCTAATAATAATTAGGTACTTCTTCTTTAAATACCTTTCAATATTACTTACCTCTTCTTCAGTTTCAAAAATTCAAACTGTCAGGGATTTGCCTAGCAACTACATGTTAATTTTACTCCACCCCATAAGTAGCTAAAACCCCCTTTTATAGTGTTTTGTAATCCTTAATTAGAACAGAACGGTTTTTTTACGGAATGGTTTAGTTTTACATTTATATTTAATTCTGTTTCTCGCCAAAGTTTGCAAAAACTTATCAAAGAAGAACTATGCCTTCCTCAGACTGGAACTCACATTCCCAACTTAGTGAAAAACTTATTTCTTATCAACTATTTTAGTCAATTCCTCCTTCTAATTTATCCTTACAAAGCCATACAACTATCTTTATTTAGTACAAAAATTACATTTTTTAATTTATTGGAATGAGTGTGTCTAACTTAAATAGTGTCCTTGGATTTTTTGTCTAGCACTTAAATGGCTTCCAAATAAATTTCTGAAGTTGGTTAAGATGTTCCTGCGTGCAATGCACGGCCGCTGACATCATTAACGCTGATCACTTGTTAGAACGAATTATGATTATATAATTTTACTGTGTTCCGAAGGCTTCTCATTTAGTTCGCGCTCTTGTTTTTTACATTAGGTAAGGAAAATAGTTCGTTGTAAACACCTACTGTATAGTACCTCGATGTGCGAGGATACTTAAAGTATTGAAATAAAATAAACGCCGATAACGCTGATAAGATAAGTTAGCATTCGAGTTTAACGGTTTTATCACCGACTTGGGCTTGGTTGTGTAAAATTATTTGACGTTAAAACCATCATATTCGCGCGGGTAATCAGACCGCATAAGATCGGATATACCGTAAGATAAGAGCGCCGTTTCACACTCCCCAGTCTAGTAGCTTGTATAAGCCACCGGATACAACCAAGGATTGTTCTGTTGGTAGCCCTTGGGGGAACACACCTGAACAGCGGTCGCAAACCGGTATAAAGTGCGTATTTCTCGCAACTATAAAATTTAAAAAACAATTAATAAGGTGTAAGTCGTACTTTGCGCGATTGAGTAGTCAATTGACTAAGTGCGAATCATACTCTACTACGTAAGTAGCCTATCCTAGCCAACTCCTCCTTCTAAATTATTATTACAAAACTATACAACTATCTTTATTTAGTACTTTTGTTTTTTACATTAGGTATGTAAGAAAAATAGTTCGATGTGCGGAGATACTTAAAGTATTGAAATAAAATAAACGCTGATGATCGGATATAACAATGCTTGCGAGTCGGTATAAAATGCATATTTTTCGCAACTATAAAATTTAAAAACCAATTAATAAGGTGTAAGTCGTATTTTGTGCGATTGAGTAGTTAATTGACTGAATGCGAATCATACTCTGCTATGTAATTAGCCTATTCTAGCCAACTCCTTCTAAATTATCATTACAAAACTATACAACTATCTTTATTTAGTACAAAAATTACATTTTTTTAATTTATGGGAATGAGGTATATCTAACTTAAATAATGCCATCGGACTTTTTGTCTAGCACTTAAATAGTTTCAAAATAAATTTTTAAAGGTGGTTAAAATGTTCCTTACTTGCAATGCACCGGCCACTGACATCACTAACGCTGATCACTTGTTAGAGCGAATTCTGATTATATAATTTTACTGTGATCCGAGGGCTTCTCATTTAATTCGCGCTTTTGTGGAAAATAGTTCGTTATAAGTACCTACTGTATAGTACCTCAATGTGCGAAGATACTTAAAGTATTGAAATAAAATAAACGCTGATAAAATAAGTTAGCAATCGAGTTTAACGGTTTTATCACTGACTTGGGCTTAACTGTGTAAAATTATTTAACGTTAAAACCATCCTATTTACGCCGGTAATCAGACCGCATGATATCGAATATATCGTAAGATAATAGCGCCGATTCACACTCCTCAATTTAGTAGCCTGTATAAGCCACTGGATACAACCAAGGCTTGTTGGTAGCCCTTGGGGGTACACACTTGAACAGCAGTCGCAAACCGGTATAAAATGCGTATTTTTCGCAACTATAAAATTTAAGAACCAATTAATAAATTGTAAGTCGTACTTTGCAGGATTAAGTAGCCAATTGACTGAATGCGAGTCATACTCTGCTAAGTAACTAGACTATTCTAGCCAACTCCTCCTTCTAAATTATCATTACACTATACAACTATCTTTATTAAGTACCAAATTTACATTTTCTAATTTATTGGAATGAGGTATGTCTAACTTAAATAATGCCATTGGACTTTTTGTCTAGCACTTAAATGGCTTCAAAATAAATTTTTAAAGGTGGTTAAAATGTTCCTTACTTGCAATGCACCGGCCACTGACATCACTAACGCTGATCACTTGTTAGAACGAATTCTGATTATATAATTTTACTGTGATCCGACGGCTTCTCATTCAGTTCGCGCTTTTGTTTTTTTTTACATTATGTAAGGAAAATAGTTCGGTTTAAGTACCTACTGTATAGTACCTCGATGTGCAAAGATGCTTAAAGTATTGAAATAAAATAAACGCTGATAAAATAAGTTAGCTCTCGAGTTTAACGGTTTTATCAGCTACTTGGGCTTGGCTGTGTAAAACTATTTGACGTTAAAACCATCCTATTCACGCCGTTAATCAGACTGTATGAGATCGAATATATCGTAAGATAATAGCGTCATTTCACACTACCCAGTCTAGTGACCTGTATAAACCACCGGATACAACCAAGGATGGTTGGTAGCCCTTGGGAGTACACACCTAAACAGTGGTCGCGAACCGGTATAAAAGGCGTATTTTTCGCAACTATAAAGTTTAAAAACAAATTAATAAGGTGTAAGTCGTACTTTGTGCGATTGAGTAGCCAATTGACTGATTGCGAATCATACTCTGCTAAGTAAGTAGTCTATTCTAGCCAACTCCTCCTTCTAAGTTATCATTACAAAACTATACAACTATATTTAGTACAAAAATTACATTTTTTAATTTATTGCAATAAGGTATGTCTAACTTAAATAATGCCATTTGACTTTTTCTTTAGCCCTTAGATAAGCTTCAAAATAAATTTCTAAAGTTGGTTAATATGTTCCTTACGTGCAATGCACCGGCCGCTGCCATCACTTACGCTGGTCACTAAAAAAAATTCAAAATGGCATCGTTTTTGTTAAATTTGTGAACCTATATACCTCTTGACATTAAATTTCACTTCCTTGTCAAAAGTCATTGAGAAATATTTATATACACACTATTATATAGACACTTAAAAAAATGTCCGTGTACATTCACAGTATATGTTTTTATGTTTGCTTGACTGCAACAATTTGAATGCTTTGAACAAAAATTGATACATAATGTATAGGGTTATAATCTTTTTTTTTTAGTAGGAAGAATGGTCTTGATAAAAAAGGTAATTAGATAATTTGAATTATTGTTCTTATTTTCATATCTAATCTTATTTGAAAATAAAATATTTAACCTTGAAAACACAGCAAATAAAAACAATAACAATAACAATAACAATAGTGTGTTCTTAGTTTTTCTATTATTGAAGTTGTTAGTATTTGCTGTATATTCACGTTTTAAGATTTTCTGTTTTTATGTTTGCTTGACTATAAAACCGCAAATGTTTTGAAAACGAATTGAGATTTAAAAAAATAAACAAAGACATCTTTGCACCAAAATCGTTTAGCTGTTATAATTTTGGTTAATCAATATTAATAGATCCTTATTTCATTCAATGGTTTTAAATAAGTGTTGTGTGTTGATCGCCAATTCGCCTAATAGCCTCATAGCCTATTCATAATAAGACACCCTGTATAGATTTGTAAAGCAGTTACCTTACTATTTTTTAGTGTTAATCAAAGTATGAGTCCCTGGACTGTTTTGCGGTCACTAAACATAATTATTTGAATAATTTACGTCATTTAATTTAAAGATAGAATAGATATACAGGGTGTCCGGATAAGGATACGGAGCGGCCATATCTCGGAAACGATACGTCCCACATATTTTATTCAGCGTCCTAAAGGCTTCCCCCACTCCTTTATTAGGCGAGATTCAAAAAAATAACAATAACAAAAGTTGTAGTAAACAATCTACTGATTTTAATTATTTATTTGCTTTTCTACGGTTAAGTGGCATTTTTTGCCGTAAAATGAACTTTAAAAAATAAATAAGCCGTTGCGCCTCTTGCGGCAATTTCCGAAACTTAAAATTATTTTGAATGAATTTCTCTTGGCAGTTTTTATGATGAGAGCTTTTTTTCAGATCTGTGGGACGTATCGTTTTCGAGATATGGCCGCTCCGTATCCTTATCCGGACACCCTGTACAACTATAAATAATTTTACAATAAATTTTCTCGCCACAGCTATCATTTATATTTCATCAAAATTAAAATATTGATACTACATTCCGTTTCAAATTTATGAAATATTCAAATAGTATATTACGTTACAGAAGAAGAAAGTAATATTTTACAGGACGCTGCAGGCGAGTGCTGTTAACGTACTTTCCGTATGTGTAACGTATACTATTTTTTTTTAATCGACACAAGGCTAGTGGCGTACGAATTTGATAATGGCTTACTACAGGGTTATTTTATTAAAACTTGACATAGGCAAATTTTTTTTTGAAGGGATAGACCTATAGTCCATAAAGCAAAGTTTTAGAAATTAGTCCAGCTAAAAAAAAATGTGGAAAAAATAAATGAGTTGTTGCCAGATTGGGCGCAATTAAAAAAAAAACTTATTTTCTTAAATAGCAACATCGAGTTTTTTGACAAATTTTGATACATCTTGAAATTCTAGACAGAGCATAAAGAATGCAAGTTTTTGAGTACAGTGGCGGTTTACGAGCTATTATTATTTAAAATTTAATTTTGGTCCTCATGTAAAAAATTGTTCATTGGGAAAAGTAGGCTATGAATTGTATTGTTGTCCCTGCTGTTATAAGATGACAATAAGTTTTGCGTAGTCTTGGATTAAAATGGATCGTATTACACCTCAAGAGAAAATTCAATTAATTTTTTTGCATGTTGGTGGCTAAGTTTAAGAAAATCATGTTCTACATGTAAAATTATTTGTAATTGTATATGTATTCTATCTTCAAATTAAATGACGTAAATTATTCAAATAATTATGTTTAGTGGCCGCAAAACAGTGCAGGGACTCATACTTTGATTAATCCTAAAAAATAGTAAGGTAACTGTTTTACAAATCTATACAGGGTGTCTTATTATGAATAGGCTATGAAGCTATTAGTCGAATTTGCGATCAACACTTATTTAAAACCATTTAATGAAATAAGAATCTATTAATATTGATTAACCAAAATTATAACAGCTACGTACTGAATTCCATGTTAGGAATCTCGACAAACCTCGTCCTAGTCCAAAAATTTTAAGGCAAAATTTGGTAAAGTTGAAAGCTACTGGAAGTGTGTATCAAGCAATTATAGCTCGTAAACCGCCACTCTAATCAAAAACCTGCATTATTTATGATTTGTGTAGAATCTGAAGATGTATCAAATTTTGTCAAAAAAATGTAGTGTTGCTATTTAAGAAAATAACTTTTATTAAAATAGCCCCCAATCTGGCAACAATTCGTTTATTTTTTCTACATATTTTTCTTAGTTTGACTAATTCCTAAAACTTTGCTTTCGGAACTATAGGTCCACCTCTTCAAATAAAAAAGTAAGCCTATTGCAAATTTAAAAAAAATAACCCTATATATTGGTATAGCTTCAGACAGTAAAAATTTAATGGTAGTAAAAGAGAGACCGGTAAAGTATTTTATCGGCCCCTATTTTTTGCTTTCCAGCCTTGGCCGATAAAGTGATAATTTCCGGTTAAGAATGCATCTAGAATGCTTGCTTTCCGGTAGATTAAAAAAAAAGTGTAAAATGTTAAATTCAATATGCAATAATTTTCTAAATAATTAAACAATTTTTTAATTTTTTACGAGTTGAACAACATTCGGTATGCTAGTATTACAAAATTCAGTGGTATACTGGGAAAGCCGAGAAGTACTGGGCAATTATTTCATTTCACTACTTTTTAAAAAAATCTGCGGTAAAGCAGAAGAGTTGAAAACTGGCTTTTCTATATTTTAGTTAATGTATGACCGACCACCCTTACTTATCAGTTTAATTATTTTATTATAACTTTTGTAATAAAAACTTATATACGGGGTAAAACAAGAATTGTAATCAATAATCGAATTTTTGCATTTGAAGAAGATTTGAAATAAACCACTAGGAAAAATTAGGGTAAAACCTGTTATTTATTAAAGGCAAGATTTGTTACTTTGACGTCAGTGTATTTATATCAATTTTGTAACAGAAGTTTGACGCTCTGATCAAATGAAATGAATGAAATTATAAGAATTATTTTTTTTTGACAGGGCATAAACTTGTATTAAAATGATTAAACTTAAGTAATTAAAGTAGACAGTGCACCCAGTGTCAAACTCATCTCCGTTCCCAGAGATTATTTTAAAAGTAGTTAATTTGACATGCTTCACCACTTTTTAGCTTTTTATCCCCAATCAACTGATGTTTTTTAAACTTGGCATTTTATTTGTGTGTTATTAAACAAATCTTCTAAACCGTAAAAAATGGTAAATATCGATTTATTATTAAGGAAAATATCGCAAATCGAATTTAGCCTAGGTTTTGGAATATTCTTTAAATTTGAAACGGAGTGTAGATTAATTATTGATCAATTTGAAATCTTCACCAACATCAATACGAAGTAATTAAGGTGCAAATAAAGGATTAAATCCGCAACCCAATGGTCTAAAAATAAAATACCCACACAGATATAATACCGCAAATTTACTTTATGTATGTAAACCACATATATTCATATTGTGTATAGTTTAATTAATACAAATTTGAACCTATATCCAGGGACGGACTCAATACAATGAAATAACCTATTTTGAATTTTCTCTAAATAATAAATTGTTAAGTAGGATTGCAATAATAAAGTTCTTATTAATAAACTAGTTCCTGCTTAAAGATAATACAAGTTCAATATTTAAGTAGAACTATTAAGCATAAACAAAGTATGCATTTCTACAACTTCATTCTTTATGTGTTCTAAATCGATAGAAGAGAATAGAATCGATGGAAAATTAAAGATTTTTTTTAATTGAATATTTTTATTTCATTATTATTCCTCTGTAAATGTTAAATCAATAGTTTTTAAAAATAAACATTTTGTTTATTCCAATAGGTATGCCAAAGGAGATTATTGTATTAAACCATGTACAATGTGCACGGTATACGGATTTCACTTAATGTATTCTGAAAAATTTGGTGTCCCTCCCTATTGTCAAAATATTAGAGAACATAATTTAAGATGTGAAAAGAAACGTTAGGGGTACCAAACACAAAATAGAGCATGTCAAAAAGCATGTAATAAGTAATACCCCCTTAACTTACTCATTTTTGATTGTTGCAACAAATGTAGAGTGCTAATTTATAAGTTTTTGCACACTGCCAGCAGATTTTTGCACCAAAATGTTTTCCTCACGATATTTTATTTTGAATCAAGCTTTCTGCTGTACTTAAAGAAGCAGGCCATATTTTTAAACTTTTTTGTGTAACACTTAGCTTATATTCCTAAGAGCACTTTTAGATAATAAGCTTTGATAACTCTGACTTAACAGGAAAGAAAAAATAACTCCCGAAAGGAAATAATTTTATAGGAATTTTACGACGAAACTTTTAATTTGATCTGTGTTAATTTTGGTATACTAGTCTGTTTGGCAGTATGCAAAAAACTGAACAAAATCAGGTTTAATTTTATAGAATAAGGATTTTTAATTACTAATATTTTATAGAGTTATTGAAGCATTATCAGATATGGGACCATTTTAACATATTATACAATAACTTTAGATTTAGTAATACAGTTTTAAATAACAAAATAATAATTTTCATATTAAATAAAATTGTCTGGGCCTGTTATAGTATATTTTAATATAAATTCAAAACCTTAGTATCAAAGTGGGAATTGACAACGATTTGATAATTATACTTTATAACAACTAAACATTTATTAGCGACTGAAAACAATTATCATTTATAAGTTCTTTTTAAGTAGTTTCCTAAGTTGTCTAAGGGCAGACTGGCAAATCTAAGCCATTTCACTAAAGGCGTTGATAAAATAAACTACACAACATAAAGTAAAATTATCCTAAAAACACAACAAAATATTACTTTAAAAACAACCCCCCCCCCGAGTCACTTTGTTTATCGAACTTTAAAAGATTTATGCCGATATTATATCCAAACTGAAGCGAATCAACACATGAGGGAACAAAATATAAAAGTGTTAATGTATCACAACCATATTTTAAACAACAAATATTTATTAGCAATACTCATTTGCGATATAAAGAAAGAAATGCAGGCGACAAATTTGGATAAAATGAGAAAGCTATCCTAAAAATATGTGTTACTAAGATATCATTGTACTTTCAAAATTAACATACAGAGACGCTAAGTGAAATTTGGCAATATACTTTGTCAACGCAGGCATGATACAGAAAAGAGTTGCAAGCCAAAATTTTAACCAAAATCGTCAAAAATAAAGATTTAGTTGTACATTTTCTATTATGGTTAAGGGACGATCTGTTTGAGTCCAAACAAGCGGAAGCAGAGCGTTAGAGTGTGTCTACGGATGAAGTTGTCAAAAGCAAAAAAATCGTTATTATTGATTTCAGAAGATCTACAGCGTGTTACTAAATTAGTCAAAAGTGAATATTATTCATTATTTTAAAGAAAATATCCTATCTTGTTTATAATTGAAGGTAGATCCTAAATACAAATTTTGAATTTAAAATTTTAGTTTTAAAATTTATAATAATAATACTGATTTTATGTGATTATTTGCAACATTGACCAAAAAATTCTAATAGTCCATTAGGAAATACTAAAAGTGCTGACACTATGATACAAGAAGAAATACATGAACCGCGAACCATTTGTAAAGCGTATGGAAATTTTTATGTCGTAGGTATAGTTTTGTAGAATTAGTTTACAAACTAGAATTCTAATTTCGAAATTTGTAATTACACCTCAACTTGAGGGCGCTGATCCGAATTTTTTTTTCTTTTGTCTTTAATAGTTTTTTGTACCTATGTAAGTCTAGTGTCGGACAAGCTGTAGTGGGAATATCCTACATTATACAATACAATAAAAAAAATAAACGTAGCAATATCGCAGCATCGCACATATTGATTTATCAAAAATATCAAAATAATTGTGACTTTCTGATTTCGTTTTAATTGTTAAGATTTCAATTAAAATCGCACTTTTTTATTGTATATTTGTAATTATTTTGTGTAAGTTTCATTAGTGTTTATTAAGAAAAAGGAACAAAACACGGGAAATTAAAAGGAAAAACAAATCTAACCTGTGATTGGAAAAATCTAAATAATTGTTTTTTCAAAAACTATTAGTGACCACCAAAAAAAAATCGAATTTATGATCAGTGACACCGAATTAAGGCGTATGCGAAAGTTTTACGAAAAATTCGCTGTTTCCATCTTTTTGATTAATAATTATGTATGTGCTTTCATCTTTTGAAGGATTTTTACTATTCCTTAATTTGTTATCACCCTGTACATCTGAGCTCAGATATTTATATGGAAAACTTATTTTTTCGATAAGTAGAAATATTTTATAAATCAATTAAATCAATAATATAGATTTTTCTGGTCTTTGTCAACTTCATCAGTGGACACACTGTATAGAGTGTGTCCGAAATTAAAAATAAAAATAAATATGGGGATTTCGCTTATCATAAGCCCTAGAGAGGTGGTTAAATAGAAAAAGTTTTAGGTAATTATGTCAGTAGTTCATTGGCGCTTTTCGCAAGGTTCTGGTTCTTCGTGTTTTTGAGATATTTTAAAAACCATGCAATGTTGTATTTTTAAAAATCTATTATACAGGGTGTTTCAGAAATACGATACGTAACTTAAGGGAGTGATTTCTTATGATATTTTAAGAGAAAAAGTGTATATAAACATGTGCCCGGAGTTGCCTCGTTTTTGTTATGCAGGGTGTTTTAAAAACAAAGAAATGTACGCCACTGACTGTTTTTAGGTTTTCAAAAATACCTATGTATTTCAAAGTCAATTAAAAATAAAATTGTTTTTGTAAATATGATTATAAATTACGGTACCAAATTTCAATGAAAGGGATTTTTAAAAAAATTATAAAAAACGGATTTTTTTTTAATTTTAACGCCCTGTATATCAAAAACGGGGCAATTCCGGACAGATATTCGTATGAACTTTTTCTCTTAAAATATCATAATAATCGCCCTTTCAAGTTACGTGCCGTACTTCTGAAACACCCTAATCTAATAAAATATCTGCCTTATTCTTGAATTCTTAAAACGCATTTTAATATACACTTTTTACGTAAAACCCGAATATTTAGAAAATTTGACTAGAACGTTTCGGTTTGGTGAAACTATCATCAAATTTGAATATTCTTATGACGGCTATCTTTTTTTTTGGATGGTCCTCTTTCAACCTTTGTAAAAATAGAAATAAGAGAAAACAGGCTCAAATGTAATAATTAGTTTATTAATTGTTATACAATAAAATTCTTTATACGACAATAAATGTCTTCTTTTAAAAGTTTAATAATAATTGTTTGTCCATTATTTATCGTACTTTATTAAGAAGTGAAGAAATTCCGACGATTCGAGGCAAACATAATGCTTATAAGGAACAACATTTTTGGGAGACACCTTTAGTCAAAATGTAATTTCTTTTAGAGGACCATTTCTTGGCCAGCAAGGTCACCTGACCTTAGTCCCCTGACTTGTTATTGATGGTATAAAAATGAGATCTACGAACTTGACCCTCAAGAAAATGCAGATATTCTTAGGCATCGAGTTGTAAATGCACCTATTTAATTCGGTAAATGAGAATACATTAAAAAAGTTCTTAAAAAATTGTCAGAAATGTCTTAGGATCT
The DNA here is from genome assembly GCA_963920685.1 of Polydrusus tereticollis. NCBI lineage: Eukaryota > Metazoa > Arthropoda > Insecta > Coleoptera > Curculionidae > Polydrusus > Polydrusus tereticollis. The sequence continues at coordinate 35,224,295 of OY987335.1, forward strand.
TAGGACTTTACAGTCTTGTTATTTAATATTGACAAAGTTGCCAAATATCACATTTTGGGACAAAAAATATTTTTTATCAAATGTTTGTTAGGAAATGGTACATCATTCAACACATAATTTAAGAAGGAATTGTACCATCAAAAAATTTAAGATGGCAAGCATAAGAGAAGACGCATTTAAAAATGGTTTCACCAGACCGAAGCGTTGTAGGTATTTTTAAATAGATTAAAGATACGCGTGGTTCGTGTCGTCAGGATACGTCGTTCTTGAGAAAAATTGATTATAAACTAACGCTGCAACAGAAATACTGGTTTCCTATTTAAATTTACTAGAAGGTCTTAAATTTTCTTGCAATTGTCAACAATTTAGGAGTTTATGATGTAGAAAACTCGCCGATTTCCGTAAGGGTAACATACTCTTAAATGGAGAACCCTGAAGATGGGTCTCTTTAACTATATATTGTCTTTCACGTAAAACTCCGAGGGCCTATATCTCGAAAACGAATGGATATATTTTGATTTCCTAAAAAGTCGTCGTTAGGCAGTATTTCTTTGCATTTTTTAAAGATAACATCAATGCGACCCCTTCGACGCCCTGGACGTCGCGACGCTTCAAAAATATAAATCGATTGCAGGGATTTCGAAAGTAGGTATATTTTAGTGTACTTTAATTGCTAAGGCTTATGTGTCATTTACCCTAAAGCAAATACTTCAGCCCTTTTTAAGTAAATATGTTTTTATTTATTTTTTTTTATTCATTTTGGAAACGGGTCAGTAGTAAAACTAAAATAATTGTTCACTTCAGTCAATTTTGTACAAAATGCATTCCTTCTGTGCGAACACAACTGTCAACATTTTTTAAAAGTTTGGCGTGGATAACTTTTAAACGCGTTCTTCTACAATAACAGTATATGCCGCTGTATCATTTAATTGACTCCAAAGGAAAAAATCCAACGGTGTTATATCTGGTGACCTTGCGGGTCATTGGTCCGTTGGTTCCAAACCATCGATTGGGATACTGTCTGTCCAAATGGTCCTTAACAATTTGAGTATTAGGAGCAGGAACCCCATAATGCTGCAGCCACATGTTCGTTCTGTACTTAAAGGGTACAAATCGTCCAAGATAACGTGAGATATGAGAATATCAAATATGTACCGCCCAAATTTGTTATATTTATCGAGACTTTCATAGAGTAAGAACGGTATAGTTGCACTGTACTATCCACGAAGCACCAGCGCTGATCGGTCGAACGACCATGCCTCTCTTTTCCTCCGAATGCGTTCCATTTCTGGTTTTTACACCACCAGCAAGATTTTCACATATCACGCTAGCTTGGATAAGTTGTACCTCTCCAAACAGTTCTGCAAGTGTAACAACGTTCGTTAAAGTGCCTTCGTAAAAATGAGATCAATGAGATATCCATTTAATAAACCGCACCAAACATTAATTCCAAAACCGCGTTGATTTCCTCTTTGTCTAATCCAACGAGGTTGATTCTGGGATCAATAGCGACAATTATGTCAATTCAAGATCCAATTAATATGAAAGCGACTCTCGTTGCTCCATAAAACGTTGGACAATAATATATTTACATTTTAGCAATACAATTTGGAAAATCTTGCTAAGAATTCCTGTCTTCATGCGGGATCCCCTAACTGCAATCTATGGATTGATTTCGTTTTGTATGACTGAAACTTGTTATTGTGTAGAATCCTCCATGATGAGCTTATGGAAACACCAGCATTTTCTTTGATTTCGGCTAGTAAAGTTTCAGGATTATCACCAATTTACTGTAAAACTTAGGCTGCATTTTCATCATTTGTAGCAATTTTCCTCATATCTCTTTTCGGCTTTACGAAGTAGCCAGATTCTCTTAAGTTCCTGCTCAGAGCTGCAAAAGTTTTGTCAGCAGGAATTCTTCTAAGAGGATAACGATGCCCATACACTCTTTGGGCATCCTTAGCATTTGACCTTCATTCACCGTAAATCAGTGACATATTTACTTTTTATATACAATGAATCCAATGTGATAATCTGTCAAAATGTTTCACTTACTTTAGGGAAGGTAATTTATTTACAATTGCTGGACATAGGTGCCTATTAAAATTAATAGAAATTAGGTTTTATAGTTTTCTAAAACCTTGCACAACATAATCGAATTCGGGTAAATGACCAGCTACTTTCGAAGTCCCTGCAATCGGTTGATATTTTTGAAACGTCGAAGTGATCGCATTGATGTTATTTAAAAAAAATGTAAAGTGATCCTAAATAACGACGGCTTTTTACAAAATTGAAATATATCCATTCGTTTTCGAGATACAGTCCCTCGGAATTTTAAGTGAAAATCCTGTATATTATGTCAAAAACTGATTAAGTCCAAAACTTCAAATTCAAATATCTTGATAACTTTCATATGCCCCCGATCGTATCTCCGGGTGAGGGCTGGTCGTGGCGCCTCATCAAGCGAAATTATCCCAACCTCCACCATGTCCAATGGCCCGGCGGGTCCTTCGAACAACATTCAAAATGGAAATTGTGTGACAACTGAGGTTGTTAGAAGACCCGATATTAGCAGCTTCCAAATTAACTTCTGCAATATAAGAGGACTGAACTCGAACATCAATGCAGTCCATTAACATCTACAATCTACCAAACCTCATGTACTCGCACTAACCGAAACAAGGGTCAGATCATCGATTAGTACGGTCATCTATTTATATCCTGGGTACGAGTTCCATCACCGATTTAGGCGCAATAGTGGCCGTCGTCTCTTTGTCCGCAGTGATATTTTTTGTCAACGAAAGGAGACACTCGAGCCTAATGACGTTGATGTAATGTGGTTTAAAATATCAACGCAGAGAATTACTATATTTATCTGCTGCCTTTATCGGCTGCCAAGCGATACCCATTACAGACAGTTGTTCTCCTCTCTCGCTAATACTATCGCCTTTTTGCAAACCCACCATCCCAATTCCGAAGTTGTCATCCTTGGCGGCTTTAACGTTCATAATGTCAACTGGCTCAAGTACTAAAATATAACCGATGAGCAAGGTCTCGAAGCCGAGTCCTTTACCATCAGCGTTGACCTCACCCAACTCGTCGGTGAACCAACTCGGATTCCAGACCGAAATGGTGATTTTGCTAGTTTGTTGGATCTTTTCTTAACTTTAAATCCCGACTTGTACACTATCACCGTGAAGCCTTCTTTAGAAACGTCTGACCATAACCTTATTTCGGCACTTAACAAACTACCAATTAGTGCCGAACAGCCTAATAAACCACGCAAGATCTGGTATCAGCTAAGTGGGATGACCTAAAGGACCATTTTCGAACCTTTCCTTGGCGAAACGTTGGTTTTACCTTTGACGATCCATCCATCTGTGCTAGAGAAGTATCGGAGGTTATCCTTACCGGCATGGAAGCATTCATACCTTTCTTAAAAAAGTGCCCTTTCAACGATATGCCTTGGTGTACCAGAAATCTCGTACGAGCTGTTAAATCAAAATATTATTTCTACTGACAAGGGCGTCAAAACCCTACCACCGAAAATCGTACCATCTTTGTTAACGCTCGAAACCAGTGCAAGCAAGCGATAAACCAAAGCAAAGAAGCACACAACCAGAGAATCGAAGACAAACTTCTTGAATATCCTAACGGATCAAAATCATTTTGGTCGGTAGCTAAGTTAGTCAGAACTCTACCAACTCAACGATTCTACCTCTAACACGTTCTGATGGCACTATTGCGGCCAAAGCACAGGAAAAGTCAAGCTTACTGGCGGAACTATTCTCCCCACATTTATCGGTTAACTTTCAAGGAAAAACTCCACCGAACATTCCTCCTGTAGAATCGAGAATGCCCGTGCTTGTTTTCCGACAGCGCCATGTTAAACGAATCTTAAGGAGTCTTGACACCAAGAAAGCTTTTGGGCCTGACGATATTCCAGTTATCGTAATTATGACATGCGCTGATGAATTGACACCGGTATTTTGGAGGCTTCTTAACTTATCTTACAAAAAAGGAATATTTCCTTTTTGCTGGAAAACTGTGAGTCCAGCCCATAGCCAATAAAGGTAAAAAGACCTTGCCAAACAACTATCGTCTAGTCGCATTGCTTTCCGTTATATTAAAAGTTATGGAAAAGGCTATCAACGAGAATTCATTAAAGTACCTGGAAGGCTTCAATATTACTAGTGATCGCCAGTATGGATTCCGTAAGTCTAGATCAACAGAAGACCTCCTCGCTTATGTTACTCACGTTTGGAACAACGCAATAGAACGTCATGGGAAGTCCTGGGCAGTAGCACTGGACATTTTCAAGGCCTTTGACCGAATATGACATTAGGGGCTCCTAACTAAAGTGAAACCATACGGAATGCCGGTACAATTTTATTCGTGACTGTCAAGCTTTCTTAATAGACCCAAGTCTGTCTCAAACCGTTCTCTGCGAGTGGCGACGGAAGGATTTCTTTCAGACACATTTAACATCAACGCCGGGGCCCTCAAAGTTCTATATTGTCGCCCATCATCTTTTTACTATACATTAACGATCTCTTGGAATTTCGAAACAATTAAAAATCCTATATATTGCTTCGACGATGATAGCATACTTATTTTATCTTTAACTTTGGATACTCGAACATCGACTGCTAATACACATCTCTGTTCGTATATTTGGGGCTCTGCTCCCAAATAGACCCTAGATTGTTGGATTCCATCCAAAGAAGAGCCATTCACTTGATTGGTGAGCATGATCTGACAGACAACCTGGAAAGCCTTGAACATCAAAGGCAGGTTGCCGACTTGAGTCTATTTTACAAAGTCTTTTCATTATTGATTGCAGAAAAAAAAATGTCGACAAAATAAACAAGAATGTCAAATACGGCAGGAAAACTCTTTGCATCGCGTTCATCTAATAAAACTAAATAAAAACCCAAATATTTGACTTTTAATCTCTCCTACCTAACAGGTAGCGTAATTTTCATATCCATTTTCGTCGAAAACGGTGTATGGGAGGTATGAGATAAAGAGCACCTTTTTCTGTTTAAGAACATGAAGGTTTCATAACTTAGATAGAGTGCCATTTTTCTAAAAAATATATCGCTTGTGGAAAGAAATAGTGAAACACTTTTAGAACTAGTTTAGTGAATGAAAGTTGTTAATATTCTTAATTTTCACGTTTTCGACTCTAAGACTTTTCGGGATAGCTAAAGAAAGGTACCCCATTTGGGGGGAGTAACGCCCTAAGGAGGTATTTCTAGATATATTGTGCCCCTAATACATTATCTTGCTACTTTATCTTCCATACTTACTATAAGGAATTGGTATTTGCCGCATAATATGTCGTAAATACTACTGTTTTTTCTTTTACTTTAAACAATGTTTCAGTTGTTTTGTTTAATCCGTCTAGAACCTTAGCAACGCTAATATGTTCCGTCCATAATATCCAGAATATGCGCCTATAGACTCACATATTCTCCAATACTGTGCCTTGTTTGGTGCCTATTCCTTCAAATGATACATTATAACACTGTGCAATTCGCTTTAGGTATCGCTAACAAAATATAATTTTTTTACTGTTCGCCATTAAAAGTTTAGCTGATATAAAGTATATTTTAAAATATTTATTTAATAAGTATCGAGCCTGTTAAAACTTAATTCAATAAAGTTGCAACCAAATGCATTTTTAAGACTGTAACGCAGTTCTAATAGATAAACCGTATATTGTTAGTACAATCTCAATAATAATTGATCATTTTGTGCCAATTCCTCTCTATCATACACAATTAGTTAGATTGACTTTGACTGACATTCTAAAATGTAATTATTTCACCATGAACTATTTATATGTAACAAGATTAACTTAATTGGATTGATTATATGGATTTGAATATTCATAGATATGGAACCAGTTTTATTGGCAGCATAGTAGTTTATTATAAAATGTTATAATTATTAAAATCTGAAAAAGGCGTCAATATGATAATAAAAGTAAAAGCGCCTGTATCGAAATTCATTCTCTTTCTCTCTAAAACTTGCCAAGGTTAATAAAAGATAAAAAATAATTTTCTTCCTGTCTGAATTAATATTTAATTAACATATTTTCAACTATCAAATAAGATTATTATAATATTTCGGGACATCATTAATTTATATCATTCATTTCTTGATACCAAGGTACTTGAATTATTATTTAAATATCAATTTAACTTGTTGAAACTAATCGAACAACATAAACCATGAAATATAGATAATTAATGTGAACAAAATTACCTTTATTTAAAAAGGCAAGTCATGTAAAACGAAACATGATTTCGAACATTGCAAACTGATTCCTTTGTTGGGAACAAAGATATTTTTCCCATTACAAGGATCTATCTCTCAGGTATTAATGTGTCATGCAATATCGGCATCTTCTAAAGCAATAAATCAAATACTCTCAATATTGGTACATTTACTTTATAATTATTGTATGATGTGGATTGCTATAAGCCCCTTGAAATAAAAGACGGGCCAAGAAACGAACATTATAAGCGGCATTTTGTTAATTTGACAGAGCGCAAATTTTTAATTTCAAACATATAACTTCGGAGTGTGTCTATTTTTTATTACACAGTTATTTTTATTTGATTAAGGCTATACAGGGTGTCTCTAAAAGGTCTGCACAAAATTTGAGCACATATATCTGAGGCCAAAATAAGGCGACTTAAAAGAACTTACCTTAGTCCGAAATTGCTCCGTTTTAGAGATAAATAAAAATAAATAAAAATAAAAATCGAATTTTTTAAAATTCATGAACATTTTTTAACGTATTACTTTAAAACTTGGTGCCCGGGGGTTTTTTGGGATGCGAAACCCGAGTACGGACACCTTTTCACTGTGGCAATTAGAGGGCGCTTCAAAATGCACTTCGTATGGTTTAAAATGGCCATAACTTTTTTATCAGTGTAGTTTTTTACTTTTTTTGTTAAGAAACTGATTTCTTGAACATTTTGAAACAGAAAAGGTACTCTTGTGAAAATCCGATAAAGTAAGCCGTTTTGACATATTTCGGTTTTTAGAGTTCCGCTATCAGTAAATTTTCGGCAGGAGAAAATGTTTCACTTGGGTTAGTTACAGCACGTTTTGCAGGAAGAATTTGAGTATGGATCTTTTTTTTAACTAAATGAGGAACAATTTTATTTTAAAAGTAAATTTAATTAGCATAAACTTTTAGTAATTATTCAAAATGACCTCCCTTAACATAAGTACAAAGAACAAAACGACGTAAAAAGTTTAAATTTACTCTTTGCATCAATTCCGCATCGTTCTTTAATATGTTGACTGCATTTTGAATTCTTCCCCACAATTCCTCTTCATTATTAATCGGTCTGGAGTATACCATCGTTTTTAAAGACCCCCATAAAAATAATCCAACGGAGTCATATTGGGTGAGCGTGGCGGCCACTTTACAGGAGCGTCATTTCCTCTACCGATCCATCTGTTTGGATACTGTCGATGCAGATAATTGCGGATATTTAAACTAAAATGTGGTGGAGCACCGTCATGCATAAACCACATATCTCGTCGAAGTTGTAATGGCAAATCTTCTAATAAATCTGGCAGCGTATTTTGTAGATGTTCTAAATAATCCACACCATTCAGTCGTGGCGATAAAATGACAGGACAAATAATGAAGTTGCCAATGATTCCTGCCCACTATTAATTCTAAACTCATGTTGATAATGAGTTACTTTCGTGGCATGCGGGTTTTCATCAACATAAACATGTTCGTTATGTAAGTTGGCTACACCACTTTTTGTAAAACATGCTTCGTCAGTAAATAAAATGTGCTTAGCAAAATTCACATCCTGTTGTCTTTGTTCGACTTGAATCGACCAAGTCCAATCGTTGATCGAGATCCGAAGCCAAAAGGTCTTGTACCTTTTGGATATGGTATGGATGAAGCTGCTGTTCTTTTAATGTTCTATGAACTACATCCTTGGATACTCCTACCTCTAAACCTAACCGTCTGGTGCTTACTTTTGGATCTTCAGCAATTCTTTCCAAAATTTGTTCCTCAACCTCTCGAGTCCTTATTGCGCGTTGTCGTCCATAATTGGCAGTTAAAGGAGTGAAGCTACCGGTTTCGCGAAGGCAAAAGCAGCAAATGTTTGATGACTTGGTATGCGCCGATTTCGATATTTTTCCCTGTATACCCTAACACTTTCGCGGCCATTTCCTTCACAATACCCAAAAACCAATAGCATATCCGACATTTCTGGAGAACTGTATCGTTCAGCCATCTTTATAATCAATTTAAAATTTAACTAACACGTTTCAAACACCTTATTTATTCTCGCATTGGCAAATTCTTACTGAAACACTTACTGTAAACAACATAGACTGATAGCGAAAATTCTTAAAATACGAAAAATGTTTACATTTAAGTAGTGTGTTGCAAAAAAAATTTTAAAGGTGTTTATCAAACAGGTAAAAAATCCGAGGATTTTTGGATGTGACACTCCAAAAAAGTATCTAAAAAAATACATTTCCCACTGCTAATTCACTGACCACATTTCATCCTCAAAGATAACAGCAAGCATTTCTTATTCAGAATAATTTAAATATTCCGGTGCGGCATCGAACACTAAAAACCGAAATATCTCAAAAGCGGCTTACTTTAGCGGATTTTCACTAGAGTACCTCTTTTGTTTCAAAAGGTTCAAAAAATTAGTCACTGGACAAAAAAAGGAAAAAACTACACTGATAAAAAAGTTATGGACATTCTAAACCATAAGAAGTGCATTGTGAAGCGCCCATTAATGGCCACAGTGAAAAGGTGTCCGTATTCGGATTTCGCATCCCAAGAAACCCCCAGGTACCAAGTTTTAAAGTATACGTTAAAAAATGTTCATTAATTTTAAAAAATTCTATTCTTATTTTTAAATTTTACCACCCTGTATCTCGAAAACGGAGCAATTTCGGACAAAGGTAAGTTGCTATAAGTCGCCTTATTTTGGCCTCAGGAATATGTGCTCAGATTTTGTACAGATCTTTTAGAGACACCCTGTACAGGGTGTCCGGTAAGTACCTCCTAATTTCTGGGAAGCATACAGAGGAGGTCAAAATAACCCTAATATGTCATAGAAAAACAGTTCCTAAAGTGTCCCTTAACGAAGATACAGAGCCCTAGAAGGATACCCAGCGATTTACTTTTTGGCTCTAACTTTTGAACCGACTTGTATAATTTAATGAAATTTTAATATTTTATAGAGGCCGTAAAAAGTCATTAAACCATAATACAGTACATGTTTTACATCGTCAGGGAAGACAGAAACGGACTGGCCAACACACTCGTTGGTCCAAAATTTTGACCAGTATCATTTGACACAGCTAAAAACAGATTTTTTACATATTATGGTCATTCGTCTTCAAAAAAGATACTCTTAATTTATTTCGACAAAACTGACGGTTTTCCAGATAAAACCGTTTTTATGCGAAACACTCAAAAGTTACTAATGCTAAACACAAACAAGTTAAAATCAGGTTGTTATTGTTAATACCTACATAATAAATTACTATTGACGGAACTTGTCAAAACCGCCTTCAAGCAAAAATAATTTTAAAAAATGGAAGAATATTCCTACGCAGAATATGCTGATATGCATTTAATTTATGGTGAAGCGCTGGCCAACCCTTCGAAGGCAAGAAGACTTTATTCTGAAAGATTTCCAGCCCGAACATTACCAAGTCAAAAAAGCTTTCAAAGGGTTGATTGGAGTCCTATAATGAATAACAGGTAAAAGATTATTAGAAAAAAATTATAAAGAGTTAACGAATTAGTTTTGGAAATTTTTTATTCAGGATCATTTTGGCCGCGACAGAGACCCTCACGTAGAGGAACAAATTTTGCAAGATATCGCTGCCAATCCTTCAAACAGTATAAGAAAGATCGCGACACAAAATAATGTTACAAAATGGGTTGTACATGAAACTCTAAAAGAACAGTTACTTCGCCCGTGCCATGTTCAAAAAGTACACGCAACTCCAACTTCAACTTTATACCGCAACATAACTTATATCTAAATCTTTCTAACCTTATTTTGTTTACCGATAAAGCCGGTTGTAGTAGAGATGACATAATAAACTCACACAATCCGCACGCCATAATTCAAAACAAACACCAACAAAGGTTTATGGTAAATGTGTGGGCTTGTATTATCGGAAATAACCTTATAGGTCAATTTGTTTTGGAAGAAAGACTCAAGGGTGAAATTTATTTACAATTTTTGCAACAAAATTTGAATAATTTATTGGAAGACGTGCCTCTTGATAGAAGAATGCAAATTTGGTATATACATGATGGTGCTCCACCTCATTATAATAACCATATAGTAGGTCAACACTTAACAAGCGTTTTTGGCCCTCGATGGATAGATTGAGGTGGGCCCGTTTTATGACCACCAAGATCTCCAGACCTAAATCTTTTAGACTTTTACTTCTAGAAACAACTAAAAGAACTAGTTTATTCAACGCCAGTAAATACTAGATAAGAACTGCTAGCGAAAATAACACAGCATTCTAAGCAAGTTCGTAATAATGCCGTAATATTATTCGCAGTGCAACGGGAAAATATTAATTAATTAAGCTCCAATCAACCCTTTGAAAGGTTTTTCGTCTTGACAATGTCTGAGCTGGAAATTTTTTATCATAAAGTATTTTCGCCTTCAAAGAGTTGGAAAGAGCTTCCCAAAAATGAATAGCACATCAGCATACCCTGCGTATTTTATTTTTACCTTCTTGTGTTTAGCATTGGTAACTTTTGAGTGTTTCGCATAAAAACAGATTTATCTGGAAAACCGCCGGTTTTATCGAAATGAATTAAAAGCACCTTTTCTGAAGAGGAATGACCTTAGTACGAATGTAACGAGTGTATTGGCAAGTCCGTTTCTGACTTCCGTGACGATGTGAAACATCTACTGTAGTATGGTTTAATGACTCTTTATGGCCTCTATAAAATATTAAAACTTCATTAAAATATAGAAGTCGGTTCAAAAGTTAGAATCCAAAAAATAAATCGCTGGGTACCCTTTTGGGGATCTGTATGTCCGTTAATGAGAATTTTAGGAATTTTTTTCTATGAAAACTTAGAGTTATTTTGACCTCCTCTCTATGCTTCCGAGAAATTAGGAGGTACTGACGGGACACCCTGTATCTTTAAATATTTAAACTTACATTAAACCTGGACTTTTGCAATGGAAGAACCGGATAGTATTACGCGAAATAACGCAAGCTTATTAGTAACAAAAGTATCAAACGAACGAACAGCATTAAACACAATATGATTAAACCAAAACTTTGAAAAGAAAACTCAGAAATAATTGTTTTTAATGTTAATTTCGTCCTGAAAGAACTATTATTTTCTGTAAAATAGTTTATAGAAATATTGAGCAGAGGTGTTGCAGCAATAAGCTTTTCGATACTTTCAATCCTTATACAGCGTGCCCAGAAACCATCTTAGCAAATGGAATACTTTTCTATATTTAACATCACGAACAAAAGTCACTGAACATAAAAAGTTGCGCTTGTTGAAAAAATAACATTCAAAGTCAACATTTTTGGTCACCCTATTAGGGGTGTCAAAAAAAGTAAAAATGACAAATATAGTTAGCGTAAAACTACATTACATTCTAATGCACCGGGTGATTTAGTAAGAAAAGATTCCGGCTATATCTCGGAAGCCGTTAGTCGCACAGCCATGCAATTAGAAAAGATCATTTATTATATTAATAAATAATGACAATGGAAGTCCAAAGCACATCTATCATTCACGATACATCATTGTCTAAAACCTTCAAACAAACCTTAATAGTAATTAAGATTTTTATTCGACATTTTTAAGGGTATACAGGGTGATCAGTTAAGTGTAGGGAGCGGCTATATCTCGAAAACTATTCATGTTACGATTTAATGGTAAAAAAATTATTAACAAATATTGCCAAAAGCATTTGAATAAAAATACTATTATGTTCCTAATTTTACCGCTAGGGGTCGTATTTGCTATGGTGTCACAAGAAGTCGTTAAAATCTCCTAACATTTCATATTTAATGTAGGTAAGAAATTTACTTTTTACATTCCTTGTTCAAATATCTACAAATTTTATAATGAAAATTTCACACCTGTCATTCTAAGCCAATCACACACTTTTATTTCGACAGTTACCAATGACAACCTTCAAATTTTTCGGAAATTTTTCTCCTCCTGCCAAGCTAGGCGAACAAAATTAATAAGTGGAAATTTTTTCTTGACAGCTATCATATGATCCGAAAATCAGAATATTGAATTGTTTTATCTGGCATAACTAGCCTAAACTAGACTATACTATGCTTTCCCTTTGTTTTAGTAAATGAAATGTAGTAAAAATAAATAAAAAGGATAATTTTCACTTATATTTTTTGCATTTCGTTTAACTAAACGGTGAGGAAAGTTTTTTTTGAAAGTTTAAGTATTCCCATAATTATGGATAAATAAATTGTTTTATCTGGCATAACTAGCCTAAACTAGACTATACTATGCTTTCCCTTTGTTTTAGTAAATGAAATGTAGTAAAAATAAATAAAAAGGATAATTTTTACTTATATTTTTTGCATTTCGTTTAACTAAACGGTGAGGAAACTTTTTTTTGAAAGTTTAAGTATTTCCATAATTATGGATAAATAAATTGTGTGTGAAATTTTCTTACCGAATCCCCCGCGTCCTTGAATTAATATCCGGAAATTCTTCCTCAGTCACGCATTTTTCTAGAAAATTTTCCCTCGTCTGCGACGAAATTTTCAAAAAATGCGTTCCTTCGGAAAAATTTCCGGAAATAATTCGAGCACTAGGGAGATTATAAGTGACAATTTTTCTCTTATTGCCATGGCCACGGCAGGGTGACCGATAATAAGTTAGATACTTTAAAGTGATGTAACTTAGGTTTGCGGTAACCAAATATAACAAACAAGGGCTTATTTCAAAGACCTTTTAAGCTTGATTAAGCATGGCTTTTAAAAAAATTATATTTATTTTAATGCTAAACGGTAGATGGCGCTGTTGAACAAAATGCAATACTAGTTCCGATTACTTCATAAATGCAAATGATATCCTACAGATTTTTTACTTTGTTTGGTAGGTTATTAGTTAAGAAAACAAAATCTGAAAACCGGGGATCGATATCTCTTGTCGTTTTAAAATTATTGCGAAGATAGTAGATGAGTGTCGAGACCACTTTTATTTAATTATTGAAAAAATAAATAAAGTGCTCTAGCTAACTATTGTCTGTTAAAAATTTGATAGAGGCTAGAGGTAGAAATTACTATTTTGTAGTCACTTTATTGTTTATTTATAACGAACACGTTTTATATATTTTTTTTTAATTTAAAAATGCATCATAATATTTATTACCCTTAAATCCTGTATTTATAGCTAGGCAGGTCATGATTTAATAAAATAAGACAAAAGAATAAAGATTCACTTACGCCGAATGATACAATGGCAGTTTCAATGCTGTTCGCAATATTTATAGCAGTTGCTCGATACAAATATTTTTATTTATAGGCTACAATAAAATTTAAAACTATGAACCAAAACACAACAACAAATAAATTAAATAATACAAGAAAATTAAAACTTATTTAAGGTGTTCAAGTTGCCTTCCATCATTTTCGATGCAGCGATTTAGCCGTTTCCGACTTTACATTACTGCCACTTCTATTTCTGCCCTAGATATACTATTTATGGCGTTTTGAATTCGACCTATCATATCTTCTTGGGTGGTTGGTCTAGTTTTATACACTAAATCTTTTATTCTGTCCCATAAATAAAAATCTAAACACGTCAAATTGGGGGACCTGGGTGGCCAGGGATGCAAACTGCCTCTAGCTATCCACCGGTTGGGATATTATTCATTTAGGAAATTTTGTACGACACGAGAAGAATAGGCTGGACACCCATCGTGATGTAACCACATATCTCTTTTTGTTTCCAACGGTACATTTTCCTGTAAATCCGGTAATTGAAATGTTAAAAAGTTCAAATACATTACACTTGTTAAATTCCCTGGAAAAATATGCGGCCCAATAATCATACCATTGCCAATACCACACCAGACATTAACACTCCAGCGGTGCTGGTTATCAACTTCACGCATCCAGTGTTTATTGGTATCTAACCAATAGTGCATATTATGAAGGTTAACCCGTCCATTATTGCCAAACGAAGTTTCATCTGTCCACAGTGTTTGAGACAGGATATTGGGGTTTTCGTGAGACATATTTTTAAGCCAATGACAATAATTCAATCTTTGATCAAAATGGGTATCTTTGAGAGCCTGGTGTAATACTACGTGATATGGATGCATTTTATGATCAGCAAGAATTGTCTGTACTGTGCCAAAAGAAATTTACAAATCTATGACAATTTGTCTAATACTTATATGAGGATCTGCATGTACATACGTCAGAACATTAATTATATTTTCTTCTGTCCTTGAGCGACGATATCTTCTCACAGAACAAAATGGTTGAACTCTTCCTATTTGTTTTAAGCGTCGGGCTAAACGCTAAAATACCTCTCTTGAGAGGTGTGTTCTTAATGAATAACGAAAAGAAATCTCTCTCGAAGCTATAACTACATTTTCAAAACATTGAAAAAAAATAGCTAACATATCATAAGCTTCTTCATTTGTAAAAGGCATTTTTTAGAAATACTTTTATCAAGCCGATGTTACTAGCAATGGCAACGACAGTGAAACTGTCATTGTATCATTCAGCGTATGAATTTTTATTCTTTTGTCTTATTTTATTAAATCATGGCCTGCCTCGCTATAAATACAGCATTTAAGGACTTACGTTACGGACTTAAAGACAAATCTTTTTAAAAAAGGATTTTATTACTGCTAAGGTTACAATATGACTGAATTACATTTGTTGTTGATTTAATTTATAAGTTCTGTAATATTGTGTAAGCGAAATATAATATTCTGCTAAATGAGCAGGTCTATGGGAACATAGCTCCTCCGCCCTTAGACAAAAGCATACCCTTAAGGGTGTGATTTTTGAAACTGAAACACGCAATAATCAAAAATTAATAAAATTATACAAATTATATAAAAGTAGTTTAAACTATGATGTCCGTATTTTCATGGGCTTCAGAGTGTTTCTTAAAGTACCTATTTATAAGAAATTTAGAGCCTAAATAAAGACAAAATATTGCAATAAACAAATATAGTAAAATAGTCCAAAAACTGGTATGGTTTATTGATATGGGTGTGGTCATCTCATTAATTTTTTTTCTTTGTTCTTGGAGGTTGGCTTCAATTTCTTTTGTTGCTTTAAGATTTACAACATTGAGGTCAAGCGTGGGTGGATTAAAGATGATTTCATCTTTTTGGTAGTAATCATCGGAAAGGTCCAATTCTGGTAAGGAAATGCCTTTATAAGTTAGTTGATTTGGTTTATATGTACGCAGGATAAACGATTTTATTTGGAGGCTGCATTGATTGGAGGCTTCGATTAGGTATGATCCAAACAGTGGTCTGTTGTCCTTTGAATTTTTACATGATATTGGTGCAATCAAACGATTAGGGACTGTGACGATCCATTTTCCATCGATGA
This sequence comes from Polydrusus tereticollis, assembly GCA_963920685.1. Lineage (NCBI taxonomy): Eukaryota > Metazoa > Arthropoda > Insecta > Coleoptera > Curculionidae > Polydrusus > Polydrusus tereticollis. The sequence goes on from OY987335.1 coordinate 35,239,931, forward strand.
TTCTTGTTATCTGGACTTCTTGTAGTTCTACATGAAACGGCTGGCATGTAGTGGTATTTGATTGATAGGTTATCAATTGAACGGCACATGGAGGGGCATTGCTAACGTAGGCTATGTGGGCTTCTTTGCAGAGGTATTCGTTTGGCAGCAATTGAGTGCAGATTTGGTCCATATATGAATATTTAGTATTGCTAAGTGCAAGGTAAGGTTTGTGTGGGAAGTTAAGGTAAAATCCGGATGATTGGTTACCAGGAATAGGTATTGGAAATAATTGATAATAATGGTAGATTTCTGATTCAACCAATGGTAACTCTTTTTCTATTGTCGAATATTTTTGTTCTGTTTCATTGAGCGTGCGCGATGCGTAAGCTACTGGGTGATCATTAGGAGGAGTTGATTGAGAAAGTACGGCACCAAGCGCTATATTTGATGCGTCTGTGGTCAGTACGAAGGGTTGTGTAAAATCCGGGTATTTTAAGATCGGTGCGTTTATTAATAAATCTTTCAAGTGATTAAACGACTGTACAAAAGATACTGAGTGTTCTACTTTAGAGCCCTTTTTTAAACATAATGTTAATGGCTTAGAAATTTTAGCGAAGTTTTTTATGAATCGTCTATAATAACCTGCTAGTCCTAAGAAAGATTTTATTTCTTTTGGCGTTCGGGGTATTGGGAAATTTTTTACTGCATTAATTTTTTCTGGATTGGGTTTAACACCATCTTTTGTTATCTTATGTCCTAAGTAGTCGACTTCTTTATGTAGGAATTCAGACTTGTCCATTTGTATCTTAAAATTCGATTGACGTAAACGTTCAAAGATTGATTTGAGCCTTTCTATATGTTCTTGCAAAGATGTGGAAAATATAATGATGTCGTCTAAATACACTAGACAAATTTCATTTTGAAAGCCACGCAAAACGTTATTCATTACGCGTTGGAAGGTTGCTGGCGCGTTTTTAAGCCCGAAAGGCATTCTTTTATATTCATAGTGACCTGTATCCGTAGAAAAAGCTGTTTTAGGGATGTCATCGGGGTGCATTTCTATCTGATGGAAGCCGTTGGCGAGATCTAAAGTCGTAAAGTATTGTGCCTTTCCTAATTTATCCAATATATCTGCGATATTTGGAAGGGGAAATCGATCATCTATAGTGACGTCATTTAATTTTCGAAAGTCGCAAACAATTCGCCATTTACGCGTTCCTGAAGCATCTAGTTTCTTTGGTACTACCCAAATTGGGCTGGACCATGGCGAATTCGAGTGTTGAATAATGCCATCGTTAAGCATTTTTTCAATTTGAGTTTTTACTTCTATTTTGTGTACTTCCGGGTATCTATAAGTTTTTGTAAATATGGGCGTTTCATTAATTACATTGATTTTATGCTTGACTTGATTAGTAAAGGTTAATGGAGTTCCTTCACAGTAAAAGATATCTCTATATTCGTAACATAGATTGCGTATGGCTTTATATTCCTCGGAATTACAGTGACTTAATCGTAAATTTTTTAAATTTTGTTTTTGCATTTTATCGAAGTATTCATTGATTTCTAAATCGGTTTCCATTTTTTCAATAAAATTTATTTCGGTCTCTTCAATGATTTCGATTTGTAATGGTTCAAAGATTTCGATTTTTACGGGGTTTTCGCAAGGATTTGTTATTATTGTGAGAGCATAAGAGTTAGCAATTTTTACAAGAGATTCTGGCATCTCAGCCTTACCAAAATTTATATAGCTTAATAAACCTGTCCCATTCGATGCGTTAACTGGTATTTTAACTTTTTGCGACGTTCTCGGAGGTATTATTAATTTTGTACTCTGTGAAAACGACTGTGTCGGCATATTATATGGAATAGGATTATTCTTAGATTGATAGTAAAGAGGTAAATGAACATTCGGTGTTTCCAAAATTAAATCGCTTAGATTGATTTTTGCTTTAATTTGGATAAGAAATTCGATACCTAATAAACCGTCAAATTTATCTGAAAAATCGAATAGATAAAATTTATGATTATCATTGGTTTTAAAAGAAGAAAAAATTGGGATGTCTATAACTTCGTTGTGAGTTGACATTGCGTGAGCAGTGCGTACAGTAAAATTTTCGTTAAAAATAAATTCAGAGTAAATTTGATATGCTAGATTTGGATTAATAAAACTTTTGCCACTTCCTGTATCAATAAGAAATTTTGCATTTATTTCGGGGATTATGATTACGGGGAGATCTAAATGTGTGTAATTGTTAAGGTATATTATGTTGTTTTGTCTATATTCGGGGGAATATGAAAATTTTCGTCATTACCGTTATCATGTTCATCATAAATATTATCAAAGTAACTTTCTTGGTCAGTATAATATTGATCGGAATAATTATAGTCATTGAAATTTTGTGTGTCGTTACCTAACTGTTCGTAATTGGTTTCGTTTACTTTCGATGCGTCATCATCGATTTGATTATTTTCGGGTGTGTTAACTGATTGATTAAAAAGTTCTTCAGCTACCCAATTTCTTTGAGTTGGTGGGCGTTGAAAGGTATTTCCGCGTTGACCCGAATTAATACGCGTATTTCTACTCGATGTGTCCATCGGTTCCGGTATGTCACGTTGCATATTATTTCTGGGAATAGCCCCTGTACTATTGTTTTGGTTTGTAAACGGCCTTGCCATATGCGTGAAGGTAGGTCGTGGTATAAACCGATTAGGATGCACTAAATTTGCACTTTGAAAATTTTGTCGAAATGGATTATTAAAGTTTTGTCTAAATGGATTATTGAAATTTTGTTGGTTCATGGGCCTGAAATTTGGGGTAAAATTTGGTGTAAAATTCGGTTGGGGTCTGAATAATTGTGTAGGCATATTAGCAGAATAATGTGTCTGAGATGGATTATTATTTTGTGGTTGATAAGGTTTATTTGTTCTTTGAGTCTGTATAGGCATAGTTTTGTTATTAAAATTAGACCTATTTCGATAAGTAATAAAGTTTTCTTCTTCGCGAACGTATGCCATTGCTTGTTCGAGAGAGTCTGGGTTTTTTAGTCTTACAACAAGTTGCATATGATAGTTTAGATTATTAATAAATGTTTTTAAGCATAAGTCGTCATATTGCTGAATTTTCAATACTTTAATTTGAGCATCGACATTTAAGTTATTTATTTTTGTAAATAATAGGCTTCGCGAATCTTGAATGCGTATGCCGAAATTTACAATTGGTTCGTTTTTATCGAGACGCATACTTATAATATCCTGTACCAAACAGTCTTCAGAACGTTGATCAGAAAAAGTGGATACTAGTGCATCTTTTATTAATTGCCAACTATTAAGTTCAATTCGCGATGCTACTAAATCGGCAGCTCTACCTATCAGTTTACCAATAACAGTATCGAATAAACAAACATTAATTTGTGCTTCTACATTATTTCTGTCTTGATGATTGGCTAGAAAATGTTCGCAAGATCTTAAAAATCTACTTAATTGCTTAGGGTTGCCATCAAAACAAGGAATATTGTCAGCTTGATAACGAATCATACTATAATTTGGTTGATTATTTTGATTGGCCATATTTTCTTGTATTAAATTTTGTTCGATTTCGGGAATTTGTTGAGCTAATGCCAAATTTTCAACGAGATTGATGAGGTCTTCCAGTTTTACAAATGTGGTCAATCAGAATTCTAACATTAAGGAAAGAAAAGGATTATATTTGAAGGAGCACTTACAGTACTACGAAGAATGTTGCTGTCTTCATGGATTTCTTAGCCTAGTTCCAATAGGAAGAGCGATGCTTGTCTTTTCCCTGGAGCCTACTTATGGAGATTTAGGCGATGCTTGTCCTGCTTCTCCGCACTGGGGTTGTTAGACGATTTTTGTTCCGTTCCCCGGTCGTGGAGCCAGTTGTATCACTTTACAGTTTGTCAGTCCGGTCACGTTCTTTTGACAGTTAACTGTTGAAACAGACGGCACTTTGGTCTTTTTGGTTTTCCGAACAGCGATTGGACGAAACTACCCGTTTTAACACAAACTACCCTGTCAGATCCTACCGACTGCGCCACTTACGTTACGGACTTAAAGACAAATCTTTTTAAAAAAGGATTTTATTACTGCTAAGGTTACAATATGACTGAATTACATTTGTTTTTGATTTAATTTATAAGTTCTGTAATATTGTGTAAGCGAAATATAATATTCTGCTAAATGAGCAGGTCTATGGGAACATAGCTAAGGGTAATAAATATTGTGATGCATTTTTTAAATTAAAAAAAAAAATACATAAAACGTGTTCGTTATAAATAAAAAATAAAGTGACTACAAAATAGTCATTTCTATGGAGACCTCTAGCCTCTATCAAATTTTTAACAGACAAAAGTTAGCTAGAGCACTTTATTTATTTTTTCAATAATTAAATGAAAGCGGTCTCGACACTCATCTACTATCTTCGCAATAATTTCAAAACGACAAGAAATATCGATCCCAGGTTTTCAGATTTCGACTTCTTAACTAATAACCTACCAAACGAAGTAAAAAAGTCTGTAGGGTACCATTTGCATTTATAAAGTAATCGGAACTAGTATAGCATTTTTTCAACAGCGCCATCTACCGCTTAGGATTAAAATAAATAAAAAAATTTTAAAAGCCATGTATAATCAAGTTTAAAAGACCTTTAAAATAAGCCCTAGTTTGTTATATACGGTTACCGCAAACGTAAGTTACATCAGTTTAAAGTATCTAAATTATTATCGGTCACGCTGCCGTTGCCATGGTAATAAGAGAAGAATTGTCATTATAAAATTTCTAGCTATTTGAACAAGGAATGTAAAAAGTAAATTTCTTACCTACATTAAATATGAAATGTTAGGAGATTTTAACGACTTTTTGTGACACCATAGCAAATACGACCCCTAGCGGTAAAATTAGGAACTTAAAAGTATTTTTATTCAAATTCTTTTGGCAATATTTGTTAATAATTTTTTTACCTTTAAATCGTAACATGAATAGTTTTCGAGATATAGCCGCTCCGTACCCTTAACTGATCAACCTGTATAGTATGTTTGTCTTTACACAGTTAAATAGAGGCTAATAATCCTAAACAGCCAGTAAAAACCTTATTTGTCTAACTCTTTTTTACCCGGAGACGCGGCCAAACAAATTATAATAATAATTATAATTAATTAATTATTATGTAGAATAGAGTGTTATTTTTCAAAAAGCAGAACTTTTAATAAGGAGTGACTTTTGCTCGTTAAGTTAAAAACACAGAAGTTTCCTATTTGTTGAAATAAGATGATTTCTGGATACCCTGTATTTACTTGGAATGTTCTTTTTTCGATACGAAGGCACTAATTAGATGTTTTCTCATGCAAATATCTTTGGACTTAACTTGTTGTGCATCACTACTACTAATTATATCGGCTCCTTCTCGAATCTCGGCTGGAACTCCTTTCCATTTTGTATTAAAATCAACTCTTAAAAATCGGAAAAAATTATTTTTACTGTCAATATTTTTTATTAAAATAATGCCAATTAAAATATAATAGAGGGTTTTGTAATTTATATTAAAAGATTATAATTTTCTATTTTTTGTTTAAGTTATGTTTCGCTTTGTGCAGCAATGTAAAAATTAATAAAATAGCCCTTATTATGTTCGCCTTTTTGGCCCTACAAATTTTATCGCCTAAAGATAAAATCATCATCTAGTAATGTATGTATTACTTTATCATTACTTCAAATATAAAAATAAAACTGAATAGATGTACTATATAAAATGTATACTAAAAAGTAAAGAGACAGGATGGTCCCATTTCTGTGTAATAAGTTCAGTCATGAGCGACTGAAGCATGTTTTTGTCGCAGTATCATCTCCCCCAACTACCTCTCCAAAGCCCACGACTACAGAAACACCTAGTAGAGGGAAAGATTGGGGATTCAACGACTTAAATAACTCTGTTTATGGGAACCCCTCTTCTTTGACTATACATCTTGATAAAGGTACTGAGTTGTTTAGTTTTGAAATTTTTGGGTTGACAGGTTACAAAAACTCGTTTTGCTAACACATATTCAAAGTAAATATAGATATAAATCTAAAGGTTTGTTACTTTATAAGTTTGTATGTAACCTGTTAGCCCTTTTGCATTAAAATACTTTTCAAATAAAACACTGAATTTAAAGAAATAAAATTACTGAAATTCAAGAGCTTCCAGAACAGTGCGGGGCATAAGATTTTGCGTTCTAAATTTTATTTTATGTTTCGAATTTTTCACAGCTTACACTTCAGGCATCTTAAAATATTAGGTCAGCTCTATTATTATCCTAAAATATCTAGAAAATGCGATCATTTCTTGTTAAAAAAGTATCTTTAAATGCACCTGGTAATATACAGGGACATTTTTTTAAGTGTCTCACCCGATTGGCGGTTTTGATTTTTTTAAATGGCAACCCTCATCAATAACCACACGAGTAATTTTTGCGATCCTATTATTCAATTTCTCACTCCCTTAATCATGGATCCTTTTTGTAACAGCCTGTATATTTCAAAATATATTTTAGTTGTGCTCATAAAGATTCTGCATTTACATCAATTTTTTTTACGTTTTCCATAAAGATCGCATAGCATATTAGGTTGAGTCACCCTATATTAATGGAGATTCCACGTCAAAAAATATATAAATGGCACTGTCTCTTAGAATACTCACCTATAAACCAAAAAAGTAATGTCAACATATTATTATGAGAAAAAATTAAATAAATTATTCCTTGATGCAGCGTTTTCCTGAAACTTTTTTGGAAGATGTGGCAAAATTGGTTCAATTTTTTTAAAGATGGCTAAATGCATTGATTTGGTTGCTAGGTATTTTTACTCGTGATTGATCTGTCATTTTTGCTAATTAAATTATGTTACCGTGAAAAAAATTGGGGGTTTCAGCTTAAAATGTCTATTGATTAAAGGGGGGGAGACACTAAAAGGACAAAATTGATGAAGGCAATTTAGGAACCCCCGTATTTCCGAAAGGACTAAAAATAAATATCAACAACTATATGTTCTTGAAATTGATAATGGTTGCCATTTAAAAAAAATGAAAATGGTGTCGTATCTGTCAAATTTGTGAACCCATATATTTTTTGATATTAAATTTGGCTTCCTTGCGGAAAATCGTCGAGGAGAGTTTTTTTGTTCAGTTTGTTCAGTTTGCGTTTTTTCAATTATGTAAGGATTGTCACGTGCTCATATTCTTGTAGGAGAATAACATTTTACTTGTACGAAGGCGTAAAAGGGACGCACAACACAGAAAAATATTCTGAGCGCAAACTCAATATTCCGGGATTAATCTCAGAATTCTGGGTTTAAAGTGAGAGTTTTGAGCTCTTGCAACCATAAAAAAAAAACTAAATTTGGACAATTTTCGGTTACAATGTTTCTATATACAGGGTGTTTTAATATTATACCGACAAATTAAAACAGGTGATTCCTTAACAAAAAAATTATGAAAAAAGTTCCCATTAATGGAGGTCCAGATACAGGGTGTCAAACTTTTATTTTTTTTTCGGTTTTTCCTATTTATATTATGCATGCTTAAAGATTATTTATTTAAATTCTGTACTTTTGTTACATATTCAAGTATCTAAAGAATTAACCTATTGTCATTTAAAATTATCTACAGGGTGTTATTTTTTTGGGCGTCATGACTACTATTTGACTACTTTTTTTGATACGGCATTGACTATCCTTTCATATAAAAACACATTTTTTGGTTTATCATTTACCTTTTTTATTTCTTGCACTATTTTGATATCTTATACGGTTCGGCTGATATTTGGTAAAATATGATTTAAAGCAAGGCTACATTAATTTTTAATCTGGCCAAATAAAAAGAAATGTGTACATTAGTTTACACAGTACAAAGTATAACACCCTGTATCTTACAAACGAGGAATTTCTGGACCTCCATTAATGGGAACTTTTTCCAATATTTTTTGTCACGGAATCACCTGTTTCAGTTTGTCGGTATAATATTGAAACACCCTATTCACAGGGTCTCCACGGATGGGGTTAGCTACATCACAAATGCACCTAATTTTAAATTTATTGAGAGAAAGTAATTCTTCATAAACTTCTTACTTGGTAAAGAAACACGATTTGTCATTGGGAAATTGAGTTATCGTGTTTAAATTCATTTTTTGCACGCCTTATTTTTTTCGAATATAATACATACAACCAAAACACCTCAATGGTACTTTAAATATTGGATTAAAACTAAAAAAAATAATCCCAAATCAACATTTTGTGATGACAATTTAGTAGTTTACTGCTCTTAAGCTCCCTGTATACAAAAACTAAATTTTTCAAAAACAACTTTTTTTTACATGCGAAAATGTTGGTAAATAAATTACCTTAAAATATTATTGTGCTATGTGTGGCCCTACAACGCCTTCGTATATTTATCATTGTCAGGTCGTCGTTAATTAGTTCCATCCATCCAGTTCACAAAACTGCATTCTAAAGAAATAAGCATTATGCAAAAGTTCTTACATTCCTGACTTTAGAATCTCGAAGGATTCTGTTCAACGGTCAAGCATATTTTCAATTTGAATTTTCGTTTACTACAAATGCGTATCTTTGTCTCTCGAGTGGTTACAAATCGTTGGGTGTATTTCACCTGTTGTTCTGGATAGGACTGGACACGATCAGAATTACAAGCCGTACAGCTGTTGACCACATCTCAAGATCGTCTGAATACTGTAGAATAAATCAGCATTTTGAAGGGATTTTGGATACTTCCCGATAAACCATTTACAAATTAATTTGTGAAAATGAGCGTACGCTGCTTTTACCTGCTCTGAAGTGAAGAGGCAAAGGTTACGAGGTGCACGAAGGTACAGTTTTTTTAAAATCGAGAAATAGATTTTAAAAATATTTCTCGCAGTTATTTGACAAACATTTTTCTAGATCTAAAACCCTAAACAATAAATATTCTAAATTTTAACTATATTACTTAAGTTGAACTGGCGAAAAATTTAACAGTTGGAATTCTATGACCCCGGGTTCAAAAATCCAAATCTTTCTTCAAATTCAGTTAATTTTAGTCTTTAAACAAGTGTTATTTTATGTGTATACTAAAACATACTTCAAATAATGTCTCACCTTAAATACTTGTGAACAAATTTTTTCAATAAATTCTAAATACGTTGTATTCAAAAATTGTATTCCACATTATTTCAAGAACCATATAAGTATAACAAAATCTAAATTGTTGTGTGTTTTGTTTAGTGATTGGATTTTATTTAATAGTGTATAATTCTTAAATAAATATTTAAGGTGCGTCATTTTCTAAACAGAGCTTATTAATTTACACGAGTACATACAGAGCTTGATTTTCTTTAATATTTTTTACAGTGTATAATATTTGTATGTTTGTAGAATTTATGCTATATTTTTATTTAGCTTGCATGTATTATCTACAATAAAAATAAGTATTTGGTTTAAAAATATTGGCATTCAAAATTCATAGAATTTTTAAATAAAATAAAATAATGCAGGAGGTTCGTAAAAGTTTGTTTTCAAGGGTGACAATGCTTTAGTTTCCTGGATTGCATTGTAACTGATTCAGTTGTTTTAAGTAGCATATTTCTGTACAAGACAGGTTGTACCAAAAAACAGTTATTCTGTATAAGAATTGTTTTTACCACAAGAAATAGCGCTACTGTTTAAATGTATGTAATAAATAAATCTTAATCTCCTTTATTTTTTTATTAATTTTATTTTGTGTAGGGGAGAGGTCCGTAGGTTGCATCGGTCCGTAGGCTGGACCACCGTATCTTTTCTCATTTCCTGCGTTACCCCTGATGTTTTGCGCTCTCACTTTCAGTGATTTTAGACGTGGAAATATTTTCGTCAGACGAAGCCGAGCGATAACGTTTTTCACAATGTTTTATTTTACAGTTTTGAAGTGTTTCATAAAGTGCTTATTTCTCATAAAAAAGTAATAATGTTATTCAGTGAATTGTTGCATTTTTGGTCTCTTTTCGTAATCCATACATAATGTAAGATTAAAAAAAACATCCTAAAAGTATGCCATGGAAACAATCACTCATGGCTTGAGACATAACCTCATATACGGTGATGGTGAATGAAAAATGAAACTGTCAAGTCCTGAAGTTTTTATTTAAAAAAAAATTACATGATTCTCCTTGTCATTCTGAAATCTTTAGAGATTATAGTCATTGGGGAACACGGCCTTTCCAGAGTGATAGCGTTCTTCACTCACTTTTTAAACAGTGTCGTTCGAGGAAACCACGTACGGGTAGACCGTAGTGGCACGTCGTGTATTTCTTTCTACCGTGCACCGCTCTGGGTGGAATCAAGCGGGCAAACACAGTTGAGCACTTGCCATGAAAATATTTGTGAAAAAGGCTCAAGTCGCCAACCTGCCTTCGATGTTCAAGGGTTTCTAAGCTGTTTCTCAGGCCATGGTCACCGATCAAGCGAATGGCTCTTCATTGAATAAAACCCAGTAGTCTCAGGGTATGTTTAGGAGCAGAGCCCCAAATATGTGAGCAGTCCAGCGATGGTCGAATTTGGACTTTATAGAGCATCAAAAGCTATTGGGGTGTATAGAGGTTCTTAGTTCGGAAAAATATTCCAAGCTTCTGCAAGGCTGCCTTAGCAATGGCCACAACGTGACTATGCCAAGACATGACTATCAAAATTGACGCCCAATAAATGAATAAACTATATCCGGTTCTTCAACATTAACTGTTTTAGAGAAAACTGCCGCCTGGGTGTTCTAACGCTAAATTCTACTTGGTTACTGTCATCCCAAGACAGAATTTCTTCCAGGTCCTTGTTGAGATCTCTTGCCGCCTGTAGAGATGTGCATTGGCAGTCGATATTCGAGCATCCAAAGTAAAAGGTTAAAGAAGTATGCTTTCGTTAGCAAAGATATTTATAAGACTTTTTCAAAAGAGCGCTAATAAAAAAAGGGTTGGCAACAATATAAATGTTGTTGTGTTAAATGTGTCAGAAAGTAATCCATCCATCGCCACCATAATCATATTTTAGCCTCTTTATCTTAGGGTAGCTACAGTTACTCATTACTCTTGTGTCGGTGTCTATAATAAGGATCTCCGCAAATGTCAAATAGTCTGAAGAACAGTATAATATATTCTCATTCAAATTCAAATTCCTTTATTCATGCTACTACATAAAATATGTTTACATACGTCAGTATAGAAAAAAAGAAAGAAAAATTTCACATGTTATTCTGTTCGGTGTGAGCATGATGAAGCTTAAATTAAAATAGATTAACTTACATATATATCACCATATTACACAATTGACAATAAACAATAATAAAATAATTTGAAGAAATAGTCCATCCTCAAAGTGGAGTTGAAATATAGGGAAAGGAAAGAAAGTCAAAAAGTCTTTCTCCACTAATTTAGTAAGAGCAAGTAAGGATACATAAAGAAGACTTTCGAAGTTCTTATTCATATTATGAATTTGTATTAAAAGAAAGGGAGAAAGAAAGAAAGCATCTGTTATCAATTAAGTAAAGATCTGTAAAAAGAAAAGAAATTTTAAATTAGTAATCGTTTAAACTTATTGATGAGTTCTGTACTTACTCCATTTTGTAAAATTTTTAACACATGTTGTTAGAAATTTTTTATGTTCGGGGTGCTGGAGACTCAAGGTCCAATAATAAAATAGTATAGTATTGAAAAGTTAATTAATAAAATTTTAAAGTTAAAATAGAAATAAAATACAAGACGAACGACATAACATTGTAAACTTATCATAGATTGGTGGCTAGAAATTCTTCAATGTCGTAAAAGGCATTTTCTAATAAAATTTTAATGACGTTTGATTTAAATTGTTTAAGAGGGATATTTCTTACAGCAATGGGAAGCACATTAAAGAACTTCGGCCCAAGAAAACCCGGTGCATCTTGTGTTCTTTTTAGGCGACAATAGTTAGGCATTAGATGGTCTTTGTAACGGGTGTTGTACTGGTGGACATCGCCGTGCGTCGTATATGTCTCAACGTTCTTTTTTACATGTAACAAGTTCTCTAGTACATACACCGATGGCAAGGTCAAGATGCGAAGCTGTCTAAAGGCCGCTCTGCAGTCCTCTCTATACTCCAGACCAGCAATCAGCCTTATCGCCCTTCTTTGCAGCCCAAAGATTCTTTTCGATTGAGGCGAATGCCCCCAGATCAGTTTTGCATATGACATCTTACAATGAAAGATTCCATAGTAGGCCGTTCGCAACGTACTCCGACCTACATTAGTTATCAGGTTGCGAAGCACAAACAAGCTGCTCTTCAGTTTCCTGATAGGTCATCAATATGGGCGTCCCACCGCATTTTGGGATCCAGATGCACACCCAGAAACTTAACCACAGTGACATCCCCAGTAGCAATGCCTGTATCCCTCATTGAAAAAATGACTTTCTTAGTTTAATCATTGTTAAGGTGAAGCTTATTCACAGCAAACCAATTCGCAGCCTTCTCATATAGTTCTACTGACCCTGCAATGGCCCGATCAATTGAATCAGCAGTGACCGAGATGGTAGTATCGTCAGCGAGGAGTGTAAACTTTGCTAATGTTTCTTCTATCAGTGGCAGATCATTTATATATATCAGAAATAAGATTGGGCCCAAGACTGACCCCTGAGGAACGCCAATAGTCACACCACTTTCAGCCGTCACCCTCCCCCCCCCCCCCGACTCTGACCGCCTGTGTCCGGCCTGATAGATATGACGAAAGAAGCTCAACACTCCTCACACCGAAAAAATATGCCCTTAGCTTTCGGAGGAGAATATCGTGCGAAACGCAATCAAACGCCTTGCTAAGGTCGCAGAACAAGGATGCTGTAATCTCCCGTTCATTAAATGAGTCCAGAATGTGTCATACTAGGTCCAATATACCCAAAGTTGTATTTCTATTTTTTCTGAATCCAAACTGACAATCTGAGAAATATCCGTTGCGACCAAAGAACTCCACGATCTGCAGAGCCATACACTTTTCCACGACCTTTGAGGATACCGGCAATAGGGCAATTGGTCTATAGTTCTCGGGTAGCTCCGGGCTCCCCTTCTTAAATATGGGTGTTACCAGGGCTCGTTTCAGAATCGTTGGGAATGTTACCTCTACAAAACAGAAATTTACCAGCCCTGTCAATGGCGCAATGATCAAATTTTTTACGAATTTTAACAATCTTGTACTTAGCCCAAAAATGTCACAGCTATTCTTGATCTTCAAACTATCAACAACGTCCCTAACCTCATTAAATGTTACTTCCCTGAAATAAAAGAGATTCAGTGGTGGAATGATGTTGTTTAAATAATCAATGGGATCCTGATCGGAACAAGAGATTTTAGCAGCCAGGTCATGTTACACACTGGTGAAGAGTGCATTAAAAGTGTCCACAGAGATACTACAAGGGCCAGAAACCCCTTTGGATACACCCCTATTCTATGTATACGTTATCAAATTGTTATGTAATGTGAGTTTAGCTTTGCTAGGGTCTCCTGTTTATCTCGACCAGAGTTTCTCAAAGTGTCGGTCGCGGCCTCCTGGAGAGTCACGGTGAGGTACTAGGGGGGGCGGGAATTTCCTCCAAAATAAGACAATAACAGTTTCTTAAATATTGTTTTTTTTTTAATGACGCAAATGAAAATTAACAATCCACACATATCAAAAAAAACATAAAACTTAATAATATAAGTCCGTCAAAATAAAAGAGAAAAATAAAGTAACATATTTTAATGTTAATGAGACCCATGCGCCTGTTTCTTTGAAACCAGTCTTTCAAATCTAGGCTTTGTATTTGAAACAGACACAATTATATCGTTTTCAAGTACGGGGCGATTTCTCACTTTTGTTTTGATGGCAGTCATAGATGAGAAACTTAACTCACGTAACTATGATGTTACAAATCGAACCAAAAATTTAATAGCTTCATTAGCCAACTGAGGATATTCCTGCATTCTTTCAATCCAAGATTTATCCGGATTCTGGGAAAAAAATTCAAGCTTCAACATTCCATCACTTATTATTTTAATGAGTTTTTCTTTCATATTTATTGGTATTTCAACAAGTTGATAGGATTCGGCTAAAAGCGGATTTAGTATCCATCTGTAACTATCATTACTAATTTTGTATTTGTTTGTTTTGCAACTGTTCTTCTATTTACTTCACCAAGAGATAATCTTGGTGGGCTTTTTATTAATGCGCTTAGACTACGTCTGCCGCTATCCTGATTTTAACCACTAAGGTTCCTAGAATTTAGAGCTTTATAGGAATTCGGAAAGGAATTTAAATAGCCTGAACTATTTTTACTTGCTTTCTTATTATTTTCTTCACCAAGAGATTATCTTGGTGGACATCTTGGCAATGAACTTTGAACTTTGTGGTAATCCAAACCTTCTGAATTGTTTTCACTGTTTTGTCTTTCAGGACTCTCACCACCCAGAGATGATCTTGATCTCGATCTTGGTGGACTTCTTACATTACATTTTGGATTTCTTCAGGGAAATAAGCACAGTTCTGGAGTTAATCGAACTGCTTCTTGCCAATTAAAGTCGACCATAAATCAATTTTTCTTATAACTCCCTTAATTTTATCTGTAGCTGCAATTATATTAACGTCGCGATATTGCAAATTACTGTTCAAAATATTTGTTCGAAAATATCAGCAAGATAACCTATATTTTTCCAAATACATTAAAAGCTCTGCTTTTAAGTGAAATAATCTTTTTAAGACGTTGCCCCTTGAAAGCCACCTTATTTCGGTGTGATAAAGAAGATTTTTAAATAAAGCACCTATGTCTTCGCAGATTTTTTTAAAAATACGGGTTTGCAAAGCTTTTCCCTCAATGGAATTTACAACTTTAATAACGGTTTTCATGACATAGTCCATTTCAGAATGTAAAGTATTTGACGCTTCTCGATGTAAAAAAAAATGTCTCCCTGTGGCATTAGGCATTATTTCTTGTAATCTGACGATAAGACCTGAGCTTTAGCGTAATCGCTGCATATAGCAATGCAATTCATCAGTTAATGTCATATTTACTTGTGCGTTTCACAAAAGTGTCGAATAAGCATTTTCCGGTGGTGCTGGTCTCCAATGGGAAACAAATTGAAATATCTTCTTTAATCCATTATTTGTATCATATCTTACAAACGTAATAAATTGGGCACAGTTAGATACATATGTGGATTTGTAGAGAGAAGTACGTGCATTTATTAAGATGTTCCACAGCTTGTGTTTGAATATCTTCTGCCATTTCACAAATTCTTCTTTGGATGTGTGCGGGTTACTGATTTTGACAACGAGATAAGCAGCTTTAGAACTTGCTAATAATGCTTTTTCATTAGTAGTGGTTGTCAATGAAAAAGTGCCTTACTGCTTGTGCAGGAAATTCAGCTTTCTTTCAAGGAATTCTACGGGGTTTGTCTTTTTTATCTGGGTGTTTGCTATTTAAATGTCGAATAAATAGCACATTGTGGTTTATCGGAAATACCGGTAAAACCATGTTAAAGATCACTGTAAAGTCTGTTTTTCTTTTTATTACTGCCACTTTCAGGCGTAGATGGTTCTGCACTTGCTTTTAACGACTTATCTATAGTTTGTAATCTATCGTAGACGTAAAATATTTACTCACTACCACTACCGCAATCATCACAACGCGCTGTTTGGGACTGAAGTCTCATTGCACTTCGCTGATAACATAAAGCCAAACCGCTTTCTCTTTTGGCAACAACTTCCAAGGTTATTAAAATACAAATAAAATCTAGATTATTAAATTTTCTGACGACAAATATCATTATAACATCAAGTCAATCTGGCCTTTAAGCATAAAAAAATACAAATGTTGCAATATTTCTACTTCTAGAGGATATTGACCTTCGGTTTTGCCTATGATGATATTGCTTTGAATACCCGGAGGGTGGAGAATAGAACAGTTGCTAAATTTCTGGGACTGTTTAATGACTCCAGGCAAGGGTGTAAGATTTGAACAACCACCCTTGTCTACTAATTACTCCCCAACCTTGCAGGTTATGTCGTAATGTGTTCTAATATTTAAATATATGATAATAACATTAAGTTATTTTTTTACTTTGATTTTCTACGCTCTGAGTTAAACCTCTGAAAGACAGACGGATCATCTGGTTTCGCCACAAAAGTGTGCTCATAATAATCTTGACGTATATTATGGTGACCCTTATTTAGAAAGCAAATGTTTATTAATGTTGGACAACCATAATGGCACCATTTAATAATCAGTACTGAGGCAAGTGAAAGCAATTATTTCTTTTTGTAATTCGAGGAGTCATAACTTTTGTATACGTGCTTGTATTACATTTTTAAGGAAAAAAGTAGATATCTTTATCATTTCTACGTAAAAAAGGCATACTTGGTAAAAGTCGCTACGAGCAACCGATATAAATGTCATTTATTTGCATATCGCTATGCCCATAGTTTGATAAAATTGCATTTATCTCCTAAACAAAGCCGACATCAAAAATTTATCAAAAGGTACAACCTGTATGTGCATATTATATGCCTGAATTTACTTGTTAATTTATTTAATTGAAGTTCTCCCGTTAAAGTTTTACCTCCACCCTTTATTTTCAGTTTGTTAATAAACTAGAAACTTGCCAGCAAGAATCCTTAGATTACAAAAATTATTTATTAACGGCGACACGTACAGTGCAGAACAACTAAGAAAAATACCACTAGATAATCTTGACAAGTTCCGGAACCCAGTAGATCGTGATTCTAAATCTAATAGCGCACCATCAACATCTTGTATATCTAATTCAAATACAAAAAACTTTTTTGGAGATAAACCTGCTGCAAGTTGTGAAGATGAGGATTATCTTAGTGTAAATGAAAAGCTCTCTAATGAAAATGTAGGTAATATTGGTTGTGACAATATTTTTGTTTGAAGTTAGAAATTGTAATTGGCAATAATAAAACTGATATAATTAATCAAACGCCTGCTTAGATTTTTCAGTCAAAATTTTCTGAAAAAGACATTAAAAAACGTAAGCGTAAAATTGACAATAGAAAAGCTCCTCAAAAACCTTCTAGTGCCAAGCCTAAAGCCATCTGTTGGTGCAGGTAGTTCAAATAAAACTGTGTTTACTAACTTGCTATGCTAAAATGCTATTTTTCAAAGTTCGTGTATTTTTAGTAAGTTTGTATTATTTATTGTTAAGAGGAAAACATTTTGATGCTTGGGTATTTGTGATTTTGATATTTATTAAATTGATAAGGTGTCATGCTAATTGGTAGTTATAATACAGTGAAATCTCTCAATAGCGACCACCCTCGCGGAATCAAATGTTGGTCGGTTATTAGAGAAAAATGAAAACAACTGGTCTGCATTTTACAGTGTTTGTTTATTAATAAGTATCTACATATATGTAAATAATTTTAAATTTTTTTGTTTAAATTTAACAGAACTAAAATTAAATGAGACGAAGCCAATTTACCAATATGTATATAGTGCGTTTATTTTAAGGCGGGACATAGGTTACATGGTAAATCTTAAAGCCTATATTAGGCACATTTCTATTGAGAACAGTTATATATTTCTTGTGGTATCATACCCAAGATAGGATCAGGTTTGTATTACTTTACTAACGCAATATATTTAAAAATATCATTTTAAGTTATAATATCACGCTGTTTTGCCTAGCCCTGTATAGGCTGTATATTAAGTTTACTTAGGTATTTTTGATATAAGCTGGTATGTGACATTATTATAATATTAGACAACTTGTAAATTATACAATTTTGATTATTATTTAGGATTTTTATTTCAATTAAGTTTAATAATTTTCCTAAATATAATCTGCAACAATAAACTTAAAACTCATATAAACTGTTCGAAGTGCCCTCCATTTATAGCCAAACAATCATAAAAATGCTTTCTAACATTCGACAGCTGTCGCGCTGTGATCCTGCGTGAAGCCTCGATTATTCTGTTTCTTAGTTCATCTGCATCATTTGGTCTTCCTCTTACGTTATCAAAAACGCTTGATGTGAGGTATCCCCGATAGGAGAAGTCCAAAGGCGTAATATCCAGGCTTCGAGCGGGCCATTTAAAAGGTCCAAATCGTCCTATCCAGCTTCCCGGAAACACATTATTTAAATACTCCGTTACAATTATTGCGCTATGAGCTGGAGCTCCATCATGTTGAAATAAAATTTCCTCCCTTCTGTGGGCTAGCGCAGGACCTACTTCCATATGTAAAAGATCGATGTATTTTTCTTTGGTAAGTGTACCGTCTATAAAAAATGGACCAATAATCATATTTCCTAGAATACCTGCCCATATATTTACATTTTGTCGCCACTGGGTATGCGTTTGGTGCACCAAGTAGGGATTTTCTCGCGACTAGATTCTAACATTTTGCTTGTTCACTGTTCCATTAATATTAAAGGAGCTTTCATCTGTAAACAGTATGTTATCAGCAATACCTGGGTTAATATTAATTTGATCCATCAATTCTTTACAAAACTGCATCCGTTCAAAATAATCATGCGGTAAAAGTTCCTGTACGTTACGAATTTTAAAAGATTTGTATCTTTCTTTCTTTAATGCGTTGTAACAACTGCTTCTAGATTTGTCAAAGCGATCAGCAAGGTGTCTCAAATTGGGTGATGATTGTTCTTCTATCGCCATGCACAGACCCATTCGGAATTCTTTGGTTAACACAGAGGAATTTCTTTTCCGTTTTTTATGAGAATCATAAAGACATCCACTAGTCATGATCTTCACATGCAATCGTTGTACGGTCGACTTACTGGGAATGGGACGGTTTTGATAGACAGCGGCAAAATTATCAGTAACTTCCCGATATGACATTCCTCTTATGCAGTTTGAAATTCGTTCTTTTACGGTGTAGATAGACATGATAAATTACAAAACCAATTTCATGAAAGTCACGAAAATACTGACAGCGGTGTCATAATACTTTTCTTTATCTAAGGTAGTTAATTACATGAATTACAAGGGGGTTAAAAAGTGTTTTTTTACCAAAATGAAAAGGTCCTTTTTGGGTATCTTTTATAGCTTTTTTGCACAGATTGCACCATAACTTATTCCCCCCATCTCAAATTTTGTCTATTCCCAAGTTTTAGTAATATTTGTTTAATACACATGTGCCTAACATAGGCTTTAAGATTTACCATGTAAATCCCTATGTCCCGCGGTAAAATAAACGCACTGTATACTGCACGTGCATACTAACATATATATTATACAATATACCGTATGTTTGCTTTAAAATACTTACTTTTTAAAATAATCAGAAATAATGATTGCTTCATATTTTTTTATTTAATTTTTATAAAATTTAGATTCACATTTTAATAGTTCTTGAAAAATATTTGTAAACTTGTCAAAATTGTTAACATTATTAAAAAAGGTTTCAAAGTCTCTCAAACTTGCGCAGGCTTCAGATGGGCTTGATATTTTCGACACTGAAGCAAGTTCAGGTTCCTCTTCCTCTGTCTCAGAGTTGGGAGTAGTTTCATCCGTTTCTTGGATCTCTTCAATGATGACACTCGATGATAGTCGATTTTTTTGGCAAATCGTAATCAATAGAGGCAAATTGTTTCAAGTTCACAAATGTGTCCTTAATGTTAGTAGTGGAGTTTAAAGCTTATCGTATCGTGTCATCCCGTTTGCACTTTGTTGCTAAAATGTATGACCCATGCTATATCATTCTATATACCTTTGAGAAGCAAAATTGACTGGCCGTCCAAAAATCGTACTGTGCAAAAATGGGTAAAAATTTTTTTTTTACATTTTTTACAACTATGCCACTTGGTCATCAAACTGCCCTAATCTTATTTCAAGATCTTTATTAGAAATATTTTATTCTTAATTTTCAAAACATCGTGCGCCATGAATTTATATGGAGCGCCTTAATGAATAGCCGCTCGCCCTGAAAACCCACAATTGAGGAGTGATTTTTCAAAAGGCCTTATTTCTATTTGCAACAATTTTTCAGGAAATGAATATTACCTGTAGTGGGGTGGGAGATAAAATTATTTAAAAAATTTTTTTCTGGTCAATTGGCAATAATATTTCAAACCTGTTGGGGTATTGGTAGTTCAACTTTAAACATTTATAGCATTGATATTAATAATAAATATTTGGAAATAAGACCTTTTGTTGGATACTACAGAAAATAAGACCTTTTGTATAAAATCATTTTGGAAATGTGCCTTTTTGCTATGCACAAATTAGGAAATAATATTTTTGTATTGAATACCAATTTGAAAGGAGCAAATAAATAAATAAAATTGAAAATATTAAAAAATATCTATTATATTGTTAACATGGGTCAATGCTTATATTTTAAGGACTTCTACTTCTGGCTCATTGCATAGACATGTCAAGTCTTCATCACATTCTTGACATTGAACATATTGTGCAACATATTCATCATTGCAAATAGTTTTATACCAAGCAAGTTCTTCCAAGCTTTTCCAATTTTCTCTGAATTGTTTGGCTAGCAAGTTCTCGACATCCATCTTTTTCTTAGCTGTAAGTGGTATTGGAATGCTCTCTATTGCTGGTATATCTACAGCAATTCTTTTACCTTGTTTCAATAGTGAACGAACCACTTCTTTTCCACTGGTAAATTTAAAAGTTTCATATGACGTTATCGTACAATTTTAAACTTGTGCGGACTTCTTCACTATTTTCTTTTTTATGTAAATTCGTTTCATTTGTTGAATACCTTCCAATTTTTTTAAATGCTGTGGCAAGCTTTTTATGTCTTTTAGATACCAATTTTCACCAAATAACTGTACATCACCATGTTGGCTAATTTTTTCAATATATTGTTCTTTTTTAGTGATGACAGCGCACCTTCTTAAATTTTTTTCTATTCTTCCAAATACTCTATCAGCCGGTAAAAAGCTGTGGTCTCTAACGGGGAAATGTAGTTGTAATGTGCTCTATGCCAGATCGTTCAGTGTAGCCAAGGAACTACGTTCCACAAAGTGTTCGATAAAACTCGCGGTTTCTATTAATAAAATTGTTGCGTTTGGCATATATTTAGGAAATATGACCTTTTGTACAAGAACATCATTATATCATATAGATTTAATAAAGGAAATACGGCGTTCTGTTTTAAATTGAGTATTGCTAAATCAAATGACTATAAAGTCATGGATTTATGCCTTTTTGTAAGAAATACCTATTTTGGTATGGCTTTTTTCATAGGAAATAGGCCTTTTTGGAATATATTTTTTTCGTTAGAGGATGTCTTTCAACCACACCTTCAATATTCCGTCGAAAAATGACATCGGAGTAAAAATGGAAATATGGCCTTTTGAAAAATCACTCCTCAATTGTATTAATTTTCACCTCGTTATAACTCTAGAATGACTTGGCTAATCAAAAATATTGGTTGCTATTTTCATCTTACCAAGATCAACCATTTGCAACATTCTGAAGAATCCATGTTTCATCCAAGAAAACGAATTGGTACAAGAATGCTACTTATTCTTTAATATATTCTTACAAAAATACTAGTCGTTTGAAGGCTACATGGGAAAGTTTCATTAGCCCTCGCCCCAGTTCATCTTTTTACCATCTGAAGCCTATTTTCTTGAAGAGGCTTCTTAATAAAATAATAATATAAAGATGGATCTTCAATCATCCTCCAAATCACTTCAATCACTCGCTTCATTTACTTCAATAATAATGGCAGTCTATCTAATACATGTTCTCTTTCATACCATTTTAATATCTCGCTTTCTGTGTGCCGAATTGAATTTTTCCAAACATCAGGAGTAGCAGTACCCAATGATTATTTCCAGATATTCATACAGTCAGTTTCTGTACTGCCATCTCGACCAATATGTCTGTTGTAATAATTTTTGGTAGTCCCCCAAATATGTTCAATCGGATTGATCATACAGTGGTATGGAGGAAGCCGTAAAACCTTATGTCCATATTGCTCAGCCAGGTTATCAACTAAATATTTTTTTGGTGGCTTATGTTTGAAAACAATTTAAGTTTAATATTCAAAAATATGTTAAAAAAGAAGGGAATAAAAAATATCTTGTACCAACCTATTAACGATTTGTAAAAGTTCGGCTTTGAACATTGTATAATCAAATTTAATTTTATTAGTAGTTAACCATTCTTGAATTGCAGCTTTAATCCATGATGTATTAGGTATTTTTGTTAACAACATGCTATGGTAAGGGATGTTGTCTATTACAATCACATTATAAAAAGTTTTGCTGATTCATTTCTCCATGGTAGTCACTCAGCTTAGTTTTAGAAGAGAAAATTGCCTCTGCACCCTCAAAAAAAACATCTTTACTACCAGCATGAAATATTGTGTACCTAGAAAAATATGTTTTACCTAGGTAAACTTCTCATAGTTTATATATTTGTTTACTGCATAATACCTTTTACTATCAACTTTAGTAGATCTAACACTTCTTTTATTTTCATCTTGCCAAGATCGACCAATGGTACCATTCTGGAAAATCCATGTTTCATCCAAGAAAACGAATTGGTACAAGGATGCTTCTTTTTCTTTAACATATTCTTTCAAAAATACCAATCGTTTGAAAGCTACATGGGAAAGTTTCATAAGCCCTCGCCTCGGTTCATCTTTTTTCCATCCGAAGCCTATTTCCTTTAAGAGGCTTCTTAAAGAGTTAAGACAACCATCAAGCAGTTGTCTGCCTTTCAATTTCTTACTTAAAGTTGTCAAAGTTACATGATGTTCTAAAAAAAGTTATAGCTTATGCATAACCAATATAAAATATAGTTTTTGAATAATACAACTTACTTGTTTCATACATTCCATAAATAGTGTCATGGATAGAACTTATATCCAATCTTGAGACATTTACAACTTTCTTTAAATAAGAACGTTTCCTTTTAGGTGACGCCAATAATTTATTTTGCTTAACTGTTGTTGAAACTGCGCTTACAGTGGAGATATTTAGATTTAGGGCAGCTGCTACACGCTAAAAATTAGTAAAGTGGAGCTAAAATATGTAGACCTTAACACATTATTTAAATTTACTTCTTTAACTGCTGTCAAGGATAACAATGGGCTATTGTTGTTAAGTTCTTCTTGAAAATAGCTTATTAGAGAGGCTAAACGCTCCTTGCACCGGCTATTTAAATGCTTCGGCATTTTTCACAAATAGTAAACAACGTAATCGACAGAGATATGTATGTGCACTTTTGTTGTTCTTAAAATAATAGTTTTTTAATGCTATTTATGAAAAGATCTGGAGTTTTGGTAAAAAAATAGACAGCACAGCAAGACAGAACCACAAAACAATAATTTAGGTTAGTTTTGCATAAACGTCAAACAAAGCCAACGAACGAGCTGGCGCCACCGCACCGTTTACAGTTGTGTTACCAACTATCGGCCAATAAAATGTAAATTATATTAATTTTTACAAGCTTAAATAAACAAAATATTTGCTATAAGTGGATTCGTATCAAAGAAGAATACTTTAAGTTTATAGTAAATTTAATATCGCATAAAGTTTTAATACTTTTTGCCCAAATTTAATTTCCTCATGTTTTTTTTACGGACTGACAATTATCAGCTGATTTATGACGTGCAGCGGTTTTAAATTTGCATTAAGTATATTGAATTCAATTCAATTCAAATTCAATTCAAAATAGCTTTATTGTCATAAAAATATAAAATTTTGTTGACAAAGCACATAAAATAACTAAAATATATAACACAGCATTAAACAATTGAACAATTTTTTTTTTTTATTTTACTTTTTTTACGGTTTGTCGGCGTATCTAAGGCCATCTAGAACCGGTCATCGACCGTACGGTTTTTAATCGTGCGGTATACCGACTGGGGAGTGTAAAACGGCACCTTCATCCTACGAGATATCCGATCTCATCCGGCCTGTCCGGCGTGAATAGGATGGTTTTTGATGTCGATTCATTTTAGACTCTTCCCTAAGACAAGAGCACGCGGTGTTTCCCAAGCGGTCACCCATCCAAGTACTAGCCGCGCTCGACACCGCTTAACTTCGGTGATCTGACGGGAACCGGTGCTTTAGGTGTCGCTAGGCCCTTGCCTAATTGAACAAATAAAGGCATAAACAACACAGCTGACAGATATCAAAATGTATACAATAAATACACTAACCACTGGTCAAGCCAAGCTGCCATTAAAAAACTCCTCAAGAGAATAACACGCCCTGGTCAAAAAGTAAGAGGCAGACCTCTCACTTGTTCCTGAAACCCCCCGACAAACAGAATCTCTAGTCAATCAAGCTGGAGGAAAAATATTCGTGTAAACTATAATATTCCCTAGTTAACAGGTGTTTCCTTACCGTTCTACCAAATAGAGTTATGGAATTCAAAGTTTTAATTTCGGTAGGAAGGTGATTAAATATTTTCCGACTTTGATATATCAAGGATCTTTTAGTAAAGGTAGAGGTTGGTATGGGTTATGGTAAGTCGTGGGTATGTCGCGTATGATAATTAGGTTTCATCTTCAAAAGCCTATTTTTGTTTTTAAAGACAAGGCTGACTGTCTCCAATATGAAAAGGGAGGTTAAGGTTAATATTTTTTGGGATATAAACAATGGTCTGCAGGAGCCCCTGGGTCTAGCTTTACATAAATATCTCACTGCACATTTTTGCAAAATAAATATTGTTTCGAACAGTCCCTGATTACATAGCCCCCAAAATGCGACCCCATATCGAATTACCGATTCAACCAGTGCATAGTAAACACGTCTTGCAGTCGACATACCTAATTCTCTAACAACCGTCCGAACTGCAAAACACGCCGAAGCCAGTCTCCCACTCAGATACAGAACATGGTTATCGAATTTTAAATTCATATCCAATCTTATTCCAAGGAACTTCGCGCTATTGACGGAAACAATAAGGGAGTCACTTCTAATTTGAGCAGGATCCAGCCCACATCTAAATCCAACTGTGTGGGTCTTGTCCACAAGGGCGTATCCAGAGGGAGGCAAGGGGGGCAGCTGCCCCCCCCCTCTTTCTAACCAGATTTAAAATGCAAATAGATTATCAATTTGTAAAAAAATAATGTACCTAAGTATAGTCAATTTAGTTATTCCAGAAATACGGAACAGCGTTGGAACTGTTAAGGAGATAGTTACATATTTTCGCGAGTCTGTTCTGCGACGCAAACTTCTTGCTAACATTCCTAAATTGTGTGAGACTAGATGGTCAGAAAAGTATAAAAGCATTCGTGTTTTTAAGAATCACTTTGTTGATATAGTTGACGCACTAGAGACATTAGCTGAGGAAGGAAATGCAGCAACAAGAAAAATTGCGTATCAAATGCACGCAGCAGCATGCAAACCTTCATTTATCGTATCAGTAGCATTAATTGCTAAATATTCTGCCATTTTGGAACCTGTAGCAAATATACTTCAAATGAAAACACTTGATGTAGTCAAAGCCAACGATCACATTCGAACTATTCTTGAAATGTTGAGAGATCAACGGGAAGGAGCGGAGAACGTAACAGCTGAAATTTTAGAAGAAGCAGGCGACATAGCAAAGGCTTTGAATGTTGATATAACTGTCGCTCGTATTGCCGGCCGACAAAAACACAGAAGCAACCCTCCAGCCGAAAATTCAGTCGAATTTTGGAGAAGATCTCTCGTAATTTCTTACAAAGATTCAATAATTGGATCTCTACAAGTAAGATTTTCTGCAGATAAATCGCCAGAATTTTCATTGACCCATTTTCATCCGGGTAACATGAAACATGTTTTATTGGAGGAATGGAAAGAAAGTATTTCTCCTTGTGTAACTTTCTACAATTTGGAAGGCATCGAAGGAGAAATTAAATTATGGTTCAAAATGTGGAATCAGGTACAGGAAACACCAGACATTACTGAGATTAAAAAAAAAAGTGAAATGTTTTTTCCGTCAATTAGAACGGCTATTATGATACTACTTTCACAACCATGCACCACCAGATCGAGCGTTCATTCAGTTCCCTTCGAAGAATCAAGACATGGTTGAGGAGCACTATTAGTGAAGATAGGTTAAACGGGTTAGCTATGCTCAGCATTCATCGCCAGTAGGTGTTTGCGCACGAGCAGCAATTGGTGGAAGATGTAGTTCGAAAGTTTGCAAGCAATCCACGTAAATTATTATTCAAACATTATTTTTTTTTTTAAATAAACTGTATATCCCTCTTGTTATTATGTTTAATTTTAAGAAGCATCCCCCCTCCCCTGCCCTTAAGAAGGCTATGGAACTCAGAAAGCTGCCCCCCCCCCCCTTCTGTTTTGAGCTGGATACGCCCTTGCTTGTCCATGTTTAGTGTAAGAAGTTTAGAGTCAAACCACTTCCTCACTGTCAACATATCATCTGAAATCTGTTTGCTCAGCCGATCCACTGCCTCCGCGTGCCATAAGATTGCCGTATCATCCGCAAAAAGAGTGAACGTCCCCCGAATATTAACGTGAACTAGGTCATTTATATAAAGCAGAAAGAGAATAGGTCCCAATACAGAACCCTGTGGTACGCCACAACCAATCCCTCTACTCTGCGAAGCAGATGACCCAACAAACACTCGCAGACTCCGACCACCAAGAAACGACTCGAACAACCTCAATGCGATATAGGTTCATGTATGCTGATTTAGCTTCTCGGCATATAGCCTAGACGACCCGTTTCCGCCCTTAAGTTGGTCAAAGTTATACTTTTTTACTGTTTTAGACTCTTTTAAAATCCATGTTATTTGATCAATATAATCCATTATATTTTAAAACAAAAAAAGCGTCTTAGGTAAACATCCTAATAACGGAAAAATAATCCCGCTTATCTCTTATTCATATACGGTTATGTTTATTTTAGCTTATATACAACCTAACATCGAAAAAAAAGGAATACGGAACGTTAAGAAACATTTATAAACATCATAGATTAAATTGTATCATAAAAAACGAGCCCCTGGGATAAACAGAACGAATGGCCTGAGTTTTTAAGAAGTTTCGAAGTTAGGAAATCTGTCTGATTCCCCGGTCTTTGCTGGAGAAACAATAACCGAAATAGGGCCAAAGTTTTTGTATAAACTCCCAGTAAAATCCCTATATGTAACATATCAATATGGGAAAGCCATAAACGATACTATAAACAAGAAAATTAAAAGCTTTTTGCTTTGTTGCCAGATCCTTAGGAAGATATCAGGAATGATATATATTTTTATCTTTCATCTATTAGTTTTCCTTTCGATATTTCTCTGATATATTATACCTGCATATTTGCAAAATAGCTTCTGCTTTATAATATATTTTTCGGTACTTCAAAACAGGATATTGTTTGGCAATTGAATACCGGTTTTAAAATTGCCACTATTGACCTTGTAGGGAATGTTAGACTTACCTTGATTCTTACAGTTATATTTCCACGAGGTGAATCTTATATAGGGTGTCCGGGAAAATGTGGAATATCTCTCGGATTTAGATAGAACGTTAAAAAATAAGATAACAAGTTCCTATAAAATTCTTTCTTACGGAGGTATGTGCCCCTGAAGGACGCCGCTGGAAATCGGTTTTTCTTGAATAACTCTTAAAGTACTTAATATAATTTAATAAAAATTTAATGTGATAGACACTAGTAAGAACCTCCTAAAATAGTATCCTTGAAACATATTTAGCTTTTTTAGTTTACCAAGGGCGGACTAAGCTTAACAACTTAACGCTTAAATTTTTAACACCCTGTATGATAAAGACCGAAAAAAAATAAATCTAGGTAGCTTGCACCTTAGCCTAAGAAAAAGATAATTTTGCTTATTGTTGATAAACTGAACAGTTTTCGAGAAAAAGAATAATAAACGAGTAGTTGTAGAAGACCTATGTTTGCAAAAATGTGCGATTTATTTATACACTCACGGACAAAATTATTGCATATTTTATTTTAGGTCTTTATTTTTTTTCCTTTAACACTTTTGTGATTTCGGTTGCTAAATCTGTTACATTAGAGTGTTCTACGTATATTGCAATTTATTACAGATAAAATAATGTTTGGACATAGCTTTTATAACTTAACAAGCGATAATGCTAAATTATAACTGAATAAGCGGAAAAATATAAACAGCATGGTGTGCCTTGACGACTAAAACAATCGCTCTCTTTATTTGACGTTGTCAGAACGACATTTCCAGTGCCTTATTTCTTTAATCTGTGTTTTCAGTAGTGAGATGCCACATTTAAGCGAGTTAGGTTCTGTTAAAATTGTTTGTTTAGCCAATGAGGGGTACAGACAAGAAGATATTGCACGGAGATTGAATATCCATCAATCGACTGCTTCTCGTATAGTAAAACGATACAATGAGACTAGAGGATACAAAAGGTGGCTTGGTCAAAGCCGTAAAAGATGTATAACGCCAAGAGATGACCAATATTTGAGAATTCAATCTTTGCGAAATCGTACACTTACTGCTCCGCATCTGAAAAATCAATTCCTAAATGCAAGCCGAGTCAATGTTGCCACCAAAACAGTAATAAGGAGACTTAAGGAGGTCGGTAGTAGCTAGAAACGGAGAGAGCTGGGCCAGGTGGTGCTGGTGGTGCTGGTGGTGCAACTAACCCAGGTGGTGCGGTGGTGCGTTTTACGATCTAACCCAAGTGGTGCGGTGGTGCGTTTTATGATCTAACCCGGGTGGTTCGGTGGTGCGTTTTATGATCTAACCCGGGTGGTTCGGTGGTGCGTTTTATGACCTAACCCGGGTGGTTCGGTGGTGCTGTTTTACGAGACCAGTGATGCTGGTGGTGCTGTTTTACGAGACCAGTGGTGCTGGTGGTGCTGTTTTATGATCTAACCCGGGCGGTTCGGTGGTGCGTTTTATGACCTAACCCGGGTGGTTCGGTGGTGCTGTTTTACGAGACCAGTGGTGCTGGTGGTGCTGTTTTACGAGACCAGTGGTGCTGGTGGTGCTGTTTTACGAGACCAGTGGTGCTGGTGGTGCGTTTTATGATCTAACCCAAGTGGTTCGGTGGTGCGTTTTATGATCTAACCCGGGTGGTTCGGTGGTGCTGTTTATGAGCTAACCCGGGTGCTTTCGTGAGGCGGCTCTGTCAATATCTCTCTACTTTGTTAATTTATGCGGGTAATAAAACCGACAAGGGTCGGATCGGCCTGCATGCTTATAGAGGTAAAAAACCGCTTTAGAATGTTTTTGGTATATCTTTTTTAGATAATTTTGGGGGAAATAATTTGCCTGAGATGCCAATTAAAAAAAGCCTACATTTAATTGTATTTTAGATTCTTGAATTTTGTACATGGATTAAAAATCTACTATTTCTTGAAATTGTATACATTATGTTAGATAATTAAGGAATAAAAAAGATGAAAATAGCAATTATAATTAGAAAAAAAATATTTTAATGTTATTAAGACTTTGTAAATATCTGTAAAAACTGTTCTAAATCCTGTCATTTCTGAAACTTGTATACTGAGTGTTTAGAATTTAGTAAAAAATTAAAAAAATGTTTTAACGTTATTAAGCCCTGTGAAACTTTGTAAAAATGACTAAAACTGTACAGAATTGTATTATTTTCTGAAAATGATATACTGAGTGTTTAGAATTTAGTAAAAAATTAAAAAAAAATGTTTTAACGTTATTAAGCCCTGTGAAACTTTGTAAAAAATGACTAAAACAGTCGCAAATCGTCCTATTTTCTTAAAAGTGTATACTGAGTGTTTAGAATTTAGTAAAAATTAAAAAAAAATGTTTTAAATTTGTTAAATCATGTGAAATCTTGTATAAAATGACTAGAACCGTTCTTAATCATGGCATTTCTGAAAATTGTATACTGAGTGTTTAGAATTTAGTAAAAATTAAAAAAAATGTTTTAAATTTGTTAAATCATGTGAAATCTTGTATAAAATGACTAGAACCGTTCTTAATCATGTCATTTCTGAAAATTGTATACTGAGTGTTTAGAATTTAGTAAAAAATTAAAAAAAATCTTTTAACGTTATTAAGCCCTGTGAAACTTTGTAAAAAATGACTAAAACAGTCGCAAATCGTCCTATTTTCTTAAAAGTGTATACTGAGTGTTTAGAATTTAGTAAAAATTAAAAAAAAATGTTTTAAATTTGTTAAATCATGTGAAATCTTGTATAAAATGACTAGAACCGTTCTTAATCATGGCATTTCTGAAAATTGTATACTGAGTGTTTAGAATTTAGTAAAAAATTTAAAAAAAATGTTTTAACGTTATTAAGCCCTGTGAAACTTTGTAAAAAATGACTAAAACAGTCGCAAATCGTCCTATTTTCTTAAAAGTGTATACTGAGTGTTTAGAATTTAGTAAAAATTAAAAAAAATGTTTTAAATTTGTTAAATCATGTGAAATCTTGTATAAAATGACTAAAACAGTCGCAAATCGTCCTATTTTCTTAAAAGTGTATACTGAGTGTTTAGAATTTAGTAAAAATTAAAAAAAATGTTTTAAATTTGTTAAATCATGTGAAATCTTGTATAAAATGACTAGAACCGTTCTTAATCATGGCATTTCTGAAAATTGTATACTGAGTGTTTAGAATTTAGTAAAAAATTTAAAAAAAATGTTTTAACGTTATTAAGCCCTGTGAAACTTTCTAAAAAATGACTAAAACAGTCGCAAATCGTCCTATTTTCTTAAAAGTGTATACTGAGTGTTTAGAATTTAGTAAAAATTAAAAAAAATGTTTTAAATTTGTTAAATCATGTGAAATCTTGTATAAAATGACTAGAACCGTTCTTAATCATGGCATTTCTGAAAATTGTATACTGAGTGTTTAGAATTTAGTAAAAAATTAAAAAAAATGTTTTAACGTTATTAAGCCCTGTGAAACTTTGTAAAAAATGACTAAAACAGTCGCAAATCGTCCTATTTTCTTAAAAGTGTATACTGAGTGTTTAGAATTTAGTAAAAATTAAAAAAAATGTTTTAAATTTGTTAAATCATGTAAAATCTTGTATAAAATGACTAGAACCGTTCTTAATCATGACATTTCTGAAAATTGTATACTGAGTGTTAAGTATTTAGTGAAATGGTGGCTATTTAGTTAATTCGTGACTTGTTTTGTACAGATTCTTTAGCATTTCTTAAGAACCGAAAAAGAAAACAGAAAAGAAAAAATAAAAGAAAAAAACAACTCCAAGTGTCTTTGCGAACAATCGGCAATAAAATAGAGTATTTCAGTTTTTAATTTTTCGTAAATAAAAGTTGGTTAGATTAATAGTCTCTGTGAATATAATAACATAAACAAAGTGATATGCCGTAAATTTAGGAGTACAGTATAAATTATGCCTCTATTAAAATATACCGCAATAACTAACTACCAAAGGATTTTTGATATTTTGAATATATTTGATGCTCATAGCATTATCACATTTCCAAAGGCTCTAAATTTTAGAAAAATGTTCTAATAGAATATGTCTATCAATATAAAGTAAAGGTATTGTTAGGTTTTTTTAAAAAATACGACCTACAACAGTCTCTGCTACAGCATGGCTGACTCTGTAGAAACTTCTGTGAAACCATAATAATTATATCAATAATCGAGTTGTCGTTATGATAATATTTTCTTCCAATATCCGACTCCACTATCCATAAAAGTTATGTTAGAAAATTCATAATTGAGCGCATTGTAATTTTTTAAAAAGAAATTCACTTCACACACAAAGATGTAGCCATTCAATCCATGAAAATAATGCAAGTCAGTATGCGTATGTTATGGCTAACTGTTTAAATGTCTATTCCTTCCACGTTTATCGGAAGAAATACTTTTTTTATACTAGTATTTTAGTTGAAAATAAGATCATAAATCATCTATACAAAACAAGCGTCCCTTATGGATTTGAACGAAAATCATAGATTCGACTATTTTCATGAAAAATAAATCTAAGTACGGAATAATGCAGGAAGATTATCTATTTTCTTGGTTTAGAAAGTGATGTAGTTAAGATTTATAACTTAGGAATAAATAAATTATTATTAATCTTTTCGACCTATTTCTCTTGCATATTTAATTTCTTTGATAGTAAGAACTAATCTTTTTATTTTACAAAGTAAAAAAAAGCTAAAGATCGGAGTTGTCAGTCAGGTATAAGAACTGATTTAACACGATGGTTTTTGTACAAACGTTCACATACAATTGTATGCTTTTTAACCGATTGTGTTGGAAAAAATGACGATTTATAGATTAGATATTTAGACGAAGAGCTAACCTTCTCAATAAACTATTGATTATTGCCCTGCTAGCTAGACAACACTTTTTATGTTAGTCAAAAAAAAAATTTTTTTTTTTTCGGACGCTATTACAGATTTCATCGTTAACTAACAAACATTAAGACCAAAAAAATTAGCGTGCAAGATGAAATGTATAGGTTCACTTCATTTCTACATTATTTTACAACTCTCAATCGCATTAAAAACAAGATCGAATAAAAAATAACTTATGACATATGGACGAAAAATGTTTTTCGGGCTATTTAGGTTAGCGACCGCATTACGTCTGAAATACTACATTTTTCGAGCTTATAACATAATTTACTATTTTAACGTTAAAATAGGGGAAATGATGTATCAAAATGGATACTTTTTTTTTATCGGTCACGAGATTATAGTTTCTTTTAAAATGAACTCTAATATTTACAACACAAAATATCCTTTAAACCACATTAGTTTAAAACTCGTCTGTCGCTTTCCCTCTATTGTGAGTTTGTTTAAAGTATAGCGTAGTATATATTTAGATGAATTTCGCAAATGTTGAATACTTTCAAAACTGAAAAAGCCGCCCTTTGCAATAAATATCTCCGTAGAGTTAGGTACCCTGCAGATTAAGGGTATTTCAGCGGATAATCATATACAAATTCAAAGATTTTGTCTATTTTAATGGATTAACAAACAATATCTATAGGATGACTTTACTGATAAAAAAAAAAATAACAAAAATCCATAAAGTCTAGGCTCACATGAAATTCCATAAAGAGCAGCTGCATAGCCTTATCACATCAAACTATATTTTTATTTCGTTCTATTGTCAAAAGTCTGTGTTTAGGAGATTATCGTTCATTTTAAAATGAACTCTAATATGTACATCACCATAAACTACCTCTTAAGCCGTCGTAAAAATACACTTTTCGATTTACCTATATATTGATTTTCTAATATTAAATATCTACAATAGTCGAAATTCGCTCGCTAATACCTATGTATGCAAGGTTTCTTCAAAAAATGACAATTTTGTTGTTTAATGGCTTGAAAAAATGGAAAAAGGAGGTTTTTGCATCCATTTATTTCCAGATGAGTGTTAAAAATACTTATAAAACTCGGTATACCGAAGATCAAACATTAATGAGAGGGTTGAGTCCTGTTTGCCAAATCCTGATTTTTAATTTGACGTTGGCAACGGTACAATTTTTTAACATTTATCATAAGAGGCGTATATTTTTGGAGCTTAGATCTACCAGTTTATCCACGTCCCATTTATTGTTAGTGCTTTAGTAATTTTACTTTCCAATTATTTTTTACCAAAACGCGTAGTTGAAACAGTGTCTATATCAGACGATATAATAAATTTTAAGGATTAATTTGCTTACAAATGCACTTTAATTTATTTAGACTAAAGCAGCCAGACATATACTGGAACTACGAAAACCCTATTACAATTTGGTTGCCTAGAGAAAATTTTGTAAAAAACATAGCTTTCTACACAAATGCTTGCACATTATGTACCTATCATTTTAAGATACCTGGCGACATCAATGTAAGCATTGACATAATGACGCAGGATATAGATAGGTACTAGAATATTCAAGATTTCTATTAACGATACACTTCAGCATACATGCGAGATGTCATTAATGTCTACGGAAGGCAACAGACATACCAGCTATTTTTACATGGGATTCCATAGACTTGGACGCTTCTTGTTTAGAAATATTTGATGTCATCTTGAGGAGTTCCGTATTGAAGCATCAAACCTACCTGCCAAATAATTGACGAAATATGGGATATCATAAAATATGCCCCCCATCGAACTAAATGATCCTATAAACCAGCTTCACAGACCGTAATTTGTGATGCTAACACGATTAATACGCAATAGAACAAGATTAAGAAACAAAATTTAAAGTAGCTCTTTATCACACGAAAATAATTAAATAATTTACGGTTACAGAACAATAATTATTTTAAAAAGCTGTATAACTAAATATATTATGTTATTAGGAATATTCTGTCTAAAGTAACAGCTAATCTTAGTCGAAAATGAGATCGTATTATTGATTGTTGAATTCGTTAGGTATGAAATAAAATTAGAGATTTCGTCTATTTTTTCACGATTAAAAAAGAATACCTATATTTAGCTAAAAATGAAACGATTACAGTGGTAGATTAATTCACTTTACCAAGCATGTAAACTACTAATTTTGCAATAAATATCTTCTATATTTCTAGGTAGGTTTACTCGAAAATGTTGGGCTATTTTCATCAAAAATCCCGATACAAAATTGAAAAATTTGCCTATTTTTGTCAGTTTACAAAGTGATAGTGGAATATTGATTTGATCAAAGAACAATAATTATTTTAAAAATGTTGTATAATTAACTAAATGTCGGTGTTATCAGGCAGGCAAGAAGTTATTTATCTGAATCTTATTTGTACCATTAGCGTTTATATACAAATGTTAGTGGTTTTCAAAAATTGATATCTCGGAAATTATTAGGTTTAGACTTATAATACGCTTATTAAAAAATAATGACTACTTTATGCAAAATTCAAAAATATTATAAGATGTAGGATAACCCAGTAACTTAACCAAAGATTTTCGGTCTTCGTAAAGCTTTATACGTTTCTTCAGCGTACCAAACATTCACTTTTTTTAAATATTGACATCGGATTAGGATTCTGAACATAGGATTAACATCACTCCAATAGTGAACATGTTGCGTTGTCACAGTTCCATTCGTCGAAAAGTAAACAAAACCGTTTGAGCTACGTGGGGAATAAATAAAGTTGGCTTGTTGAAAAATTTTAATATTTATTAAGGTAAAAGACTATAAATATATCGATACAACACTTTGGCATTTCTAATACTACAAACATGAATATCTAAAATGTGATATTTAAAACCATCAACTCTCTCTCCCTTCTCTAATTTTGGTACACCAATGCTGTCTTCTAAGTTTATAATATATGGCGTCCTGCAGTTTAATTCCAAAAATGTTTTAACTAAAAATTCCTCTTTAACACGTCCTTTAACGTAAATAATGTATGCGTCTATCAGATTGTTGGATATGATATTATGTAGTTCCTTGTAATCGGTATCACCATAATTATAAAGGATACCATGATGATTTCCAAATAGATATTTGACTTGTTTCTTGCAAGCCTTACTTAAGGTGTCGAATGGTTTAACTGGTTTAAAAAAGTAACTTTTCATACTATTTCCATCATAAATAGCCAATTCTTTCGCGTAAAATTCAGGTATGTTAAATCCTTGAATATCGACTACAACGAACTTCATTGTCTGAAGACTCAAATCAAGCAAGTATATTTTCATATTTTTATCGCTCTTAAGTTCGACTTCAAAAGCACACCCCCACTTTTCGATAATTTCACAGTCTTAGCACATAGATCTTATATTTTTATTTACGATCAATTCATCTTTATTCGCCAATCGTCTCAAACGAGTCTGCTTTTGAAAGTAATATAGCCTTAGTATTCAGAAAATATTAATAATATCGGAGCTTAAAACATCCTTGACACTAAAAAATCATTGTGTTTCCTAACAAAACCCATCATCTTGTCTATTTAGCTTGCTTTCCTATTGTTTAGCAGGTTAAATAAAATTATTATTCCGCTCTTTTTGTCGGTACTGAATCGTTAGGGGAATACGTTTCTAGTTCTATAAGAGAGACAGTTAAAATTTATGTAAGCAATCAAAAATCCTACACTATGAGCTACTTAGTTAAAATTTCATATTTCCTTCCTGGATCAGGCAAAATTTGTGATGTGTCGGACAAAATTTATAAAAATACGAAAAAAAAAATGCTGGATGCATTTTTAGCGTGACTTTCTATTTAATACCATCTTATTTCAAGCTATAATTCGGTTGTCAAAATGAGAATAAAATAATTTTCCCATGGTTTATGTCATCTTAAAAAAGTCAAAAGGTTATATTCTGTAGAGGGTCAGATACATTCAAATTTAAATATTTTCTCCAAGAAGAATTTTAAGATAGTATTATAGTAAATAAAAATTCTATACCTCCAATATTTCTTGGAAACATATCGTGTTCTAGCGACATAACCCAAAAGTACCTCTATTCAGAAACGTATCGTACTTTTCTTGTCAATAATTGTCTCATTGTCCCATCCATTACATTATTATAATCTTAAAGCACCTGTTACCAGCATTATCTGTTTTTTATGGTTTTCATAAAACATAGCGATTACCGATGAAAATTAAACGAAAACTTAATAAATAACTTTTTTTTCAACTGAAATAGACTGATTTTCGATGGAAAAATGTTACTTATAACTAAAAATGAATATAAGACATATACGCAATGATATTTAGAATAAATCAATGTTTTCTAAAATTACTATGAAATATTCACAAAATCGTTTCGTTATAACCAAAGCAGCAAGGCTTGCAGATTTCGTATAGAGTTCAAACGCGATACTGAGATGATCTTTTTTTTTTTTATATTTTTGTAGAATAATGCACCACTACGTTGTAAGTACTTGAGAGAGGACTTTCTTGAAAAATCCTCAAATTTCTCTGCAATTTTGTTCCTTCTAGAGTTAAATTCACACAGAAAACCCCGTATTCTTATCTTTCAGGTTGGTATATTAAAAAGGGCTTATTAGTATGGTTTAGAAAACAAGCAATATTAATTAACGGATGTTTTTTCGTCGTATGAAGAGTTGAAAAATTTTTTTTTCCACTCCAATGGTTGCGATGCAGAGAGTCGGGTTTCATCATAATCTTTCAGGGTAGCTCAGGTTTGATTGCATGTAGAGAGTCGGGTTTCATCATAATCTTTCAGGGTAGCTCAGGTTTGATTACATGTACTAAGGTTAGTGCTCCCTGCAATCGGTTTCAGGTTTGACGCGCCCCCCTCAGGTTTGTTCAGGTTTCTCAAACGTTTGAGAAACCTGAACAAACCTGAGGGGGGCGCGTCAAACCTGAAACCGATTGCAGGGAGCACTAACCTTAGTACATGTAATCAAACCTGAGCTACCCTGAAAGATTATGATGAAACCCGACTCTCTACATGCAATCAAACCTGAGCTACCCTGAAAGATTATGATGAAACCCGACTCTCTGCATCGCAACCATTGGAGTGGAAAAAAAAATTTTTCAACTCTTCATACGACGAAAAAACATCCGTTAATTAATATTGCTTGTTTTCTAAACCATACTAATAAGCCCTTTTTAATATACCAACCTGAAAGATAAGAATACGGGGTTTTCTGTGTGAATTTAACTCTAGAAGGAACAAAATTGCAGAGAAATTTGAGGATTTTTCAAGAAAGTCCTCTCTCAAGTACTTACAACGTAGTGGTGCATTATTCTACAAAAATATAAAAAAAAAAAAGATCATCTCAGTATCGCGTTTGAACTCTATACGAAATCTGCAAGCCTTGCTGCTTTGGTTATAACGAAACGATTTTGTGAATATTTCATAGTAATTTTAGAAAACATTGATTTATTCTAAATATCATTGCGTATATGTCTTATATTCATTTTTAGTTATAAGTAACATTTTTCCATCGAAAATCAGTCTATTTCAGTTGAAAAAAAAGTTATTTATTAAGTTTTCGTTTAATTTTCATCGGTAATCGCTATGTTTTATGAAAACCATAAAAAACAGATAATGCTGGTAACAGGTGCTTTAAGATTATAATAATGTAATGGATGGGACAATGAGACAATTATTGACAAGAAAAGTACGATGCGTTTCTGAATAGAGGTACTTTTGGGTTATGTCGCTAGAACACGATATGTTTCCAAGAAATATTGGAGGTATAGAATTTTTATTTACTATAATACTATCTTAAAATTCTTCTTGGAGAAAATATTTAAATTTGAATGTATCTGACCCTCTACAGAATATAACCTTTTGACTTTTTTAAGATGACATAAACCATGGGAAAATTATTTTATTCTCATTTTGACAACCGAATTATAGCTTGAAATAAGATGGTATTAAATAGAAAGTCACGCTAAAAATGCATCCAGCATTTTTTTTTTCGTATTTTTATAAATTTTGTCCGACACATCACAAATTTTGCCTGATCCAGGAAGGAAATATGAAATTTTAACTAAGTAGCTCATAGTGTAGGATTTTTGATTGCTTACATAAATTTTAACTGTCTCTCTTATAGAACTAGAAACGTATTCCCCTAACGATTCAGTACCGACAAAAAGAGCGGAATAATAATTTTATTTAACCTGCTAAACAATAGGAAAGCAAGCTAAATAGACAAGATGATGGGTTTTGTTAGGAAACACAATGATTTTTTAGTGTCAAGGATGTTTTAAGCTCCGATATTATTAATATTTTCTGAATACTAAGGCTATATTACTTTCAAAAGCAGACTCGTTTGAGACGATTGGCGAATAAAGATGAATTGATCGTAAATAAAAATATAAGATCTATGTGCTAAGACTGTGAAATTATCGAAAAGTGGGGGTGTGCTTTTGAAGTCGAACTTAAGAGCGATAAAAATATGAAAATATACTTGCTTGATTTGAGTCTTCAGACAATGAAGTTCGTTGTAGTCGATATTCAAGGATTTAACATACCTGAATTTTACGCGAAAGAATTGGCTATTTATGATGGAAATAGTATGAAAAGTTACTTTTTTAAACCAGTTAAACCATTCGACACCTTAAGTAAGGCTTGCAAGAAACAAGTCAAATATCTATTTGGAAATCATCATGGTATCCTTTATAATTATGGTGATACCGATTACAAGGAACTACATAATATCATATCCAACAATCTGATAGACGCATACATTATTTACGTTAAAGGACGTGTTAAAGAGGAATTTTTAGTTAAAACATTTTTGGAATTAAACTGCAGGACGCCATATATTATAAACTTAGAAGACAGCATTGGTGTACCAAAATTAGAGAAGGGAGAGAGAGTTGATGGTTTTAAATATCACATTTTAGATATTCATGTTTGTAGTATTAGAAATGCCAAAGTGTTGTATCGATATATTTATAGTCTTTTACCTTAATAAATATTAAAATTTTTCAACAAGCCAACTTTATTTATTCCCCACGTAGCTCAAACGGTTTTGTTTACTTTTCGACGAATGGAACTGTGACAACGCAACATGTTCACTATTGGAGTGATGTTAATCCTATGTTCAGAATCCTAATCCGATGTCAATATTTAAAAAAAGTGAATGTTTGGTACGCTGAAGAAACGTATAAAGCTTTACGAAGACCGAAAATCTTTGGTTAAGTTACTGGGTTATCCTACATCTTATAATATTTTTGAATTTTGCATAAAGTAGTCATTATTTTTTAATAAGCGTATTATAAGTCTAAACCTAATAATTTCCGAGATATCAATTTTTGAAAACCACTAACATTTGTATATAAACGCTAATGGTACAAATAAGATTCAGATAAATAACTTCTTGCCTGCCTGATAACACCGACATTTAGTTAATTATACAACATTTTTAAAATAATTATTGTTCTTTGATCAAATCAATATTCCACTATCACTTTGTAAACTGACAAAAATAGGCAAATTTTTCAATTTTGTATCGGGATTTTTGATGAAAATAGCCCAACATTTTCGAGTAAACCTACCTAGAAATATAGAAGATATTTATTGCAAAATTAGTAGTTTACATGCTTGGTAAAGTGAATTAATCTACCACTGTAATCGTTTCATTTTTAGCTAAATATAGGTATTCTTTTTTAATCGTGAAAAAATAGACGAAATCTCTAATTTTATTTCATACCTAACGAATTCAACAATCAATAATACGATCTCATTTTCGACTAAGATTAGCTGTTACTTTAGACAGAATATTCCTAATAACATAATATATTTAGTTATACAGCTTTTTAAAATAATTATTGTTCTGTAACCGTAAATTATTTAATTATTTTCGTGTGATAAAGAGCTACTTTAAATTTTGTTTCTTAATCTTGTTCTATTGCGTATTAATCGTGTTAGCATCACAAATTACGGTCTGTGAAGCTGGTTTATAGGATCATTTAGTTCGATGGGGGGCATATTTTATGATATCCCATATTTCGTCAATTATTTGGCAGGTAGGTTTGATGCTTCAATACGGAACTCCTCAAGATGACATCAAATATTTCTAAACAAGAAGCGTCCAAGTCTATGGAATCCCATGTAAAAATAGCTGGTATGTCTGTTGCCTTCCGTAGACATTAATGACATCTCGCATGTATGCTGAAGTGTATCGTTAATAGAAATCTTGAATATTCTAGTACCTATCTATATCCTGCGTCATTATGTCAATGCTTACATTGATGTCGCCAGGTATCTTAAAATGATAGGTACATAATGTGCAAGCATTTGTGTAGAAAGCTATGTTTTTTACAAAATTTTCTCTAGGCAACCAAATTGTAATAGGGTTTTCGTAGTTCCAGTATATGTCTGGCTGCTTTAGTCTAAATAAATTAAAGTGCATTTGTAAGCAAATTAATCCTTAAAATTTATTATATCGTCTGATATAGACACTGTTTCAACTACGCGTTTTGGTAAAAAATAATTGGAAAGTAAAATTACTAAAGCACTAACAATAAATGGGACGTGGATAAACTGGTAGATCTAAGCTCCAAAAATATACGCCTCTTATGATAAATGTTAAAAAATTGTACCGTTGCCAACGTCAAATTAAAAATCAGGATTTGGCAAACAGGACTCAACCCTCTCATTAATGTTTGATCTTCGGTATACCGAGTTTTATAAGTATTTTTAACACTCATCTGGAAATAAATGGATGCAAAAACCTCCTTTTTCCATTTTTTCAAGCCATTAAACAACAAAATTGTCATTTTTTGAAGAAACCTTGCATACATAGGTATTAGCGAGCGAATTTCGACTATTGTAGATATTTAATATTAGAAAATCAATATATAGGTAAATCGAAAAGTGTATTTTTACGACGGCTTAAGAGGTAGTTTATGGTGATGTACATATTAGAGTTCATTTTAAAATGAACGATAATCTCCTAAACACAGACTTTTGACAATAGAACGAAATAAAAATATAGTTTGATGTGATAAGGCTATGCAGCTGCTCTTTATGGAATTTCATGTGAGCCTAGACTTTATGGATTTTTGTTATTTTTTTTTTTATCAGTAAAGTCATCCTATAGATATTGTTTGTTAATCCATTAAAATAGACAAAATCTTTGAATTTGTATATGATTATCCGCTGAAATACCCTTAATCTGCAGGGTACCTAACTCTACGGAGATATTTATTGCAAAGGGCGGCTTTTTCAGTTTTGAAAGTATTCAACATTTGCGAAATTCATCTAAATATATACTACGCTATACTTTAAACAAACTCACAATAGAGGGAAAGCGACAGACGAGTTTTAAACTAATGTGGTTTAAAGGATATTTTGTGTTGTAAATATTAGAGTTCATTTTAAAAGAAACTATAATCTCGTGACCGATAAAAAAAAAGTATCCATTTTGATACATCATTTCCCCTATTTTAACGTTAAAATAGTAAATTATGTTATAAGCTCGAAAAATGTAGTATTTCAGACGTAATGCGGTCGCTAACCTAAATAGCCCGAAAAACATTTTTCGTCCATATGTCATAAGTTATTTTTTATTCGATCTTGTTTTTAATGCGATTGAGAGTTGTAAAATAATGTAGAAATGAAGTGAACCTATACATTTCATCTTGCACGCTAATTTTTTTGGTCTTAATGTTTGTTAGTTAACGATGAAATCTGTAATAGCGTCCGAAAAAAAAAAAATTTTTTTTTTGACTAACATAAAAAGTGTTGTCTAGCTAGCAGGGCAATAATCAATAGTTTATTGAGAAGGTTAGCTCTTCGTCTAAATATCTAATCTATAAATCGTCATTTTTTCCAACACAATCGGTTAAAAAGCATACAATTGTATGTGAACGTTTGTACAAAAACCATCGTGTTAAATCAGTTCTTATACCTGACTGACAACTCCGATCTTTAGCTTTTTTTTACTTTGTAAAATAAAAAGATTAGTTCTTACTATCAAAGAAATTAAATATGCAAGAGAAATAGGTCGAAAAGATTAATAATAATTTATTTATTCCTAAGTTATAAATCTTAACTACATCACTTTCTAAACCAAGAAAATAGATAATCTTCCTGCATTATTCCGTACTTAGATTTATTTTTCATGAAAATAGTCGAATCTATGATTTTCGTTCAAATCCATAAGGGACGCTTGTTTTGTATAGATGATTTATGATCTTATTTTCAACTAAAATACTAGTATAAAAAAAGTATTTCTTCCGATAAACGTGGAAGGAATAGACATTTAAACAGTTAGCCATAACATACGCATACTGACTTGCATTATTTTCATGGATTGAATGGCTACATCTTTGTGTGTGAAGTGAATTTCTTTTTAAAAAATTACAATGCGCTCAATTATGAATTTTCTAACATAACTTTTATGGATAGTGGAGTCGGATATTGGAAGAAAATATTATCATAACGACAACTCGATTATTGATATAATTATTATGGTTTCACAGAAGTTTCTACAGAGTCAGCCATGCTGTAGCAGAGACTGTTGTAGGTCGTATTTTTTAAAAAAACCTAACAATACCTTTACTTTATATTGATAGACATATTCTATTAGAACATTTTTCTAAAATTTAGAGCCTTTGGAAATGTGATAATGCTATGAGCATCAAATATATTCAAAATATCAAAAATCCTTTGGTAGTTAGTTATTGCGGTATATTTTAATAGAGGCATAATTTATACTGTACTCCTAAATTTACGGCATATCACTTTGTTTATGTTATTATATTCACAGAGACTATTAATCTAACCAACTTTTATTTACGAAAAATTAAAAACTGAAATACTCTATTTTATTGCCGATTGTTCGCAAAGACACTTGGAGTTGTTTTTTTCTTTTATTTTTTCTTTTCTGTTTTCTTTTTCGGTTCTTAAGAAATGCTAAAGAATCTGTACAAAACAAGTCACGAATTAACTAAATAGCCACCATTTCACTAAATACTTAACACTCAGTATACAATTTTCAGAAATGTCATGATTAAGAACGGTTCTAGTCATTTTATACAAGATTTTACATGATTTAACAAATTTAAAACATTTTTTTTAATTTTTACTAAATTCTAAACACTCAGTATACACTTTTAAGAAAATAGGACGATTTGCGACTGTTTTAGTCATTTTTTACAAAGTTTCACAGGGCTTAATAACGTTAAAACATTTTTTTTTAATTTTTTACTAAATTCTAAACACTC
This sequence comes from Polydrusus tereticollis, assembly GCA_963920685.1. Classification (NCBI taxonomy): domain Eukaryota; kingdom Metazoa; phylum Arthropoda; class Insecta; order Coleoptera; family Curculionidae; genus Polydrusus; species Polydrusus tereticollis. The sequence continues at coordinate 35,283,462 of OY987335.1, forward strand.
AGTATACAATTTTCAGAAATGCCATGATTAAGAACGGTTCTGGTCATTTTATACAAGATTTCACATGATTTAACAAATTTAAAACATTTTTTTTAATTTTTACTAAATTCTAAACACTCAGTATACACTTTTAAGAAAATAGGACGATTTGCGACTGTTTTAGTCATTTTTTACAAAGTTTCACAGGGCTTAATAACGTTAAAACATTTTTTTTAATTTTTTACTAAATTCTAAACACTCAGTATACAATTTTCAGAAATGCCATGATTAAGAACGGTTCTAGTCATTTTATACAAGATTTCACATGATTTAACAAATTTAAAACATTTTTTTTAATTTTTGCTAAATTCTAAACACTCAGTATACACTTTTAAGAAAATAGGACGATTTGCGACTGTTTTAGTCATTTTTTAGAAAGTTTCACAGGGCTTAATAACGTTAAAACATTTTTTTTTAATTTTTTACTAAATTCTAAACACTCAGTATACAATTTTCAGAAATGCCATGATTAAGAACGGTTCTAGTCATTTTATACAAGATTTCACATGATTTAACAAATTTAAAACATTTTTTTTAATTTTTACTAAATTCTAAACACTCAGTATACACTTTTAAGAAAATAGGACGATTTGCGACTGTTTTAGTCATTTTATACAAGATTTCACATGATTTAACAAATTTAAAACATTTTTTTTAATTTTTACTAAATTCTAAACACTCAGTATACACTTTTAAGAAAATAGGACGATTTGCGACTGTTTTAGTCATTTTTTACAAAGTTTCACAGGGCTTAATAACGTTAAAACATTTTTTTTAAATTTTTTACTAAATTCTAAACACTCAGTATACAATTTTCAGAAATGCCATGATTAAGAACGGTTCTAGTCATTTTATACAAGATTTCACATGATTTAACAAATTTAAAACATTTTTTTTTAATTTTTACTAAATTCTAAACACTCAGTATACACTTTTAAGAAAATAGGACGATTTGCGACTGTTTTAGTCATTTTTTACAAAGTTTCACAGGGCTTAATAACGTTAAAAGATTTTTTTTAATTTTTTACTAAATTCTAAACACTCAGTATACAATTTTCAGAAATGACATGATTAAGAACGGTTCTAGTCATTTTATACAAGATTTCACATGATTTAACAAATTTAAAACATTTTTTTTAATTTTTACTAAATTCTAAACACTCAGTATACAATTTTCAGAAATGCCATGATTAAGAACGGTTCTAGTCATTTTATACAAGATTTCACATGATTTAACAAATTTAAAACATTTTTTTTAAATTTTTACTAAATTCTAAACACTCAGTATACACTTTTAAGAAAATAGGACGATTTGCGACTGTTTTAGTCATTTTTTACAAAGTTTCACAGGGCTTAATAACGTTAAAACATTTTTTTTTAATTTTTTACTAAATTCTAAACACTCAGTATATCATTTTCAGAAAATAATACAATTCTGTACAGTTTTAGTCATTTTTACAAAGTTTCACAGGGCTTAATAACGTTAAAACATTTTTTTAATTTTTTACTAAATTCTAAACACTCAGTATACAAGTTTCAGAAATGACAGGATTTAGAACAGTTTTTACAGATATTTACAAAGTCTTAATAACATTAAAATATTTTTTTTCTAATTATAATTGCTATTTTCATCTTTTTTATTCCTTAATTATCTAACATAATGTATACAATTTCAAGAAATAGTAGATTTTTAATCCATGTACAAAATTCAAGAATCTAAAATACAATTAAATGTAGGCTTCTTTTAATTGGCATCTCAGGCAAATTATTTCCCCCAAAATTATCTAAAAAAGATATACCAAAAACATTCTAAAGCGGTTTTTTACCTCTATAAGCATGCAGGCCGATCCGACCCTTGTCGGTTTTATTACCCGCATAAATTAACAAAGTAGAGAGATATTGACAGAGCCGCCTCACGAAAGCACCCGGGTTAGCTCATAAACAGCACCACCGAACCACCCGGGTTAGATCATAAAACGCACCACCGAACCACTTGGGTTAGATCATAAAACGCACCACCAGCACCACTGGTCTCGTAAAACAGCACCACCAGCACCACTGGTCTCGTAAAACAGCACCACCAGCACCACTGGTCTCGTAAAACAGCACCACCGAACCACCCGGGTTAGGTCATAAAACGCACCACCGAACCGCCCGGGTTAGATCATAAAACAGCACCACCAGCACCACTGGTCTCGTAAAACAGCACCACCAGCATCACTGGTCTCGTAAAACAGCACCACCGAACCACCCGGGTTAGGTCATAAAACGCACCACCGAACCACCCGGGTTAGATCATAAAACGCACCACCGAACCACCCGGGTTAGATCATAAAACGCACCACCGCACCACTTGGGTTAGATCGTAAAACGCACCACCGCACCACCTGGGTTAGTTGCACCACCAGCACCACCAGCACCACCTGGCCCAGCTCTCTCCGTTTCTAGCTACTGTCGGTTTAAATCCAAGACGTCCTGCTAGAGTTCCTCGGCTTTGTTCCATGCCACAAAATCGGACGGTTACAATTTGCAAGAGCACACGCTGACTGGAATCAACATCAATGGGAAAAAGTTCTTTTTACAGACGAAACTATAGTACAATTATGAAAGCCTGATGGACGTAGTCGAGTATACAGAAGGTCAGAAGTACGTTTCGCAGAATGTAATCTTGCACATAATCTTAGCTTTGGTGGTGGTTCCATTATGCTATGGGCTGCAATTAGTTGGAAGAGTCGCACGGAACCCATTGAGGTGAGTTTAAGGATGACTGCTGACTGTTACATACGCAACATCCTTGCAGAACATGTTATACCATATGCCGGCTTTATTGGGTGCGACAACTTTGTGCTAAGTCACGATAATGCCCGTGCCCATGCCGCAAGAACAGTAAACCAGTACATTGAGGATGTCGGGATTGCGAAGCTAGAATGGCCACTATACAGTCCTGACGCAAATCCCCTAGAACATGTATGGGACATTCTAAAAGAAATATTCGAACACAAAATCCAGCTCCTAACTTAATTGCAGAATTAAGGATTGCTGCACAGGAAGAATGGGATCGAATACCACAAGAAACCATCAAAGATCTTTTGCGCAGTATGCCTAGGAGGATGCAGGCTATCGTTAGAGCTAGAGGAGGAAATACTAAGTACTAAATTGTTATTATTTTGTCTTAAAGTAATGTATCGTGTCGTTATTGTTGTCCTTTCCTAATTAAACGTTATTATCAAAATCAGGCTATTTCATTAATTTCTCCACAAATATGTTGTAAAGCTTCAATATGTAACTAATTTGATTATTAATAACGTAAAACACTCCATTGTAACAGATTTAGCAACCGAAATCACAAAAGTGTTAAAGGAAAAAAAAACAAAGACTTACGATAAAATATGCAATAATTTTGTCCGTGAGTGTATATGGGCACCAACGGTTGTTGCAAACGTTACTATGGTACGAAATAAACTAAATAACCTGCATTTTAGAATATGTCATCTTTCACATTGCTGATACATTGATCCTTTACTTCGAGATTAATTTACTGATTTTTGGATTTCGTGGTGAATTTAATTGTGAATTAATTCGAACTATGGAATACACGTTTACTGAGTATGCAGATATGCATCTGATGTATGGTCTTGCATCTTGCAATGCTTTGGAAGCCAGAAGGTTATATAACGAAACATTTCCTAATCGTAATATGCCAAACCAGAAGATATTTCAACGAGTTGACCAACGTCTAAGGGAGAATGGTGGGCGATTCCAGTTAATAAGGTAACGAGCACTCGAAAATTATCAGCACAGTTTAATACATCGAAAACAATAGTACATGAAATTCTTCAAGAACAGCTGACCTGAAGATATTCCTCCTAGAATGCAGTTTGCAAACTGGCTATTGGGTCAGCAACGAAATAATGTAAACTTTATTGGCATTATTCTTTTCACGGATAAAGAAAGGTTTACCAAGAATGGTATCACCAATTTACACAACACACATGTATGGGCTGATGAAAATCCTCATGACACTCTTGATTCGCATCATCAAAATCAGTTCCAATCAATTAATATCTTAATATCTGGGCAGGAATCGTTGGCAATCTTTTGATTGGACCGTTCGTATTGGCGGAACACTTGAATGGATAATTTTATTTGGAGTTCCTCCAGAAGGCTTTTCAGGATTTAATAGAGCACTTACGACTTGAAACCTGCCGAAATAGGTAATTCATGCACGATGGGGCACCACTTCATTTTATCGTTGGTGTGCGGGAGCACATGAATAACGTCTATCCAAACCGTTGGATAGGTAGAGGAGGACCTATTGCCTGTTTTTAAAAACTAAATTTAGTTATACAAAATAATACTATCATCAGGTAATTATAATGATCAGATTATTGTTGCATGTATCATCATTCTTTGGTGAATATGGTTCACAGTATGAGGCATAAGAAGAGAGAGCAGATGATGACTGTGTGATAATGATGAAATTCAGGGTTGTTACGAACCATTTCAATTAGAATTTCATCTATATCCATGGCTGATGAACTAAAATCCTGCTTTTGTATTCACACTGACAGCTCAAGTCACAGACAGGTACGCTCACTCTCCGCTCAAATATTCTTTTCGGGAATTCCTGTGCTCACTGGCCGTATCATGACTTGAGCGTGAGCGTTAATGGGAACACTTCCATTTCAACTAACAGAAAAATATTTGCGCGGAACGTGACTTGCGCACGCCTTGAGTGTGAGCGTCCCTATAATGCAAATCGGCCTTAAAGCTTAAGTCTCTAGAATGTGATTTAAGATATACAGGGTATCTCAAAAATAATAATTTTAAATAAGTATAAATATCTATATGTGGGAAACTGTTCTCCCACCACCCAGCGACACCTTTTATCCATAATCGTCAAAGAAAACAACGTTTGCCGTATTATCTCTGAACTTAAAGTAACTCAAAGTGCAGGAAATTACAAGAAAAAGGAGAAATCATTTTTCCGAAATGAAATATACCTGCAGATCGATTTTAAATTTTCAGTTCTCAACTTTTATTTAATTTTATTAATCAGCTGTCAAATAACGTAACTAAATTAGCTGTCTTTTAATTATAGGGGATTTAATTTAATTTTAATATTTATATTTGCTCGCATAGTACCTTAAAGGGTTTGGAAATTGTTTACAAATTATTATTATTATTCACTACCTAGGGGCTCGATAATATGTTAACTTTCTTAATCCTAGTCAATTATTTCAATTAAATTAAAATTAAAATAAGTATATAAAGAATAAAATAAATTATTTCTAAAATTTCAACACCCTGTATCTCCTTAACGACGGCATTGCGAACCATAGTTTATTATAACTTATTATCTTAAACTAACTTAAAGTTGTGAAAGTATCATGGTAATTTTAAGAGGTGCTCAAGATAAATTTCAGTGCCGGGGATCGGTAAATACAGTTGAGACACCCTGTATATTTTTTCTGTATCATAGCTTTATTATCCAAAGAACAAATTTAATTAACAAGAAATAAAAGACTTTAAAACTAATTGCGTTTTTGACTAAATATGTTACGAAATTAACAAGACTATGGAAATGGAGAATGGCTGTTTTATCAGCACGGATGTTATTCAATTTAAGGTCATCTTATCTTATACGGCAACGTCTCTTATTCAGTAAACTAATTTTCTAGCTCCCACAATTTACCCTAGCCAAAAAAGGTTTAATTACATAGATGCATTGATTTTGAAGACAAATCCTGGAGATGCAAAAAGGAAGTTTAACAGAAAAATATAACGGTGCTTGAAAGCACATATGCATGCACTTATCAGCTGGTGCTTTAGAGTAAACATATGTACAAACAAGCGGTTTACAGACCGGAAGATAATCTCCGTCACCCAGTAACAACCGATGTTTCCTGGATATTTTTTGAATTGTTGTCGACAACATTCCAACATCGCTCAGTATCTGGTGACACCAGATCAAATAATGTTGAATTTGAATGGAGTTTTTTCTACCATCTCCTTTGTCCGTTTTAGACTTTGAGACTTACTGATTACACTGAAACTCTTGTTAAATCTATGTCAACATACGCTTCACGCAATAAACCAAAACAAAGAAGCACACAACCAGAGGACCAAAGACAAACTTCTTGAATGTCCTAAAGGATCAAGATCATTTGGGTCGGTAGCTAAGGACGTCTGTCAGAACTTTACCAAGTCAACCATTCCACCTCTAACAAGTTCTGATGGCACCATTATGAACAAAGCACAGGAAAAAGCAAACTTACTGGCGGAACTATTCTCTTCACATCCAACGGTTAGTTTTCAGGGAAAAGGCTTCAGCGAACATTCCCCCTGTGGAATCGAAAATATCCGAGGTTTTCCGGCAGCGCCATGTTAAGCGTATCGTGAGGAGTCTTGACAACATAAAAGCTTCTGGGCCTGACGAAATTCCAGTCGTCGTAATTAAGACCTGCGCTGATAAATTGAGAGCGATATTTTGTAGGCTATTTAACTTATCTTACAAAAAAGAAATATTTCCTTCTTGCTGGAAAACTGCGCGAGTCCAGCCCATACCCAAAAAAAGCAAGAAGACCTTGCCAAACAAATATCGTCCAGTCGCATTGCTTTCGGTCATATCAAAAGTTATGGGGAAGGCTATTAACGAAAAATTATTCTAAGTACCTGGAAGGCTTCAACATTATTAGTTATCCCCAGTGTGGATTCCGTAAGTCTAGGTAAACAGGAGACCTTCTCGCTTATGTTACTCACGTTTGGAACAACGCAATAGAACATCATGGGGAGTCCCGAGCGGTAGCACTGGACATTACCAAGGCCTTTGACCGAGTGTGGCATGAGGGGCTCCAAGCTAAAGTGAGAGCATACGGAATGCCAGTTCAATTTTATTCATGGCTGTCAATCTTTCCCAAAAACCGTTCTCTGCGAGTGACGATGGACGGATTTCTTTCATTCATTTCTTCATCTTCTGATGACAGCACACCTGTTTCATCTTTTACTTTGGATACTCGAACATCGGCTGCCAATGTACATCTCTATAGGCAGCAAGAGGTCTCACATCTCAACAAAGACCTTGAAGAAATTCTGTCTTGAGGTGACAGTAACTAAATAGAATTTAACGCTAAGAAAACCCAGGCGGCAGTTATTCTAAAAAAGTTAATGTTGAAGAACCGGATATAGTCATGGCGGGACACTCGATTGCCTTGGGTTCATCAATTCATTTATTGAGCGTAAATTTGGATAGTCATATGTCTTGGCATTGTCACGTTGCGGCCATTGCTTGGTCAGCCTTGCAGAAGCTTGAAATACTTTTCCGAACCAAGAACCTCTATACACCACAACAACTTTTGATGCTCTATAAAGCCGAAATTCGATCATCGCTGGAGTTAGTACTGCTCGCATGTTTTGGGCTCTGCTCCCAAACATACCCCGAGATTACTGAATTCCATTCAAAGAAGAGCCGTTTGCTTAATTAATGACCATGATCTTATAAACAACCTGGAAAGCCTTGAACATCGAAGGCAGGTTGGCGACTTGAGTCTATTTTACAAATATTTTCATGGCAAGCGCTTAACTGAGGTTGCCCGCTTAATTCCACCCAGAGCGGTGTAGGATACAGAAATACGCGACGAGCCACTGCAGCCCACCCGTACGTTGTTCAGCTTAGTGTCCCTCAAACGACACTGTTTCAAAATTCCTTCATCTGGAGAACGTCATCACTCTAGAACGACCTCCCTGAGACCGTGTTCCTCAACGAGTATAATCTCCAATGATTTAAGACCAACGTGAATCGTTTCCTGCGCACACGCACCGCTCGCAGAGCTGTGGCTTACCATAAAAAAAAATGAGAGTAGTGTCGAATTATTGTTGAAATCCGGCCGGTACAAATATTAGTTTGAACTTTGGACATGCAACATTGTTATCAATTTGTTGCTGGATAGAATTTGCTGTATTTCAAAAGAAGTATTTCAAAAGAGGTTTGTCCCTTTTTTTCCGTCAGACCCAATCCTTGGACGCGTTTCGCCGTATTACGGCTCATCGGCAAGGCTATGGAGTGTGACGAAATTGAATGAGACCTCACGGTGCATTTCAACACAAGGAAGGCTTTGACGCCAAGGAAGTAGGCAAGTTATGACTCTTTTTGTGGGGATACTAACTTTCCTACAAATAGCCGTATTGATTTCATAAAATTTAACATGCAAAAGTCATTGTAAAATTTCTAGCGATCTTATGCCTAAAGAGTGGTTACGTTTTTTCTTTAGTAATTTTGTAGGAGTTAGTATTAGTCCCAAGAAAAAAATCACGGCTTTGACGAAATACAGTGTTCAATTTTAAAACATGTCGTTTATCTTTTAAGGTACTTGATTAACATTTATTTTCTTTTAATGGGGGTTGTTTTCTAAATATGCTTAAAAATACTGTCATTAAACCTACACTCAAAAAAGGTAGTAAACATGAGATTTCTAATTACAGAGGCATAGCCCTTCTTTCTATATTCTCAAAAATCTTAAAAAATGCTTTTTATAATAGAGTTTTAGCCTTCTTGGAGAGCAAAACATTTTAAGCCCCAACCAGCTTGGTTTTCGCAGGGTATCGTTTCAATATGTAGCTGAGTCTTGGCATGTTTGTATAGATCTTAAAGCAAGATAACGATACGCATTGTTCAAGTGCCAAAGTAGTAGCCTGCGGTTCTGCAAGAAAGCTTGTAGGGGCCTTCGCTGTTTTAGGGTTGCCATTTTTCAAGAATGACATCGGCGCTGACCAAGGCATCTAAGTTGGAGTAGACAAAGTAACAATAGATTTTTCTCCCACTATGCTCACTTTAAATATATTCTATCTATATCCGGTTTTATAGTGTCATACGCCTTCCGCTTCCCAGTTTCCATCCCCTTCCATCTTCCCAATCTTCAGGTCTTAGGTTTCTTTCCGACATGACCCTCTGAATGCCGCCAATTCAGGTTGCTCCCTCTTCATCATATTTCTGGAGTTCATCCCAGAATTAGTTTTGGGATTTGATTTTCGTCATTCTTTCCACGTGCCTATATCAAATAAATTGTGTTTGTTGTACTTTTTCTAGAATTGTGGTTTTAACTTTTATCCTTTCCCTTATTCGTTTATTTTTTACCCGGCCGGTCTGCGCCAGTAGTCCATTTCGTGTGGCAGAAGTGTTTTGTTCTAAGCTTTTGGTCATATACCAGGATTCACAACCATAGAGTACAATGCTCTTGAGCACCGCATTATAGATATAATGTTTTCTTTCAAGCGATATGTTCCCTAATCAAAAGATAAAGTTGAGGTGACATATTACTTCCATCCCCTTACTTATTCTATCTTCAATCTCCTGTTAGGTTCGTCCGTCTTTTCCCATTTTTGTTCCTAGATATACATATTCCTCACAACAATCAATAACTTCACCGGAAATTAAAGTAAGATTTTCTGGCTGTCCTCCTATGCACAGATATTTAGTATTTTTTATAGTTGACTGTCAGACCCCAGTTTTAATAATCGTCGAACAATCTTCTCGTTATGGTTTTCTTTATCCTGTGCAATATCACTACTTGGTCGTCAACAAAGTGTAACGTCTGGAGTGTTGTATCGTCTGTCATTCCCATTCCTCCACATGCTCTTCCCCACCTCTTTAGTGCCTCATTCAAATAAATTTTAAGCAATGTTGGGGATAAGCAACATCCTTGCCTGAATCCCTTCCTTATGCGTCCACCTACGGGTTAACTAGAGGTGTTACTGATCATTATGACTTGAGAATCTCACTTTAAGAACTCCATATCAACGTTTCTCGGCTGCTGTTAACACCCCATTGCATTAGTTTTACCGATAACATTACATAACAAGATACCCACGATCATTAAGCGTTATTTTTTTGGTTTTATGAGAAGGCACTGAAGGATTAATCCTTTATGGCGCTCTGCGAGCGGTTCGTGTGCACAGGAAACTATTCACGTTGATCCTGAATCTTTGGAGATTATACTCGTTGGGGAACACGGTCTCCTAGAGGTCGTTCCAGAGTGATGACGTTCTCGAAATGAAAGACTTTTTAAACAGTATCGTTCGAGGGACACTAAGCTTAACCACGTACGGGTGGGTTGCAGTAGCTCGTCGTTTATTTCTACCATACACCGCTCTGAGTGGAATCAAGCGGGCTACCTCAATTGGACACTTACCATGAAAGTATTTGTAAAATAGACTCAAGTAGCCAACCTGCCTTCGATGTTCAAAGCTTTCCAGGTTGTCCGATCAAGTGAATAGCTCTCCTTTGAATGGAATTTAGCAATCTCAGGGTCTGTTTAGGAGCAGAGCCCCAAATATGCGAACAGTACTCCAGGGATTGTCGAATTTGGGCTTTATAGAGCACCAAAAGTTGTAGGGGTGTATAGAGGTTCTTAGTTCGGAAAAGTATTCCAAGCTTCTGCGAAGCTACCTTAGCAATGGCCGCAACGTAACTATACCAAGACATATGACTATCCAAATTGACGCGCAATTAATGAATTGATGAAGCCAAGGTAATCGAGTGCTTCGCCATGACTATATCCGGTTCTTCAACATTAACTTTTTTAGAAAAAACTGCTGCCTGGGTTTTTTTACCGTTAAATTCTATTTGGTTACTGTTACTCCAAGACAGAATTTCTTACAGGTCTTTAATGAGATGTGAGACCTCTTGCTGCCTGTAAAGATGTTCATTGGCAGCCGATGTCCGAGCATCCAAAGTAAAAGATGAAATAAGTGTGCTGTCATCAGTGAAGTTGTATATAGGATTTTTAGTTTTTTTCCAAAAGCCACTCGCAGAGAACGGTTTTTAAGAAAGCTTAACCATGAACAAAATTGAACCGGTATTCCGTATGCTCTCACTTTAGTTAAAAGCCCCTCATGCCATACTCAGTCAAAGGACTGGGAAATGTCCAGTGCTACCGCCCGGGACTCCCCATGATGTTCTATTGCGTTGTTCCAAACGTGAGTAACATAAGCGAGAAGGTCTCCTCTTGATCTAGACTTACGGAAGCCTTCCTGGTTGACCGTTTTAAGAGAACTTAATAATAACACCGTAAAAAAACTTTAGGACAATTTTTTATTGACAATATCCCATGCCATTGTGAGTCAATAGGCGGAAGCTTTGCGTCTGCGCAGTTCACGTGTAACTTAATTTGTTTGAATAGGTATTGATTCACAAAAAAAAGCAATTATAGTAAATCTTGGTATAATCTGAAATATAAGAAAATTAAAGGCATTAGTTTTCTTTGAGAAGCTGTACACCGTAAAAAATTATGATAATTGCAGGACTTGCGTATTTTAGGGTGTAGACATGGAAATTAAAATTTCAAATTAAAGTTTAGTTACCGGCATAGTTCCGTAAGTAATAATGGTTGTTCCTAACACCGTAACAGGTGCCCTTTGTCGCGTAGTTTCCTTCTATCATTTTCTATAAACATACGACAAAAGTTGCAAGAAAATTACTGTATTTTTTAAACGGATTAAAAGCCGAACGGAGGTTTTGAATGTTTATGGTATGAGAAAGAGAAACATGTGCATTTGTCTTGCCTTGGCACTTTGTGGGAGAGAAAATAAATATGTTAGAAAGCATACAATTGTGGAAAGCCCCAAAACAGTAAAACACCCAGTTATGTTATTAATATAATTATTTAATTATAGGACTACAATTATGGTATACTTGCTAGGAAAAATGTTATTATTCGGCACACTGATTAACAACAGGGATAATAAAAGTAATATTTGAATGTAGTATTTGATCTTTAAACAAAAAGATAGTTTTTTACGTTGAAATATGGAGGCAACAGTAAAATAGCAGCCGTATTGACGACGAAACACATAATATTGATGCATAATTGGATACACTGTGAATAATTTTGTTATGGTGACAAGAAGAGAAAGTATATCACTAATTTGTCAAAAATCAGTAAACAAGTAGATTCAAATAACATATTATTATTCCCAGTTTAAACTCTGTGTTGAGTTTCAAATTGGGTAAATCATCGTAAAGTACTTGAAAGTTATAGTAGGTCTATCACAACAGTCAACAGCTAAACATTTTAAAGAAACACTTAACTAAATAAATACATGATTTTGTTAAAACAGAGATAATAGAAAACCCATTTTAAGTAGCTTGGTTTTTATCTAAAGGACTGAATTTTCGTGGTTGGCCAACAATTGTTGCAAGGCAACAGCATGCACTTGTTTCTCATTACGAACTTACACTTAAAGGCACTGGCACTATAACCTAAATAAAACTTAACTGTAAAAGTCTAATCTAGTAACCAGTTTTAACAAAAGTTCCACAGAATACAAAAGAGAACTGAAAATATCGTCCACAAATCTCACAATACACATGCAAAACACTGTGTAAATAAAGTATAACGTCAATACTAGTGGAATATCAAGAAATCGTAGAAATCCGACGTATTGCGCATGAGTGAAGCTTCCGCAAAAGGAATTTTTAAGGTACATACCGGGGACATTTTTAGATTTCTCGGCCATTAGCTTTATTTTTCAATTGGTGGGAGTTTAGTGGTATGTGCCTAATAATTTATAAAAGCTTCTTAGGTTAAGTGAGGAAGTCTGACTTCAATTTCGCCTTTTGTAACTTATACAATAGAAACATATTATTATTATTACCATTAAATAACAAATTGATGATTGTACCAAAGATATGCATTTACAAAATAAAAAAAAAACTGGAACTTAAGCCCATTTAAAGTAGTGCTAAATGAACCTTCGACGCTGCCGCCCCTCCTAAACGGATGGCGATAAGAGTTATAATCTACTCCAAAACACTTAAAATTCTATGACACTTGGGGCTTTTACGTAAATATTGGAACAAGCATATTGGCCATTTTAAAGTTATAAATTGAACATTGTAGGAATTTTTACGCCTAAATTACACTGGGAAGCAAATTTCAACTTTTTTTTTTGTTTCCTGAACAGAATCTATTTTTTTTTATTGAACTACACTTAAGTAACTAAAAAATACCTAATAAAGATTTTAGTTAGCTCGCAAAAAAAATCTGAACTATTTGTTACAAAATTTTACTTTATAGGCATATACAATGAACATTTTAATTTATAGGCATTTACAATGACCATACAAACAATATATTGTAGGTTCAGCAATAGCAATTAAATTGCACATTTTTATCAGTGAGTCTAAAGTTTAGACACTCATTTTACGCTTCTTAGCCTGTCCCTTGAAAGCAGCCTCGGGGGCATCTCTCGTAATAGTCTAACAGTAGTCGGCTTACATCTCACAGTCACCATTTTTTCTGATACCTTCTTTCTATGTTTGAAATATCCTGATGGAACCTCTTTCCGTGCTCGTCACTCACAGCATCACAATTTTCCGGAAAGTAATCCAGATGAGAATCCAGGAAATGAATTTTCAACGACACATTACGCGCTAGGTTTTGGTAACATAAAAGAAGTTGGGCAACCAGGTCTTTATAGTTTTCTGCTTTTATGTTTCTTAAGAAATTTGTTGCAACCATTTTAAAGGCATTCCTGGGAGAACTACCAGGTGAGCTGGCTACATTTATCTTTCCTGGCTCAAAAAAGACACTCTCGGGGGCCAAGTTTTCTTTATGTAGTGATCCTATCGTGCTCGACTGTCCCATTCGCAGAGGAAGCAGCAGTATTTCGTATAACCTAGCTGCATTCCAAGCAAAATCGCTAGAACTTTTAAATCCCCACAAATTTGCCAATTATATCAATTAAGTAACAATTTCAAATTGCTATACGTTTCTTTCATGTGGACTGCATGCCCAATTGGGACTGAAGGCAACTTGTTTCCATTATGGCGTAACACAGCTTTAAAACTTACTTTTGAGGAATAAATAAAAAGTCTTTCAGTTTTTTGGGTCATAGTCGGGATTTAAAGCTGCCATTAATCCCTCAATGTCCCTACAGGCTACCAAATTGTTTTCCATGTTAAAAAATGGTGTTAGGTTTTTCTGACGGCTTCGGTACACAGAAACTTTTACTTCTTGAAGTAAGTTCCATTGTCGCAATCGAGAGGCCAATAGTTCGAATTTTTCTTAGGCAATTCCAAATCCCTTATAAGGTCACTTAATTCCCTTTGATTTATTTTATGAGGCTTTTTACTGGGAAGTTCATAGACAAAATTGGAGTCTGGCGAGGTTGATGGGCCGGCGACATTTTCCAGTACACTACCGTTTGAATCAATTGGATCGTCATCAGAATCAAGGCTATATTACTGAGGTGGATTAGGTACAGGCAACTCGTCACTATGAGGCACCGGGCGTATGGCGGATTGTAAATTTGGATACTGTATCGCAGACCTTTTCTTCTCCGAGAAGTCTTTTTTGATGGGAGGTGTCAAACAAAAGTAACAGTCAGTAACGTGGTCTTTTGATTCTCGCCAGATCATAGGAACAGCAAAGGGAATCTTATGCTTTTTTCCACTTAGCCAGCCGCGAATGTTGGACGCACATTTATAGCAGCAGATATGGGGAGCCCAGTTTTTATCCTGGTCTTCACTTTTACAGCCAAAATGCAAGTGGTAAGCCCTTTGTATTAAATGGTTAAGTGTACGTTTTTGTTTCACAAAAGTCACTTCACCACATATATAACAAAAATGATCCGGCTTATTTAAACGAACTCGCGACATGTTGCTCAAAAGTCTCTAATTTCTCAAATACGAACAGCTCTTAATCAACTGTTGGTTGAAATACAGCTAACTAACAATTTGAGATTTATATTATATGTATTTAAACCCCTTATAAAGTACACCTAGTATAATAAATCCAGGTACTCCTTTAATAATCGAATTTTCCCTTATTTAGCATGGATCTATAGAACCGGAGCTAACTGAGACTATTTCAAGACAGATTGTTAGTTAGTATAATAAAATAAGTAACATTTTCCTATTTTGGTCTCGGAAACATTTTTGCTGTTCCCCAGTGTTATTAATTTTTCAAAAAATGTACATTGAAGATTTATTTAAAAGTTTGCATACCTTTTTCTTCACTTAGAATTTTAATTCGTAATTATTTTATTTATCGGTTATGTTTTTCTCTATAGAAAAAATCAAAATTAAATGAGAAACGTTATCATAAAATTATGTTTCTTTCGTCGAAAAAGCATTTTCGCTAACTGCAAATATAACTGGTACTTATAAACTGGAAAGAGCAATAAGGAATGGCAAAAGTTAGTGAAAGAATGTTTTTAATAATTTTATCGCAGTAAAAGGATGTATATGGATATCTAAAAACAAGAAGAATCTCAGTTTCTTGAGTTAAAGAGTCAAAATGAAAACAGTTTACTTAATATTGTTCCGGATAAAAGTAATATTAAGTTAAAAAAAAGTTTTATTTCTTAAAAGAATTTTTCATTTCCTTTTTAATTGGAGTTGAAAGTTAGAACACGTAGCTTGTTCTGTTTTGTATTGAAAAGGCTCACAATTATAAAAATACTCTTCATTAAAAACAAGTGCGACTTGACCATTGAGCATGGTTTTTAAAAACTTCTCTGGCAAACTCGGAACTTTTCGGCGAAATTCATTAATATAATTTTCTTTGAATGCCACTTTACATTAATTGCACGATGATGCCGTTTTTATTGCTGCCCACTCAATAATCGCTGCAGGCCCTGATATAAAGACAAATTTTGATGAAAATGTAATTAGAGACTGCTTTTTATTTTTTTAGCATTTTTCCCAAACTCTCCAAGTCAGGGGTCCTCTAAATATACTATAAAGCTATTGAAATCCGTACCAATTATTTGAACTGACTCTGAGAATTTGCATAGCACTTTTAAATACAAATTTAATTTAGTGTTTCAGCACACATTCAAAAAAACGCCTTTTAGGTTTTAAATAGTTAATGTGTACTAATACGGTAAATCGGTGCTAATACAGAGTGTCCGGGAAAATGTGTTAAATCTCTCGGATTCAGATAGAACATAAAAAAATAAGATGACAAGTTCCTATAGTTTTTTTTCTTACACGCCCCCCTAGGAGGTATTTGCCCCTGAAGGACGCCACTGGAAATCGGTTTTTCTAGAATAACTTTCAAAATACTTAATATAATTTAATAAAAATCTAATATGATGGACACTAGTAAGGGCCTCTTAAAATAGTGTCGTTGAAACATATTTAGCTTTTTTAGTTTACTAGGGGCGGATTAGGCGTTACAACTTAATGCAAAATTCTTAACACCCTGTATGATAAAAATTAAAAAAAAATAAATCTGGGTAGGCTGCACCTTGGACTAAAAAAAGGTACTCTTGTCTATTGTCGATAAAATGAACCGTTTCCGGGGAAAGGAATAATAAACGAGTTCATGGTTTATTTTTATTAAAAAGGACCATGATTTCCATTTTGTTTTCGACAACAAAGTGTGATAGGAAAGTCATTAAAACAACAGAATTTTTAATTCGAAGAAATAACAAAAATTCAAAAAAAAAACGCAGTGATGTAATAGTACGCACTTTAACGAAATGATTGAAAAACTTCATAGGAGGCTTCAACATGGGCTCTGTGAAGTCTGATACACTCGCAAGCATGACAAATTGAGGACTGCTGTACCTGCCACAATAACCCAGCCTTAGTCCTTATCACATCACAATGAAGCGTGATTCTCTGTAGAAGTTCCTCCCTAGTGCCAACCAGAGTGGAATACACCAAATTTTTTAGATGTCCCCACAGGTAACAATCCAACGGCGTTATGTCGGGAGATCGAGGAGGTCAAGCAATAGGTCCTCCTCTACCTACCCAATGGTTTGTATAGACGTTAATCAGGTACTCCCGCATACCAACGCTGAAATGAGGTGGTGCCATATCGTACATGAAATACATGTTTCGGCGGGGTTCAAGTAGTAAGGGCTCTATTAAATCCGGAAAAGCGTTCTGGAGGAACTTCAACTAAAGTTGTCCATTCAAGTGTTCCGCCAATATGAATGGTCCAATCAAAAAGTTGCCAATGATTTCTGTTCAGATATTAATTGATTGGAACTGATGTTGATGATGCGGAACAATAGTGGCATGAGGATTTTCATCGGCCCATACATGTGTGTTCTGTAAATTGACGATACCATTTTTGGTAAACCTTGCTTCATCCGTGAAAAGAATAATGCTAATAAAGTTTACATTATTTCGTTGCTGATTCAATAGCCAGTTTGCAAGCTGCACTTTACGAGGAAAATCTTCAGGAATCAGTTCATGTACTTTTTGCAAATAATATGGATATAACAGCTGTTCATTTCTAGTGTTTTCGATATATTAAATTCTGCTGATAATTTTCGAGTCCTTGTTGATGGACTGTCATCTAGAGCATTTAAAATATTTTCCTATAATTGCGGCGTACGTACGGTTCTTCTCAGACCACCATCAGTACTATTTTTTCCACATTTTCCTAAAATTATAAAGAAATTCAATAATATGTATTACCTTATTAACTGGAATCGCCCACCATTCTCCCTTAGACGATGGTCAACTCATTGAAATGTCTTCTGGCTTGGCATAGTTCGATTAGGAAATCTTTCGTGATATAACCTTCTGGCTTCTAAGGCACTACAAGATGCAAGACCATACATCAGATATCAGCATATCTGCATACTCAATAAACGTGTATTCACCGACGTATATCTGAAAGGGGGTGATAGGTTAGATGATTTCAAACATATTTAACCATATATACTATTATACAAACTGTTACGCATATCGAGATATCATCGTTTTTCCGAATTTTACCGAATTTAGTAAGTAGTCCATATAAGTTATATTAAAAGTTTTGCCAAACATTTTATCTGATTGTATCTTTTTTTCCTATAAAGTTGAACACGTATTTCATCGATATAAGATACTTAATGGAATCTACATGTGATGAAAAAGTTTTGTGGCTCAGTAGAATTTACAAAATGAATTACTGTAACATCCAAATTTGACTTTATTAGTGAATAAAATAAAGTGTGTAAATGAAATATTCGCTCAAATATCTTCAAAAACTTACTTGGTGTTGGTCCTTTCGGATGAATAATAACAGATGCAGACTTAACGTTGCATAGGATATTTATTTAAAAAAAAAATTATAATTTGTCAGGAAAAAGTTGCACATGACTATTTAACAGAATAAAATAAAACAACTATAGGCGGGTATTTATGAGTATTACTTCTCATGCTCGAAATGAGAACCACCGTTTCTGATACAACGTCGACATCTTCGTCGCATCTCTGTAGTGGTTACGCCTAGCCTCATTTCCGCCTTCATTATTTCTGCTGCCCCATTAATTTTTTGAATAAGATGGTCTCGATCTCGAATTTTCTCATTGTACACCAGTTCCTTCATTCGTCCCCAGACATGATAGTCGGCGGGGGTCAGGTCTGGAGATCTAGCTGACCATAATATCGGTCCATTTCGCCCTATTCCTCTTTCAGGAAGTTGACTATTTAGAAACTCCCTTACAGTTATCCGGTAATGAGCAGGACATCCGTTCTTTGGTATATGATTTGTCCTCTTACATCCAAAAGCACTTCATCCAAAATATCGGGTAAATTATTTCTTAAAAATTCTAGATAATTTTCACCGTTTAAATTGTTTGCCAAAAAATAAGGACCGACCAAAACTCTGCCTATTATACCTGCCCACATGTTTACATTAAATTTTCGTTGGAACGAAGTTTGCTTCTTCATATGGGGGTTTTCTTCTGCCCAATAATGCAGGTTATAAAAGTTAGTAATCCCTTCAGGAGAAAAGTTGGATTCATCAATCCATAAAATCCTACGTAAAAATGTTGCATCTTCTATGTCGGCATTTAAGATGAATCGACAAAAGTGGTTCTTCGGACTGGGTCTCCTTCCTCAAGTCCTTGTAGTGGAATTGGTGCATTTTCTCAGAGTAAAGAACTGACCACACCTTCCATGTAGATAGATTTAGCTGTTTCGCTATTTTCCTGCTGCTCACGGTGGGCTCTACTGCAAAAATATCCAAAATTTGCAGATCCGCTTCAGCGCGATATTGTTGGTTGTCCGCTCTAGGTTCTGTGTGATGTAAATTACCAGTTTCGCTTATTCTACGATATGTATTAGCGAACACGGTCACGTGGGGTACTCTTCTTTGAGAAAATCTTTCAAGATACAATCGCTGAGCAGCAGCTGCGTTGCCGTCGACTCTGCCGTACATAAAAATTATATCGGCATACTCAACATTTGAAAAAGCAGCCGTTATACCTAATTATTGAGCGGCAAAAGTCACAAAATAAACAGAATAAAATAAATCAGTTGACAACTAATCAAATCTTCAATAATAAGTTTGTGCGTCACCGAGCAACGCTATTTAAGAACAACATCAATAACAAAAATAAAATTTTGGTGCCTGCACCACATCGATAAACCGCACTCGATAGAAAATAACTAGCATTGTTGGAATGTGATATATCACTAAACAGGGAAAAAATAAAGTAAGTTTTTAAAGATATTTGAGCGAATATTTTATTTACACACTTTATTTTATTCACTGATAAAATCAAATTTGGATGTTACAGTAATTCATTTTGTAAATTCTACTGAGCCACAAAATTTTTTCATCACATGTAGATTCCATTAAGTATCTTATGTCGATGAAATACGTATTCAACTTTATAGGAAAAAAAGATACAATCAGATAAAATATTTGACAAAACTTTTATTATAACTTATATGGACTACTCACTAAATTCGGTAAAATTCGGAAAAACGATGATATCTCGATATGCGTAACACTTTGTAATATAGTATATACGGTTAAATATGTTCGAAATCGTCTTACCTATCACCCCCTTTCAGATATACGTCGGTGAACCAAACACCCTGTATAGTTCGAATTAATTCACAATTAGATTCACCACGAAATCCAAAAATCAGTAAATTAATATCGATCTATAATGCAGGATATTTTATTTCTTTCGTACCATAGTAACGTTTGCAACGACAAAACGTTTTTCTGATGCCGATAAATATATGAAACGCACATATTTTGCGAACATACGTCTTCTACAACTATACGTTTATTATTCTTTTTCTCGAAAACAGTTCATCTTATCGACCATGAACAAGATGACCTTCTTTTAGTCTAAGGTGCAATCTACCCAGATTTATATTTTCTAAGTCTTGATCATACAGGGTGTTAAATATTTAAGCGTTAAGTTGTAAAGCTTAGTCCGCCCCTGGTAAACTAAAAAAGCTAAATATGTTTCAAGGGCAATTCAAGACAAACGATCTCCAGCCGCGTCTTTCAGGGGCACATATCTCCGTAGGGAGGGCTTGTAGGAAAAAAAAGTATAGAAACTTGTCATCTTATTTTTATTTCTATTTTTTATTTATGTTCTATCTGAATCCGGAAGATTTCCCACATTTTTCCGGACACCCTGTATACAGGCAATCCAAGAACTGTCCTGACAAACTTTATGGGGTGATTTTTTAATAAAAAATGAGAAAAGAAAGTGTCTATAAACATAGGTCCGCAACCGCTTTATTTTTGAGATACAGGGTGTTATAATTTGTAAATTCCTTCCAACATGCCAATGTAGACGATATAAATCGGTTTTTTTGTCAACACCGAGAAACTTGGAGCCCCCGATCCTGCTACTTTAAATTATTACTTACAAAACAAAAACAAGATAACGGCACGTTTCAATTTAAACTTGCTACGACTAAGGAAGTCATAACAGCTTTTTCCTCCATCAAGTCACACGCAGTTGGGACTGATGGGATTGGACTTTGCATGCTAGGCTCTCGCTGTCCCCACATCTTATCCGTTATAGTGTACATTGTTAACTCCAGCATAGAGACCTCTACTTTCTCTAACGTTCGGAAAAGTTCCTACATACTTTCAATACCATAAAGTCCCTGCTCCTGATATGTTAAAAGATCTTAGGCCCCTAAGTATACTGCCTACTTTGTCGAATGTATTGGTACGGGTGTTGGAAGGTCAAATTGGAAAATATTATTAGGTTAGTATGATTTATTAACACTCAGTCAGGATTTCGTAAAGCACGCAGTTGCGAACAGCACTTTTACATATTGCGGATGATATCCTGGAGGAAGCCGACCATGGCGAACTTACAGCGTTAATTTAACTTGACTACTTTAAGGCTTTCAACAGGTTGAATTATCACATTAGTTTACTTTTGGCAATCCTAAAATTTCTTGGGTTCGAACCTAGTACATGCTAATTCATTAGTATTAATCTTACAATAAATAGTAAAAGAATACTACTTGGCAAGTAGTAATCATAATATGACATATAAATATGTATATACGTGAGAATTTTGTCCTCTAACCACTTGCTAAGACCTTATACAATAGACATTAACCAAATTATGTTTAAATATTAAATATAAGTTTTGGCGCGAATCTGTGAAGCTATTTCAAAATGGCGACTGTTAAAAGTTTTAAAAAAATCCCTATTTAAATAAGGGGAAATGATAAATCATTGATGTTTTTTTAACCTTTCAAGGTAAGAAATCTTCATTGTTTTACGTTCTGACATTTTGTGACATTGTGACTTAACAATAGTTATGGTTTATTGGTTATTTTTATTTATTTTGTCAAAAAAAATAAAACTGGAATGAAGCAAAACAAAACACAACAAAAAGGTGGTTTAACGTGGCAAATGCTGGAAATGTCCTCCACCCTCTACTCGGCATGCTCCCAGACGATGGTAAAATCCGTCGACGGAATTTCGAATGGCTTCAGCCGGTATGCTATGTGTCTCCAATCTAATTTTGTTTTTCAAATCTTCAATATTATTTGACCTATTTTGGTAAACTTTTTCTTTTAAATATCCCCAAAGAAAATAGTCTAGAGGCGTTAAGTCTGGGGACCTCGGTGGCCTTTCAATTGTACCACGTCGTCCAATCCAGCGACCTGGAAATATCTGATCTAAATATCTTCTCACATTGACACCAAAATGCGGGGGAGCACCATCTTGCTGAAACCAAATTGCTTCATTAGGTATATCTGGATCTACTTCGTTGGGAAAAATTACAGCTAGAGCAGGCCTTAACTCGAAGGTTAAGAAATCCAGGTACCGTTCAGCTGTAAGGTTTCCTTCCAAAAATAATGGCCCTAAAATTCGGTTATTAGTGATATCTGCCCATACATTTACTTTCTGGGGCCGCTGAGTATGCACTTCAACTATCCATCGTGGATTTTCTTGACTCTAGAAACGATAATTATGTGTGTTAACCACCCCGTTTAAATAGAAAGTAGCTTCATCCGAAAATAATATGTTCTGTGGAAACCTATTATTCTCGTCACACCGTCTCATCATTTCTCCGCAAAATTGCAAACGCCTATCATAGTCATCTTCTAAAAGCTCTTGGACAAGCCATACTTCATAGGGGTGGTATTTTTCGGCTTTCAAAAATCTTTCAATAGTACCTCTAGATGTATCATGATTTTGAGCCAATGAAACTGTTGAAACATGCGGATTATCCTGCAGAGATATTGCAATATACAATTTTTCATCGTCGCCTAAAACACGTGGCCATCCATTCCTAGGCAAGTCCTTTACTGTGCCATGTTCGCCAAATTTGTGGAATATTTTACTAACAGTGCCCTGTGAAATTTGATTTTCCGGATATTTAGCATTAAATAGAGTGCACACTTCACTTTGACTTTTTATTTTATCTCCACATCCTAACAATATCAGGACTTTAATACGCTGCCTTTCCGACAAAACCATTTTTGTTTAGAAAATTGTAAAATAATACTTCGGAAATACCTACATTAATTTTACAAGTTCACAATGTCACAAAATGTCAGAACGTGAAACAATGAAGATTTCTTACCTTCAAAGATAAAAAAACATCAATGATTTATCATTTCCGTTTATTTAAATAGGGATTTTTTTAAAACTTTTAACAGTCGCCATTTTGAAATAGCTTGACAAAATCGCGCCAAAATTATGAGCATACTGTACGAGATATTAGCTTTCAAATGATGTATCACAAGCTGTATGTTTCTATTTAAAAAAAATATCGATGTCGTCATATCTTTGACAAACGTCTATAAAAAAACAAGCGAATGACGACAAAATGTGAGCATATATAAAACTAAATTGACGTGTCCGAGCATTTGCCTCAAAAGTTACAGGTGAAGGCTATATTAATTTTATTCCGGACTTCTTGGCAGCCCTGTATATGTGAAAACTTTGTCCTCTAGCCACTTGCTGAGACCTTATACAATAAGGATTAACCAAATTATGCTAAAACAGCTATTCTCTGGGCTACATGCCCCAACGAGCGCTAAATTACATAGCAAAATTCGGCGTATTTTGACTAACACTGTTAGTACTAAAATACAAACTCAGATTGCAGAAACTACCGGAAAAGAAGGTAGGTGTGCTCGCTTGTCATGCTTGCCCGGTACTGGCGAGAACCAAAGAGTTCGAAACCGGTATACAGGTAGTAGCAGCGTAGCATCCTATCATTTTAAATAAAGATTCATTATTTTCTTTCCCGGTATTTCTGCAATCTAAGTTTGTATTTTAGTTTTAAATAAAGATTCATTATTTTCTTTCCCGGTAGTTTCTGCAATCTAAGTTTATATTTTAGTACTAATAGTGTTAGTCAATATACGCCGAATTTTGCTATGTAATTCAGCGCTCGTTGGGGCAGGTAGCCCAGAGAATAGCTGTTTGAGCATAATTTGGTTAATCCTTATTGTATAAGGTCTCAGCAAGTGGCTAGAGGACAAAGGTCTCACATTGCTGAACATGCTAATAATTTTGATCACAACATTACTTTACTTTACTTTACTTTATGTGCTTTATTGTCCAAGAAATACAAACGTACATTCTCACAGACAAAGCTTACTAAAACTAGTTCTAATCTACATAAATTACATAAATTATATAAATTGCTAGATGACATGAATTGCTAGATATGGCATATACAACTACAATTAAAAAAGAGAACAAAACAACTATTCTAATAGCAAAATGCAAAGAGCAACACAGTCAATAACAAAACATGTATATAAATGTACAGAGTAAAAGACTAAAAGAACAAAAGAACAATATAGTGGGCATGTATAAACTCACATAATATACGTAACGGGCCACCATAACACAAGGACAGGAATGAAAGCCATAACCAACTTAGTATGCACAGCCTATGCAGGACATAAAACGACAATATATAAGATAAAATAAAAGTTAAACTTGTTAAATTTGTTAAAAATGGTCGAGATAAAATTCATCTAGGCTATAATAAGCCCTAAGCGCAAGGTGATCCCTTACGGTTCTCCGAAACTGCACATACGCCAGCGATCTACAATCAACACTCAAATGATTATACATCTTTATACTTTCATACATTACAGAGTGCTTGGTACGAGCCAATTTAGGAATCGGGAGCCGGATGTCATGGTTTTGTCTCGTTTGGTATCTATTGGAAGGATTAATCGGACCATTGTTATTGTTGGAATATTTTCGATGCATTAAACATACTGTTTCCAAAATAAAAAGACCAAAAACAGTTAAGATCCGAAACCTAATAAATAGTGGTCTACAGTGATCCCGAAACCCTGACCTACACAAGTATCTAATCGCCCTTTTCTGCATGACAAACACGGACTTCAGGAGATATTGGCCACAAAATCCCCAAAATGGAATGCCATATCGTAGATGGGACTCGAATAAAGAGTGATATACCATCTTAGCCGTCGAACATCCAAGCTCCACCGCCGCCACTCTAATGGCAAAACAGCCCGATGACAATTTTTTGTTCAGCTCGGAAATGTGTTTAGCAAACCTCAACTTTGAGTCGATATAGAGACCAAGAAATTTAGTAGCAGGCTTATTTTCCACGAGTTGATCATTTAAATGAAGATCATTGTATGTAAAACCAAAAGTGAGAATGTTAGTTTTATTTATATTAAAACATAAGCAGTTAGCTTCGCACCATTCTTTGATTTTCTGTAAGTCTTCATTAATGACACACTTCAATATTTCGCTGCTTTTTGAGCGCCATAAGAGGGTGGTGTCGTCAGCAAAGATGGTGAACATGCCCCGAATGTCCAGGCCCGCGAGATCATTAATATATATCAAGAACAGGATTGGACCCAACACTGAACCCTGAGGCACCCCGCACTCCACTTTCAATGGGCCAGAGCAGGCACCATCGACCGTTACCACCTGCGTCCTCCCGGAGACATAAGAAGAGAACCAGCGATGTGCCGTATTGCGTATACCGCAATGTTGAAGCTTCTGCAGCAGTATCCGATGATTCACACATTAACTTTAAGTTAGCTGAGATTTTAACCACACAAACTAATTATAAGAAAAGGTTGTTTTTGGAAATGACATTTATTGCTCAAGAACCCAATTGCATGAACGAAAGACCAGATACTTATTCAACATTTAAGTGTAATTTATTCTTATCTTCTCCACTTAGACAATAATTTACTTACAATCAATTCCATCGATAACAACACTGTGAACCTAATATAATGTGATGTTTCAGGTTTGCTGCATGCTAACATTTGAATCAAACAAACCTCAGTTTAATACTAGTTTGATTGAAAACCGCATTAAAAAATGTATGACATACAGAATGATAGATGACAATGACTGTATTTCCTAACCTATTCAGTCACATAAAAATTACTGCACTCAGGCACTACCACCGTAAAGGGTGGTAGTGACTCAGGACATGGTTTCCCGCGTAATATTCACATAGACTTTTGAATTATATAACAACTTTTCAAAAATGTAATCAGTTAAATTCGATTTTTATTTTAAATTGTGTGTTTCTTAGTCCATTTTAATAGTATCTCCAGACGTCGGCTTTAATTGTAATTGACTTTGATTTTCAACACATTTGCTTCTCACATGTCTCTTATTTTATACGAACATCTTTATGAACAATCTCAAGAAAGTTGTAAGTAAACACATTTTCCTAATGCCAATTTTTATATAAATTTGTAGTCTCCCTGAGGCAGGGCCGACGAGAGGGGGGGGAGGGGGGGGCAGACGGGACAAGGCATGCGGCACTATCTACTTGAAAAGCAAGCACTATCATCAAAATAGGGCGTGGCACCCAAAAATTTTTCGCCTGCGGCTCTATTTTTTTGGCGCCTGCGGCGCATTTTTTTGGTGCCTTCGGCGCATACCTGGCGACACTGGAGGCTGTCCAGTCCCAGGGCCCGTGTCGGCCCTCGGCGGCCCTGCCCTGAGGATGGAAATGAAATATATGATTTCCGAAAGCCTTGCGTTCTGCATTCCACAGAGATCCATCATCGGTTCTCTATTTCTTAGTTTATACACTCCTCAACTAACCAAACACCTGAGATATGCTTCTGTGCACCTTTAGGCGGACGACACTTAACAGTATATGTCACTTCGCTCAGAAAATATCCTTGAGGCAAAAGATAGATTGTCAAGTGATCTCGAAGTACTTACTGTTAAAGTCCTCTACAAATCACTGCCTTGAATTAAATCCAAAGAAGTATCAGGTCATTCTGTTTGGACGTGCTCAGTGTCGGGACAAGTATCAAAACCTGCTTGACAATAACCTTAGGCTCTCGCAGCTTTTGTCAATTTAAAACCAATTTTTAATCAGATACACTTATTTAGTACAAGCCTTAAGAAATTGCTATGCGATGGTCTGGTATTTGTGATAATTTACCTTCTATAATAGGTATGCTATGCGGTCCCTGTCTTTTACAACGGAATGTCAGCCGCATCCAGCTTATTCAGAATCGCTGTAGACGGATGTTGGATGATATTATAAGAAGGTATGAATTTGAGTAAAATGAGGGAAATTGGTTGGTACAATATGAGGGAAAGAAAATTGCCACACAGTCTAGTATCATTCAATAAAATAATCTGTAAAAAGTATCCAGCTTATCGATACCAAAAAATCAAATTTAGATATGATGCACATGCCTTGGATCTAAAACACAAACTTACAATTTCTCCTGCATTATACAAAACTACCTTATTTGAAAGGTTCTTCTCTTATTAATTACCTCTATTTTATAATAAAATACCTGTAAATTTAAAATGTGCTCCACCCCAAATATTTAAATTTACAATACGCCACCTAATCCTGCTGTTCTGCCAGCTTTGAAAATATTTCTCAGTCTACACCTAGATAAATGCCATCCTGCAGTTATGGATATGGATAGTTTATATTTAGTTGATAGTTTGGAAATGATTATATTTATTGTAAGAATAAGCATCTTACAATTATTATCATTATATCATCACATAGCTACTAATTAAACTTAGATTTTAAATATATAATAGTAAATAAAAGCTTCTTGGGTTAAGTGAGGAAGCCTGGCTTTAACTTCGCCTTTTGTATATTATACAATAAAGACATTTTTTTGTTATTATTATTATTATTATTATTGTTATTATTACGCGGAACGAAAAATATTTACACCACTGCTGTTTCCTCTTTTGATAATACACTTATGTCTAATGCGAAGTACATTTTGATATCTTTTTGGTTTCGGCTTTGTTTAGTAGATAAATGCAACTTTATTAAACTCTGATGTGGACATAGCGACATGCAAATAAATGTCATTCAGTTTTTTGATCAAGCACCGTTGGTGACACGATGAAAAGACTAGGGACCATTTTTGCTGAGTGGGGAGGGCAACTTCGAAAATAATATTTATTTTGAAGAAAAACAGTGGCGTATCATTTTTTTTTTGTTAAAATATGAAAATACATGTTAGCAGTGTTAGCACGGCCGCCACTGGTTAAAGTAGAACAAATCTTTTTTATGAAATAAATGTTTCTTATGCCTAGTTAGTACCTACTAAAATTCAAAATGATATCTAAAGCGGTCTCAAAAATATTAAGGAAACCCCGTTATTGTTCAATATTTAACGCCCTCTATCTCAAAATTAAAGCCGCTGCTGACCTACGTTTATAGGAACTTTTTGTCCTATTTTTCATTGGAGAATCACCCCTTAAGGTTTGTCAGGAGAGTTTCTGAGCACACACTTATTAAAACCAGGGTCTGTTTAAAAAAATGTGGTATAATTGCCAAGAAGTAAAAATGTTATAAATTTAAAATACCAATGCTGTGTGTCCTAAATTATGTCCCACTTCAATTTGTTCTCTGTGTTATAGGCAACAAACAAACTTAATAATGTTTAGATGGCATACAACGCCGTTTGATATGTCCCAAAAAGTTATTGATATGTAACAAGTTAAAATTCTGTATTTTTTACAGGTGCCAAGTATCAATCAAACTTAAACGAAATCGACAAATCGGAACAAAAATCGGCATCGGACAACGACAGCAAAGGGGGAATATTTGCTGATAAGGACAGTGCTGGAACAATTAAAAGTAAGTTAGAAAATTTGCTTATTATAACTAATTTTTTTAAACTTGAAGAAGTAGTCCATACTTACAGTGGAGTAGGTAATATAAATTAAAACAAAAATTCTGTCTTCCTCTACAAATGGAGGAAGACAGAAGTTTTGTTTTAATTTATAATTCTTTTAAACGCCTAGCCAACTAATTTTGATTAATTATTGTAAACGGCACCATACAATAGTAATTATGAGTAGAGTGCCTTGGAAAACAATTGCCTAACAGAGTTTAGTTTTCAATGATATGGAACTGGAAATGTAAAAATAAAATTAAACAGGTTATTGAAACAACATTCTGTATTAGAAATATGAATAAACTATTATAGTCTCTCCGAAAAAAAATAAACAAATAAATAACCATAAACTAAATTAACTAACAGCTAAAAGTACCCGTGTGTATTTTACTGGTTCTTAATATAACCTCCTCCATTTTAAAAACATTTCTCAATATTTCCCCTTAATTTACTATTAATGGTATTAATGGGTGCTTCTGATATAAAATTTGGATGATCCCTGTTTAAAATTCGGATTTCATCCCGACTTCTCTCTTTGAGAACTTGGATATCTCGCGTCCTATTATTCTAAATGAGGTTTTCTAAATAGCCCTACAAAAAAAATATCGAGAGGTGAAAGCTCGGGGCTGTTTTTCGGCCATCGAATAAGACCATTTCTTCATATCCATAAATTATACCTGTTATTAAGGTAATTGGTAACAGTTATAACATTATGAGCCGGTTCGCGATCCTGCTCTAGTTCCTCTAAAACAGCGGTTCTCAACCTGGGGAGCGCGCCCCCCTGGGGGGGCGTGGAAGGATTCCAGGGGTGGCGTCAACAAATTAAAAATAATGAAATAAGTTTGTAGTTTTTGAAACAGTTGTTTTTTCATGTATATTTACAACAACAAAAAATTTAATTTGATGCTGGACACAAATACACAATCATTGAAATTTCTTGATAGCAATTAACTCAATAAAATGTAAGTGAGGGTTACTCAAACATAATGTAAGTAAATTTATCATATATACGTCTAAATTAACTTAATCCGTAAAGGGAGGCGTGACCTCACACCAAAGTATGAAGGGGGGCTCAGAGCCTGAAAGGTTGAGAACCCCTGCTCTAAAAGATGTTCTATATCATTTTCCAGAAAATGAAGATATTGTGCACCTGTTAAATTTGTACTTCTTGGATTTTGTGCGGATTTGTGGACTACCAAAAGTGTTTATTTTTGCGATTAAATATGCCACATGTTGTAAATGTGGCTTCATCCGAAAGAATGATTTTATTTAAAAAATCTGTATTTAGGTGTAGTCTTCTAGTAATATTCAAGCCAAACCCTAATCTCTTCTGGATATTATTTTGGGTTAGCCCTTGTTTATTTTTAAAATCTCGTGAATTTTCCTTCATGATTTGTTAAAGTAAATTGCAGCATCGGAAATGGACCGTTCAGTCATTTCTATAAACAAATAATAATTAAACCATCTAACCTAAATTTAGAAGAATAAGTCAAAATGTACCTATAAAAAAGAGTAAGCCCTCTAAATATTTTCCGATATTTCTGATAAATGTCCTTTCCTTACGCTCGAGACTGTGTCTTAACTCAAATTGCCGCACTACGTATCTTATTGTGTCAACGCATGGTGTGAATCTTTCACACAAATTCACAGTTGACGGAAATTTTCTACTTTTTTTTTATCCAAAAACCGATACACGAATGCTTGAGTTAGTTGGCGTAGTCTATTATTGGGTTAACAATAATTTTTTTTCATATATTAATGATATGAGAGAGAGGTGGTCCACAGATTGATATGCATCTGAGGTTTCGCCGTGGCCCTCTGGTGGCAAGTAGACCAAGTAGTAACTCATTTTGTTGCGGGATTTCCCATATTAGTTTCACTCATGTGGTTTGTCTTTCCCCTTTCGTCAGATCTATCCAGACACGTTTCACTGTATCACAGCTCGTCAGTGGGGCTGAAGTCCGATCAGGTGAGGATATATAACATAAAACGACATCTCTCGGAGAGGGAACTTGCAAAGACATGGATAGCAATTGCAGGCGTCACCGCACGGTGGCGTAAAGCTACCGAAAACTATATTATTAGCAAACAGTTTAGGAACCAAAAGAATATACATTTCCTAAGGTGCTGTCTTAATACGTTTCAGCGCCAAAAGAAGTCCCTTTATGCTACATTTTCACTTGATCGTCGTAACTGTGCGGTTAAAGTACTTTGAGGACATTTACCTTTCGTCAGACTATAGCCTCACTGACGAGCCGTGATACGGCGAAACGCATCTAAGAATTGGTCTGACTGAAGGGAAAAGGGACGGCCTATAACTAAGTAAGAGAATAAAACACAAACACTACCACCTTTAGGCAGACAGTAAACTGGAATCTAAAACACACCTTTTCTCAAATGAATTGAGCCTAAGCTGACAAATCTAAAAATGTGTGTGTGCCTTTTTTAACAACCACGGTATTCATTTCTGAACTAAGTTTAAACTGTATCGGACTTTATATGAGCTTTTAAAAGCGAACTTAATTTGCTCTAGACAGCTTCTAAGTAGATGAATAGTCCACATAAACAAATATTATTTACTAAAGAAATCTGCCACCCTAACAGAACTAGAAAATGCCTTTAAAAATCTGACAAAAAGCTAATTAATTTCCTGTCATTCGTAAGAAAAAGGGATAAAAGAGACCGCATTTCCTTCAACCAGAACTGTCTAAGCGTTTATCACATTAAATGTTGTCAAAACAACCATTTGCTGCTGCTATACATGTGTAAAATGCTTCGAGGTATATAATAGAGTCATGAACATCAGTTTATAACGTGTCAAAAGGTCGAAGGAAATAGAATTTTCTCAATTTCCCCCGTTCATATTGACCTATGGCTCGGCCCTTTGACGTCTCTCAGTGTGTCGCTACCCCGCCGGAAAACTACCCTCTACATCCTATATATCATTCGGAACAACACAAAATAAAATACACCCTCAAATAAAGACCGTATACGGACTGTCAGGGAAATGCTACAAGTTACTTTAATTAAAATATGAACTAGACATTTCTCGCTGTTTTCTTAAAATTTTTAAAAGATAATAAGATAAAGAATTATTTAATTTTCAGTTGAGTAAAGTTAAAAAACGTATATAGTGTTAAAAGAATGATGGTTTACAGGGCTATTACAAAAGGGTTGCTTACACCTAAAGTATTTTGTAAATTAATTTTAAAATATTGTCTTAAAAAGAAGTATTAATATAAATATAAGCTTTTTGTCGCTAGAAATACTTTATGTTTCAGTTATCGCATGTTGTGTGTATTTTAAATAATAAAATAATAGTCTTGTTTACACAAACGTTTTGCCATTTGCTCGAGCTCAAGGTACAAGGTATTTATTTGGCAAACGCCAAAGAGTGCATAGAAGTCTAAGATGATATTTCCAGTATTCTTCTACAATTTGCCGGTGGAGATGGTATGAGAAGGGATTTAGTTGGAAGCATGAACGGGTTATTTTTCGAAAAGGTAGCATTAATGCTGAAAGATACACAAGGGATTGTTTGAAAGAGGATTTTTGCTTCACTGCAAGATCAATCCTTTATGGCGCTTTGCGAACGGTATGTGTGCTTAGGAAACGATTCACGTTGGTTTGAATCTTTGGAGATTATACTCGTTGGGGAACACGGCCTCAGGGAGTTCG
Source organism: Polydrusus tereticollis (assembly GCA_963920685.1). NCBI lineage: Eukaryota > Metazoa > Arthropoda > Insecta > Coleoptera > Curculionidae > Polydrusus > Polydrusus tereticollis. The sequence goes on from OY987335.1 coordinate 35,315,554, forward strand.
TCCCAGAATGATGGCATTCTCTAGATAAATGAAAGAATTTTTAAACAAAGTCATTCGAGGACACTAAGCTGAACCACCCACGTACGGGTGAGCTGCAGTGGCTCCTCGTGTATTTCTACCATGCACCTGTCGGATGGAATAAAGCGGACAACCTCAGTTCAGCACTTGTCAGCCGGTGACTATACTACTAGAAAACGTCATTTTATAATATTAGTCTACGTACTAAAAATCATTAAAATTGATTAGCAGGTTTTCACGTAATTTAGAAAAAAACAATATTTTTACAAATTTTTGACGCCCTTTACCGGCTAAACGAGACAATTTTGGATATAACTAAGTCGGCTTAGATCGATCTATTTTGACGTCAGGAGTCTGTCGTCAAACGTTGTACACGTATTTTCCGGACACCCTGTATATAAACAAGAGAGGCCTTTGATGGAGTAGAAAGTTGTTTTCTATGAAATATATGCGAAGAATAAACTGCTTCCATTCTTCGCTCTTAGTAAAGCGGATAATCTCTGCTTGTCCGTTCAGTTACAAAATCTGATAGATTTAATTATTTTTTCTCGGCTATTTGTATACCTCAGGGAAAATTGGCCTTGCTTGACAATTTTAGATTATTTGCCATTTTTTCTTTACTTTTCAAGGATACTCTGTCATCAAGAAAGGCCAACGCTACCAAGTGCCCAGAAAGAAACCAAAGATTCTGCGCAAAAGTGGTGTAAGATTTTTCACTAACTGTTGAATCAGGATAGCTTTTCTAGTTGATACAGAAGCTGGATATCAATTTGTGGAGCTCTCATTGCGAGAAAAGCTTCATTCCAAAATCTTACATGTACCAGACTGATAAAGAAAGTCAAGTTTACGGTATTTTTTTACTCTTCAGGTGTCAGCTGAAACTGGTTTTGAAACCGGCAAAATTTTATGGCGCTATCGCCATCCATTTGGCAAGATGTGTCGGCTCAAGACCCTCGAATTGTTTCACTGCTACTTCCTCCACCAAGAAATTAAAGATACACACACAGGAGTTCTTGATAATCATCTCTAGAATGTTGTTTTTAAAAGACACGTGGTAGATACTCCCAAATTACTTCTCGTAATTTGTTTAATAGAGCTGCGGTATAATCAGTGTGACTAATAGTTGGCCACAGTTTCTTAAATTGGTTAAACAACGCAGTCTCTGGACCATGAGTAGAGTCAAATATACATTTAAAAAACAGCTGAGAGCATAATCATCATAACGTGATGGCAGCATGCAGTCCAGACAAACAAGCGTGTAACGCCCAGTATTACTGGTTGTTGTATTGAATACCTTTTAGTGATGATTTGAGTTTTAACGTTTCAGTACATGCTTGTGCCTGAGGTTTTTCTGTTCTTCTGTCTTTCTTCGCAATTCCTAAAACCTTTTTATTGTCATTTCATTTAGCTGCTCCAGCTTCATGTCTGACTTGTCTCCTAGATCGTCTAACAGAGCTTCGTTAAAGTGTTATTTCTGAAATATTGTGTCCAAGCGCTTTTGCAACAGATCCAGCAATAGATGCTCTTCTGTCGGCAAGATTAACTCGATCTAAAGCTCCGATGACTTCGGGTAATTTCAATATGCTTTTAGGTCGTTTTAAGGTAAAGGACTGAACGTGACTGCAAAAATTGATGCTATAGGTTTATATTCTTCATCAGTTCCAGAGTTGCCTGACATATGACCAGGGAGTTGATATTGTTTGGTTAGCAACATATTACTTTTTTCGTATTGTTACTTCGCCTTGGCACCTTTTTCATGCCGCTCCCTTTTCTTTATTGCTTTTCTGTTGTCTTTAAATCAGACCCACTCATGCTATATGAGAAAAGATCTTCTATGATTTTTAAGGAATATCTCATTTTCTTCGGTTTTTACTTTCATTATAGCATCTTTCGAAATTTTAAAAAGACAATTATTTTTTTAAATTATTTTAAAACGCTGTATCTTAGAGGGTAAGCATTTTAGGGCATATGTCCATGTGAACTTTTCGTCTTAAAATAATGTCAGAAATCCTAGATTTTCTTCGTCATTTTCATTCATTTCTGACCCGACATTTTTTTTTAAGTATATAAAAAAAAGGACTAAATCAAATTGAAGTTCTCATATATTTATTATTATATCGTTATGTAAGAGCATTTTTTAAACAAAGAGCTGGCTGCGCAAAAGTTTAACATAGAAATGTATCGTGCAAAAGTAAAAAAACTGTATATTCCTTATATAAAAATGTACTGATCTATAATAATGTACTAAAACTAAAAATGTAAATTATTCAAAAAATTTTTTTTTGTTAATTAACAAAGAAAGTGCTGTTCTTTCAAATAGTTAAAGACTTTGATATAAAACCAAAAACAAAAAAATGTACAAGGACCTTTTAAGACAAATTATGGACCCCGGACACTAGAACCGCCGACTTAGAGTGCTATTAATCGACTGCCACTCAAACTCAACAGGCTAACGCATCTGCGTGTTTTAGGAGAAGTCCCGAGAGCTGTGATTATTTCGCGCTTATTTGGAAAAAATACGATGGGAAATTTATCAGCTCGGGTCCAAAGTGACCCGACGATACCAGTTAAGGGTTAAGGGTCACCCTGTATAAAATCCACTTGTGCCACCTCGCAAAATTTATCTTGCCCACATCAAACTTAGGTCTTGCCCCGCCACTGCCTAAAGAAGCAAATATATTTTCCGAAGCGTCGGTTAATTAAAACTAGGTTTCACTTGTACCCTGATCCCACATGTTTTATAATAATAAATATACATATTACATATGTAACAGATTAGTTCAGTGCCGCCTAGTGCAAATTCCTTAAAATATGCTCTGCTACACGGTCACTATTTTTACACTTGCAGAACTAAAATGGTTTGGAAAACAGTTTATGTTATTGTTTAGAACAGACTTTTGTGGTGTAATGCGGGGCTTGTTGAATTTTAAATGACGTATTTAGTGGTCTAGTCACTAAAATGCAAAGTGGACTGGCGGTATGCATGGCAACAGCAAAGAGAATCCTATATGCGTTTGGGGAAAACACATCAAAGACAATATGTGTTAGTACGATTCTAAGACGAACTCTAGAATTTTACTTTTACCAGAACGGCGTTCTCTCCCGGTATCTCTTTTTGAACTTTAATATTTTATTCTGTATAGTCAACCTACATTATCTTAACACAATGGTGTTTTGGTTGGTTATTTTACTTTTAGGGTTATTTATTTGGCACAAATTAAAGGGGCAGATATAAATTTAAAGTAGATTATTCGTTTGAGTTGGTTTATAAAATTTTCTGGATAGGCATCTTTAATGCTATTGGTAAAAGATCACCACACTTAAATACAGTGTGTTAAGAAATCTGAAATATTGCTAACATTTCAATAACGGCTCAATATTTTACCATGGAAATTATCAAATCGGCATAGTTAAAAACTGCACAAGGTGGTATGGTAAAATATTTTCTGCAACTACAGAGTGGCAAAAAAGTCGCGCATAATGCCTGTAACTTTTGAATTATCTCGTATACGGAAAAGTAAACTTTATGAAAGCTGTTCAGTAAATTATTCCCCACATTTCCACCTGCATGAATTTTTTCTGTTATTTCTGGTTTGGTTGCCATAGAGACCAACTTACTTTTTTTTAAAAGGAACACCCTGCATATAATTGCATATTTGGATTGTACTGTGAAAACTCTGATTTTTTTGTATTTCAAATTTTTATTTATTTAAAATTGTAACAAACTTTATAATAACAAAATAAATAGCCTAGAAAATTAAACAACTTAACATCGGAATAATAAACAAGTGAAACCTTTCCAGTGATCAGGTATTCAAAATGACCACCATTTTCTGCTAAGCAGAACGCCAGTCGATCTCTGAACCCGTCTACAACGTTTAAAAGGAAGTCCTCTGGAATGGCCCGAATTTCAGCACTAATTCTGACTTTTAAAGATTCTCAGTCATTTGGACGGTTAATGTAGACTTTGTTCTTTAAGTGTCCCCACAAAAAGAAGTCGAGCGGGGTTAAGTCCGGGGATCGCGCTGGCCAGTCAATAGCACCTCTTCTGCCTATCCAACGTCCTGGAAATTGTTCGCTTATGTATTGTCTAACATTTACCGCATAATGCGCAGATGCTCCATCTTGCTGGAACCATACCTGTTCGTTTATGCCATTATTTACACCCGGTAAAACCATTCTGCAAGAAGGAATTATCTGATTCCTAAGGAGGTCTAGATATTTTTCGCCATTTAAATTACCATTTATGAAAAAAGGTCCCAAAATATGTCTACCAACTATGCCCGCCCAAACTTAACTTTTTCGGGCTTCTGAGTATGACCTTCCTGAAACCAGTGAGTATTCTCAGCAAAACAATAACGATAATTGTGTCTATTAACAATGCCATTTAAATGGAAAGTAGCCTCATCCGAGAAAATGATATTTGTTGCGAAGCTATTATCGTTATTGCATCTTTGCATCATCATCTCACAAAATTCAGCTCTTCTACCAAAATCGTCCTCGCTTAACTCTTGCACCAACTTTATCTTGTAGGGATGCAACTTCTACTGATTAAACACATTTTTCACTGACAGATGAGACACATTAAATCCATTGCCATTGACCTGGATGATATAGTTGGATTTTCATGTACTGAGAGCATGATATCTAAAGCTTTGTCTCCCCCGGTTGCTATTTTAGGTCGACCTGATCTAGCGGCTTCCCTAACACTGCCTGTTTCTCGAAATTTCTTTACCACTCGACACACCGTTGACTGATTTATTGGAGGCCTATATGGATATAATTTATTGAAAAGTTGACAAACCTGATCTTGCGATCTCTTCATATTTCCGTAACCGCTCATTATTAAAATTTCAACTCGTTGTTTCTTATTCTGATCAACCATAGTGTAATCAAATTAGTAATTAGACAACAGAAAATTAAACAGGAACTCAAAATTGACACCTTTTATGTCGCTGTCATGAAAACACCTTGACTCAACTGGTGGGTATTCGGTAGGAATAATTATAATTAGGAAGTTTTTCATTTTTAAGCTGTCTTGATCTCGGAAACGCTTGCTGATAGGTGAATATTTGAAATACAAAAAATTCAGAGTTTTCCCAGTAGAATCCAAATATGCAATCATATGTGGGGTGTTCCATTTAAAAAAAAGTAAGTTAGTCTCATGACAACCAAACCAGAAATGACAGAAAAAATTCATGCCAAACCAGAAATGACAGAAAAAATTCATGCAGGTAGAAATGTGGGGAATAATTTACTGAAGAACTTTCATAAAGGTCACTTTTCGTATACGAGGTTATTCAAAAGTTACAGGCATTATGCGCGACTTTCTTGCCACTCTGTATACACCAAGGAAGTCAACTTTTTTATTTTATGTGGAAGAACCTGTAGGTGCATTTTTTAATATTTCAATAGTCCTCCCTTGGAATACATATAATAATATGGATAGTGTTTATTTGGTTTAGTTGTTAAATTGGTACATCAATGCAAAATGCAAAAGTAATCCATATAATTTCGTGAATTTGAATATTAATTTAATTTTTTAGATATTTAATTAATATTAAGAAGTATCCTTTTAGATTAAATCACTTTGCCGGGTGTCCTGCAAAGGTCAGCCACCGGCTGTATCTCGAAAACCATTTGTACTACAGCTTTCGGGAAAAAAATCATTACAAAAGTTACCCCTAGTATACGAAAATGACTTTCAACTTTCAAGCTTTACAGCTAGATGGCGTATTTTTAAGTCAAAATCAAAAAATGAGAATCTCACTTAAAATCAATACTGAAGTTAAGTTACGTGGAACGATTTTGGACTCTCCTATGAAAACTGTAAAAAAATTTTATTTCATTTCTCTTAAAATAGGGGGTTGAGGGAGCTAAATGGAAGGAAAACTTTTTAGTTTACTCGCCTTATTACTCGTAAAATTATCTAAAAAGTGGCGCAAACCGGTGGACGATATCGTTTTTTAAACTTAAGTTATGAGCAAAAATATATTATTTTCTTAAATTCTTTATTTCAAAGCAAATTTTTTTTTACATTAACAGCAGTTTCCATCTCTGCCACAAAAATAGACGCCATCACACTTCGGATTATAAGAATCATGTCTTCTCGTATGGTTGGTCCGGTCTGACAGACAATATTCTTAAGCCTTCCCAATAAATAATAATCCAAAACCATTAAATCAGGCGATTTGGGTAGCCAGGAAAATAGGCTATTCCTTTATTGGGTTAATTAAATATTCTCACATGTTGAGAGCACAATACGCAGGGCAACCATCGCGTTAAAACCACCTGTTTACATGAGTTTCTAAAGGTAGTTCATCCAAAATAATTAGCAAATGGTTTCCTAAAAATTCTAAATAGCTTAATCGAATAAGAGTATCTTCAAATATGAAAACAATAATTTCACCTTCAATAATACCGCACTACACATTTACGCTGAATTCATTTTGATACCCAATTTCCATCATCCAATGAGGATTATTTTTTGTCGACCGAAGGTCGCCTTACTTTTACTAATTCGTAACAACCTTATGATGACAATATTTTTTTTACGTTAATTAGCTTTAGATGAGTTAATAATGGCGTTGAGAAAAATTTGTGGCAATTTTAAAAATGCCACTATTGACTTTGTGAGGAATGTTAGGCTTACCTTTGATCTTCAGGGTCATATTTCCACAAAGTGTATCTTATTTAGTGTGTTTCAGAAATATGGTACGTAACTTAAGGGAGTGATTCCTTATGATATTATAAGAGAAAAAGTTCATATGAACATGTGTCCGGAGATGCGCCGTTTTTGATATACAGAGTGTTAAAGTTTAAAAAAGAAATCGGTTTTTTACACCTTTTTTAAATATCCTTTTCCCGATTTTATTGAAATGTGGTAACGTTATTCATAACGATAAAGGGCTTAATATTTTTTTTTCAGATTTACTAGCTAATAGTATAACTTCTTTCTTTCCTCAATTGTTTTCGTATCTTGCTTCGCTTTCTAGAGAAAAAATAAAACCGCTTACTACGTATTTCAAAGTTAATTAAAACATTTAAATTAAAAATAAAGTTGTTCTCTTAAATAATGATACAAAAAAAAATACAACAGTTAATCAAAGCAAATGTTGAAAATGACCACCAAAAAAACGCACGATTGCAATTGTCTCACCATATGTTCAAAAGTGCCTACATTATTTTGTACCGCATTGCAACTTTCAATAATTCGAATTCTTAAGTCGTTTTTATCTAATACAGGCATTTTGTATACAAGAGATTTTAGTCGACTCCATAAGTAAAGTCTGTGCGTTTTAAGAAGTCCGATATCGGATTAAATCACCAAGGGATGTTATCGCTTTTAAAACAGTAAGTCGGTTAAGTTACAATACCTTCGCACCTTCGCTATACTTGATCACACCGAACATCCCACTGGTTTACTGTATTCTATTACTGGGCGAAATCAGAGGTTTCAAAACAAAATTATCTTAGAATTACGCGTTGAGCATAAATAATAATTAAATAGATAATTAAATTATTTTGCTATTATTATAGTTAAATCTATATAATAATCGCTATTTTCCAAGAACCAATTAAAATTTGCTCAAGTGCGGGATGGTTAAATATGTTAAAGATTTTGTCAGGTTAGTTGACATTATTTTGGGGATTATTATAATTAAATCTTCATAATAATTACTATTTTCCAAGAAATAATTAAAATTTGCTGAAGTGCGGGATGGTATGTTCTACTTTATTTTAAATAAGTAGTTGTGCTTTTCACTTTTAGTTTGTTTCTCATTGTGTGTGAATTAAAATCAGTTATTAAGCAAAGTTATGGAAAATGTTCAGCAAGGTGGCACATCGCCTAGAAGGCATTTATCTCCAGGTGAACGCCGTTTGGTATTACAAGTGGAACGTTATTTTACTTTAGAAAAAGATAACTCGGGCCCGTTAGAGTCTGTTTTGGCAGTGCAAAAACGAACGTCTGATGCTTGCGGCATTTCAGAGAAGACCTTAAGAAGACTTCGAAAAAAGAGTGAAGAGGATTTGGACAGACCATATAAAAGGGTTCGACTCCATTCAAAAACCTTGGATTTATCCCAAGGGATAAAACTCTCTATTGGGAATATTGTTTATGATATGTATAAAGCCAAGGAATATGTTACCCTCAAAGCTATTCTTGAAAAGATAAAGCAGAAAAAACTTTGCGATATTGGAACTAACAGTTTGTCCATCATCTTAAAACATATGGGTTTCAAATATAAAAAAACGAACAACAGAAAACTGCTTTGCGAGCTGTCCAATGTTGTTTCGAAAAGTTGGCAATTTTTAAGGGATGATTTAAACAACAAAAAATCGGAATTGTCAAGACAAGTTGTTTTTCTTGACGAAACATGGGTATTTGCAAACGGAACTTCAACAAAAACGTATTGGCAGGATGACTCAAAGCATTGTTATTCAAGTACCCGTGCAAGTAATGGAAAAAGGTATATTATATTACATGCTGGTAATGAAGAAGGTTTTGTTTTAAATGCCAGTTTGATATTTTCATCAACAAAAAAAACTGATGATTATCACGGCAATATGGATGCTGAAATTTTTGAGCATTGGTTCGAGGAAAAACTTTTAAAAAGTTTAGAAAAACCTTCCTTAATTGTTTTAGACAATGCCTCTTACCATACGAGACTCGAAGAGAAATTCCCTACAAGCAGCTGGAAAAAGGAAGAAATAAAAGAGTGGTTGTCAAAGAAAAACATAAACCATGAAAATTTATATTTAAAAAGTGAACTTTTAAGCAAGTGTAAAGAGCAGTCATTTAAAAAAAAGTATGTTGTTGACGAATTAGCCCTCAAATATGGACATCAAGTTTTGAGATTGCCGCCCTACCATTGTCATTACAACGCAATTGAATTGGTACGGGGTATTAGCAAGAACTATTATGACAAACATGCCTGTAAAAATATCGGTAAGCCTAGCGTTATAAAGTTATGGGAGGAGGCGCTTAGCCAAGCGGGCAAAGAAGAATGGCGGAAATGCATTGAACACACAGAAAAAATTATTTTTGAATCTTATAAGACAGAACAGGTTATAGACGAAGTAAGACCGTTAATTATTACGAATGATGATGATGATGATGATGACGATGATGTTGATTCTGATGAGTCTGAAAGCATGGGTGAAATTTCAAATGCAGAGGAAGACTACTTTTAGTAGTACCTATCTACAAGTAGGTACGTTCTGTCGCAAGACTACAAAATCGGTTCTTTTTAGAACCAAAACTTTATAAAAAAGAATTCGTAAAACTAATTTGTCTGAATACTACAAAAGCTAAAAAATTATTATTTTTCTTTACCTAAACTAATTTTTTATTTACTTTAAATTATTTTATTTAGAAAATGTAATTCATCAACATCCAAAATTACCTTCAATATAATTTATTGTTTGAGAGCCACCGACATAATGCTCAAGAGGTTTTATGGCTTAGCGGACTTCTTAAAACGCACAGACTTTAATAGTCTAGAGGATTCAAGTCGGGACTGCGAGCTGACCAACCTTGGGGACCTGCGCGTAAAATCCAGCAATTAGGAAAAGTGTTGTCGAGGTATTGACGAGCAACTAGGCTAAAATAAGCTGGGGCGCCGTCGCGCATGAACCACATATTAGTTCTTATTTGTAGAGGGACGTCTTCTAACAGAACGTCAAGTTCTTCAGATAGATACTGCGTATAGGAGTTTCCATTCAATCGAGGTGATAAAAAGTATGGTCCAATAAGATAGTCGTCAATGATCCCTGCCCACACATTCACCGAAAGGTGTTGTTTCTCTTCTTTTTTTTTCTTGGGGTTATGTTAAGTTGGCAACACTCTTGAGTCAGCAGTTTGTTTAGGGAGAAAGCGTTCTTAAAATTCCTGTGGCTTTTGATCAGAATCACTTTGCACACTGCCGTATTTTTCTTACCGTTCAGCATTCATGCAGGTTAGGAAGCCACATGGGATTTATAGGGCCACATTATAGCATGAGCACCATGAGCTACTAGGTTCCAGTTGACCTAAACTAAATCAATTCCACCTAGCCTACCAGGAGTAGCAAAAAAAGCACGGGGCCATCCTGATGGATTGAACTAGCTGCACAGTCTGGTGATATAAAGTTATCTGGATGTATTTTTTTATTTAATTATCCGAAAAAAGTAATAGTTGAAGCTCTGGTGGTATTACAAATGAAAATACCACATAAATATTTGGGATGAATTTTTAAAATGTTTTTATTACGAAATGTGTTTTTATTTATTGATGACAGGAACCTGTCAGGTCCAGGAAACGAAGTCCTATCCCTGAAAACTCAAAATATTTATTTATTTGTAACTTATTAGCATTTAAAAATGTCAAAATACCGTGGGACACTTGATTTAAGGCTCATGGTTTAGTGTGGTTTTGCCTTGTATTATAAGTTATCATTATTTAAGAAATATGCTCTAATGTGAATTTCTTTGTTTTTTTCAGGTTATCTTCTTCTTCCTGCAACCATCTTCCAAATAACAGCGTATGCATTACTACGGTGAACACATTAAAAAAGACAGGTTATTTAAATGTTAGTCTTACAATTAAATAAAGTTAACTGTATGTTGAGGCAAAGAGCGCTTAAGTGTAAAATTGTTTATATGTATAATCTACTTTAAAATATAAAGACTGAGATTGAATAGGTTGAACATTTATGAAAACCACGAAAATTATTTCAAAAAGTTAGCTATTGTCAAGTAAATTATTATCTAAATTAAAATTGCACATGGTAATTGTTAATGAAGTAAGTATTTAGGAATCAAAATTAACTAATGTTAGTAGGCACTCTCTTAGAAAATTGTGTACCTTTCGAAACGCGTTAAATAAACATTTAAAATTTCTTTCTTACCATTGCAGAGTGTTTTAAACATAAGATCTTATTTGTCTCAATAAAAAAAAAATGTTTTGGTTAGCTTCATCTTAGTGCCAAAAACTGCCGTGCCAAAATAAGAAAATATATGTTCCTTTATCGCTACACTCTGTACTTGCTTTATTGTTAAAACTAAAAGATTTATATTTTTTGCAATCGTAGAGAATTGGGCTAAATATCATAACTTGTAGCTTTTCTATATACTTTAGAAACACATACGACCGTATGATAAAAATATGTACAAGAAGGCAGCAAAAAGCTTTCTTTGTAAAAACACAAAAACAGGGTAAAGGCTTCAAGGAATAAACTGAAGTACAGTCGTTCAAAAACTAAATATTAAACATTTAATGTACAGGGAATAATATGTATGATCTTTTTAAATGTCATTTTTTAATATGCTTATTTTAAAAAATACATGGTCTTTAGAGATAATCGTGAGGAGTTATTTCTAACTTAATTCACAAGTCATAGAAATTTAATTTAATAAAATTGAAAAAAAAAATCTTTTCCGAAACTATTACAAAAATTTCTAACTCTAGCGCGTCTAAAGTTGTTAGTCACCAGCTAACAAAGACAACCATGTTTATTAAATACCCTATACCGGGTGATTGACGTTGGATTGCGTATTAGAGGTTTAGTACGAACCACGGAACGGGGCGATCCAAAAATTTGTTGTTTGAACATCAAAGGGCATACTCTACCAAGCTAAAATATTTCTGACAATGCGGTGTTGCCACTTCTACTAGATAGTAGTAGCAACCTAGTTTTACAACCAAGTAGTTTCTTAACCACTTCACTTTTTATTTTATTTCCCTATCTAACACCGTTTTCGAGATATTAAATAATTTTCATTTAACCTGTAATAAATGCTGATATTGTTCAACTTTAAGATACTAAGGCACTGACATTTGGTTGAGAGTTAGGTAATATCCGGGGGCTTCTTACGGTATGCCAAATCGTAGTTGCAATACACAGGATGGTCTAAGAAAGAATACAATTTTGGTTATTTGGAAAAATGTCTAGAACTAGATTCCAGAAACATTCCCAGACGCGTTTCGCTGTATAACAGCTCGTCAGTGAGGCTATAGATTCTGACAAAAGGAAAAAGCATCGGCGTCTGTTTTTAAACAGAAAAATCGAAATGAAACAGTGAATGAAACCAGATGGCTCCATCTCGTGGTGCTGGTGAAGAACACCAATTTCCAAGCATGGCAGAAGGAAAAAGCAAACCCATCATTGTGTTAAGTTTTCGGTTACTAAACCGACAAGATGCGCGTTTGTGACGTTCTGTCTTTGCAGGTTTTCCTCTGATATTTGTGGCTTTATTAGTCCATGTTAGAGGGCGCAGGTATGCTTAGAAATTGGTGTTCTTTACCAGCACCACGAGATGGAGCCATCTGGTTTCATTCTCTGTTTCATTTAAATTGTAATTGGTTATTTATTTTCTATTTCCCCCCCCCCCCCCCAAGGATGCATATTTTTGATTAATCAAAGGAAAAAGTTAAATACATTTATTTTTATTTTAATACGATATAGGCCGGGTCGTACGTATAAGAGAATAAACGCTACTGCAACAATTCATCTATACGCCTAAATATTACCGTTGCTCAAATATAAAATAGGACTGATTGTACAGTTGTATTCATTGAAAATGAGTACAAGTCTTAGGACCATTTTATGCCATATTTGCGTAAATCAGGATTTTCCTATTGATTTATTGTTTTTAAGTTTTTAAGATTATTGCAGTAATGTGACGTGCAAAGTATGGGCGTCGCTAAACAAAATAAAAACGTCTAGTAAAATTTGAATTTCAATGTAAAATATTTTCTAAATATTGCAAATTCTCAAACTCGACGTACCTGATTCCCAGCTCTCATGGATTACTTTCAATAATTCATTAGAATTGCGAAGTCTAAAATTTCTTCTGTATACTTATTTCTTTTACAACTAGACCCCAGACATTCTCTATGGGATTAATATCGGAACTATAAGGAGGCCATGGCAAAACTTTAACATTATTATATTTAAACCATCCTCTCACAACATTTGCGGTATTAACTGGGCAATTATTCTGCTGAAAGACGAAAGAGTTATTTGTTCAACAAATAGGAGTATTGTATGTTTCCAGAACAGACATATTATTATAATGTTCGGCGTTAAACCTTCCTCCAATAGTCATTAGACACCATGCACATAAACACAAATCTAACCCTAGACATTCACAGAAAATCGTCCATGTTTTAAAAGTAAGATCGCTAGTGTATCGTTCTTCGAAATCTGGTGTTATCACTATACACGGATTTGTCTATTATATGTTAAGTAAAAAACCTTTTTGTCAGTGAACACTACCATGTTCCAAAATTGGTGGTCGCGGTAGGTATATATAATTTAGGGCGAAAAGTACCCGAGATTGTCTCCGTTGGTCTGTGAGCATCATTATTTCCGCAGCAACGCGGTTTTTTAAGTTAGATTATTTTACTCTTCTGCTAGCGGTTGGTTGAGACTCGGGAAATCCTGTGTCAATGGGAATATGTCATGCAGTTTCAAAAAAATTTGCCCTTAAATATTCCAGAAGTGCATCATCTTGTTCACCTTTAGAAATGCGGGCCGGACCAGTACCACGTTTTCCTCTTAAGACCCCTCTTATTCCCAACGTTCGTTAACTCTTAAGATTGTGTTCTGTGTTCTGAATTCTGGCTATTATTTGACCTTTCACAACTTCTGTTAAATGACGAGGCATTTTGTAAATTTTGGCACTGACAGGCCTGTCAACCATATACTTCTTTTGAAAAGTCAAAATCAATAAAGACCGATTTACATTATAACATATTTGGTGTACCCATTTTCAATGAATTCAACTGTACCTGGAAATATAATTTTGTTGGTTTGTATAAGTAATGAATGCTTATTGAATATATCTGCTATTTTTCCCACGCAAGGTATTTTTTAAAAACTTATTATTGTGTCAAAGTCACCTTCGTAACAGAGTTAACATGCTTAAGCAGTGCTTTTTTAAGGCAATGGCAAACTGACACCGATTTGCAGGTGACTTTACCAAATGTTTAAGCAAATAAAAATAATATTTTCAAATGTTTTTTAAATATTGTGTTAAAGGAAGGTGATAGGTAGGAGATAGTTATTTTATTTTTGGTTTTTTTTTTTTCACCTCCTCGTTCGCTGCCAGGGCCATTTCCGAAGGGACCTACTACCTAACGTGGTGTTCCGCTTAAGCGGCAACATCGCATTGTCGAAAATATCTCGGTAAGGTGCATCCTTGTGACAAAACCCAGTGTCGCGAACCGTGTCGCGTGACATCGTCGCGTATCATCGTCGCGAACTTATATGCGTTTCGCTCATTTTAATAAAAGTAGTCAAAACACGAAAGGGACTGATGACACACGGTTAAAGCGGCGATGTCACGCGACGAGGTACGCGATGGTATTACGACACGGGGTTTTATCACAAGTCTGGACACACCTTTAGACCCGTTTGTGCAAGAAACCAAATTCTTGGGTCGTCCCGTTGACTGGTTCGCCATCAACATTTAATACGCTATCCACAATGAATTACACTGTATAATAAATACTATTTAATCAAACAAAGATTCATTTATTGGTGTTAAACAAAGGATTTTACCTAAATAAATTAACATTTTATAAGATTCATATAAAATTTTGTATCATTCCAGGTATCCTTATTTCTTGTATAATAAATAAGCAAAAAATATACATAAACAAACCATAGGGGCACTTTCACGCTCGATAGTTTCGATAGTGGTGATGCATTAAATAATATGTGTTAAGACTACATTGAAACAAAAAGTATGGCGTGGAGAGAAACCTAAAATATAAATTAAAACAATAAAAATAAAAAAATGTAATGTAAAAATACAAAAAAAAATTAAAAAGAAAATAATTAAACAATTAACTATTTTAGTTATTTGAGTTGAAGAATATGTTTTAGTAATAATTAGTTGATTTTATCAATACATTTTTTGTTTCTTTTCTCAATGGGTTTATTTCCACATGATTTACCTAGTGAGAAATATTTTGGATGGTTGTACAGCAAAACTTAAATTTTGCTTTTTCATTTTTATCATATGGTAGAATTTATGTAAGTGTAATCTAACATAACGGCTATTTAATGTAAATATCCCATATTTAAAATAACTTTAGGAACTATTGTAAAAATAGCCTTAGCCGGTGAAATTGGATCTTTGATTTTGGTTTTGAACGGTTTTATCGAACATGAACGAGAAAAATATAAGAAAGATTTTAAGCAAAGGAATAAAAAAAATTAAATATCATATCCTTTTCTACATTACTTTTGAATTTCACTTTGTCCCAGGTTTTAAACATACACCCGAAAGTTGCAGTATTTATATGCTTAATATGAGACTATTAGAAAATATATAAAATCTAGTAAAAAACATGATAACATTTAAGACAAATGTCATAATCAATAAAACAACACATACATTCATTTTTTTCCCACACGCACCACAAGTTCGTATATCGTGGAAACAGTTCTTAAGATAATCACCGTTTTCAGACAGGATGTTAATTAAGTATGTGGAAGGACACAAGGGTAACATTCCTTACTAAATTTTAAGACAACAAGTTTTAATAAACATAGGTCCAAAACAGGTTTGTGTTTAATATACAGGGGATAGAAAAAAAGTGGTTTTCCCAAATAACTAGAGGACGCAAATAAGTATCAAGTTAGAGAGGACTTTTAAACAAAAAAATGTTTTTTTCTTTACCAGTGGCGTGCATAGGGGTAATATTTCAACACCCTGTGTATTAAAAACAAAGCCGTTTTAAAGTATAGAATAACACCCTTGAGTTTGGTCACATAGTTAATTTACTATAAGTATATAAGTATAGGGGCCGGCAATGGTGCCCATATTATACAAATAACGAATTTCGTTCACCAACATGCCCAATGAATGAAGACACATTTGAGGAAAATATTTTTGAATTTACAGGATGCTCCAAAATTGTCGTTAGAATATTAGGATTAGAAAAACGTTCTAGAAATAAAAACTTCTTAGTTTTTTCTTCTCTACAAAACGGCGTTATCACTTGTTTTTTTATATCACTTGTTATAATTGAGTTATCATCGTCCACTTCATTTTTTTAATTACGGACCTGGATGTTTTAATTTTATTTTTCAAAGTACATTTTACCCTTAATGCAATGATGTATCGCTCAATCCTATTTACTTACGTTTCGACACAAAATACAGGGTGATTCACGAGAAAATGTCAATATTTTAGGTGCGTATTCGGGAACCCAAAATAAACATAAAAGTTCTTATAAACATGGGTGCTATTCCCGGCCGTTACCGAAATACAGGGATAAACAATACTCAAAATAAAATTTCTATTAAATTTATTATAACAAGTAGGCCAGGTTTTATAGTTTTTAGAAACACCACCGTATATATACCAATGACATAAACCACCCCCCAAAGACAATAATCCAGAGGATTAGGGTCTGGCGATCTAGCTGGCCAATTATGCGGACCACCTCGACTGATCCACCGGTTTGGAAAGTTATTGTTTAGAAAAAACATGTTGTAAATACATGTTCTGTCATACATTAAGTGGAACATCTTCTCATAGGTTTTACAAGTGATTCTGTAGAAAATTACATCCCTAACGCAAAATTACCATCTTACAAATGCTGAATTCGTTGTAAGTGATATGGCTATTAATGTAAAGATCCCTCCAAGCAGACGATTGTGTAATTTGATAAGTATCGGCAATTCGCCTCGTACTTAAGCTTGAATCATTTTTGACGGCGTTAATGATCGCCTCTTCTAGTTGAACATCAAGTCCCGGTTCCCGTTAAGATACAATTCTCGCACTTGGAAACATACCTTCTCCATTCTCCAGCAGTTTTAAAAACTTGGTGAAACCCTCTTCTATCTGGTACTCTCCGATTCGGAAATCGACGCTGGTACTCGACGACTGCAAGATTTGAGCTCCTGTTGCAGAAGCCATAAACGAATATCATATCAGCATATTCACGATGAGAGAATGTCGCAGGCATAATGAAACGAATCTAATGTTTAAATTGTCAGAAAATACAAATGCTGAACACGATTTGACAGTGACAAATCCTATTCTGATTAATACTTAATGGGGTTACTATTGCTAAGCAACAGTGCAAAGGCAACAAAACACATTTTTTGAAAACTATAAAACAAATATAAAACCTAACCTACTTGTAATAAATAATTTAATAAAAACAATAAATAGTAAAATAATACTACTTGGCAAGTGGTAATCATAATATGACATATAAATATGTATACATGTGAGAACTTTGTTCTCTAGCCACTTGCTGAGACCTTATACAATAAGGATTGACCAAATTACGCTAAAACAAATAAAAATTTTAATTTAAATATTGTTTACCCCTGAATTTCTGTAACGACCATATGAACCATGTTTATAGGAACTGTTATGTTTATTTTGGGTCCTCGAATACGTACCTATATATATATAAATATTGACATTTCCTCCTGAATCACCCTGTATACATAATTAGAAAAGTTTTGAAAAAATTCTCAGTACCTAGGCCTCTGGTTTTTTCAAATATCGTTTTCATTTGATTTAGATGAAATTGAATCAAAATAGAAACAAGCAAAAATATCTAATTTTATTAAAAATGCTGTTTACCAAACTTTACCTAAGTAAAACGGAATTAAATTAGGAACAAAATTAAGACACTCAATCGTGAATAAAAATTATTTTCCTTGAAGATTGAATTCTCTCGAGATCTAAAATACCATAGCTTCTCTTCGCTAAAAACGTTTTTTTTAGAATGTAAACATCGTACATATCACGTTTCTAATCAACTGAAAATAATAATAATAATAATAACAATAATAATAATAATAATGTCTTTATTTAATTAGATAGGAGAAATACAACAGGAAGTAAGTGGGTGGCGGTATCCAACTATAGCTGCTCAATACTGCTTATATACAACCACCCTGTAGAAAGTGATTACTAATTCTAATGGCTAAATAGATGGTACATATTATTATACAAATCAAACCAGAAAAGGAGAATTAACGAAAAAGAGAAGATTCTTAGAAATTGTTAAAGAGTTTAAAGATATAAAGATGTATAAACAGATATTTTTTTAAGAGGGATTAATAAATACAATTTGCGAAGAACTATACTAATTATCGGTAATCGTAGAGATAATAATGATTGAGAGAAATAATAATCAAAATAAACGGTATTAAAAAGCAGTGCTACTCTCAGCGCGACCGTCGACTCGCCAGCAAAAACTTCTTTACCCCTATACAGAATGAAGACGTGTTGGGGGCAGCTCTAATGTGATCAGGCAAGGAATTGAACGCTCTAACAGCGGTATAACTAAAAGAGCGCTGAAAAAATGCATGAGTGTGTCTGGGCACACTATACAAGTCTCTGTGGCGAGTAAACAGATTGTGCAGATCAGAACGTCTAATAAGTTTATCTAGTAAATATTTGTGAACTTTGTTGATCCCAATCTTGTAGACCAGATGTAATATGTGCAATTCGAATCTCTCCTTAAGTGAAAGCCACCCCGACTCAATCAACGAGGGAGTGATATGGTCAAGTTTACGAACACAAAAGCTAAATCTTAAACAAGCAATCTGGAGTTTCTGTAAACTATCCCTATCCCTCTGAAGTAAGGCAGGCCAGTAAATAATATCGCAGTAACCAAGGTGAGACAAAACAAGGGAGTCTGCGAGACGAAGTTTGGTAGCTGTATCAAAGATGTCCCTATGCATATATAAAAGTTTCAATTTGCCATACGTTTTCTGTATTAAGGATGAAACATGGTCAGAATATCTCAGCTCAGAATCAATCAACAATCCGAGATTCCTACATTTATTGGCAGGTACTATGTCGCTGCCGCTTATAGAGATTTTAAAGAGTGGATTTTCCAGTATAGAAGATTTAGAAGTACCGAACAACATCAGCTGTGTTTTTTTTTTTTTCGTTTAAGACTAAGTTAAGAGATTTCGAAACATCGGCAATAATTCTAAGATCATCATTTATTTTATCAACAGAAGTAGCAACATTCGAGGAAGAGAAAGAAAAATAAATTTGTGTATCGTCCGCATATTGATGAGACTCGCAATTTACAGAAGTCGGAGGTGTAAATGGAGAAAATCAACTGGCCCAGAATACTACCCTGAGCCACACCTCTGCCAATATTATGAACAGGAGAAGGACTGTTGCTGATTACCACCCGCTGTGATCTGTTTGAGAAATAATTGTCGAAGAATTTTAAAGCTACTTCACCCATACCAAAGTACTTAAGTTTAGCCTGCAGTATAGCATGATTTATTGTGTCAAAAGCCTTACTATAATCAAGCAGTATAAGGCAATTCAAAGAATCCGTCAATGGTTCACAAAGAGACCTGAATTCAGTATTGTAGAGTAACTCAAAAATAAAAAACGCAAAGTCACGGTCTCAAGTTCTAATTTTTGTATTGGTTACGCGTTTCACCCTAAACGGGCATCATCAGACCTACAAACATATTGCCTAAAATACACCTGTATAGAAAATGTGTAAAAGAAATAAAATTTTACCTTATTACTATGGTCTACATAAAGTATTGTAATTAAAACATATAAAAACATAGACTCGACATCTTCACAACACATTAAAAACAACACTAAAACAAAGGTTAGAAGAGTACAACATTTCAAAAAGAAAATAGCAACAAAAAATTTTTCATAAAAAAACCCTTCACAGAATCCAGACTTGAACCCAGTGCCCCGAGAGTCACAGTCGGGTGTTTGACCGCTACGCCACGGAGTCATTTACAAACAGAAATTAAAACTTATAAATCTAGGTCGTTCCTCAAGTTATTAAAAATTAAACCAGGCTCAAAATTGAAAACATCATTCTCACAGTTTAGAATAAGGCTCTTTTAGCTTTTGTTATTTCTAACTTTTCCCACAAATCGAGTTCTTTATCCTTCGAGCGCTCATGTAGAACGCTAATGCCCTCTTGGGAGAAAGAGTGTTTTGTGCTTAGTAGGTGGGTAGCGAAGGCAGAGTTGGTTTCTACAATATCAGTGTGCTCGAATTGCTTGACAATGTTTAAATAATCCCGCACCCGGGTAGAGATTTTCCTCCCCGATTGTCCAACATATACTGCATTACAGTCTTCGCACTTCAAAGAATAAACCCCCGATTTTGACAAGGTATTAATTCTATCCTTGACATTAATTAAGTGTTTGCTTAATGTATTTACTGTCTTATAAGCAATGGATAAGCCCGATGTTTTAAAAAACTTTCCCAGCTGAACTAAAATTTTTTCGAAGAAGGTTAGGCATTTATAGTTGTTCCCTTTAGTTTTCTCTTCCGGGAGTTTGATATGGTAAGAAAGTTTATATTTATTGACAAATTTATAATATAGTTTGTTTATTGAGTTAATAGAGAAACCATTGTACTTCGTCAATTGTTTAATTAAATCTAGCTCAGTCAGGAATGCTTCTATAGATAGGGGTAGTTTAAATAATCTATACAAAAGGGAGTTGAAGGCTGCAAATCTATGTTGGGGGGGGGGGGGGTGAGTTAGAAGAAAACTGTATGACATTATCGGTGGAAGAGGGTTTTCTGTATACTTAAAACTCGATGTTGTCTTGTTTCTTGATTAGTAATAAGTCTAAAAAAGGAAGTTTACCATCCACTTCCATCTCCATTGTAAAGGTTATTTTGCTATGTAGGGTATTTGCAAAATCTAAAAACTCCACCAACTCTCCGTCACCACCAGACCAGACTATGCAGATGTCGTCAACATATCTTTTATAGACCACTAGGGACTTAGCAAATCTACTTTCCATCAATTGTACCTCCAGATGGTGCATGAAGACCTCGCTCAGAAATGGTGACAAACAAGAACCCATTGCGAGACCATCATTCTGTCTAAAGAAAATCCCATTAAACTTAAAAAAGTTTTGATTAAGTACCAGTATTAAAAGGGATAGAAGGTTCTCGATGATGACAGATGGGAGGGAGTTCCCTCCCATCTGTCATCATCAAGCGAGGTATTCATGCACCATCTGGAGGTACAATTGATGGAAAGTAGATTTGCTAAGTCCTTAGTAGCCTATAAAAGATATGTTGATGACATCTGCATAGTCTGGTCTGGTGGTGACGGAGAGTTGGTGGAGTTTTTAGATTTTGCAAATACCCTACATAGCAAAATAACCTTTACAATGGAGAAGGAAGTGGATGGTAAACTTCCTTTTTTAGACTTATTACTAATCAAGAAACAAGACAACATCGAGTTTTAAGTATACAGAAAACCCTTATCCACCGATAAGGTCATACAGTTTTCTTTTAACTCACCCCCGCAACATACATTTGCAGCCTTCAACTCCCTTTTGGCGAAGAACAATGGCTTCTCTATTAACTAAATAAACAAACTATATTATAAATTTGTCAATAAATATAAACTTTCTTACCATATCAAACTCCCGAGAGAAAGCAAAAGGAAACAACTATAAATGCCTAACCTTCTTCGGAGAAATTTCAGTTCAGCTGGGAAAGTTTTTTTAAACATCTGGCTTATCCATTGCTTATAAGACAGTAAATACATTAAGCAAACACTTAATTAATGTCAAGAATAGAATTAATACCTTGTCAAAATTGGGGGGTTATTCTTTGAAGTGCGAAGACTGTAATGCAGTATATGTTGGACAATCGGGAGGAAAATCTCTACCCGGGTGCGGGAACATTTAAACATTGTCAAGAAATTCGAGCACACTGATATTGTAGAAACCAACTCTGCCTTCGCTACCCACCTGCTAAGCACAAAACACTCTTTCTCCCAAGAGGGCATTAGCGTTCTACATGAGCGCTCGAATGGTAAAGAACTCGATTTGTGGGAGAAGTTAGAATAACAAAAGCCAAAAAAAGCCCTATTCTAAACTGTGTGAATGATGTTTTCAATTTTGAGCCTGGTTTAATTTTAACATTGAAAATGTTTATATTATCGCACGGGCACGTAGTATGGGTACGGAATTCGAAATTCTTGTGTTGCATTTGTCCCTGACGTCACACCGAGTTAAATGATCGGGATTAGACCAAGTCGAGAGTAATCGTATGGTTTCGCTGGAGCAGTCAGCGGGTGCAGGCTGGCGCGGCTGGAGCGCGCTTCAGATCATATTTGTATTTCGTAGTGAAAGCGCTTATGTATGACTTATAATGAACGCCGATAACATTAGTTGCATGCTGTTGTTGGAGGAAGAAGACGAAAAGGAGATGTTAGCCCAAATTCCTCCATTTCGACAAACGTCATATTAACACTTGAATTTATACTATAGGTACCATATTTAAATCAAAGCTGCAGCATACCAAGTAAACAAATCAATTTGATTA
Organism: Polydrusus tereticollis; assembly: GCA_963920685.1. Lineage (NCBI taxonomy): Eukaryota > Metazoa > Arthropoda > Insecta > Coleoptera > Curculionidae > Polydrusus > Polydrusus tereticollis. The sequence continues at coordinate 35,337,889 of OY987335.1, forward strand.
AGACGTCAAAGTATCAAAGCATTTTAAAATTGTATCATTAGTTGGTATATCCGAAAAAAATATCAAAATTAGAAAAAAGTCAGTGGCGTGCATTTTAACATTGAAAATGTTTATATTATCGCACGGGAACGTTAGTATGGGTACGGAATTCAACAAAATTATTGTGCTGCATTTGTCCCTGACGTCACACCGAATTAAAATGATCGGGATCAGAACAAGTCGAGAGTAAACGTATGGTTTCGCTGGAGCAGTCAGCGTGTGCGGCTGGCGTTCGCGATCGAGCGTAGCAATCGGCCGTCGCCACAAGGTGGTTTGGCTGGCGCGGCTGGAGCAGCGCGTTTCAGTTCATATTCGTATTTCGTAGTGGAAGCGCTTATCTATGATTTATAATGAACGCCGATAACATTAGTTGCATGCTGTTGTTGGAGGAAGAAGACGAAGAGGAGATGTTAGCACAAATTCCTCCATTTCGACAAGCGTCATATTAACACTTGAATTTATACTATACCATATTTAAATCAAAGCTGCAGCATACCAAGTAAACAAATCAATTTGATTAAGACGTCAAAGAATAAAAACATGTTAAAATTGTATCATTAGTTGGTATATCAAAATATCAAAATTAGAAAAAAGTCAGTGGCGTGCATTTTTTTGTCAATAATATTCGTTGAAGTGTTTCCCGGGACGCCACTGGACTTTATAAATTTAATCTAGTTAGGGCTAATTCAGCCTCTTATCATTATGAATGACGGTACCAAATTGCAATAAAATCGGGAAAAGGATATTTACAGAAATAAAAAAAAAAAACGTTTTTTTTTTAAAAAACTTTAACACTCTGTACATCAAAACGGGGCAACTCCGGACACATATTCAGGTTAGTTCAGGTTAGCACTTCTGACACACCCTGTATACAATCAAATACAACGGTCAAAAACACAAATATTTATATCAAAATATTGATAACAAACAATAACACCAAACGATACAATGCAATAATGCGAAAATCACGGGTAAACTAAATTCAACCCTGTCGCCCAGGGCCTTTTAGTTTTATTGCCGCTTGACCAATCGAAATAGAGTTACGGTTGTCATTAAGTACTGATCAATATTTCCTTCGTATGCATAATCTTGGATTTGAATATGGTATAGGGTAGACTGGGGCAAGTGTAAAAATGGGGTAAGTGGAAAATCAGAGCGCCAGTCAGGCAATATTGAAAGTTTACTTGTCTGTGTGGTTCGAGGCAACTAACTATACGTTAGCGCTGTTGAATTATCTACTCCCGGCGAGTTACCAGGTGTTTTTTTCTTTCTGAGTAGTCATTTGTAACATAACCTCCGAATCGGTCCGTTGAATAGTGTGTGATATCTCCATAAAAAATTGGTCAAAGGTAAAAACTTATAATATGCTTTTAGTTTTATTGCATTTTCTTATGTTTAGTCAATTGTTGTAGCTTTAAAATCCTATATACCGACCAAATCTAAAAGCGGTTTTTACTCACGAACAGGTTTGCACTTCCCCCATAAAAAACATAATGTGGGGCATGTGTGAAAGTTGTAATGGGGAAAGTGTAAAGGTTAGTTTACACTTGCCCCATTTTCCTGGGAATGCTAAAGTTCATTGGCACTGACACTTAAAGCTTTTATTCTGTACAGAGAGTTGACGTCATGGTACGAAATTATAAAAGAAAGTCCGATAAAGCTGCCTATGGGGAGGAGCAATTAAATGCTGCAGTAAATGCCGTCAATCAAGGTGAATTAACCATGTCGATGGCTAGTACCGAATTCAGAATCCCATACATTACAATATTACAATCTACTGTAGAATAACTGGCCGCCGTGGCGAAAAAAGCAAGACACAGGGCCGACCTCCAATACTTTCTTGGCAAGATAAGTGTCAACTGGCCGAAAATATAAAAACAATGGAGAAGTGGGGATATTGATTAACTTCGAGAGAGCTTCAAGAAAAAGTTCGGGACTTTGTAACTTTAAATAATATTCCCAATCCTTTTAAGAACAATATGCCAGGCACAGACTGGCTAATAAAGTTTAAACAGCGTCACTCTTTGAGAATCAAGAAACCACAAAGCTTAGAGTACTGCAGAAAGAAATCTACGGACCCATTCATTATAGACCAATATTTTGTTTTATTGGAAAAGGCTATATTGGAGTTGCGTCTTCAGGATCGTCCTGAATGTATTTACAATTTAGATGAGACTTCACTGTGTACAGATCCTTCTCGTCTTAAAATTGCTGGCGCGAAAGGCAACCCCTGTTCAAGCATTATTGCTGGATCGGGCAGAGAAAATATAACCGTCCTGGCAGGAGCAAGTGCTAGTGGTTAAAAATTGCAACCATTGATAATATTTAAATGCAATAACATTGATAATATTTAAAGGCAATAATATTGCTGGATTTCAGAAAGAAATGAAGACTTCTTCAAAGACACCGTAAATGCAGCCAGCGCCAATGGATGGATGACCTCCGAAATATTTAGAAATTACTTTCTAAAGACTTTTATTCCTTTGGTTCGTGATCAGGCACCAACTATTGTTATATATGATGGGCATGTCTCGCATGTGGATTGCTTATTAACTCAAGCCGCAAGAGAAGAAAATATTCATATACCTAAACTGCAGCCCATACAAGTCATTTACTTCAACCTCTCGATTTGAGTATGTTTAGATCCTTTAAGGCAATATGGGAGAGGGAAGTAATAACATGGCAAAGACGTCATCAGGGACAATGACTACCAAAAAGGGACTTCGCCACATTGCTAGTGAAAACCTGGGCTGAAGTAGATTCCGGAATCATAAAAACAGGATTCAGAAAGGGTGGTATTGTTCCATTTAATAGACATGTTATTCCTAAAGAAAAGTATGACATCGATGCCCTAAAAAGATGGCAGGAACACTTAAAAAATCAAAGATCTGTAACAGATTTACAACCGAGGCCAGAACGCATTGATATTGAAAGGAATGAACATGATTCTGTAGCACCGAATGTAACAGAAAAAACCGCTACTTCCGAACAGTCAATGTTAAAAACTGTAAAGCCTTCTACATCTGGCGCTTCATTTAAAAGGAAACTAGCATCTAATGAGAATTACTTACAGCTCCTTCAGCATCTAGTGCCATCAATCTCAAAGTAATTGTCAGCTCTGATCAAAATGAAGAAATATACTAAATAATCATCAGGAGCCTATAACTGAACCTGTAGTACCAGCTACAACCGAAAATCGGCAAGAAAAGAAGGCAAGTTTTGATGATTTACTACTTGATTCGCTCCGACAGAGTCCTTCTTCTAATCCAAGGAAACGAAAGCGCTTAATTCAAGGTGGCCAAACCATTGCAGTTACTATCGCAAATAGTCAGTCAAAAATCTCTACAAGTTCATCTACTATATCTAAACCAGCTATAAATATTGACCGAAAGAGTAAACAAAGTCGGCCAAGTCCATATCAATTTGAATCCAGCTCCAGTGAATCAGATTCTGAAAGTGTACCTTTTATGGAATCGGATCAAAGTTTCACTTTAGAATCGGATTGCGAAGATCAGATTCCTGAAATAAACAAAGACAATATTTCCATTGAAGACTGGGTACTGGTTAAATATACATTACCAAAAGCAAAGAAACATTCTATTGGCCAGGTAAATACTGTTGACAACGGCTTTGAAATCAAGTTTACTAGAAAACTAAAATACAATTTGTTTATGGCCACTCACCGATGATGTCGATGTAGTATAGCTAGACGATATAGTGACTCGTTTACCTGAACCGGTAGTAACACGCCGAGGAGGTTTTCATTTTAATGTGAAATTTGCGGGATACAATATTTAACAAGTTCCATAAAATTATTCGAATTTTTAAACTTGAATTTTCTTTTCTGTTTTAGTTTCTCCTTGGGAAACTCCTACTGTTTTAGAGATTAAAGCCAAACATTGGGTTTTGAACGGATGAATACGTTTATAAAAATATTATTCTTGTTATTAGGAATTTTTTGAGGGTTATTTTGGATTACTTATTATTTTTCAGAGGTAGGTACCTTTTAATTTTTCGTTTTTATGATTTGCTTGGCTAACTATTTCCCAACAATAAAAAGTTCATAACTTCACAGATTTTTATTTTTTTTTAAGTCTGTGAAAAGAAAAATTGGCATGGGAGATATAAACTTCATTTACACTTTCCCATTACCACTTCTGCGAACATGCATTGAAATTGTATTCCGATTTTACACTTTCCCTTTTTGGGGTACCTAGGTGTAAAATTTCGGTATAAAAAAAATCATTCAAATCTCAAGATCTCAAAAATAATTCATGAGTGCCCTATGTAGTATGAAAAGTAAACATATTAAACTATTACTTTTTTACAAAGACACTTTTATAAATATTGTATATTTGAAGTAGAAAGGAAATAAACTTGAACTATTAAAAAGGGCTTCGCAGTTGCCCCAGTCTACCCTAATTATAAGCTTTGTAATGTAATGCTGAAAAATAAACAGAATGGTTTTGTACACTTTACCGTTCTTCCCTACACTTGCTGCCACTTTTTTTCATGCATTTTCTTTCATTACAACATTTTTGTAATTTTCGTTCTTATAGTTGTATAAAGGGGGGGTACTTTTGCACCTCCTCTATCAAACACTCGTCAGCAATTGCCGAAAACGGTGGCATTCTGCTGAGCGATCACGGCTGGACTGGTCTCTTTAGCAGTCCGAACGCAGCCACTGCAATTGACGGCGAACGCTGTGTCGCTGAGCTGCGGGAGTGAAACCGTGTACATACAAATCGCATTAAACCAGTACCGAGCTACCAATCGCGAACGCCAGCCGCGGCCGCTGACTGCTCCAGCCAAACCATACCTTAGAGGCGCGTTAGAATTTATAACCTTTATTTTACTATTTTTTTATATTATGAATCAATAAACCTTATATCAGCTACCTAAATATAACATTCAAATCTATGAGTTTTCGCAGATCACAAATCTCACAATAGTCACAAGCGTTGCACTCTGCTTCGGCATTTTCAATGTCCTCCCCGGTTGCATCTTTGTAAAGGACTGTAAATTTTTAATAACTTGAGGAACGACCTAGATCCATGAGTTTTAATTTCTGTTTGTAAATGACTCCGTGGCGTAGCGGTCAAACACCCGACTGTGACTCTCGGGGCACTGGGTTCAAGTCTGGATTCTATAAAGAGTTTTTTATGAAAAATTTTTTGTTGCTATTTTCTTCTTATAAACAACCCGTTCAAGGACTTTGGATAAGGTAGGTAATATGCTTATAGGTCTGTAATCTGACAACTGAGCAGGAATTGGCACTTTAGGGACAGGAACTATATTAGCCACTTTCCAAGAGTTAGGGAAATAACCGAGCGACAGACATTTATTGATTATAAAAGAAATATATTCATTTAGATAAGGCATTATGTAAAGAAGGACAATTCCATCCATGCCAGTTGCGTGGCTCCTAATATTATTAATGATTTTATTAACATCCTCATTAGTTATTTCATTGAACTTAAAAAGCAAATATTTTGAAGAAATTTTTTATTAGTATAGTAGTGATCTATGAAGTTCTGATCTAAAGGGCCAGCGTAAGGTAGAGAATTTATAAAAAAGCTATTAAAATGGTCAGAGGTTCCGATGTTATGTATGCAGTCCGATTGCCGAGAGTTCGAGCTTAAATTGAGATATTTTATAGTGCGCCAGAAGTTCTTTGGGTCCCTTTTAAAGGTGTATTGTAGGTAAGCTTTTTTTTTTCGCCCTAACGGCGATGTAGACTTGATTACGCAAGACTTGCTGTAGGAGATAGTGACGTAGCACAGCTGTTTCCGCGAGTCGATGTTCATAAATTATTATAAAGACTTTAGAGACGTCAGAAAATTAAAATTTTTTTGGCAGTTCACACTAAAATTGCAAAATCTTTTAGAAAATGTAATTTAAAAAAATGCGAAATGACTCCATTTAATAGAAATGAATAATAATGTTTAGTTAAAAGCTGAGCTGAAGGTTTGACACAATTGACGCCGTTATTCTGCTATTTTTATGATTCTATCTTGATTCAATTTTATCTAAATCAAATGAAAACGCTATTTGAAAATACCAGAGGCGTAGGTACTGAGAATATTTTCAAAACTTTTCTGATTATGTATAATATGTGCCGAAACGTAAGTAAATAAGGTTGAGCGATACACCATAGTATTTGGGGTAAAATGTGCTTTGAAAAATAAAATTAAAAAATCCAGGTCCGTATTTAAAAAATGAAGTGGGTTGTGATAACTTAGTTATAACAAGTGATATTAAAAAAGTGATAAACCCGCTTTGTAGAGAAGAAAAAACTATAACGTTTTTATTTAAAGCCTTCCGCTTTTAAAGTTATATTTGAAACATGAGGACAAGAACAAAGTATAGATTTTTGATAGAGAATTGATTGAGGAAGCAATATTTGACATAAAATAAAGGGTGTCTTATTTAAAAAAGTAAAGTTGATTCTAAAAATTGTACTTAATGTACCTAATCCCACTAAAAGTAGTTTTTTTAAACCAAGAACTATTTCTCTTTCAACTTTTTTTATATCATGAACGAGGAATAAGATATTTTGTGTATAAATAGAGTTGGAACACCCTGTATATTTTATTTGATTAGAACTTTGCTCTAAAATATAAAAAATATTGTTTTGTTTTTTATTAGAAACAATTAAAATCACTTGTACAGTTAATGTTGTAAATTATCGTACAACAACGATTTGCTTGAAAAATGAAAAGTTTAAAGATTCCTTTCTCGTTCTTAAGAAGTTTTAACAGGGTATTAGGCTTTTTAGTCAAGTCAAATTAAAATGATCAATATTCATCCAATTTCAGTTGGTCTGGACATCTTAAGGGCTTATTAAAACAATATTTAAGTGCTACAGTAGAAATATTGCCAATTTGATTTCAAAACTTTTGTATTTTATTATGCTTTAGACGTTGATTTAAACTATACAGTATTAATTAACTTTATTAGAGATTTAAAAATAGGTTCTTTTAGACCATGTTCAGCTCCTGACATGCTCAACATTCAGCTAGAGAAATATGGAATAATTAAAATCTCATACATCACATTGGTAAAGTTAAGCATGTCAGCGGCTATACTTATCTATAAAATAATAGAATACATGACTTCAAATAAAAACAAAATGATAAAATCTATTTTTTTAATTAAAAAAAAACTACCCTTAGTTTCTGTTAATTAATATTTTATACACATTGTTTTTTTTCTCGGTCGAGTCTATTGAAGTTTCATTATAATAATAATTACTTTAGATGTATGTTTATTATAATAGGTTGCACAAAGATTTATAGATTAATTAGGGGTGGATTTTTTAACTCATCAAAGTGTTTTTTAAGTGTTACAGACGATATCTTAATAATTATTTGGACTGCCGTAATGAATTTCGGGAAGAGTTGACGTTGAGATATCGCTCAGTGTCACTTTTAAAACCTTAAACTGTATGTTTCGTATAAGTTAGTTTAATTATGTTAAGATGTGGATTACTTATACTCAAGGGTAAACAAAAATAAGCACTTAAGCTTGAATCTAAACCTGACGAAAATGCTGTCTTAAAAAGTGAGCGTTAAACTTATAATTATTATCGTAAGTTATAACGAGGCTTAAATCAATGTAAAAGAAATTGAGGACCCTGAAAGCTCAATGCTTTTAAGAAATAAAGTTTCTATACTATTATTAAGGTAAGATTTAGTTTTAAGATTATGCTACCTTAAAACCAAATTCTATTTTTAGGGAATTTTGATTCGGCAACAGCAGAACTTATCATTTGTAGATAAGATCAAAACAATATCATGCCACAAAAATTAGGGGCATTTATTTTTTACATTCAAGCGATCTAGTCTAGTTTTTCGTGCTTTTTTCGCAATGAACTGGGAGATATCTCTCTCGCCCGGTAATCGAGAGGTCCTGGGTTGGTTCAAATCCCAGCTTGAATGTCTGTAAATATTATATACGTACTATAATAATATAAACCTGCTGTGGCTAAATGAGCTATGCTCCAAGTCAAAAAAAGAGAGAAAAAAAATATATCAGAACAAGACTTTTAGGTTTGTAGCAACAATTATAAAGAATATATGCCACTTGTATTAGTGTCCCCATAGGAGCAATTTCGTTTTTTAAGTTAACTATTATAAAGTAAGCTATTTATAGAACCCCGTATAAATGCATTTTCATGATGTCACCTACCCAATGCACGAAACTATTTTTTTTTAATTTTAACTTCAAGTTATTTACAAGTAATGGCAGATTTAGTTTTTTATAAATAATAATATGCTGGGATATTTACGTTATCCGACATGAAGTAAAGGGTGTTTTTTTTAGAGGCGGAGAACTTTAAATTGAAATAAAACACAAATGGTTTTTTTAATATCCATGAAATTGTCTTTATTTGAAAGATAAGTTTTTGGCATTAATGTTTGAATATGATTTCGGGCATGTGGCCGCCGCGGCTTGCGCGTACATGGCGTAATCTGGAGGTAAAATTTTCACACACTCTTCGCAGTACAGCAGGCTGTATTTCGGCAATAACGCGTCGAATGTTGGCTTCCAACCGCTCAATTGTTTCAGGTTTATTGGCGTAGACACGCGATTTGACATATCCCCAAAGAAAATAGTCTAATGGCGTTAAATCGCATGAACGAGGTGGCCAGTTAAAAGGCCCATTTCGTAAAATTAACCGTTGGTCAAATGTTTCTTGCAATAAATTAATTGTATCGCGGGCTGTGTGGCATGTGGCGCCGTCCTGCTGAAACCACATTTCTGCAACATTAACACCTTCCAAGTGAGGCACGAAAAAGTTAGTAATCATGTCTCTGTACCGCTCACCATTCACTGTAACGTTTTGACCATCAGCATTTTAAAAACATAAGGACCAATGATTCCACCGGCCCATAAAGCGCACCAAACGGTGAGTTTTTCTGGATGTAATGGTGTTTCGACAAAGGCCTGTGGATTATCACCGCTCCAAATCCGGCAATTCTGCTTGTTGACATAGCCATTTAACCAAAAGTGTGCTTCATCACTGAACAAAATTTTGAAATAAAATTGTGGATCAATGGCAATGTTCCCTTCAGCCCATTCACCAAATGTACGGCGCGTACGATGATCGTGTGGCTTCAATTGCTGCACAAGTTGAATCTTATAAGCACGTAAACCAAGATCTTTACTCAAAATTTTCCATAAAGTGGATGGACACAGGTTTCATTGTTGAGCACGAGGACGAATTGACACATTTGGATCATCATTAACACTACGCTGCACTGCAGCAATTCTTTGTTGTGTACGCACTGTACGACGTCTCACGGGATGCCTATTATCGTTTAGAGTAAACGTAGTACGAAAACGGTCCACAGTTTCTCGAATTAATCGCTCTGAAGGACGATTATGAGCACCATAAAACTCACGTAATGCCCGTTAGTATTAGCTAATAAAAATAATATCGGGATGGATATGAGCTATTGAACGTACATTTAAAATGATTTTCATAATTCACATGTATGTTATTTATTTAATTCCGTTTTCTACAATAAAAAAAAGCGAATTTCATTGAGGTTTACTTAAACTTCGCGGTTTTTGAATTACGTACTATTTTAATATTTAATTTTTTTGGACAAGATTCATTAATTGAATCGTTTATTTCAGAAAGGGACTAACTAACATTTTCGGCCATTTTCAGTTTTTTAGCTCATTACATTCTCTTAAGGTATATGTACCTTTTGGTGCAAAAAGGGACCATCTTCCGTAAATACAATGTCAGTAAATTCAATCTAATTTCAGGCATTTATTTGAGAAAGGTACCAAGTGACATTAGTTAATCCCTTTCTCATATAAATGGCTACTAGCGCTACCGAACTTTATGTTCGCATGAGCTGTCAAGTAGAATAAACCTATAAATATTGTAATATAATAATAAATATTAATATATTAATATAATATAATATATAATATATATATTATATAATTAATATAATATAATATAATAATAAATATTAACCTATTTCATATTTCAATGATAACGTCAAGCCGATTCCTTAAAAAAATTTCATTTATTTCAGAAAGGTACTAACTGCATTTTTTCAATTTTCTTTTTTTTTCCGTCATTATCAAAAAAATTCATGGTTTACAATAAAAAAATATCTAAACAACTCCGTGTTAAAGTACTTTTGTCAAAAAATTAGTATTATCATATTTTTCTAAACTGTCAATAAGTTTTTACTCATTTTCTCAAAAGTAACAAAATGTTCGATAGTACCTTTCTGAAATAAACGATTCAATTACGTTTTGTGCCGTACTTGTGAAAAGATGTCCAAAAGTAAGGTTAATAAATGGCATTAACTTGTTTATTTAAATACAACACCCTGCAATTTATGTCAATAACAAATGTAAGATTTATTTGTATATCGAACAAGATTACACTTCCCTATAGGCAATTCTTCACGTTGAATAAAATATGCAATGTTTCCAATTTTAACAAATTTAACATAATGTGGTATAATAAGCAATAATTCATTATTACTAGTGCTGGCAAAAACCGGAAAAAATCAAAACCGATTAATCGGTTTCTAAAAAAACCGGTTTCGGTTAAAATAGATTAAACGAAAACTCGATTTTAAAACCGGTTAACCGGTTTTCGGTTAACCGCGTTTTTGGCTCAAACCGAAAACCGGTTATCGGTTAACCGCGGTTTAGACACGCCAAAAACCGATTATTCGGTTAATCTATTTTCGATTAATCGGCTTTCGGTTAACCGAACTCTTTCTAGTAGATTGATCAAGTGGTTTAAGGTTTAAGGTTTAGGTTACTATTTTACTATCTGTTGGACTACGGATATTTCTATAAGTATAAATATTATTTAAATATTTATAAAATATAAAATAATTAATAAACAAAACACTTGCTTAGAGCTAGCTTGAGTTGAGTTTAAGTTTTATTTTAAATCTTATTTAAGTTTCTATTGTACTACATTTTATGTTGAGTTTATTTTTGTCTTTTAAGTAAAAATAATAGTGTTTGTTTTATAGCTTTCTCATTAATTTATGGAGTTTTGTTTTAATACTTTTAATTCCCGACTTCAGTCACCTTCTGGTAAGTATCCGGTTTTCGGTTAACCGAAAACCTTTTAACCGAAAAACCAAAAACCGCTTAACCAAAAACCGATTAACCAAAAACCGATTAACCAAAAACCGATTAACCAAAAACCGATTAACCAAAAACCGATTAACCAAAAACCGATTAACCAAAAACCGATTAACCAAAAACCGGTTAACCAAAAATCGATTAACCGATTTTTGGTTTGGGTAAACATTGCGGTTACCCGAAAACCGGTTAACCGGATAACCGAAAAATCGGTTTCAGTTGCCAGCACTAATTATTACAAGTGTTCAAATGATGACCATCCGACTCTAGACTCTAGACACCAAGCCACATTTCACTTTTCTGGCTTCACGTTTTGAAAAGTCCCTCCGGTACTCCCCTCCCTAAGTTTTATGCTTAAGGTTGTTGAAGGTGTATTACAAACGATTTGTTTTACGAATGCCCGTAAAATGAAGTAAAGTTGGGTGATCTTGAAACAAATTCTTCTAATTCACCGCTTTTGTAAATAGACATTTAAAAATTCTAGTGTCGCACGACGTAAATGTGTGTTATGTCTTGTTCTTTGCTCTTGTAAAGCGAAGTGGACACAGAGGCAACAAAAAAGAACTTTCGTCGCTGGTGACCAGTTTCCAAAAGTAATGTCGCTATTTGTTGCCATATGTTGCTAGTTGTTTCCGTTGCAATTGGTATGTTTCCTAGTAGGGGTGGTCAAAAATTCGATATATCGATAGTTTTATCGATACATCGAATATCGATATTTGAAAAATAAAATATCGATATATTGATATTACTATCGATATTTTATCAAAATAACGGTTTAAAAAAAATAAAATATCGATATACGAGGTTGCTTCCTTCTTGTTGAGCTATTATTGGTTCCATTTTGCAGAACTCCAATTATGTTTATATTGAAATATAAACTTTGACAATAAAAACTGTCTTGAGTTGTGGGCCATCTGATAAGTCTTCCTCTACGTGTAGGCCAATCTTGACTTTACGCTATAAAGGGTATCCGGGAAAATGTGGGGAATCTCTCGGATTCAGATAGAACATGAAAAAATAGGATGACAAGTTCCTATAAAATTTTTTCTTACAGACCCTCCCTACGGAGATATATGTCCCTAAAGGACGCCGCTGGAAATCGGTTTCTCTTGAATAACTTTCAAGGTACCTACTTAATATAATTTAATAAAAATTTAATTTGGTTGACACTAGTAAGGACCCCTTAAAATAGTGTCCTCGAAACATATTTAGCTTTTTAGTTTACCAGGGGCGGACTAAGCTTTAGAACTTATGCTTAAATTTTTAACACCCTGTATGATAAGGATTAAGGAAAAAAAAATCTGGGTAGCTTGCACCTTAGACCAAAAGAAAGGCACCTTAACGAAATTATTGAAAAACTTCATAAGAGGGTTCAACATGGGGCTCCCTGAAGTAGCCTGATACACTCGCGGGCACAACGAATTGAGGACTGCTGTACCCGCCACGATCACCCAGCCTTTGTCCTTATTACATCACAATGAAACGTGATTATCTGTAGTAGTTCTTCCCTAGTACCGACCGAAGTGGATAACACCAAGTTTTTCAGGTGTCCCCAGAGGTAAAAATCCAACGGCGTTAGGTCGGGAGATCGAGGAGTCCAAGCAATAGGTCCTCCTCTACCTATCCAACGGTTTGGATAGCCTTTATTCAGGTGCTCCAGTACACCCACGCTGAAACGAGTTGGTGCCCCATCTTGCACGAGGTACATGATTCGGCGGGTTTCAAGTGGCAAGTGCTCTATTAAATCCTGAAAAACGTTCTGGAGGAACTCCAAATGAAGTTGTTCATTCAAGCGTTCCATGAATGGTCCAATCAATAAATTGGCAATGATTCCTGCCCAGATATAAATTGATTGGAACTGATGTTGATGTTGCGAAATAATAGTGGCATGAGGATTTTTATCAGCCCATGCATGTGTGTTCTGTAAATTGGTGATACCATTTTTGGTAAACCTTACTTCACCCGTGAAAAGGATATTGCTAATGAAGTTTACATTATTTCGTTGCTGATTCAGTAGTCAGTTTGCAAACTGCATTCTGCGAGGAAATCTTCAGGACTCAGGTCATATACTTTTTGCAAATGATATGGATATAACAGCTGTTCTTGACTATTGTTTTTAATGTATTAAACACTGCTGATAATTTTCGAGTGCTCGTTGATGGAGTGTCATCTACAGCATTTAAAATACTTTTTTAAGACCGACCAGAAAATATACACTTTCTGGACAATTTTTCGTCCAGAAAATAACGTTTTGTCGATCAAGACCGGAAAGTGGACGTGTGGGACCGGCAAAATATTTTTCCGGTCCCTGTTTTTTCAGTTTTTCAATCGCTCTTTGATAATACAATCTACCTTGATTTCGTTACTATGATAACAACATTTCGATGTATTGTCGAGTGACAGTTCGTTGATTTTTAATTTGTTGTTTATGTCAAACTTGTTTCGCGAGTACGCAAATTTAAAAATATGAATTCAAATTTTGAATTATCCGACACGGAAAATGAGATTCCAGAAGAAATTTTGGAAGCAGCAAGGAAAGCGACTTACGATATATTGCCAGTAAAATCAAAAGCCCGTTACGAGAAGTCATACGACGCATTGAAAAATTGGTGTCGAGAAGAAAAGTGAAAAATGTAAATGAAGAAGTCCTTTTGGCACATATTGCTGAAAAGTCCCAAAAACTGGCTTCAACATTATGGAGCTTATATTCAATGCTAAAATCTACTTTGACCATAAAAGATAATGTGAACATTAATATTTTTTTTTAAACTAATAGCGTTCATTAAAAAGAAGTCTATTAGTGATAAACCGAAGAAATCTAAAATTCTGTCAAGAGAACAAATTGAAACGTTTCTGAACAATGCTCCCAATAGCAAATATCTTATGCTTAAGGTAAGTTAAAATAAAAAACCAGTAAAAACTGGTTACAATTTAAAATGAATCTTAATTATGTTTAGGTGCTTTTAATTATGGGTTCCGCAGGTGCATGTCGCCGCGAAAAACTCGTTAATATGACACTCGCTAATATCGAAGATAAGGAAATGTTGATAGTTAAAATTCCCATAACCAAGACAAATACCACCAGGACGTTCATTGTAAATTCCGAAAGAGATTTGCAACTTTATAGGAATTATTTGCAATTGAGACCACCGCATACTAACCATAAACGGCTTTTTATTTTTTTTAAAGATGGAAGTGCTCAACCCAAGTAGTAGGATTGCATTCTGTGGGAAAAGCCCCTAGCAAAATCGCTTCTTATCTTAAATTAAAAAATCCAGGCGAATTTACCGACCACTGCTTTCGTCGAAGTTCAGCAACTCTACTAGTGGATGAAGAAGGTGACATTATAAATTTAAAACGACACGGAGGATGGAAATCCTCCACTGTAGCAGAAGGCTACCTAGAAGATTCAATAAAAAACAAAATTGATATAGCAAACAAAATCCATGCGGGATGTTCCAAAGACAATATACAGAAAACTAATTTTGTTACTACCACTACAAAAAATATAACAATTCCCCGCATTTCAGACACATCTTCCCTTCAGATATTTAACGTTCGCAATTGTACATTTAACATAAATATTAAAAAATAACGTATTTATTCAGTTCATGCAGTTGTATCCAGTATCTTTATTCTTTTATCTTGTTTTAGTATTGTTAATCACTTTGTTATATAAAATAAAATAAAATAAAGAATTAAATGTATATCGAAGTGTCGGTCTTAAAAAAAATATTGTACGTCACGCAACCGAAAATTAGTGTTTTGCAGGTCTCTCCAAGCTTCCAGGACTCGCCTACTGCTCGCCCTGGAAATGCTTGTCTCGACCTGAAAAACACTACTTTCCGGTCTTGTAACGTAAATTACTATTCCTTGAATTTCGGCGTACGTACGGCTCTTCTCAGACCAGCATCAGTACTATTTTTTCCAAACTTTTTTAAAATTATGAAGGAGGTCAATAATATGTGTAACCTTATTAACTGAAATTGCCTACCATTCTCCCTTAGACGTTGGGCAATTCGTATTCTGGTGTCGTATAGTACGATTAAGAAATCTTTCTTGATAATATAACCTTCTGGCTTCTAAAGCATTGCAAAAAGCAAGACCATATATCAGATGCATATCTGCATGCTCAATAAACGTGTATTCCATAGTTCGAATTAATTCACAATTAAATTCACCACAAAATCCAAAAATCAGTAAGTTCTAAAATGCAGAATATTTTATTTATTTCGTACCATAGTAACGTTTGCAATAACAATACTTTAAATAAATAAAACGCACATTTTTTGCGAGCATAGCTCTTCTACAACTATTCGTTTATTATTCTTTTTCTCGAAAACTGTTCATTTTATCGACAATAAACAAGAGTACCTTTTTTTAGTCTAAGGTGGAACCTACCCAGATTTATTTTTTTTAAGTCTTAATCACACAGGGTGTTAATATTTTAAGCATTAAGTTGTAAAGCTTAGTCCGCCCCTGGTAAACTAAAACAGCTAAATATGTATCAAGGACACTGTTTTAAGATGTCCTTGCTAGTGTCCACTACATTAAGTTTCTGTTAAATTATATTAAGTACTTTGAAAGTTATTTAAGAAAAACCGATTTCCATCGGCGTCCTTCAGGGGCACATATCTCCGTAGGGAGGGACTGTAAGAAGACATTTTATAGGAACTTGTCAACCTATTTTTTCATGTTTTATCTGAATCCGAGAGATTTCCCACATTTACCCGGACACCCTGTATAGATCTAGCCGTTCTTTTTTTCTGTTTGGTTGTTAAGAACTTCATTTAGCGGTTTAGCGGTTCTAGTTTTTTAAAAAAACGTGGTTTCTGGCATCGTTGTTTACAATATTTTATTAAGGACTACGACTCTCGGTAGGTTTGCTTGGACGGTCGCGGTGAGGTACGAAACTATTGACATTATTCGGCCGGAGCCGATGGTCTCGCTGTTTGCATTTTGTTCGCTGTATCGCTTTATGAGTTGCGACCATTGACATAATAACACACGTTGCGACTCGCAATTAGTGCTAATTGATCATCTTGCTATGAACGCGGATACATCAATAGAATGATAAGGGAAAATTGTCAGCACGTTCGATAGAAGAAAGCGGAGGATACGTTTGCCCTTTAAAGGAAAATTGGGTTTTGCAAATAAGAAAAGAAAAAGGTAAAAATTAATTATGTACGTACGGTGTATGTACTGCTTACTGATTGTGTTAAAGATTGACGAAGAGTTTTCTAGGGCGTTTTTCAGAAATTGCGACTTTTCCCGTAAAACAGAGAATGGGAATCCATCATTTTCTTGCAAGATTTTTTTAAAAATAATTTTTACTGTTAAATCTGTTTAGGAAGTTTATATTAAAAACAAAAATAAGAGGCCCAATAATATAGGTTCAGTACCCTAAAATAGACGAAAAATAAAAAATTAATCGTGCCAGTTTAGCAGAGATAGAATGAGATGTCCCAAATATAAAAAATGTAAAGCTGAAGCTCATGTCAAAGCGGTTTACTTGCAAGTTTGTTTTTTTAACCAGACCAAAAATATAACACGCCCTTGCAGAGAAGGAGGAATGGAAGATAATAAGTTGTCTTTACTCCATATCTCAAGAATGTCGACTGGGTATGGACACCTTGTTTTAGCTTCTAGTGTCAGTATAGAAACTTAAGTGGAACTGTCTCTCCTGTGTGTACGCTTTGTTTCTCATGATCTGTATTATCGACTAGAGACTATCAACAAGTCGCAGGGCCATGTTGACTTTTATAGCTTCATCCATACGGCGCTTACAGACAATTCAATTTTGCATCTGCTGTTGGCATAAAATACAGAGTGTTGTATTTAAATAAACAAGTTATTACCCTTTACCAAAGTTCTAGTTATTTAGCCATACTTTTTGGGCATATTTTATACGTTACAAAATAGTTCACAAGTGCGATACACAACTGAATTAATTAGTAGAATCCAGTGTTCAAAAAAAGAAAACACATGTTGTGAACTACTACACTTTCACAAAATTCTAACTATTTCAGAAATCATAAAATTTAAGTGAGTTAAACCTTAATAAAACTACATGGCGGTCCATTAAAAAACACTACAACCGGACAGGCCGGATGAGATCGGATATCTCGTAGGATGAAGGTGCCGTTTCACACTCCCCAGTCGGTAGACCGCACGATTAAAAACCGTACGGTCGATGACCGGTTCAAGATGGCCTCTGATACGCCGACGACCGTAAAAAATAGTAAATAAAAAATATTACGTTCTGTGTTTTGGGACACCCTGTATATTATGAAAGTCATTTTAAACTGTACCTCCAATAAGCCCCTATCCGATCCCAAATAATACTAATTCGTGTCGAATAACGTAACCTTTATATTATTTATAGAAATTAAGTCCGCCAAATGTTTACATGCAAAAACCGCTTTAAGCTTGAAATTAAATTAAAAAAAAAAAGAAAATAGTTCCGTGGGGTAGATAGCGTAAATTCATTTATACGGGGGTTCTATAAAAAGTTAAAAAACCAAAATCGGTTAAATCTGCCACCAATTCGTCATCTCCTACTATACTGGGTGTTACTTAATGATAGGTCGTAATTCCAAGAGCGCATTCCCGAACCAAATGCAAGTAGAAAAGTTTATATAAACATGTATCCTAAAAAGTCTGGTTGTCAAGATACAGGGTGCCAAAGTTTAAAAAAAAATCTGTTTTTTTATTAATGCTTCAAAGATCCTTTTGCCAATTTTGGTAAAATTTGGCATTGTTGTTCACGCCAAGTTAGCACTAACTAGATGATAATAATGAGTTCCAGTGGCGTCCCGGGGGGCAGTCTCACGAACAATATTGACAAAAAAATGTACGCCACTGACTTGCTTAACAATTTTATATTAATTTCGGATTAAGCAGCTAAACATACAACTTTTCTATCTCTTGATAGTTTTTCGTATCTTACTTCGTTTTCGAGAAAAAAAATAAAAGCCACTTCATTGCATGTCGAAATTTTTTTTTCTCTAAAATGAAGTAAGATACGAAAAAATATCAAGAGACAAAAAGGTTGTATTTTTAGCTGTTTAACCCGACAACAATATAAATTTTTTAAACAAGTCAGTGGCGTACCTACATTTTTTTTTGTCAATATTATTCTTGAGACTGCCCCCTCGGGACGCCACTGGAACTCGTAATTATTATCTAGTTAGTGTTAACTTAGCGTCTTATCACAATTAATAACACTGCCAAATTTCACCAAAATCGGTTAAAGGATCTTTGAGATATTAAAAAAAAAACGATTTCTCTTTAAAACTTTGACACCCTGTATTTGGAAAATCAGACTTTTTAGGACACATGTTTATAAGAACTTTTCTACTTGAATCTGGTTCAGGAATGCGTCCTTGGAATTACGGCCTTTCATTAAGTAATACCCTGTATTATACACTTAATGTTATGTACTTATTTTAATGGGTGATTCCTAGACCAATATCAACAAAAAAATAGTTCATAGAAAAGTCCGCAGCCGCACTATTTTTGAGATAGAGGGTGGTGAAAATTTTGAATAAATCGGTTTTGCCTTAATATGTTTGAGGCCGCTTTAGATACTAACAGGTATAAAATTACATTTTTTTTAAAGAAGTGGCGTCCGCGCTAACATATATTTTGATATGCTTAACGATAAAAATGTTTTTCTCAGAATAAATATTATTTTCATAATTACGCCTTATCGCTAAGCAAAAATTGTTATTATGTTTTGTTTCGTGTGACGAACGATTTTCGATTAAAAAACTAAATGACGTTTATCTACATATCCCTATCAGATTTTTTTCCATCTTACGGGGCACCGAACCAAGCCAATATGTCCCAAATAGCCGCAAATAGCGTAAATCGACGTATTAGACCGTAAACAGGTTTCCGTCGATTTGTTGAGCCATTGGAGCCTTTAAAAAAAATGTATGTACCCAAATAATTCGGAAAAAAATTATTATTAAATCCAAAATAGCCTAACTGGAGATTTGAGGCCGTATATGGGTATAAATAAATTCTTTGACATACTAATGCCCTTGAAAAAAATTTTATTTGCCGAAATAAATTATAAAATATTTTTTTTCCATCTTACGGGGGACCGAACCAAGCCAATGTGTCCCAAATGTCCGCAAATAGCGTAAATCGACGTATTAGACCGTAAACAGGTTTCCGTCGATTTGTTGAGCCATTGGAGCCTTTAAAAAAAAATGTATGTACCAAAATAATTCGGAAAAAAATTATTATTAAATCTAAAATAGCCTAACTGGAGATTTGAGGCCGTATATGTGTATAAATAAGTTCTTTGACATACTAATGCCCTTAAAAAAATTTTATTTGCCGAAATAAATTAGAAAATAATTTTTTTCCGTCTTACGGGGGACCGAACCAAGCCAATATGTCCCAAATAGCCGCAAATAGCGTAAATCGACGTATTAGCAAATTGCATTTATGTCCTAAACCACACCTGATTTAAAAAAATGTCAAAAGGCACTTTGCATTGAACATTGCACTTTCTACATAACTGTAGTATCGAATGAAACCAAGGCAGTGCCGTACATTTTTTATTAAGGTATCTCAAAAATAAAGCGGTTGCGGTTTATATTTAATTATCGATTTAAAATTGGTCTAGGAATAAACCCATAAAATAAATGCATACCATTAAGTAACGCTCTGTATATTAAATTCACTCAGAACATTTTTGTAGTGGCGTGAAGGAGGTTTTAGTGAGGTGGGAGCTCTCACTATTAAGGCTTCCACACACCGACGCGGCCACGGCCACGGTAGCGGTGGCGGCCGCGGTTGCGATCATATTAGCGGTCGGGCGTATTCACACCAAAGCGGTGAGTGGAGCGGTAAGATAGTTTCCGTTTACAGATTTTATGTATACAAAAATATATTTTTAAACGTCCAGGTTTCATTTTTATTTCTATTATTTGATATTATGATAGACGATGTGGAAGGAGATAATTTAACATTTTCTATTAATAATTCTAGTATATTATTTGCCATTACTACTGTCACTTCCCGCAGTCAAAGTTGACACGTTGTATTTGACCGTCACCGCATATCAGAACGCTGCCCTAGGCCGCTTGATCTAGACCTGCCCGCGCTGGTATGATTTCATTCATTTATTTCCATGTGTTTAGATTGGCCGCCACTGCGGCCGCCACCGCTACCGTGGCCGTGGCCGCGTCGGTGTGTGGAGGCCTTTATCTGTAGCTGCCGAGAAAGTGCGG
This sequence comes from Polydrusus tereticollis, assembly GCA_963920685.1. Classification (NCBI taxonomy): domain Eukaryota; kingdom Metazoa; phylum Arthropoda; class Insecta; order Coleoptera; family Curculionidae; genus Polydrusus; species Polydrusus tereticollis. The sequence continues at coordinate 35,358,315 of OY987335.1, forward strand.
ACAAAAAACGTTAAGTGATTAACGATGTTGCCACATACATATGTATTTATTAAAAATAAATCATAATATATTTAAGAAACAAGGAGTATTTTAATATAATTTCAACATTATTCAAGATTTCTTCTTATCCTATTAATTTTGATATTCAAATGGGATGGATATATGGCGACTTAACAAACTATTAAATGGTTGACACGGGTTGCATGTCGCTCGCGAAAGCAAGCGGCCGGATATTTGTGCGTATCAGTGGAGTAGTGATGCAACGGGCGAAATATTTTCAGTTCATGCGTCTATGACATTAATACATCAAAATTTAGAAATCATTTTCACTGAATCAATCATAAAACTGTTATTTATGCCGAAATATAATTTCCTATTTTTATTGCAGTTAAAACATATCGGTGTAGCACGCCCATGACTGCGCCATGTTTTATAAGATTGTGCTTTCCCTTACCGATACGTCGTAGCCATAGGCTCGCGTATACACCTGTAGTTTATGGGCGAAAATTACGCCGGTAGGTTGTTGGTGCCGACCGCCCGATAGCATTGGCCGGCACGATTTTTTAGCACATTTCAGTCCATTATTTTCGCAATGCTAATACCTTTCTCACTTTTCAATGGGCTCATTAGACCATTTTATATTGGCTCTTAGTAAATTTTATGAGGGGTCACTATAAGGGGATGCATTTTAAAACAGAAAGATAACCTAAAATGGATTATTTATAACATTAAACCTATTTCTGTTATTCGGTCTTCTTTTAAGTATCAAATCAAGTGGTTCTGTGTAATCAAGAAAGTTTTTTCAACGATGAAAATGTCTAGTGAAACGCGCCGCAGTTCCAAAATTTGCCATGACAAGTTTTGTTATATTTGTGGAGAATTTGCCTTCTGCCATAAAACCTATTTCTTAAAATGCAGACTTACTAGTACCGACTGCGCCTTTAGATTAGCAAGATATTGCTCTGTGAGACAAAGAAGATAATAACGCATCATCAGCCAAAGAACCGTGTACCGACCTCACTTTTATTCCAGGTTCCAGTTCCGGCAAGCCACATTTAATTGTTCAAAGTGAGTTAAACAATTTAGTACGTGAATTGGGGTTGTCAACGCAATAGTCGGAACTTCTTGGTTCTCGTCTTACTAGCCAAAAATTTCGACTTCTAGGAAAAGAAATGCTACGTTTTTTGCATTTTACAATATGAAAATATCGTTATGACACGCACATACTGATATCGATCGTTTAATGCAGGAACTCAATATCGAGCATTCTCTTTGTGAGTCGCGCTTGCTCTATATCAGCTGCCCATTCAGTGTCAATGAAACCTATAAAAATATACGCATCCCCAGTATAAATGGCAGATATGGGGAATTTAAAAGTATAGTTTTTTAGTGAGACTTCAGGAAGAATTTACAAAATATTGCTGTTTTCTTTATTTGCGGGACAGCCGTGCAGTGAATGAACAATATCTAACGAAAATTTGGCCGGAAAGGAATAAATTTGAACCAGGATCTCAAAATGGTAAGTAGATATGCTTGTGAAGGCTGAATAAAGAGGGCGAAAGGATTTAAATCCCAAAGACAAGTCCCCAATTAAGTGATGCCAAATTTAAAGAAAGCATTTTTATTGGGCGACAAATTAGAAAATTGCTGGACGATGGTAATTTTATAGAGAAGCTTACCGCGCAAGAACTCAGAACTTGGAACTCATTTGTAAGTGTAGTGAGGGGATTTTTAGGCGACAATATGGATGCAAATTACGAACAACTGCATAATGAACTTTTATACTTCTACAAATCCCTTCGTTGCCGAATGTCATTAAACAATTCATTTTCTCCATTCGCATTTATCATTTAAGTTAACACCTCAGATAAAAACCAACATCAAAAATATTTATTAAAAACACGCTAATTCTATGTTTTCCATTTATGGGGGGCGGGTCACATCTATTCTCTTTAAAACCCAACAGTAATCAGCCCCACCATGGCTGAATCTCATCATCCTTGGTACCAATTTTCTATTGTCTTGATATTTTGGAACCCGGCTCGACGCTGTCAGCGCCCAAACTCTCAGAACTAACGATTATTGACGTTTCTTTGCTCACAACAAACTTCGACTCGCCAGCCCTTAAACGTCCTTATGTGTCGCGAGGACCCTCGAACCATCTGGAACAGCATCACACCCTTGCACTCGAGACTCCGCCGCCAATTCTCTGGTCAAGGTCTTTACCTCAACCATACGAATATCCGGCAGTGTCCGAGATATACCATCCGCACCACTGATCATCCTTCATTTGGCTCAAGGGTTCCTCCCTCGACAACATGCCGTTTCTAGAGTACCTACTAGACTAAAGTGCTGTTGAGAATTTTCCGGTGTGTATTGCATATGCAACACTTCGTAGTATGGTGACCTGGGCCCTGCAAACTGAAAAAGTCTGCTGGGACAGCCCGGGCTTGAACCAGGTACCTGTAGCATGGGAAGCGAGAATGCTGCCACGCGACCAGGCCGTCAGCCCGGTATCACGTACTAAATAATTTAACTCACTTTGAACAATCAAATGTGGCTCACCGAAACTGGGACCTGGAGTAAAAGTGGAGTCGGTACACTGTTCTTCGGAGCTGCTTGATGATGCGTTATTATCTCCCAAAACAATATCTTGCCAATCTGCAGGCGCAGTCGGTACTGGTAAATCTGCATTCTGAGGAACAGGTCTTATGCCAGAAGGCAAATTCAGACATTTGATTATGTGCTTTTCTTTTTTTGAATAAACTTTATGTCATGCAAAAATACCAATCTTCAAAATTATTGGTGGGTTCTCGCGATACCATTGGAACTGCAAAAGGCATACTTTTTCTCTTCCCTTTCATCCACTGCACCAATGACACGCTACAGCTGACACAGCACACATAGGGAGCCCACTGCTTGTTTTGATCTTCGGTTAAAAGACCAAAATACATAAAATAGGCTTTTTCACATTTTCAGAAAAGGAGAAATTGTGCAACTGCGGCGCATTTCACTTGACATTTTCATCGTTAAAAAAAGCTTTCTATAGAATAAGTTTAATGTTATAAACAATCCACTTTAGGTTATCGCTCTGTTTTAAAATACATTCTTTTTAAATAACCCCTCATAAAATTTACTACCTACCAATATAAAATGGTCTAATGAGCCCATACGTATTAGGGCTTTATGAATATTTTCTTCTATTATTAAAAGGGTATTAGCATTGTAAAAATAATGGGCTGAACTGTGTCGGCCAGTGTTATTATTACTGTTCTAATTCATGATATTCAAGTTAGTTCAAGTTATAAAATGGTTGAGCTTCACTAGCAGTTGAATTGACTATTATTAAAGTATGGTATTGGCTGTTGCCACTCTATGCCTCCCTCGAACTGCCGCCCTGGGTGGGAGGAATAGCTATTAGAATTAGATTAAGCACATACTAGGATTTGAAATTGCTCTCTCAAACAGTGTCGGCGATAATTAAAAAATAACCATCTTCAAGGTATCACATTTGGGGAACAGTATCTCCCTTAAAAGATAGTTATCAATATATGTTTATAAAAAATATTATTTTGTGAAGTAGATTAGTACGTCCTGTATTGGTTGCAGTTTATTTTTTGAACTAGCATTTATAATTCAGTATATAGTGTTATAGAAAGTTTTCGCTAAAAATTTAGATAATATATTCCAAGCCGGTATTAACGTCTACCCTCCGACCCTGAGTTTCCCAATATCCTGTTTACGCTTGAGCTGCAGTAATCCATGTACTCAGTATAAATGGGCAAATATTAAGATACATTCACGGCATAGACATTAAGGCTGTACTTGTGAACATACCTTAAACAGAGAAAGTTGATTTTCTTGAAAAGACATACGATCCCAATGTAATTGTATCTGTAAATATTAAATATACTAACGTAAGACAATTGTGTTTTTTATTTTTTATATCCTAACCCTTTTGGTACGTCACGAAAAAACGAATATGCAATTTGTTCCGTATTTCTGACAGAAATTCTCCACTATGAAAGAAAGGTTGATGTCATAATACAAGGTGTATACAAACGTTGTCTTGCATTTTCCACAACTATATACCACAGTTTATAGAACACAATATTAAGCGAATGAAAACTAAGGTTAAAGAAAGTAATCGCTCATGTTATTGGACCGATGCACGCATGTCCAATTAAATGTCAAAATCAACGGCCATTTTGCAGTGTAGTGTAGATGCGAGATGTGAAAGCGCGAGGCCGTCTCTTTAAAAAAATGTTCAGCTTTTTAAATATTTTAAAGTAGTAAGACTCGGAGGACTGGAAACTGATGGTCTGGCTGGCTCGGTGTAACTATAAAACCATGAAACAAAGGTATTACAGGGCCTGATGAAATTGATAGTGGGAATAGTCGAGAAGTAATATTTACAGTTTAAAAACATACATTGCAATCGGGGGGCACTGATTCAATATTTTACAACTTCTCCGAGAGACACCTATTTAAGTTGTCACTATCCTGTGGTAATATGTACTATTTATTATTTAAAATAAGCTCTCAAATAAAAAATGGAATGATAATTGAACGAAAAAATTATGTTTAGAAATGTTCCATGGTTTTGGGAGGTCAAAGACCCATTTTTAACGATTTTTAAACCATTTCTTTCGAATCTTTCGATATAATAGCAATGTTTGAGTAAACTTAACCAATAAATGATTAAAATAACTTATCTGCGACAAAAAAGGACACATTTTCTGCAGAAAATTGGAAGAAAATTAATAAAACCACAAAAAGGAGACGTCAGCCTCGGCCACCATTTATTAAAAAATCGGAAGATTAGACTTACGTATAGTCTAAACTTGTAAGAGTGAGAGTGATAGAACTACTTCAAATAACACGTTGTAAGAAAGGATAACACGAGAAATGTCAAAGAGTATAGCAATTCTCTCTGCGGTTTTTGCAGTGTAACTTTGTGATAGTGGTCATTATTCAGAATTTATTCTGCTTCGCTTTCTCCCGCGGTCTCACTGGGCTGTATTAAGCATTCCGGCTTCAGACGAGTACTTCATACCCTCTACCAAAGAAAATGATCTTTGCATCATTTTCTTTGTCTCTAACCCTCGATCAAAGCCGCCAGTGCCAGTGTTGCCAACTTGATGGTTTTCCCCCTATATCTAGCGGTTTTTTCTTCAGTTTGGTGGATAATAACTTCATTTAGCGGTTTAGCGGTTTTCTCAGCGGTTTTAGTTTTTGGAAAAATTATATTTGTCGACACAAAATTTCTCTTAATTACGAAAATCAATATTAAAACTTCAAAATCTGCGAATTCGCGTGTGTATGAACTAAGATTAAGACTGGGATAGTAAAAATTAAATTGCGTAATAGAATGCAACTTTTAATGTTGAATTTAATACTTGTTATTCGTAATGGATTACGAGAAAATTGCATTTGTTGTAAAGATTTTGTAATTCCCAATCAATTAATAAAAAAAATAAAATTTTACTAAAATTACTTTCCAAATAATAATGAAGAGGATGATAATAATTTCGAATCGCCTAAGGTAGACTTCAAATTTTTTCATTACTTTATACCTGGAATGTGTATTTTCTCCTTTATTTATAAAAAGCTAAAATGACCTAAAAGTGGTTTTTGTTTTACTGCACATATTATCACATTAAATTGGCGTATATTATAATAATAAGTCCCACTTTTGGCGGATTCTAGCAGTTTCAAAATAAGAATTCAGCGGGAATGCATCGTGTAGTGTTGATAGCACTGGCCATGCAGTGCTGGCACTCAACCTTCGGTGTAATATGCTAAAATGTACGTCCCGATTTGCAAGTAGTATCTACAGGTTGTCTTGATTTTACGTTGAGTCGTTGAACGTTAATATTTTATTGGCCATATACAGGGTGTCCTTGAAATTCCTGTACAACGCTTAACCTCAAATTCCTTAACCAAAAATAAAACGATCTAGGTAAACTTACCTATGTTACTTCGTTTTGCTGCTACAGGGCGCTGAAGTTCTCAAATTAATATCGTTTTTTTGGAATAATTTTTTAACGCCTTTATCGATTTTCACTACTATTGGAAGTAAGCATTATTACGGTTATTGGCGAATGGCGTGTTTTGACGTAAACGCGATCTTTTTTTAATGCCTGAAAATTTAAAAATGGCGCGTGATTCGTAAATAAAAGTTTGTATTTTTGTTATCCCCTGCACAAATGACTTTGTTGTTGAATGTTTCTCTGACACTAGCTGACTTCATTTTGAAACTTTTTTATCTCTTGTAAAATGTTCGCCAGACATAAAGTTTCTCTTCCAAAAAATTATTCGGAAGGAAAAAACATGAAAAAGTCTTAATTTTAATAACTACTAACTAGTTTAATTCTTATAACATACTGGGTCTCCAAAAGTCCCGCATAAAATTAATATCAATTAAAAGAAAACGATATAGGAAAAATGCTCCGACAAGTAAATTATTATTTTTAATTGTGCATTTTTTGACATAAAAAGATATTATACAGGGTGTCTCATAGAACAGTTGTCACGTCTTTGACAATTTTTTTAAATGAAATGCCTAATCTTTTATTAGGTTTTCAAGTTCTCCGAAAAATTCTAAATATTTTTTATGTACGACTTGCTATCCCGATTTTCAACTGTTTCCAAGATATTGACATTTAATTTTTTTTTTATTAAAGGTAATACTTTTAGTACATATTGTATCTTATATTAGAACATATTAAATAAATCAGGTATCTTACTGTCATCAACTGTCCTTAATTATGTCAATACTGACTTTGACTTAAGTAATTTGTCAATTACCTAAAAATGTTAACAGAAAAGCAGCGCATCGAAATTTTAATTATGTTGGGGTGTAGGGACAAAATAAGAAGTCAAGCTGAGGTTTGTACTTTGTTTAACGAAAAGTATCCAGAAAACCAAATTACTCAGTCGACTATAAGTAGGGTATTCCATAAATTTGAGGAGCATGGTACAGTTAGAGATTTACCTAGAAGCGGTCGACCACTCGTTCTAACCGAGGATAAAAAATTCGATTTAATGTTATCGCTTACTGAAAACCCCCACTCTTTAGTTGTTACTTTGGCGTTAGATAATGAAGCTATTTGTAGTACAGTAGGTACAGGGTTTTCTTTTATATTTAGACCCCTATTTAGAGGAAAAACTATAAGAGATAGAAAAAAACTTTAAATATGAAAGTTTTATGATTTTTACTGAATCATCAGAATATTAGCAAAAAATTATTAAAATACTATTACAATGCCGAAAAATATAAGCAACTTATGTTTTTTTAAATGGAACACCCTGTATTTATTTCATTAAAATTATAGATCTTTTTTTCCTGATTACAAAAATATAGGGTTTGTCTATATTAACTCCAACCAGTTTTAAGATATTAGCGATATAAAATAAAAATTAAAAATACTTTCTTTTATGAAATTTTAAAATATATTTAATACAAAATAAAAAAAAAATGCAGAACCATAGAAAATTATTGATTTTCAACATAACCCCCTTCATTTAATATACATTTTTGAATGTTTCCTAATAACTTATGATTTATTGCGTTCATAATGAACACTGGAAAGTCCCTATTTAGCACCAAAATTTCTTCGTGAATTCTTTGTGCCAGAACTTGAACGTTTTCTGGCCTATTGTAATAAATTTTATTTTTTAAATAGCCCCAAAGAAAAATGTCCAGAACCGTCAAGTCAGGGCTGTTTGCCGGCCACCTTATTGGTCCGTTTCTTCCAATCCACGTATTATATTTTTCATTTAAGTATCTTGTAACAGGGACAACATTATGGGGTGGGGCACCGTCCTGTTGCCAAATGAGCGTAGCGTATTGGTTGAGAGGAAGCTCTTCCAAAATGTTTTCAATCTCATTTTCAAGAAATTCCATATATCTTGGACCAGTTAAACTCCCATTATAAATTATTGGACCAATGACCCTATTTCCTATAATGCCACACCACACATTTATAGACCTACGACCCTGAATTCTAACAGGCTGAATTTTGTGGGGATTTGAAGTTGCCCAAAAATGTTTATTTTTTCGGTTAAACATACCAGCTGTGCTGAAATTTGCCTCGTCGGTAAATAAAATTTTGTTTAAAAGATTCCCATCAATTTCACGCCTTCTTAAAACATCCAAACAAAATTCTAGCCGCTGTCTCTTGTGATCTTCTGTTAAGTTTTGGACTGGTAAAAATTTATATGGATGATATCCGTATTTTTTCAAAATTTCGTGTATTTTTGATAGGGATTTATTAAAATGGCCTGCCGCATCTGGTATAGAATTTTCAGGATTTTCTGTAATACAACATTTAAGTAATTATTGTAGGATTTAAGAATTAGTATAAACTAGAATGTTTACCTTCAAAGAACAGCAAGACATTTAAATCTAATTGCTTATCTCTCATTACTGTCCTCTTTTTCCTTTCTAAGCTTTTGGTCTCTTCAAATTTTTTCACAACATATTTAATAGTGCTTTTGGAAGGTAAAATTCTATTGGGAAATATCCTGTGGTACTCATTAAGAGTTGTAGATGGATTTCTATTATTAGAATAATATAGATGGATAATATCGAATTTTTCTGCTGTAGAATATCCCATGTTATTGTTTTAAGTACGTAGCAAAATGTTCGTTTAATACAAGCAAACAACGACAAAAATGTCATAATAACATGTGTTTTCAATGGCGACAGACCTTTATCATTTTTTATTTCCAAAGCATTCTAGACTAGAAACTAAATACAACTTCTTAAAATTTTGATCGTTTATATCTTAAAACTGGTTGGAGTTAATATAGACAAACCCTATATTTTTGTAATCAGGAAAAAAAGATCTATAATTTTAATGAAATAAATACAGGGTGTTCCATTTAAAAAAAACATAAGTTGCTTATATTTTTCGGCATTGTAATAGTATTTTAATAATTTTTTGCTAATATTCTGATGATTCAGTAAAAATCATAAAACTTTCATATTTAAAGTTTTTTTCTATCTCTTATAGTTTTTCCTCTAAATAGGGGTCTAAATATAAAAGAAAACCCTGTACATCGATTTTTTAAGAGCGAAAAATTACATCCTTATAAACCTCTTCTTGTACAGGAACTACTAGAAGATGACTATGATAGACGGCTTGAATTTTGCGAAGAAATGATGATAAGGATTGATACTAATAATGCCTTTTCAACTAATATTTTATTTTCTGATAAAGCTACATTTTGCCTGAACAGGCAAGTTAATAGACAAAATTATCGATTCTGGTCTCATGATAATCCGCGATGGTTACTTGAGACGCACACTCAATATGCTGGTAAGGTTAATGTCTGGGCAGGCATAATAAATAATATAATTTTGGGACCTTATTTTTTTTAAGAGAACCTTACCGCTTAACGTTATTTGGATTTTTTAACATTTGATTTAATTCCGGCATTAGCAGTTCTTTTTCCTAACCAGATGGATCCAGATATTCCAAATGAGATGGTATGGTTTCAACAAGATGGTACTCCTCCACACTTTGGCGTGGAGGTCCGAAGGTACCTAGATGAAACCTTTACAAACCGTTGGATTGGTCGTAGGGGTACTATTGAGTGGCCACTTAGGTCGCCGGATTTAACTCCGCTGGACTATTTTCTTTGGGGTTATTTAAAGGAAAGAGTGTACTGAAACAGACCTAACAACATTGAAGATCTCAAAGAAAGAATAAGGACAGAAACAAATAGAATACCTCCTGATTTTATAAGGAATGCAGTAAACGGATTTTATCATCGCCTAGGGGCGTGTCAGGTAGAAGGCGGTAAACATTTCCAGCATTTGTTGCGCTTTTAGAATTTTTATTTTAGTAATACATAACAAATTTTTGTGGATAACCTTTTTGTTTCAATTTTCAAATTAAATGTCAATATCTTGGAAACAGCTGAAAATCGGGATAGCAAGAAGTCCTACATAAAAAATATTTAGAATTTTTCGTAGAATTTGAAAACCTAATAAAAAATTAGGCATTTCATTTAAAAAAATTGTCAAAGACGTGACAACTGTTCTATTAGACACCCTGTATAATATTTTTTTGTCAGAAAATACAAAATTAAAAATAATAATTTACGGGTCCGAGCACTTTTCCTAGATCGTTTTCCTTTAATTGATAGTAATTTTATGCGGGACTTTTGGGAGACCCAGTATGTTTGAAATGTTCACTGTGTTCCTCAACATGCACATAAATTAATTATTGTCAAAAAATTATTCTCTACTTTGGTCATGGTGTCGGGCTTGTTTTTAATATAATCTGCAGCATTGATAATTCTTTAATAACTCGACTTTTGTAGTGATAGGGGAAGAATACACTTAAGAGCGCTTTACGGAAAAAGTCTAGAGGCGTTAAATCGGGAGATCTTGCTGGCCAATTAACGGGCACATCGTTGCCTCTTCCTATCCATATATTAGGATATGTGTCATTTAAAAATCTTTCAACATTGATACTAAAGTGGGGTGGCTCTCCGTCGTGCATAAACCACATTTCGGTACGAAGTTGTAATGAAAAATCATCAAACAAATCGGGTAAAGTGTTTTGCAAGAAGAGTAGATAGTTATCCTCATTTAACCGATTTAGGATTACAACTGGTCGAATCATAAAATTGTCAATCATACCTGCCCAAACATTAATTCTAAATTCATGCTGGAAATATTTCTACCTAATGGCATGAGGATTTTCTTCGCTTTACACATGTTCGTTATGTACATTTCGAATTCCCGATCTCGTGAACGATGTTTTCTCAGTAAATAAAATTTTCTTATGAAAGGTTGCGTCTGGTACTCTTATTGTTTTGATGAAACGGCAGAACGTCAGCTGATTTTCAGGATCCACTGGCAAAAGATTTTGCACCTGTTGCACATGAGCCGAATGAAGTAACTGCTCTCGTAGAATGTTATTATTGGTATTTTTGGAAACCGCCAGTTCGAACCCCAAGCGTCTACAGCTTAACTTGGGATCATCTTCAATTCTGTTTAAAACTACATCTTCGAGCTCCGGAGTCCTAATTGTACGTTGGCGTCCTCGATTAACATTATTTCCATTAAAACTACCCGTTCCCTAAGTTGACGCTCAATACTCGCGAAAGTTTGATGGTTCGGAATTCTGCGGTCTTAAGATAAATATTACTTACGAAAAACGAATATCAATTTTGCCCATTTTTACACAACTCCCATAAGACAGGCAAGCAATAAAAGTCCGCATCGTAAATCGATATTTTCAAAGTCATACAAGATCACTGAAAAGAAACGTATACTCCATTCCACAATAATTCGTTGATTTCCCGACCGCAATAAAATTTAAACCCAGCCATAAATAAGTGCCTTTTGAAAGGGTACAGGTCCTGATTACCTACTAATTTCAATAGTTTAGGTTAGCTATTTTGAACAAAACAACAAATATAAAATAATAGGTAAGTATCTTTATTTTAATCTACAATATTATAATATCATCTTGCCTAAACTAATTATTAAGGGCCTTACGTTACTATTAATTATGTTATTATATTGGTTAATTAGGTAGGTTAATGGCAAATTGCAGGTGTTCAATATAAAGCAGAGTCTTTTCATCTTAGTTCGTCAGTCGTTTGGTGTTTGTCAAGCTGTGCGTTAAAGGTATTTTCGTGTGTGTTATCGAGCATCCAAAATATGTCAGATGTGGGTGAAACTACAGATAATATTGCTTCCGGAAGTTATTGTGTAACGAAGAAAAAACATTTATCACTTGATGCCAAAAATATCATAAAGAACGTTTACTGTACCCTTTTAGAAAAAGGGTATGACCGGAGTGCAAGTTTTAGTAAAACGAGTATTTTGACCAAAGTTGCATTAACGACAGTAAAAGATATAGTGACCAAACCCATCCAGCCAAGGAAAAAACAGTGTGACAGCTGAAAATTGAGAAGCATCGAAGAAGCTGATAAAGACTTGATTCGGAGGAAAATTTATGACAAGTACAGTAAATAAATAGTCCCAACAATAGATACGCTAAAAAAGGTACTTAAAGCAGACGAAACCGACATTTCATGTGGCAGGACAAGCCATTGGAGAATAGTAAAAGCAATGGGTTTTAAATATCGTACCATTGACAAACGACAAGTACTAATGGAATCGCAGCGTTTACAAGTATGGCGTAGAGATCATTTGAATCTTATCAGACAATATAGGGAAGAAAATCGTTCAATTATATACTTGGACGAAACTTGGTTTGATGCCCACGACACTCCTAAAAAAGGTTGGAGCGATTTAACAATTAAATGTCAAACTAAAGCTCCCTCAAACAAAGGACAAAGAATTACGATATTACATGCAGGTTCAGAAAATGGATTTATTCCGAACGCTCTATTATTATCTGCGAAGAAAATTGCCAATTCATCTTTGGATTACCATCAAGACACGGATGCTACATTGTTTGAAGATTGGTTTCAGAATCGTCTGCTTCCGAATATGCCCAAAAATAGTGTTATTGTGATGGACAACGCTAGTTACCACAGTCGCCAACTAAGTAAATTGCCGAATTCAAATAATACAAAAGTGGAAATTCAAAACTATATGATGGAAAATAATATATATTTCGAGGAAACCTATACAAAAAAGGACCTTTTAAATGTTTTAAAAACATTCAATATTGAAAAAGAATATATGACAATCTCGCAAGTGCCAATGGTCACACAGTTTTACGCCTCCCTCCGTATTGTTGTATTTTTAACCCAATAGAACATATATGGAGCCAGCTAAAGACGATGATTAGAAGAGAAAACACATCCCCTACACTAAGTAGTTCTGGTATAGAATTAATTAAAAAAATGTGTAAATAACATCCCAGTAGAAAGTTGGAAAAATTCTGTGAGACACGTGATCCAAGTCGAAGATTCCTGTAACATAATTAATAGTAACGTAAGACCCTTAATAATTAGTTTAGTCATAGATAAAGACGATAGTGATAGTGAAAAAAATATTGTAGATTAGTATTTTTGTATAAATATTAATAGCTATTTAATTACATGATTAAAATAAAGATACTTACCTATTATTTTATATTTGTTGTTTTGTTGAAAAACGCTAACCTAAACTATTGAAATTAGTAGGTAATCAGGACCTGCACCCTTTTAAAAGGTCCGGTGCCTACACAATAGATATTTGTCAGGCAACTTATTTATGGTTGGGATTACGACTGAGGGTTGTCATCCTTGGTCCGTTGCTATTTACGCTGTTTAACAGTCGCCATTTTGAAATAGCTTGACAGAATGGCGTCAAAATTTATGAGCATACTGTACGGGATATTAGCTTTCAAATGATGTATTACAAGCTGTGTTTCCATTTAAAAAAGATCGACGTCGTCATATCTTTAACAAATGTCTATAAAAAAACAAACGAATAACGTCAAAATGTGAGCATTTTATATAAAACTAAATTGACGTGTCCGAGCATTTTCCCCAAAAGTTACAGGTTAAGGCTATATTAATTTTATTCCGGACTTCTGGGCAGCCCTGTATATATATTTTATATTCTATTATTCAAAGTAAAAAAAATGCCAAAAGGTGGAGATTTGGAAATTGTTTGTCCTTTATGCCTTTTCCACATCTTAAGGCATACAAAAACGTAAGAAGAGCATTGTCTGGAAATTCTAAGAAAAGAAAAGAAATTAAATTCTGACAATTTAAGTTAAAAAATTGGTCCCCCATCTCGCGTTTCAATCCGGTTTAATTATTTCGCTGTATATTTGCATTTCTTTTAAATTAAGTACAAATAAAATCCTTTATTTATGTAACATTCATTTCTGATACAATTAATTAAAGAAATATGTAAATTTTTATAATTTCCCAGTTTAACTGAAAATTTTCGATAGCCCATGGTAATTTCCAAACAAAAGATGGAACTTCGAGGCCAAGTAAAAATAATGTGAATCATTTTTCAATCTATTTAATAAGTTTACGAATACCTTGTGAAAGAATGATATTTTTATATAAGAATAAGAAAATAAATGTATTTTAAGACCTCACTTAATTTAAATAACAAATAAAGCCATTATAAATATACACAAAAGTTTTGTACCACTTTAAATAATTAAAAAATTAGATATAATATGAAATATACCAACAATTTAAAATATACAAATATACACTATCGGACATAAGTATTGCAACAAACCGAAAAATTCTTAAATAGTAAGAATTCACAATTTTTCCAGTGGCTTATACTTCTATTTTCGTTTTCTTGAACAGTGGAGCATCGTCTCACAACCAATGCTATGAAGTAGAATTTGAAACAACATGCAAAGTCGATTGATTAAATAAACAAAGAGGGATATAAAAATACTAATATTTAAAACTAATAACGAGTTTAATATTCGAGAGTATAATATCCATTATTTAACTTTGGCACATCTTCTTGACATGGAGTTGATTAAATTGTCTAAGATACAAGGTGGCATGTTTGTCCAAACCTCTGTGATTTTATTCATCGGATGTTTGTTGAAAAATAATTTGGTTCGTATTCGTCTGTCTACCACCTCCCATAGCTTTTCTATGCGGCTGAGGTCGGGACATTGCGCAGGTCAGTCTAAAACTCTGACATTGTTCTGCCTGAACCAAGCTTGTACATGATTAAATGTGTATTTTGGATTATCATCATGTTGAAAAACGAACGGTAGGAGCATTTCCCATTCTGAAAAAGGAAACATAACATTTCGCATAATATTTGCATGGATGAAGCTACCATGATACTATCGATAACGTGTATAAGACCATCTCTGCCGGAGAAAAAGCAATTCTAAAAAGTAACACTACTCTTGCCATGCTTAACTATTGGCGATAGTTGGGATTGAAGCGCTGGTTTACAGGTCTCCTAACATGTCTCATGACATCTGACTAAAAAATATTGTATCGCGTCTTATCCAAAGAGTAACCCAACTAATAACAGGCAAAAGCTTTGTCGGCTTTTTTGAAGTTTCATGTACCCAAATTCTATGACCTCGATAATACTAATTGCACAGTAAAAAATATAATATTCTTCTTATTTTGCTCTATGTACACAGGAAAAAATGTTTCACACTGTTTTGGTAATTTTATAATTATATATATATATACATATAAAGCTGCCGAACTTGATTGTGCGGTGTACCAGAAAGATATTGTCAGGTGAAGCATTAGTTAAAAGTATGATTTATAATAAACGTATCTGTTAAATAGCAATCTCCGTCGTTTCACTCTAGACAGAAACTGAGCAACTTCACCGACAATTTTTATATTGCAGCAAATTATCCACAAGTATAAAAATTGAAGTAAATATAGTATAAAGTTCAAAAATAAACGGTGTATTTCGCTTGTAAGGTCCAAATTACCAATGCCCTGGTATCTCTAACTACAAGATATCTTCTAAGAACACCATTGTTGGAACAGTTCTTATTATGAAAGTTATGTGACTCTTATCACTACCAGGACATTGATAATTTGCACCAGTGCAGTGGGTAAAAAGAATTTCTAAGATACCTACAGGATATATGCGTATTATGTATTTTGCTCTACTACAGTCACTTCTGAGCTTTTGTCACTAACTGGACATTGATAACACGTTATAACAATGTGCTGACAGTGATAACAGTCACATAACTTCCATGGCAACGATTGTTACAACATTGGTATCCTTAGAAGTTATCTTATAGCTAACATAAACAGAACATTCAAAAACTGGATCTTAGTAGTTCAATGTCCAATAAAGTCATGCGAGAAATAATGGAAACCTCCTACAAGTATATTTTATTGTAATGTAATCCTAAAGATGCAATTTTTATTAAAACATAATACATATACAGAGTGCATAATAATAATAATAGTTTACTATACATTCACTGTACAAAATCTGTAAAAATAGATTCTACATATACAGTATGTCCACGGATGGGGTTTACAAGAGGACAAATGGACTAAAAATTGAAAGATACGAAAAAAAGTCACTCTTAATAAACGTTTTTGCTTGTCTAGAAAATACGATTCATCATAAGAAACTTCAATTTTTTTATATAGGGTGGGTAAAAACTGCAAAAATGTTATTTTGCTTAAGAGTAAACATACTTTATTTTGAAAGATACGAAAAAAGCCACTCTTAATAAACGTTTTTACTTCTTGAATAATGAATAGGTGATACTTGTTGTCAATGTCTTTATTTAATGAAGTAATAATAATAATACGAACATATTTATTAACATGAAAAGAATACGATAACGATTTCATAATTCAAAAACTCCACCCCCATACTCGACACATTTTTCTAATTGCTTTCTCAAATAAGTGAAAGAATTTCAGATTTCTTCCTGAGATATCGATTGCACAGCCTGGATAATTCTGCCCTTCAGCACTTCAATATCATTTGGTACTGCGGTAGCAAAAACAATTTGTTTTAAACGGCCCCATAAAAACATATCCGCCAAGGTTA
Organism: Polydrusus tereticollis; assembly: GCA_963920685.1. NCBI lineage: Eukaryota > Metazoa > Arthropoda > Insecta > Coleoptera > Curculionidae > Polydrusus > Polydrusus tereticollis. The sequence goes on from OY987335.1 coordinate 35,374,786, forward strand.
AGTCAGGGCTTCTTGGGGGCCACAAAACTGGGCCATTCCTGCCAATCCACCTTGGACCAAATCTGCGGTCAAGCCATTCTCTAACCTCACGAGCGAAATGGGCTGGACAACCATCTTGCTGAAAATACATATTTTGTCGAAAACTTAATGGTAGATTTTCGAGTTCATCATTGAAAAATGTATCCAGCATTTCTAAATATGATAATCTATTGCACGTGTTATCAAAAAAATATGGCCCTATGATGCCATGGATGGATATCACGCACCACACGTTCACTTTTGTGAAATATTGTCTTCTCGTCATAATTCTGAATTCAGGATTTTCTAAAGACCAGTACCTAACGTGCTGGGTTGCAACGGTTCCATTGGCAGAAAATGTACTTTCATCAGAAAACATGATACATTTATAAAAATCAACATTTCCACTTAAAATTTTGTCTCCTATCCACAAGCAAAAATCAAGTCGTTTCGCGTCATCTCCCTCTTCCAACCTTTGATTAAAGTGCGGTTTATACGGATACAATTTATTTGCTTTAAGGATCTTCTGAATTTGACTTTTTTTCACAACTTCCAACTAAGTAGCACGATTTCTAAGGGACGTCATAGGATTTTCTTCAACAGACCGAAGAACTAAGACTGTAGCAGCATCATCATAGTCGTATTTCTTCTTTTTTTTTTGAGATCCAAAACCGAACCAGTTCTCTGGAACTTTTTTATTAACTTGCAGATTGTCATCCTAGTTATTGGGATTCCTACAAATTTCTCGCTAAATTTTTCCATGACGTAGCGGTATGAAACTTGACCATCCCCATAACATTGTATTATAAAAACTTTTTGTTCAGTAGATAGCATTTCTACTTAAATAATAACTTCATTAAATAAAGACATTGACAACAAGTACCTATCACCTTAAGTGTCATTATTATTTTAACTAGGTTCACCAGTCAGAGGTGTGCCAGCGAATACTTTTTGGGAAATAATTTTTACATAGGTAAACCTTTTAATGAATTGTTCGACTTTGGTTTGTTGTGTAGAAAACACATTAATTAAGAGTGGATTTTTTTCGTATCTTTCAAAATAAAGTATGTTTACTCTTATGCAAAATAACATTTTTGCAGTTTTTACCCACCCTGTATAAAAAAATTGACGTCTCTTATGATGAATCGTATTTTCTAGACAAGCAAAAACGTTTATTAAGAGTGACTTTTTTTTGTATCTTTCAAAATAAAGTATGTTTACTCTTAAGCAAAATAACATGTTTGCAGTTTTTACCCACCCTGTATAAAAAAATTGAAGCTTCTTATGGTGAATCGTATTTTCTAGACAAGCAAAAACGTTTATTAGGAGTGACTTTTTTTCGTATCTTTCAATTTTTAGTCCATTTGTCCTCTTGTAAACCCCATCCGTGGACATACTGTATATAGTAAAGATTATTACAGTTAATAATATGCAGATAATCAGGTACCTTACTTAACATAAATAAGATTAATTTCAAGTATAATTTGGTTGTGATTATTAGTACCTTTACTTGCTCTCTTACTTTTTCTTTTCTTGGAATTCCAGAACTCCAAAGAATTGATGGTTGAGTACTTGTTGACCGGGATAATAGGATATGATGTACTACCTCGATCCTTTTGATCTAGTATTAAACTTGAATCTAAAAAAAAAATACTATAAGTAATTAGACTACCACCTAATAAAAATACTTTCAGTTCTTTCAACTTTTTTTAACAATATGTTTATGACATTTGATTAATTAGTGACATCGTTATGACTTTAGCCCAAACTTACCTCCAATGTCTAAAGTTAGCTCTTCTAAATTTTTACTTAAACTTGGCAGTTGTACTTATAGGGTCATAGATAAGCCTAAAATTAAAAAGAAAACAGTTTTACAGGGTGGCCCACTGTCAACGCAGGATGTGCCTGCAGCTAAAGTAAATTTTTTTTAAATTTCATTTAAAAGCAAATTCACAGGGTCAGGACTTTTATGATTCAAAGGAATTTTAAATTTTAGTGAGGACGTTTATATTCCGGGTGGTGCACCGCCAGACTGGCCATAAGAAATCTCATGTAAATTTTGCTAGCCTCAAATATTGACTCCCCTGTTAATTTTGCATCAAAATTGTATTAGACTTTTTTGAAAGTCCTTGTATGATGTACTCGCCAACCAAATTTAATTATTTTCTAATACCTAAGCCAATTCAAAGTTCTTTATTTATTTTATTTTGAGTAATTGGTATACTAAATTAGTACAATCATTATTGCAGGTAACTAATATAGCATAAACCAAGTCTTAATACAAAATTGACATTTTGAAAGCTATTCAACATCTTTCTATTAGTTAATACTGAATTCTGTTTCTGCTTATTTCGTTTTTAGAATAACTTTATTTACAATAACCCGTGGCTGTAAACACCTAATAAATCTACCTACATGTTATGTTTCCAAAAGCACAATATTTGTTTATAATATAGGTACATACCTGTGATATCCCTAGCAAATCTAAAAAATGATATTCCTTCGCCGGTTTTAGAAGGGCGTTCGGGGTAAGCACACGATATGCCACCTTTCCGCTTCTTTACTCCCGACATTAAAATCAAGAGAAATCACTTCTGAATTGTAAAAAACCAAGAAAAACAAATCACTTTTCACTTTAAACTGCAAAAAAATATAGGTTCGTTTGGCTTTCTAGAAGTAAACAAACGATTTAACAGATTGCGAATGCTGTGGACTTAGCTGCGAATAATACTTATTTTGCACATGCGCATAAGAAATTAGAACAGGCGGGAACGGTCACTTTCGACTCTTGTTAGTGTTTTACTTTTTGTCTCATCACTGAAAAAGACCTTTCTCCAATCAGCAGCAGGCCAGTCGATATGCCTTCATACGAATTCAAGCCTAGCAGCTTTATTTCTAGTGGAAATTAAGAATTTCTTTCCTGGTCTCTCTCTCTTTGGCTTTAATCTGAGGACTAGATTTCTACGAATCATTTTGAGAAATGTGTTTTATCAACCTGTCTGTGTGGGCATTTATTCTTTTCGGCATACCTGACTTAAATATAGTATCCATATGACGTTTTTCATTGAAATATGAAATTATGCGTAAAACAGTACTAGGAATAAGTGAGAACCTTCGAGCAATTGCAGCTTGTTTTCCCCTATCTTGAGAAGCTTGCAGAACTCGTGAACTTAAAACTTGAACACAGCAATTCCTTTTCCTATTTCCAGAAATGTTTCTCTGGACCTGCGTTAACAAATTCTAATCGCAAACTGGGATTTACCACGGGGAACAACTAAGAAATGCACGAAAATATATTTGTTGCAAAACTTTTGACGCTTAAGAGACAGCAAACTGCTATACGTCAAATTATAAAATAACAAGTGTTGATCGAACAGTGTCTTGTGAGTTAGTCAGAAATGATCTCGGCCCACTCGAAAAACAATTTGGTAATGATGTTTACAGCAAGCTTCCTTGTGCTTGCCAAATATCAGGATATTTATTATTTTGTTTTTTTATTGCAATTCTTATGTCCGATGGTGCACATACCGGGTGATGCATGGCTTAGTTGAACATAGGAAATCCCTTCTAAATTTTGAGGTGGCTAGATTTTGGCTCCCCTGTACATTTTACAGAAAAACTGTATAATAATTTTTTGAAGAGGCCGATATAGTAAACCCATGTGCTAAGTTTGAATAAATTTTAATGTGCCAATCCTAACTTATTTAATTAAATGTGACGGCAAAATTACGAGATTTTCATTGCTTAGGTTCAGTGACAATATTTTCTTTTTTTTTTTATTTACTATTTTTTACGGTCGTCGGCGTATCAGAGGCCATCTTGAACCGGTCATCGACCGTACGGTTTTTAATCGTGCGGTCTACCGACTGGAGAGTGTGAAACGGCACCTTCATCCTACGAGATATCCGATCTCATCCGGCCTGTCCGGCGTGAATAGGATGGTTTTGATGTCGATTCATTTTACACTCTTCCCTAAGACAAGGGTACGCGGTGTTTCCCATGCGGTCACCCATCCAAGTACTAACCGCGCTTGACACCGCCTAACTTCGGTGATCTGACGGGACCCGGTGCTTTAAGTGTCACTAGGCCCTTGCCTGACAATATTTTCATTGAATGCGCTTTAATTATAGCTAAATATGAGCTATTCGATTAAGGAAAAGGTAACTATGATTAGGTGGTATTATACAGGAAACAGTTTAAGAGCAGTGTCTGAAATAAAGAAAGATGTTTTTGGTTCACAGAAACCGACGACTGGCTTTTAGCGCCACCTGTCATTAGATACCTGCTTAGGCGGGTTCCATTCCAACGTTTGGTCTTCTCTAAGACCTCGCTGGTCTGGTTGGGTGGAGAGCTCGATTGCTACGAGATGTCGCCACGAGTAACATCTCGCATATGTATTTATACTTTAAGTGTCTGAAATGTTTTCAGTTCAATTTCCTGATAAGCATTCCATTTCATTAATTAAACTTATCATTAGTTAATTTGAGTCCAAAGGCACTGTAATAAATAACTGTAAATGGTCAACTCAATATGTCAATAAAGCTGAAGAAAGGGATAATAAAGATCTTAATATTTTACTGCACGTGGAGGAAACTAAAATGATTAGCATGAGGATTCTTGGGCAAGCCGTAGGAAAACATTAAACCACAGCGTTGCGAATATAAAGAAAAAAACATATATATTTTCCTTACAAGTATGAAAAACATCAAGAGCTACGGCAAGGTGATGAAGAACGGAGAATGGTATTCTGTTTTGAGGTAATGGAAAGAGCAAATAACAATAGGGATTTTTTGAGAAATATTTGTTTTACCGATGAATGTACAGGGACAATTTTTTAAGTGTCTCACCCGATTGCCGATTTTCCTGCTAACTATAATAAAAAACAAACTACACATTTCTCAATGATTTTCGACAAGGAAGCCAAATTCAATGTCAAAAAATACATAGGTTCACAAATTTGACAGATACGACGCCATTTTGAATTTTGTCTTTTAAGTGTCTCACCCCTTTAATAAATAGACCCTCTAAGCTGGAAACCTCAATTATTTTCAAAGTTATATAATTTCCCGTGACCAAGCCATCTACACTATAATCAAATCCGACAGATGTCAAAAAGTGAGTGATACGACGCCATCTTGAATGTTTTTAAATGGCAACCTTCATAAATAACCACACGAGTACATTGCATTTAGCGATCCGATTTCAAAAACCTATAGTTGTTGATATTTATTTTCAGCCGTTTCGGAAATACGGAGGTGCCTATTTTGTCTTCATCGATTTTGTCTTTTAAGTGTTTCACCCCTTTAATAAATAGACCTTCTAAGCTGAACACCTTAATTTTTTTCACAGTTACATAATTTCCCGTGACCAAGCCATCTGCGCTAAGCTGAAACCCACAATTTTCTTGCTGGTGACTTGTGTCTTAATGAAAACGTTATCCCACATATAATAAAATTTAAACAACAAGAAACAGTACATGTTTTTTAAAAAAAACTATAGGTTTTTGAAATCGGATCGCCAAGTGAAATTTACTCGTATGGTTATTTATAAGGGTTGCCATTTAAAAAAATTAAAAATGTTGTCGTATCTGTCACTTCTTGACATCTGTCGGATTTGATTATAGCGTAGATGGCTTGGTCCCGGGAAATGTTGAATGTTAAAGAAAATACCAAAACATTTTGCCATACTGAGTGATGGTAGTTTGTTGGAAGGGGTAAAAATAAAAACTTTTGTTTAAAGTCGATCACTATAATAATAAATAATTATTCACTTTACTTGTTAGAGCTTGATAATAGAAATCTAATAACTTTTTTTTAAAAAACATGTACTGTTTCTTGTTGTTTAAATTATATTATATGTGGAATAACGTTTTCATTAAGACACCATCAGCAAGAAAATTGGGGGTTTCAGCTTAGCGCAGATGGCTTGGTCACGGGAAATTATGTAACCGTGAAAAAAATTAAGGTGTTCAGCTCAGAAGATCTATTTATTAAACGGGTAAGACACTTAAAAGGCAAAATCGATGAAGGCAAATTAGGAACCCCCGTATTTCCGAAACGGCAGAAAATAAATATTAACAACTATAGGTTTTTGAAATCGGATCACCAAGTGCAATTTACTCGTATGGTTATTTATGAGGGTTGCTATTTAAGAAAATTCAAAATGGCGTCGTATCTGTCAAATATATGAGCCTATATATTTTTTGACATTAAATTCGGCTTCTTTGTCGAAAATCATTGAGAAATGTGTGGTTTGTTTTTTATTATAGTCAGCAGAAAAATCGCCAATCGGGTGAGACATTTAAAAAAATGTCCCTGCACTGAAAAAAAAGCAGTGAAATTTACAGTAAAAGTTCGGTGAAAAATACCTAACATATGGTGGGTTTTACCAATTGCGCTTTCATTTTAACATTTTTTTGTAATTTAACAAAAAGAAACGTAATATTATAAATAATTTTGTAATTTTCAAGTATTTAAATTGTAATTTTCTTATGGATAATTGATATTTAAAATCACAAAGTCCTATTACATTCATTTCTGTAAAAGTTCTATGAAATTTTGTAAAAATACCAATGAGTTTGTGATTTAACCAAATTTATTCGTAAATTTGGCACCTGCAGACCTGCGTAAACGACACTGTTTCCATCTCCCATAATGCATCGCCAGCATCCCGTAGACGGCATCAACTGTGTAAGATACCGGTGTGTTAATTGTTTAAACGTTTGCGGTTAGTGGTTCTAACGTGTTTATTAGCATTATACAAAATTGACCCTGTTTTAAAGGTAAGTAAAAATGTTTTTATGTGTTGCTTGCAAAATATCTACTAAAAGCTTAGAAAACTATAACAAACATGTATATTTGCACCGGAATTCCGTTGGATTTCTATTTAAATGCTTATTTAATCAGTGTGGCTTAAGTCTCCGTTCATATACAGGATTTAAAACACACATCCACCGATATCATAAGACAAAATGTGAAATTAAACAAAGTTTTAATTGTTCTTTTTGTCCAGAGATATGTTTTAAGATGAAATTGTTTATTAACCATATATGTGTCCATATCGCTGACGCCGCTATTGAAGTTAAATGCCCTTTTATTTCATCTTGTAAATCACCTGAAACTTTTAAGAAAACTGAAAATTTTAGAGTTCATATTACCAGAAGGCATCATGGGATCAATAGCCCGCCTAAACAAGAATATAATGCAAATTTACCCCAATCAACCAAATTTGCAGGATTCAAATCGCACTACTTCCCGAAATATTCTAATGGACCGTCACCGTGAGCCACCCTGTATACTTCTGTTTGATGTAGATTTATTGAACTGATTGGGCCCATTAGTTCAATAAATTAAACATTCTTGGTTAGAAATGTGCCAAACCCTAGTAGGTAGTTGAAGTAGGTACTCTTTGCGTTTTGTTATAATATGTATATTTTTTACTCATTTTTTATACTCATGTTTGCTGTTTATAATAAAATTTTATTTAGAAAAGAAATAGCTTAATTTTTATTTTTGAAACCTTTAAATGCTTACAATTATTACAATCGTTGTAAATTTACGTAATATTTTAAAATTTTATTATTATTTATATTATTTGTAAATTTATCAGGTAAATTTACAAAGGTTGTTGGGTAAATTTACTACTAAATTTTACAAAATTTATGTAAAAATACACATTAATGTTAAAAAATCTATATGTAATTTATACAGAATAGATTTGGTAAAATCACATTGAGAAAAAGTGAAAATGCAATTTTTATTTTGAGAATTTACAATACAAAATCTCTAAAATTATAATACCCTTTACGTAAAAAATTATAAAGAACTTATTATGTAAAGCGCTTTTTACAATTTATTTGTAATTTTTCCAAATATGTTATGGCCACAAAATTACCCACGATATGTTGCCGGAATTGGAGCCAAGAAAATGAACATCGTCTTATTCACACTTGGACGCTATATCCAAAAAAAAATAAATGTTTGGGCGGGGATTGTAGGACCTCACATTATTGGACCATTTTTTATGGAGGGCAACCTTACAGCAGTAACCTATTTGGACTTACTGCAAAATCGAATTGAACCCGCACTAGAAGAAGTTGTACGCGAAAATCAGGAGATCTGGTATCAAATGGATGGTTGTCCTGCCCATAGTTCTCTCATGGTTAGGAACTACTTGCAAAATATTTTGAACGGAAATATTATTGCCCCACGGCATCTAATCCTTTGGCCAGCCAGGTCTCCTGACCTTTCGCCAAACTACTTCTTTCTGTGGGGGTCACTTAAAAAACTTTATTTATCAAGGGGTAGTTAGAATGTGACAGAATTTCTCAATATCAACTCAGTAAAGTTAGAAATTAATTTTATGATCGGTTAGAATATTGTTTAGCTTTTAATGGAGGGTTGTTTGAACATTTAATTAATTAATGTTTTTGTGAAAATCTGTAGTCTGAGATGAGCAGAGAAATTGTAACATTTACTGCCCGACGCCAAGTCGGAATTTTTAAACGAATGGCGTAGGTTGTCCTCTTACCCAATATGATCTATTGCTTATTCAGAAGGGATTAATTTTGATTCATCAGGAGGGCCGAGTGTTGTTAACATCTTTGAAAAAAAAAATTTTTACTGACGAGCTATGGTTTTACCACTCTGGTTATTTAAATTTTTAACTAATGAAAATGTGGAGTTCTGAAACCTACATTTCTCTCTGCATTCTCAGAAAGTTGGCGGGTCGGCGGCCATATCGAAAAGAATGCTAAATAGACCGATTGTATTCTTAATTCGGTTCGATACCCTCATGACATTTTTTCAGAATGCCTTGCTAAAATTTAGAACACTGACGGATTAGAATTTTACAAATAAATTTTAGGAGATTAACAACTGCTTTATGGTTATGCCTAAGCCCTAGTGATTATGCTGATTATGCATACCTATCCATAAGAATGTATGTGTAAAAGTCATAATCGGTGGGAAACACCGCCTTAGGAACGAAGTTCTCGAAAAATAATGATCTGCAAGTCAAAGTATTCTGGTAATGTTTCGTTCGAAAAGTACTAAACTGAACCAGGATGGATCGCAATAGTTCGTAATGTGTTTCTACTATGTGCCCCTTTTGCAATGAAATGTTATATAAAACTATAAATGAAGCCCAAGTCACCAATGGCTGTTCTTTAGGTGGCATTCAGCAGTCTCACAGTATCTTTAGAAGCAGAGCCCTAGAGTGCAGCGATAGCCGAATTTAAGCTTGCTATAGCGTCAAATGTCATTGCCCTCTATATAGAGAGGTTCACTATTCGGAAAAGAACGTTAAGTTTCTGCGAGGCTAACTTTTAATGTTAACTGTTTTAGAAAAAAGAACAGTCGGCTGTTTTTTTTACCGTTAAATTCTGCTTGCTTACTGTCACACTAAGATGGAATTTCTTCCTGATTTTATTGAGATATGAGATTTTGTGCTGCCTAGGTATGTAGATGTGTATCAGCAGCCGATGGTAAAGCATCCAGAATAAAGAATAAAGTATGCTATCATCAACGAAGCTATATAGTGTTTTTAGATTTTACTAGAATGTTAATACAGTGCGTCCATATAGTTTTGCACAAATTGATTTCAAATTTAAGAATTTGTTTTCTCTTAAAACACGTCAGTTTTTAGGGTATAACGTTGGTATATCTCAGGTGGGAGGTATGACGGCATGTTGTATATGGAATACCCTGTATATTATATTAATTTCGAATTGTATGTTAAAAACTCAAAACTTCTTGTTTAATCAACCATACCTCTGGAAATAACGGTTTCGAAAATATTATGGCTTAATTAGAAGGCGCTGGTCATCATAATTTTTGCAGCTTTTATTAAAATAATGAGCAGTTCAAAACATTGAAATAAATAGTAGAACCTACTCCTACCTTTTAAACGGACATGATGAATTCAGCCATCCTGCGAAGCAAAGTCTCGTATCCTGGATTTCTCTACTATTTCTTGGGTTTACCAACAACACATAAAAACTTATAATTCAAAAACAAGCTGCTTTTTTGTTAATTGTTCCCCAATTGCGTTCTCCCCCATGGTTAAGTGTAGCTGTCCTTTGGCGTCGGCTGCCTTTTGACGTCGGCTGCCCTTTGGCGTCTGCTGCCCTTCGGCGTCGGCTGTCCTTTGGCCACGTTGATGTTCACAAGAACCAAGAAAACACTGGGTGAGATACATTTAACAAAACTATTTACAATAAATTATTTACATGGCAAGCTACAATAATTCAGTTTCCACTTCGCAATCGGCATGAACCATGTCCCAGAACAATTGCGTTTTTCAATTACTTTCTTTACTTTTTCTACCTCTCATTTTTCTATACTTCACCATTTCCTGAAGTTTCCCCCCTCCCTTGTAAAACAAAGGCATTCGAAAACTTTAAATTTCTCTATAATCTTTTTCCTCTCAAAAAAAAAAAATTTTACATAAAAAGAATTTAATGTTGATCAGACATGCGTTCAAGCAAAGCACAACTGTTTAGAGCTTCGTGCAGCTGCTCACGATCTGTCACTTCGGTGACATTTTGAAGGATATCCTCGGTTATGTCAAACATTTCTAGACAAATTCTTTCTTTGAGGACATTTAAATTTTCTGGTGTATTTACATACACCTTTGATTTTAAATACCCCCATAGAAAATAATCCAAAGGGTTCAAGTCCGGCGATCTAGCTGGCCATTCGATCGCTCCTCTTCTCCCACTCCATTTATTTGGAAAAACGGTATCTAAATGATTTCTTACCGCTATTATTATTTTTAGGAAATAAATAAGTTAAGTCGGGAATTAGCAGATTCTATACAAATTGTAAACACAGCCTATTTAAATATTGGTCAAAAAAATATGGCCAACGATTTTGAACTATTCCCGCCCAGATGTTTACTTTTTGAGGATTTTTTCATATGGTAAGTTTGCATCCAATGTGGGTTTGTGTCCGACCAGTATCGAACATTTTGTCGATTAACATGACCAGAAAGAAGGAAGGTGGCTTCATCTGAAAAAATGATATTTTTGGAGAAGTATGGATTTTCATTCGCACTTTGCCTCATGTTCTCACAAAAATCAGTCCTGCAGTCGAAGTCATCTTCAGCTAATTAAAGGACTAACCTGACTTTATATAGATGGTATTTTGCAGCTTTAAAAATATTGGAAATAGTCGATTTTCCTATGTTTTATTGATCAGCAAGACTTCTTACATTTATATGCGGATTTTCTATAACCGAAAGTAATACATCTGTCTTAGTTTCTACGTCAACGTTGACCTAGATATCTGATGTTCTGAATGAACAGCATTAAATTACGTACCTCTTCATGCGTACGAACTCGATCTCCGTATCCAAACATCACTGAAATGGTAATTCGTTCTCTTTCACTAAGACAATATGCCATAATTGATAATCGTTAATAATTTGACAAAATAACTTTAACGTTTAAAAAAGACAAAAAGAATGACACCTAATTTATAATATTACGACCGTCCGACGAATACTTGCACTTATTTTCAATGGGTTGTAATAAAATTAGTTGCATCGTTGCAATAATTAATAATTGTTGTTATACCATCAAATTAAAATTTCAAACGTCAATATTTCCAGAGGTATAATTGGTTATACAAAAACTTTTAAGTTTTTATCACAGAATTCGAAATTCATACAATATACAGGGTGTTCTATTCTTAAAAAAGCTTAGATGACGTCATACCTCACACCTAGAACACCCTATATACCAACGTTTTACCTTAAGAAATGCGCAACTAAAAATACAAATTAATGTGGCCGAGCCTTTAAAGAAAACATATCTCTAAATTTTAAATCATTTTGTTCAAGAATTTATGGGCGCGCTGTGTAAGAGTTAAGATGACCGGCACCACAAATAGAGAATGATCCTTAAAATGCTTGACAGATATGAACAAAATTGACCCTGTGTACCGTATGATTGCTATTTACTTAGGGCTCTGTCCTAGCCCTTGGCCACATGGGTGAAACTAATATGGGGAACTTCGCAACAAGAAAACCGTTACAAAACCTAGTGGGCCACCAGTCCACCAGAGGGCTCTTCGAACGGTCACTACCATGTGCTCCTTGCCAAATCAGACTTGCATATTAATCTGTCGACTATCTCTCTCTCTCTCTCATAATATATTGACCTATAAAAAGAGACAGGCCTTGTTAAAAACGCAATACTTATATTATTACGCCAACTAACTGGAGGGCTTTATTATCCGTTTTTTGGATAAAAGAAGAAGAAGAGAAGTTCTGTCAATTTTGTAAAATGTGAACCCCCGAACGAATTGTTGGTAAGAACTTGATTTTTTTTAAATTTTTATATCATAATTACCGTTTTAATCCTTTACAGACCGTTTTACGAGTTTTGAAGAATTTTAGGATTGTTACGCGACCTTATATCACAGGTATGTAACCTAAATGTAAAATTTACGCCTTGAAGGTTAGGTTTGCTGAATTTTCAAATTCAAATTGGATCTTTTCTAATATTTTTAGCATACTCTTTAAAAAGGTCTACCAACCATAGTTTATAGAAGAGGTACATATCCACAGCCCAAGCGAATGCAAATAGAACTGTATGATAAGTCATGCCGTTGCCTCTATCAGTATCTATGATGGCCTGTGTCGCCCATTCAATAACCAAAATCAAGTTTTACTGTAAATATCCCGGTTGCAAGAGTGCATTTAGATCTTCATCTGACCCTAATTGTGTCAATAACCATTTTTCTATACATTTCCCCTTACTGACGTTGAAAAACTAAGAGTGTGGAAGAATAAATGTAATATTAATCCTAACTCGAGTGCAAAAACTTCAGGATTTGTGAAAATCATTTCAATGATTGTCAATTTAAGAACTCGGCTTGAAAAAGGCTTAATTGGAATGCTGTTCTCAAACTGTCCCTGAGCTTTTACCACCTGATGTTTTAGGATTACTTCCACATTCTCTGTAGAACTATGGTGGTTCAATTTTTTTTTTACTGACAGTCTAAAATATTCTGTTTGGTCCTCTAAATGTATCCATTCTACTTTTGACACATTCCACTTTATATTTTTATCGAATTTGTTTTCACAGATTTTAATTAAAAAATTATGTTTTGTTCAGTCTGTTAGTCATTTTGGTACTACTCATTAACATTTTTTTCTGTTGCATGGACACCTTATCAAGCCCAAATACTGTGACAATTTAACTCTGGCTGCAACATTTGACCTACACCTGGCTAAGACATCATGCATCTGGCTACGAGATTGCTATTTTGTATTAATAGTCAGTAGAGTAACTAGAAGATCTGGGCTTGATATGAAGCAAACATTTTTTTGGGACAACGCCCAAATGTCAAGATTTCACCTATTTGCCTCGAGCAAACCCTGGTTCATTAAACACTTGGAACCATTTTAGTCGTCACGTCGCTGTTATTAGTTACATTTTTGGTTTATTTTTTACAGAACATTTTTTATTTGTACCTATAAAGTATTTCTATTGTTTCAATACCAATTTTTGTCAGAATTTGTTCACATTATGTTTTATGGTAAAGTTTAAATAAATTTTGAATTTTTCTTCATAAGCTTTGTTTGTTATTGACATCGGCATTCATAAATAACAACAATATTTGGTTTTTAATGACATTTATTGACTTTTTGGTATAATTTGATATAAAATACATATATTCATTAAATTCTGAAATTTAGTGAATACATGGTATTTTAGAGTGAATTAACACAAAAAGCGATAAAACGTCTTTAAAAATCTCAAATATTGTTTAAACAGTAAACCAGTAATTTGAAAACGAGTTATTTAAACTACCCGCCATCCGCAATAAATTTCCTACCGTAGCGCTCGGGGTGGACTGGTGGCCAACTTGAATCTTTGGTTTTCTACGTAGTTAGCATTTCTAACCTCTTATCTGTTTTGTGCCCTTGGCATTGTCTAGTGTTAACCGCCCGAGACGCCCATGATGTTTTACTGTGTTGTTTAATGATGGGTGACATATGCAAAAATGATAATCTGGAGTTGTGCAATCCCTTACTGCTGGTTTCTCCTGAGGTTAAAACCTTCGAGGTACTTTAAAGGTTTTTAGTAAACCAACGTATTTTCTTTTGATTCTGGGCAATCAAACGTATGTCTAAACCTGGGTTTATAATAGACTATTATTTTATCCTGTAGGATCCAGACTAAGCGTGCGTCCAACCCCTGGAACAAACCACAGTGTTATGCCGCTTGTCATAATAATTGCTCGCACAAAGGCCGCAGTTTCGCCATATTGATTTATGAAAATGATTCATTATCGTCAGATTTATATTCTGTATCATATCAGGTATCGAATGGAAAATCCAGGGACGTCCGGTTGATTTTCATTTTATTTTGTTAACGTTTATACGTCTACGGTGTAAATGGAATGTCTAAAAATTTCAGTTTATACATTCTTCCGTTCAAAAGTTAAGTCTTTATACGGACCAGAAATATTTACGTGCAATTATCTCCCAATCGGTACATTTTGGCGAAAAAATAAGCAATTACTCGCTTTATGCAAACATCCGTCAAATTTAACCCTCTGTCAAATTTTTGCCATTATAACATTTATAAGTTTGAACCCTCTCCTCTATCACGAGCCCTTTCAATTCTCTTGTATAAGTAAACATATTTTATCATATCATATTTCTGTAACCAGGGAAGTAAGTCAAAAAACTTTTTGATAACATCATCTCATAAAATTTCAAACTTGCCTCCCACCCCTTAAAATTGAAAAAGAGGGGAAAATAAAAAAAATATGGTTACATAATATGTCCCTCTATATCTCTATTACCTCGCCAAAATTTGATGAAAATCTTTAAAACTGCTCTCGAGATATTGACTTGTAACATTTTAAAAAGCTCACCCTGTTGGTTAAAAATACAATGTTTTTGCCCAGTTCTAATATATCATCATTTATTCATCCCCGTTCGATACAGGATTAACTTCATCTGAGCTGATCTCAGGAGCCATTTCTTCTTCTTTATCCTCTATTTTAAGACCATCATCATCATCATCTACGGTAGCTAAATCATAGACTTAAAATTTCGGCATCTTTTGTTTTTTAAAAAAGTAGCATGGTTACTGGTTACCGAAATTCCTGCAATTACATCGAAAAATAAACACCCCGTAAATCTAAATAATTAAGGCTGGTTGTGAGCTTCCATGCTTTGGTTTACCGTTTGCTTGCATTGGTGTCGTGCGGTAACAAAAATATTGATCTCGCTCGCAGTTCTTCTTAAGTATCCATCACGGTAACCCCTGACCGGCATGCAATCCACCATACAGCAACGTAAAAGGGGTTTCTTGCGCTCAGCTATCAACGAATTTTGAGAAAACTGGTAAATTATTTAGCCTTGGTTAAAAGGATATTGAAAGGCAACTCTATTTGCTAAATGAACAATGTTGCAGATTTTTCTATTTGGCGTTCGTTTTCGAAATGTATGCAGTAATATATTTATCGCTGTTTCAATTACAACTTTACGCATGATTTTCTCCATATGTAAGTCCTCTTCCCTCGATCGCTCAATCATTCGTTCGCTCGCTCGCTCGTTTGTTCGCCTGTTCGTTCGTTCGTTCTCGTTCGTTTCTCTCGATTGTTCGCTCGTTCGTTCGTTCGCTCGATTGTTCGTTCGTTCGTTCGCTTGTTCGTTTGTTCGTTAGCTCAATAGCTCCCAACTCGTGGGTGAACCAACTTGAATTTCAGACCGAGAACAAACAACCAATTAGTGCTAAACAACTCCTAAATCATGCAAGATCTGATATTATGGATCAGCTAAGTGGGATGACCTAAAGGACCATTTTCGAAACTTTCCTTGGCGGAACGTTTGTTTTACTTACCTCTAAAAAAATTAAGTTTCCCATAATACCGCTTGTAGACCCAATTCTCACAGAGTCGATACTGATGCCATTCTTCCTTGCTTTGACCATATTCTCCGTTACAAATTGGACAGACAGAATTTTCTTAATTTTGATCCTGGTCGCTTTCTCCTTCGGAAGAGTTGCCTTTTTCCTGATCCAACAATTCTTTATAATATTCTTCTAAATTTACTAATCACGGGAATTTAGGTATCCGTATCAGAATCACTTATGGCAACTTTTGCTGATTTTTTAGAAACCTTTTTTAATTTGTTAGCGTTTTCTTTGGAGTAAGTATTTTATTCGCTAGAGCAACTTGGTATGCAAATTCCCTTGTTTGAGTAGTTGTTAAAACATGACACATTTTGGATGTCGTTTTCAGATAAGAAGCCAATAATTGTTCATGTTCTGTGCTGAAGGTTTTTTTATTTCCAATGTTTCTTTTATAACTAAGTTCATCGTCAGGGGTATTTTCTGCATTCTTAGCAAGCACACAACAAATACTTAGAGATTTCAGTATTCTTGGCAACGCTTCGGATAGAAAGGTATTTACTAACAACTGCGCCCAGGCCGTCACGATTTTCTTCGTCAGACTTTCTAATTATTTTAGCCATATCCCGCAAATTAAACAGATTTATTATATTAAACCCAATTCACTGAAATCGTATGTGTCCACTTCATGAGAGGCTTTACTTTAAATATAACCTTAAATTTTCATTATTTTATTTTTAAATTTAAATAGTTGGAACATACCTGCTTACACTCTACAAAATGAGGAATATCCTGGTGTAAATTTTTGTAAACAATCTTGTCAAATAACCGAGTTATTCACTTTTTTAAACTAGCTTAATATTTGCTTGTCACACCAAATTTGTTCTACTGAAATTGCTTTGTTCTTATGCTAATAATCACGCTTCCATGCTTTTCCATTTACCTTTATATTTGTTCTTTCTACAAGATTATTATCGGCGCGAAAAATTCACGGTAACAATACATATAAAAACGATATTCACCGAGTACACCGTATTAAAATCTTTATGCCAAAAAATGATCCAAAAGGAAAGTGAGACCATATTTTAAAATTGCCATCAAATTTAAACAAAAATTTTTGATCGGTATGCTAATAGAACCCGTGAGCCGGATTTAAATTTTAGACATCAAAGGTGGCTTCTTAAATTAAGTAATAAATGGGATAGCTTGAAAAGTTTATCCCTACGTAATCTCACTTGATTATATCGGTATTCGGTCATGGTGTGGAGCAGTCAGAAAGAAAGACGAGATAGCAGAAACCGCTAGTCAACTGGTCTAATCGTTTAGTTATAATAATATACTGTTACAGGAAAATTACGCATTTGTAAAATATTTTATTTCATACTGTATTGTAAAACACACCTTTACATATTTGAATTTAGTCCAGAAAATAAGGTTTTACAGCAATAAGTCCGGTAAAAAATTTGTACCGGACTAGTCCTGTAAAATTTCTTTACCGGACTGAAATTTGTAAGTTTTAGTTTAATCAATGTCAAACACACAATGTTTCCACCAGTAAATATAAGCACTTTTCAAATATACGACGCAGAATAAAACTTCATTATTATTTCAAAACATAATTATAATTTTCAACAGAACAGTATGAAATAAAATATTGTACGTCATTCGTCCGGTAAATCCTTTACAGTATTCGTTTCGAAATTCCAGACTCGGCTCCTTCGTCGCCTCGTCTCGAAACATTTCACTCGTACTGTAAAAGTTGATTTACCGGACTTATAACGTAAATATCTATTGTAAATGTATGCATTACATCTGGATGTATAATACTAATGCAGGTATTAAATCAAATGAGAGGAAAACTAAGGAACGTTGAGCAGTAGTAGTAGTAGTAATAGTATATAGGTGAGATGTCGAGAATCCTGACGAAGGGCACTAGAAGACCGATGTCATTCGTCAGAACCCTGGAAAATTAAATAATCTCAGATTGCAAAGAAAAACTTGAATTGTTCGCGGAGAAGCTCTGCGAACAGTTTAGCGAAAACCCATCTGCCGATCCAGAGAGCGACGCAAGAGTCTCCAGGACGGTGCAAATATACCACGGAATTGATCACCCGATCCAGAATGTGGCAAATGTCACGACAGAGGAGGTGGCTGGAATCTTAAATAATTTAAACATCAGAAAGGCCCCGGGTTCTCGCAATCGCAATCTGCCCAACAATATAATAAGGGACATAGTAAACCTATCCCAGGCGATTATCGAGGACGGTCACCACCCGTGTGTGTGGAAAAAAGCAAAGGTAGTGCTTATTCTCAAACAAAATGAGGATCCGACCTAGGTTGTCAGCTACAGGCCGATAAGCCTACTGTCCAGCCTTGCCAAAATAATTGAAAAGATAATTTTTGTCGCTTGGTAAACTTTGTCATTGAGCGCAATGTTCTCCCTGATGAACAATTTTAGGGGAGAGCATTGCATGGTAAGACACGGGTCGATATCTCAAAAGCGTTCAACAAGGTCTGGCACTGCGGTCTGACGTTGAAATTAATAAGGTTGGGGGCCCCCAACTACTTAATTAAAATAATCACCTCCTTATTGAAAAACAGGAGTTTTGCAGTTTTGTCGAAGGGCGCGATTTCTGAGCCAAAACACATCAGGGCGGGAGTCCCGCAAGGGTCTTCTCTCGCTCCGATGCTGTATAATGTATATATTCATGATATCCCGAAAGACAGACAAAACGCTTGTACAAAACCTTGGTCAGGCCGATCCTGACTTATGGTATACCAACATGGTGTACAATCAGCAGGACAGAGCACAACAAGTTCCAGGTACTACAGAATAGGGCCTTAAAAATCAATGCGGATGTCCCAAGGTATGCTGTAACTAGGGTACTTCACAGGGACTTTGACATACCAACATTAACTCAATTTTATGACAAAATACTAACGGATTACTACAGACGGACGGACGTCCCTACAAATCCACTAATTCGACAAACTCACGTACAATTCCCGCCAGGCTCAACCAACAAGTTTCCGAAGAATTGGCTGCCCCAGCTATTGTAGAGAGGCACTATTGCTGGTGGCCTCGACAAGCCCAGCTGTACAGGATTACACGACATAATAAGCAACTTAGGACTCTGCCCAAACCACACGGACCTGGCAAGTAGACCAAGGGCGCTCCTTATTACCTACCTGGGTCTTCCTCGATCCACTCAACCACCCAGGCCTTCGCCAAACCTTCCCGACCTTTTCATGAAGGTCAGGACGTTATTCCAGGCAAGAGTCCTTACTTCCTTCTGTTAGATCACCACTGTCCCAAAGACTTGCCGTCTGAGTCTTACTAAGGCTTCACAAGCGCACAGGAAGTGAAGTGTTTTCTCCTCGTTCTCCAAGAATCCCGAGCATATCGGGTCCTCCTCCACACCCATCGTATTCAGGTGCTTCCTTAACTAGCAGTATCCTGTTAGAAGTCCTGCCAGAGGATTCAAGGCACGCCTACTCATGTTAAGAATTCATCCCAACTTAGCCCTATCAGACCAAGTTATGAAGTCTTTGGCCTGTCTGCAGCCTCGCGTCTGCCGCCATTCCTCCTTGGAGAGGTTGACGGCTCATTCCCTCAGGGCTGACCCGGCCTGCTGTTTTGCTGTTTGCTTATTGCTGGTTCGGGTCCCAGATAAGGAGCTCCGGCTCCAAGTCTGGGGAGCTCATCGGCCATCCCGTTGCCATGTACTCCACAATATCCAGGAATCCAGACCAAGAATACCTGTTTCCGTTCTGCAAGCCTCTTAAGTGCGTACGATGGTCGAACTGCTCCTAGGTTGGCAGACTGCCTTCTGGGCAGCTTCTTCGTATGTTGATGTTTTTTAAGTATACTCCCGCCCCTGATGATTCAATTCCGGCCATGAGCGGCCATCGGTGTAGCAGGGAACTTCACCTGCTCTTCCTCGCACTACTTCCTTCTAGGCATCGTGAGAGTGAACTTCCTGTTCAGCCTCAGTACTCCTTCAGGAAATAATATAAGAAAGGTGGTTTTCGCACATTTACGTAGTACCAGATAGGTCGATGGGTGTCGATAAAATCCTTAGTTTTAGAAGTTTGGCCGACAGATGGCTCACCTCATCCAGTTCGGAATATAATTATTAATAAGCTATTTCTCCCCTTTTTACGTAAATTCAAAGAAAAATTTTCCAATATTAATACCTAAATACACCTAGAAGTGTTAGAAATACATAAAAAAAACAACCTATTTCGTAGTTTGTACGTTTCCTTCGTTCTTCTTATCAACTAGGATCAAAAAGGCATTCCTAAGACTTGAAACATGGGTCTTAAAAGTATAGATTGCAATTTTACAGTACTTTTAATCGATATATTTGTCCACTTCATATTAAAATATATGATTCACTTAATGTTCTTTGTTTGTAAGGGGACCAACCAAGTTCGTTGTTTATTACTTTATGAGGGTTGGTTTTAAGAAGTTTATTTTTATAAGCTAAGTTTTGGGATATTTCATATTCTCTCGAAATATCGCAATGTATATAATACAATGGAAGGAATAAAAATAAAGCTTTAGTCACTTTTAAAACTTTAATTATTGCGGACGTTTTCTTGCCAAAAGGGCTTAATTAAATATCCGTTGGTAACTGAGTCCGTGAGAACTTGTATAATGCAATATAAGAAAATATAGAAGCTGGGATATTTTCTACTTTTACAAATTACCCCTCTCTTAGATTGAATCATATTTAAAAAAAAAAAACGGAGAAACAAAATATTATCGGCCTAACTGTCTTGTAATCTACCCATCTACAGTAAATACAAACGATTACAACTAAATACTAAACAGTAACACTTCTATTTGGATGTCCATAATTTTCTACTTTACTTTTACTATATTCTTTTGTCATATACAGTCTTAAACCCGAGTTTAGTGTCATTCACTAACAATTTACCTTTCTGTCCCGCTTGTCATTCACTCCAGTAAGAACTAGATTATGACCCGTTGTTGCCGTAAGTCCAATTTAACGTTTGCACTGTCTACGTACTCACTGTAAATTACGTATGTTCTTGTTCACTTTCACAATACAGTCTCACAAAATTGTCCGCGTGATGACGATGAAGTTTATATAGGTAGGTATGGGCTAGGCTATTCCATAAACTTGCCAGTAAGTATCGTTTCCTGATTGGTAGATTCTTGGAAGCTTTCCTTAATGTGAAGTAGTTTGTAATAACTCCAGACTCCAGCCAGATAACGTATAGCATATGCTATGATATATAAGAAACCACATACGGAAAATAGGTTGCCCATTTTAGACAAAAAACCCCATACCTCCTGCACTTCTTCGTGTTTGGACATAGTAAAGTATCTTGGACCAACTAAATTCTTCTAAAGCTGTTCTAGCTGAAACTCCTTGGGCCCTGATATGACTTCACGGCTAGTAACGACACTTTCGTCAATTCGGTCGTTTTGTCTACGCAGTCGTACGCTATCATTTCTGAGTTGATTCAAATGATAAACATAGGTAAAAGTACAATATGTTCCAACATGGTTGCTTTCTTTCCAAAACATCAAAGAATTAGTTTTGCTCTTAACTGGTAATACACAATACACAAAACAAGAAAAAAACAAAAAAATATCTCATGTGCACAAAAAACGGTCATTCCAAAATTTTGATTAAGTTTTAGGTTTGATAACTTTTTTATTTTTAGTCCGATTGGAGTGATTTTTTTATAGAATTGTAGATACAACTATCGACTTTAACGTGTCTTTTGCCAATCTTAAGTAACGTTGGTTATTTCGCATACTATACAAGAATAATCGAAATGTTGTTTTTTTCTCTAATTTCAAAACACCCTGTGGAATAACCAAGTAGCAAAATATTTTAAAATTCCAGTTTTCATTTAGAGTCATCTATTCTTTACTTTTTTTTTTTGTTCATGTCAATACATGAATTCAGTCTCACACAAATGCAAAATGATCTTGGTTATCAATAATTTAAATTTTTACATAATTTCTAATGCAATATAAATTCAGAATTTTTTTTACAAGATGGCTGTGTGTTTCGTTGTTTGAAGCTTTGTTGTCAGTTTGACAGTAAATTTGTGTATTTGCAATGGTTTTAAGTGCTGAAGATTGTGCAAAAGCTGTAGGTTTAGTGAATGACGGGCGAAATTATGGGTATGTGGCCAGAGTACTTATTACCAACCGCTTCTACCATCGAAAGAGTAGTTAAACACTTTAGGGAAACGGGCAGAAATACACGAAGGTGGGTAGTGGTATGCAACGCAAGACTACAGCAATTGATGACCGGTTTCTTGTTCTTCAACAGGCGAAAAAACAACTTAGAGAAGTTCGGGGTAAAAATATCAGGTTTTGGACCGTTCGTCTTATTATAAAATTAAAATGAAATTATGTAGTTCCTTTTGCTCCATTTATCGACGATGGATTTATCTTGATGCAAGATAATGCCCGACCATATTCCGCAAGGTGCGTCGCTGAATATTTGGTACAAGTTGAGATTGAGAAAATGAACTGGCCAGCATGTTCTCCAGGTTTAAACCCTATAGAGCATGTGTGGGACATGCTCGGAAGACGCGTTAGAAGTCGAGTAGTGGTACCAGCGACATTAAACGAGCTCCGTGCGGCACTTCAGGAAGAATGAAGGAATATTCCGCAAGGCGACATTCGCGGGCTCATCTATGGTATTAGCCGACGTATCCAGGCAGTAATTAGGGCTAGATGAGGCAATACAAAGTATTGACGCATTTTTAAGTTCAAATTAATTGGTAGTTATTAAGTTTGTTTTCCGAGAATCATCATGTATTTCTTTAATCTTATACAAGCTTGTTCCTAAATTAATTTGTAATTAAATATTGATTAGTACAATAATTTTTTCTGCGTCATGATATTCTTTTGTTTATCTTGGCAGATCAAACATTTCATTTTCGTTCGAACAATAATGAAATTACGGAAAAATTTAAATTATTGATAACCAAGATGACTTTGCATTTGTGTGAGACTGAATGCATGTATTGACATAAACCAAGAAACAAAATATAAAGAATAGATGACCCTAAATAAAAACTGGTATTTTAAAATAATTTTATTACTTGGTTATTTCACAGGGTGTTTTAAAATTAGAGAAAAAAACAACATTTCGATTATCCTTGTATAATATGCGGAATACCAAGGTTACTTAAGATTGGTAAAAGATACGTTAGAGTCGATAGTTGTACCTACAATTCTATAGAAAGTCACTCAAATCGGACTAAAAATAAAAAAGTTATCAAGCCTAAAACTTAATCAAAATTTTGTAATGACCGTTTTCTTTACACATGAGTGTATATTAAACTATATTTATTAATTAACATGCCTGATTCTAATACTAAAAATAATTTATACATTATTAAATATTTCTCTATTTCATATTAAGGTACCTTCTGGAACGTCGAGCTATTGGTTCGTCCGGTTCAATCATTTCTGTTATGTTTTCTTTCATTTCCTCTTGTAGAGCATACTAAATTCCATATGGTGCTTTGGGAATCGGCGCGTGTTCGCCTATGTCAATTCTATGTGTAACTACATTTGTGGCTTTTAAAGGTTTGTTAGACGACAAGTCTTTGGGACAGTGGTGATCCCACAGGAGGAAGTCAGGACTCTTGCTTGGAGTAACGTCCTGACCTTCGTGAGAAGGTCGGGTAGGTTCGGTGAGAGCCTGGGTGGTTGAGCGGATGAGGGAAGACTCAGGTGTAGGTAAAAAGGATCGCATTTGGTCTACTTGTGTGTGTGCCTCCTCTCACCTACTACTACGAATATCAATTCCTTGTATAAATTGTTCGACGAGCACTTGATTTCTATAAGTTACCTGTGCTATATTAGCATTTTCTTCAGGAAACGCTGTCAGTGCTAATTTTCGCAACCTCTGCGCATAGGCACCTAAATTTTCATCCGGTTTCTTAATACAACGGGTTAATTCTTGTCTTCCTTCTAGCTGAGGTACTCGTACACCAAATACTCTTCTTAACCATAGTCTCATTTCGTCCACGGTATTCGGTCGTTCCGTCGGTCCTAAGGCGTAATATTCTTCCTTTGCTGTATCCTCGAGTTTTCTTATCGTTATCTTCAAGGTTACTTCCTCCATCCAACTATTTTGGTTAGCTGATGCAACAGGAGCACCGTTAGGTCATCAAAATTTATTGTTCTAGGTATTTCTACAGTGGAATCATCATCCGATTCGTTTGAATCTCCTCTCTTCTGATACTTAATCGGTCTCATTTGTTCTTCCATTTTTGCCTGCAAGTCTGCAATCTATTTTTGTAAAGCTGCTACATCAGGTTTAGAAGTTTGACCTCCTTAATTGCACGCATCATGATTAGGTGGAGTAGGTGGATTCATTTCCTCAAATTCGGCATATACAGTGTGTCCCCGGATCGACGCAACGATAGGTGAAAAAGGCTGAAATTTTTTGAGTATAAACTTTATCTACTCGGGTTCAGCCCTGCTTGGAACTAATTTGTGGCATAATTTAAATTTCGAAATATCAAGTGTGCTTTGAAAATTTTCAAAAAACTTTTTTTTTCCACCAGTAAAGTGCTTGATTTTTAGGAGATACAAAAAAATTTTATTAAGAAAAGATGTTCGGAAATAATAAATGAGTAATAGCCGCAAATAGCGTAAATCGACGTATTAGACCGTAAACAGGTTTCCGTCGATTTGTTGAGCCATTGGAGCCTTCAAAAAAAAATGTATGTACCCAAATAATTCGGAAAAAAATTATTATTAAATCCAAAATAGCCTAACTGGGGATTTGAGGCCGTATATTGGGTATAAATAAATTCTGTGACATACTAATGCCCTTAAAAAAAATTTTAATTGCCGAAATAAATAAAATTAGAAAATAATTTTTTTTCCATCTTACGGGGTACCGAACCAAGCCAATATGTCCCAAATAGCCGCAAATAGCGTAAATCGACGTATTAGACCGTAAACAGGTTTCCGTCGATTTGTTGAGCCATTGGAGCCTTTAAAAAAACTTTTTAAAATTTTAAAATCCTATGCCTACTTTGATGTTTTGCATTATTTTTATTGCACGCACCTCCCTATAACAAATAAAAAATAAACAAGGGTGACCTTTAAAACACGGAGTGATCAAGTAACGCCGTGGTGGCCAAGTAGCCCCACTTTACAGTACTACTACCGTACGATGAACACTTTCATCCGGTAAATTATTTATCTCTATCCTTATTCTCTTATTTTCTAGGTCCTCAATGTTGTCTAGTTTATTTAGATACACTCTCTCCTTTAAATACCACCATTGGCCATTCAATTGGATCGCGTCGACCTATCCAGCAATTTGGAAAAATTTCGTCTAAGTAATTTCGGACATTTACATTAAAGTGCGACGGTGCATGCATCTTATTGAAACCATATTCTTTCATGGGGAATATCTGGATCATCCTCGTTAGGAAAAATAACAGCCATATTTCTATATTTCAGCGTTTTTCTTAAAAATATTTTATAGAAAAAATACTAATTTTATTCAGGACTTTTGAATACCCAGTATGGTATGTGTATTTTCTAAACTAAACCGAAATTAACAAATAATATTTCTGTGGCTTCAGCGCAATTGATAAAGGACCATACAATACATGGGTGCAAGCTTACCACTATAGTTTACGTAGCCATTAGCAAGTTGTGGAGTGTGTGCAAACCACGAAGGTTAGTTTGCAAGCCGTCAGGCGCGATACACATATATATACATACACATAGACATTCTCAAACAAACCACTTTGGAAGTATCCGTCTTTTATATTGCCAAGTTAAACATTTAAGTTTGCGCGAGAAACTAGATTAGTCAGGTCCCATTAGGTCATTAGAAGCCTTATCGCTAAAAGGATTAGGTTTTAACATTTTCAAAGTTGCCACGTAAGTCAGATAAACTTAGAGTTAGTTTTGAGACTTGTTGTTAAGATTAAAAAAATATGTTAAAAAGTTGCAACACAACACCGGCTTGTATAATTTTGAATCATAATAAAATAAGTAAAGCTTTTATTTACAGGTAGGCTCTATAAGAAATGCTATATAAATGAAATCACGCTTAATAATACTAAAAAGTATATGAGATTTACAGTTATAGCAATTAAACTATCTAGATGCAATAGACTTCCCCCTACGACCAAAAATGGAGTGCATTTAAAAATTCGAATAAAATAAAGATTGTTAATTAAATAAATAAAAGAAAACATTATTAACATTAGTCAATTTTTAATATTAATAAAATAAAATGACATTTCAAGGTTTTGCAGGGTGTTACTTAATGATAGGCCGTGATTCCAAGGGAGCATTTCCGAAACCAAACTCAAGCAGAAAAGTTCGTATAAACATGTGTCCTAAAAAGTCTGGTTTTCAAGATACAGTTAAAAAAAAATCGTTTTTTTATTAATATCTCAAAGATCGTTTTGCCGACTTTGGCGAAATTTGGCAATGTGTTTCACCTGATCAGACGCTAAGTTAGCCCTAACCACAATGATAATTATGAGTTCCAGTGGCGTCCCGCGGGGGCAATCTCATGCATCTGACAAAAGAAATGTACGCTACTAACATATTTAAAAATTTTATATTGTTTTCTAGTTAAGCAGCTAAAAATAAAACTTTTTTGTCTCTTGATATCTTTTTATATCTTACTTCGTTTTCAAAAAAAATAAAAAAATTTCGACATGCAATAAAGTGGCTTTTATTTTTTTCTCGAAAACGAAGTAAGATACGAAGTAATATGAAGAGACAAAAAAGTTGTATTTTTAGCTGCTTAACCTGAAAACGATATGAAACTTTTAAACAAGCCAGTGACGTACATTTTTTTTGTCAATATTATTTATGAGATTAACCCCGGGACGCCGCTGGAACTCATAATTATCATCTAGTTAGTTCTTACATAGCATCTTATTACAACGAATAGCACCGCCAAATTTCACCAAAATCGACAAAAGGATCTTTAAAAATTATTTTTTTTTTAACGTTGACACCCTGTATCTTGAAAACCAGACTTTCTAGGGCAAATGTTTATATGAACTTGTCTACTTGAATTTAGTTCAGGAATACACCCTTGGAATTACGGCCTATTATTAAGTAACACCCTTTATAAAAAATTTTAAAATTCAAAATATACAATTTGTGTCTTTTAAGGAGTGCTTTCTGATGAGGTATTAAAAATTTTTATTTCAACCTAAAAAAATTAAAACCGGTTTTAAAAAGTTGCCATTTTTAGTTTTTCTCGATAATTTACAATTTCTTAATTTTTTAGGTATAGGAAGATTGTAAAAGAAATATATTTGAGATGCTCTATCCAATGGTCTAAACCGAGTTTTGATTCTAATTTTTATTTTTGATCTATTAAGTACCTGTTTTTATTTTCAATTCATCAAAAAAAAACACTTTCCTTTTTCTGATCGTACCGAAAAACAATAGGGTTCTGAAGGTCGACGTTCTCCATGACATCAGAAAATTTTAATCGATTATGCCCACTGTGGGCGTGGTCGCTACCGTGTCCGTGTATTTTTTTTTTGACATTGACGTTTTATAATTTTTTCCGAAACACCCTGTACAATCAAATTTTATGGCACCAGATGCCTTATATAGTTCTTCAGGATTTATTTCAATTAAGCGTGCGACTAAATATGCATTATATATTAAGACAAATGAATTGTACTTAATGTATTTAATGCACTGAGATGCCAAAATATTTCAAAAAGTCGTTTTGTTGGACAATACTTGAAACCATTCACGAAGATGTGAAGAGTTGCCTACAACTGCTTGGAAAAAAGCAAAAATAATTCAGTGCTTTTTAGAAAAACAAATACCATTTGAGGATAATAATAATATGGGTAAGAAAAGCCACTAACAATAATTGTGAGGACACACAAACATCGCTTTGTAAAATATGCTGTTGACGAAATGGCACAAAACGGAATATTACAATACTTCGACTTCCTCCCAACCATTGCGAACTAAACCCTATAGGGGCTGGGCTCAAGTGAAAAGTTCTGTGGCTAGAAACAATATTAAATATAAAATGCGAAAATGTATAAAACACGTAATTAAGGAAGGGCAGAAAAGGTGGGAATTAGACGATTTAATTGAAGAAACCATCCAGTCCTTTGTTTATAACTTAGGGGCAGGCGACCGTTCATCAGATTTTTCCAATTATGATGAAAATGTCTAATTAATAAAACTGGTATGTTGTTCTGTATATATACAGGGTGTTATGGAAATGACTTATTATTTTTTAACCCGTAAATATATAGGTCGAGACGAATTGGGGAAAAATTGCTATAAATGGCGCTCGAAGCTAGAAATTCGAGAAAAATGCCTTCAAAAATTTAGGTCCAAAACACCTACGCGCCAATGACCCAAACAGCTGATTTGGGTAATTGTTTACTTTAGTGCAAATGTTGAATTTTTCGCTAAAATTTCGTATATAGGCTAATTAAGGGTAGCTGATCACAATTTTCCTTTTGCGTTTAGGCGGCAAATGCACTGGTTTTGAGAAAAAAAATGTTAAAGTTTTTCTAACTCACCGGTATGTTATTTTGCATGTAATCCTAAAATGTTGCTATTTCCAATAAAATATTACTTGTCGGAGTCATAGTATACACTTCTGAGTTGAAATAAACGAAATATGCCACAAGGAAACTCTGAAAAACGGGATAACTTGTAAGCGAACAGAAAACTCTACGTTTTCTGGAAAAAGACGGGAGACAGCTCACTGACAGCTGGCCAAAAAAGCAGAAGCAAACTGCACCCATGTTGTCAGATTGTTAGTGTATTATAAATTGCCTATACTTTTCAATTCATTTTTATTAATTGAATGAATCCTATTGGCTCGAGCTAGCATATCATTCTCCTGGATGGAAGCCATTAATAATTACAAGAAAAAGAAGAACAATCTGGCAACGTGAGTGCAATGAATCTGAAAAGAGACGCTTCTACTTTGTCGGCGTATTAACAACGAATTTAATTAAATTTGTGCCTTTTCCATTGTTTTTTTGCTAAAATGTTGTTCTTATTTTATGAACAGATAGTTTGGTGAAAGTTTTATCACATATTTTGAAGGGAAAACCATAAAATCTAGGAAATTGAAAGGAAAGTGAAACGCGACACCCAAAGATATCGAAATAAACAAACCTGTAAGTGAAAAACTTTAACATTTTTTTTTTCTCAAAACCAGTGCATTTGCCGTAAAAACGCAAAAGGAAAATTGTGATCAGCTACCCTCAATTAGTCTATATACGAAATTTTAGCACAAAATTCAACATTAATTGCACTAAACTAAACAATTACCATTCCAGCAGTTTGTCTTGTCAAAAACACATGTGTTCAGGGGCATTGAACTATCATGGAAGGCGCACATAGTCCGGTTTTAAGGTATTTTAAAAAATTCAAAATACTTCCGATTTTAGAAAAAAAAACTATCAAGTGTAACTCTAGACCACCTCAGGAGTGGCCCCTTAAAATATAATAAGTCATTTCCATAACACCCTGTATATATATACAGGGTGTTATGGAAATGACTTATTATTTTTTAACCCGTAAATCTATAGGTCGAGCCGAATTGGGGAAAAATTGCGTTAAATGGCGCTCGAAGCTAGAAATTCGAGAAAAATGCCTTCAAAAATTTAGCTCAAAACACCTACGCGCCAATGATCAAACAGCTGATTCGTACTACGACTTGTCAAAAAAAAAATTGTTGACAAAAATCTGACAGTTACTGTCAGATAGTCTTTAGATATCGTCAGCCCAAAACATGTGTTTTGAGCAGTGTTGCCACATTTACTACATCAGTTTCATCAGATAACCTTTTTTGAATATTTAATTTTTTCTACTTAACTTTAATATGCTTTAGTTTCTACCCTATTACACGAAAAATTGTCTACGTATTGCTCTAGTTTTATTTGTACATACCTTGAAATAAAAAACATATCGGCAAGAAATCCACGTTATACCGTTACCATTTCAAATGATTCTAGCGGGACATTTATTCACTTTAACAACACATTAACTGTTCGGGACATTATCAAGTTATTAGCTCTTTAATTCTGTGTTATTAATACAAGAAATTACTAGTTA
Source organism: Polydrusus tereticollis (assembly GCA_963920685.1). Taxonomy (NCBI): domain Eukaryota; kingdom Metazoa; phylum Arthropoda; class Insecta; order Coleoptera; family Curculionidae; genus Polydrusus; species Polydrusus tereticollis. The sequence goes on from OY987335.1 coordinate 35,404,791, forward strand.
TAGACTTAGAAATACTTTATAACAAAATCCGGATTGAAAACAACGCGACACACGTTTGATACGGTTATGTTCTTTCTCTTCTTCTGTGACTTCTGTTCTTCTTGGTAATGATAATAGCTGGCTCATTGTCGTCAAGACAGGTGGCCATTGCAATTAAGAATAATAATTACGGTATCCAATCCAGTCCTCTTAACTGGACACACAACATTTAAACACGATAGTCCAGAGGGCGGGAAATGTGATTTGTTGCTGTTCTGTGATTGGGTACTGAGCAGTTCAAAGTCAATGAGCGCATTCGGGAGACGAAACTGCTCCGGAGCAGTTCCTAAATCGTCTTGTTGTGTCGACCGCTACTTTTACGACACTTTCCAACATGTTACGGAACGGTCGCCATTTTGGGTAGCATCTTTCACTTCCGCTGCTTGGAGAGAGCGGTTCGTTATGTCAATGGGGAAATGACGTATGCAACAAAAGTTTGGTTACGAAGAACGTAGTAAATAGAATGGAGGAACAAAACATATACATTAAACAGGAAAACGTACTTTTTAACTGCCACCAAAGAGTTTCAACCAAGGGATGAGTATATTGGTAAGCTTCACAAAACAAGAAAGGTTAATGTTTGTTACGCACAGCTGATATGGATTTGACATTTGAACCAAACGTGATGATCTTTTGGTCGAAATAGTCGAAATCCATGGAAGCCGACGAATCGGTAGCGGTTGGATCATAACCGGTAACCACTGCGGAGCAGTTTCGTCTCTCGAATGCGCCCAATGGCTTCATATGTGGCTTCATAAATTTGTTTTTAATATCATTTCTTATTATTCATTTACTTGCAACGGCATAAAATTTGTTTGCGTTTTGCTGCTGGAGTGTATAGTTGTTGAATAATGTGATACACATGTGATGGGAATGTTTTGTGATGTGATAGTTTATCTGTGTAAATTTCCAGACATAGGGCTTGTTGTTGGTATCTACGATTTTTACTCAGCGAAGTATTATGATAGCAATACAATTTCATGGGGTGAGTAAAAACTATACCTATTGAATAAGGCTTGTTTAATTGAAATCGCAGTATAGTTTTTGATTTAATCTTTTTTTAAAAAACCTAAAAAAAAGATTTTCCCGAATACTTGGCAACGTCGCAAGGTAATCAGCTGTCTGTAGAAATTCCGCCAATTTGTCATGTCAAAAACACGTGTTTAGGGGTAATGAACTTTCATAGAGGCACAGATGGTCCGGTTTTAAGGTATTTCACAAAATTCAAAATACTTCCGATTTTAGAAAAAAAAACTATCAAGTGTAACTCTAGGCCACCCCAGGAGTGGCCCCTTAAAATATAATAAGTCATTTCCATAACACCCTGTATATATATTTAAAATTCATGTGTTCTTTTTTCGAGAAAACGCTCGAACCCGTTAATTTTTTATTTTTGTTGTACATTTTTTGAAGCTTATCTCATGTATACAGGTTGTCCTAAAAATGTTTGTACTGTACGTTTGCTTTGAAACTCGTATTTTTTAAAATAATCAGAAATGAATGATTGCTTCATATCTTTTATTTTATTTTTATAAAATTCAGATTGATATTTTAATAGCATTTGAAAAATATTTGTAGTCTTGTCTCTCAAACTTGCGCAGGCTTCAGATAGGCTTAATATTTTCGACACTGGAGCAAGTTCAGGTTCTTCTTTCTCTGTCTCAGACTTGGGAGTAGTTTAATCCGTTTCCTGGATCTCTTCAATACACTCGATGATAGTCAATTCTGCACTGCACTTACTGTTGGCAAGTCGTTATCAATATAGGCAAATTGTTTGAAGTTCACAAATGTGTCCTTAATGTTAAGAAACAGTTTTGCGAGCGGAATATTATCTTCTTCTTCGAAGTTGTCAATATTATCTGTATTATACATGCATCCGGCTTTCATTAAACATTTCTTTATTGACACTGGTGACAAATTGCGGCAGGCCACCGAAACCCATATCAAGGCGTTGGTTATGGTTATATTATTTTCGATTTCTTGAAGAGAACAACCACTGCCTATACATGTTAAGAACCTCTTAATAAGGTAGCTTCTGTAGAGCATTTTAAAATTCTGAATAATGCCTTAGTCCTAAGGTTGGCAATGTGAGATAGTATTGGGTGAAAGAAAAATAAGTTTGACATTATCCAGTGTAACTATCCAGAAACAATACCACTCTTCTATTCTGCTTCTCATCTTGGTATCAAATCTGTGAAGCCATGTTGTCATGATGTCTGCTGTCATCCACGCTTTTTTGTTCGAGACCCATTGGAGAGGTTAGTTTATCGATATGTGCGCCCTTAAAACATCGAGAATTTTTGCTTTTGCCTATTATAAGTCATTCTCCTTCTCACCTTCCATATTTGCGCAGAACAGAATTATAAATAGTACAGTACACTTGTCATTTTTCAATGCATATGTTTTTGTTGGCAATGCCCGATAGTAGAGACTTGTATCATCTGCATTAAATACGCCCTTGGGGCATAGCCCTTTAACTCTTTGAGTCTCGCTGGTATACATTATAAACCACCTTCATGCATACTGTTAAGCGGCTGTGGTACAAGAAATAAACCTCCTATTCAACGTATGTTAGCTAGCGTATAGTCGGTATAGTTTATGAACCATCGCTTTTAGCGACATCTCGGTAGTGTTTTAATAGTTTATGAGCAGCGCATGGCCAGTCTGACCTTCATAACGACATGTTTAGCCCACCTGTTTGTTTTATATAGTGCACACGGAGTTTTCGCTTCACAAATCGTGTAAATATTGGGTATTTTAGTGCAAATTATCACTATTTCGGCTATAATATAAGTGCTGGTAAGTAATAAGTTATAAAAATTATTGTAATATACAGGGTGTTATGGAAATGACTTATTATCTTTTAAGGGGCCACTCCTGAGGTGGTCTAGAGTTACACTTGATAGTTTTTTTTTCTAAAATCGGAAGTATTTTGAATTTTGTAAAATACCTTAAAACCGGACTATGTGCGCCTTCCATGATAGTTCAATGCCCCTGAACACATGTGTTTTTGACAAGACAAACTGCTGGAATGGTAATTGTTTAGTTTAGTGCAATTAATGTTGAATTTTGTGCTAAAATTTCGTATATAGACTAATTGAGGGTAGCTGATCACAATTTTCCTTTTGCGTTTAGGCGGCAAATGCACTGGTTTTGAGAAAAAAAATGTTAAAGTTTTTCACTTACAGGTTAGGGTATTCTTTCCTTTCAATTTCCTAGATTTTATGGTTTTCCCTTCAAAATATGTGATAAAACTTTCACCAAACTATCTGTTCATAAAATAAGAGCAACATTTTAGCAAAAAAACAATGGAAAAGGCACAAATTTAATTAAATTCGTTGTTAATACGCCGACAAAGTAGAACCGTCTCTTTTCAGATTCATTGCACTCACGTTGCCAGATTGTTCTTCTTTTTCTTGTAATTATTAATGGCTTCCATCCAGGAGAATGATATGCTAGCTCGAGCCAATAGGATTCATTCAATTAATAAAAATGAATTGACAAGTATAGGCAATTTATAATACACTAACAATCTGACAACATGGGTGCAGTTTGCTTCTGCTTTTTTGGCCAGCTGTCAGTGAGCCCCCGTCTTTTTCCAGATAACGTAGAGTTTTCTGTTCGCTTACAAGTTATCCCGTTTTTCAGAGTTTCCTTGTGGCATATTTCGTTTATTTCAACTCAGAAGTGTATACTATGACTCCGACAAGTAATATTTTATTGGAAATAAGCAACATTTTAGGATTACATGCAAAATAACATACCGGTGAGTTAGAAAAACTTTAACATTTTTTTTCTCAAAACCAGTGCATTTGCCGCCTAAACGCAAAAGGAAAATTGTGATCAGCTACCCTTAATTAGCCTATATACGAAATTTTAGCGAAAAATTCAACATTTCCACTAAAGTAAACAATTACCCAAATCAGCTGTTTGGGTCATTGGCGTGTAGGTGTTTTGGACCTAAATTTTTGAAGGCATTTTTCTCGAATTTCTAGCTTCGAGCGCCATTTATAGCAATTTTTCCCCAATTCGTCTCGACCTATATATTTACGGGTTAAAAAATAATAAGTCATTTCCATAACACCCTGTATATATAACAAATATTGCTATTTTTAGCTGGTATAAATTTTGAACCACCGCCACTTTTGAGAAATTAATAATAACTTTTTGTTTTTAGAAATATGCCAAAACTTCATGAAGAAGAACTGCCATTTCGGCTGGTTGACATGAATATTGATGAGTTTTATAGAGAAGTGGAAGAATGCTACGAAGTTGGGTACCAATACCATCGGATGAAGAATCCGAAGTTGACGTCTCTGACATTGAAGACGAAGAAGCATTAGCCACTACTGCTAATGAGTTGCCAATTTATGAAACTGATGACTCAGAAGATGATGTGCCTCTGTCTGTAGTAAGAAGTATTCTTATTAATTCAAATGTTGGTGCTCAAAATGCAACCCCTATTTATAAACCTCCAGTTTGGTCTAATGTGACAAAACCTTCCCCACCGCCTCCGTTTGTAGAAGCTTGTGGTGTACCAGATTTTCTAAAAGACGTTCCAGATCTTACGCCATATGATATCTTTCAACATTTTATAACTAAGGATTTTATAAACCATTTAGTGTTTCAGACAAAATTGTATGCAGAACAAATAAAAGCATCGACGGGAAAACAATATATACCTACCAATGCAACCGAAATGAAAGCATTTTTAGGAATTAATCTCCTAATGGGCATAAAACGATCTCCCAGTTACAAGGACTATTGGTCAAGTGCACCCGACTTGAATGATGCATTCATATGCTTAGTAATGACTCTGAAACGGTTTTCCTGGCTTCTATCGCATTTACACGTAAATGAAAATTCTCTTATGCTTGATCGGTTATCTCCCAACTTTGATAAGCTCTATAAATTGCTGCCAATGATTAATTTATTATTAACAAACTTTGAGAAATGCCTGCTTCCAAGTCAAAAAGTGGCCATCGACGAGTCGATGATACAATTCAAAGGGCGATCTTCACTAAAACAATATATGCCGAAGAAGCCCATTAAACGGGGCTATAAAGTCTGGATGCTTGCAGATAAGTCGGGCTACTGTCTCAAATTTGATATATATACTGGCAAGTCAGAAGGGGTACAAAAAAGCCTTGGTTCCCGCGTAATTCTTAAGCTTAGGGAAAATTTATTAAACAAAAATCACATTGTATACTTTGACAATTTCTTTACAAATATAGAGTTACTGGAAGACTTAAAACAAAAAGAAATGCATGCTGTGGGTACAATTAACACAACACGTCGATACCTGCCAATATTTAAATTAGACAAGAACATGAAAAGGGGGGATTTTCAGTGGTTTACTAGTGATTCAGGTTTAGTAGCCTTTAAATGGAAAGATAACCGATCAGTACATGCTCTTTCAAATTTTCACGACCCAGAAAGCGTTACCGAAATAAAACGAAAAGAAAAAAGTGGCAATATAGTGCAAATTCCATGTCCAGACGCAATAGTTGATTACAACTTGAATATGAATTGTGTAGATGTTTTTGACCAACTTTTGTCTAACTATAAAATTAATCGGCGAAGTAGAAAGTGGTGGCACCGAATCTTCTTTTACTTGTTAGATGCATCAGTCGTAAACTCCCATTGTATTTACGAATTGTTAAACATGCCCAAAATGACTGCAAAAGATTTTCGACGCAGTATAATGAACGGATTATTAGCAGAAACTTTAGTTACCAAAAAAAGGCCATCAACAAGTGCCCCTACGCCACCAATAAAAATAAAAAAGTCAAAGCCGTATGTACCACTCGAAATTCGTCTCCAATTTTCTAAACACCAACCCGCACGCAGTACCAGAAGAAGATGTGCACTGTGCAGCAACAAAAATAATCAAATTCGAACCGACTGGATTTGCTCCACGTGTCAAGTTCCCCTTTGTTTGGGAAAAACAAAGTCCTGTTTCCAAACATACCATAGTTCTTAGTTATGCTCAATTAAAAAATTTTGATACAAAATTGTTAGTGGTTTAGTGGTACTAATTTTGTACCTCCCTATATTTTGAAAAAACAAAGTTGGATTTTTAAATTCAACTTTTTTTTAGTTCAATTGTCTTAGTAAATGTTAAGGATTAAAAAAAAACTGTATTTTTTCAATAAAAATTATGCTGCTCCACTTGGGTATATTTTTTCACACAATCTCTGCTCCTCAAAGAGTTAAAATGGTCAATAGCCTTTCTTACCAAGCAGTTACGTCTTCGATATTGATATCGGCTGATTCGCCACCTATTTCCTTGAAGGTAATATCGTGCCGACGACGGAATTCTTCTAACCATCAATTTGATGCCTTGAAGTTACCTAGTGCTAGACATTGAGCAGATTCGAGGGCTTTTGCTTAAAATTTGGGCCCGGATACTGGTAAGTGCTTGTTTCGCGCCTTACAAAACCAGTTAAAAACAACTTGGTCCACTGCATAGACATCGTAACTATTAGACCGAACAATAACAAATAAACGTGTTGTCATCATTGTATTCCAGTGTAAAGTAAATCAACATGCAAGCTGCTCCCCTCCACTTGGTTTGCCAGACTTACGATACAGAAAACGTAGTTTTCTGGGCTTACTCTGTTAAAAGTATTAACTTCTATGATTAACTAGAATAACATGATGTGGGAAATATATAACATTGCCTAAAACCTTGTAAAAAATGTGTAGTATGGCAACGCAGCAATAAAAGATCCACCCAGACTCCATCATTTTCGTGGCCATCCGCATCGACTCAGCAATACTCGGCATAGCGGATGTTGTTTTCCTGGAGTTTTGTCGCATGCATATGTAAAGGCAGCGTAATCCCCACTCCCGGCCCCATCAAGCTCTTCACAGCGTCTCGCCACCAAACGATTTTGGCATCACAATTTTATAGCATTTATGAATGGCGTGTCGAATCTATAGTTACGATGCCTATGGTCCACTGCCAGTCCTTCGGTTTTAGGAATTTTCTTTTTTGTTTACCGTTGCTACCTGCTTGAAACAAATTTCTAACTTCTGCTTTATCTTGAAGCATAGTCACTTGGGTCTTACCCACTTTAAATTTTTTAGTCAATTTCCTGGTACTTAAACCAGTTTTTCCACTTTCCTCGATTGTTTCAATATTTTTCGCTTAAAGAAAGACATTTACTTTTTCCCGACATCTTCAAATATTCACGTTAGTCCCAGAACACACAAAAACTGTTCAAAGCAGAACTAATGTTAACAACCGATTTATCAGCCTTTAAAGCAAGTTAAATGGATCCGCCTGCAATAAAGTAATGAAATTAGTGTATGTACCTATATTTCTTAAGAATTGTCGGGTCGGGTTTGACTGCCCCTAGTGCAGGGTGTTTTTAGCATTAATGTTTACTAAAAATTCCGATGGTGAGTGTCCGCGGTCGATTAACAGATGAGTCGGTAAAGAGGAGTATAAAATAATGGGATTTCCATTTTTAAATATGGGGAATTCATATCCGGTCGTTTAACGCAGGTGTTTTTTTATAAGGCGGTCGCAAACAGAGGTTTTACTGTATTTTAAAATTATTTTTTCGATGTGATGTTTATCGAGAAAATTTTAGAAACCATTAAATAATCTGCCAACGTCGTATAAACCGCCAAAAGAAAAAAGTGTGTAATTTGTAAAATTCTATGCCCAATGCGATGTGGTAAAAATAAATGGATGTTAGCGTTTAAACAAAATAACTTTCCTGATGCCCCGCTTTTTTGGCGTATCCTGTATATCCAAAAATATTTTTAAAATGTGCACTTTTGTTTATCCTAGACCCTTTATATTTAATAATTTTCGATATTTCTAACTACAACGGAGATATTGGACTTCGTCCCACTAATTAGCCACCCTGTATAGTATATAACCCCTTAAATAGTGTTGCCCAGCATATTGTGTTTTTTAGTTCATCAAGGGATGATAAAAAACACTTCAACAAAACAAAAACACAAAGATATAAGAAATTTATGAACCATATCATTTAAGATATTTCGTATTGTTACATTTTTTCAAACTTCGAAGGGTGGAAGCAAATAATACATCAGACACAAATTTATCTAATGAGATAATACAGCTTGTGATTTTCTTTGTTCATTTTTACGTAGATGGTAGCAATTGAAACGAGAAAATGTTTTTTTTTAATATTTGTGCAGAAAGGAAGAGCGAAATCAGGATCATTGGTAACGAATCGTGAAAAACAGCGTTGACTGGACTATTATATTAGGTTACTAAACGAACTAAATGGATAAAGCAAACTTGACAATATTTTTATACCTTTTCGCATTGTCATTTTTAACTTAATTGTATCAAAACGCTGAGTGGAAATATCGGGCCCCAGTTTTAACTCGGAAAACAACCGGAAATTGCCTATGCGGACGTACGATGCATCATAATAAGCTTTTTTACAATTTTAGGATTTTTGAGTACCTAAATTTTTAAGCAAACAATCGAATTGAAAGTCTTTTCTGTTGATAAAAGTAAATACGTTTTTGTTTCTCCGGTTCCGGAAGTCGTTTTAACAACAGTAAAAAATAACAAGAACAAATATTGAAGTTAAGTAAAAATCTATAATTCTTAAAATAACACAAGAGCGTCCCGGACTTTTGTAGATTACGAGATTTTAGTTTAGGCTAGTTAGAGATTATACCTACCGTATTAAAGGTGTTTGTTTAAAGGTTATAGAGACGTCTTTTGGACTTTCACTATCATTATTTATTTTATCACAACATTTCAACTGACAAATATCTACAAATTAATAGTAGACTAGTATACTACTACTGTTCCATATTCCATATTCCACATTTTTAGGGGCATGTTCTTTAAATGTTGTCATCAGCTTTGTCACGAGAATGCCGGGTACAGCTTGATGGTTGATATAATTTATTTTCAGGATTAAATGTTATTAAAATTTTAGGTAGTAAAATTTTTACTAATACATACTTAGTAATTTCGTAACGAAAAACGGTAAATATTTTAAATGTGACGAACTTGACATGAGGTGACGCACTTGATAATTCTATCAGTTCTTTAAATAATCCTCTTTTTCTCTGGGTTTTCCGCGATAGCCCTTGGCTGTTTCTGCTTGTGTGAAAATTGCAATATGTTGTACCCGATTTCAGGTTCATCACACGTTGATCATCTGCGTTACGAGATTTTGTAACGCAGCTGACTGTGACGAACCTGATAATTGTACGAAATTAATTCACATTTAAACCAACATTAATATTTTCTATTTTTGGATCATTCCCAAAAATTTACATGTTTGTACATTTTTGTGAAGATAGTAACAAAAGAAGAAAATAGATAAATGCCTAATTAACGTGACGTAAAGCCTGTCCAGAGATATAAGAAAGTTACACTTTGCCTTTGAATGGGATTATCCAAGGGTGGCCATAAACAAACAATGAATGAATGAATAAATGCAGGTACATTATGGTCCGTACTTAAAAATGTCTTAAAGTAAACTGTAAATCCGGAAGACGTAATTTCATTATTAAGTACTAGTTTGGTGATTTTAAACCGATTTTTACCTGATTCAAAATGAGAGGGTTAATCCCATAAAACAAATTATGTTCTAAGGACTGTATTATACAGGGCTGCCCAGAAGTCCGGAATGAAATTAATATAGCCTTAACCTGTAACTTTTGGGGAAAATGTTCGGACACGTCAATTTAGTTTTATATATGCTCACATTTTGACGTTATTCGTTTGTTTTTTTATAGATATTTGTCAAAGATATGACGACATCGATCTTTTTTTTAAATGGAAACATACAGCTTGTGATACATCATTTGAAAGCTACTATCTCGTACAGTATGCTCATAAATTTTGGAGCGATTCTGTCATGCTATTTCAAAATGGCGACTGTTAAAAGTTTTAAAAAAATCCCTATTTAAATAAGCGTAAATGCTAAATCATTGATGTTTTTTTTACCTTTCAAGGTAAGAAATCTTCATTGTTTCACGTTCTGACATTTTGTGACATTGTGTACTTGTAAAATTAATTTAGGTATTTCCGAAGTATTATTTGACAATTTTTTAAACAAAAATGGTTTTGTCGGAAAGGCAGCGTATCGAAGTCTTGATATTGTTAGGATGTGGAGATAAAATAAGAAATCAAAGTGAAGTGTGCACTTTATTTAATGCTAAATATCCGGAAAATCAAATTTTACAGGGCACTGTTAGTAAAATATTCCACAAATTCGATGAACATGGCACAGTAAAGGACTTGCCTAGGAATGGACGGCCACGTGTTTTAGGCGACGATGAAAAATTGGATATTGCATTACCTCTGCAGGATAATCCGCATGTTTCAACAGTTTTATTCAAAATCATGATACATCTAGAGGTACTATTGGAAGATTTTTGAAAGCAGAAAAATACCACCCTTATAAAGTATGTCTTGTCCAAGAGCTTTTAGAAGATGACCATGATAGGCGTTTGCAATTTTGCGAAGAAATGATAAGACGGTGTGACAAGAATAATTTGTTTCCACAGAACATATTATTTTCGGATGAAGCTACTTTCTATTTAAACGAGGTGGTTAGCAGACATAATTATCGTTTCTGGAGTCAAAAAAATCCACGATGGATATTTGAAGCGCATACTCAGCGACCTCAGAAAGTAAATGTATAGGCAGGTATCATTAATAACCGAATTTTTGGGCCATTCTTTTTGGAAGGAAACCTCACGGCTAAACGGTACCTGGATTTCTTAACCTTCGAGTTGAGGCCTGCTCTAGCTGTAATTTTCCCCAACGAAGTAGATCCAGATATACCTAATGAAACAGTTTCAGCAAAATGGTGCTTCCCCGCATTTTGGTGTCAATGTGCGAAGATATTTAGATCAGATATTTCCAGGTCGCTGGATTGGACAACGTGGTACAATTGAATGCCCTCCGAGGTTCCCAGACTTAACACCTCTAGACTATTTTCTTTGGGGATATTTAAAAGAAAAAGTTTACCAAAATGGGCCAAATAATATTGAAGATTTGGAAAACAAAATTAGATTGGAGACACATAACATACCAGCTGAAGCCATTCGAAATTCCGTCGATGGATTTTACCATCGTCTGGGAGCATGCCAAGTAGAGGGCGGAGGACATTTCCAGCATTTGCCACGTTAAACCACCTTTTTGTTGTGTTTTGTTTCGTTACATTTTTATTTTTTTTGACAAAATAAATAACAAATAAACCATAACTATTGTTAAGTCACAATGTCACAAAATTTCAGAACGTGAAACAATGAAGATTTCTTACCTTGAAAGGTAAAAAAACCATCAATGATTTATCATTTCCGCTTATTTAAATAGGGATTTTTTTAAAACTTTTAACAGTCGCCATTTTGAAATAGCCTGACAGAATCGCGCCAGAAATTATGAGCATACTGTACGAGATATTAGCTTCCAAATGATGTATCACAAGCTGTATGTCTCTCCATTTAAAAAAAGATCGATGTCGTCATATCTTTGACAAATGTCTATAAAAAAACAAACGAATAACGTCAAAATGTGAGCATATATAAAACTAAATTTACGTGTCTAAGCATTTTCCCCAAAAGTTACAGGTTAAGGCTATATTAATTTTATTCCGGACTTCTGGGCAGCCCTGTATATAGCCACTCTAGTTGGTTTTAAGCTTAGTAATTATTCTTACTTCGAGAAAACACTTTTCTGTGGACACTAAGGAAGTTATAAACAATGTTTATTCAACTCTTATTGAACGTGCGGTCAGCAAGCAAGCAGCATTCGAAGAAACGGCCACATTAACAAAAATTCCAACATCAACTGGATGGAAAATTGTGACTAATCCCATTTTAGCGAGGAAAAAAAGAACCGATACTGGCATTTTCTCTCGAAGGTAGATAAAAGTGATCAAGATATAATACGGCGTAAAATTTACAAGTTATACGAGGAACAAAGCGTGCCTACATTAGATAATTTAGTTAAGAGGCTTGAAAAAGATTAAACCGGCGTTAAATGTGGCAGAACAACGTTATGGAAGTGTATCCAACACATGGGTTTTAGATTTAAAAGAATTAACAAAAGACAAGTTTTAATGGAATCCAGTAGAATTCGGGAATGGCGATCCGAATATCTGCAAAAAATTAGGATTTACAGAAATCAGCAAAGGCCGATTATTTATTTGGATGAAACTTGGTTCGACACATATGATACCCCGAAAAAGGGTTGGGTTGACTCAAGCGGCAAGTGTAAAACCAGCGGTCCATCAAAAAAAGATAAACGAATTACGATTTTGCATGCTGGATCTAAAGACGGATGGATTCCAAATAGACTTTCTCTGTCTGCAAAAAAACATTAAAGATTCTTCTCTTGATTTCCATGAGGACACCACTGCTAATTTATTTGAAGATTGGTTTGAAAGCAAGCTAATTCCAAATATACCTCCGAATTGCGTAATTGTAATGGACAATGCAAGCTACCATAGTAGGCAGTTGACCAAGACTCCCTCTTCAAATGACACAAAAGCAACAATCCAAAACTACATGTATGATAATGACATTTATTTTCAGGAAGATTACACCAAAAGGCAATTAATTGAGGTTTTACAAAGTTTAAAACTACAAAAGGAATACTTCTGTGATAATTATGTAAAAAATCTATGGCATACAGGTTTAAGGCTTCCACCATACCATTGTATATTTAATCCCATCGAACATGTTTGGCGCCAACTGAAATCTGCCATTCCTCGTAACAATATTTGCCCTACTATTAACTCCAGTGTACTTCAGCTCATAGAAACTGAAGTTTTTAACATCCCTTCACCAAGTTGGGCAAATTCTGTTACACATGTTGGAAAAGTGGAAAAATCCTATATCCATATAAACAATATAGCACAAATAATAATTAGAACAGATGATGATAGCGATAGTGATATTGATATATTAAGTGAATAATAATTATTATAAGTACCGAATAATTTGTATATTTTTCATAAATATCATAAATATAATTTCTAATAATAAAATAACTTGTAATTTCACATTTAAACATAAATAAAATATTATTTATTGTCTTACTTATTTCTATTACAAACCATGATTAAATTCTAAGCAAAATACGGACCTGGTCGGCCATATTTCAATTTTACAGCTGGCCCTGGGTCTTTCCTAATACGGATCACTTAGTCACTTTCTTATATCTTTGATAGATATTTGATTGGCCATTGCTGACCACGTGGTAACAACGGATCCGTGATCACGGATGCACGTGGATTCAGACTTAAAATTCTCTCATCTAATGCAACAAGCGAACTAACACGTCCTTCCTGGAGGTAAAGTTGAGTAAGCATTTCATCCCATCTCAATTTTTTTTAAGAACTACCGAATGTTACGAACCTGACGTTTGAAGCTAGGGACACTGCTTTGTAGCCGTAATTAAAAATGGAAAATAAATACCGATTTTGTAAGTTAAAAGTGTATTTGTTAACGAATCTGCGAAAAACTTTTGTAAACAAACACAAAAGTTTAAAAATACATATTTTTTAATTAAATTAATTATTTTTGTTGTCGTTTACGACTGTGAAGACATAGTAGTGTATGGGACCGTGACGCAACATTTTTGTACTTTTAAAAATAGGCATCAATCAGAAAAAATGTAATTAAATTTTCTTATATGTTAGACTTGAACTTAGTGTCTTTGACTTTATACAGGATGTCCGGTAAATGCCTCCTAATTTCTGGGGAGCATACACAGAAGGTCAAAATAACCATAATTTGTCATAGAAAAAAAAATCCTAAAGTGCCCCTTAACAGAGATACAGTGCCCCAAAGGGGTATACCCAGCGATTCACTTTTTTGGCTCTAACTCTTAAACTGACGTGTAGAATTTAATAAAATTTTAATATTTTATAGAGGGTATAAAGAGTCATTAAACCATACTACAGTAGATGTTTTACATAGCCAGGGAAGTCAGGAACGGACTTGCCACCACAATCGTTGGTCCAAAATTTTGGCCGGTTTCATTTAATAGAGCTAAAAACTAATTTCATAAATACTTTGGTCATTCCTCTTCAAAAAAGCTACTCTTAATTTATTTTCATAAAACTGGCGGATTTCAAGATAAATCGGTTTTTATGCGAAACACTCAAAAGTTACTAATACTAAACACAAACAGGTAAAAATCAGTTTGTTATTATTACATAATGAATTACTATTGACGGAAATTGTCAAAACCGTCTTCAAGTAAAAATAATTTAACAAAATGGAAGAATATTCTTACGCAAAATATGCTAATATGCAATTAATTTATGGTGAAGCGCTGTCTAACTCTTCGAAGGCAAGATTTCCAGCCCAAACATTGCCAAGTTAAAAAATCTTTCAAAGGATTGATCGAAGCCTAAGGAAAACAGGTAAAAGATGATTATTAGAGTTATAACGAATTAATTTTTAAAATTTTTTATTTAGGGTAATTTTTGTTGCGATGTGGAGGGGTGAGGGACCTCCCAGGAGAGCACGAGACCCTCACGTAGAGGAACAAATTTTGCAAGATATTGCTCACAACCCTTCAAACAGCGTTAGAAAGATCCCGACACAAAACAATGTTACAAAATGGGTTGTATATGAAACTCTAAAAGAACAGTTACTTCACCCGTACTATGTTCAAAAAGTACGCGCTATGTCTCCGGATGATTATCCAGCAAGAGTTCAATCAAGGGCGGTTTTACGGGGGGAGGGGGTAATAGGGTAAATACCCCCCCCCCCCCATGAATTTAGAATTTTAAGCATCATCATTGAAAAAAAAGGCGTGGCACCCAAAAATGTTCGCCTGCGCCGCTATTTTCATTCTGCCCCCCCCCTCCTACTTATTTTCTGGTTACTTTGCGTTAATAAGAGCTTTTCTATTTATTACTGCATGCTTGTTTAAAAAAAAATGTACCTATCTAAATGGATAGGTAATTGATACCATTTAAAAAAAAATTGGGATTTGAAATTACCCCACCCCCCATGTTGAAAAGCTAAAACCGCCCTTGAGTTCAATACTCCGATTGGTTTATACAGCAACATAACGAAAATCTAAATTGTTCTTACCTTATTTTGTTTACCGATGAAGCCGGTTCCACAAGAGATGGCATAATAAACTCACACAATTTGCATTTTTGAGCTGATAAAAATCTGTACGCCATGGTTCAAAACCAACACCAAGAAAGGTTTATGGTAAATGTGTGCCATTATTGGAAATAACCTTATAGGTCCATTTGTTTTGGAAGAAAGCCTCTTGATGCAAGAATGCAGTGGTGAATGCATGATGGTGCTCCACATCATTATAACCGTATAGTAGTCAACACTTAATAAGCGTTTTTGGCACACTATGGATAGGTCGATGTGGGCCTGTTTTATGACCACCAAGGTCTACAGTTTATTCAATAGCAGTAAATACTAGAGAAGAACTACTAGCGAGAATAACACAGCATTCTGACGAAGTTCGTAATAATGCCGGAATATTATTTGCAATGCAGCGGGAAATTATTTGAAGACTAAGAAAATGTATTGAAGTACGTGGAGCCCATATTGAACATTATTTGTCAAAATAACATTTAAGCGTTTTCATTATTTTTGCATTTTAATAATATTGTAAATTATTTAAGCTCCGATCAACCCTTTAAAAGGACTTGACAATATCTTAGCTGGAAATCTTCCAGCATAAAGTCTTCTTGACTTCTTACTTACTTACTTACTTACTTAATTTCTTTATTTCAAATTATGCGGCAATTACAATTATTACTAATTACTAACTACAGACACAAAATGAAATGACGTCATACAGCACAAAAATCGAGACCTATTCAATTCCATACATATTATTACCTAGTTACTTATATATCTATTAACTGACCTGCGCAAAGAGCTCCACCAGAACCTGGTTGCAAGAAAAGGTGCCAAACCTGCAACCCTGGGAGGCGGCAAACCTTAAAGTCGGCGACGCTAAGGATGTCGTTAAAACCTTCAGGGTGGTAACATGGGTTCCTACTGATGATCTCGAGATCAAGGAACCCAAACAAATTCTTCAGCTTCTGGAGATCCAAAATAGGGAATTCAAAACAGAAGACTGGAGAATTCTAAACAGCAAAAGCGAGAAACAGGGCCTAAACGTTGTACTCGCTATACCTGAAAACAGCCTGAAGAATCTAGCCAAGAGGGATTTTAAAGCCTTTGTCGGTCTTAAAGAGACGGCTCCAGGATGAAAGGAGGTGCGGGCGCGGGAATTCATGGGGCTGTTCCTAAGCATAACACTAGCGTGCCACTGGGGATATACATGCCACAGTCTTCCAAGCGGAAGTACATGCTATTGAGGTATGCCTGCGTGAGAACCTGAGGAGGAGCTACAGAGGTAGAAACATCTCAATTTTCACGGATAGTCAGGCAGCAATAAAAGCTCTAGCATGCTATCAGATCAATTCAAGTTGGTCTGGAACTGTCTTCAAGACCCAGCTAGCAGCAATGTCGTAACACTTGCTTGGGTGCCGGGGCACAAGGGCATAGAGGGCAATGAAAAAGCAGACGCTCTGGCCAGGCAGGGATCGGATACTGCCTTCATGGGGCCCGAACCGGTTTTTGGGATTCCAAAAGCCTCGGCAAGAGGATGCGTGACTGGGTGGGTGAAGCGACAACATCGGTCATATTGGAACCACATTTCGGGGCTAAGACACAGCAAATTAATGCTGGATAACCCCTCAGAGGCAATGACCTCTGAAATCCTAAAACTAAAACGAAACAAGCTTAGAATCGTGACAGGCCTCTTAACCGGTCATAGTACTCTTAGGAAACAAATGCAAACCATGGGTATATATAACGACGAACCCATATGCAGACTTTGCAATGAGGAGGAAGAAACAGCCTACCACATTATCAAAGAGTGCTACGCACTGACACGCTGGAGAACATCCCACCTGGGTAGTTAAATTCCCCAGGGGGAATCCCCTGAAAAAAATCTGATAAAGGGGCTGCTCAGCCTAATAAGAGTGACTAACCTCTTTTAATGACAAATCGAGCAACAAGCGTCACAATAAGTCTCTTTAGGCTGCGGTGCAGAGGTAGTAATAACCTTGGCTTGCTGCCTGTATTAATCATCATCATCATCATCATCAATCAAATAAGATAGCAGCCTTGAGATTATGTGCCATTATTGCATCCATTTAATTGCCTTAATATAAAACAAAATTCCAAAGAAAATATTTTTTTATTTCAATTGCTTCTTTTCATAACGATCGATTCTTTAAAAGATAATTATTTATTTTATAATTTCAACAAATTTTAACAGATTTTGCCACTGTAGTTATGACAAAACCATAAATGTCAAAGTAAAAACATAAAATACAGCAGCAAGAGGTGTTGTAATACTAATTTTCTTAAACGATGTTTACTACATATAAAGATAACACCTAAACGTGTCTTAAAGTCGTAGATGCCTTTACAACGTTGCAAAAATGTTTACTTAATCGTTAACCTGGGCTCAAGACATGCTTAATCTGCGTTTTGAAGTTACACTTCCATAGTTATTCAAGTATATTGCCATTTTCTACATTATTTTAATGCTCAAATATTTATTTGCTAATAAATTTTAGATATAACGCTGGATTTGTTTTGAGGACAGACGTAAATAACCTTTAAACCAAAATTAGTTCCCATGCTATTTATTTTGAACCTATTTAAATATGTAAAAACAAGTAAAATTACGCAAAATTCCTGATTATGTAAACTAAGTAGTATGTGATTTCAACATGAATAAATTATGAATATGAATAGGTCCTTTGAAAAAGGAAGCAAAAACTAATAATTTTGATTTATTAAATTAAAGTAAAGTGTTATAGAATATTCTCGAAAATATTTTAAATTGGAGTAAGAATACATTTAAAAAATGAAATTTATTAAAGTTTTCTATTTTGTAAGTTTTGGTCAAGCTTTAACACAAAGATAAAAACAATAAATATTTTTAATATTTTAGTATAAGAACGCTAATGCAAGTAAAAAATGTTAAGGTAAATCTCTACCTTATGTTCTGATGAAAATCGACACACAGCTCGAACTAAATGTCACACTTTGCTATGACTGTAGGAGAAAAAAATAAGATGATCCTCACGCTAATCTCACGAAATCTATGTATTTTGAAGAATGCCGTTATGTGTGCATTTTCCTGTCAACACCTTGAGCTTGTAAATAAAATACCCGGAATTTTTTAGCTTGGAAGCTTGCCGTGGTAGATCGTGGGATCTAAGTCGTTGTTGTTTTGTTCAACTCCGTGACATCACTAAGGGAGACCTTATAAATATATGTAGAAGACGAAAAACGGGGACTCAATCGGAGGTTCTTAGTTAGAAGTTGGGTCAAGTTCGGGTTAGTTAATCCTGAGTTCTCGGTTAGTCCTGGAGTAGTCGGTCGTCGGTTAGACTACAGCTTAGTAGTCCGGTAAAAAGTGAGTGTCTTTCCTAAAATTTGAGTTTATTGGGTGGCTCCAGAAAAA
This sequence comes from Polydrusus tereticollis, assembly GCA_963920685.1. Lineage (NCBI taxonomy): Eukaryota > Metazoa > Arthropoda > Insecta > Coleoptera > Curculionidae > Polydrusus > Polydrusus tereticollis. The sequence continues at coordinate 35,423,335 of OY987335.1, forward strand.
TTTGGTTTTCTAATTTATTTCATTTTTTTGTTTTAACTTTCATTTAATAAAAGTTGAATAAATATTATATCCAGAAGCTTGGTGTTTGGATTCAAGTAAGTACTCTAGGATCGACCTACCCCCTTTGTAATAAAGACTGCAGTGGTTCTTGCCCCTGCAGGGCAAGGCACTTCACGACTATGTTGGGCTTACTACTGCAATTTATTTTAATTACTAGTTCTACTTGTGGGTTGTTTTCGTGAGAAATGGAGGGTGAATTTAAATTAGGCAAGACTCAGTTTCACAAACTTACGTATGAAAAAGAGTTGATGTGAAAGAGCGTGGTCGCCCTATGCCCGATTTCAATATTAAAATTGCGTATAAAAGTCGCGGCAAAATCAAAAAATGGCAGTTCAGTTATGGAAAACTTGAAGCTTGTATTGGTTGCGGTCTCAAATTCCCATCGGTAATTCAGCTTTACGAATTCGCCGCAAGTGATGCTTCAATTACATGGCTTCTTATGGGCGCGATAATTATTTTTATTTAAATTAGTTCTTTGGGGGACAAATAACGACTTTTATATGAATTTAAAGTTACTTTGTAATTCCTATTTAAAAACTCGGCTTGTATGCAGTTCCAATTTTTTTCAAGAAGTAAGCAACTTTACTACTATTAATATAATGTTATTTTATTTTTAGAAAAAGAGCACAAAACAAGTAGGGTAAACCGTATATTTATTGGACAGCTAAGATCATTCTTTCTTTATTAGTAATTATTATTGTCATACTTTTATCTTCGAGAATAATTCTTTTTGGTGATATGTTATTTAATGCTCTATAGCAATTTCTATTTAGTTTACATGAAAAGCAAATCAGAGTAAAAAAAAAATTATCAAACAAAAAGATGTACCAAAATGTATAGTTATTGGGCAATTTTGATAATTATTAGACAAGTACAAGACAGTAATTGAACGGACCTTGTACATAAATATAATATAAATATAAAACAGAAAAAAATCGTTAAAATATGCTTAATTGCTCAAATGTAACAAAAACCATTATACATATTAGATAGTTCATCAATTTGTTAATCTGACGAATCATCACTCTCAGCTTCTTGATAACAAATATGACAAAGACATAATTCATCTGAATTAAAGGCTGGTGTTTTCTTGGAATGCATAGCTTATTAAATCAATATTTACAGTCATGACACTTTATCTCATTTCTACTGTCTATCTCTCTGTGACATATAAAACACTTGTTACTGTCATTTATTTTTTTTGTATATTTCGTGTCTTTTTGGATTTATAACTGTCTTCTTTTTAAACTTGGTTTTTCCTTGCGTTTGCGTTTCTCTCTTCTTTCTCCTTTTTCTTTTTGTTCCGCTTCTTTTTAAACATTTCCTGATACTTACTTGATGTTATTGCGAAAGGATCTCTTTCTATATTACGCTTTCCCTTTCTTTTAGGATTTTCCGGGGTGGTTAGATACGATCCAAATAATTGTGATTGAACCTCACGATTGATAACACTTTGCTGTGGTTTTTTTAGATTCTGACTATTCGGAGAATTTTGGTAGGAGCATGAACTAGAGCTTCAACTGTTACTTTATTTAAAGGCTGTAATATTGGTGTGGTCAAGTAGTAATCTTTTCTAGATCGATTGTATTTGATATTATTTCGGTCCTTAAATTACTACTCGACTGCGTGTTGTCCTTATAATGTTTACAAATTTTAAAAAGACTCATGACATCTGCTTTGTAAATATGTAAATGCCGGGAAATCTTTGATTTAGATTTTCGAACTCATTGATTCGTTCTTCACCTACAATTTGTAGCAATTTTGGAATTGCCACTATTGACTTTGTGGGGAATGTTAAACTTATCTTTGATTTAAATTTGAAGAAGTAGTCCATACTTACAGTGGAGTAGGTAATATAAATTAAAACAAAACTTCTGTCTTCCTCCACAAATGATATATACTGTAAAATTATTTTTTTTTTTTAATATCGATTGTCCCTACATGTTTCGACCATACATACAGTCATCTTCAGGGGAACTAAATCGAGTTTGGTTTCAGTTTTAGTAGTTGGCTCAAATGAATGAGTACAACTTCTCAAGAAGTTTTAACAAGTGAAATTTTGTTAGTTGAAGACTAGCTTGGCTGAACGGATAAATAGATAAGCTCAGTTTTAAAAAAAAATTTATTTTAATTTTATATCAATTGGTAAAAGCGATAAAATGTGGTTATATGTAGCATGATTTTGATTTTGATTTTATGATTGTTATAAGGAAAGTTTTAAGTAATATAGTGTGGAGAAATCAAAAAAGAAAAAAAAAATATTTTCCTCTTAACTAGTTAACGATATTTTAAGAGTGTTCCCTCAAAAAGGAATCTTAAAAAAAAAATTTTTTAATTTTTTATATAAAAATTCTCGATTAATCTTTTAAATAAGCAATATATGTATATCATTTGTGGAGGAAGACAGAAGTTTTGTTTTAATTTATCTTTGATTCTTACAGTCATATTTCCACAAAGTGCATCTTATTTAGTTATTTGGTTCAAACATTGTTAATTAAATTGTATCGTCTTACAGAAAATTAGTCAAAATATGTGGGGCTAGAAGTAGTGCGTCTCTGTTGGTTAATTGCACAAGGCGCTGCAAGTAGGTTGACCACGTATTTCTGATTCAGTCTCGCGTCCAGTCGCAGAACGCCCATTTCTTACTTTCGGCAATTTTATGTAAAAACAAACTTGTTTGGAATTATTTTCTTTATTTCATTATTTAATTTATGTTCTAGTAAAAGCCCAGACTCTCGTATCGTTTTGATCTTTTGTAGTGTGTCTCTGTTCCCTTCCTTTTTTATTAGGTTAGGTTGGGTTGGCAACACTTAGTCAGCTGGTTGTTGGAGGAGAGGGGTGTTCTTCGGAGTTCTCGTGGCCTTTGAGCTCGCTTCTTAAAATACCTTCAGGGAAGAAGGTTGTGCCCGTCGCCGTTAGGCCATTTTTTTGTCAAAGACCACGAGGTCTCGCCCCCCTTTTAGAGGTAAGCTTCTTTAACTCCTTTTGTTTTTCTGGATTGTTGTTTTGTGGGGATTCAGTGGGTAATTTTCTTTTTGGTTATTTTTAGGGGCTTAGTTTGTTATTGGTTTTACCGGTCACGGGGTTGTAAGGTTAGGAAACCACCTACCTCATGTGCTATAAATAAAGACGTTAACGAGCTACCATAAATTTTTTTACAATATTTACAATACAAAAAACTACCAGAGAAAACCACATGGGGGCATCCTGACCGATTGATCAAGCTACACAGAGTGGTATAAAAGTTATCTGGAAGCATATTAATAATCTAATTAATTCTTATCGTTCACAGAGTGTATCAAATATAACCATTTCAATTTATTACTTCTTTTAACCTTTCTATTCAATAATCTTTTTTTGTAAAGCGATCTTGACTTGAGGTCATCCCTCCAGTCATAACGAATTGACGTATTAAAGGTTCTAGAATCTTCAGAGGTTATATACACACATTTTACATAAATAGTTGGGTCGAAAAAGCTCAATTTTATATTTTTATAAGTTAATACTAATCATAAATAGTTTTAGAGATCTAAAGGTTAGTTGCTTCCCTTTGCCGGATTCATCCCCAGACGCGTTTTGCTGTATAAGAGCTCGTCAGTAAGGCTATAGAATCCGACGAAGGAAAGCAACACAATAGAGTCTACTTGACCCTGAAAGATGGATGAATAATGGCAGATGTAGTCTTCAAGGGACATCTCGTGGCAATCAAAAGCATCACCTGGCCCGTCTAACGAAAATCAATCAGAAACGGAGAAGCAAACTCCTGCAAAGCCCCGGCGAGCCAGTCACTCCTTCAGGAGTCGCCGCCAGGCCAATTCGGTATACGGACCGACAATTAGAGATCTAAAGGTTTTATTTATTGCATAGATTTTCAATAGTAACTGACGTTCGGTATACTTTTCCTGGTTTGGACTTCAATCAAACCAGGTGGCGCCCAAGGCAAGCCAATGACGAGGGGAAGGTGTAAGTATTACGGACCACGACCTAGTGCCTCCACATTAAGAGCTACCGTCAGCAGATAGTAACAACCTGTTGTCCATGACAAAAGGTTACCACTGTCATAAATTTTGACACAATAACTATTATGGGGCATTACAGATACTTGTAATGAGAGGCATTCATCAGATTTATTACTGTTTGATTTTTGATTTCTACCAAGACATTTCATGTAATCGACAGACGCCGCTGGTCCATAAGGTCATTTGGTCAATGGCCCACCTACTAATTCCTGATCTAATTATATTTTTACCAAAAAAATAATAATTCTAAAAAAAGTGGATTTTCATGCGAAAACTTTTCTCAATAAAGAATCGAGCTAAGCGAAGCAACAATAAGTATTCCTCCATGCAAGCTCGACCGTATTTAAAACCAACCTCATAGGTTAATATGACAGTAGAAAACTCTACATATCAATGCATTGAAATCAAGACAGGAACAAACATACGCGCTTTAAGTAACGAGTATAATCTCCAAAGATTCAAGACCAACGTGAATCGTTGCAGAGCGCCATAAAGGATTAATCCTGCAGTGCTGCGTCTTATCATACAAAAAAAATAAGGGCAATAACAATAGATAAATATTAGCACGAAATCGTCGACAGCCTGCGAATTAAAATCTCTTTCGGCGCTCTCGTGTTCTGTCCGTCGCCTGTTGTCGGGTTGATCCGTCTTGGGTGTCGGCCCTATGAAAGTACATTCGAACCACTAAAAATAAAAAATACACTTATTGGACACCAGGATTACAGTTATTGGTTACCTGTCCAATAACTGTATAGAAATGCCAAAAATGTATTAGAAAAAAATTGCAAATAAGTTAGTTTATTATTAGTTAATAAACAGTAAACCATAAAAAAACAATAAACGCATTAGACACCTGTCCAATATTCGAATATGTGCTCATTTCAAATACAGTTATTGGACAGCTAATTTTTAGGTTTTACAATAATTGAAAAACTTGGTAATAAACTATATTTTTAAATAAAGTATATAGACATCGATACATATACAGGGTGTTATTTAATATGTGTCCGATATTTTACAGGACGATTCCTCAGTTATTTATAAGGTGAAAAGTTCATATAAGCATGAGTCCGCAAGCCCTTCATTTTTGAAATACAGGGTGTTAAAAATTTATTTTTATTTTTGTTTTTCGTAAATAATTTTTAAAATAGTGTCTATATTTTGACAAAAACTGGTATTTGGGGATTTTTTAATATGAGAAATTCAAATTTGATCTTAGTTCGGCCCTTAATTGTAGGGGGCGCCACCTACAGGTTTTTTTCTCTTTTGGGGAGTCACAACTTTTTCGTGCACGTATGTATCACATTTTCTAAAAGAAAAATGGATTCCTCTGTCATTTTTAGGTGAAAATGGTATGCTTGTCAAAAGTTGCTACAAGCAGCCATTTTCGAGATGCCAAAGCCAAGGTTTATTTTGTGTCATACCAAAAATTATATCTTGACACATTATTTGTCAAGAAATGGTAAACTTTACCAATGCTGAGTATGCTGACATACATTTTCTATACGGACTTGCTAACGGTAATGCATATGAGGCTAAACGTTTGTATTAGGAGCGTTACCCGAACCGCACAACTCCTACTTCAAAAACGTTTTCAAAAATTCGCGCTCGGCTAAGGGAAACAGGAAGGTTTAAGAAAGCTACTCAAATGTCGGGTGCACATCGGACAGTAAGAACCCAAGAAACCGAGGAAGCAGTTCTTAATCTGCATTTCATTTCATCATCATCAACATTTCTCATGTTCTACTAGTATGGAAAATTTTAATTGATAATTTGTTATATTCCTACCACATTCAAAGAGTTCAGGCACTCCTCACTCGTGATTTTCCATTACGTATCAACTTCTGTCGTTGGTTTCTCCAATGCCTTATTCAAAATTATATATAACATTTACAGACATTCACAAATATCCATGCCCATGCTGGGATTTAAACCCAGGATCTCTCGATTGTCGGGCGGGATCTCTACCACTGAACCACCGAGTAACAGTAATAAATGTAGTGAAAAATATCTATAAAATCGACATCATAATATTTTCATCTTTGATATCCCGTAATTAATTATCATGGTTCAGGTAAGCCAATTTTAACTTACCTTTGGAGCTAGAAAGAGGCCTTGGTTGATTTCACCGAGTTCTTTCTTGAGCTTCTTACCGGAAGAATATCCTGAAAGCAAACTCTACTTTTATATGATTTACCGTTACTCATTATCAATTGCTGTGTTCTGCAATTATCTCAGAGATGAGATCAGAGAAGAGTGGATCCAGAGTCACGTGGTTCGAGATCTGTCAGCGATAACATCGAGCACGGAAAAATAAAAAAACGGTCAAAAGCAAAATTTTAAAATAGTTACTCCATTTTGAACGTCAATGGAGTTTTAGGGTTATATTGTTTTTGGTTTGTGTTTTCTCGTCATTCTTGTTATAGAAATTATTATGGAAAATCAAATGATTTAAACAGATGATGGCAGATTACTTTGGTTAAATCCAGAAAGTGAAGAGATAGATTTCCAATAAGACCTCGTTGTCGTAATCGGATTCTGAATTCATGGACCATTATATTCCCTATGTTACAAATTGATAAGCAGCAATAATAGTTATCAATATTATCCACTTTAAAACTGTTCTTATAAAAATTTATACTTATTTAAAGAGAAAAAAACTTGTTTCGGCACAAACAAGTCAAAAAGTGAGGTTATTAATTATTAAACCATCATCCCCACCAACAAATTTCAAGTAAATCTGCGAGCTTTCTTCGAGAAATCGGAGCAAATAGATTTCACTCTTTCCATGAAAAACGAAATTCACTAAAGAAGGGAGCGCCTCCATCGACCACCTAGCGAACAAACCAAGAAACGGGGACAGAAATGTAAAATGCTGCCTCTTAACCTCAAGTCCTCCATAATGGCAGTCAACAAGGACACCTATTTAAAAAAATAACTTGTTTTGTTTTCCGTGTGTGTTGTTTTGAACAGATCGTGAGGAAAAGGTATGGAGAGCGGCGGGGGTAAGGAATTTAATGCATTTAAGTAAAGAAATAAAAAAACATGAACAAAGTAAAACTCACATTAACAATAATTAAATGCGATTCGCATTATTTGACAATATTCACTCTCAACTGGATTCCGCTTACTGAATTAACATTCAAAAACATAACGCAGAGGTAACAAAAAATAGATATACAGGGTGTTAATGTGATCATGTTGCAAACTTCTAGGGTAGATGGATACAGGAAACAAAAAATAAAGTTCATATGAACATGGGTCCGGAAACACTTCCTCAGGGAGCTAAAGTCCTTTGAAAATGGCCTTCATAAACTAGGTCCGGAACTACTTCAGCTACCACAACAAGTTTTGGGACATAAATTACTGTTAGTAGGTTCATCTATTTGAGCCTATTGGATAATGTCGACTTTAACCAGGGGCGTGCAAACTATAGGGTATTAGTGTAAATTTGACCCCATTTCTCTAAGGCTTTAATTTCTTGCCATTTTGACATCAGGTTATGATTTTCCTATGCCTTTTACATAAAAAGGGTACTCTCTGTCAGACTCGCTAAATATCACGGTTTCTTCGGAAATTGGCTGAAAACAAGTTAAGATACAAAAATCAATTTTTATTGAATTCTTAAAGAAATTAGGTCAAAAGAACAATGAGCTTAAATACAGATACCAAAAGATAAATTTATCAGCGTTATTATTATGGTAGGTAGTACAAGAAGAAACTTAAAATAGTAGTTGCTGAAAATGCCTGCCACCACGCTCGATACATTTATTGCACCTACGCAGCCTAATAATAAAAATTTACCTTATTTCCTTAATAAGGTAAACTCCACTGTTGTCAACAATTCGTCATTAAATTAGTGTCAAGGTTAAGTCATGGAAGATTACGCTTTCGCTGAACGCCGACATGCTATTAATTTATGGGGAAGTTCGCAGTAATGGCAGCGCCGCTTCTCGACTATATGAAGAACGGTTTCCTGAAATGCGAATCCCAGCTCACACACTGTTTAAAATGGTCAATCAGCGGCTAATGGAAACTCGCTCCGTAAAAACAAATTGGTTGGATAATGGCGCGCAAAGGACTATGCAAACCCAGGATTTTGAGAAAAAAGAGCTTCGGCGATTTAAAAATAATCCTTCTGTAAGTACCCGAGCAGTCGCAGATGCCATGCATGGAAATCATGTCAGTATATGTGAGGTTGTTGATAAACAGCTTCTTCGCCCCTACCATCTTTAAAAAGTGCAAGCATCGGTACCAAATTATTTCATGTCCCGCGTAGAATATTGCCAGTGGTTTCTTGACCGGTGTACAGAAGAACCTCAATTTACAAAAGAAAACATTTTTAATTCCCGAAATCAGGTGTGGACTGAGGAAAACCCTCATTGTGTTCACATAAGAGTGTATCAACATACGTTCTCGGTCAACATGTGGGCCAGCATTGTTGAAGAACGATTAATTGGACCGATCATGTTGCCTCCTCATTTAACCGGTGCTATTTATCTTAATTTTTTAAGAAATGTATCGCCAGAATTGATACATAATTTGCCCCTAAATATGCGACAGAACTTATAGTTCCAACATAATGGAGCGCAAGCCCATTTTTCACTTCTTGTTCGCGAGCACCTAAATGATAATTTTAGAAGACATTAGATTGACCGCGGAGGCCCTGCCACCTCGCCAGCGCGCTCCCCCGATCTAACAAATGTACAACGAATGCTTTTTCCTTCTGCCAAATCTATCCCCAGACGCGGCTTGCCGTATTACAGCTAGTCAGTGGGGCTATCGGGTCTGACAAAAGGAAAATCAGTGGCACGTTCAAAACAGAAAAACGGTAAACAACAGAGAATGTAACTCTAAGGACTCCTGCAACTCTGACGAGTTGCCTTTGCAGGTGATTTCCTCTGTTATTTGTGACTTTGTAGGAGTCTATTTTAGACGGCGCAGGTATACCTAAGAAAAGGTGTTTCTTGCCAACACCACGAGATAGAGCCAACTGGTTCCATTCTCTGTCTATAAAATAATAATTTCAATTACTTACATTTTTCTGTCATTAAATAATCTCGATTTTAAATAGCAAAAGCGACATGGAAATTTCATATCGCCCATTGCAATAAAAAAAATATAAAGCAAAAAGCTGGATAGATATCCTGGGGACGTCGATATATTAAATGAAGAGGTTATTTCCGGTATGAAAACTATATTAATTATGAAATTCCAGCAAAATGCAAAGGCGTGCGATGCCGGGGCATTTTAGACCGCCGGTAAATGGCCAACTAACCAAATTTCTCGCCGATCCACCGTCAAATTGAAGTCTTGTGGATTTGTTATTATGCATAGTACAGTAAATAAATAACACTACTGTCGGTTTCTGGAGTTATGGCACAGTTGAAAGCGTAAGCGAGAGATTGTGTTAATAAACAAAAATAATTAACTGGGAAAGACATACAGGGTGTCACATTACTACTTACCTAGCAGCCAATATACTATTTATACGGCATTTTGACACATTTTGCTTATAAGTTGCAAACAAATAAAGGTTTTGAGTTGCGATTTTGACAAAGGAGCTCCCGTTGCTCTAAAGTTTCTGTTTTTGGTTGAGTGGATATTTGAAAGATTTTAAAAAAGACTAGTACCTATAACTTTATCTACACAACTTATGGGAATTTAAAGGCATTTAAAAGATCACGTCGTTGTTGCCTTTCTTCATAGATTGTCCATTATTTTTGCTCTAGGAATTTCTGGAAGCATTTTGTACAAATCATTGAGAAACACCCTGTATATTTATAGTTATTCGTTATAAGGCCATTACATAATGTATAATTTGGTCATATTCAAATACAACAGATATTTAATGTAAGTATTTAGTTTACATGTGACAAAAGCTATATACTGGATACCTTTTAACTAAATATCCAAGCCACTGACATTTTATCAATGCTTTCAAAATAATATTCTTTAAATATAGATACCCAGAGAGACATAAACCGGGTGTTGCTTAACAGGGCCGTTCCTAGCGTAGCTGCCGCGTGTGCGAGAATAATTTTGCCCCCCCCCCCCCTCTCATACCGTATGGATTAATTGAAATTTCTCTGAAATATTTTTGCCTTAAGTGAAACAATGAATTACAGAAAATATAATAAATTCAGTTTATTTTTTAATTTTACAACCCAACATGATAATTATTAATTTATTGACATGAATATATTTATGATGAACCAAATGAATACGTTATTTTAAATACATACATACAATATATATCTATATATATATGTCAATAGGCGGTTATGAGGACAGTTTTTAAAGCTATATATTTTTTGTATACATCAGTATACATAACGTATAGAAATATATTATACAATTTTTTTTCAATAAATTTGAAAAATGAAAAATAAATTATGTACTGGTGTATATAAGGACTTTTCATTTTAATATTATTGTTATAGAATTTAGAAAATTTAAAGATACAGATACAGATTAAGGACTACCCACAAAGCAAGGAATATTAATCAAAACTTACATTTGGACCAAAGTACCCCTTAAATTATAATAAAAAAATGTGTTTCCATAACTTTGGATAAGGTTTGGTTGGTCAAAGTATAAGCACAAGCAAAATAAATATTGGTTACGACATGAGTGAATGATCGTGATCGGCTGGTGATCGCAAACGAAAAACAAGGGAGAAATACGAAGCATTGCTACCTAGAAGGTTCATTACGACGTAAATATTTATTATTTGATTTAATATATTTTTTGGTAGTAAGATTGTATCAAATAAAACGACTTCAGTCTACCTCCACAGTATTTTATTGATCAGCAAAAAACGGTTATCCAAATGTTTCGGACACTTAAATGCCCATCTTCAGGGATACTAAAAGAGCAAGGTAAAAAACTTTTAGACCAATGTAATTTTCTATGAGGTTATTATGTTAGATTTTAGACATTTAGAAGAAAAAATTTAAAATTCAGCTGAAAGAAACCTCATGCAATCACAGTTGATGGCGTGAAGCCGTGAAAAGTGATTTCACATGATGATATATAATATATATGTGAAATCACTTTTCACGCCATCAACTGTGATTGCATGGGGTTTCTTTCAGCTGAATTTTAAATTTTTTCTTTTAAATGGCTAAAATCTAACATAATAACCTCATAGAAAATCACATTGGCCCAAAAGTTTTTTACCTTGCTGTCGTTTCCAAAAGAAGAATATGTTTTTAAAATTTAAAAATATCTCATCAATACCTACTAGATTTCTTTATTTTTCTTCCTTCAAGGTTTTTAATTCATTACTTTTTTAATAAACCTTTTTAATAACATTTTTACTTTGAACCCGAGTCCTGATTCAGCCTTGGCGACTTATCATTTTGAACTTCGTATTTTTTAAACTGAATCACCACGATCAATTGCTAGTAAGTTATTTTTCCCCTCTCTTTATGTATTTTACATAACGAAATTTCTTTTAGTACCCCTGAAGATGGACATTTAAGCGTCCGAAACATGTAGGATAACCGTTTTTTGCTGATCAATAAAATATACGTGGAGGTAGACTGAAGTCGTTTTATTTGATTGTATCAACTCCACTGAAAGAATGGACTACTTTTTCAAGAGTAAGATTGTAGTTTGGTATTCAAAAATAAGTTTAGTAGCTTACAAAAGGTACAGGGCGGTACGATTCCCAGTTTTATCATCTTGGTTTGTACGGTAATCACAAATTCTTAAATGGAAAGACCTCATAAGCACCAAGCGTCCTCGTAACCACCAATATTTCTTAGTATGTGTCTTCAAAACTGCCTGTACATATATGTATACAACCGTTATGGTTAATCTAAAAACCTTTAACTATCATTGTCATAGGTTACCACAACCCGTATGGAAGGACCTAATAAGCATTAAATGTCCCCGTAACTTACTGTATTTTTAAAAATGTGTCCACAAAACTGTCTGTACATAGGTGTATTCAACAGATATTATAAAAGTTAATATGCAGTATAAACCAAATATAATAATATCGATAATTCATCAGATATTGCATGTTTGTATGTTTTTTTATAAAACAATAAATGAAGTTTTTGAAGTTTTTTAGTAGTCTTAGTTGCATAAAAGTTATGAAAACGTATTAAAAACATTCCTAAGAGTAATTGTATGTTTCTTTTATAGAAAACGTTTTAGCGACTATTATAAAATATGAAATTCTTAGAAGGGTAGTTGTTAGGATATCCTCATAACTCTGTATCTTGGTTCCTAAGTTAACCAGTTAACCACTATGGTTCTTAGGTTTATCGTCTTGGTTTGTAAGGTAATCACAAATTCTTAAATGGAAAGACCTCATAAGCACCAAGCGTCCTCGTAACCACCAATATATCTTAGAATGTGTCTTCAAAACTGCCTGTACATATATGTATACACCACTACCGGAAAAATCCTTTTAGGCGCTCTATGAGCGATGCGCGTTCGAAGAAAGGGATTCACGTTGGTCTTGATTCTAAGAAACATTGGTGGTTACGAGGACGCTTGGTTCTTATGAGGTCTTTCCATTTAAGAATTTGTGATTAGTACAAACCAAGATGATAAAACTGGGAACCATGAACGTTAACTGGTTAACCTAGGAACTAAGATCGAGAGTTATGAGGATCTCCTAACAACTACGCTTCTATGAATTTCATATTTTATAATAGTCGCTAAAACATTTTCTATAAAAGAAACATACAATTACTTCAAGAAAGCACTGCGAACCACTGCCGCCCATCCATATGTGGTTCAGCATAGACTCCGCGAAATGACTTGTTGAAGAATTCTTTAATCTGAAGAACGTCATCTTTGTGGAACCACCTTTTTGAGGTCGTGTTTCTCAACGAATATAATTTCCAACGATTCAAGACCAACGTGAATCGCTTTCTTTGAATGCGCAGCGCTCACAGAGCGCCTTAAAGGATTTTTCCGATAGTGGTGTATACATATATGTACAGGCAGTTTTGAAGACACATTCTAATGTATATTGGTGGTTACGAGGACGCTTGGTGCTTATGAGGTCTTTCCATTTAAGAATTTCTGATTACCGTACAAACCAAGATGATAAAACTGGGAACCATGAACGTTAACTGGTTAACCTAGGAACCAAGATCAAGAGTTATGAGGATAGCCTAACAACTACCCATCTAAGAATTTCATATTTCATTATAGTCGCTAAAACGTTTGATATAAAAGAAACATACAATTACTCTTAGGATTGTTTTTAATGCGTTTTCATAACTTTTATGAAACTAAGACTACTAAAAGAGCTTTATCGGCTATATGGCTGTGGCAATGTTCCGTTACAAAAATATAGATAGACCGTTGTAAGTAAGGACTAATTTAATATAAGATTTAATCATGTTTTTTTATTTTGCTCTAAATGAGAATAATTGCTTTTCACATTTCTTTACATATTCCCTAGGCTATTTGAATTTTGCCTAGTCTAATTACACCTGTTGTTGGCTCTTAGACACAATTACAGACGAAAAAGAAGGGCCAGGATCAATTAGTTATTATCTTTGAAAATAAAACATTTAACTTTCTTTTAAGCATTTATTTATTAAATAACAAAACATAATCAATGTGCCATCAACACTGCAGAAATAAAAAAGGAGTAGCCTATATTTAAAGTATTTAACGTAGGTAATGTAAAAAACGTGCAGGTAATTATGGTTATTGATAAATCTTAGAAAGAAAATATGGCGAACCTAAATTTTAGCAATAAAACATATTACAATAACACAAGGTATTTTGAGTTAACAAATATCCATTGCAACGTTTACTCATTCTCTATAAAGACTTTAATAACAGTTAATGAATCAAGGAATGAATAAGTTATTTTTTTTAAATTTGATTCGAAATCCAAGTTTTTATGACAGCTGGACTTCTTGCACTAAGAGATGGATTTCTTAATTCATGTTATGAAAACGTATTAAAAACAATCCTAAGAGTAATGGTATGTTTCTTTTATAGGAAACGTTTTAGCGACTATTATAAAATATGAAATTCTTAGAAGGGTAGTTGTTAGGATATCCTCATAACTCTGTATCTTGGTTCCTAGGTTAACCAGTTAACCACTATGGTTCTTAGGTTTATGGTCTTGGTTTGTAAGGTAATCACAAATTCTTAAATGGAAAGACCTCATAAGCACCAAGCGTCCTCGTAACCACCAATATGCCTTAGAATATGTCTTCAAAACTGCCTGTACATATTTGTATACACCTCTACCGGAAAAATCCTTCAAGGCGCTCTATGAGCGGTGCGCGTTTGAAGGGATTCACGCTGGTCTTGATTCGTTGAAAATTACATTTGTTGAGATACACGACCTCAAAAAGGTGGTTCCACAAAGATGACGTTCTTCAGGTTAAAGAATTCTTCAACAAGTCATTTCGCGGAGTAATATGCTGAACCACATATGGATGGGCGGCAGTGGTTCGCAGTGCTTTCCTGAAGTAATTATATGTTTCTTTTATAGAAAATGTTTTAGCGACTATTATAAAATATGAAATTCTTAGAAGGGTAGTTGTTAGGATATCCTCATAACTCTGGATCTTGGTTCCTGGGTTAACCAGTTAACCATCATGGTTCTTAGTTTTATCATCTTGGTTTGTACGGTAAAAACGATTCAAGAACAACGTGAATCGCTCTCTTCGAACGCACACCGCTCGCAGAGCGCCTTAAAGGATTTTTTCGATAGTGGTGTATACATATATGTACAGGCAGTTTTGAAGACACATTCTAATGTATATTGGTGGTTACGAGGACGCTTGGTGCTTATGAGGTCTTTCCATTTAAGAATTTGTAATTACCGACAAACCAAGATGATAAACCTAAGAACCATGGTTTACTGGTTAACCTAGGAACCAAGATCCAGAGTCATGAGGTTATCCTAACAACTACCTTTCTTAGAATTTTATATTATATAATAGTCGTTAAACGTTTTCTATAAAAGAAACATACAATTACTGCAGAAAGGCACTGCGAATCACTGTCGCCAATCCATATTTGGTTCAGCTTAGTACTCCGAGAACTTACTTGTTTAAGAATTCTTTAATCTGAAGGACGTCATCTTTGTGGAACCACCTTTTTGAGGCAGTGTTTCTCAACGAATATAAATTCCAACGAATCAAGACCAACGTGGATCCCCTTCTTCGAACGCGCACCGCTCATAGAGCGCCTTAAAGAATTTTTCCGGTAGTTGTGTATACATATATGTACAGGCAGTTTTGAAGACATATTCTAAGGCATATTTGTGGTTACGAGGACGCTTGGTGCTTATGAGGTCTTTGCATTTAAGAATTTGTGATTACCTTACAAACCAAGACGATAAACCTAAGAACCATAGTGGTTAACTGGTTAACCTAGGAACCAAGATACAGAGTTATGAGGATATCCTAACAACTACCCTTCTAAGAATTTCATATTTTATAATAGTCGCTAAAACGTTTTCTATAAAAGAAACATACCATTACTCTTAGGATTGTTTTTAATACGTTTTCATAACATGAATTAAGAAATCCATCTCTTAGTGCAAGAAGTCCAGGTGTCATAAAAACTTGGATTTCGAATCAAATTAAAAAAAAATAATTATTCATTCCTTGATTCATAAACTGTTATTAAAGTCTCTATAGAGAATGAGTAAACATTGCAATGGATATTTGTTAACTCAAAATACCTTGTGTTATAGTAAAATGTTTTATTGTTAAAATTTAGGTTCGCCATATTTTCTTTCTAAGATTTATCAATACCATAATTACCTGCACGTTTTTTACATTACCTACGTTAAATACTTTAAATATAGGCTACTCCTTTTCTATTTCTGCAGTGTTGATGGCACATTGATTATGTTTTGTTATTTAATAAATAAATGTTCAAAAGTAGGTTAAATGTTTTATTTTTAAAGATAATAATTAATTGATCCTGGTCCTTCTTTTTCGTCTGTATATTGTGTCTAAGAGCCAACAACAGGTGTAATTAGACTAGGCAAAATTCAAATAGCCTACGGAGTATGTAAAGAAATGTGAAAAGCAATTATTCTCATTTAGGGCAAAATAAAAAAAAAACATGATTAAATCTTATATTAAAATAGTCCTTACTTACAACGGTCTATCTATATTTTTGTAACGGAACATTACCACAGCCATATAGCCGATAAAGCTCTTTTAGTAGTCTTAATTTCATAAAAGTTATGAAAGCGCATTAAAAACAATCCCAAGAGTAATTGTATGTTTCTTTTATAGCAAACGTTTTAGCGACTATAATGAAATATGAAATTCTTAGAAGGGTAGTTGTTAGGCTATCCTCATAACTCTTGATCTTGGTTCCTAGGTTACCCAGTTAACGTTCATGGTTCCCAGTTTTATCATCTTGGCTTGTACGGTAATCACAAATTTTTAAATGGAAAGACCTCATAAGCACCAAGCGTCCTCGTAACCACCAATATGTCTTAGAATGTGTCCTCAAAACTGCCTGTACATATATGTATACACCACTACCGAAAAAATCCTTTAAGGCGCTCTATGAGCGGTGCGCGTTCGAAGAAGGGGATTCACGTTGGTCTTGATTCGTTGAAAATTATATTCGTTGGGAAACACGACCTCAAAAAGGTGGTTCCACAAAGATGACGTTCTTCAGATTAAAGAATTCTTCAACAAGTCATTTCGCGGAGTCTATGCTGAACCACATATGGATGGGCGGCAGTGGTTCGCAGTGCTTTCTTGAAGTAATTGTATGTTTCTTTTATAGAAAACGTTTTAGCGACTATTATAAAACATGAAATTCTTAGAAGGGTGGTTGTTAGGATATCCTCATAACTCTGTATCTTGGTTCCTAAGTTAACCAGTTAACCATCATGGTTCTTAGTTTTATCATCTTGGTTTGTACGGTAAAAACGATTCAAGAAAAACGTGAATCGCTTTCTTCGAACGCACACCGCTCGCAGAGCGCCTTAAAGGATTTTTCCGATAGTGGTGTATACATATATGTACAGGCAGTTTTGCAGACACATTCTAAGAAATATTGGTGGTTACGAGGACGCTTGGAGCTTATGAGGTCTTTCCAATTAAGAATTTGTGATTACCGTACAAACCAAGATGATAAAACTGAAAACCATGAACGTTAACTAAGTAACCTAAAAACCAAGATCCAGAGTTATGAGGATATCCTAACAACCACCCTTCTAAGAATTTTATAATTTATTATAGTCGTTAGACGTTTTCTATAAAAGAAACATACAATTACTGCAGAAAAGCACTGCAAATCACTGCCGCCAATCCATACTGGATTCAGCTTGGTACTCCGCTAACTTACTTGTTTAAGAATTTTTTAATCTGAAGAACGTCATCTTTGTGGAACCACCTTTTTGAGGTCGTGTTTCCCAACGAATATAATTTCCAACGATTCAAGACCAACGTGAATCGCTTTCTTTGAATACGCAGCGCTCGCAGAGCGCCTTAAAGGATTTTTCCGATAGTGGTGTATACATATATGTACAGGCAGTTTTGAAGACACATTCTAATGTATATTGGTGGTTACGAGGACGCTTGGTGCTTATGAGGTCTTTCCATTTAAGAATTTGTGATTACCATACAAACCAAGATGATAAACCTAAGAACCATAATGGTTTACTGGTTAACCTAGGAACCAAGATCCAGAGTCATGAGGTTATCCTAACAACTACCCTTCGAAGAATTTTATATTTTATAATGGTCGTTAAACGTTTTCTATAAAATAAACATACAATTACTGCAGAAAGGCACTGCGAATCACTGTCGCCAATCCATATTTGGTTCAGCTTAGTACTCCGAGAACTTACTTCTTTAAGAATTCTTTAATCTGAAGGACGTCATCTTTGTGGAACCACCTATGAGGTCGTGTAAAAATTTAAATAACCCCAATATGGAATCTTTCGCCTATAAAAAGTCGTAGTTAGATTTGAAAATTAATGTTTTTTATTTTTGTTATTTTAAAAACAGGGTACTTTCAATTAATATACACCGGATTCAAGATTTCCTATTAAAATCACCGAGCACTGCTTACGAATTTATAATCTAGTGTAATTCAAAATTCGATGCTAACTATCTCATAAATTATTAGAGATACAGCAAAGGTTAAATTAAGGCAATTTGAATATTTTTGCGGTCATATTATTATCTACTTTGCTACTTTGGAAAATGCCTCTCACTTTTACTATAAATGTTTTTTTTTTAACAGTGTGGTTTAAAAATATTTTTTTGAAACCACAAGACAATATAAGAGAAACATTTTTTTTATGCCAATCTACAATATTATAAAACAATTATTTATAGTCCTCATAAATACCATCTGTCCTGATAATAACTTATAATAATAAGTCCTGATAATAACCTATTTACATCTAATGCTTCTGAGGACAGTCTGTACAACTGCCAATTGACATATAATCTTATAAGGACAGACCTCATAAGCACCACGTGTCCTCGTTAGCACCGATA
Organism: Polydrusus tereticollis; assembly: GCA_963920685.1. Lineage (NCBI taxonomy): Eukaryota > Metazoa > Arthropoda > Insecta > Coleoptera > Curculionidae > Polydrusus > Polydrusus tereticollis. Next base: position 35,441,897 of record OY987335.1, read on the forward strand.
TTAATAAAAATTAGTCCTCAAAACTGCCCATTGACATATACAGGGTGTTATGGAAATGACTTATTATATTTTAAGGGGCCACTCCTGAGGTGGTCTAGAGTTACACTTGATAGTTTTTTCTTCTAAAATCGGAAGTATTTTGAATTTTGTAAAATACCTTAAAACCGGACTATGTGCGCCTTCCATGATAGTTCAATGCCCCTGAACACATGTGTTTTTGACAAGACAAACTGCTGGAATGGTAATTGTTTAGTTTAGTGCAATTAATGTTGAATTTTGTGCTAAAATTTCGTATATAGACTAATTGAGGGTAGCTGATCACAATTTTCCTTTTGCGTTTTTACGGCAAATGCACTGGTTTTGAGAAAAAAAATGTTAAAGTTTTTCACTTACAGGTTAGGGTATTCTTTTGTAAGGATGTCTTTAAGAAATAATAAATTTGTAACGATTAAAACAAATTTATTAATTAGGTAATTTAAGGAAAACATAAAGCGATAAAATTAAATCAAAGGTGTACCGATAACCGACCATATGAACTCTAAAGTTCTTAGTCAACTACTTTTCTTTTCAACTTGCTTTCTTCAGCACCTCTACCAAATCTAACAAAAACAAACCGTCAGCGTATTTTGTCTGGAGCCGATCCGAGGTTTGTTTATTTCGATATCTTTGGGTGTCGCGTTTCACTTTCCTTTCAATTTCCTAGATTTTATGGTTTTCCCTTCAAAATATGTGATAAAACTTTCACCAAACTATCTGTTCATAAAATAAGAACAACATTTTAGCAAAAAAACAATGGAAAAGGCACAAATTTAATTAAATTCGTTGTTAATACGCCGACAAAGTAGAAGCGTCTCTTTTCAGATTCATTGCACTCACGTTGCCAGATTGTTCTTCTTTTTCTTGTAATTATTAATGGCTTCCATCCAGGAGAATGATATGCTAGCTCGAGCCAATAGGATTCATTCAATTAATAAAAATGAATTGAAAAGTATAGGCAATTTATAATACACTAACAATCTGACAACATGGGTGCAGTTTGCTTCTGCTTTTTTGGCCAGCTGTCAGTGAGCTGTCTCCCGTCTTTTTCCAGAAAACGTAGAGTTTTCTGTTCGCTTACAAGTTATCCCGTTTTTCAGAGTTTCCTTGTGGCATATTTCGTTTATTTCAACTCAGAAGTGTATACTATGACTCCGACAAGTAATATTTTATTGGAAATAGCAACATTTTAGGATTACATGCAAAATAACATACCGGTGAGTTAGAAAAACTTTAACATTTTTTTTCTCAAAACCAGTGCATTTGCCGCCTAAACGCAAAAGGAAAATTGTAATCAGCTACCCTTAATTAGCCTATATACGAAATTTTAGCGAAAAATTCAACATTTGCACTAAAGTAAACAATTACCCAAATCAGCTGTTTGGGTCATTGGCGCGTAGGTGTTTTGGACCTAAATTTTTGAAGGCATTTTTCTCGAATTTCTAGCTTCGAGCGCCATTTATAGCAATTTTTCCCCAATTCGTCTCGACCTATATATTTACGGGTTAAAAAATAATAAGTCATTTCCATAACACCCTGTATATTAATACATATAACTAATAAGTCAGTTAAAAAAGCTTAACTTAAATAATCTTTGCTTTTCTTGCCTTTTTTAATGCAAATTCTGTTATAATATCTGATACATCTATATTTCCCGAAAAGTCCTTTTCGATCCGAATAATAAATGTCTGAAAACTTTTCTGTCCCTTTATTGAGCTGAAATAATTTTTTTTTTATTACTTTATGTTTGAAAATCTTCTTTCCCCGCTAGCCACAGTCACAGGTAATGTTAAAAAAATTCATGGCAATCACTAAATTTGGAAACAGATAGATGAGGTTATTTGTAACTAGGTATTGAATCACATTTAACGCGTTGATTTCAGAGGAAATATAGGGTGCAACGTTGTCAATTTCGTCGCATAAATCTTCAGCTATAATATCTTTTTCATTTTTAGATGGATTATGTAACATACTTTCCACAGATTTACATTTTGTAGTCCTATTTGATTTATTTGGTATTGAGGTCGTTGAGAAAATTGAAAATTGTGTGATGTTGTTTTATTTGTTCGAACCTTTCTTCTATTTTTGACAATGCAGTGTCCAATATCCCACATATTACAAAGTAAAAATTAATTTTGAATTGGTCTTCTGGATTTTTTGGAGCCATATATATCTTTACATTCGCAGTTCTCTGTTGTTGAGACTGGCACGTTCAAAATTAATATAGTGCAAATTATCCCGGAGCGTGTAATTGTAGGCTCAGGGCTTAAACGAGTATTTTCCTGCAATCTAACATAAACCGCCTGCATCGACGCGATTTGATAGGATGATGGGTTAAAACGTTTTAAAACAAAAACGAGCAATGTGTTTCCCAACTGGTTGCGATGTGGAGTAACGTTCTCAAAACCAATGTTGTTTTGTTTATTTCCAGTTATACTTGTAAAATGCATTTTTAACTCTTAAGTAGTTGTCTAGTACAGGGTGTTATTTAATAAGTGTCTGATATTCTACAGGATGATTCCTGATACAGGGTGTTAAACATTTATTTCTATTTTTGTTTTTCGTAAATAATTTTTGAAATAATGTCTATATTTGGACAAAAGTTGGTATATGGGGATATTTTAATATGAGAAATTCAAGTTTGATCTTAGTTTGGCCCTTAAAGGGGGCGCTACCTACAGGTCTGTCCCTCTTTTGGGGAGTCACAACTTTTTCGTGCATGTATGTATCACATTTTCTAGACGAAAATTCGATTCCTCTATCATTTTTACGTGAAAATGGTTTGCTTGTCAAAAGTCGCCACAAGCAACCGTTTGCGATATATTTTGATTTAAATTAATCGATGCATGTGTTTGTCAAAAAGTGAAACAATTTTAAAAACTTAAAAACAAAAGTATCAAGTAGGCTAGTATATTCCAATGTTTATTTTGGGTCATGTCAAAAATAATATCTTGACGCATAGTTAAATAGTATTATTTATTATTATTGTGATTATTTGTTAAAAAATGGTAAACTTTACCAATGCTGAGTATGCTGACATACATGTTACATACGGACTTGCTAACGGAAATTCATATGAGGCTAAACGATTGTATCAGGAGCCAGTGGCGGCTCGTCAGGGGAGGCAGAGGAGGCAGGGGAGGCAGTGCCTCCCCAACAAAAACTTACGAAATAACATTTCATTTTTTTAAAGATAACTTTATTCATTTTTGAAAATGATACTTTCATATTCTTATATTCTCAGTGTATCAAAAATTCTGAATTAGCTAAGTACTTCTAGAAAAACACTTTCTTTATAATATAATATTTTTGTTATTGCCGCTCAGCTTTAGTACTATTAGGTGGTGTCTGCCCGCATCAGCGAATATGCGCCTAGACTGTTATCAACGGAGGCATGCTTCCGACGGTTTAATTTTTCAGCACGGATAACACATAATTGTCCACTTGTTTTAATGCAAGAACCGAGCGTCACCACGACGCGAGTTGTTTTTGTCACTTGAAAAACTGATAGGCAGGAGGCAGAAACGCCCACAAATAATATTTCGCGGGAAGCCAAGTAGTGTGTGCCGGCACAGTATACGGAACTATTTGTTTATTATTTCAAGATCCGGTAAGTTTTAAGATTTCTTTATTATGTTATTAATTATTAAACGCTAAATTTTATTGTTTTAAAAAAATATAAATCCTGTTCATGATATTATTCTCTCATACCTATTTTTAAGGAGAAACGAAACGGAAAAAAGACAGATATTATGTAGTCGTCCGACACCAAAAATTTCGGCAATATTTAACGATAAGAGACAGGGTAAGCAATATTCAAGAGCTTTTCAGGTAACTTGGTACGAAACCTATAAGTGGCTGTGCGGAAGTATTTATTAGGAAAGCTTATATTGTTGGCCTTGTATTTTATTAGTCAGCGTAAAAAACAATTGGAGTTCAGGGGGTGGGTATTCTAATTTAAAAAAATTTTCACAGGCGGTAAAATCACACGAAAGTTCCAAAGAACATAATATTAAGAATTCTGTGGCGCTTACGAGAGTAGAGCAAAATAAAGACACAATAGCGGATGCACTGAGAGAAGTTGATCCTGACCTTGCAAATTGAATATTTTTCTCGTGAAACCTAGTATTTCAAAGTAATTATATTGCTGGTTGAATTCCTAACTATTCATTTTAAGCCAATGACCTTGAAATCGCGAAAAATTTTCGCCTGCGGCGCTATTTTATAGCCTCCCCCCCTGATACACCCACGAGCCGCCACTGTCAGGAGCGTTATCCGAACCGCACAACTTCTACTTCAAAAACGTTTTCAAAAATTCACGGTCGGTTAAGGGAAACAGGAAGGTTTCAGAAAGCTACTTAACTGTCGGGTGCACATCGGACGGTAAGAACCCAAGAAACCGAGGAAGCAGTTCTTAATCTGGTAGGAGAATACCCGGAAACAAGCACCAGAAAAGTAGCGCTGACGTTAAACATTTCTCATTTTCAAGTATGGAAAATTTTAATTGATAATTTGTTATATCACTACCACATTCAAACAGTTCAGGCACTACTCCCTCGTGATTCTCCATTACGTATCAACTTCTGTCGTTGGTTTCTCCAATGCCTTATTCGAAATCTTTTATTTAAAAATCAAATCCTTTTTACCGACGAAGCAAATTTCTTACGCAACGCTATACGCAATTTTCACAACAATCATTTGTGGTCAGAGGAATACCCCCATGCGATACAGGTATTACATTTCCAAGTACAGTTCTCTCTTAACATGTGGGCAGGAATCCTTGGAGATTATTTATTAGGCTCATTCTTTATTCCAGGAAGATTAAACGGAGAGAGATATCATCATTTTCTTAAAGAATATTTGCCTATTTTACTGAAAGATGTGCCGCTAAGACTACGAAATGAAATATGGTTTAGGGGAAAGTAAGGCAAAATGACATACAAGGCAAAACGACATACCGACTGTTTCTCGGCGCTTTCTGGAGGATTAAATTTTCTGTGCATGGCAACACTGCGACTGTAGTATTCTCCGTGCCGTAAGACACGCCAAAGTCGTTAGAAGTGATTTCCGTTGTTGTTACATTGATTTGTTAAAAATATACGTTTTAAGATCAAGGTAAGTTGAAAATTGCCATGATAAATTTCATACTAACTGTTTTAGCAAGCTATTTCTTTGTTGTGTGCAACACCTGTTATTGTATACCTTTCAATTGCCATTACATACAACCACCTGCTTAAACATTCTAACCTACAAATTGACAGTATCGTGTCTGCTACGCGTTTGGGCAAAATGACACATAAGGTGTGTCATTTTGCCTTACATCAATACGAAGTGTGGTGTCTAGCTTATAGGGTACGTTAATTCCATGCCTTTTTGTTTCAGATGGTGTCTAATTACAAGAAAAAATCGAATCGACAATCCTGGTCGAGTGAAGACATGCAGAAGGCAATTGAAGCGGTGAATGATAAGAGGATGGGGTGGAAAAAAGCATCTATTACGTTTAATGTTCCTCAGGCGACATTGCGGAGACGCGCCCAAGGAAAAAATATTTATGCCCGTGGTGTAACCAAACGTCTCGGTCGCTTCCAGAAGTCACTCAGTGTTGATCTAGAACAAGGAATGATTACACATATATTAGATTTAGAATCACGACTTTTTGGCCTGACTACCTATGACTTAAGGCAACTGGCATACAAACTAGCCGAACGCAGTGGATGTGAGCATCAATTTAATAAAACTAAAAAGCTAGCTAGTAGGCAATGGGTTCACAGCTTCCTTTCTCGACATCCAAACATATCGTTGAGAGTCCCCGAAGCTACCTCAGCTGCAAGAGCCCAGGCCTTCAATAGACCACAGGTTGAGAATTATTTCAAAAAGTTGGAAGAAACAATTCAAACTAATAACATACAGGCAACGATGATTTTCAATATGGATGAAACTAAACTCACAACTGTACAAAAACCTCAAAAGATAATCGCCAGGAGAGGTAAAAAACAAGTTGGCGCAATAACTAGTGCGGAAAGGGGTGTGCATACTACGGGGGTGGTGTGCATGAGCAACGGTGGAACTTTTATTCCGCCAGCATTGATTTTTCCGAGGAAAAAATTTAATCAAGATTTATATGATGCAGCTCCACCAGGTACACTCCCATTGTTTAATGAATCAGCATATATGACTGGAGATCTCTTTTTCAAATGGATTAAACACTTCGTGAAGTTTGTAAGACCTACGACTGAAAATAAAGCATTATTAATTTTGGATGGCCACGCGAGCCACAAACACCTGGAGTCTCTTGAATTTGCCAAGAAAAACCACGTGATACTATTTTGTCTACCAGCCCATTGCACTCACCGACTCCAGCCTCTGGACGTCGCATTTTTTGGTCCTTTAGCAACCTATTATGACCAAGAAGTTACGACATGGCTGAAGGCACACCCAGGGAGAACTGTATCAATATACCAAATAGCATCATTATTTACAAGAGCCTACAATAAAGCTGCCACAGTCGGAATAGCTCTTAGTGGATTTCAAGCAACCGGCATTTCTCCATTAAACCCCAATATCTTTCCTGACCATTTATTTTTACCAAGTGCTGCTACTGATATCCCTAAAGTAAACGAAATATCACAAAATGAGGAAGAAATGCACACTACCCCAATAAATTGCCACGCTGTTGCTTCAACTTCTGGTAATGTATCCTTAAAGGCTCATTCCGAAAATGGTGAAACTGATGTGTCTCTATTACTAAAAGAATTGTCTCCAATTCCGGTAGCAAATGTCTCATCATCATCACGTCCCAAGAAGAAGAATACATATCAAAGTGTTCTTACCGAAAGTCCATTTTTAAATGAATTAAAAGAAAAAGAGACCGAAAAGAAAGAGAAAGAAAGAAGAAAGAGTGACAGGGCCAGAGTTAAAAGACGTATTCATATAGACTCTTCCGATGATGAACCAACGTTCGATAATGACGATACTGACTCTGATGTTGGTTGTTTGTATTGTAACGAACTGTACAGCCAATCTAGATCCCGAGAGCAATGGATCCAGTGCGTGCAATGTCGCCAATGGGCCCATACCGAGTGTGCTGGGGTAACTAAGAAGACCAAACAGTTCATCTGTGAAGCGTGCCGGGACTAGTGTCTCAAAAAATGAGTGTGTCATTTTGCCCACCGTGTTATGCAAAACGACATACTTGGTGTTTATTTTTGTAAAATTTGTATTATTTAAATACACTTTTTTTTTGTAAGTTAAAATGTTTACTTTGTTTACAAAATAAATAAAGCATTAGAAAAACCCAGAGCCGTATTTTTAATTTAATTTAAAGTAAGTATTTACAGGCGATATTTAGAAAGTATGTCATTTTGCCTTACTCTCCCCTATGCATGACGGTGCCCCGGCACATTTCAGCATCCTAGCGCGAAATTTTTTAGATCGTACTTCTAGGTCACCAGACTATAACAGTTTGGATTTTTTTCTTTGGAAACATCTAAAATCCTTAGTTTACCAAACACCCATCCTAAGTGAAGAAGAATTAAGGAATCGAGTAATAAACTCTTGTAGAACAATTTAAAATACTCCAGGAATTTTCCAAATAGTGCGCGAATCAATGAGAAGAAGATTGGATGCGTGCATACAGCAAGGAGGTGCACATTTCCAACATTTATTGTGATTTTGATTTAGTTTTATATCTAGTGTTTCGTTGTTTATTGTTGTTTAAAAATTAGCGTTTGAAATGTTTCTATGTTGATTAAAAAAAAGTTTTTAAAATTGTTTCACTTTTTGACAAACACATGCATCGATTAATTTAAGTCAAAATATCTCAAAAACGGCTGCTTGTAGCGACTTTTGACAAGCATAACATTTTCATGTAAAAATTACCCAACCAGCAATTTGATATTTTATAATAGTCGCGAAAACGTTTTCGACAAAAAAATTATAAAACAACTGTTCTCTCAGGAACGTTTTTAATGCGTTTTTACAACAGCTATAAATGCAAAATTGGCACCATTTTATAAAATACTTCAGTAACCGTTTTTATTTTGTAAAGCCTTTTGCGAACACTACATAACAATTTCAAAACATTTCTGCAATTCTTATAAAATTTCAACACCAGCATTATAAAACTGTTTTATTAAAGCTTTTCATATCACACTATAAAATATACTTGCATATTACATTTTTAAAACAATTAAATAACAGTTTTATAAAAGGTTTTTAGTAGTTTCAGGTAAACGTTATAAAATAAAAATGCAACATGAAATAACAACAATAAAATAAAAAAGTTTTTAAATTTATTTTAAATGCTGCAAGAAGCAATTTTGTATTGGACAAAGGAAAAATATAATTAACGTCGCCAACTATTTACAAGAAGTAAGAGGCCATTTTATTTATTTTATTCTTGATATTATTTAGAGACATTCGTGGATTGTGATGCAGAGACCAAGTTTTTACTGCGAATTAAATTTTATTGAGAAATATATAGCATATTTCTAACAAAATATAAGCAGGCCCCGTATTTATTAATGTTTAAGGGAAATGTTTGAAAAATAAAAAAATTAGCTTTGTCGATTTGGTCATTTTCTTCAAAAAAACTTAAGTCAATTTGTTCTAGGCATCATTATTTCATAATTTTTATATATTTACCAGCTGTAAATATTAACATAAATGAGATATTTGGTATTTTTAAGTCTGTCAATTTTTATGTTCCTGAACGCTCTCATTTAATAATGGCGGCTTCTTATAAAATAATTTTGTATTAATAGCAAGCATATTAAGATAATTAAGCTACTTCGCAATCCCTATAAAACATTTAAAATATATTTATGCTTTAAAATTGAAGGTACTGCGACAGGACCGAACTGCTGTAAAACAAAATATAAACTATATAAGGGAGTGTTGTCTATCTTAATCATATAAAGATACAACGAAATATCATTTAATTAATTAATAAACACAAAAATAAATACAAATAGTAGAGGCTTAGTGATTATTTCGGTATCCAGGTGACCTCGTGAACCATGAAGGTCCCAGCGTATGATGCGCCGCCGCCGCTTAAAATTCTGTCTCCATCATACATGATCATCATTGGTATCATCATCGAGTGGGATGTTAATTCATAAGTAGTAAATACTTTTGGATTCCTCGTGTTCTTTAATAAAATAATTGAGCACTATTGTACGCTACACCGCTAATTTTCTTTTACTTTAACTTATTGCACACTAATCTTTTACTAGTATTTTTACATAAAACATATTTATCAACAAATTATTTTTACGGACGATTCAACAGAGGACCCTCGAACGATGGTTGCAGGTTTGAGGACCCTCTATATAACCCACGCTTACCAAAAGATCCCCCCTCCCCTATTCAATTTCTATAGAAGCCTCGATTCATTTAAAGAATATTTGTTTGTGTCTGTAGTGTACTCGACTAGTTCTCATGATATCTTTGTTTTAATAGTGGAAATTAACTAAGGATAGAGAGCACCACTGATATATTTCTAGATATAATGGATCATGGATTGCTTGCAAAACATTATAAAATTACTATAGGTACTTAGGTACCTACTTCTTTTAAAAAGTAGTGTCACTCAAATTTGTCCCTCTTCGGCTTCCAGAGGTCTAATTCTTTATAGTACGTACTGTGAATGATAGGGAAGAACATGCGAATATTTTCTGCAGCTTTAAAACTAATTTCCTCCACTGCTCGGGGGTAACATGAGAAAAATAGTAAAAATTTTGATAATAAAGTAAAAATCGTTATAGGTTCATAAAAGTCGAGATATAAACAGACCTATAAAAAATCACAACTTAAACAGGAAATACCTCGGAAACTAAGAAGTCCACATTTCTATAAGACAGATATCCTAAAAATTTCGTTAATTTTGACAATAAAATATAAATTAATCACTTTTTTAAAGAAAATATAGACCGGAAGAAAAGTAGTGATAATTAAGCGATTTCTTTTTCGTTATGATACTGGAAATATTTTAATTAAAGATCGAAATTATTAAGCAAGAAGGTAAGAAGATTTCCGTTATTTTTTTGTTTTCCGCCCCCTTGAAAATGGAAGGGGCGGGTGGGTAGTAGAATGTACTTTTTAACAAATCAAATAAGAATAATTTTATATGAAAAACATAACAATACGGTCCTGCCCTTTTGTATGATCAAACTCACATGGCAGCACTAGCAGCAGGGACAACGTAAACATCTGATTGTTGTCTACATAATTAGGCGGGAATATTGCTAGTTGGCAACTTTTTTGCTAGAAGACAACTTTTTGGCGACTCTTGTAAAATGAATTAGTTATTTTGTGTACATTTTATCTTCTTTATGATAAATGTATTGTTAATGTTGGTAAAAGTGACCGGTATTACCGCCTAAAATAACTTAATAATTAACATATAACCTATAAAATCGGCGGCAAAATTTTTTCGTTTGATTCAGTCGTGTTTCATGTTAAAATTGATAAAAAAAGCCTGTCCTTGGTTTTCCGTTTCAGATACGCTGCTACTTGCATTAGGAGAAGTATAAGTGGTATTTGAGATTGATCCGAAGCACTGAGGCATGCAGTTAATGGATTTCATTATTTTATTAACCTCTGCCGTATTATTAATATCAAAACCAATGTTCTTACTACACATCATATTTTCATAACACATCTTTAATCTCCTTCGAAAAGCACCACTTTTCTTAGTTTTTTTTTTAACATCAGGTGACTCAGGGATGGTATAAAATTAGTGGTCTTAAATATACCTTATTATGTAGTTGGCGATAGCAAATGTATATTCATGAGAACAATTTAATTTTATAAGAGATTTACTTTTGTTTCTATATTGTAGTAGAATTGCCATACTATAAAATAGTTATAAAGTGATCACTAAAATAACAATTTACTTTCAAAGGCGAATTGCTTTTAGAAGTACTCTATTGTAACTGTTTTTTTAAAGTCACAGGAAGCAACTATAAAACAATTTTAAAATATGTTTATAACGAAGTTAAAAATGTCGCCGAAATGTTCTATAAAGCCACTATAAAATAATTATATTTTATAGGTTAAAATATTTTTAAAGTTGTTCATAGAAACATTTCTGCAATAATTTTATGACTGTTTTATAAGATATTTTATAATTCTGTTATATAAACGTTATGATGATAAATTTCTAAAGCCCATTAGCTGCCTACAACAGAATAGTGTTTATTGCAGCTCTTATATGATTGATTAGCATTTTGGTAGTATTAATAAAACACCAATAAATTAAAATAGCTGTATAACCATTGAATTATAAAATAACTTTGTTGGTTGGGGATAGAGGAATCGATTTTTCTTCTAGAAGATCCTATACATATATACGCGAAAAAGTTGTGACTCCCCAAATGAGAGAAAGTAGGTGTTGCCCCCTACAATTAAGGGCCAGACTAAGATAAAATTTGAATTTTCCATATTAAGAAATCCTCAAATACCAGTTTTCGTCCAAATGTAGACATTACTTCAAAAATTATTTACGAAAAACAAAAACAAAAAAAATTTTTTAACACCCTGTATCTCAAAAATGAACGGCTCGCGGACCCATGCTTATATGGACTTTTTACCTTATAATAAATAACTGAGTAATCGTCCTGTAAAATATCGGACACTAATTAAATAACACCCTGTATATTGATAATATTCTTGTTGATTATTTTACTAATAAATTATTCTTAAATTTATTATTCTTAACCGTGCAAAAGTATTTCAAAATACCAGTTTTCATTTAGAGACATATATTCTTTATATTTTGTTTTTTGGTTCATGTCCATGCATGCATTTGTTCTCACACAAATGAAAAATGATCTTGGGTATCAAAAATTTAAATTTTTCCATAATTTCATTATTGTTGTTTTTTGGTTTTTTTTATGATAAGGCACAGCACTACGGGATAAATCCTGTATGGTGCTCTAGGAGCGGTGCGTGTGCACAGGAAACGATTCACGTTGGTCTTGAATCTTTGGAGATTATACTCGTTGGGAAACACGATCTCAGGGAGGTCGTTCCAGAGTGATGACGTTCTCCAGATGAAAGAATTTTGAGACAGTGTCGTTCGAGGGACACTAAGCTGAACCACGTACTGGTGGGCTGCAGTGGCTCGTAGTGTATTTCTACCATGCACCGCTCTGGGTGGTATCAAGCGGGCAACCTCAGTTGAACACTTGCCATGAAAATATTTATATTTGTAAAGTAGACTCAAGTCGCCAACCTGCCTTCGATGTTCAAGGCTTTCCAGGTTGTTTGTCAGACTATGGTCACCGATCAAGCGAATGGCTCTTCTTTGAATGGAATCTAGCAATCTCAGGGTGTTGTAGTGAAAATAAAATGTTTGATGTGCCAGGATAAAGAAAAGATTATCAGGACGCAGAAAAAAGTATTGTACTAATTTAGGAACAAGTCTGTATAAGATTAAAAAAATATATGATGATTTTCAGAAAATAAACTCAACAACTACCAATTTTTTCTTAAATACGCTTATTAAATTAAATAATATGTTATATTAACTTAAATTTGCCTCAATACTAGCCTCCTCTATCCCTTATTACTGCCTGTACAAATCGGTTCATGACATCAAAGAACCCGCAAATATCGTCTTGCGGAAAATTCCTCCATTCTTCTTAAAGCCGCACGAAACTCGTTTAATGTCGCTGGTGCCACTTCGCGACCTCAAGCGTGTCTTTCAAGCCTGCCCCATACATGTTTTATATGGTTTAAACCTGGAAAACATGCTAACCAATTCATTTCTCCATTCCCAACTTCTTGCAAATATTCAGGTACGCGCATTGCTGAATCTGATAAAAACCATCGCCGATCAATGGAGCAAATGGAACGTATTTTTCTAAAACCTCATCAATATACCTCTGTGCGGTCAGCGATCCTTTATCAATAAATACTAATTCAGTACGGGCCTTCCGTGATATTCCTGCCCAAACCATCACGGAACCTCCTTCATAACTAATCCGGGGGGCTGAACGTACATTCAGTAAATCGTTCTTTCCTTCGTCTTCATACTCGTTCTCGCCCATCTACTGAGTGTACTGTAGGCAGAATCTGGACTCATCGTTAAAGAGTGCACTGCTTTATTATGCCAAATTCCAATTCACATGTTCACGAACAAATTGTAATCTTGCTACTCTATGACGCGGGAGTAATCTAAGTCCTGTTGCTGGTCGGTAAAACTTTAAACTGACCTGCAATCTTTGACGAATGCTCCAAAGACTGATATTTTTACCTCGAACCTCTTTAAGTTGGTTTTCCGCCTGTTTTTAGGAGGGTTTTAAGAAGAAGAAACCGGTTATCAATTGCTGTAGTCCCTTCGTGTATTTCTGCATGTTTCCCTAAAGGTATGGTTTCGCTGGAGCAGTCGGCGGACGCGGCTGGCGTTCGCGATTGGTAGTTCGGTACTGCTTTAATGCGATTTGTATATATACGGTTTCACTGCCGTCGGCGACGCAGCGTCCGCCGTCGATGGCAGTGGCTGCGTTCGGACTGCTATAGAGATCAGTCCAGCCGCGATCGCCCAGCAGAATGCCACCGTTTTCGGCAATTGATGACAAGTGTTTGATGGAGGAGGTGCAAAAGTACACCCCTTTATACAACTATGGAAGAACAAAAAATACAAAAATGTCGTAATGAAAGAAAATGCATGAAAAAAAGTGGCAGCAAGTGTAGGGAAGAACGGTAAAGTGTACAAAACCATTCTGTTTATTTTTCAGCATATACATTACAAAGCTTATAATTATACCATATTCAAATCCAAGATGCATACGAAGGAAACATTGATCAGTAGGTAATGACAACCGTAACTCTATTTCGAGTGGTCAATCGGCAATAAAACTAAAAGGCCCTGGGGACAGGGTTGTATTCAGTTTACCGGTGATTTTTGCATTATTGCATTGTATCGTTTGGTGTTATTGTTTGTTATCGATATTTTGATATAAATATTTGTGTTTTTGGCCGTTGTATTCGAATGTATACAGGGTGTTTCAGAAGTACGGTACGTAACTTAGGGTGGTGATTCCTTATAATATTATAAACCATACATAAGCGCGTTCACTACGAAATACGAATATGAACTGAAGCGCGCTGCTCCAGCCGCGCCAGCCAAACCACCCTGTGGCGACGGCCGATTGCTACGCTCGATCGCGAACGCCAGCCGCGGCCGCTGACTGCTCCAGCGAAGCGAAACCATACCTTAAAGCGTTCAACTACTATTTCGATGGTGGGACGGCTGGTATTAGGAACTCCATATATTCATAATTTCGTTCGTCTTTCACTAAGGCACAAGTTTCAGCACAAAACCAATCGCACACAAATTTGACAATAAAGCGGCAAACAATGAAGAACACAGTCTTGTCGAAGAAACTACTGAATTCATATTGCATTAGTAATTATGGAAAAATTTAAAATATTGATAACCAAGATCGTTTTGCCTTTGTGCGAGAATAAATGAATATATTGACATGAACAAAACCACAAAATGTAAGGAATAGATGACTCTAATGAAAACTGGTATTTTGAAATACTTTTGCTGCTTGATTATTGCACGGTAAAAAAAAATAAATTTAAAACTAATTTATTAGGTAGCAAAATAATGAACATAAAAATATTATCGTTATACTAAGTAACTACTTAAGAGCTAAAAATGCATTTTACAAATATAACTGGAAGTAAACAAAACAAAATTGAAAGAAAGATGTTTGTCCATTTTCGATTGCTACGAGATGTCGCCACTTGTAAAACAAAATTGGTTCTAGAAACGCTACTCCAACCGAACTTTCTCAAGTACACTTTCCCAATTCAAGAATTTTAAACGAATCACCGCAGACCTGGAAGCTAAGGGAAGAAAATAGGACTCCTAGCAGGGATCGCAGTGACATTTGGCAGATTTCCAAAAAAGTGGTGACAAAGGAAAAGATCAGATGGGAAATAAACTCATTTGAACCATTCAAGTCACCGGGACCAGACGGAGTCTACCCAGCAATGCTTCAGCAGGAAACGGTCCTGCTAATCGATAAGCTTTGCTTCATACTAGGAGCCAGTTTGGCTGCAGGACACATTCCGAAATCTTGGAGACTGACAAAGGCGGTATTCTTACCTAACCTTGGGTGATCAAGCTATTCGGCGGCAAAGACATTCAGACCCATCAATCTGATGTCGTTCGTACACACAACACTTGAAAAACCGATTAATGGGCATATAAGGAATGACGTCTTGGAACACAGACCATTTTATCAAGACCAGCATGCCTAAAGAATACGACAATCAGCGGAATCTGCCCAAAATAGGTATTTATGTATTAAGAGCTCAAGGAGACACTTTGCGTTTGAATTACGCACATTACATGATTTTTTCTTGTTTTTGTAAAAATGTTTGTTAAAATGTATTTTCCCACAACCGAGCGCAACGTACAGTTTTGCGCTTTCAAAAGAAAGCCCAAAGTAGCACTTTTCAGTGGAGTGAGCGTTTTGTTCGCTCGCTGAGCAACAAAGCAACCAAAACGCTCGCTTGCCTGATTACCTTGGCAACCATCATAAAACATCTGGTGTTCCTCACGTTTGACAAAAATTTTGAAAGTAGGCGTTCAATGGTGTTTGACACACGTCGACAATTTTGTGACCAGTAAGACGGTATTTAAACAAATAATATGCACTTATGCAATTTATAATTTTTGTTTTGCAGTAAATACATTTTAGCAAACATTTTTACAAACACACCGGCTGTAGAATAAATCATATGGGTAATTCGAGCTGAAAATGATACATTGTCGTCAGCCAGAAGTTTGACGCGCGTAGCAGAGCGCGGCTATCTCGCAAATAGCTATTACTTACAAAATTGTCGACATGTGTCAAATACCCCTTACTTTCTTGTTTTATGATGGTTGTCAAGGTAATTAGGCAAGCGAGCGTTCTGGTAACTTTGTTGCTCGGCAAGCGGCACAGTGAACAAAACGCTCGCTCCTCTGAGATTGTAGGAAAATACTAATTCCAGATGCCTGTAATATGTTTGCAGTATATTTGCATGCTCATATTATGTAACAATTGCTGTCATAGCCTATACAGGGTATTTCAGAAGTACGATACGTAACTTAAGGAGGTGAATCCTTATGATATTCTAAAAGAAAAAGTTAATATGAACATGTGTCCGGAGTTGCCCCGTTTTTGGTATATAGGGTGTTAAAGTTTTTTAAGAAAAATCGTTTTTTTTTATAATTTTCTTAAATATCTTTTTCCCGATTTTATTGAATTTTGGTTTCATTATTCATAGCGATAAGGAGCTTAATTAGACCTAACTAGATCAAATTTATTAAGTCCAGTGGCGTCCCGACGAATATTATTGACAGAAAGGAATACGCCACTGACTTTTTCTAATTTTGATATTTTTTTTGGATTTACCAATTAATAATACAACTTTTTTGTTCCTTGAATTGTCTTCGTATCTTGTTTCGTTTTCGAGAGAAAAAATATAAAGCACTTTATTGCAGTTAATTAAAATATTTAAATTAAAAATAAGATTATTTTTTTAGATGTGATTATGAATAACGGGACCAAATTTCAATAAAATCGGGAAAAGGATATTTAAAAAAATTATAAAAAAACAATTTTTTTAAAACAATTTTATTGGACTTAGGGGTTAGAACAATCACAGTTTAGAATATTATAAAAGATATCAGATTAGTTTTAATTTTATGATTTCATTTAATACGATTTCCCATTTTTACTATAACAAAGACTTTCATTTTCTTATTTTATATCATATATTTGTGTTCATAAACCCTAGGATAAGTATTTTGTAAAGTATCGGTTACCTGCGGCCGATTTCATATTATTTTATCTTGTATCTCTGACCTTAGTTACGATATTGGCATGTGCTTTTCACCAGATTTCTCAGGTTTTAATTTTTTCTTATCTAAATTAATAATAATATATGGTTTAAAATTTTTGAAAACAATTAAAAGAACTGATGATTGTGCCAATAGGGCCCTCTAGCGGTTGCGAATATAACAAGCATTGGTCATACTAAATTTTAAATATTACTATAGAATAAGCTGCCCTAAACGAGACAAAGGTTGTTAAATTTGATTGAGGCAAACTGGAGTTATGTTAAGTATTTCGGTCAAAAGAAATTCCCTGTCCACCCTTTGGTCTATTTTAGGAGTTAAAGTAAAATGTATGAAAGTAAAGTTATTCCGTTAACTTCAAAGAATAAAACACTTATTTTTTAACATAACTTTATTTAGCATGTTATCGAAAAAAATCCAATCTTCTTAGTCATAGCGGTGAATATAGGACTAGGAGAAATTTTTTTTTTATTTAAAAACTCTATGATACACGATTACTGGGATATGGCCGGCGTTCATTCTTATTTGGCCACGCAGTACTTATCGGTAATTCATATACCAATTTTAAATGGCAAGTTCATATAAAATATTTCCCGAACATGCTTGGTTTTCATAAACAGGGTGTTATAGTTTTTATTTTTTTCTCATTTTTACCAACAATCTGGAAAACCGTTTGAGACATTAAACTAAATTTCTAACTCACACGGATGATTTATATAGGGATTTACGTGTCATGAAATTGAACCAGGTACGGGAACTGGAACAATGCAAATATATATTCAAAGTATTACATAAAAAGCAAAAATCAAACACTACGATAAGACTCTTGGAGAATGTACATAACCATTACACTCGAGCTCATGATAGCATTTTTCTGGAGAACGTCAGAACAAACAAAGGAATATTCAACCCCATTTCTCAGGCTTCTGGTAGGTATAATAAATTACCAATAAATATTAGAGAAGTAAATAATGCAAAAAAATTTAATATGATGTTAAAAGAGTATCTAAATAACATCGCCACATAATTTAGGTCATATTTTATAACTTGTTGTTTCCATGTTGATGTGTATTTTTTTCTTTCTTAGTATTGACATATTTCGTTTTCTTTGTTTATCCTCTCGTTACCAGTGTTTTATACACTGTTTAGAGGGTTTAGATAGTAGTTTATTGTATTTACTCCTTTTTTTTTTTTTTTTGTTGTTTGGGCCCGCCTGCAGATCGGTCAGTACTGCAGCCTTTCGGCTTATTGTACTATGTACCCATTTTCTTCATTCCACCCATTCCAGTATCTTTGTACCTTGCACAAGTTTGTACAAGTCCTTAACTGAGTGTGTGGTGTATGTATTTGGTTCTGCCCGAGGCTGCCCATAGATCGACTGCCGTTTGTGATCCAATGCCTCGCATTCGCACAGTATATGTTTGACTGTTTCGGTCTCTTTATTGCAGAGTCTGCATTTCAAGTCCCCGTTGTACAGTCCCATTTTGTACAGTCGTTCCTTGACTGGTGCATGTCCAGTCATGAATCCCGTAATTATTCTCAGCTGGTTCCTGCTCATTGTAAGCAGTTTTTTTGCTTTCTTTTGGCATGGTCTGCCTATGAAGGCTTTCCCATGCACTTGTCTGGGAATATTTTCCCAGTAGTTGTTATGTTTCAGTTTTATCCAGTCTCTGATTTGTCCTCGGGCTGTACTTTTTGGTACTCCGATGATCAGTTCTGTGTTAGGTATCTCAGCCTCCGTTCCTCTTTTTGCGAGTTCGTCTGCTTTTTCGTTGCCTTCTATACCTCGATGTCCCGGCACCCAGACCAGTTTTACTCTGTTCTGGTCTGCCAAGATCTCAAGTTCTGCAAGGCATTCCCATACCAGTTTTGACGTTACCTCGGGCTGTGATAGCGCCTTGAGGGCTGCTTGACTGTCTGATGCAATATGGATCTGCTTGTTCTCATAGGCTCTCCTATTTATTTCTCTTGCACATTGCAGGATTGCGTAATTTTCTGCTTGGAACACAGAATTGTGTTTTTCCAGTCTATAGCTGAGTCCCTGCCTCATATGCCTGGAGAAGATTCCTGCACCAGTTCCATTATCGGTCTTAGATCCGTCAGTGTACCAGATCTGTCCCCGCTGTATGGCCTTTGGTTCTTGGTTTTTCCATTCCTCCCTTTCAGGTATTATTACCTCGAACGGGGTTTTGAATGAGTACCTTTTCTTAGTGTGGTCCGAGTTGACGTTTAGTACATTCCTCTCCACCACCCTAATGATACTTGTGTGACCCGATCTGATATTTATATCCTCCGGTTCCTTTTTCAGTCTATAGGCTGCAAGTCTGGCCTCTCCCTGTATCACACATTGCAGGGGGGGAAGGTCTATAAGCGCCTCCATTGCTGCCGTTGGAGTCGATTTTGTGGCTCCAGTTATGCTTAAACAGGCAAGTCTTTGTATCTTGCCGAGTTTCATAATAGTGGTAATCTGCTGTGTCTTGGGCCACCACACCAGAGCGGCATATGTTATTATGGGTTTAACCACCATGTTATATAACCAATATAGCATGTCCGGTTTTAGACCCCATTTCTTTCCGAAGGAGCGTCTGGCCACTACAAGAGCGGTCTCCGCTTTTTTTGTGATTTTTTCTAAATGAAGGTTCCAGGTAAGTTTCGAGTCTAAGGTTACCCCGAGGTACTTAACCTCACCCTTCAGTTGGATGTTACTTCCACGAAGGCTTAAGGGGCCTAGTCCCTCCAGTTTGCGTCTTCGTGTGAATGCTACGATGGTGGTTTTGTTGGGGCTGATATTCAGCCCTTCCGCGCCCGTCCATCTTGTTACCAGGTTTAGAGCCCTTTGCATGCGATCTCTAACCGTGGTGTTGAATTTACCTCTGGCCAGAATGACTATGTCATCTGAGTATCCCAGAGTGCGATGACCATGTTCTTCGAGAGTCCTAAGTAGCCCATCTACTACAAGAGTCCATAGCAGGGGTGAGAGGACCCCGCCCTGCGGACATCCTTGGCCGATGCAGTCACTCCCATTTACTCCTTACTTGAATAAACGATTTTCCAAAAAAAAAAAAAAATTTGTGCATTTAACCTGTAAAACACAGATTATTTCCTTTAATTACGTCCCGTTACAATTTTAACCACAAAAATGTTATGCCACTGATTTTCTGAAAATAATTATGTTATTATTAATTACCACTACTTAAAGTCGAAATAAAAAAGACCTTATTCATTTTTGTCGTTATATTTACAGTTTGGATGAAAGAAATAATTAAGAACACTTTCTTGATATCTACAACTTGATATTAAGCGAAAATCAAATTGGCTATGTTGCCCGTTGCTAAGGAAACGTCTTGATTATTTTCTTAAAGCATGTTTACATTAGGTGCAAAAAATGTCATGCAAAGTATTGCTTCTGCAAAGAATTGCATTGCGTAACCGTTTACACATCATGCAAGTAAAGGATGCAAGCATTTTAATAACCAGTTGTACTAATTACTGAGCACGTTTGAAAATAACGAAATATATGAGTTTACCTTGGCTTGGCTCTGCTCCGCATGGATCAATGGATGAATTGATTTTTTTATGTTGGTACCTGTGATTTCACACAAAAATTGCATGCCCATGTGACATAAAAATAGCGCGTGTTCTAATTTGATGCAATGCAAAGAAAATTGCAACAGCTGATTGCAAAGTCGCAAATGCGCATGCCTACAGGCAACTTTCTAATGTAAACAGACTTTTATGAACGCTTATTCTTATCTAGTTTCTTGACTTGACGTTTCTGACATTTTTGCTAAAAATCGACAAATGTGGTGCATCATTACTTTCACGTGACTAAAACCATGTGAATCTAATAAAAAATTATGAGATTTAAAAATTCAAAACAAAGTCTAAGTTCATATACGTTAAAATTTTTGTGGTTAGCGTTCGGACTTAAATAAATAATAACAAATATCCATAATTACTTACCGCCAACAAAGCAAAAATTATTCTGAAAAGAACAGTTTTTGGGATTAAATTAAATTTCAAGGCACAAGAACGTTTAAAAACTAATTTAAGTTGACAAATCAAAACGATGAATTTGAAATCAATTAAAAAATCTGCTAAAAACTTTTGTGTGTCTAGCACGTTACTTTGAATTCGAGAAATATTGCCAAAGGCTAATGTCTGTGCGTATTGCGCAAGCACGGAGACGTTCTATTATGTTTTTATTCACTTTTAGGGCTAAAATAAATAAAGATGGGGAGTTGTCCACCGGCAAACATTCACCGTGGTGCCGACTATATCGATAACCAAGGATTTTAGGATATATTTATTTTTTTTTTTTTTTTTTTTTTTTTGCTTTAGACTGATCAGCCATACAGCCAGTCACTATTATGTATATATATTGTAACCCATCGTTAGTTTTTATCAAAGTTTAAGGAATAGACATATAGACAGGGATACACTCTTCACGCCTCTGGGGTCCATCAGGGCGACTAGGATATATTTTACGTTTATGAAAAGGTAAAAAGAATTATTAGTAAGATTTATAGGGCGCTAATAACAATCAACAGGTTAATTAGGTATCATCTTTAAAAAGGAAACGTTTTATTATATTGAATAATTTTAAAAGTAATAACAATTTTGAAAACAGTAAATAGATACCTAAATACTATATGCTGGACAGTAAAAAATATTTTACAATTTTTATAAATTAACTTGATGAAAACTTTACCTTCACTAATAAAATTTATTTCAATTTAAATTCCGATACATACCCACTTACAATACACAATTTTGGGTTAAATTATTAGTGGTAATTAATTTTAACAAATTCAAAACATCTCATTGTAATGCGTTCAGTGAATTTTGCCTAATTGCAAACCATATCGTGTTTGCCCAATCAGCTAGGTCACATAATTTTTATTTAAAAATCAGGTAATTTGTCAATAAATATTGTTTAAAATTGAGTTTCAGAAGTTATGTAAACGGAACATAATTATAGGCTAACATAGAGTTACCTCAGTACATGTCTGCTTATTAGTCGGCCCTAAAATAAGCGACATAGCCTTTAGTCAAAGAAGGGGGAAAGGAAGATGTTCAACCATATTACACTACCACTAATTTACAGAATACCCACCTGTTTAGCATAAATAAAAAAATTAAAAAATATTTTAATTTCATCGAATTCGGCATAAAATTTTACATATGAGACACTATTTTTCTTAGCGATTTATACGACGTTGCCAGATTATTCAATTTCTCCTCTAATTTTCTCGGAAAACATCATATCGAAAAAATAATTTTAAAATATTACTAATGTAAACTAAAAAATAAAATTTTATGTATTCATAAGCCTTATAGCTATCTGGAAATATTCTGTTGAAACACAACATCAATATCTTAAACAGGGTGTTTTTTTAAATCGGTACAAACGTAGCAATATTTAAATAAATATTACGCCCATTCCTATCCTATGCAACCGCCAAGTATTGACAGCTGGCGCAAAACTTAAAAGAGGTCGGCAGCGCATTTTCTTTTTAAAATAACCAACGGCGATGTGACCCGAACATATACGACTGAGTTTGTTAGAAAAAGCCGATTGTGTTGGGTTCAATGCTGCAAATTGTTTCAGCTCTGGTTAGTTTTCAGTATTCGTATCATCGGGCTAATGTTCATATTTTTTCTTGTCATTTATTCTACTTGTTGGCGGTTTTCACGAAAAATGGCGGGTGAATTTAAATTAGGCGAGCCTAAACATTTGCCCAACCCTGTAATTTTCTTTCCAGGCTGTACCTATTTTGAATAGGAGTTTCCTTACATCAGTAAATAGAAAATGTAAATTAGTTAAATCACGGTAATGACTATCACATGAACCCTGATTTCTTTCTTCCCCGTAACCAATGTGCGTCATTACGTATCATCTTTGTCTGAAAGATTAATATATAAGATTTTCATTTTATGAGCACGTTAATCAAATATAAACCTGGATCCTTATACCATACCATCTTAACTATTGAAAACACTTCAGAAACACCTTCAATACTCTAATGAGACCCTTAAGTCTGGAGATGTCAAGTGTGTTCGTCACATGCCCTTTCTATATAATCTTGTTTCTAATGTCAATTTGCCATTGCAAAGGACGTATATTCGTTTTGTTACATTTTAAATTCGAGAAATTTTGTTTCTTTAGAATTGAATTATGGAGCCGAATTCAATTCAATTCAATATAAAATATACTTAATCATTGTAAGTTATGTATTATAACCTCATGCCTTATACACTATCAACAATAACAAGTAGCACCAGATACAATATTTTGATAAATATCCATCTCCCATCTGTGAAGAACAACAACTATAACAAGGGTTGATGGTAGCCCTTATTGCGTCAATCACCTTCTTATAGTGTGTGTTTTAGGAACTTTACGAGTCAATTTTCCTGTAGGTTAGTAGCAGTATTTTTTTCTACATTTCACACACAATGCGCATTTATTGACGTACAAATTAAATTTTAATATAGTGTATACAGCGTGAGCAAGAAGAATGGAACACCCCCAGTATTTTCATAACCATGTATACTTTCGAAAAACGCTCGGACCCGTCGATTTTATTTATCATTTTTACAAATTTTGAGAATTTTTAGTATTTTACAGGATTGCTTAAGAAGTCGGGGCACAAGTCAACTTTAATTTTTTTAGTGAAATACTCCAAGTTTATTCGATTTTTAAATTCTACTCAAAATTCTGAATGTTTTTCATGTAGCATACCCTATTTCGATATTCAGCTGTTTTCGATATATCACAATCTAAACAATAATAATTAACAAAATTTAAGTGGTAGGTTTGTTAGGTAAAAACAACAGCTTTTAAATCTGATTATAAAAAGTGGAGTACTTAATTAAATGTTCACAAATTCGTTTTGAACGTTCCCAGTAACCTGTTCAGGAATTTGGCGAATTTCATGTTGTATTATCAGTTTTAATGTCTCTAAATCCGATGGCTTCTTCTTGTGAGAAGCGGAACTTAGGCTGCCGGTACCAACGCTTAGGAAGCTGTATTTTATAATGTGATAAAAATTAAAATGAAAGCTATTAATTGAGATTAAACAGTTGTGCGTTGTTAAGATGAAGCCACTATAAATTCTCTCATTTCGTACAACCAATACAAAACAATAAACAATTTATTGAATAAACAAATTTATATAAAAAAAAATGTATTGCTAACATTCAGGATAAGTATGGATTCCGTAAGTCTAGATCAACAGGAGACCTTCTCGCTTATGTTACTCACGTTTAGAACAATGCAATTGAACATCATGCGAAGTTCCAGGCATTAGCACTGGACATTTCCAAGGCCTTTGACCGAGTATGGCATTAGGGGCTCCTAACTAAAGTGAGAGCATACGGAATATCAGTTCAATTTTATTCATGGCTGTCGAACTTTCTTAAAGACCGTTCTCTGCGAGTGGCAATGGACGGATTTGTTTCAGACACATTTAACATCAACGCCGGAGTCCCTCAAGGTTCTATATTGTCGCCCACCCTCTTTTTACTATACATTAACGATCTTTTGGAAAAAAACTAAAAATCCTATATACAACTTCACTGATGACAGCACACTTGATTCATATTTTACTTTGGATGCTCGGACATCGGTTGCCAATGCACATCTTTATAGGCAGCAAGAGGTCTCACATCTCAACAAACACCTGGAAGAAATTCTGTCTTGGGGTGACAGTAACTAAGTAGAATTTAACGCTAAAAAATCCATGCGGCAGTTTTTTCTAAAAAAGTTAATGTCGAAGAGCCGGATATAGTCATGGCGGGACACTCGATTCCCTTGGCTTCATCAATTCATTTATTGGGCGTCAATTTGGATAGTTATATGTCTATTTGCATAGTCACGTTGCGGCCATTGCTAAGGCAGCCTCGCAGAAACTTGGAATACTTTTTCGAACTAAGAACCTCTATACACCTCAACAACTTTTGATGCTCCATAAAGCCCAAATTCGACCATCGCTGGAGTACTGTTCGCATATTTGGGACTCTTCTCCTAAATATACCCTTTGCTAGATTCCATTCAAAGAAGAGCCATTCGCTTGATCGATCACCATAATCTGACAAACAACCTGGAAAGCCTTGAGCACCAAAGGCAGGTTGGGGACTTGAGTCTATTTTACAAATATTTTCATGGCAAGTGCTCAACGGAGGTTGCCCGTTTGATTCCACCCAGAACGGTGCATGTTAGAAATACACGACAAGCCACTGTAGCCCACCCGTACGTGGTTCAGCTTAGTGTCCCTCGAACGACACTGTTTAAAAATTCTTTCATCTAAAGAACGGCATTACTCTGGAACGACCTATCTGAGGCCGTGTTCCCCAACGACTATAATCTCCAAAGACTCAAGACCAACGTAAATCGTTTCCTGCGACCACGCACCGCCCGCAGAGCGCCATAAAGGAATAATTCTGCAGTGCTGTGCCTTATCATAAAAAAAAGCAACCTAGATCCACAATATGATAATTATCTCTAAGAAGATTTATTGTTCCAATCTTAATTCATGTATTTAATTCCAAAAAGGTTCGTTTAGGGATAGGTTAATTCTCATATATTGTTAATGAACTAAAAGTTAAAACAAGCACATGGTGTTAAATTTTTTGAAATGTGAAACTATGACCAAGAGTAATGTAACGTAATTTTTGATTTTTATTTTTTGATTGGACAATATTTCCTTATTTTTATCCGGTATGATAAAACATAAATTATAAATTTAAAGAAATCCGATATGATGGCGCACTGGGTTAGTTTCCTAGTGCTTACTTTTATTTATACTGCGTGGCCAATAGGGGTGCTTACTGGTTCGTTAATTTTTACCTACCTTTGATTAAAACAACTGTTTACTTAAACACTTGTGTTTTTATTACTAAATGCAGGTTATGGTAGCATATTACAAAAATTCGCGACAATATACCGGTCGATACTTAACGTTCATATTACTCACTGCTTTTTTACATTGTACACTTTAAAGTACACAGGGTGGCCAACTAAGCGAGGTAAGCGGCTGTATTTCAGGAACCGTTAATCGTACAGCTTTCAGAAAAAAATATTGCTAGTAAATACGGCCAAGAGAAATTGCTGGAAATAATTATCGAGTTAGCTAAATTGCCGCTAGGGGCGTAACACTAAAGGCAAATTGATAAATGGTGGTTTCTTTACAATTTGCCTAGATAAAGTATACTAAAAATTTGTGCAAATAAAGTTCTCGTCTTTTATCTACAATTTTTTTTTTACACTTTTTCCTCTAACTCTTCAGATAAAGTGGTGGGGTTAAGGCAAACATTTATTTGAAAAATATTCAATATCTCGGGAATGCCTTATCGGAAAATACTATGCTTAGCGGCATTTGAAAGAGTTTTTTATGCCCTATCAGCTACATTACAAGAGAAGTTTTCATTTCGTTCACTATAGTCGCCAGATGGCGCTTTCTAAATTTTCTTTAATTTTATGATTTTTTTCAACAAACCCAAATGCAATGACAGATATATTATCACGCCGATTTGAAGAGGACTAAAGTCCAAAGCAAACGGTAAAAACCGGAAGTTACTATCTTTTTTCTAACCGTAGATATCAATGAAAAAGTGATGATATAATCTAAAACAACAAATTTATATAAAAGAAAATAAAACAAGTAAGTGGGCATTTAAATAACGGCTGCATTTTAGTGCTTCCTCAAATGCTCAAAGTGCCTGCCATCATGTTCTATACATTCCTCCAGCCTTCGTCGGGTAGAGAAAGCAGCACTTTCCACTTCCGCTGTTGGCAGGTGATGAACTGCATTTTGGATTCTATTCCTCATATCTTCCCGAGTAATAGGCCTAGTTTGAAAAACAAGATCTTTTAAGCGGCCCCACAAATAAAAATCTAAACAGATCAAGTCTGGTGACCTGGCTGGCCAGGGAAAAAGGCTTCCTCTTCCTATCCATCGGCCTGCATATTCTTGATTTAAGTGTTCTCGCACATTTATTGAGAAATGTGCTGGACAACCCGAGCTGTGAAAACATAATATTTTGCCTAGTTTCAAGAGGAACGGCTTCCAATAAAGCCGGTAAATCCTTTTTCAGAAACTCCAAAAAAGTTACCAGTTAATGCCTGGTCAAAGAAATAGGGTCCAATAATTCTACCTCCAATGATCCCACACCACACATTAATACTCCAGCGTCCTTGATGTTGAACTTCTCGCATCCAGTGGGGGTTTTGAGCGGACCAGAAATGCATATTGTGCAAATTTACCGTCCCCAGGCTACTAAAAGTAGCCTCATCAGTCCAAAGAATTTGGTAGATAAATTGAGGGTTTTCATTAATCATGCCTAAAAGCCATTACCAATGATTTAGCCTTCGATTAAAATCCTCTTCATTTAAGGCTTGATGCAAAACTATATGGTAAAGGTGCAGTCTAAAAATATAAAATAATTTATATGAGTAATAATATAAAAAAATAAATTTTAGAGAATATTCTAGCAAGGAAAACGTTTTTTATTTTTTTTTTTTTTAAGATTGTATCAACTTACCTGTGCTCTTGTAAAATATTCTGAACGGTAGTGCGTGATATTCCCAAGTCGAAGGACAATATTCTAGTACTAACATGGGGATTAAACTCTATATATGCTAGAACATTAATAACATTCTGTTCGGTTCTCCCATTACGATGTCTTCGAAATATAGGTCGGCGAAAGCTTCCAGTATCACGTAAGCATTGTACCAACCGCGGAAAAACTCTTCTGCCATAATGACGTCGGTTTGGATACCGCAACGCATACTGTCTTTTAGCGATTGCTGAATTTTGAAAGCATTCAAAGTAAACAGCGATCAAATCAACAGCTTCTTCATTTATAAAAGGCATTTTTAAAACTCAAATTGAACACAAAACACACTTAAATGGAATAATTTGACATTTACCTTTAATGGTAACTTTGAGGACCAGTGGTTATCCTTGCCAACCACCTATCTAAAATCATCTACTTTTCTAGTGATTTGTACCATTAACCGCAATGTTTAACGGGTTGTCTAAGGTGGCGAAAAGAATAATTAGGTACCCCGGCTTCTTAAGACGAGCAGTTTCTTTAGTCGCCATTTTATATTGAAAGAAATTGCATGTGTACATTCCGCTGTGATTAAAAATGCTAATATTTTTCGTGAAAGTGAATATATCTTCGCAAAATGGCTGGTAAGTGATTAGATTATATCTACACATCTCATAAAAATATCGGTCGCATAAAATTTTGGGTTTTTCATTTCTGTAGTTACATTTTTTTGTTGTGGTTACGAATATTAACCACTAGGACTATAGTATTATTTTTTGAAAATATTCGTTTTTTGCTATGGTTAGGCTTTTTTCGCTTTCTTTATTCACCGTAATTGTTTTTCGTAGGTTCTAAAACAAGATGGTCGCTAGGCGAACTAGAGGCTATGAGTAACTCCGAAGTTGATGCCCTTTTGGATGAAATACCCAGTGATTGTGACTCTATTACATCGGACATAGAGAGTGTTATGGGGGACGAAATCAATATTGATGAAGCGATTCCTGATCAAAGAGGCGAACTATTTAATTTAGAAGATATACCAATAGTTTTCGCGAATGATGTTGAAGCCGACGTAATGCAGGAATGGGATAGTGAAGATTTTTTACCACTGGTAGTTATTCGACAAGAAGAATTGAGAAAAATAGCAGTTGCTTGGACAAAAGATGTTGCTCATGTAACCCGAGTAAACCCTTTTGTGGCTCAGACAGGGCCGGATGTTCCCGACAACATCGAATCACCCACTGACATGTTCAGTTACTTGTTTCCAGACAGCTTCATTTCTGATATTGTTTTCCAGACAAACTTGTACACATTACAAAATAATGGTGGAAGCAGCAACTTTGTTCCGACTACCAACGCTGAAATCAAAACATTTTTAGGTGTAAACATGCTAATGAGCCTGAAGAAAATGCCCAGTTACAAAGATTACTGGTCCTCTAGGGAAGAGATTTGAGACTATTTTATAAGCTCTGTATTATCGCGTGACAGATTTAGTTGGCTACTGAGTAATATCCACATAAACGATAATTCAGTGCACCCAAAGCGAGGTGAACCCAACTATGATAAATTATATAAAATAAGACCGTTACTTTCAAAATTAACAGAAACGTTTAATGCTGCTCTCAATCCTAACGAGTTTCAATCGGTTGATGAATCCATGATCAAGTTCAAAGGCAGAAGTAGCCTCCGCCAGTATATGCCAATGAAGCCTACGAAAAGAGGTTACAAGGTCTGGATTAGGGCTGACTCTACAGGATATGTATCCGAATTTCAAATTTATACTGGCAAAGTTGATACTGGGGTTAAAAAAACATTGGGTCACCGCGTAGTAAAAGATCTAGCTAAAGCTTTAGTTGGCAAGCATCATAAAGTATTTTTCGATAATTACTTCAACTCTGTAGAGTTGCAGAGAGACTTACTAGCTGATGGAATTTATGGCTGCGGAACGATTTGTAAAGGACGAAAGGATTATCCTGAGTTCAAAGTGGATAAGTCCATGAAAAGAGGCGATATAGACTAAAGAGTGTCCACGGATGGATTAGCAGCTTTGAAGTGGATGTATCGCCGAGGTGTCTTGTTTTTAGGAAACTATCACAATCCGTCTATCATGGAAGTTGCGTCCAGAAAAACAAGAAATGGTACGACCGAGGAAATTCCATGTCCTGTTATGGTCAAACACTATAACAAGCATATGGGTTACGTTGATCGATTTGATATGCTTAAAAGTCTGTACGAAATAGATCGAAAGTCACACAAATGGTTGCACCGCATCTTTTTTTATTTTATCGACGCAAGTATTGTGAATGCGTTCATCCTATTTCAGCAAAGAATGTATTACATTGAAACAGTTTCGCATATCTATTGCGTGTGAACTGATAGGCGCCGGAGTTTCTTCTGCTAAAAGGAGTAGTAAAAATTCAGTCGATCGAGAACCAAATAAATTTAAAAAAATAATACCTCTTGAGGTACGCTATGATCAGTGCGCACACATGCCAGTTAGATGTGGATCCTTAAGATGTGCTAATTGTAGTACAACAAAAGATGTCCATCAAACCATCTGGAAATGTTCTACATGTGACGTCGGTCTATGCCTAAATAAAGGCAGGAATTGCTTCCTAAACTTTCATAATAAATAATTACTTTGTCCTACTGGTTACTTACTACCAGTAACCATATCCTGTTAATTTAAACTTTTTCTTTGCCGTCCTCAAAGGGTTAATTAAGCCGTTTTTTTTCCAAAGCCTATGTGATTTAGGGCATAATTTTATTGTCAGGGCGAACAAAAAGCCTATATTATCTGGTTTATCACTTTTTCATTGATATCTACGGTTAGAAAAAAGATAGAAACTTCCGGTTTTTACCGCTTGCTTTGGACTTTAGTCCTCTTCAAATCGGCGTGATAATATATCTATCATTGCATTTGGGTTTGTTGAAAAAAATCATAAAATTAAAAGAAATTAAGAAAGCGCCATCTGGCGACTATAGTGAACGAAATGAAAACATGTCTTGTAATGTAGCTGATAGGGCATAAAAAACTCTTTCAAATGCCGCTAAGCATAGTATTTTCCGATAAGGCATTCCCGAGATATTGAATATTTTTCAAATAAATGTTTGCCTTAACCCCACCACTTTATCTGATGAGTTAGAGAAAAAAGTGTAAAAAAAAATTGTAGATAGAAGACGAGAACTTTATTTGCATATATTTTTAGTATACTTTATCTAGGCAAATTGTAAAGAAACCCCCTTTTTTTAATTTGCCTTTAGTGTTACGCCCCCTAGGGGCCATTTAGCGAACTCTATAATTATTTCCAGCAATTTCTCTTGGCCGTATTTACCAGCAATATTTTTTTCCGAAAGCTGTACGATTAACGGTTCCTGAGATACATCCGCTTACCTCGCTTAGTTGGCCACCCTGTACATCACAAAACTGCCCCAGAATCGTAGGGAGTTCAATTTCGTACGTGAGATAACGCGGAATCGCTATCTGCTTAGCTTTACTTAAAACGAAACCATTACTTACCCGAAAAGGCCTTAAAATCGTGCCACTTGCGTAGGAGCACCTTGCATTATGAAAGACTCCTCTCTCTTGACCGTTGCGCCGTGCCTTCTCGTCTCTCTTCCGGTGCGCGATACGATCTGACCACATATTTTGCCCAATAGGAACCTCGCGCCCCAATGTTGACGTTTTACTTTACACGTCCCGTCGTGAAACGCGTTTGACTAGCTACGTGACTGAATGTCAATCACTGCGTTAAGTTACAACCAAAAATAGCAGAGATTGAAATCGCACGCACACATCATTTACCGAACTATTCTCTTAGACGTGTTGATACACGTTTCCCCAATACGATATTAGCAATCAATATACGATAAAAACATTTCTAAATCGAATCGATCGTCTATAGATCTAACTTTAAACCTATTTAAATCTTAAACCTTCTTGGTGAATTTTCTTGATAATATTTAAGCATTCTTTAATATTTTCAACCATATTTCTTATTAATACTTTTGGATATCGAATCGTAAAAAATTACGATAGTTTACTTTTGGTCGTATTTTGAAATTTCAAAAAAGTGAACAGATAATATTGCAGATATTATAATTTTACGTGGTTTAAGAATAAACAAAAATTTTTAAAAACAATGACTCTACTAATTAAAAAAATAATCTCTCTTTAGTATTCTGGGTATTTATACAGGGTGCCCGGTAAGTATATGGCATACTTTCGGGAGGAAAGGTCAAAGTAACCCTAATTTGTCAAAGATAAAAAATTCCTATAGTGCCCCTTAAAGGAGATACAGAGCCCCAAACGGGTACCCAGCGACATACCTTCTCGGCTCTAACTTTTGAACCAACATGTATAATTTAATGGAATTTTAATACTTTATGTAACCCATAAAGGCTCATAGAATCATACTATAGTAGTCATCACACTGGTTGGGCCAGAATTTTGACAGGTGCCATTTTACATAGCTGAAAACTGATTTTTTAAATACTCTGGTCATTTCTCTTTAAGAAAGATGCTCTACATTTGTTTCGATAAAATTAGCCGTTTTCGAAATAATAAATCAAAATTCTACAATAAAATACCAGTCGTTTTTATTTTAATTAATCGTCTGATTGATTGAGTAGGTACCTACGACTACAGTAATGGAGGATTATTCCTATAATAAATATGCTGACATCTAATTTATGGACAATCACTCGGCAATTGTGTGGAGGCGAGAAGAATTTATTCTGATAGATTTAAAAATCGACGTTTACCTCACCGGAAAGCCTTGAAGGGGTTGATCGTAGCTTCAAGGAAATAGGTAAAAAGTCAAAAATGAAAAAAATGCTAAAACCCAGGCAGCAGACTGATGTCATATTACGTCAATATGACGTCATGATGACGTGATTTACGTCGAGGGGCTAAAATATAACGTATCATAACGTCATTTTGTTACGTCGCATAACGTAATAAATAATGACGTCGTATAAGGGCGTTAATTGACGTACTGTATCGTCGAATTCCAACCTATTAAGTTCGAAAAGTTCTATGTACGAAACCATGACGTAAAATAACGTTATATAACGAGATTAAAGTAACGTATGGGTACTGACGTTATCCAACGTATTGTATCGTCGATTTACAATTCAGTACTAAAATACTTCAAATTTCAAAACAAAGTTGGGCAACGTTGTGAACTTCTAAACTGCCAAATTAAATAAATTATACGTTTCGTTAAGCCGACAACACAAAATTATGGAAGCTTCCCTTATTAAAGTATGATCCTGCAACGTCCAATTTACGTCATAATTCATTATTAGGACGTCAATGTTAGTGTATTGTCAATTATGAAGTACGTCAGTAGGACGTTATGCAACGTCATTATAGACGTCATTTTGGTTGGTCCTGACGTTACTAAGACGTCGGTACGACGTCTTTCTGCTGCCTGGGAAGTAGCTAATCTTTTGCTAATCCTTTTTAGTAAGTTTTTTGTCGCATGATGGTGGAGAAGGGCCTACAAGAAGAGCAAGGAAGCCTCAGTTAGAGTAGGAAACTCTAAATCAGATTGCTGAAAATCCTTTTAATAGTGTTAGAAAACTGTCTATCCAACTACGCAAATTGGTTTATAATTTTATTAGTATTGTTTTGTTCACGGATGGAGCAGGTTTCACCCGAGACAGAGTAATAAATTGCTATAATTTGCATATCTGGCATGAAGAAAATCCCCATGCAACAGTACAGACAAAGCACCAACAAAGGTTCATTGTTAACATGTGGGCGGGGATTAATCATCTCATTCAACCGTTCTTTATTGAAGGCAGATTAAATGGTGCCATGTATTTGCAATTCTTGCAACAAAACTTAAACGGTTTATTAGAAAATTTGCCCTTAGAAATTAGAAATGAGATGTGGTATATGCACGACGGTGCACCGCCCCATTTTAATAGTTTATTTCGTCAACACTTTTGGTAATCGATGGATAGGTCGAGGTGGGCCTATTTTATGGCCACCGAGGTCGCCCGACATGACTCCATTAGAGTTTCTTTTATGGAGAAATTTAAAGAGGCGCTAGTTCACACCAGGGAAGATCTGAAAAGAACAAAGAAACACACCATTTCAATCAAATTCGAGACAATCCTGGAATGTTGTTTCAAGTACAACGAGAAAACATCCGTCGGCTCAGGAAATATATAGAGGTATAGGGCGCCCATTTTGAAAATCTTCTGAAGTAAACAAGACGGAGCAAATCTTTCACATTTTTAACATTATTGCGTTTAAGGGATTTCCGAAATGTCAACCCTTTAAATGGTTAGTTTATGCGGCACACTTCGATTTGGAAATGTATCAGAATAAATTCTTCTTGCATCTACACAACTGCCGAGTGCTTTTCCATAAGTTAGATGCATGTGAGCACCAATGAGATGTAATAATGACACATTTCATTATTTTAATGTGAATTGTTAGTTACTTTGTTATTCGATTAGTTACTGTGTTTGAATAACTTTTATTAATAAACTTTATTATTAAATAAATTTCGAAAGTCAATGCTTAAACGTGGTATGCAAAAAATGTATCTTCTTTGAAAACGGTTAATTGTATCGAAACAAATTTAGAGTGCCCGTTTTAACGAGAAATGACCAGACTATTTAAGAATCTAGATTTCAGCTCAGTTATATGACAACGGGCAAAATTTGAGCCCAACGAACTTTCGGATTTTTTTTTTCAAAGAGAAAATATGCCAGCGTCCTCGTTTATTTGACCACCCGGTACTTAGTTTTAAGAAACTCCGTAAACTCTACAATTTGGTATGCCGCACAAATTTGTCGGTTTAGGGTAATAATAAGGGCCTGAGGAGTTTTAAGTGGCGGACCCTATATTGTGTCTGGGTTGTTAAACCCCTCGGATATGTTTGGCTGCTTGAATAATATTATAAAATAACTGTTTGGATAACATATTACAGAGATGGGCAAAAGTACTTGGCTAAATAAATGCCGAACTAGTAAATTAAAAATTACACAATTTGGGTTTGTTGTAGTGTGTCATTACAGATTCGCATCAGTGGCGGCCCGTCAGGCATCCTACTTGTAATATTTCGCAGTAACAGTAACCCAGGGTTTACTAAAGCAGTCAGGATTCTGACTATCAGTCCATTACCAAGTGGTGGCTGTCGGTCCAAGCGTGATCTGCTGCATCGGATTGTTTTCCCTTCAGTATGTGGTTTCGATATTCTTTGATCCATGTTTCAAGGGGTCGTAAGGTTTCACCAACATAGGATTGTCCGCACTCGCAAGGTATTCTATATACACAGCTCTTCATGTTCTTTAGACTTATAGGTTTTGTCTTCTTCAGGTTGCTTCTTAAAGAATCTTTGGAGCTAAATACTGTTCGAATGTTGTATTGTTGGCCTAATCTTCGAATTTTCTCGGAGATTCCTTTGACATATGGCACAATTATGGTGGGTCCAGCTTATCAGATTGATCGTTTTAAATTTAGTCATATTGCAAACGACGACGTTCCAAAACTCATAGAGCTTAAAGACGAATACAGTTATAGCCGATGGTTTTGGTCTGAAAATGCTGCTTTATGTTACTCCACACTTAACTGATTATACAGGGTGTCCGGAAAATACGTGTACAATGTTTGACGACAGACTCCTGACGTCAAAATAGGTCGATTTAAGCCGACTTAGTTATATCCAAAATTGTCTCGTTTAGCCGGTAAAGTGCGTCAAAATTTTTTAAAAATATTGCTTTTTCCTAAATTACGTGAAAACCTGCTAATCGATTTTAATCATTTTTAGTATGTAGACTAATACTATAAAATGACGTTTTCTAGTAGTATAGTCACCGGATGTAAATAAGTGGAAGTGTTATAAAAGTGATATAATAAGTCAACATTTCTTCTTATTTTTTATACCAACGGCGTTATGACAACCCAGATATTTTTGTCGAGTGACTGGATGTATTTGGAAGCTATTTTACCTCTTCAATATTTTTCGTTGGATGAGCTGTTTTGCCAGAAAAAAAATATTTACAATTACCTGCATACATCAATTATTAACAGTAATAATAAAACAAAGTTGGAAGTATGTATTAAAAATATTGTAAGAAACTAAGTACAACGAAAACATTACATAAGCAAATGTGTAAATTTAATGTAATATTTAATGTCTCGGGGTTATTAAAATGGTTGCCTGCATTTAAAATCCGCGACAATAAATCATGGCGTGTGTTTACCGGAGTCTTGTCAACTTCTGTTTTAATAGCGCCCCACAAAAAGAAGTCGCACATATTTAACTCCGGAGAACGTGGTGGCCATTTTACTGGTGCATCATTGCCCCTTCCAATCCATCGGTTGGAATATTGATGGTGTAAGTATTGCCGAACGGCAACGGAAAAATGGGGCGGATCACCATCATGCATATACCACATTTCCCTCCGAAGTAAAAGGGGCAAATTGTCCAGAAGAATTGGTAATGTGTCGTGCAAAAAATTTAAATAAATATTTCCATCTAACCTGTCTGGAATAACAATAGGACCAATAAGGTAGCGATCAATAATACCTACCTAAATATTTAATTAAAATTGATGCTGATTATGTGCAACTTTAATGGTATGTCGGTTTTCATCTGAAGAAATATGTTCGTTGTGCAGATTGGTTACTCCAGATCTTGTAAAGCACGCCTCCTCGGTAAACAATATTTTTCTACAAAAATTTGGATCGCGGATTTTTTTGTTTCTAATAAATTGACAAAATGTAAGCCGCATGGGGGGATCAGTCGGTAAAAGTTCCTGGAGTTCTTGCACATGATATGGATGTAACAACTGTTCTTTTAAAACCTTATTGACAGCGTTTTAGGAACATGTAACTCACGTTCTAAGCGACGGGTACTGGTACTTGGTTCTTCTTCAACTCTTTCCAGAAGGTTCTCTTCTGCCTTCAAATTATTTTTCAAAGCTGCCCCTTTTCCGAAAGTGACGCTCGATATTGGCAAATGTTTGGTGGTTTGGTATTCGACGGTTAGAAAATCTCTCCATGTAAACCCTAACACTCTAACGCCCATTTTCTTGACAAAACCCGTATCCCAGGAGCATGTCAACCTTCTCAGAGTTCGTATAATTTTCCATGTTTAATGGTAAAATGAACTTATAATTCAAGAATGTTGATCGTATACTTTAGTCAATTTCATAGACTGGTGACAATTTCTCAATAATTGTCAAATTATTAAATGCCATAGCAACAAGGTCACTAAAAAAATTATTCTTGCAGGTAATTTGATTTTAATTTTATTACTAATGTTAATAATTGATGTATGCAGGTAACTGTAAATATATTTTTTCTGGCAAAACAGCTCATCCAGCGAAAAATATTGTAGAGTTAAAATAGCTTCCAAATACTTCCAGTCACTCGACAAAAATATCTGGGTCGTCATAACGCCGTTGATATAAAAAAATCAGGAGAAATGTTCACGTATTATATCACTTTTATAACACTTCCACTTATTTACAGACGGTGACTATATACTAGAAAACGTCATTTTATAGTATTAGTCTACATACTAAAAATCATTAAAATCGATTAGCAGGTTCTCACGTAATATTTTACAAATTTTTGACGCCCTTTACCGGCCAAACGAGACAATTTTGGATATAACTAAGTCGACTTATATCGACCTATTTTGACGTCAGGAGTCTGTCGCCAAACGTTGTACACGTATTTTCCAGACACCCTGTATAACCTACATAATTAACCTAGTCTACTAGTCTCGTGGAATAGCCAACTGTGTTGAGGCCATTTTTAACGTCGTTAAGTTCTTGTGAAAAAGCTTCCTGGGAGTTGCAGCGCGTGAATGCCCTGTCAACAAATGTTTTTACTATTCCATGTTTGGTGCTATTTGAATGATTTGAGGCATAATTAAGAAATTGCCATGTGTGGGTTTGCTTCCTGTATACCGATGTTTGGATGTTATCGCTGTTTTTCTGTACAATGACGTCTAAAAATGGCAGTTTGTAATTTTCTTCTGTCTCCATGGTAAACTTGATTGTTGATGCCAAGTTATTCGTGTAGAAAAGCTTGGAGTTCGTCATCGCTTTCATTCCAAATAATAAATGTATCGTCTACATAACGCAGCCGTAGTTTCGGTTCTATTTTTGACTTTTCAATTGTCTGATTTTCAAACCATTCCATGTAAATGTTGGCGATTACTCGAGAAAGGGATGATCCCATCGGTAGTCCGTACAATTGGCTGTAGAATCTGTCCTTTTCTTGGAAGTAGGAATTATTAAGGCAGCACTTCAGCAGGTCCATTATGGCGTTGATGGGTAGTGATGTTCGTTCCTCGAGGGTTTGGTCCTCCCCAAGTTTCCCTCGGTTGACCTGACGTGAATCCTTAACTGGGACGCTTGTGTAGAGACTCTCGACATCAAAGCTGACAAATCAATATTTTCGTTGTATTTTCTTTCCACTTATCATCTCAACGAAATGCTGCGTTTTTCCCAAATGATGTGCTATGTCCTTATAGCTGTAATAATAATAATAATGCCTTTATTTAGAATGTTAGGGAAAAATTATACAGAGAATGGCTACAGTGGGTGGCGGTATCCAACTACTGCTGCTTATACAACCACCCTAATGGAGAGGTATGCATAGAAAAAATATTAGCATTGAAACAGCATGTAAAAATTAGTTACATAAAAATGGTAAATAAAGTAGGTATAAAAATATTAAGTAGTTTAGTATAAAAATGATTACATCACAAAATATTAAGATGAGTTTCTGTTACAAAGAGAAAAGAAGTTAAGAGAATCCCTATAAGAATCCCTATACAGTGTTTCCCAAAAGTTCCGCAATGTCCAATTATCTCACGAACCTTTTGGACACGCTTTATGAAATTTGGAACCTAGAGGGAATACAACATTCTGCGTTCGCTGGCAATACCGGCGACATTGCCAGATGTTCCACTTTCGAGAAATCATAGTCAACTTTTTATTTTTAAATGGTATACCCACTTTTTTTTTTTTAGTGGATTCCATGCTTAATTTGCTCTATGCTGGTACCAAAATATCAGGTTCCGAAATTGAAAGTAAGTTCAAATAAATGGTTTTTCTCAGAGCAGGTAATAGGTACCTATCCCGTTCTGACATCTACCTTTTCCAATGTGTTGCAGGTTGGACACTGTGACAATTGGATTTGACGTATAGGTAATTTTAATAAATAATTGTCACAACGGATTAGGTTAATAGACAAGAGAAAGTTCTTTTTATTTCTAAGAAATCAGATTAAAAAAATCAAAGGCTTCAAACAATTTATTTTAAAACAATATCCAAAAAATCTGTAGGTAAGAAAACAGTAACTTTAAAACGAAAACTATTTTATTAAATGCTCAAAATGTTTTCCTTGTACTTCTTGACAATACGCCAGGTTATAATAAAATCTCTGAAGAACATTTTGTATAATTTCTTCCGTAATTTGATCAGCTTCATTTAATATTCGCTGCTGCAAGTCTTCTATATTTTCAGGTTTAGTTTCAAATACTTTATTTTTTAAATGACCCCAAAAGAAGTAGTCTAAAGGTGATAGGTCAGGGGACCTAGCGGGCCATTCTATGAAACCTTCCTGCCAATCCATCTATTTGGAAAAGTTAAATTTAAATAATCACGAACCCGTCGACCATAGTGTGGAGGGGCCCCATCTTGTTGAAACCATACATTTTGGTAGTTTGGACCAGCCAAATTTCTAATTTCAGGAATAATTAAGTTTCGAAGCATTTCTAAATATATTTCGGAAGTCAGGTTTCCTTCAATGAAAAACGGACCAACTATGTCGGTTCCAAATATTCCAGCCCACACATTAACTTTTTGTGGATACTGGGTACGCACTTCCCGTAGCCAATGGGGATTTTCATCACTCCAGTATCTGCAATTATGGCGATTTACAACGCCATGGAGCATAAATGTTGCTTCGTCCGAAAACACAATGTTTTTTGAGAAGTTGGGATCTTGATCAATTTTGTACATCATTGTCTCACAAAATTCAACCCTTCTGTCGAAATCGTCTTCAAAAAGTTCCTGTACTAGGTGAATTTTGTAAGGGCGAAATTTATTTTCAGCTAAAATTCTTTCAACCGATGACTTACTAATTTCTAGGCCGGTTTTTCTCAATGAACAATGGGGATTTTCAACAAAAGACTGTAAAACATCTAAGCTTCTTTCTTCATTTGTGGCTGATTTTGGGCGGCCAGATCTAGGTCGCTCTTTTAAGCTGCCAGTATCCTCAAACCTTTTTACTATTCTCTGAACGGTTGATGCAGCGATTGGATGACGATTTGGAAATGAATTGTTAAATAAAATAGCAACCTCTGTGTATGGCTTCACACGATCTGCATAAACGCGCATCATAATTAATGTAGTTTTCTCCCTTAAGTTAAATGAACCATTTTAGACCGTGATTTTAAACTCGATAATTTTAGACAATTATTAATGTTATGTATTATTAATGTATTTTGATTGTCATTGTCAGTGTCCAACCCGCAACACATGGGAAAAGGTAGATGTCAGAACGGGATAGGTACCTATTACCTGTTCTGAGAAAAACCAGTTTGGTACCAGCATAGAGCAAATTAAGCATGGAATCCACTAAAAAAAAAAGTGGGTATAGGTACCATTTAAAAATAAAAAGTTGACTATGATTTCTCGAAAGTGGAACATCTGGCAACGTCGCCGGTATTTCCAGCGAACGCAGAATGTTGTATTCCCTCTAGGTTCCAAATTTCATAAAGCGTGTCCAAAAGGTTCGTGAGATAATTGGACATTGCGGGACTTTTGGGACACACTGTATAAAGAAAAATACGTAAAAAAAAGCAATCAATGTTAAGTGTGAAGCTGGCAGATAACTAATGGTATGTGCAATGCGCAACATCTTTACCTACCAGCATCCATCCACCAACTGAGTTTTCTTCTCGTTCAAAACCAATTTATGTGCCTTGCAGATGTTTGAGATGGTTTCAAGGTAATGGTTAATTTTATAAACAGAAGGGGCTATATCAGAGGGAAAGAGGGAGAGGTACATTTGTGTTTCATCAGCGTACTGATAGGAGTCGCCGTAATCAAGAAATTTAGAAAAATCTAACGTGTAAATAGAGAAAATTAAAGACCCCAAAATACTTCCCTGCGTAACTAAAAAAAGTTAATTAAAACATTTGGATTGAAAATCGAAAAATGCCTGCATTATTTCGTATCGCATTACAACTTTCAATAATTCGAATTCTTAAATCGCTTTTTCCAGTACAGGCGTCTTGTATACAAGAGACTTTAGGTGACCCCATAAATAATAGTCTGGAGGATTCAAGTTGGTATTGCGAGCTGGCCATCCTTGCGCGTCCAATCTAGCAATTAGGAAAGTGTTGTCGCGGTATTGACTAGCAACTAAAATAGAATGAGTGCCGTCGTGCATGAAGTACATATTAGTTCTTATTTGTAGAGGTACGTCTTCTAACAGAACGTCAAGTTTTTCAGCTAGAAACTGCGTTTCCATTAAATCGAGATGGTAAAAAGTTTGGTCCAATAAGATAGTCGCCAATGACCCCTGCCCATACATTCACGGAAAATTGTTGCCGAGAACGACCTTCTCTAATTTTATGAGGATTATCGTCCGCCCAAAAATGTTCGTTATGATAATTCATAATGGCTTCTTTTCAAAAAGAGGCCTCGCCAGTAAATAAAATGTTCGGTAACAAAATTGTTGTTATGTGCTACTGTATGCAGCAACCACCTACCAAAATCAAACCTTGACTGAAAATCACGGGGAAGCAGAGCTTGCACACGTTGAAAATGATATGGGTATAGTTAATAAAGATGCAAGACCCTCCAAACAGTTGATGCACTTATTCAAAGTTGCACTGCTACCTTCCTGCTACTAGTTGAAGGATCATCTACTATCTGTCGAAGTATTGCCTCTTCTAATTCAGGCGTGGTTACTGTTCTAGATCTGCCATGAAGTTCCGTACTACGCTTAA
Source organism: Polydrusus tereticollis (assembly GCA_963920685.1). Taxonomy (NCBI): domain Eukaryota; kingdom Metazoa; phylum Arthropoda; class Insecta; order Coleoptera; family Curculionidae; genus Polydrusus; species Polydrusus tereticollis. Next base: position 35,483,360 of record OY987335.1, read on the forward strand.
AACTCCCAGTCTCACTCAATCTTTCATGGAGCTGTCTAAATGTTTGGATAACGTTCCTGATAAATTCGCCGAGCTTTTTCAGCATTTCCATTTGCTAGGCGATAATTGGAATGCAACTGGGCCATTTCAGCGTTAGTAAAGTTGTTCATTTTTGACTTGGCATTGACAAAACAAATAAATGAGACATCAAAACTTAGCTTTACCTCATATTTTAATTAACTTTGAAATGCATAGGTATTTTTTTGTACATGCAATGCAGTAGTTTTTATTTTTTCTCCCGAAAACGAAGCAAGATACGAAAACAATTCTAGGAAAAAAAAAGTTGTATTATTAATTGGTAAATCCGAAAAAAAAAAATATTAAAATTAGAAAAAGTCAGTGGCGTACATTTTTTTTCAATAATATTCGTTAAGGTGCTCCCCTTGACGCCACTGGACTTAATAAATTTAATCTGGTTAGGGTTGAATAAATCCCTATGAATAACGGTACCAAATTTTAATAAAATCGGGAAAAGGATACTTAAACAAATTATAAAAAACCGATTTTTTTTCAAACTTTAACACCCTGTATATCAAGAACGAGGCAACTCCAGACACATGTTCATATTAACTTCTTCCCTTGAAATATTATAAGGAATCGCTCCTTTAAGTTACTTACCGTACTTCTAGAACAGTATATACTATATAAACTGCTGGCCACTCGAACTTACCGATAGAGATTTTTAGGCAAAATTTAAAGTTTAATATTTTCAACAGGAATGTAAATTTTTCAACGCCGATTGCAGATTTTGAAAGCTGGTTTTTTTCGGATTAAGCTGCATGACGTATATTTATTGTAGGACCATAGGTTTATTATATACGGGGTGATCAATAATGTCATGCAAAAAATCAAAAAGTTTGTATGAGTGAAATTTCCAAAATAAATTTTTTTGGTCGTTGCAATAGGGTCCGTTACTTAGGTAACATCAATATCTCTAGACGTTTTTGTCAGTTTTTGGATTAAGGACGTTAGGTCTTGTACACACTACTAAACATAAAATGTGGGTAGCAAAATTTTTAAAATGCTATAACTTGACATTGGATGGACGGTTCTTGATGATTTTTGCGGATTTGGAATCCTTATTTCACGTAGATTTTCTACGATCTAAATATTTTATTTGAGGGTGGAAATTTACACATTATACCGGGTCGAAAATATGTACCCCGATGCCCATATTTATGATCGACTGTAATTTCTACGCGACGCGTCAATTTCAAAGTAGGCATTGCAAAAACAAATTTGTTGCTATGGAATTAAAAATAGTTAACATTATTTTAAAAATAACCTGACACATTTCAATGTTATAATTTTGTAAATTTTAATTAATATGAGGCGTTTAACCACGACAGAAAGAGAAAATTGCATTCGACTTCTCAACGAAGGAATGCTAAAAAAGCAAATTGCGCGCATTTACAATGTCAGCCAAAAGACAATTTATAATTTAAACCGTCGCGTCGAAACTACTGGTGATCATAATTATGGGCATGGGGGTGGACATACAAAAAAAATAAACCAAAGAACCCAAAGAATTTTAATTCGAGAAGCTATGGTGAATAGAACAAAGAACTCTAGGAATCTAAATGACTCTTTAAGGCAACAAACTGGGGTGAGAGTTTCGAACAGAACAGTAAGAAGAACATTGAATAAAAACAACTTAAGGTGAGAATTTATTTTTACAAAAACAACATAATGCCAAACATTTTAAATTTTAGAGCCCGTCGCAGAGCAAAATGTGTGTTGTTATTACGACACCATAGAGCGAATAGGCGGGCATGGGCAAATCGGCATGCGAATTGGGGTAATGCAGAGTGGAGCCATTGTTTATTTTCTGACGAAACAAGATTTAATTTGATTCACTCCGATGGCCGAATATTAGTTTGGAGAGGGCCAAATCAGCGGTATTTGGAGGAAAACATGGCCCCTCAAGAGGCATTTGGTGGCGGAGGTGTAACAGTATGGGGAGGTATCATAAGAAATGGTAAAACCGAGCTATTCATTACCAACCAAACTGTTAACGCTAATGTTTATCAGGAGGAAATTTTGCAACCTATTGTTGTTCCTTTTGCTCGAAATTACGGTCCAGAATTTCTATTGGTGGATGACAACGCTCCACCTCATAGAGCGCGAAGGATCACAGAGTTTTTGCAGGCACAGAACATCAATAGGATGGACTGGCCTGCAAAGTCTCCGGATCTTAATGTCATCGAACACGTTTGGTCTTATTTAAAACTTAAAGTAAGATCGCGTGATGTACCCCCTGCAACCTTTGCAACGCTTAATGAGGCCATTCGTGAAGAATGGGAGAATATTCCACAAGATTTTATAAATAATCTTGTGGATACTCTACCAAACAGATGTCGGGAAGTAATACGTCGAGCAGGAGGACCAACAAAATATTAGTTCCTTTTTTTTATAATGCACCTACTTAATTTCGGGTAAATTATTACCAAAGATTAGGTATTTAAAGATAGGACACTTGGCATTTTTCCATTGATATTTGCCGGTTGCTTTTAATGACCTCGTCCTTTTAACACGCTATTGCCAACAAATACCCAATTTCATTTTAAACTCCAAAAATGCAAGGTTGTAATTCCCATCTTTGACGCAGTGGGTTGAAAACAAAAATTAATGGACAAACAATTTATGTTTTTCAGGCCATTTTTTTTTATTAACTAAAAATTACCAATATCAATTATCACTAGGTATCCTTTTCCATACATACCTAATCTTTGTTATTACAGTATATCAGATTTTTTTAGGGATTGCAGTAACCTTTAAATTAGGCTTAGAATTAGAAATTTTGTAAGGATTGACTTTGGGCCGTTGTTAATCAATCTTGTATATTGTAGAATATAATGTAATAAACTTGTTCTTGTCGCTATGTTTTTGTCTATTATCGACCCGGTATAATGTGTAAATTTCCACCCTCAAATAAAATGTTTAGATCGTAGAAAATCTACGTGAAATAAGGATTCCAAATCCGCAAAAATCATCAAGAACCGTCCATCCAATGTCAAGTTATAGCATTTTAAAAATTTTGCTACCCACATTTTATGTTTAGTAGTGTGTACAAGACCTAACGTCCTTAATCCAAAAACTGACAAAAACGTCTAGAGATATTGATGTTACCTAAGTAACGGACCCTATTGCAACGACCAAAAAAATTTATTTTGGAAATTTCACTCATACAAACTTTTTGATTTTTTGCATGACATTATTGATCACCCCGTATATAATAAACCTATGGTCCTACAATAAATATACGTCATGCAGCTTAATCCGAAAAAAACCAGCTTTCAAAATCTGCAATCGGCGTTGAAAAATTTACATTCCTGTTGAAAATATTAAACTTTAAATTTTGCCTAAAAATCTCTATCGGTAAGTTCGAGTGGCCAGCAGTTTATACATTAGTACAACATAGTATTAAATGCCTTGCTGTAATTAAGCAATACCAGACAGCTGCATTGATCATTATCATATCCTTTAAAAAGGTCGTCAGTAAAATTAGGTAAGGATAATACGAAAATTTAAAAAAGTGGTTATTTCATTCACCACCACCCTTTCAAGAATTTTAGAAATAGTTAGGTAATATACTTATTGGCCTAAAATCGGAGAGTTAGGCAGGATTAGACACTTTCCAAATCGGCACAATATTCGCTGATTTCCAACAATTAGGAAAACAGCTAGTTAAAAGGCACTGGCTAATTATATAGGTAATATAATCACTTAAGTATGGAGCAACATAAAGCAGCATTTTCAGACCAATGCTATCGGCTCCAACTGCATTCGTCTTTAAGCTGTTTATAAGTTTTTGATCGTCGTCGTTTGTAATTTGATTAAATTTAAAACCATCAATCTGATAAGCTGGATCCACCAAAATTGTGCCATATGTCAAAGAAATCTCCGAAAAAATTCGAAGATTAGGACAACAATAATATTACATTCGAACAGTATTTAGCTCCAAAGATTAAGAAGCCACCTGACGAAGACAAAACCTAGAAGTAAAAGGACATGAAGAGTTGTATATATAGAATACCTTGCGAGTGCGGACAATCCTATGTTGTTGAAACTCCACGACCCCTTGAAATAAGGATTAAAGAACATCGAAACCACACACTGAAGAGGAAACAAACAGATCCGGTGTTTACTGGTACCTACTACATTGGGTACATTTTTAAATTCACCTGTGGATTCCACCAAAAACTTCATTTAAAAATGTAACGCATAGGATACCAAGCGCTTCATAATAATTCAAATGCACTTGAACTTGTTTAATAAGCAACTTCACTTTGTCACTTTTTAAAGTTTTAGTTGAACAATCCGTTATTGTGACTTGTGTGTTTTTACTATTTAAGAATTTCACTAAAAAGCTGAAAAATGAATAATTACTTATTTCAAGAAATGGCACAAATGCATTTTCTGTATGGAAAAGCTCTCGAAACGCAGAGATTATATCAAGAGACGTACCCTGACAGGCAAGTTCCATGCATTCAATTTTTCATTAATGTACATAGAAGACTTTGTGAAAAAAAATCTTTTAAACCAGATTACTCAACTGGTAGACCACGTACCACTCGAACTGTCGAAGCTGAAGAGAGAGTTCTTGAAATAGTCGCAGGTAATCCAGGGATAAGCATTAGAAGGCTAGTTACGCAAGAAGGCATTCCAAAGAGCTCGGTTTTAGAAATTTTGCATGAACAGTGTCTCTACCCATACCACATTCAAAAAGTTCAGGCTCTAAAACCCGAAGATTTTGAACCCAGGATGCAATTCTGTCGATGGCTAAGACAAAAATGGCACCGAGATCCCGACATTATAAGTAAAATATTTTTCACTGATGAGGCCGGATCTACTAGAGACGAAATTATTAATTTCCATAATAACCACGTATGGGCAGACGAAAGCCCACATGCGATTTTTGAATCAAGGCACCAAGAAAAATTTTCCATTAATGTCTGGGCGGGAATATTTGGGGACTATTTAATAGGGCCCTACATTTTACCAAATAGATTAAACGGTGAATCATACTTAGAGTTTCTACGAAATGTGCTACAAGACCTGCTTGATGATGTGCCTTATGCTCTAAGGACAGATATGTACTTCATGCAAGACGGGGCTCCACCACATTTCAGTCTTAATGTGAGGGCACATTTAAATGAAGTTTATCCTGAGCGATAGATAGGACAAGGGGGCCCTGTAGCTTGGCCACCTCGTTCTCCAGATCCAAATCCATTAGATTATTTTTTATGGGGTTACCTAAAATCCTTAGTATACGAAGTACCAGTTTGCAGCGTTGAAGAATTAGAGCAGCGGGTGTTTGCTTGTTGTGAAGTTATAAGAAATAAACCTGGGATTTTTAGAAAAGTTAGAAGATCTATGAGAAAACGAGTTCGAGGATGCATTGAATTGATCGAAAATTTTCAACACTTATTATAAAATTTATAATAACATTGAAAAGGATTTAAAAATTTAGGGACAGCGTTGTTTATTATTTTGTTATTGATTTGTTGGTATTTTTATTAATAAAATTATTATTCAAAAAAAAATCTGAGCATTAAAGTTCGTTTATGTCGAAAACGGTCGACTATACGACTTTATACCAAGGGAACCTTTTTTACGTAAAAATGTTTAAAGAATCATAATTTATTTAAAAGATAGCGAAAATACACTCGGCGAAAAAAAATATGACCCTAAATAACTAACCACCCCTTTGTTCCCACGCCACTGGTTGCAATATGGGTCACCTGATATTTTCAAAAAGTGACCTCCAATCACTCTAACTTATACATAGAAGTTAATTCCTGTATTGTAAGTGGATCCTAATAAATTAAATAAAAACCACTTTTATGACACCATCTTCAAGGGCCTGTAGCTCCCTCTGGAAGCATTTCCGGACCTATGTTAATATTACCTTTTTTTCATATCTTTTTATGTAGAACATACCTTAAAATTTTTCATCGTCATTTCCGTACACCCTGTATATCCAAGACGGTCGATTCTATTGGACTTTTAGGTCCTATGATCATACAAATAATAGTATATTAAAGTACAAGTTTTATAAAGCTCATTTTAGCGCACGCGTCCATGTTAGAAAGCGAACCGCTTGAGGCGAGTTTTATAACGAACAAGTGCGCTAATAGCTTTGTAAAACGTGTGCTTTATACTATTTTTTCTATTTTGGCATTTTTTTCAATAAAAAAATCCATATTTAAAAAGAAAATAAAACATACAAATTTTCAAAATTTTTCCGCCTAAATTTTGTGTTGGTAATACAATCAAGTTATTTATCATAGTTGCCTTAAAATCAACAAACAATTTTATTTCCGTGTCAGCCATTTTGTCATGAAATGTCTAATTTTTCTAACATACCTACATAGTTTTAAAATATGAAGCAAGATGAGTTTAGTTTTATTGCCCCAAAGTTAAGGGAAATTGCGGTAAATTTTATAGTTCTATGTTTTATAATATAGTAAATTTGTAAGATTATTTGATATGTTTTAACTCATCTCCATTTAATAGAATTAATGCAACCAAATATACAGGACAGCAAAATAAAACATTTGTGAACATCATTACCAACCTTAGAAAAATAAAGAAAACTGTTTGATAAAAAGTTCAGTACGATACTGAAAACGATATCGAAACAGCTTTTTTATGAAATTAAATTAGAACTTGTCCGTTATAAAACTCGCCGCAAGCGGCTCGTTTTCTGACATGAACGCGTGCACTAAAATGAGCTTTATAAAACTTGTACTTTAATATACTATTCTTCAACACCGTTGGCTACAAAAAATCGGTTGGGATACAGCCATTCCATCACAACTTCATTGGGTTTGGATTAATTTTACCAAACACATAGTTTTTGTTGAGGCTTTTAAAATACCTCGATAAATGTCTTTGAAAAGTCAAATTCGACAAGAACTCCATGGCTTTCACGATACCCATTTGCTGTTTTAGTCGTTTTAAGTGAGACTTAAGCCGAAATCATCTTCGGCTTATGTTTTCTTTGATTCAAGTTCCACTTTGGGATATTTTAGCGACTGTGTAAGCCAATAAGTGCCCCCATTGCTTTAAGCGGAACTTGACCAACCAACCAACTTAACCAACAACACGTATGATTTTTAACATTATGACACTGAAAATAAATTGTTACCGTTCGAGAATTATAGCGTAATCTAGACTAGCGCTGGGCGATATTGAAAATCCAATATGAAATATCGAGATTTAAAAAGATATCGATATAGTCCATACATCGATATTTTATTTTTTAAATATCGTTATTCGATATAACGTAAAACACTTAATAGCTGACTTTAGTCCAATACCTGCGTTTCTTAACAATTTCCTTAAGAATTTGTATGCTTTTCATAGTGACTCTTGAGGTAAGTTTATGTAATAGTTTTGTTTTAAGTAATATTCCCTATTAGCTAGCGATGGGTGAACATAACCTTAATATAATATGAATAAAACAATGCAGTCTCTCTCCACAATTTAATAATTGTAAAAGCAAATAAATAATTCCCTACATGTTTCAAACGCTTAAGCGTTCAGCGCGATTTATACTTTGACGCTTGACGCTTGCCGATCACGTTGACGTGGTCGGTTGAAGATTGAAGAATAGGAAATATATACACCCATTTATACTTTTGACGCTGACGATGACGTGACGTTCCAGATAAACCAATTTTAACTTTTGACGCTCACTGCTCGTAGAAATTCCGTAGAATATGACGTAACAGCCAATAGGACGCGACAGTATTTGCACGTGATAGCTAACTGTCAATACTGCTCTTTCATATTTGTATAATATTTGTACTTTATTATGTCGTCTTCTGTTTATGGGTCTAATTTTATACTGCCTTTTTCGCTTTTGTTTCTTTTTAAGTAATGCTGCTGCTGAACACAACAAAATAATGAGGTTATGACACGAAAATGTTGAACGTCAAGCGTCAAACTATAAATGCACCAAAAATGGAATTCTACAAGCGTCACCGTCAAACTTCAAACGTGATCGTCAAGCGTCAAAGTATAAATCGCGCTTATAACTTAACAGGATGAGGAATGTAAAGTTGAAGACCTACTGTACAGTACTGTACTAACTAGTCATATTAACATATCTATTAATTGTATTACGATTCAAATATAAGTGAAGTTTTAATTGTAAATGTGAAATTTTAATTAAATATTATGGATGAAAGGTAATAAATTGAGTTATACCATTATTAGAGAAGAAAAGGTTTATTTTTATTTGTAGATACATGCCTAGAAAAATTGGATTTGATTTTAGAAGGGGACAAGTTAAGGTTAGAAGCTCTAACTATCTCTTTACAATGTTCATTGATACGGATTTTGAATTTTCTCCCTATTTGTCCAACATAGGAGGTAGAACATATCTGTCATCCATAATGTTTCCTCATTAATTAAAATTTCACATTTATAATTAAAACTTCACTTATATTTGAATCGTAGTACAATGACGGCGTTATGCAGAAAGCTACCAACCCTCAATAGTGACAAACTGAGATAATCAGCTTTAAAGTTTTTATTAATTTAAAAATATCTGTAGGATGTTTAAATACTACTTCTTAACTTTTTTTCATTTTATATAAGTCCTTTGATATTTAATGTTTGTTTAAATATTTTATATATAAAATAAAGGTAAAAATGACGACTTTTTGTGGGTTGGTAGGTTTTTGCATTTTGGAAAGCGAGAAATTATTACCAATAATCATGCAATATCGATTTAAGCATAAGTATTAACTTAATGTTTCGATTCTGCCCGCCGCAAGAATCACAACAAAGCGTAAGATGATTAACTTTTAGAGGTAATTTAGTTTTTACATGTTTTATAAGACAAGAGCCTATTTCTTGGGCGCCTCTTCCAGCTGAACCTTCTACCCAAACCCAAAAATTATTTTCGAGTTTGATTGGGAATTTTTCGTTTTCTGCCTTTCTTTGGCCTTTACTGCCACGCTGGATTAATTTCTTTGGAAGCACCGTGTAGAGGATCGTTATCAGCAACAACATGCACGGGAATATTTTCGTCACTGATATCTTCAGGTGCGTCTATTTCTACTTCTGATAAATCTTCCTGTTCAATTTCATAATTCGGGTCTGCCACCGAGTCGTCACTATCTTCTACAAAAGCTTCCTCAGAGATATTGTCGCATTTATTAAACGTAGCAACAGCAACAGGTGTAAGAGTTGTTAGAACAGAAGATGTGTTGGTATCAATAATAAATATTAAAATAAGGGGAAATCATGAAAACATGGTTTTTAAATTTGAGGATGAATATCTCGAGAACGAAACGTCGCCCGCTCGAATTGACTTCACATTCATGATCAGCGTCCCGAAATCTACCAGGTTGCAGAAGTTCGTCAAAATCATCGGTTGTGCAAGTGATTAGTAAAAAATTATCAACAAACCAAACAAAAATATTTACAAACTTTATTTTTCAATACCTTTATAAGTTAAGGTGACCGATTTGACTAATTAATTTAGTTTGGTTTGTTTAGTAAGAACCTGTCATTTATTAGGCTCTTGTACTGAACTTTAGAGGTAAAACTAAAAAAACAACAATAATATGGGATAACTTGCCTGGACTCTCCTTTATTGCAAGAGCAGCCTTCAGAATTTTAGCAGTTCGAATACTGTACATTGCGCTGAATAATAAGTACCTAGCGTACTTTTAGACACTTTTACTTTGAATTAAAACTTCTTTTTGAACTATCTGAATCACTACTAATCACACCACTAAACGTGCTAATTAAAACAAAACATAAACTAGGTTAGGTTATTGTAATTGAATGACCCGATATTTGCAGAAAGCTACCAACCCACTTGGATGCATCTGAGTTGGTAGGTTTCTGCAAATTAAAAGTTTGACCAAAATAAATATATGGGTTAGCATTTTACAGTTTCATAGGGTATATAATTAGTTGAGGCTTGGTAGGTTTTTACAGAATGCAGAACGCGTATTTTATTACACAAATCCGCACCCAACCCAATTTCTGGTATATTGTGGGTTGGTAGCTTTCTGCATAACGCCGTCCAAATTAATATGTTAATAGGACTAGTAAGTACACGAGATCTTCAATTTTATATTTCTCACCCTGTTAAGTTGTACTCATTAATTTGAGACAACTTACATTAACAGTTTCACTCAACTCGATGTTAGGTAAGTCCCACTTAAAATTTTACTTTATATTTACTGGTCGTTCCTAACTTTGTACTATTCTTTTTAGTATCCCCTAAGAATGAACGCTTTAGCGTTTAAAACATAGAGGGAACTATTTATTTGTTTTTACAATTATTAAATTGTGGAGGAAGACTGCATTATTTTATTTACATTAAAAGTATTATATTATTTACGCTAAAGTATGGACTATTTCTTCAATCTTAATATAATGATTGCGTAAGTAATGAAATAAGGGTGGCAGCTATTTTTCCAATACCTGATTCTGTGTGTCAGCCTTTAGGATTTTACGCAAATTTCGTGTTCCTAATATTATATTTACAGATGGCTTAAATTCGCAACAAAATTTTAAAACCAATAACATCAAATACCAGAGGCTGACACATGTATCAGGTATTGAAAAATTTTATGTCAGCTACCGGAATATGTTTTTTCTCCAGAGATGTCTTGGAGCAAAATATTGAAATATCATCCTGAACTTATGCAAAAGGCCATTCAAACAGTCATAAATGGCCAACCCATCAAAATACTGCAAAAACCTATAATGTTTCCCGTATCCCACTGTACTGCAAAGTCACTGGAAAATGCCTCGAAGGTAGAAGGGATCCAAAGAAAAACTTATCTACGGAGGAAGAAACTATTTTGTTAAACTGACTTTTTAAGTGTGCAAGCACCCGATGTAAATAAGTTTAGGTATTAGGTATTTCATGACTGTGAATAAATTTACCTAATTAAGTAAATGGTCGGACCGAGGGATTCTATACAAGAACCATAAATATTAAGAAGGAAGGGGTTAAATAGGGTTGTTTTTCTATTGTTAAAAATGGTATGATAAAAAGGATTTTTTCCTCGTATTGTATCGAGACAGTGTCGTTCCGGCTGCTCTAGCCAGAAGTATTATAATTTGTTTCGGCTGCTAAGCCACAAGTTCTTGAAGTTTGATAGTGTGAATATTACTGTGTCGGCCGCTATAGCCACAAGTATCATCATCAGTGTTGTCTTCGGCTGCTCTAGCTGCAAGTGATTATTCAGCTTATTGTTGTATCGGCTGCTCTAGCCAGAAGTAATTATCAAGAAATTACTTTTTCGGCTGCTCGAGCCAAAAATTGACGACTAGTCAAAGTATCTGCGATTATTAGTATTTGTAACAGTGTTTTTCCTCTGCAAGTAGTGTGCTCCAGGCGAGTTTAAGTGATCAGTCATTATTCTGTTGGTTTTTTGTGTATCCACCTACATAAAGACCAAATATCGTTTATGAACTACAAGTAGTCAACTTATATTTTTCCCCATAAGTAATGGGCCAGTGTTTTAGTGTTCCTACATAAGACGATTGTCGGGAAACCAGAACTCTAGACTCTATGGTCATATGATTCCTCGGCATGAAGTAATTAGAACAATTTATCTGAACTTTATTGTAAAAAATCAGTTAGGACAATCAACAAAACTGTTTTAAGGATCTATCTGAACTAGTGTGTGTTCGCAAGATTAGTGCGTGTACAGTGTACCCAGACACCACGCTGAGACAAATAAGGTAAAATTTTAATTTTAAGTATATTGTAAAAGTGTTTGTTGGTTTCATTCGTTTCATAAACATTTAATTAAAATTTAGTATAACTAGAAATGGTTTCATAATTTTTTTTGGGAGTTAGAATTATTCTAATTCGGTACATTTTATAATAAATCTTATTTACTTCAGTTTGTTGTGTTTTTTAAGAACCCGCTAAATCCTATCAGAATAAAAGGTCAATCAGCAAATTAGAAATACAGTTCAGAAAGGTTGATCGAGAGTTATATAAGAAAATAAAATTATCATTCTAGTTGCGAGCGGCTGATCGATTTTGTCATAAATATGATCACACAGCTGCCCCCAACACAGGGAAAGACATATTTTCTACAAAAGAAAAGGAACAGAAACTACAAGAAGAAGAGGGCAGGAGAAGATTACGCGATGAAAATAAAAGATTGAAAGAAATAAAAAAGAATAACAAAATGGAAAAACGGAAAGAAAAATAGTCAGAATCGTCTTCCGACTCCTCTAGAAATGTACTTGAAGAATCAAAAGGGGAGGAAGATGACTGGGCAAAAGACAATACGAAGTCCAGAGATGAAAACGAAAATTATTACATCTCTCTTACTTCAAAATAGAATAATAAGTCAACCAACATGTACCAAGACAGACATGGCATGGCATGATTAAAACTGTTAATGATATTGATCAAAGTTCCTATATCAGTGCCATAAAACAAAGTGGTTTTGAGACTTTAAGTGGTCACAAGAAATGACTTATTACCTACGATACTTTGTTAGGGTAGTATAGTAGTGTAGTTCCCCAATCCCATTTGGTGCAAGAGGATTCTTTAAAGTACCAGAAATGTCCAAATGCTTAAAATAATTATGAAATATTAAATAAAAGTGATTAAAAACCTCCTTAATTTGCTTCTTTTTTTAATTCAGGCATAGGCATTAAAAAAGTCGTTTATAGAATATTAATTTTCTTTTTAAGTCAGGCATGGGATTAAAATAATCTATTTTTTTTTTCATATTTTAACTAAAAAGAATGGTGAAATTAAATATCTTTCTCCTACTATCTAGAAAATGACACCTGCTTAGTTAATTGTAGAATTCAAAAATGCGAAAAATACAGGATAATTTATTAAAAACTAAAAAACTTGATAGCTATAGGTGCACTTTTCTGATCCAGCCTGTATAATATTTTTTTCTCCATAAATTTGTAGATAGATATCCATTATTAGTAAAGATATTAAAAATTTTACTTTATTTTTGAGGTAGCCAGTAAAACCATCGAGAAAACGGATACTGCGCATGAATTCACATTTTATTTTTATTTTAAATTTTTCTTTGTTATATCTTAACAAATAGCTTTAAAATTATCAAGACATAAACAAATATTCTTGTAACTGAAAACTATCATAATTCACATCTTTCACCAATAGGTCATAAACTTCTTCTTTTTGAACCAATACACCTCTTCAGGTAAATTCTGAAAATAAAATTTATCCAGCCATCTACCAATATATTTCTTCTCAAATTCTCTTGCTGCTTTGACACTTTCAGTATCCAGAGGGTTCTCTCCCCTTAAGTCGAAGTGGTGAGCGGCATCTGGTATTACTATGGCAAGAACTTGGGAAGAAACATTGGTTAGTACCCCACCACCAGACCATGGGTCAAGCAAACCATTGCTGAATATAATATTTGAAGCTGATTGCAGTTCTTTTCCTCCGAATTCCAATATTGGCACTTCTTCGTTTCTGGGCCGCACAGAAAATTCCTTGAAACATTGGTCAGAGAATTCTTCGAAATTCCATGGTGCATTTTCAAACATATCTTCGTCGGTGGAACACATGGGCATTATCATATCCGTGCATGACTAAAAAACAAATGACGCGCTTGGTTACATAGAAATAATGTTTGCAGGCAACTATAAGTTTATTAAAATGTGCCCTCAGTGCTAGGACCTACCATATGCCAACTTTTTGGCGGATCTAATAAGATTTATTGCTTAACATAAAATACCACAAGTCCTAGCCCCATAGGTCCCCCGATTTAAATGGTCTACATTATTTTTTCAGGGAATAGTTAAAATATTTGGTATATCAGACTCCTATCCAGACAGAGGAGGATTTAAGGAACATAATTATAGCTTCATGTGAAATAACTCGCAATACTCCTGGGATATTCGAAAGAGTTCGCCAGTCTACGAGACGAAGTGTTGATTCCTGCATAGTAGCAAGAGAAGCTCATTTGCATTTAACTTGGAATTTAGAAAAGTAAGTCTAATCTACTCCAGTAATAACTGGAAAAAATTGAAATACCTATACATATTATGTCAATTATGTCATTAACATCTTTTATATGGGCCATCAATTCAAAAACACCATGGAACATAGGTATTTAAACCACCAATTAAAAAAAGGTCAGAAATTATCAAAAAAAGATTTGTATTTTCAAGTGATACAAAGCAAATCACGAAAACTGATAAAAACTCTTGATATAACTCATTATCGTCGAAACTTTTTTAAAATTAGGTCCTGTGTTTCTGGTAGTATAACCAAAAAATAAGGAATATTCCTTCATACATTTTTTGAGTTCAAATGTCAAGTTTATTTTGAGAACTTGTGTTCTTTTGAAGGAACAATGGCTAAATAAATGATTACCTACTACTTAGCACTTTATTTCCTTTAAAATTGGCAATTTACACAGATCTACAAAAATCAATTAAAAAACTGTTTCGTGCAGATTTCATTGACGGGTAGGGCTTCTTTTTGATGTTTTTTTTGTGTGTTTCGAACATTGACATTGGCACTGATTGTCTAAATCTTAACTGGTCCTTTTCCCACCCCTTATCTTGTATAACTGCCAGGCATATCTAGACAGTGACAGATTGGTGGAAAATACCACTTTTGGCCTCTTATCTGTGTTAAATGCGCGTCTTCTTTACCACTTTATTCCAGATATCCCTTGACCCATAAGTTGACAATAGCAAGTATTCATTACTATCTGATTCTTCTGTTGGCATCTGAATGTCTCTCTTAGCATCAGCTGGAACCAACAGCTCTACTTCCTCACGTAATTGGCAACCTGGTTTATGTCGTCAGTATCCTCGTCCGCCAAGTCTTCATATTTATTTTATTCATTTGCATTTTCTGGTGAAAATATAATGATATTGGAAGAAATTTCATTATCCACTTTGTCAATTTATTCCAATAATTCATATATATTTTATTAGACATAGGACCATATGTTAGGGGTTCGCCCTGGCCTCACATAGACACTGTATCACCCACAGTATAAGGTTGGTTCGTTTTATTATTGCTAGACCAATTAATCACAACTTATTTTGCTATATTTTTTTATTCTTCCACTGAATATCACATAAGTTATTTGAAAGACATGTTCTGTATAGAACGGAGTATTTCACGTATTTACACGAACTGCAGAACACTGAGGTGCAACTTCGTGCACGTCTTAACCAAACACAAGGAATGTAGTATATTTAACTGCAAAATTCACGGTACTTTTACTGTACGTTTAAAAGAATGGTAACCTCTGTTACCCGGGCACACGTTCCTAAAATTACACTTATTATAACATTACAAAATTACTTCGCCATTATTTAGATCAAAACACGTGCTATTATTATCTTAGCCACGCGAAGCACCTACTTGCTTTGAAGTCTAACAAGGTACTGAGTAGTGAGTTGTTTATGGCGCTACAGCGCTCTAGTCTGCGAGGCTCACCAATCACAACAAGCGACCGTTAAAGCATTATGCTTACAGAAGACTTGATATTTTACGAGAATTAGAATACTACTGGATAAAACACCAATGATTTTTAGCCATAGGCTAGACATTTGGCGATTTTGCCTGTAAAATAGAATAAAAAAATCTTGTCGCTACGCTAGACTGAAGGTCTCTTCAAATAGGCGGCGTTTTTCCTTTATTGCAGCGTTGCCGATTCGCAGACATCGATGTGACGTTGGCAGATTAATTTATTTTTATTAATTGATTAATAGAAACCGTGTTTCCCATACAGACATATTTTCCAATAAGTGAAAAAAAATCAAAGCTGTTTATTTGGCCACTACTCTTTTAAAAGAACGTCTTTTTCCGCATTGAGGACCAATACGAATCCTCTGCGACCGTGGGCGTAGAGTCGGGGATAACTAGGGGGTGCGGTTCTCGAATCATATTCATATAACTTGATTTTTTAATAAGTAGTACGGATCTTCGTTGAAATATTATATAATGTCGCTTTAGTCAGCCCCTATAAGAAACCCCCTTGTCTACGTCCATGCGAACGACATAAATACCTGGAAATTCCAACCACGATCCCCAAGGCTAGGAGGCGCCGTAATTAAAATGTCATTACATTTAGTTTCTTCAGTGTAGTTAGTGTAAACCTCCAAGCCGCTGGCTAATGCCTTCAGAATATCATCTTCCCCCTCAATATCAACGGCATCAAGTTTTTCGCAAAATGCCTTTATTGGGTTCCCAGGCAAGGGTACCAAAAAGCTTGTGGGGTAGGGGTAGTTTACCATTGCTAGGTTAGTATAAATTGATATCAGCCAGTCAAACAGAACACCTATATCGGTTTCTTTCTGAAAAGGTGTACAGAGTTGAAAAACTGATGATATACTTGCTCTTCCCTTGTCAGTACTGGTTTGGTTTCTAAAATGGTTGAAAAATTTTAATAGTCATTGTGTAGCATATTTTTTACCTACTACTTAAAACCATAATATGTTATATGACCGCATGACGTCAAATACTTTAAATTGTATACCCTGTTTGTGCTTTTAATGTATACAATCGTATTTAGTATAATAGAGATGACATGTCTCGTATAGTGCTAGGAATCAAACTCAAATTATTCAACTATTCGAATATTCAAATACTCAAATACCGAATATTTTTCTTTAAAATTATTCATATGTTCGATTATTCGAGTGTTAAAATTTTTGAATATTCGAATAATTGCATGTTTAAATGTTTCAATATTCGAGTATTCAATTATCAATGAGTTTGTTTTTTTATAATCAAATACAAATTCTGTTCACCTATTATTATTATATGATATACTAAACCTATATACTACCGTGCGAACAAAAATTGTCATCATCAAAGTGTGCTTTGCATCTAAGGCCGTACTGCTTAGCGTTAGAGCTTCCTACCTGTTGGGTGTCAGAAAATACCAGCAATATCAATCAATCAGTTATTCCACCATCTTTAACAGTCGTTACAAGTAATTTGATTCATCGCAAATTTATTCAATTTCTTCTATTTTCGAAACGGGGTAAATGGTAAGTGGCAATACAATCAGTGTTTGTGCATGACCGATTTTCGCGAAAGTTTTCCCAAAGTCGCTTTTACTGCTGAAGGCTTTTATCATTGCCTAACTAACCTGAACTAACCGTAGCTCTGTTTAGGGAAACAGGTTCTATTCAACATATAAATGGAGCTAGAACACCATCTGAAGGAACAGAAGAACTTGTTGCAAATATTCGTGAAATAATGCGAGATACGCCAACAAAATGTGTAATGAAGAAATTTTGGAGCATGCGGGACTATTTTTAGGAAACAGTTAAATTTGTTTCCTTTTAAAGTGCAAGTATTCCAAGAAATACGAGTTGCGGATTTTAAAAGACGCAGGAATTACTAATTGTGGTTTACCCAAAGTTTATTGGAAATAAATCATTTACCAAACCTAACATTTTTGTCTGATGAAGCCTGGTTCCACCTCATAGGTTATGTGAATTCTCAGAATATATTGCACCCTCAAAATATGCGCCTAGCATTAAATTCTACTTGGTTACTGTCACCCCAAGACGGAATTTCTTCCAGGTCTTTGTTGAGATGTGAGACCTCTTGCTGCCTATAGAGATCTGCATTGGCAGCCGATGTCCGAGCATCCAAAGTAAAAGATAAAACAAGTGTGCTATCATCAGCGAAGCTATATACAGGGTGTTGGGAAAATGTGTTTGGATACTTGGACAGGTGATTCTACATGATAAAATAATGTTAGTAAGTCATGTAACAAAATATCGAAATCTCAATATTTTCTAAGTTATGGTCTGTCAAAGTTCAATTTTTTTTTTCTTATTTTTGATGTAGGGCATTTACTTTTTCACCAATTAATTTGATTTTTGGCACAGAGACTTATCTTCACGATTTCTATAACTCTGTTACCAAAATGTTGCCCTACTCTGCCACCAGAGGGCACTTTACCTGAAAACCATTTTTTTTTCGCATATCTTTTTGGATTTGACAGATATTACAAAACCAAATATGCCTTGTGAAAGACAATAAAATACTTATTAAAAAAGTTACTCTTCATTCGAGTCGATAAACCTCACCGTTTAGTCACAAATTAGCAGTAAACATTTTATTACCATTAAATCAGTACGTCCAATAGGCGCAAATAAATCAAGTTACCATGCTTCAAATTTAAATAAATGATAAGACGGGTGAAAAGTAAATAATAAGTAAAAAAATTTGACATTAGTAAAGCCTTAATGGTTTTCCTCACAGACTCTGTTATACAATTCGCAAGAATTTCTATGTCATTAGTCATCACCTGGTTTTAGTCCTTAACAAATTCGGAATTTATATGGTCTATATTTATTCCTTTTTAAAACAAGTAAGTGTAAGGTCACAAATCATTATTATGAAATCTGTTTGGTTAAAGGTTTTTAATTTTTACGTGACTTTCTTTTAGCCCTGCATAAAATCAACACACAGAAATGAGCCGAAAGAACTAAGGAAATGTGAGAAAATCGAATTTTTCAAATCTGGAAAACTTGAGCTACATAAATTAGAAAATGACACTTTTTTTACATCCTGTATATTTCGTAAATTTTTGTATTTCGACAGAATTTTATTAGCGTTTCTCTATCAATAAATTTTCATAAAATAAGTTTGTACAAACAGAAATAATTTTTTAAAATTTTTGTACTTAGTGCAAGTTTAATATTTAATTTAATAATAATAATAAAATTTAATAAACTTGCACTAAGTTCAAAAATTAAAAAAATTATTTCTTAATATATTTTTAGATTCCTTCAAATTTCGTCCAAAATCATGCAATACCAAGATATAATTCAATTAAAACTCGAAGTTTCTGACATCTATCGCAAATTTAATATTTGCCAAATACTAACTGTTTTTCATGGCCAACTCTTTAAATTTAAATGTTTACAATCCCGAATATTTTGGCAAATTTCGTGGCATAAAAACTGATATATCGGTAATAGTAGTGAGAAAATCTTCTAAATTTGAAATATATATTTTATGTGTTTTGAGGAGCGCTTCCGATGAGGTATTCAAAATTTTGATCAAAATTTTTTTAACGTAAAAAAGATAAGAACTGTCTTTCTCAAAATTTCGATTTTAGTTTTTCTCGATAATCCACAATTTCTAAATTTTTTAGGTATAGGAAGATGTATTAAAAAAAAAGTATTTGGGATGATCTATACGAGGGCCCATTTGGATTTTGATCCGACTTTTTATTTGCGAGTTATTCATTTTTTAAAACCGCCACTTTTAAATTTTCAAAAAATTTAAATTTTTCCATTTTCCGATCTCACCGAAAAAAAACAGGGTTCTGTAGGCCGACGTTCTCTACAACATCAGAAAGTTTTAATCGACTTTTGCGACCTGTACCGAGTGACATTGGGTTATTTTTAAATCTCGACTTTGACGTTTTATATCGTTTTACCGAAACACCCTGTATATTCTAATTTTATTGCACCACATACCCTGAATAGTTGTCAAATTGTTGTTAGCTTAATCCGTTAAACCGTTTATAAAAAATTAAAAAATTTCGACTTGACACAACTACTACGACTACGACAGACGTACAGTTTGTAGGTGCGAGGACTAGAGCATACTTGTTTGAAAGTAGAGAGTATGAAATGCGTAGGTGGAACGACTTCGTTGTAACAAACCTTTTGTAACCGATTGTAACAAAACATGAGGATTGCTTTTTCCTCGTATTCGCGGACGCGTTTCGCCGTTTGTCAGAAGGAAAAGGCAAACTACTCTGTTTTCAAAACAAAAAAACGGACAATCAACGAAGAATGAAACCAGATGTCTCCATCTCGTGATGCTCGCTAGAAACATCTTTACTTAAGCGTACCCGGACCCCCTTACGTAGACTCTTAAAGTAACAAATGTCAGAGGAAATCACCAACAAAGACAATCATCACCATTGCAGGAGTTCACACGTCTGGGGATGCATCTGACGGGAGTAAAGAGCAATCCTTGTGCTTTGTACTTGTTTTCGGTCAATGTCAGAGCACAGGTATGGTTAAGAGAAGTTGTGTCTTACGAGTATCACGAGATAAATGCATCTGGTTTCATTCTCAGTTGATTAGTTAAGCGAAGTCGTTTACAATTAAAATGTGAGTTATAATTTAAAATCGTAGAACTTAAAAGTTATTTAAAATGATTATTAATGATGGTAAAAGTTAATTTTATTGGTAAAAGTGATCCCGTGCAATCAACCAGCGACAAAATTAAAAACCCATGCGTCATACATATTTATAACTTTGTTCGATGAAAGTGATCCTAAATAAATTATGTTAAAACCCATTTTTTCTAAAATTAGGTTAGTTTATAACTGTCAAGCTGGCAAATGGATAATAGTTGGAAATTTATAAGTAAGCTTCTTTAGGTACTGCTTAATAATACACAGAACATTTGTCAACTGTAACAGGAATGTTTTTTAATACTGTGTTTGCAGTTTCAACCAATGAAATTTATGCAAATATGGAATCCAGTGAAACAGAGTGCGAATCTGATTGGCCGATGATTCCGAATTTATTAAATTCTTTAGATCATACCCCCGACAGTTATGATGATTGACAAAAAATATTTTCAAAAATGAACAACTAAAATGTGCATAAAATGATTAAAGATTATGCATCATATGCACGTGATAGATACCAAAGCACAATAATTCATTATGTAAATTGCTAAGTAAGTACTACCTTAAAATACTCCATGCATCTTTAATAATATCCACACATTTCTGCGATCCCAAACTTCTTGTCACATCAGTTGTTATTTTGTAAAAATTTCCACAAGCGGAGAGAGAACTAAATTGCCAAATAGGAGCTGAACTTGAAATAGCCCCTATTACGCTGTAAGGGTATTTTATTCTTAACCATGCTGAGAGCATTCCACCATATGATCCCCCAAAAGATATTACGGGTATTTTTTCTAAGGAATTTGAAGCATATTGCTTTTGGAGATCATTGATCAGATAAACATAGTCTGCTAAAGCCTGTTGGACACTTAGATACCCCAGGTATTCTGGTGATGTGTACGAGAGATTACCGAAAGGTAATGTTTCTCCATAGAATCTAAAATAGAGTGATTATGATAAGTCACAGAAGCAATGGCCCGGAGGGGGGGGGGGCAAAAAAGGGCGCTTCTTCTCCCCCCCCCCCCCCCCCGCCTCTCGGAAAAAATTAGAATTTTCATATTTTCGATTTGAAATCATAAAACTGAAAATACTCAAATTTTTAACACCAAATAAAGTTGTTCATTAATTTGTTTAAACTGAAACAAAACAAAACAACTTCAAAAATAATTAAACATAATCAAACGAATTGCAGTAAATAATGGATATTCCACGAACACAAAAGATAAAATACTAAATAGAAATTGTATAAAGATGCTATAAACCTAGTTCTTTCAATAGTAAGAGTAAATAAAAATAATTATATAATTATTTCGTACATAATAGGTCACATGGGTAGTAAAATTTAAAAAATATTAAGAAACTTAAACATTAATATTGCTTTCAAAACTAACATTAGTTTAGAGAAACACATTAAAGGAATAAAACTAAACTAAGCAAAGGAAGGTAATCTTAATGTTGTTAAATGTTTATAAATTAAAGTGTAACGATTGCCCCAAAGTTTACAAGGGGTAAACAGGCAGGCATTGAGCCAACTCTAGTTTTACAAAAAATAAAAATTATTGTAATACTTTAAAAAGATTCACGTATATTAATTCCGATATTTTACATATCGAAAACAAAAGTATAAACTTAAGCCTGCTTGAATCCTTGGAAATAAACAAGATTAAAAATCGCAATACTATCTTTAAAGATCAATTAAGATTTAAACTCATCACCTTATTTGAACCTCTTTAATTAGTTTTTAAATATTATGATAGGTGTATCCCTCAGTTAAGTTTGTATACCTATTAACTTTAAAAATATATATCCTTTATACTTTTTAAAATATCACTTTTTTGTACTCCTTCGAAGAATCAACATTATTGCGAAATATGTTGAGTTCCTAAATAAAAACTTTAATTTGTGGGAAGTGTAAAAATATTTTTAACATTTATTATACCTCAAATGATTATGGATTTCCACCAAGTAATAGCCGAATCAATTCAATTCCTAAATACAGGGTGTAACAAATTCGTTTATCTTTACAGGGATATCGTAAACAGTAAGAGATACGAAGACGGAAGTTTCTGCTAAAATTTAGTAAGTAGAGGGTGTTAGAAAGTATAGCTTTATTGTAAAAGTAACGTATTTTCTATCATGTTACGATTACGTCAAAATGCGAATTTCGTTGGAATTCCATTTTTTTTTGTTTGGAACTCATCATTTCGGTCAGTACATGGTGTCTAGTTTTCGATGGTTTTACGCGGTATCTCCGTTATCAGTAAAGATAGAAGGATACGGTTTTCGCAGTACTGTGCTACTCTTTTGTGAAACAAAAGATGCCGCAATCAGAATTTTCCTAGTCCTCCTTGTTTGTGATATACGGGATGTTTTTGAGAATTTTACATTTTGGGACACTCGCCATATCTAGGTTACCCGCTAGCTTATCAAAGAGAAAACAAATGTTTTTTTTTTGTACATTTTACGTAGAATCGAGTGACGTACTCGGATTTTAAATGGGTAACTCTATATATTTTTTAATAATATAATTTAGTTTATAACAAGCTTCTCAGAAATATATAACACCTTATTTTTATTATTAATATTAAGCACGAAATTTACGTTTTATTAAAAAAATGTAGATTTTTTGTTAGTAGGCCATGACGGGTATTTAAAAAAAGAAAGCACACAGTCATTTATGTTATATTAAAAACTTCTTTAGTTGCTGTTGTTTTAAAAATATCTAATTAACAGTGAAAAATCAGTTAGTTATGTCCATTGTGATGAAAATGCAGATGAAGCATTAGAAGTGTATTTCAATAGGTAAATACAGGGTGTTATGGAAATGACTTATTATTTTTTAACCCGTAAATCTATAGGTCGAGCCGAATTGGGGAAAAATTGCGTTAAATGGCGCTCGAAGCTAGAAATTCGAGAAAAATGCCTTCAAAAATTTAGCTCAAAACACCTACGCGCCAATGATCAAACAGCTGATTCGTACTACTTGTCAAAAAAAAAATTGTTGACAAAAATCTGACAGTTACTGTCAGATAGTCTTTAGATATCGTCAGCCCAAAACATGTGTTTTGAGCAGTGTTGCCACATTTACTACATCAGTTTCATCAGATAACCTTTTTTGAATATTTAATTTTTTCTACTTAACTTTAATATGCTTTAGTTTCTACCCTATTACACGAAAAATTGTCTACGTATTGCTCTAGTTTTATTTGTACATACCTTGAAATAAAAAACATATCGGCAAGAAATCCACGTTATACCGTTACCATTTCAAATGATTCTAGCGGGACATTTATTCACTTTAACAACACATTAACTGTTCGGGACATTATCAAGTTATTAGCTCTTTAATTCTGTGTTATTAATACAAGAAATTACTATATAGACTTCTTAATACTTTATAACAAAATCCGGATTGAAAACAACGCGACACACGTTTGATACGGTTATGTTCTTTCTCTTCTTCTGTGACTTCTGTTCTTCTTGGTAATGATAATAGCTGGCTAATTGTCGTCAAGACAGGTGGCCATTGCAATTAAGAATAATAATTACGGTATCCAATCCAGTCCTCTTAACTGGACACACAACATTTAAACACGATAGTCCAAGGGGCGGGAAATGTGATTTGTTGCTGTTCTGTGATTGGGTACTGAGCAGTTCAAAGTCAATGAGCGCATTCGGGAGACGAAACTGCTCCGGAGCAGTTCCTAAATCGTCTTGTTGTGTCGACCGCTACTTTTACGACACTTTCCAACATGTTACGGAACGGTCGCCATTTTGGGTAGCATCTTTCACTTCCGCTGCTTGGAGAGAGCGGTTCGTTATGTCAATGGGGAAATGACGTATGCAACAAAAGTTTGGTTACGAAGAACGTAGTAAATAGAATGGAGGAACAAAACATATACATTAAACAGGAAAACGTACTTTTTAACTGCCACCAAAGAGTTTCAACCAAGGGATGAGTATATTGGTAAGCTTCACAAAACAAGAAAGGTTAATGTTTGTTACGCACAGCTGATATGGATTTGACATTTGAACCAAACGTGATGATCTTTTGGTCGAAATAGTCGAAATCCATGGAAGCCGACGAATCGGTAGCGGTTGGATCATAACCGGTAACCACTGCGGAGCAGTTTCGTCTCTCGAATGCGCCCAATGGCTTCATATGTGGCTTCATAAATTTGTTTTTAATATCATTTCTTATTATTCATTTACTTGCAACGGCATAAAATTTGTTTGGGTTTTGCTGCTGGAGTGTATAGTTGTTGAATAATGTGATACACATGTGATGGGAATGTTTTGTGATGTGATAGTTTATCTGTGTAAATTTCCAGACATAGGGCTTGTTGTTGGATTTTTACTCAGCGAAGTATTATGATAGCAATACAATTTCATGGGGTGAGTAAAAACTATACCTATTGAATAAGGCTTGTTTAATTGAAATTGCAGTATAGTTTTTGATTTAATCTTTTTTAAAAAACCTAAAAAAAAGATTTTCCCGAATACTTGGCAACGTCGCAAGGTAATCAGCTGTCTGTAGAAATTCCGCCAATTTGTCATGTCAAAAACACGTGTTTAGGGGTAATGAACTTTCATAGAGGCACAGATGGTCCGGTTTTAAGGTATTTTACAAAATTCAAAATACTTCCGATTTTAGAAAAAAAAACTATCAAGTGTAACTCTAGGCCACCCCAGGAGTGGCCCCTTAAAATATAATAAGTCATTTCCATAACACCCTGTATATGCCATTTTGTAGTATCTTTATGAAGATTTGCTTAGTTTCTTAAATTACTTGTAGATATCCCGAAAGACGACAGCCGGATAAAAGAATTTTTCTAAGGATGAAATCAAATTTAATTGAACACGGTTTATTTTCTACGCCTCGGCCTAAAATCTACAACAAGGAAAACCGCAAGACCGATGCAATAAATGTTTTAGCTTCAATTGAAACAAATCCAACTAGTTCTCACAGAACGGTTGAAGGTTCGGTCGGAGTAGTTAAATCAAGAGTTCAAACAATCCTAAAAAAAAATTTAGAGCCATATAAATTCCACCTAGTACAAAACTTACATCCTGGTGATGCACAGCGCCGTATAGGGTTCTGTAATTGGTATTTACAAAATAATAACTTGTCAGTTTTGACCCATTTACATAAGAATCTTACTTCCTCCCTTGCTTTTCTCTTGAACTTAACTCAAGTCGTAAAGATGTAAATAGTAGCCTCTGATAAATTTATTAGAAATTGAAAAGAAAAAATATTGCTACATTTAATGCCGGTACATTTGGCACTGATTAACTCATTTGATATTAAATATGATTAATATAATCAGGTAAGTGAATGTGCCAATGTCAATATAAATTTGAAGGCTTTGGCACATTAAAAACAATCATTATTTTAGTCGTCTATCAAATGAGTTAATCAGTGCTAAAAGCACTGGCACTAAATATGTTTTCCTTCTTTCAGTAAGTCACTCTTCATTAAGGATAATAGCTACCAAAATAGACGAATCTACATATGCTCAGCCAGTCAAGCGGTCCTCAAGGCTCTCACGAGCCAGAGGGTAACGTCAAGGCTAGTCTGAAAATGCCAGAAGGAACTGAGAACCCTGGCGGACAGAAATACTGTTAAACTATTCTTGGTAACGGGTCACAGAGGCATTTTTGGCAACGAAAGAGCAGACGAGTTGGCGAGGCAAGCATCATCTGCATCATACATTGGTCCTGAAAGAGCACTAGGAGTGCCTAAATGCACAGCACGAGAAGATATTAAGCGATGGACCAAAAATGAAAACAAAGTCTACTGGAACAACAGACAGGGGCTCAATTATAGCAAGAGAGTTATGGGGAGTATTATTCCTAAATTCTTAAAACAGTTGCTTAACCTTAGCAAGAACCAACTAACAACGGGAAAATAATTTTGAAAGAACCGTTATATGATGAGGCTCATTTTACCAGTGCTGGTATATTTAATTAGCACAATACGAAGTTTTGGTCTCAGGAAAATCAGCATTTAATACTTCCACTCGAACGGCAAGGCAGGTTTGGCTTTGACGTTTCATGTTTTATAGTAGGAAGCAAAATAATTTATAATATATTTAAAGGCAACGTTAATGCAAATAAATATTTGGAAATTCTGGAAAACGTTGTGCCGGAAATAATAGAAGGCGTGCCCTTAGCGGGTCTCAATAACTTGCATCTGCAACAAGATGTAGCACCCGCTCACAATGCGCTAATTATCAGGGCCTACTTAAACAATAATTTTCCAGGCCACTGGATTGGAACAAATGGACCTGCAAGATGGCCACCAAAGTCACCCAATTTGTCGGTTTTGGATTTCTTCTTGTGAGGATACCTTGAAAATAAAATTTATTCTACTCAATACCAAACAATTGCAGATTTAAGAAATGCCAATGAATGAGCATTTAGGGAGTTATAAGGGCGGCCTTTTATTATTATTTTAAATTCATTAAGGCGAATAAGAACTATGTGTGAAACATGGCTAAGGCATAAAGGGAATAATTTGAGTAATATTTATGGGAAAGTTCTATAAATTTTCAGCCTTTGTTTCTAATGTTTTACGTACAACTCGTTTTATGCATTGTTATTATTTGTACTGAAATATAACTGCTACTTATATTAAGGAGTCCAAAATATATTTCTTCTGCAGTAATTATCATACCAGTAATAATTTTTTTAAATATCCATCATTGCCTACTAACCAAAAATGTATATTTTTTAATAAAACGTAAATTTCGTGCTTAATAATAGAAATAAAAATAAGGTATTATATATTTCCGAGAAGTTTGTTATAAACTAAATTATATTATTAAAAGATATATAGGGTTTCCCATTTAAAAAAAAACAAGTTTGTTTTTTTTTCTCGGAAACTATTGCACGTGGAAAAAATCTGAGTACCTAAATATTGGGGTGTCTCAAAATTTAAAATTTTAAAAAAAACATTTCGTATATCAAAAACAAGGAGGACTAGAAAAATTCTGATTGCGGCATCTTTTGTTTCACAAAAAAGTAGCACAGTGTTGCGAAAACCGTACCTATCCTTATATCTTTACTACTAATAACGGAGATACCCTGTAAAACCATCGAAAACTGGACACCCTGTACAGAATACAGTATCTCAAACAGTTTTAAAAGTGTTGAAATTGTTTGATTAGTCAATTTGTCAGTTTTTCCCTCTAGAGGGGTCGACTTTACCCAATTAAAAAAAAATTCTAAATAAAAAAAGATATTAAACAAAATTTCTTACATGCAAATTTCAAAATAGAACCCTGTTAAAGATTTTTCCTAATTTGAATTTTTTTTATAAACGAATTTGCCTACAATTTCTCAAAATCCTTAAGTAGTCGATATTTCCCCACGCTTCTCTACCTGTGTTCAGCAAAGATAATAAGGGCATTAAACTGTTGAGCTAAATCAAACATAAACCCTGTATTTTGGGCAAACATTGATATGTCTCCTTCATTTCCGGTGTAAAAAAATATTGGTTGGCCATCACTGTAGTAACTGTCATTGACTAGGTATTTTAGTTTAAACGTATCATTTCTTGTAAAGCTAAAAAATAAATAATATTATTTGTTGTTAAATTGCTAATAATCACTATTTTCAATATTAAATTGTATTAGAAAGTGGCATAAGTAGCATACTTCGTCGGTCGAGTGTTATAATGTTCTACCAGCAGTCGTCGCAAGTAGCAAATTCAGTACAGATTCTAGCTTCTGGAAGGCGTATTGTTCTGTTAGAATAGACTTTTGCTGGTATTTGTGCCGTTCTTTAAGTCTAAACGCAATATTATAGTGTTCTAATTAAAAAATTAAAAAATTGCCGTACTGTAATAATAAAATTTTAATTACTTTTTGCTTCAGAAAAGCAGCTAAAATACAGGGTGTCTCTAAAAGGTCTGTACAAAATCTGAGCACATATTCCTGAGGCCAAAATAAGGCGATTTAAAACAACTTACCTTAGTCCGAAATTGCTCCGTTTTTGAGATACGGGTAAAGTAAAAAAATAAAAAAGTTAGTGTTAAGGACCTAATTTTTTAAACATCTTGAAACAAAAAAGGTGCTCTTGTAAGAATCCGCTAAAGTAAGCCGTTTTGAGATATTTCGGTTTTTAGTGTTCGATGCCGCACCGGAATATTTAAATTATTTTGAATAAAAAATTTCGCTATTAGTAAATTTTCGGCATGAAAAAATGTTTCACTTGGGTTAGTTACAGCAAGTTTTGCAAGAAGAATTTGAGTATGGATTTTTTTTTAATTAAATGAGGAACAATTTTATTTTAAAAGTAAATTTAATTAGCATAAACTTTAAGTAATTGTTCAAAATGACCTCCGTTAACATAAGTACAAAGATTAATACGACGTAAAAAGTTTAAATTTACTCTTTGCATCAATTCCGCATCGTTCTTTAATATGTTGACTGCATTTTGAATTCTTCCCCACAATTCCTCTTCATTATTAATCGGTCTGGAGTATACCATCGTAACAGGTAAAAAATCCGAGGATTTTTGGATGTGACACTCCAAAAAATAGTATCTAAAAAAAATACATTTTCCACTGCTAATTCACTGACCACATTTCATCCTCAAAGATAACAGCAAACATTTTTTTTAATCAGAATAATTTAAAAATTCCGGTGCGGCATCGAACACTAAAAACCGAAATATCTCAAAAACTGCTTACTTTAGCGGATTTTCACAAGAGTACCTTTTTTGTTTCAAAATGTTCAACAAATTAGTTCCTTAACAGGAAAAGAAAAAAATTATACTGATAAAAAAGTTATGGCCATTCTAAACCATAAGAAGTGCATTGTGAAGCGCCCTCTACTAGCTACAGTGAAAAGGTGTCCGTATTCGGGTTTCGTATCCCAAAAAAACCCCGGGTACCAAGTTTTAAAGTAATACGTTAAAAAATGTTCATTAATTTTAAAAAATTCGATTTTTATTTTTTGACTTTACCACCCTGTATCTCGGAACGGAGCAATTTCGAACTAAGGTAAGTTGCTTTAAATCGCCTTATTTTGGCCTCAGGAATATGTGCTCAGATTTTGCACAGACCTTTTAGAGACACCCTGTATAATTCGACCCAATTATAATAATAATAGTAAATGTCTTTTATTGTGTTCATAATATACAGTGAGTCGCAGAAGTAATGTCTAAATTCTTATTTGTTAATTTCTTAATGTGATTTTTCGGATGTTAAATTCATATATACAAGGTAGCCCAAAAATAAGTTACGACCATCAACTTAATTTTTTCAAATGAAAACATCTATTTTTCATTTCATTTTTGAGTTTTGCATCGAATTCTAAGTAAGTTTCTTGTAACATATCTTATACCTAATCTCAATAGTTATCGAAAAAAGTTGCGATCGAACATATCAATAAGTAAGACCTGTCTATTTAAAAATAACAGCACAACAAATAAAATTAAATGTTGAAAATGTGCACCATTTACGGCTTGGCAATATCCAAGGCGATCAATACAATCTCTTTGCACGTTTTCAACCATTTCCGGAATTATGGCACACACTTTTCTTCGGAACCTCTCTTTCACCTCCTGCAGATTGCTTGGCCTGTCAACAAATACTTTCGATTTAAGGTAACCCCAGAAAAAGAAGTCCAGTGGAGTTTTGTCTGACGACCTGGCAGGCCATTCGATAAGTCCTCTCTTTCCTATCTTCCGATTAGGAATCCAAAAATGTACGCACCGTGGCGGCATAGTGCGAAGGAGCACCATCTTGCTGGAACATTAGGTCTTCGTCAGGAGACTCTGGGTACAATGGATTCGGAAATTAAGCTACTAATGCGGAAATTAATTCAAGTTGGAGAAATTCGAGATATATTTGTCCAGTTCAAAGAAAAATGGACCAATTATTCTTCCACGCACTATTCCATACCACACATTTGTTTTTTGAGGGTACTAGCTGTGAACCTCCATCATCCAATGCGGATTTTCTGTTGCCCAATAACGACAATTTGGTCTATTCACATTACCATTCAAACAGAACGTAGGTTCATCGGAAAGAATAATATTTTTTACAAAATTATTATCTAGATTGCATATATTTCGAATGCGTTCACAAACTCATTTGGCCTATCGAAATCATCTTCAAATAATTCATGCACTGCAATAACTTTGTATGAGTGATATTTGTGCTTTTGAACTATTCGGTGAACAACACATTTCCGCATGTGTCAATTGGCCCCAATGTGCGACAGAGGAGTACATGGATTTTCTTCCAAGGAAAGCAAAACGCCAAGTTGTTCATTTTCATCTCGAGGAGGACCAGATTTAGGAAAATCTCTAACATGACCGAATGCGGTATTCTGTGATCTCACTAAAGCCTTCGATTGTGTGGATCATGGAGTACTGCTCGGCAAGCTTAATACCTATGGTTTCCGAGGCGCATTTTTGAATTGGGTGAGATCGTACTTGACCGATCGTCATCAGTCAGTCATTCTTAACAACGAAGTATCATCCACT
Source organism: Polydrusus tereticollis (assembly GCA_963920685.1). NCBI lineage: Eukaryota > Metazoa > Arthropoda > Insecta > Coleoptera > Curculionidae > Polydrusus > Polydrusus tereticollis. Next base: position 35,514,034 of record OY987335.1, read on the forward strand.
TTAAGACTAACTTCCGTTGTCCCGCAAGGGTCTGTCCTTGGGCCGTTGCTTTTTTTGATTTATATCAATGATATTGTAACTTTGAATGTATCGGGCTCATTCACTATGTTCGCGGATGATGCAACCATTTTGTGGCATTTCAAAAGTAATGACCATGTGGAAGATGTTATTAGTGACGATTTGGTAAGTCTTAAAAACTGGTGCGACGCAAACTTCCTGACTATTAATATATCAAAGACAAATATTGTTAGTTTTAAATTTCAGATGGAGCAGGTGTCTTTGAATGCAGGGGAGTGTAGGTTATTGTAAGTTTATGGGTTTATTTGTGGATAATAAATTTAAATTTGATCAGCATATTCTACAATTGTCCACCAAACTGTCTAGAGGTTGCTATGCTTTGAGGGTCATTTCTCAGGAGATGGATGGTCCAACTACCAGAAGGGTTTACTTCGCTCTAATAGAAACTCACTTGAGGTATGGCATATGTTTTTGGGGTGCATGCTCGGGTTACTTGTTTAGGACTATTTTTCTTCTTCAGAAAAGAGCTATCAGATTCATGCTGAAGATAAAACGACGGAAGTCTTGTCGGCCTTTGTTTGTCCAGAATAATCTTTTAACACTCCCTTGTATTTTTATCCAGGAGACAGCCTGCCTCATTCATAAGAAATATATACATGAAATTCGAGCCACACCGTTTTACTCTGTGCGAAGTACTCACACCACTGCACTTCCTATACCAATCTCGACTTTAGTTAAAAACTCTTTTGTTTATAATGGTAAAAAAATATTCAACAACCTTCCACGACAAGTGCTGGTGAGTTTAAAACAGAAGTCAAGAGAGTGCTTCTAGATAAAGCATATTACTCTGTCTCAGATTTTTTTGCTGATTCCTTCTGAAAACACTTTCTATACCTTATTCGTGTTTATTTTTTTAGTATTATCATGTATTGTTTATGGGCAGGGTTGTATGTTTTACTTTTTTATAATGTGATAAGGTATGGTATTAGTTAGGATATTGTTTTATTTTTATGGAACATACTTAGACTGTTTTATTTTATTGAACTTCCATTTTAAACATTTATAACGGTTCCCCATTACGATTTGAATGGTCTTTATAAGTATGTTATAGTTGTATTGTATTTGTATTTGTAGTTTGCTTTGTCAATGAAATTTTCGTCTTATGATAATAAAGCTGTTTTTGATTTGATTTGATTTGAATTCTCTAAAATTAGCCTCTATTCTATTCACCACTTTTGACATATGGGAGGACGATCAGGATGGATCTCATTGAATAATGCTGTTTCTATTTGAGTAAGTGTTCCATCACCAAACCCAACCATGCATAGAATTTCAATTTTTTTTCGTTCGGTTAACTTCACCATTGTGAAAACCGCAACTTTGCAACTACGCTTGGAAATTGCTTATTTAAAGTAAAATTGTCAAACAGTTTCTATGTGAGTAAACGGTGACAAGTCAACATTCAGAAAAACCAGAATTGAAAAAATACACACAATGGAATGTTTTGCTCGATTTACAAATAAATTCTCAGAAATACAGTCCTACTTACTGATATTATTATGTTCAATCGTAATTTTTTTGGTAACTGTTGAGTTTGGGTATAGGACATGGTACATAAAACATACTTAGAAGTCGATTAAAAATTTAAAAATGAAATAAACAATAGATGTTTCATTTGAAAAATTGAAGTTGATGGTCGTAACCTATTTTTGGGCTACCCTGTATACATGAGTTTACCATAAAACACATTAGGAAATAAAGATAGACGGGTTCGAGCGTTTTCCCAGAAAATACATCGTTGAGTTTCAAATGAAATTGAATTACTTCTGGAACTCACTGTATAGTTAATTAAATGGCGGCGACATCTATAGCCAGTCCACCCTCTCTAACTGCCTAAAATAAATTGTATCTATTTATTCTAGGTGAAAATGACAACCAATATATTACTAAATATCTTATATGATAATATAATATAAATGTAAAGAGATTGCAAAATCCAATAGAAAGAAAAATGAAAATCCATACGCATAATTATTCAGGTGCGTCGCATGATGCTCAACTAACAAACTTGTGAAATATAATGATTAATAGTACATTATTCAACAAATATATAATATTGACTGTTATTCACGCGGATGATGTTTATGACACGAGCCGTAGGCGAGTCTCATAAATCATCCAAGTGAATAGCAGCCATTATATGCGAGTAGAATACTATACTTTGTCCAGGACTACCAAATAATTTTAGCTACAATTAAGTACCACATATCTTTATTTTTAAATAACTAACATTGAGTTAATAACATTGAAACAATGTATTGAACTACTCACTAACTAGCAAGAAAAATTATTTGTTAACATTAATATTAACGTTTGTATTTTTACACAGCCTGTTAAGTTAAACGTAGGAATCGAACTTAAATCTACATTGATATTTTGGAACAAATAACCTTTGGACGTTTCAAACTAAAATTAAAAACCGAAGCGTGATTGTCAAAATAAAAACAAGGTGCCATGGTGTTGCCATAGCAACAAGCGCTGCGATTTGACGTTCATGGCATACTCTGTTTTTTATTGTACGTACAAAATCATATTGAAATCATATGATTTCATTATACACCGTGTATAATGAATATTATACACTGGTGTATATTGGATATTATTATTATTAGGGAAACACATGTATAATGATCATGTTACATAGTAGTCGTGGACAAAAGCATTTTTGAAGGCTGGAATTGTACGAATTGGTTTAACAGGGCCGGGTATTTTGTTGTCGATTTTTGGCGCTCTATAGGAGAAGAATCTCTAAAACATGGCAGTCGAATGTCTCATTAAAGCTAACTAGCTATTATGTCTAGTATCCCTTCCATAAACATTAAATTCATGTATCACTTTTTCCCTAAGATAAACAGAATTTCCGGAGATCAGCACCTTATGAAACAGAGTTGCAAAATAAAGTGAAAATCTGTAGTCTAGCTTTAACCATTTAGGTTAAATAAGGGTTTTGTTTCGATTTTAATGACATCTCGGCAATAAAATTTAGGCGGCGTTCAGGATCTTTAGGTGTAATGTCCCCCATCAGATGAATTTTGAAGGGGTGATATTTGAATATTTGAAATAGTTTACAATGACACTAGAGTCTTGTGACTCGTGCCATGACAGTCCCCGTCATACCCTTCATTGTTTGGCTGGTTATTTTTGTTATTATTGGATTTCATTAGATGTTGTATGGTTGAATTTGTCTTAAAACAATCTATTCAAAACTTTAACAACATAGAGGGTTTCAAGGCCGGCAAAATCCCAAAGCGCCAATTGTTTACGATGGTTTAATCTCTACTAACTAAACCCACACAGTATGTTAAACTATTACAATAATCTGGATCAGTTCTCCATTTAGGTTGAATAAGGGTTTTGTTCCAATTTAATTGACATCTCGGCAATAAAATTTAGGCGGCGTTCAGGACCTTCAGGTGTTAAGTCCTCTACCAGATAAATTTTGAAGGGGTGATATTTGAATATTTGAAATAGTTTACAATGACACTAGAGTCTTGTAACTCGTGCCATGACAGTCCCCGTCATACCCTTCATTATTTGGCTGCTTATTTTTGTTATAATTGGATTTCATTAGATGTTGTATGATTGAATTTGTCTTAAAACAATGTATTCGACACTTTAACAACATAGTGAATTTCAAAACCGGCAATATCCTAAAACGCCAATCAGGTGGCCGAACAAAGCCACGCAAGTATTTGCACTTTTGACAGGTTGCAGGTTGCAGGTTGTTTAAATTGTTTACGATGGTTTAAACTCAATAAAAAAAAAACCTTACTTAGGTACCTTAGTTGCATAAAATTGTTTTTTTCAACTACAGGATACTTCTTCCTGCCACGGGATCTTGTGCTTCTCCAAATAGAACAAAAAATAAAAAAATTATAAGTACCTACCTACAAACTAAACCCACACAGTATGTTGAACTAGAGGTGTGTAGTTCGTGAACGAACTAGCTCAAAAGATCGAATCTGATAACTGAACTAAAAGATTCAATCAGTAATTCTTTAAAGATTGAATCAACGCGAACTAAAGCCTTGTACTATACGCGAACGAGGGCGAGGCGACAGTGAAGCAGATCCTGAACTACCCGGAGCCTGGAGATCGACCGATGGTGTCGGCTGTCGGACTGGTGCCTCACGTACAACTCGGCCAAGATAGCGTGAGATATGACAATATCAAATATGTACCGCTCATTCGATGAGCCGTGGCTAGAAATAAAATTTGTCATATTTATCGAGACTTTCATAGAGTAAAGAACGGTCTAGTTGCACTGTACTATCCACGAAGCACCATGCTTCTCTTTTATTTATTTACTAGGTTTCACTCATTACTTTGAAATATTTCCATTATATATTTCTTTTGATTCACTGTGCGTGTGCGAGTATAAATCAGTGAACCAAATGAACTAAACGAACTAGTCTTTTGTACTATTCACTTTATTGAACGAGATCGAAAGATTGAAATCGGCAAAGTGAACTAAACTTCCCAGCACTATGTTGAACTATTACAAGAATCTGAATCAGTTCTTCATTTAGGCGAAGATGGTTGTGATAATGACTGGGAATTTTGCATTTACACAAGTAAAAAGATTTGTAGTCTAGCTTTAACCATTTAGGTTAAATAAGGGTTTTGTTCCAATTTTATTGACATCTCGGCAATAACATTTAGGCGGCGTTCAGGATCTTCAGGTGTTAAGTCCCCTACCAGATGAGTTTTGAAGGGGTGATATTTAATTACTTAAAATAGTTTACAATGGCACTAGAGAGTCTTGTGACTCGTGCCATGACAGTCCCCGTCATACCCTTCATTGTTTGGCTGGTTATTTTTGTTATTATTGAATTTCATTAGATGTTCTATGGTTGAATTTGTCTTAAAACAATATACAGGGTGTCCCGAAATTAGGTGACCAAAGGAAAACAGTGAAATCTGAATCGGAAAATAATACTAATTTGTTTAATAAACAAGTATCAGAAATCGCCCCCTAAGGGAGCTACGGCCACCTAATAGGGAACCAATGAAGATGGCATTTTTCAGGTTATTCCCAAACAGTTGAACATAGAAACATGAATTTTTGGTATTTTAGTAACTTTTATATGCCGAATCTAGATCTAATATCAAAACTGTCAAAATTTAATCATAGGGGTAGCATTTGGGGGGGGGGGGGGTGAGGAACAAAAACAAAAGTAACTTTCTTCTAAGTTAATGTTTTTTATTTTTTTTTGGAATTATGAAAGTTTAGGGCATTCTGGTAAGAAAAGGTATTCTTGATGTACTTCGCTCAGATGTACCATTTCTGAAAAAAAATCCTTAACGATAACCCTGTTTACTAAGGACCGATCACGTTTTCATTAAAACTTAGTAGTAGGCCTTGAAACAAAATTCACATGTTTGTTATTTACCAGCTTGATATTTATTTTGATAGTTTATTCGAAATTTTCTGATATAATTGTGGTTCATTTTTTTAATATGGAGCGTTTCTCGAATAACGAATTAGCTGATATTCATTTTATTTACGGATATTGCAATGGTAATGCACGTGCCGCTGTACGTGAGTACCAAAGACAGTTTCCGAGAAGAAGACTGCCACATCGAATAGTATTTAGCCGTGTCCATAGAAATTTAGTAGAAAATGGATCATTTAGGCGTTCCCAGAGACAAGGCCGGCCCATGGGAAATTATGATTTCGATGGAGCGCTAAATAGAATTGAGGAAAATCCTCAAAAAGTGTTGAGACCGCTGGCAAATACTATCAATATCCCCAAACCAATTGTAAGTATCTAATATTTATTAGAATTGTATTCACAGATAACAGATAGCAGCACGTGAATTGTTTAAAAATATTTTTTTAGCTTGGAAGAATGACCCAAATGCAGGGACTGCATCCGTTTCATTATCAAAGAGTACATAATTTAAGAGCCGAAGATTTTCAACCTTGTGTAGAATTTTGCCAATGGATTTCTAACCACCAAAATACGTTGAGAAAAGTTTTATGGACAGATGAAGCAACCTTTTCAAGCGGCAAGGCATTTAATAGTCATAATACTCATTTTTGGGCTCAAGACAGTCCGAATGTGGTTCGAAGGACTAGCTACCAACATTTATGTATAGGCAGAGATCATAGGAGATATTTTAATAGGTCCTATTATTTTGCCAGATAGAATAAATGCCCATCATTATTCAAGTTTCCTCCAAAATAAGCTGGCAGAATTGCTAGAGGATGTTCCTATACGTACTCGGTTAGAGATGATAGGTAGAGGTGGTCCAGTAAACTGGCCAGCTCGATCGCCTGATTTAAATCCTTTAGATTATTATCTGTGGGGCAATATGTGCAATATTGTTTATACCACAGAAGTAGATAGCCAAGAAGAGCTTTTAAGACGAATTTATCCAGCTGGAAATCGAATTAAAGAAAACCGGTTCGAAATTTTTTGTACTACTTAAAATATTAAGAAGACTGTGTATTCAACAAAATGGAAATTTATTTGAAGATTTCCTCAAGGAAATGAGTGTTGTTGTTAACTTTAACAATATTCATAATTTTAATTTGATCCGTGTTTGTTAAACAATGTTATCGTTAAGGACTTTTTTTTCAGAAATGGTGCATCTGAGCGAAGTACATCAGGAGTATCTTTTTTTTTGCCAAAAAGCCCTAAACTTTCATAATTTCAGAAAAAAAATGTAAAACATTAACTTAGAAAAAAGTTACTTTTGTTTTTGTTCCTCAACTCCCCCAAATGTTATGCCTATGATTAAATTTTGATAGTTTTGATTTTAGATCTAGATTCAGCATATAAAAGTTAATAAAATACCAAAAATTTATGTTTCTATGGTCAACTGTTTGGAAATAATCTGAAAAATACCATCTTCATGAGTTCCCTATTAGGAGGCTGTAGCTCCCTTAGGGGGCGATTTCCGATACTTGTTTATTAAACAAGTTAGTGTTATTTTCCGATGCAGATTCCACTGTTTTCCTTTGGCCACCTAATTTCTGGACACCCTGTACTCGAAGGTTTAACAAGATAGAGTAGAGGATATCCAAATTAATATATGCAGGTTATAACGTGACCAAAAATGAAGGACCAAAATAAAAATGTGAATACACGCAGAAAGTCTTCATTATTAGTCGAATTGATCCCCCAAATTTCGTTTGTCTGTCTGTTTCCGTTTTCGAAATATGGCCTGGAAAGATTTATTTATTTATTTATTTAATTCAATTTAATTTCACATCAATACGCATTCACAATACAATGTGACATATAAAAAATTATTTACATTTGATTTAATATAATATACTCTTAATTATACACCTAGGTGTGGAATACTTGTATGTGTTTGTTCAGGTAATATTTTAAAAATAAGTCATCATAATCATGTTTATTAAATACCATGCAGTATACAATATAACTTTCTTTTCCTTTTTTTTTTCTTTTTGAAACAGAATGGGTAGGCAACTAAAAAAACTGAAGAAATCTAGCAATATTCTCAAAGAGGTAGTCACAGAATTGTTTTTTAAAATGTCTTTTGTTTGTTAAGGTTCTGATTTTTTGAGGTATTAAGTTATATAATTTCGGACCATGGTATGTTACAAAATGTTGCATCATTGTTGTTCTAGTTCTATAAATGTATACCAGTTCATTTGTATTGCCTCTGGTCTGATGATCGTGTGACATTTTTAATTTGTTGAAATTTTCATTTGAGTGAAAAAAATTACATAGGTACCGTAATAATATATAATGCTCTAATATTACAAAGTTTTCTGCAAATAAAGTTGGTTTGTAGGGAAAAGTTTTGGTTTCTTAAGACTAATCTTTACAATACAATTTTGGACAACTCGGAGTTGTTTTAGATTTCTGTTATACATTCCTCCCCAAACCAGAATACCATATCGTAGTAGAGGTTCGACAAGCGCCCTATAAACCATAATCATGAGCATTTTGTTGAGAATTTCTCTCAGAGTATAAAATTTGTGTATTAAACATTTAACTTTTTTATACAAATATAAAATTTGATGGTCCCATTTAAGGTGCTTGTCAACAACTATACCTAAATATTTAATGTGATTGACCTCCAATAATGGTTCATTAATATCAGAAATAGCAATTTGATTAAAATAAGGTATTTACAGAATTTAGAGAGAAGGCAATGTAGTGTGACTTCTTGATATTTAAAGTCAGTTTGCGACTGTTCAAGAAACTATTTTTAAGAAACCTTTTTTTTATTTTTTTCTGCAATAGAAACCAACTTCCATTGCTGAAAACAATAACCGTATCATCTGCATACGCCACAATCCTTTCACCGACACCAAGACTGCAGACTTTTCTATGTACAAGTTAAACAAGATTAGTCCCATAACAGTACCGTGTGGTACCCCATGCCTAACAGTCCCGGGGGAACTAAGCACGTCCCCAATCCTAACGTGCTGGACACGAGCGCTTAAGTAGCTGTCCAGAACTTTTCACGCGATGCCCCTAATGCCACTACATTCAAGGACATCAAGCAGTATGGAATCGGATACCGTGTCAAATGCCTTTGCCACGTCCAAAAACAGAGCAATACATTTTCTCCCTTGGTCTAAATTTTGGGCTACTTCGCGTGTCAGCTCAAACATAGCATCAGTAGTCCTGCGGGCCTCAACTAACCCAAACTGATTTTTAAATAACAAATTGTTGTTGTTTAAAAAGTGGACAAGTCTATATTTTAAGAATTCTTCAAAAAGTTTTGCGACATTGGATTGGAGATAACGCTTATGGGTCTATAGTTATTTACGTCTTCTTTACTACCAGACTTAAAGATTGGTGTGACAATTGATACTCGTCGGAGGACACCCTGTATCAGTGTATTATTTGGTTGGTCTATAAATAAGTGGTATGTATATTTGCTGGTAAGGAACACAACACTTCTTATCAGTGTTTACGGAAGGTGAGAGAATGTATACATTCGAGTGGATGATAGTGAACATACATTTTTTTTTTGTATACATCAATGGCTAATTATGGTTGTTACAACTATTCGTACCGCCACGATAAAGTACCACACATTATTATTTTGGTATATCATTTATTGTGTCTATTAATATCCGTTTCTTTTCTTCAGCGATCCAACAATAAATTTTGCCATTTAAGGACCAGACACTAGAAGGTTCCCCTTTTTTCTTAGCTTTATAGTTCTTGCCTTGGTCTCTTAAAATCTTCAACAATGAAGTATTCACTGCCCAGTTTTTTAGAGTTGAAAACGTTCCGGTTTCCACTGTTCTCTGTTTTCCTTTGCTACTCCAAAAAACGTGGTTTATATAATTTGAAGAGCCCTTTCCTACAAATTTAGGAACAATTTTCAATAGGTTTTCACCGCCCTCCTCTGGATATATCATATCCAATTTAAACAGCAGCATGACGGATTCTTTATCCAAAAGTCTCGGTTCCGGATAGAGCTCAAATTCGACAAAAGAACGGATCTTTTGGAGCTCCTACCTTAGCGAAACTACCATCCGCTGGCAAAATATGATTGAAATCACTCAAAACATTTAAAGAAAAACCATAATCTTTGGCAGCGGGGTAACCAGCGCACTTTTTCAGCTTTGTGGAACCAACTTAGTCAAAAATGAAGCGTTAATAATATGAGTATGTGCTGTGATGCAATATTGGATACACATTTTCAACATTTCGGACGAAATTTGATAAACGCTAGGGGGTAGCATTACTTTTAATACGTACTATATAAAATATTGAAGATATCTGCCTTAGAGGTCAAAGAAAACTCAAATTCGCGAACAACAGCTACGTGTCTATGTGAATCAAAACAATGTATACTATCATTAACAGGCGTCAGGCGGGAAATCAGTTGTAAGTTTATTTAAGATGTAGTTTTATACAAGGCGATACTTTATTAATAATTCATTTTTTAGTTACGAGCAAACGAAACAATACAGTTAATTTTTTTTAATACTCCTCATTTAAAGTTATATTCTATTCGATTAGCCTTTCTATTTTTTATATAATATTCAGTATTTTTTAGGTTGGTTAATTAAAAATCAAAAATTAAGTCAAAGCACATGAAATAATTTACATACAGACTCGTTTGTATTCTAGACAAGATACAGCGACAATTTTTTTAAATGATTTTTATGGCAAACTGTAAAATGTGCTGATCGAACATTATAACACTCCATGTCCTATCAGGTATTTATCTTAAGTTTTAAAGATTTGTTTCATTTACTTACAAACGTTTAGATCAAATTCATTCAAAGAGTTGAGCTAAGAAAATAGCCAAAGTTTAGCTTATTTTATCGTAAATAAATATAAACACAATTATTTAGCTTAATAAGTTACATACCTGAAATGATCCAAAGGAACCTGAATATATTTTGTGGTAAAATCATACTGTAAACTGTCACTTAAAATCACAGATAAACATAAAAACGTCAAAACATACTTCATTTTCGCTTAAATTTCTTTCTTATTTGATTAGATATGTCCATCAATAAAATAATTTTCCTATATATACATCGACCTCTGCGATAAACCAAATCAAATTTGTTTAACGACCTAATCGGAATGAGAATTAATTCAGTGTGGCCAGATTGGGCAATTTAGCGCAAATGTAGCGATTTTTAGATGAAATCGGCGCTTAAGAGTTTGTAAAAACTGCTCTCCGCAACTTGGGCGATTTTAAGAAAATAAAGTTGTTCTTTCTCTTATTGCCAAAACATGCAATCTACCATGTAAAAATGGTTTTAGAGGTTACAATATTGTGCGAATTAACGTGAACATTGGAAATTTCTGTATTATTTCAACTTGGCAACACTGCTGTGACAATTCTGAGAGGCTTTTCTTGACATATCCCATAATACCCATAACCTATCATTGTTTATTAAGTTATTGCTAATGTCAGTCGTTTTATCGGTTATTGTGGCTAAGTTACACGTGTTTTTGTGGTTTTGGCAGAAATAGCACGTTTTAGTTAGTTTTTTCGTGTTTCTGGCATCATGGACATTACGCCAAGGAAAAGAGAAAAGATAATTACACTTAGTGAGCACACATCTCTGGCGCAAAGGGGCATTGCTAGTGGGTGTTCCGTAAGCTTGGGAGCTGTAAATCAGAATCAGAAAGATAATTAAACAAAAAGAGGAAACTGGATCACTTGAAGTTCAGCGGAAGGGGAAATGTTGGAGAAAACGGAAGACGACTTCCCGAGATGAATTGTTTCTTTTAAGAAATAGCAAGCTAAATCCCAAAAAGACAAGCTATGACCTACAGCAAGACTTAGAAAAGACTAAAGTGAAAATTCACGACAATTCGCAGACGCCTTTTGGAGGGAGGAAGAAAAGCTGTGAGACCTTAAAAGAAACAGCTTTTAACGGAGGCTATGATAAAAAAAAAGACTGATTTGAGCAAAAAAATATACTCATTGGACAGTAGAACACTGATGATTAGATGAGACACGCTTTTTGGTGCAGGGGTGCCGATCAAGGTTTATGCGGAAAGGTGTGGACGAAAAGTTGACTGCAGCTCACTTGGTCAGTCAAAAAGAAATTGTGAGACTGTTTTGCATATAACAGAACAGGAAAACTTATACCCATCGAAGGCATGATGAACAGTAAAAAAAATAAAAAGATGTTGGAAGCGTGTTTGTCCAGAGAACTGGTAAAGGTTCAAGTAGTTGGCGAACTAATCTTCCAACAGGATTCAGCACCGTGTCATGTTTCGAAGAAGATGGTGAAATATTTTAGGGACAAAAGGTTACCCTTCTAGACTGACCTGGAAACTCACCGTACATTAATCCTATTGAGAATTGGTGGGCTATGTGCCAAGCCAGATTGCTGAAAATGGATTGTACAACAAAAAATTAATTGATTCTATGCCAGAACGAGTTTAAGCTACCCCTGTCTTAGCAAATTTACTTACTTAAGTACTTAAGTACTTAAAGCAGAAGCTACAAGGGTTGCTAGCAATATTCACAGTTTACCTCCCTTTCCTAATAAAAATAAAAATTCGCAAAGCTAAGACCAGAGATTAAAACCCTTTTCCCACACTACTTTCTAACACTGTGCACTTAACACTTGATATCAGGTTTAAAGCATGAAAGAATAAAAACAACTTGACATTTTACGTATCCTAAAACATCAAATTACACACCGTCATCTTAAAAATGGAAGAGCAAACTCAATTTGGTAGAGCGAAGCTATCAAATGTTTGGTAGAGCAAAATATCAAATTTGATAGAGCAAAAAAAATATGATATGTTTGGTAGAGCAAATATACCTTTTTGAATTAGAAAACCAAAAAATATTTTAAATCAAAATATTTTCATTTATTGAAATGCAAATTCATTAACTTATAATTCTTAAAAAAATATAATGAAACTGCCGTAAATAAAAGGAATAAGCTATTTACTAAAATTCTGACAATAAACCAAAATATAGTTTTTGTTCTGGTTGATTACAAAGCTTTACAAATTGTACCTCCCTGTGTACATACAATAACCTTATTAGCAAGTCAAAAGGAATTATGAAAAAGCACTTTTAAACTCACACCTCTTTATTCAACCTTTGAAAAAAAAAAACCTCTTTAAAAACTCCTTATGTTCATAGCCGTCCACACAGGGCTAAGTCAAAAATTCAACTATCCCACAAAATAAAATACTAAATCAAAAATCAATTTAAACAAAGGGTGTTGTCAAACGCTTTTAAAAATGATAAACATAAATGGTTAATGTTAAATTATTACTCCAAAAACAAGTTCACTCAAAGTCAGACACTTACGATCTATATTTGTTTTCGCTTTGTCTCTTCGGTAGACAAAAGATCGACCAGTCTAGTGTTTACTGAAGAACCATACTTTTTTTTATTCTTCTCTTGTCTTATGTCTCAAAATTATACTTCTTAATTAAAATTAAAAATAAAATGAACATGAGTTTCTGCTAGCGGCAGAATTAATTAGATATTATTTTTTTCTTCATTTGTTCATCGTATTTATAGCTGAAACCAGCGAGTCTCTTGTTGTGCTGCTAACTTCATGAGACAAACATAATAGTTTGAAACCTACGTGAAAAATAATTAAAAGTTTCCTTAAATTTTTTTGAAACCATTTTTCACTAGGTTGCGATGCCAAGAGATTTTAAAATCTGACAACACTGGGAATGATTTATTTGATTTGATAACTTTCAAACAAAGAAATTAAATTGATTTCTTATACAAATAAACAAATAAAAGTTAATCAGCATGTGTCTACAAACATTTTTTAAGATTCTTTAAAAACAAATGATGTATACCTTGTTATCTTTCTGAATAAAACAAAAGAAGGTCCAAGTATATGGCATATAGATGATCTTCTTTTTTTTTTCGCTTCGAAGATATCTCACCTTGACGCTGGGAATTTATTACAATGGATTAGGTTTTTTTTTGCACATTCGTGTTATTTTTTTTGTACATTTTTTTGTACCTTTATAAAAGTGTCAATGCCAAAATCACGAATGTGCCATTTTTTAAAAACTAAGTAATATACTTAATTTTTTAAATATAGTTATTAAAATAGACCATCTGTATATTATAATTCACATCAAACAATAAGTTGCAAGCAATCACAAGTATTTTAAAATTATCACTTAAATATTATTTGCTATTTTCCCGAGAACCATAAAAATGCACATTCGCGCCTTTAGCACTGGGCCGACGATATATGAACAATACATGAACGTAAAACTCGTAACGTCCTCTAGTAGCCATCTTTAAAAGTTCCTGCCAACCAAATAACGCTATCTAATATTATGGCGTCTTATAGTAACATCGATAACATAAGAGGGTAACTGATGTTTTCTTGAACAGGAGACTGGATCACCGTCTCACGGTAAATGCTTTGAAGCAGAATTTAAAACAATATGCCCAGTAAAAAATTTATTAAGAAATGGTAGTGACAAAAATATTGCAACATTTGTTATTAGGGCTAGTTAATAATTATAATTAATAAAGTTAATTGGTTAAATAAACAAAGAGCGAACTAAAAATACTAATATTCAATAATATTTAAAACTATTAACGTGTTTAACGTCTAATAGCATATCCATTATTGAATTATTGGCAATAAGTTTGGCACTTGGCATGGAATTGATGAAATTGTCTAAGATACGAAGTGGTATGTTTCTCAAATCAAATCATATATTGCGTGCTAATACAAATAACAGTTTACATAGGTCAAAGTAGTTAAAAACATTTAAAATTTGTATAAAAAAAAGAAATATTTTATAATAAATATTTAAAAAAAACACCTTACTTATACAAGGAACGGAATCATTTAGAATATATTAACTATCACCATTCAAGGTGTAGGACATTTAAAATGTACAATAAAATTATCAATGACGCAATACAACATTTATACGTGGAGGCACTTAACAAGACATTAGTGAACATCGGTTAGAATTAGGCTGCAATATCACCCGCAATTAAAAAGTCCTCATAACAGTAAGAGGGACTTCTGTTGAGAGAGTTGTGAATTTTTGCCTTAAACTGTTTAAAGTCGAGCTGTCTAATTTCCAAAGATAATTTATTAGAAAATTTCGCACATAAATAGTTGGGGCCATTCTGACACCTCTTTAGCCGGCACAGAGTTTATTTCGAGTATTGAATCAATGAATTTCCCCGTTTGTCTTGAATGCATTTATATTTTAATGATAAATTAGGTTTTGGGAAAATAAATACAAATGGGAATGTAATTATTTCCATATTCACAAAATATTCTTTACATTCTCCTCTATAACCGAGGCCTGCCACAATTTTAAGAGCCTTTCTCTGAAGACCAAAGATTCTATACCACTGTGCAGTTCTCCCCCATACAATCACAGCATAGGACAGAGCAGGGTGGCACAGTGCAAAATAAGCCATTTTGCACTGTGCCTGCTGCGCAGGACAATAATACTACTCCTAAACCTTTTGGCAACATAATCCACATGAAATTTAAATGTAAGTTTTGAGTCAAGGTAAATTCCCAGAAATGTTACCATATTCTGAGTCTCGAAGGGTAGAGGCCCAATGTTTCGCAATGAAAAGATCATGATTGTAGTTGGTCTTGCTATCATTCATTACCAATCCATTCTTCCCAAACCATCGCTCAGCCTACAACTGTGCGTCCCCCGTCCTGTCAAAAACCTCATCTAGGTTCTTATCCTGCACCGAGATGGCTGTGTCGGCGGCAAAAAGAATATTGTGGCCCACTGTGGTGTTTGATGGCAAATCATTTATAAATATAAGAAACAACAAAGGCCCAAGAATGGACCCCTGGGGTACACCAAATTCTATATCTCTCCCACAACGACACCCCCTCCAGTACAACAATTTGCTTTCTGGGTGTTAGGTACGATTACAACATTTTTATACTGGTTTCATGAAAATTATAGGTTTTTAATTTGTTGATCAGCACTTCGTGAGACACACAATCGAATGCCTTCCTGAGGTCACAGAAGATGAATTCTCAAATGCCTCCATCACAATTTCCAGAAGATCCAGTATACCAGAGGTAGTACTAAAGCCCCGACGGAAACCCAACTGGGAGTCATAGAGTAATTTATTTGTTTCCATATATTCAACCAGCTACCAGCTGTATACACATGCACTTCTCAATTACCTTTGAACTACCGGTAGCAGTGAGATCGGCCTGTAGTTCGACATATCCTCTGCGCAGCTGCTCTTGTGGACAGGAATTACCCTCGCCAATTTCCAAATGTGCGGAAACACTCCCTCCCTCACACAAGCCTCTGTAATTTTATCCATTAGAGCTTGTTTGTTGGAAAATAATTCGGTTCGTATTCGCCTTTCCACCTCTTCCCATAGGTTTTCTGCAGGGTTGAAGTCTGAAGATTGCGCAAGTCAGTTTAGAACTTTAATATTGTTCTGCCGGGACCAAGCTTGCACATGACTGGATCACTATCCTATTGAAAAATTAATCATAGGAGCATTTCCAATGCAAAAGGAAGCGTAACATCTTTCATAATATTTACGTGGATGTACCTGTCGATTATACTATCAATAAATTGTAGAAGAGCAACTCTTCCAGACGAAAAGCAGCCCCATAAAATAGCACTACCTTTGTCATACTTAACTGTAGGCTTTACATACTTGTCTCATGTCATCTGAATTAGAAATAAGTACTGTATCGCGTTACATCACTGCAAACGGTCTTTCTCTATTCAGCAGCAGTCCAGTGCCTTCGTGCGTAGCAGCTTAATTTCTAGCGGAAATCGAGAGTTTCTTTGCAGGTCTTCTACTGTATAACCGTGCCTGCACTAACCTTCCTTGAATAATTCGGCAGGAAATGTTTGCATTTGGTATTTTGGTTCCACGGGTCAGTTTGAGAAATGCGCTCTATCAACCTGTCTGTGTGGGCATTTGTTTTTTTTCGGCCTACCTAACTTTAAAATAGTATCCAAATGACGTCTTTCATTGAAATATAAAATTATGCATGAAAGTGTGATACGAATTATCGAGAACCTTTGAGCAATAGCCAGCTTGTTTTTTTCCATCTTAAAAAGCTTGCAGAACTCGTGGCCTCGTGGCACAGCAATTCCTTTTCCATTTCCAGAAATATTTCTCTGAACTAGCGGTAATAAATTCTAAATGCAAACACGGATATACCACGAAAAACAACTAAAAATTGCAACAAAATATATTCGTTGCAATATTCTGGCGCTTAAGAAACATAAAATCACAAGTGTTGATCGAGCAGTGTTTTATTAAGTCAGATCGATCACAGCCAACTCGAAAAAACACTTTTTTGTGATGTTTACCGCAAGCTTCCTCGGGCTTGCCAAATATCAGGCTATTTTTAATTTTTCATTTTCTTGGAATACCTATGCCCGATAATGTATTAGTTGGATATAGATTACAGAGACAACCTACATACAACAGAGCAAATGAAGAATCAAAGATAGAAATAGAAATATTGATCCAAATAACCTGCAGCTTGGGTCTCCGTTGTACAGTTGCATACGGTGCAGGTGCTTCTTGACGGCCATATGTGTCCCATCAGAATTCCTTTGGTAATTCTCAGCTAATTTCCGCTCACCAGAAGTAGCTGTTTCGTTACTATCGGGTCTGTGTCCCCAATGAAAGAGTTGCTATGGTTTAGTCCCTGTCTGTTGTTCCAGTAGATTTTGTGTGGATTCCTTGTCCATCGTTTTATGACATCTTGTACTGTGCACCTTGGAACTCCGAGTGCCGGTTCTGGACCAAAGAATGTTTTTTTCCGACCCCTTTCTTACAAGTTCGTCAGCCTTTTCGTTTTCTGTAATACCTTTATGTGCTGGTACCCATTGTAGTATTACTTTGTTGGCCTTTGCCAGGGCTACTTGTTACTCTTGGCATTCCGATACCAGTCTTGATGTCACCTTATTGCATGTTAGCGCTCTAAGGGCTGCTTGGCTGTCAGAGTATATGTGGATCCGCTTATTAGGATAAGTCCTCCTATTGTTTTCATACGCACACTGTAGGATGGCGTAGATTTCGGCTTGGAACACCGTGGGAGACTTGCCCACGAAGAAATAAGCATCTCTCTTCGGTCTTACTCCGTGTGTCCCTGCTCCGGTACGGTCTTTGGTTTTTGAGCCATCTGTGTACCAGATTATTTCCCCGTGAGTATCTGGTGTTTTATTGTTCCACACATCCCGTTCATCGATTGTAGTCTTGAATGGTATGTCATAGCCGATATCTAGGATTTGTGTGGTCTAATCTCATTTCAAACTCAGATCCTCTTAGGTATCGCATAGAAGTGTGTGTCCAGTTCTATGCCACCCAGAAAGTGACGTAGAACTCTGTAGTCTGTCTGTATAGTCCCATTCTTGTCTTTCCTTTAATCACCAAATAAAGTGGAGGAAGGTCTAGGATATTCTCCATTGTGGATGTGGAGGTCGATTTCATGGCCCCTATGATGCTCTAGCAGACCAGTCTTTGTAGGCTTTCTAGCTTTGATATTTTCGTTTTCTGCTGTGTCTTTTGCCACTAGGCCAGTGTCACTACCCTGGTGTGCAGCCAATGTACCAGCTTAGGTGCCATGTTTTTCCGTACATCCGTCTAGTAACTGCCAAGGTTACTTCCGACTTCCGGATTGTTTTTTCCGCGCGTTTGTTCCAGGTCAGCCTGGAGTTCAAAGTTACTCCCAGGTATTTGACCTCTTTCGATAGTGAAATGGTGTAGGGGTCTCAATCCCTCCTTTTTCCTGCGTTTTGTAAAGGGGATTATGACAGTCTTTTGAGGACTGATGTTAAGTTCTTCCTGTCCTACCCATCTGTCCACAATATTGAAAGTCCTTTGCATTCTCTCTCTTACTGTCGTGTTGTATTTGCCTTGGATCATTATTGCCAGGTCGTCCGCATAACCCACGATATGATATCCTTCTCTGCTGAGTAAGCGTAGCAGCCCGTTTATGCCAAGGTTCCAAAATAGAGTACCCCCCCCCCTGACACCCGCGCTGCCAAAGTCTCACCAAGCAGTTAAGTATTTTGTTTGCGTATTGTGTGTGGGTGATGTGATATGGTCGCTGCAGTACCCGGCCGTGTCCGCCTGCGCAGCCACCGCAGCGAGCTTGTGATTGTGTGTTGTGATGTGCGTTGTGTGTGCACCCCTGTGCTGTTGTATCCTTCTTGGTCTGGCTTCTACCCCCAGAGATTTGTACAGCATGATTGAACCTACCGAATCCGTCAAACCACCGTCAAGCTTAAAAATAGCCCAATCAACTAGAAGCAAAATGTACAGGGTGTTCCATTTAAAAAATCATGTTTGCTTTAAATTTCGAAAACTAAGACTCTCAGAAAAAAAAGTAAGCACGCCACTAAATTCTACTGAAAAAACTGTCTTAGAAACAGTTTTAATTTTTTTGATAAGTTAATGGTAACCGAAATACAGGGGGTGGTCTCTATCTTTACTAGTTACCGAGATACCCTGCAATTACATCGAAAAATGGACACCCTGTACAGGGTGTCCAGTTTTCGAATGTTTTCATATACCCTTATTATAAGAACGGTGGGGTTTGCGGCTTACTGTTCCATTATTTTATGAAACTTTCATTGCCGCAATTGAAATTTTCATAGCCCTCTCTGTTTCTGACATACAGGGCGATTTTGAAAATTTGTCATTTTTGACGCTCCCCTGTATCTCGATTATTTGATAACTCACCAATAAGGTCAAAATGGGTTATTATAGAGTTTTTATGTAGAATTCAGTGGCGTAGTTATTTTTGTTCTAAAAAGTTTTGTTTTTGAGTTATGACCCAAATTTGTGTTTCCTTAAATGGGATACCCTATATATTATTTCATTGCCTTGTCCCCCTTTTTAAGAGCTTTTCAAAAGTATATAATAGTCCATATTTATTTCTTTTAATTAGGGATAATTTTAACATTTTTTGTAAAATTAATCATTTTTCGTATAGAAGGCTATGCCATGGTCAATCACGGATAGCCATGGCAGAAAACCAAATTCTGTAAATGCGCCATTACGGATTGTTGTCAAATATTACTGGTATTTGTTTGATTTTGTAAGTTTATTTTTTATTTCTGTGAAAAGTTGTTCAACATGGCACAAAATAATAAACATGAAAATTATGAAAAACACGACATGTATGTTTGTTTTATCCAAGCTAATGTAAACGCGAACGCAGCCGCGGAGCTGTATTTTAATCGGTAAGTTTTAAAATCATTTGTTAGGTACCTTTAATATTCATAATAAAAATAAAAAAGTTTTAATGATTATTGTTATCTATTATTAGCTTTCCGTTACATATTTAAATTTTTCGTAGATATCCGGAAAGACAACAAGTTGAGTACCTATGATAAAAGAATACTTCAAAAAATCCAAGCCAATCTCATTGAGCACGAATCTTTTAAAAAACAAAGGCCTAATATTTACAACAAGGAAAACAGGGAAGAAAAAGAAATAAATGTTTTGGCCTCTGTCACGGTACAACCATCCATATCATGCTAAAAAGTGTAGGATAAAGTTGGGATTAAAAAATCAAGAACGCAGTTAATACTAAAAAAATATAAATTTAAACCATACAAATAGGTACCATCTCGTCCAACATTTGCATACCGATGACGCAGAACGTAGGATAGCTTTTTGCAACTGGTACCTACAAATGTTGCAAGAAAACGCAAATTTTGAAAGAAGTGTGGTATGGTCCGACGAGGCTTATTTTACGAGTTCTGGTGTCTTAAACCGAAACAATTCAAGGTATGTATATTAAACACTGATTTGTCAGATCACCTTGGTATAGTAGTTCAGGTGAATTTGGAACAATATGCGCAAATTAAAGAGCCAGTTAAGAGAATCTTAAGACCTCTTACTGAGCAGGGTAAGTAGGTACAATTTTTTCTGTCTTGTTGAGAAAATTGATTTTAGTTTAATATATTCAAAAAACACAGATGCTAATAACAAATTCTGCACTTTTATAGATCTACTCAATAATGCATTTGAGGAGGCATTTACCCTAAAAACATACAATACAAAAAAAAATTCCAGTCACTCAATCAACTGGTTTAATGAAAATTCAAAAGACATGCGTAATTATCTTCACTTTCTTCATGATTTATATAGAACCCTTCCTTCTCCTCAGCTGAAACTCAGAACAAAGTCTTACAAGTCTCTGTATAGGAATTTAATTAGGGATGCTAAAAAACAGGCTAACAACAGATTAATAAGAAATGCAGCGAACCCTATCAGATGCATGTGGAACATAATTAATGAACACAGAGGTGTCGTAAGTAGAAAACAGGTCACGTCAAACATTTCCCCTGATGAATTTAATAATTTCTTCATTAATATAGCAAACAGTTTTCAGAAAAACATAAAAAACATCAACACAGATCCTATAGAAAATGTTAAGAGAGTAAGTAATATACCAAACTGTACATTCTCTTTTGGTGAGGTAACCTATAATGAGGTAAGAGATGTGATCACATTCCTAAAAAATAAAAACAGCAGAGATCCACATGGTTTTAATGTAACTATTTTAAAGAACATTCTGAATGGTATACTAGTGCCTTTGACAAATTTAATAAATCACTGCTTTCAAGAACATTGCCTTCCGGATATTCTAAAACATGTTGTAACCACACCCATCCATAAAAAGGGGAGTGTAGACGATGTGTCTAACTACAGACCTATATCAATACTTTCAGTGTTTGCTAAGGTACTTGAGAAGTGTATGGCATTGAAAATATCACAATTTTTTGAGGCATATAATATTTTCACAGATTCTCAGTTTGGCTTCCGTAAGGATCGTGGTACTTCCATGGGAATACTTGATCTTGTTGGCAACATATTGAAGTCTTATGATGAAAAAAATTTTACGGCGACAACGTTTTGCGACCTCAGCAAGGCGTTCGACTGTGTCTCCCACGATATTCTTTTAAGAAAACTTAAGATCTACAATTTTGACGAACATAGCCTGGCTCTAGTAAAATCATATCTTAATAACAGAAAGCAGACTGTGGGGATAAATGGGGTGAAATCCGGGGAGGGGGTGGTAAGTGTTGGGGTTCCGCAGGGTTCGGTACTTGGACCACTACTTTTCCTTATATACATTAATGACCTACCCTTTGCGGATACCTCTTCCCACTACACTGTCTTCGCGGATGATACCACCATGTCCTTTACATCTGCAGATCATGATACTGCATTGGTCCGATCTGAGGAGTCACAGTCGAAGGCTAAAGACTGGTTCTCTGCTAATCAGTTGCATCTAAATAACACCAAGAGTGAACATATGATGTTTACTATGAAGCAACTTCCACAAGAGGAAGCAGAGAAGGTGGTAAAATTTCTGGGAGTGTACATCGATCCAAGGTTGAGATGGAATTCTCATATTGAGTCCTTGATTGGGAAGCTTAGTTCTAATATCTTTGTTCTACGGAATTTGTCACACTGTGTAACAACAGATGTACTAAGACAGGCTTATTTCTCGTTGTGTCACAGCCACATGTCGTATGCAATTTTGGTTTGGGGGCATGCAGCCGCGGAGGAAACCAGGTATTCAGACTTCAACGGAAAGCAGTAAGGCTGATTTCAGGTCTGTCATATAGAGCCAACTGCAAAAGTGCATTTATTCAAAATAAGATACTCACTTTTCCTTCATTATATGTTCTTGAAAACTTGCTTCATGTCAGAAAAACCTTAAACACGTACACAATACACCAGGACATACACTGCCACGATACCCGGACAAAGAATAATCTGATACCCAGATACCACAGATTAAAAAGGTCTCAGGACGGCCCAGGGTGTCTGGCTATTCGTTTTTTTAATAAAATACCTATTGAAATAAAGAATTTACCCATTTCTCTATTTAAGCGCGAAGTGAAAAAATTGCTGATCACCGGTGCCTTTTTTTCTATTGAAGAGTTCTTAAGATCTGATCTTGAACTATAATTTTAATGTGTTGCCTATTTGTTAGTCTAGTGTGTAGTGTGCTGTAGTAGTTAATATTTTATTATTTTTTTATTATTTTTAAAGCTAAAAGTTTACTCATATTTTATTTTCTTATTGTGTCATTTTGTAATTTGTAATTATTTATTGTCTTTTTATTATTTTAATAATGTTAATCCTATTCACGTGACTTGTGTAAGTACACTATTGTATGGAAACACCAATAATTAATAAATAAATAAATAAATAAATTTGTAGAATTATATCGTTGATCTTTAGACTGCAATAGAACCCTCACTATCCCTTTGACCATAAAATAAATAAGGAAATCCCAAATTTTAAAACCTTTTCGAGTAGAGCCGGACCAGGTACAAATTCGATTTATACCTATGCCTGATGCATATATAAATACAAACTGATTTTTAATAATTTTAGTCTTTAGTGGTTTTCCGGCGAGTAATTTTTATTTGGGCTTATTAGTGGTAGAATGTGGCGTCCTTGGAATTGTGCTGATAGGGGGGCATCTTCAAGTGTCATTTTTAAAAGAAAGCATTTATCTACCGATGCCAAACTAATAATTAAAAATGTGTATCAATCTTTGTTGAGTAGAAATTTTAATTCGATGGATGCTTTAGCAGAGACGTCTACTTTGACAAAAACTCCTTTATCTTCGGTAAGAGACATAGTACTTAAACCTGTTAATCCTAGAAAAAATCGGAGTGATTTTGGCACATTTAGAAGCATTGACGAAAATGACATAGATTTATTAAGAAGACAGATTTACCAAATGTATGAGGCACAAACTGTACCCACTTTGATTTCCCTCAAAGAGCGGCTGATTAAAGACGAAACAAATATCTCTTGTAGCCTTTCAAGTCTTAGGAAAATATTGCATAAAATGGCTTTTAAATACCGAAGCATTAATAAAAGACAAACATTAATGGAATCTCAACGTTTACGGGAATGGAGACTAAAATATTTAACAGCTGTTAAACAATTTAGAGAAAAAAATCGTCCAATTATTTACCTTGACGAAACATGGTTCGATACCCATGACACTCCAAGAAAAGGTTGGGATGATTCTTCCAAAAATTGTCAAACCAAGGCACCATCAAATAAAGGCAAAATAATCACAATATTACATGCTGGTTCAGAGAACGGGTTTGTTCCCAATTGTCTGTTGCTTTCAGCTAAAAACATAGCAGATTCTTCTTTAGATTACCATCAAGACACCGACGCACAACTCTTTGAAGATTGGTTTAAACATTAACTCCTTAAAAATATACCTGAAAATAGCGTCATTGTAATGGACAATGCTAGTTATCATAGTCGGCAAGCAAAAATCATTCGCAATTCTTATAATACAAAAGCAGAAATTCAAAATTTTATGATTGAAAATGATTTATATTTTGAAGAAATTTACAAAAAACGAGAACTGCTAGAAGTATTAAAAGCTTTTAAAATAAATAAGGAATACGAGTGTGACAAACTTGCAGCAGAAAATGGACATACAGTGTTGCGTCTTCCTCCATACTATTGTATATTCAATCCTATTGAGCTAATATGCCACCAATTAAAATCCAATATTAGGAGAAATAATATTTCTCCTACATTAAATGCATCTGTAGTAGAATTAATTAAAAACGAAGTAAGAAAAATTTCTGCAGACAGCTGGAAAAACTGTGTACAGCATGTATTTAAGGTGGAAAATTCTTACAATTGTATGATTACAAATGTTCAACCCTTAATTATAAGTTTAGGCTTAGATGAAGATAGTGATAGTGATACAGAGTTAAATTTTGAATAAATTGTCAATAGTTTTTAAGAATTTAATTAATTTTTATTGTACTTGTTATCCTAATAGTTATACTTTGAAATTATATTATTTTCAATTATCATTAATTGTTATCATTATTTTACATTTATTATAGGTACCTAAAACTAAAAATACCTGTCTATTTATTTTAAATTATAAAAATAAATCATGTGTAGGTACATTTTCAAGCCGACCCTGGTCCCGTTTATTCAGCTTTGAAGAGGTTGAGGCGTATACAATAGGATTTAATCAGGTAGATTATTTATGGCAGTAAGAGTCAACGGTATAATTGTGCAAATATTATACCTACTGGTCCCAAGAGAACCAACACGTAATATTTCCACGAGAACGTCAAGGTAGGTTTGGATTTAGCGTGTCATGCTTTATCTTTGGCACTAAAATTAAGTATTTTACCTATGAAGGAACTTTAACCGGAAATAGACACCTAGATATAATGTGAGATGCACTAATGGAAATATTAGAGAATGTTCCTTTGGCCGATTTAAATAATATTTATTACCAGCAAGATGGCGCTCCGAGTTCACAATTCTCATATAGTGAGAGAATATTTAGAAACCATATTTCCCGATAATTGGATTGATACCAATGGACCTGTCAGGTGGCCTCCAAGATGACCTGATATTTTTGTGTTGAATTTTAATATAGAAAATCAGTTATATAAGAGACAATGACAATACCATAATATTGGTCAACTTCGAGAAGCTACCCATCAAACCTTTAGGCTTTTGCAGGGAAGGCCAACTATTTTATTAAATGCATTGCGAAGAATCGAAACGGTGTGTCGAAAGTGTTTAGAACACCACAGAGTCCAATTCGAGCAATTTTTGTAATGCAATAAAATAATATATTTGTTTTATGGCGCATTTACAGAATTTGGTTTTCTGTCATGGCTATCCGTGATTGACCACGGCATAGCCTTCTATACGAAAAATGATTAATTTACAAAAAATGTTAAAGTTATCCCTTATTAAATGAAATATATATGGACTACTTATTATATATTTTTAAAAAGCTCTTAAAATGGGGGACAAGACAATAAAATAATATATAGGGTGTCCCATTTAAGAAAACACAAGTTCGGGTCATAACTCAAAAACAAAACTTTTTAGAAAAAAACTAACTAGGCCACTGAATTCTACATAAAAAAAAAAACTCTATAATATCCCATTTTTACCTTATTGATAAGTTATCAAATAATCGAGAGAATACAGGGGAGCGTTTACAAATTTTCAAACTCGCCCTGTGTCAAAAACTGAAAATTTTGTTTGCGGCAATGAGAGTTTCTTAAAATAATACAACCACTGTACAGGGTGTCCCACATAAGATCCTCGATCCCCTTACCTCGAAGTGTTAGTTTTTAAGGGAACTGTTTGGGACACACGTCGTATTTCTGTCGTGACCCAATAGGAAAACAAAGTAAAAACGTTGAAATCAATCTTAGGGGATATAATGCAATGAAATACTAAACCAAGCGGCAACGTCGCATTCGTGCTAAATTATATTGTGTTTCTTCAACACCTAAATGCTAAAAAAATAGAGAAAAGTACATTATATTCACATGCAATATAACTGGCAACATCGCATAGTAAAGTGGTGGCAACGGTGTACGAACCCATAACATATGTACTTATATGTTCAAGTTAAATCCTTATGTATAAAAAACTGTCTGCTATTTTATAAATATTCTCTAAAACGCAAATTTAAGCACGACATACGCCACGTGCATAGTAACAACGAGTCTCGATTATTATTGGCAAACAACAGTGGCGTGACGTGGGACGAGGCCATGTTGATTTTCAACGTATTAAGACCTGATTGGTCAAGGTGTTTGGATACGGTGATATATGTGCTGTTTGTTTTGTAAAGAAACCAGTGTCATTCGAGAGTCTAAAGAGATAGGAAGCGCTCCGTGTTTGGATAAAGCCGTCACGTAAAAGTTTGTTGTTGTTGACAAGTGTCACACTGATTTTCAAATAGATAGGTTGTCGCTGCGTAAAGAGGAAAGCTTTACGTAAAAAGGTACTAAAAGTTGTCAAAATAGTCAAGTAAGAGTATGTTGACAGTGTTAAAGGGTTATGTGAAAGTATATAAAGTTGAATTACCACTAAGTGAGTGTTTAAAGCATCTAAGTTAAAAGTTATTTGTATGTTATACCCATGCTAGGGTATATACTGGAGAAGTAATTATTCACTAATAAATGATAATGCAGTAAAATTCAAAAAGGATTTTATTTTCCAATTGTAAAGCAAATTTGAACCAGTCGACTTGTGAAGACACAGGTTAAAGTTTTTGTGTAACTCATTGTTACAAACGTGAGTCCTACAGGAACTTTTATATTATATACCTTTCACGTATACAGGGTGCTCAGTTTTCCATGGTCAGGAATCAACTCTTAAAAATTAAATGGGACACCCTGTATATTATTTTGGATATGGATTCCTCATAAAAAATAAGGGTGACTTTCAATAAGATATTATATAGCTAACTCTCGTGGTTTAGGATTTAATAGCCGTTTTATTTATTTTCTTGCTAAAAACGGATTTATTTAAGGTAGTAGGAAAAAATATAAGTATATCATATTTGGTAAATCTGCCATTTTTATATTAAAGACAATACCACAATATATAATTCTGCTTGTTTACTTTGGCTAAAAATTATACAGGGTGATGTCAGAAATTTATCCGATCGGGATATATTAAATCACCTATATGTCGATAGTTTGAAATGTATAGCATTGCCAATTCGATTGTTCACAAAAAATTAAGGTAACTTTGTATAAAATTGCCTTTACTTATCTCTTGCCGTTTAGAAAATATTCGCTCTTGAACATATTTTATGCATTAAAAAATACCTTTAGTTTAAATTTAATGAGGAAGCACGTTACAAATTTTTTTTAATGGGCTGACTGTAGTGGATTTTCAGCAATATACTGTAGTTTATAATTTTAACTAACATATCTGTATTTTCTGAGAAAGTATTTCTAAAATAAAAATAATATTTAATATACAGTGTCACCATTAAAGTCCGCACCATATGGAACTTTTTTTTATTAATGAGGTTAGTTAAAATTAAATTTGGGCAATCGTTTTTGCTTCAAATTAGACTAAAAATTATATAATCAAATGTCACCATCTGTCATTCGGTATCTGTCAAAAATTACATTTTAATCAAAAAATGCTGAAAAATGGCATTGTTTTACCGAATTTCAAAAAATTTTATTAGAAAAAGTTGTTTCTAGTACAATTCTTGGCCTAAATACAAAGTTTCAGTTTTCTAGCTCAAAGTTGATTTTTTTGGCATTTTTTCTAATTAACTTTTTTTTATTTAATGTAAGTTCGCTTAATGGATATTAAACTATTTGCTTATACCATACTCAATATTTTATTTAGTTTGTATGAGCTTTTTTTTACTAGAATGCCATTTTTTTTCGAAATTTAAAATTAGAGGCAAAAAAATTTGACACAGGTGGTGCAAAGTTATCCTAATTTAAAAATTTTAACAGATAGACGTCAGATATTCCATTTTTTTGATAGTACATACACCTAAGAAGTTTAAAAAACTTATAATAAAATTCCCAGATATCAGATTAGTTCAAAATTTAGACACATTTTCTTTTTATCCACAATAAAATATCAAGGCAATTTTGAATTTTATAAGTAGGCTATGGAAAAAAAACGAATTAGAGTGCCGAATAAATAAAAGAAATGTCATAAATTTGAATATTTTCAGTGTTATCACCAATGTTGTCCATTCAAGAAAAAATAGAAATTGTCTTAATTTGTGGAGAGAATATGCCTCACCGGCAAGTATCTGCCATTTTTAATGAGAGGCAGCGTTAGAAAAATTATTCAGAAAAATCGATTTCGGGCATATAAACCCAAGTTTATAAACACATTAAAAGAACGCGATTTTGATATCCGTCTTGATTTTTCGTTTTGGTATCAGGGACAATATGAGGAGAATATTCTTTTTCCATACAAGATATTATGGACAGATGAAGCCACTTTCTCTTCGAATGGTACCGTGAGCTCATAAAATTGCCGATGGTGGTCCCAAGAAAATCCTAACTTCACAATTGAATGTCGCGAGCAGTATCATTTTAAAACCAATGTTTGGTGTGGAATTTTGAAAGATGAGCTTATTGGACCATACTTCTTTAGAGTAAACTTAACTGGTGAAAGGTACCTGAATTTTCTTGATAACGAGATTACCGAAGTTTTGGATAACATGCCCTTACACCATAGACATAACTTATGGTATCAGCTTGATGGTGCACCCATACATCAAACTGTAGCAGTGAAAGAACGCATAAACCAATTATTTCAAAACAGAGTTGTAGGGCGTGATAGAGAATGTCACTGGCCACCCAGGTCGCCTGACATAACCCCACTAGACTTTTTTCTGTGGGGTTATCTTAAGCAGAAAGTTTATAAGAATCGACCGTTTAGAAATATCGAGCATTTGGAACAAACGATAAGAAAGTGTTGTGCCGATATAAGACCAAGCTTTTTACAAAATGCTGTCAAAGACGTTTATAGACGGACGGGTGTTTGTATAGAGCGAGAAGGACGTCACACTGAAATGTGAAATTTATATTGCTTTTGTGTTACCTATTTAAAATGATTAAAGTTCCTTTTTGTTCCTTTTAATAATAATGATAGTTTTAAGTATAAAATAAAATTTTTATCAAATATTTAGATGTATTTGTCATTTGAAAAACGAAACATCTGACGTCTATCTGTTAAAATTTTTAAATTAGGATAACTTTGCACCACCTGTGTCAAATTTTTTTGCCTCTAATTTTAAATTTCGAAAAAAAATGGCATTCTAGTAAAAAAAAGCTCATACAAACTAAATAAAATATTGAGTATGGTATAAGCAAATAGTTTAATATCCATTAAGCGAACTTACATTAAATAAAAAAAAAGTTAATTAGAAAAACTGGCAAAAAAATCAACTTTGAGCTAGAAAACTGAAACTTTGTATTTAGGCCAAGAATTGTACTAGAAACAACTTTTTCTAATAAAATTTTTTGAAATTCGGTAAAACAATGCCATTTTTCAGCATTTTTTGATTAAAATGTAATTTTTGACAGATACCGAATGACAGATGGTGACATTTGATTATATAATTTTTAGTCTAATTTGAAGCAAAAACGATTGCCGAAATTTAATTTTAACTAACCTCATTAATAAAAAAAAGTTCCATATGGTGCGGACTTTAATGGTGACACTGTATATAACAATAATATTTAATCTTTTATTTCAACGACTTACGATATAAGTATTAACAAATAAAGAAATACTTTAACATTTAACAATACGATAAGTTTTGTGAACTATTAAGTAAGTAGCAATAAGAAGCAGGGCCGACGAGAGGGGGGGGGGGGCAGACGGGACAAATTCCCGGGGCCTGGAGGGGCCCGGGCGTGAATCGCGAATTGATCCGCATTAGAAATATACCTACTACAAGCACGGTAAAAAATATATATTTAAATATATATTTTAAATTTAAATGAAAGGCAAAAAAAGTGGAATGCGGCACTATCTACTTGAAAAGTAAGCACTATCATCAAAATAGGGCGTGGCACCCAAAAATATTTCGCCTGCGGCGCTATTTTTTTGGCGCCTACGGCGAGGTATACCTGGCAACACTGGAGGCTGTCCAGTCCCAGGGCCCGTGTCGGCTCTCGGCGGCCCTGGCAAGAAGTTAAGTTAATAGTGAACATTTAATTACAAAATAACTAATATGTGAAAACAAACAAAACAAATACATATTATAACGAAAGAACCAATAAACTATAGGTACCTAATACAAAACGAAAAATTAAAGTAAATGTGCTATATGGCCTCCATTCTGGGCAATACAAGTTGTGTAGATGACTTCGAGTTTTCTTACGGCGTCTCTTACTGCAGCACTTTCATTGATATTTTGAATTTCTTCCCTTATTCGATTCCTGAGATCGTCAACATCTTAAGGTTTACTTTTATAGACTTTCAAATTATCGACTTATAGGTGATTTAATATATCCCGATCGGATAAATTTCTGACATCACCCTGTATAATTTTTAGCCAAAGTAAACAAGCAGAATTATATATTGTGGTATTGTCTTTAATATAGAAATGGCAGATTCAGCAAATATGATATACTTATATTTTTTCCTACTACCTTAAATAAATCCGTTTTTAGCAAAAAAAATAAATAAAACAGCTATTAAATCCTAAACCACGAGAGTTAGCTATATAATATCTTATTGAAAGTCACCCTTATTTTTTATGAGGAATCCATATCCAAAATAATACACAGGGTGTCCCATTTAATTTTTAAGAGTCGATTCCTGACCATGGAAAACTGAGCACCTTGTATACGTGAAAGGTATATAATATGAAAGTTCCCTTAAAAACAATAACACTTTGTATTTAACTTTTTTTCAAAAATCGAATATCTTTCGAGATAAAGGGATAGAGGATCTTATGTGGGACACCCTGTACACAGCTTTACTAACTATTAACCTAATTTTAGGGGGTTCCAAAACTAAACGCTTTAACTTTTTTTTAACATTTTATTAAGTGCTATAACTCAACACAACGGAAAATAGATATTTTTTTTTATAAAATATAAAGTGCAAATCTATTCTAAAAATCATCACATATTTTAAGTAGCTACCCACTTAGACAAAAAGAAAAAACTGAAAACAACATAGCAAGAATATGTATCTAAAACAAAAAAAAACGTCCAATGAAAAACTTCTCTTCTTTTCTTCTCCATCGACATTACAATAGAGATTTGACGTGATGCCACCGACGTAAACGTGTAAACTGACATTTGCGCAACCGCAGTGAAATATTTTCCAGCGTAATTTATTTTTATATTTCCAACCTAAAAAAATCGATTTTAGGTTGGAAGGTCGGAGGACGAATACTTCAACGCAAACTGTGTGTAAATTCGCGCGTTTACGTCTACGTCAACCGTTAGGTATGGCGATCACTTCAAGTCTCTATTAATATATTTTTTATTAAAATTACAGTTTTTTATAACCTAGGTACGATATATTAAATCTCTTGAATATATTATATATATTTATATTATTATGTATGATACATTTTAAATATAATAATTGTTTTATAGTATACCATTTACTTTACACAGATTTTTACCTAAGACGTTTAAAACTGTCTACCATAAAAATTTAATTTGACCATATTCTGCGTTATATCTAAGTCTTAAGGTAGGGAGGTACAGTCATGTCAAGCAAAAATGTCACAAAATAA
This sequence comes from Polydrusus tereticollis, assembly GCA_963920685.1. NCBI lineage: Eukaryota > Metazoa > Arthropoda > Insecta > Coleoptera > Curculionidae > Polydrusus > Polydrusus tereticollis. The sequence continues at coordinate 35,545,616 of OY987335.1, forward strand.
AAACCCTTATATAGTCAATAGCACTCCGGAATGTTTTTCACATTTGCTTGGGTCTAAATTTCAGAACCTGTGAGAGGCAAGAAGGCTCAGAGTTCAAAATTTGGCTTCATAATACTAAGTGCAAAATTTTATAAATAATAACGCCGCTAGTAAAAAAGGCTAGATATCGAAAACTGGTGACGAAACAAAAGTAGCCATTCAATTTTGACATTAAAATTAGTTGTGATGACCGTACTAAGATAATAATTAATCCAAGTCAGCACTTCCAGAAATTATGTATAATATAAAATACTGACGTATGAATTAGTTAATACCATGTATAAGAGGTGTTGGAAAAGTACACTTTAATGAGTGTTGCAAATTTAGCTGTACTTTGTACACCCCGCTTCGTTAACAGGCTGCTTGGAAAGTAAAGTAAGAGGTTGTAAAGGGTATACCCTTACTTAATGTATCTTTAAAACACAGCCATGCTGAACATGACACGACGTCCATAAAGTCCTGAATATATTCAATTAAATTACTATTTAAAATCATTATCACTGACGTACTTGGATATAATTTTCAGTGATTTTGTTTTTCTATTTTATTCTTAGTATGATTTAATATGTGCTTGACTTGTGCATAATTACTTTTCCTAATGTCTAAGACATCGAGTCCGAAAGAACCTGAAGATTTACATTTTCAATTATAACTTTTAAGCAACCCTGTATATTCTAATGAAATTTTGTAACTTTGAACAGCCCAGATGGACTAAGAAACTCATGCTAGAATCATTCTTGTACATAGCCAGAAAAGCCAAGAACGGACTGAGCACCGCACTTGTAGGGTCAAAATTTTGATAAATATTGCCATATACTTAACCGACACACTGTATATTTCATTATACAGAAATGGGCAAAAGTCTAAACTTGGCTAAATAACTCCCGAACAAGTAAATTAAAAATTACACAATTTAGGTGGTTTAGATAACACACTATTGCACATGTAATAGTGACTGGTGAGCGTGGCGACGTTGTCAGACTTAGAGTTTCCAAAATGGTGAGGAAATTCGAAGTGAAAGATTTACAATATACTGATCGTTCAAGAGCTTTTAAAAATCACGAGAAAATTCAAAACAGTAATGCCAATAATTAACACTCCTCATCAGTAGAAGTTCCATCGACGTTTCCGTATCGGGATTTTTAAATAGACATAATTGCCGATACTAGTCCATCGGAAACCACCCACTGGCATCCGAAATAGAGTTAGAATCAATCATGTAAGGTATAATGACGTAGGTGACGGCGGAGGGAAAACTGTAGTTAAAAATGTCTGTCGTCACTTAACATACATGCAACAGTGTTGTCAGGTTAGACAGAAATGCAATCAAATATGGCATCGTCGGAAAGGTGTCTAGAAGCTTCCAGAAAAAGTAAAGGAGTTATTTAGTCTAGTCCCGACTTTTTCCCATCTCTGTATATCAGGCAAACATATTATTATGTATTTAAATGAACAAATTAGAGATTATTTAGGAAGAAATTTTCAGGATTTCTATATCCACAAGGCAAGCAAATAGTGGCATTAAGTTGGTAACATATTTGGTAATTTCTGCTTTAAATGGACAAAGCTAGTTGATTCAAATGACTGCTGACCTTTGAACCCACCTTATTAGACTGCCTTCTGACTATATTCGAGTAGGCGGTAGTCAATAATTATTGTCATCTGTGGATCGCTATCCTAAGCTACTAGGTAATTTAAGATCGATTGTCCTACATGAAAATAAAATAAATAAATAAATGTCTTTATTTTATATTCGGTGGAGTATAGTCAAGGCAGAATAGAATTATGTATAATCTAATAAGGCGGATTTAAAGGTCAACAGATGTGTGATCTGTGTGAATGAAATCAAAAAAGCTTCGTCCATTTCAACCATTGATTGCCATTAGATTAAAGAAAATGTTTAGTTGGGTAGTTAATTAATATTAGAATAAGTTAGTGGCATGAGAAAATTATTAATGGCGTTAATCTCGTACATGGACAAAGATGCAGAATTCGTTTTTTTAAATTGTAATTAATAGCTGAATTTTAATTGATAAGACTTCATGGTCATACTATATATCTTCGCGTAAGATATAACTCTTTAAATCAGCTTAAATTACTTTGGAAACAACCGGTATACTCTAGGTTTAAGGATTATATTTTATATTTTGATACATATTCCAGCTCAAAATTGTAAAGGATAAAATATAATCCTAAAACATCAAATCAATATTAATCTTTATTTTTACGTATCATTGTGGAACCAAAGCTGTTTTAGGACTACATTGTGCATTTCAAAAATTGGAAACAGGTAGTATTTTCAGCAATACTCTTCATATGATATGATAGGTTTAGGAAGTCCCTGAAAGTTTAGGTACTGTATATAATATAAAAATAAAATATTTTATAAAAAGTCGGAATGTAAAATATAACCAAAAAAAGCAGATCATTCGAGATGGTCGGTTAAAAGAGAGTCAAATTTACCTAAGAATTAAGTTTGGACTAGGAATAAATATACTCGGGTTTGAAATGATCAGAACTAAATAAAATACATCCAACATAGCGTCTCAAATATTGTACAGGCTGGGCCAAATTGAACACTTAAAGGGAAACTCCTATTTCTAAACGAGATAGATAAAAACTAATGTGGGTGTCTGAGGCTTAATTTTAATGACTAACTTAATGGTAAAAACCGCATATCGATATCTATCACCGTTTCGGAAATACAGGGTGTTTTTCAAAAATGTGCATTTTCGAAAAGTCTTACATTTTTCCTCTGCAAATTTTGAAAACATTTTCAAAGCACTTTTTTACGTGGTGTAAGTAAACATTTTTTCAGACCAATATTTTAATAGCAATCAATAGAAAAATAACTTTTTAAAAAGCACCCTGTATATTTTTGCATGATATGTGAATAGAGCTTGAAATTACCATTCCAAAAATATAGCACACTTGGTGTTTTGTTTAAGTTTTTTTTGAAACACAGCGGTTTAATAGTATATTAAAGTACATGTTTTATAAAGCATCATCTTATAGCACGCGTCCATGTTAAAAAACGAGCCGCTTGCGGCGAGTTTTTTAACGGGACAAGTGCTCTAACTGCTTTATAAAACACGTACTTTATACTATTTTTTCTATTTTGTATTTTTTTCAATAAGAAAATACATATTTAAAAAGAAAATCAACCCTTCAAATTTTGTAAATTTGTGTGTCTAAATTCTATGTTGGTAATACTCTAAATTTCTTTTTATCATAGTAGCCTTGACAATAAATAATATTTTCTTTGTGTCATTGTCACGAAATTTGTGATTTAATATTTCATAGAGTTGTTCATAATTATAATTAAAAAAATATGGAGCATGATAATCTAAGTTTAACTCCCCCTGAGTTAAGGGATATTGCTAATAAAACGATAAATCAACTTTTACCAGAGAAATCCCGAAAACTTTCTTTTCTCATGGATAACAATAACAGGAAACGTCAGACGTCAACAGAATAAAACATTTAAATATAACCAATGCCAACTTTTAAAAAATAAAATTCGGAGTTCGAAATGGATATATTTCGAACTCGCTAGCGCGTTCGAAATATCTATTTTTCGAGACAAAATTAGAAAAAGTTTCTTACGTGTCGACTTTGAAGCGTGCACTTTAAACAAGTAGGCTTTGGACGACACGGCGATTAAAAGGTGCAAACGTTTACTGCCAGGTGTCAAATTTGGAGTTAAGTAGTAAGGACAGTCCTCATTAATTTCTTAGTTTTCGTTCAATTTTTGACATCCAGAGAGGAGACTATCTTTTACATATATTTTCGCAAGATCGCAACACAACCTTAATTAACAGTGGTCAGTTTGAAAAAAAAAAGACCAAAAAGGTATGCATCATTAGAGTAAGAAGAAATAGTACTTTTAGGATCTGCTGAAAATACCTACCAACTAACCTAAGCGGAACTAATATTAGGCGGACTTTGAAAAAGTACAAATTTAAGCCATACAGGACCAAAAAAATTCATCACCTTCAACCCAGAGATTTTGAACGCCAATTGTATTTTGCCAATGGTTTCTGGAAAGGTGTAACCAAGTGCGCGATTTTTCGTTGAATTATTGTATTTAGATAAACGAAGCTTATGTAAGCAATGCCGGTATTTTCAACCGTTTCAACTGTTACACTTAGTCACAACAAAATCCTCATCCAATTATGGAGCACAGAAGGCAAGGAAGATAACGTATTTGCAAATTCTAAGGCATGTTGATGAATTGCCACTAATGGAATTCAGGAAGGTACTTCTTCAGCAAGACGGGGCAACGCTGCAACTAATAATTTTTTGGCGGCCAATTTTGGAAATAATTGGATAGCTAACCAAGGTCCCAGCCGTCGGTCGGCGAGGTCACCGGATCTAACGCCAATGGACTTTTATCTTTGGGGAAGGTTAAAAGATCTTATTTTTAAATTGCCAACAAACGCTAGACAAGAATTAGAATTCGGGGTGATGCAAGACTTTGCCTCTTTCACCCATTTCACAAATTGAACTGATTAACTCGACAAGAAAGGTTGAGACAAGGTGTCGTCTGTGCATAGGGGAAACCGATTGACATTTCGAACACCTCCTGTAGGAAAATATCGTTCTTGCTGTTCCTTATAGCTATTGTTTCGCTATTTATTAGTTAATTTTTATTTTAAATGTAGTTTGAGTTGTTTTCCGTTTTTATTGTAAACATGAGTTTTAATTACTTATTAATTTATCGCCGCGTCGTCCAAAGCTTACTTTTCAAAGTGTCCGCTTCAAAGTCAACACGTAAAAAACTTTAAACCAGTGCAGTGTTTCAAACAAATCTTAAGCAAAACACCAAGTGTGCTATATTTTTAGAATGGTAATTTATAGCTTTATTTAAATATACAGGGTGTCCCATTTACAAAGTTGTTTTTTCTTTTGATAACTATTAAAATATTAGTTTGAAAAAATCTTTACTTACACCATGGAATTCTGGGTAAAAAAAGTGGTTTCAAAATGTTTTCATAGAAATAAAAAAATTTCAAGCTTAAAAATGGTAGAAACTTTCCGAAAATGCACATTTTCGAAGAACACCCTGTATCTCCGAAACGGTGATAGATATCGATATGCGGTTTTTACCATTAAGTTTGTCATTAAAATTAAAGCTGAGACACCCACATCAGTTTTCATCTAACTCGTCTAGAAATAGGAGTTTCCCTCTAAAATTATTCAATCTGGCCCACCCTGTATATAAGAACCCAGTAAACACAACATTTCCATTGAATCCATGTGACGACGCCGCCGCTTGTCGCCTTATGGTGCAAACATGCTGGAGCGCCGCTCCACGTGTCAAAACTCGAAATATACAATGTATTTTATATTTTAAATCTAATAGCAGATAGTGAAGTAAGCAACGTGATATCGTGCTTTTGAAGCGCGTCAGTTCAGTCTTGAGTTCATATTCGTTGTGGTTTGTGGACGCAGTGTAGGGTTAATTTTAATTTTTTATTATGGATACAGAATAAATTATTAATTCTGTATATAATAGAAGATCCACCAGATAAATTGTGGGTCTAAAGTGGCTGAAGAATGTCAAAGAACAGTAACTAGTAAACATTATTTGTTATATTGTTGGTCAGAAAAACGCAAACGTTTTTTGATTACTATTTTCTATTAGTACTATTAAATCAAAAAGATAACAATAAAAGTATTAATGCAAAAATTACTAATTATTTATAACTTGTATGTAATATTTGAAAGTGTTCCGTATAAGTTTTGCATCATTCGAGATGTGTCCCCTAGGAGGTGATAGAAACTTATTTATTTCAGCGACGCTCTGATCTTCTGTAACTAACGATAAATGTCATTCATGTCCTTCTTTATCAACGATAACATTATGTATAGTCGTCGCCAGATATAAGTGAGATTTCTATAAAAACTGATATTTTTTTATCTTCTGAAACCTACCGTCAGTATTGCATGGTGGATCTACGAATGGTGGTATTATAAATTTGCTTAAATTGTGCGGTAAAAAGTTGGAAGAATGTACTGTGGAAAAATATGGATTCAAATATTTTTGAGGAGCAGTTTGAAGATCCTTTAATTTCAAACTTAAAATCTTACAGTATCCTTGTATTAGGTAATGCAGCTTACCATTCTAGACAAATTCATAAATTACCCAATTTGTCCTCCAAAAAACAGGAAATTCAAGAATTTCTTTTTAACCATGACCTACTTCTCGAAGAATCGTATAACAACAAAGAATTGTTGAAAGCACTTCATCTTAAACAATGGGAAAAACAGTATGTTATTGACAATATATCCAAGAAATACGGCCATACTGTTTTAAGACCACAAACTACCGCCTTATTTCTGTATTTTTAACACCATTGAACTTATGTGCGCACAATTAAAAATTTGAAGAATATCGAAAATTGCGAAAAATTCTTCTTTATGGTGATGATAGATTTATTATCAATCTGGCAAAGGATACAAAAGATTATTTAGACGTATCTTTGGATGAAAGCTCCAGTTGAGACATCTACGGTAAGCTAAAAATCAGAAAAAATATGTTTTCTACCTTAAGCTAAAGTTCTGCTAAAATTCATAATTTTGTGATCTCGTATTATGTTATTTACGATTCCTGAAAACCTCATCATAAATTTCATCCGACCCTGGCGGGGTCTTTTTCGGTATTTACGAGTTTTTATCGAGTTTTTTCTTAAACTCACTTATAGTTGGCGAGGACTATAAAATACATATTGCCTTAATAATTTTGTCCGTTGTTTTTTTCATCAATTCTATGGCCTTAGATAGAATTCACCATTTTGAATATATTATACCAAAAGGTGCATTCTTGAGTTCTAGATAACCGCTGAGTAAAATATAAGCAGCGATCTGTTAAGCCTTCTCTTGCATTAGGTTTTAATAGGTGCGTTTGAAGAGGATCTGCTTCGTCCGCAATAAATACGAATGGCATTTTAAAATTTGTGTTTAGCAGAAATCAGTATCTTCTGATATGTTTAAGTTGTTTTTACAAAGTAATTCGTACATATTTGAATTTAGAACGGTACCTCCATCACTTTGCCTTTCATAGCCACCAACATCAATTATTACAAACTTGTAATTTGCATCACACAGACCTTGGAGGACAAGGACTGTTTTGACGTTTTGTTTTCGTTTTTCGTGTTGTTATTGTTGTTGTGATTTTTTAACAAAAACTTCAGATCTTTTCATAAATAGCATTAAAAGACTGTTCTTTTAGGAACAGCAAAGGTGTACATACATATCTCTGTCGATTGCGTTGTTTCCTCACTCGGATATTTTGGTCACAATTTGGCAACATTGCTAACTGACGTCACTCGAAGAGTATGACGTGCAACGGAAATTGTTTTGCATTGAGTATAGTTCGTGTTGAACCCTTAATTTTGTTTGCTACTTACAAAATTACTTAAGTGTTTATATTAAAAATATTTTGCTTATTAAATGGTGAAGTTTAACTTCATTCTTACTTAAATTTTAAGTTTAGGTTATATTTTCAGCAATGTGCTTTACTGGTTTGAAGGGTTACTTGGTTGACTTTCAGTGGAACGTTTGTGTTTACTGGGAATTTAACAAAATAAACACATAAATAAAAAATTTTAAAATCACAAGAGAGATAGGAAGGTTGGTCATTTTATTCGTTTTAATATAAAGATGAAGCTTCATCTTCTGGTATATTATTTAAGTCTGCGTTGTTATGCCAAAAATAGTTTGGAGGTCCCACATCATAACAGCTAGGCGTATCCAAGGGTGTACCATGTTCTACGTAGTACAAAAGGTAAAAATTGCACATTTCATCCTTGTTTGTAGGTCTGGAAATAAACAAGGTATCATACAAGTAACCTTATAATTAGGGGACGGACGGGCAAAACGGACATGGCGAGCAAAACGATTAATCCGTAGCTTGAAACCGCTATGCATACAAGTAAGATGCATTCGGTAACACGTGATTCCAGATATGCGGCCGCAAGAAATCAGTTGACCGTTAAGCGCGCTGTTGCTAACATAAATTGTATAAGATCGACCAACCGATTTTGGGAAATAAAAATCAATATATCACAGGAAGTTACTCATTTATTACTACGTCTTGGGTGAGAGTAGGCTGCTTTTAATATTTTCTTGTAATAAATATACTTATACAGGGTGTCTGTAAAAGGTCTTTACAAAAACCTACCACATATTCTTCAGACCAAAATTAGCCGATGTAAGTAAACTTACCTTAGTACAAAGTTGCTTAGTTTGGGCGCTAGACGGCGCTGAAGTGACAATTTTTAAATCGTTTTTCTGGATTAATTCAAAAACTGCTCATACTATTTTGTCGAAATTTGATACGTTGCATAGCTTTATGGGGCAAAATAACCCATGCCACAATTCTGATTAATATCAGTCCATGGGCGTAGAACCTGGGTCTTTTACTAATTGCTTGTTTCAGATTTCTATGCCAATGAAAAAAGAGGGGTTTGGGCACAAAATTCAGATGAACCAACTCATTTACTACAAAAAAAGGTACTCTTGATAAGACTCGATTTCCCTGACGGTTTTCGAGAAATTTGCATTTTATTACTTAATACGTATTAGTTTTTACAAAAAAAGAAAAAGATAACTAAATCATAAACAGAAATAAATAGAAATATCATAAGAATTGCTCAAAATGTCCACCATTTTCATGAATACAAAGATGTATACGTCGAAGAAAATTAAAACACACTCTTTGCAGAATCTCTCCGAAGTTGTAAAGGTAAATCTTCTAGCAAATCTGGCAGCATATTTCGTAGATGTTGCAAATAAATTAAATAATCTTTGTGGAATAATGGAAGGACCAACAATGTGATTAACAATTATTTCAGCCGACACATTAATTCTAAACTCATTTTGAAAATGTTTTACCTTGATAGCATGTGGATTTTCATTCGCATAAACGTGTTCATTATGAAAATTTGTAATCCCTCTTCTTGTGAAACATGCTTCATCGGTAAACAAAATATTGTTGGCAAAGTTGGGATTTTCTTCTCTCTGCCTATGAACAAGCCGACTAAAAACCTCCCGCATTTCAGAATCATTAGGTAAAAGATCTTGAACTGTCATCTTATGGTATGGATATAGCAACTGTTCTTGAAGTACTTCATGGACAATATCTTTGGACACTCCTATTTCCCTACCTAGCCTCCTGATGCTTATTTCTGGATCTTCTGCAGTACGTTCTAAAATGTCTTCGTCGACTTCAGGAACCCTTACAAAACGCTGTCTTCCATTATCAATGGCCTTAGGAGTTAATTGGCCGTTTTTCCGCAGGCGTCTTTCAACAGCAGCAAACGTCGGGTGGCTTGGTATACGACGATTTGGAAACCTTTCGGAGTAGACTCTGACACATTCTCGACCATTTCCTTGGCAGTACCCAAATACCAATATTATATCGGCATATTCTGCATTAGTGTATTGCACCGCCATGATAATTCACGACAATTAAAGTTTTCTAATAATTAATGCAAGCAGATAATATGATTGAACGTTAGCAACAATATTAAATGTTACAAATTTGACAATAATCTTATGTTGTCAGATGAAACTAATAATAACCAACAATAACAATCGTTTGTAAGGTGTAAGGTCGTGTTGCACATACCTGAAAAATACCGTGCGAACAAAAAGCTGATGACAAGAAAACTGTTCAAGAGGTTTTTTGTAGTAAATAAGTTGGTTTAATCTAAATTTTAAACTTAAACCTCTTATCTTCCATTGGCGTACAAATCAAAAACAGAAAAATTCTATAAAACCCAAGTACTATGTGGTAAAAACTATTACGTATTAAGTACTAAAATGCAAATTTCTCGAAAACCGTCAGAGGAGTCGAGTCTTATCAAGAGTATCTTCTTTTGTAGCAAATGAGTTGGTTCATCTGAATTTTGTGCCCAACCCCCTCTTGTTCCATTGGCATAGAAGTCTGAAACAAGCAATTAGTAAAAAACTCAGGTTCTACGCCCATGGACTGATATTAATCAGAATTGTGGCATGGGTTTTTTTGCCCCATAAAGCTATGCCAACGTACAAAATTTCGGCAAAATAGTATGAGCAGAGTTTTTGAATTATTCCAGAAAAATGATTTAAAAATTGTCACTTCAGTGCCGTCTAGCGCCCAAACTAAGCAACTTTGTGCTAAGGTAAGTTTACTTAAATCGGCTAATTTTGGTCTGAAGAATATGTGGTAGGTTTTTGTAGAGACCTTTTACAGACACCATGTATATGGTGTCCGGGTAAATGTGGGAAATCTCTCGGATTCAGATAGAACATGAAAAAATAAGATGCGAAGTTCCTTTATTTGTTTTCTTACAGGGCCTCCCTACGGAGATATATGCCCCTGAAGGACGCCGGTAATGTCGTTTTTTCTTGAATAACTTTAAAAGTACTTAATATAATTTAATAAAAATTTAATGTGATGGACACTAGGAAGGACCTCTTAAAATAGTGTCCTTGAAACATATTAATCTTTTTTAGTTTACCAGGGGCGGACTAAGCTTTACAACTTAATGCTTAAATTTTTAACGCCCTGTATGATAGACTTAAAAAAAATAAATCTGGGTAGCTTGCACCTTAGACAAAAAAAAGGTACTTTTGTTTATTGTCGATAAAATAAACCGTTTTCGAGAAAAAGAATAATAAACGAATAGTTGTAGAAGACCTATGTTCCCCAGAAATGTGCGTTTTATTTATTTATCCGCACCAAAAAAACGTATTATTGCTGAAAACGTTACTATGGTACGAAATAAATAAAATATCCTGCATTTTAGAACTTGTCATCTTTCACATCGCTGACACATTGATCCTATATGCAGATATGCATCAGATGTATGGTCTTGCGTCTTGCAATGCTTTAGAAGCCAAAAGGTTATATCACGAAAGATTTCCAAATCGTACTGTGTGCCAAACCAGAAGACACTTCAACGAGTCTAAGGGAGAATAGTGGGCGATTCCAGATAATAAGGTAATATATATTATTGACTTTCTTCATAATTTTAGGGACGTTTGAAAAAAATAGTACTGATGCTGGTCTGAGAAGAACCGTACGTACGGCGCAATTAGAGGAAAATATTTTACATGCTGTAGATGACACTCCATCAACGAGCACTCGAAAATTATCAGCACAGTTTAATACATCGAAAACAACAGTACATGAAGTTCTTCAAGAATAGATGTTATATCCATATTATTTGCAAAAAGTAAATGAACTGCTTCCTGAAGATTTTCCTCTTAGAATGCAGTTTGCTAGCTGGCTATTGGATTAGCAACGAAATAATGTTAACTTCATTAGCATTATTTTTTTCACAGATGAAGCAAGGTTTCAATTTTCACAACACACATGTATGGGCTGATGAAAATCCTCATGCTACTATTGTTTCGTATCAACAACATCAATGAATATCTGGGCAGGAATTATTAGCAATTTTTTGATTGGACCATTCGTATTGCCGGAACGCTTGAATGGACAACTTTATTTGGAGTTCCTTCAGAACGCTTTTTAGAATTTAATAGAGCACTTACCGCTTGAAACCCGCCGAAACATGTATTTCATGCACGATGAGGCACCACCTCATTTCAGCGTTGGTGTGCGGGAGTACCTAGATAATGTCTATCTTAACCGTTGGATAGGTAGAGGAGGACTTGTTGCCTGGCCTCCTCGATCTCCCGACCTAACGCCGTTGGATTATTACCTGTGGGGGCACCTGAAAACTTGGTGTATTCCACTCCGGTCAGCACTAGGGAGGAACTTCTACAGAGAATCACGTTTCATTGTGATGTGATAAGGACCAAGGCTGGGTTATTGTGGCGGGTACAGCAGTCCTTAATTCGTCGTGCCCACGAGTGTATAAGACTTCACGAAGCCCATGTTGAACCCTCTTATAAAGTTTTTTAATAATTTCGTTAAGATGCCTCCTATTATACATCACTGCGTTTTTTTTAATTTTTGTATTTTTTCGGATTAAACAACTTAAAATTAAACTTTTCTGTTGTTTGAATGACTTTCGTATCACACTTTGTTGTCAAGAAACAGAATAGATTAAAAATAAACCATAAATTCGTTTATTACTCTTTTTCTCGAAAACGGTTCATTTTATCGACAATAAACAAGAGTACCTTTTTTTTTAGTCTAAGGTGCAAGCTATACAGATTTATTTTTTTAAGTTTTTATCATACAAGATGTTAAAAATTTAAGCATTAAGTTGTAAAGCTTAGTCCGCCCCTGGTAAACTAAAAAATCTAAATATGCTTCAAGGACACTATTTTAAGAGGTACTTACTAGTGGCCATCACATTAAATTTTTATTAAATTATATTAAGTACTTTAAAAGTTATTCAAGAAAAACCGATTTTCAGCGGTGTCCTTCAGGGGCACATACCTCCGTAGGGAGGGCCTGTAAGAAAAAAATTGATATGTAGGATTTTGTCATCTTATTTTTTCATGTTCTATCTGAATCCAAGAGATTTCCGACATTTTCCCAGACACCCGGTATAACGTCTTATAAATTACAAATTATACAATAGATTAACAGATTTTATTAAAAAACAAGTGTTTTTTTTTGCAGCTTGATATAAATTATTAGTGCTGTGCGGGCAAAACGGAGCCGGGCAAAATGAATAGTATCCGTTTTGCCCGCCTTATTTCGATAGTACACTTTTTTTCATATGTTCTCAAATAAAACTGATTTTTTATTTTCCAGATGATATACAACTATATACGAAAGACCAACAGAGCCAATTGGTCAGAAGAAAACCTACAAAATGATCTTTTAGAAGCTCGCAGAACCTCAATTCCAAATGCAACCCGAAGAAATGGAATTCTTATACCACACTGCATCGTCGTATAAAGTCAGGTGGTGTGAACAAAAAGTTAGGTCGAATTTCAAGTGTGAAGGGCGTTTTACACATAATGTAGCTGACAAAGGTTGGTTTAAAGACTTTAAACTTCAACATAAAGATTTAGTACTGAGAGCAACAGAACCAACTTCAATGGCAAGAGCAAAGGGTTTTAACCGTGAAGCTGTCGACAGATCTTATAATTTATTAGAAGAAGTAATGGAAAAAAATATAATTATACCTCAGATGATCTTTCATATGAATGAAACTGGAGTGAGAACCACATCCACGAAGCCGCCAAAAAGTGTATCTAAATCTGGAAAGAAGCAAGTAGGAATAATTGCCAGCAATGAAAGTGGTGTGTTAACTGTTATTTGTTATTGCAGCGTTGCAGGTTGACATATTGTACCTTTCTTTTTCTCCAAGCGAAAGAAATTTGACCAGCGGCTGCTAGATGGCGCTTCGCCAGGCTCAGAGGCAACAATAACTGACAGTGGATGGATTAACGCTGACAAGTTTCTATATTGGCTTAAGACATTTGTACAAAACAGACAGGAAAGCACTTTTGATTCTTGATAATCACGAATCACATAAAAGCTACGCAGCCCTTGACTTTGATTTAAAAAATCATATAATCTTCCTATCGATTCCCCCGAATACCTCACATCGTCTCCAACCTCTTGATGTGTCTGTTTATAGCCCAGTAAAAAATACTTTGAAATTGAAGTAAATGTTTTTCAAAAAAAACATTCCGGGAGAATAATAAATCAATTCAATGTGGCTAAGCTTTTTTCTGCAACTTATTTAAAAGGAGCAACTCAGGCTAATGTCATTAGTGGTTTTCGGTCGAGTGGTCTATCCAATCAATAGACATGCAATTAGTGAAGAGCGTTTTGCACCGTCCGAAGTTTATCAAGCTGGTATTGAAAACGAGCCATTGTTACCAATAAATGTTGCCGAAGATAGATTAGAAAAATCGGTAGAACTACATATCCACTATGCTAATAGTGCACGGAGGTCAGATATTGATATTCTGAAAGAAATTCGATCAACTTCAATGCAAGTTTATAAGCAAAACAATAAAGGTCGCAAAAGCAAAAGGCAGACATCCTAACAAGCGCTCCAGTAAAAGATGAACAACGGCAGAAATTCGAGGCCGATGATAATGAACCGGGACCGTCAAACCTAAAAAAAATAAAGCAGAAACCATTTTTGCACAGTCTGTAATGAAAAATTTGTAAGTCCACCGACATAGGACTGGAAACAATGTTATACCTGCTCAATATGGACTCATGGAGCGTGTTCTTCTTACTCTGGACATGGTTCCTACTTTTGTGATGAATACAATGACTAATTTAAGACTTTTATTTATACAGGGTGTCTCTAAAAGGTGCGGAAAAAATGCAACCACAAATTCCTGAGGCTTAAATATGACGATCTAACCCAACTTACCTCAGTCCAAAAGTGGATGATTTGGGAGATGCAGAGTGTCAAAAGTTCAATTTGGTTTTAGTTTTTCATAAATAATTTTTAATAATTGGTGTATTGTCACAATATTCGGCTAGGGGGTGTTTTGTGGGGTGAAAAATTAAAATCTGCTCTCATTTTTGTTGTAAAATTTAGAGGGCGCCACCTGCGGTTCCTTGCGCACTTTTAAAACGAAATAACTTTTTGAGCCATTTAACTTTTAAATAAAAATTCTTATTCTCCAACGTATTTTACCGAAAAAAGGTATACGTAGTAAGACTTTGAGCAGCCGTTTTTGAGGTATCTGGATTTAAAAATTCACTTCGTGCATGGTCAGGTCTAAATTATTGTAATAATTGAACACAATTTGAAGCGAAGGCGTTAAATTAAAATAACTGACACTAAAAACTAAAAAGAAAACAGTAACATAAATGTGTTGATAATTTTATTCCCTAGTAAAAACAACCAATAAGAGATTTATCAACAACAAAAATATAATTTAATTTAATTTAAAAAAATGCTTTTAACAAATGTTCAAAATGACCTCCATTTTCATGTGTACAAAGATTAATACGTTTTAAAAATTAAATTGAACTCTTTGGAGCCTTTCGTCATCATTTCTCCACGCGTCAATTCCAGTTTGAATACGTCTCCTTAATTCATCTTCTGTATCTACTGGCCTAGAATACACAAGGGCTTTTAAAGTTCCCCATAAAAAGTAATTCAGCGGTGTCATATCAGGGGATCGAGCTGGTCAATTTGCGGGTGCATCATTGCCTTTACCTATCCATCTATTTGTATTCTGTTTGTTCAAATAATTACGTACGTTTAACGAAAAATGTGGAGGAGCACCGTCATGCATAAACCACATTCCTCTTCGAAGTTCCAAGGGCAGGGGATCTAATAGATCAATCAATCAAATCAATCAGAGAGGCAGAAAGCTAGGCGTGGTTTAAAATGAATATGAAATGGGTGCAGCAGTTGTTCTCTGGTCACCCCTATTAACAGTATCTTTGCATACGCCTAGGTCCCAGCCCAATCGTCTGCTGCTGAATTTAGGATTTTCTTTAATCCGATTTAGAATATCTTCCTCAACCTCTGGAGATCGTACCGTACGAGCACGACCATAATTAATAGAAACAGGCGCAAACCTACCCTTCTCACGAAGACGTCTTTCAACTGCCGCGAAGGTTTTATGGTTTGGTAAGCGACGATCCGGAAATCTTTTACTGTATATTCTGCACGATTCTAACCATTTCCTTGGCAATAACCAAAAACCAGTAACATATCGGTAATTTCTTCGTTGGTATACTGTACGGCCATGACGAAAAGAAATTTGAAAATTGTTTGACAATTCAAATGTATGCTTCAATTATTTTTTAGATTCGATTTGACACCAGTTTTTAGGGACAGTTGTTGTAATTTAACGCCTTCGCCTAAAATTGTGTTCAATTATTACAATATTTTAGACCTGGCCATACACGAAGAGAATTTTTGAAATCCAGATATCTCAAAAACGGCTGCTCAAATCAATTCTTATCACGTATAACTTTTTTAGGTAAAAGACATTGGAGAATAAAAATTTTTATATCAAAGTTAAATACAGGATAGCTCAAAAAAGTTATTTCGTTTTAAATGTGTGCAAGGTGCCGCAGGTGGCGCCCTCTAAATTTGACAATAAAAATGAGAGCAGATATTTCACCCCACAAAACCCCCCTAGCCGAATATTGTGACAATACACTAGTGATGAAAAATAAATATCTACCCGATACTAAGTAACGGGTATTTCCCCAATACCCAAAGTAACCATTAACTGATATTTAAAATACCGGTTACTTTTGTACCTAATAATATTCATCTTTTAGAAATATTGCCGCGTATCGCGTTCGCGATATCGAGATGGTCGGCACCGGCATCGGCTTGCGGTGTCGGTCGTCGGTAGAAATTTGTTTTGGTTGGTAGTTATGTCCGCCGCTTGTATGCTACTTTGCTGCTTTGTCGGCGGATCGGGGGGTAAGTATATGTTTTTAAATTTTTAAATTTGTTGCAGACCTAGGAATTCTAGGAAAACTTTAGAAATAAAGGTAAATTTATTCTTATATGTCTTTAATTTTATCTCATAGTTTTAATTAAATGTTTGTGGTGGATGGTCGCCATCGCTGAAATAAAAATGTATGCAGAAGAGGCTTGGAAAAAAAAGAACTAGAACCCGCTTGTCTGGTGGTTCGAGAGGCAAAAAGTGTATCTCTGGCTATCCCATTTGGCTAAAAAATATCTATGTACTTGCGCTAGGTCTGTTCCGTGCGAACGAATATTTTCAAAGACCGGCCAAATAGCAACGGAATATAGAAATAGGCTGAAATCTAAAAACGGAAAAAAGCTAATATTTTTAAACTGTAATAATAACTTATATACACATATTATCCTTAGGTAGGTATTTATTTTGTTTGTTGTGTTATATGATACTTTTACCCTCTGATCGTGTTAAGTAATAAATGAAGAGAGAGAAAAATGTATTAGTATTATTACCATCTAATACTTATCATAATTAGATATCGAGCGAATACAGGTACGAATACCAGTATTAGTATTACTTTTCCATTCTCATGTGAAAAGATACTAAAAAGTACCTAACCAATAAATCTACCCGAAAGTAACAGTAACGGGTATAAAGTATCGGGTACTGATATTAAAAGTAACTACCCATAACAAATATTTAAAAGTAACAGAAGTTTACACCACTACAATACACCAATTATTAAAAAAATTATGTATGAAAAACTAAAACCAAATTGAACATTTGACACTCTATCTCCGAAATCATCCACTTTTGGACTGAGATAAGTTCGGTTAGATCGTCATATTTAAACCTCAGAAATTTGTGATAGCATATTTCTCGCACCTTTTAGAGACACCCTGTATATTCATTTTGCCCGCCTACTGAATCCGTTTTGCCCGCCATAGTTGGACAAAACAAATAAGACGCTTTTTTTGCTCGTACTTTGAAAGAAAAAACTGTTTCCTTTGTATCTTTTCACTTATAAAAAATTAACTTAATAAATAAAAGATTCGTTTCCCTGATATTGGAAAATAAAAATATTGTTATAACCTATATTTTTATATTATTAAAATTATAATAATCGTTTTACCCATCCGTGCCCTAGTCATCTACTGGAAAAAAGTAACTAGCACCTAAATTCCAGGGGTTATACAGAACCCAAAAAACTCCTAAAAACATGTAAATAACTTGCGCAATTTTAATGGCGAGGTTGCTGATAATGCGCTTCGTTTCAACTTACAGAAAACATAAGGAAAGGTTCTTGGTTATAATTTAATATTAGTTAACTAAAAACTGTTGATTTTTTGAATTTACATTACATACACAACTTTTCTACTTCTAATTATCTTTTTTATGATTTATTTCCTATTACAATCGAAATAGGTAAATAATTATTTAAAATATGGAACCGTATCTTATACAGTGACCGGCAGAATTCTGCCTCCATATGGAAAACTTAATTATTGTTGATTCCTCAGAAAATTTTATTCTTGATAAAAGTTTCTGCGTCCCCTTAAACTAAAAAAGTGCTCATTAAAATTGAAAGAAACTAGCGCACACAAGGAAGATTCAATTTTTTAAAAGTTGCTTAAGAGTAAAGTACTCGTATTATTTGTTTTAGAAACAATTTTCATTTGTAAAAGTTGTTTACATTTAAAAGTTATGCCCGAATACGAAGTCACGACCTCCTATTCAAAAAACGAAGAAAATACTTATTTTTCTTTGTCTTACCCTATACCGGGTGTTGCATCGTCGAGCGGGACATAGGAAATCCCATGTAATTTTAAATGGGGTCAATTATTGGCTTCCCTAATTATTTTAGAGAAAAATTCTATTTAGGTTTATTAAAGAGCACTAAAACCCACATTCAAAAGAATAACTTTAGATATTTTTGATGAGCCCGTTTACTGGTTATCGCCGATTTCTTTTTAACTATTTCTCCTTTTTATGGCCCCGTATTTGCGGGCACCAGTCAAGGTAAAAGATGACTGTCAAATAAAGTTGTCATTTTGAAATGTGTGCTTTATTGTTATAAAAACTCGTACATCGAAAATATTAAAGGTGTATTTATGAGTACAAATTAATCTGAATAAAACTAAAATAAAGTATCCAATTACAAGGTTAATTATGACATTTTACATGTTTCAATATTTTACTAATTAATAGGTAGGTACTATTAAATTGTTAGAACTTTAGGATTTATGAAGATGTTCAAATATTCCTCCATTGACTGCTAGACAATAACCGAGGCGATCATAAAATTCTCTTCTTACATTCGCTAGTTGGTAAACTGAAATTCTATTGCATTCGGCAGAAATAGCATTTTTTAACTCGTCTAGATTTGGGTATTTTTTATCTTTGTATATCCTGTTTTTTAAATGGCCCCAGAGAAAGAAATCATTTGGCGATAAATCAGGAGACCTGGCTGGCCAATTTATTGTATGATTTAAGCCAATAACATTTCCATTAAAAGCACGGTTTAAATATTCCCGGACAGTCAGGGTACTATGTGCCGGGCAGCCATCCATTTGGTACCAAACTTCCTGATTTTCCCTGGCGGCATCATGTAAAGTAGGTAAAATATGGTCTTCAAGTAGTTCCAAAAAACATTCTGCATTTAAATTTCGTGTAAGAAATAATGGCCCGATAATATTTTCTCCGAAAATCCCAGCCCATACATTAACTTTTTGTGGATATTGCGTCCTTGTTTCCACAAACCTGTGTTGGTTTTCTTTGCTCCAATATCGATAATTTTGAACATTGGGTTCATTGTTTAAGGTAAATGTGCATTCGTCAGTGAAACAAATGTTTTTTAAAAATTCCCTATCCATGTTTGCTCTTTCCATCATACCAAAACAAAACTCCTGTCGTCGTATTTCGTCCCTATCTCTTAGCTCTTGGTGCTTTTCATATTTGTATGAATAATATTTATGTCGTTTCAAAGCTCGTAACGCTGTGGTGTGATCTAATCCTATGTCATCCTCAAGTTTCCTTGTGCTGATCTTCCCATCATTTTCTTCCACGCACAATAAAACTTGCAAGTCCCTATCATTTCTTGCATCTCTTCTTTGTTCCTGCCTTTCTTCACATCTGCAGTTATTTATTACAGTGCCTTTTGTCTCAAATTTCTTGATAGTCCTTTCGACTGTAGATTTTGCAGGTATCGGTCTATTCGGATACAGAGCAGCAAACATGTCTGACACATTTTGATAACTATTTCCTTGATAATACCATTTAATCATCAATATTTTTTCTTCAGAAGTGTAATTCATGGCTAATATTTTCGATGTACGAGTTTTTATAACAATAAAGCACACATTTCAAAATGACAACTTTATTTGACAGCCATCTTTTACCTTGACTGGTGCCCGCAAATACGGGGCCATAAAAAGGAGAAATAGTTAAAAAGAAATCGGCGATAACCCGTAAACGAGCTCATCAAAAATATCTAAAGTTATTCTTTTGAATGTGGGTTTTAGTGCTCTTTAATAAACCTAAATAGAATTTTTCTCTAAAATAATTAGGGAAGCCAATAATTGACCCCATTTAAAATTACATGGGATTTCCTATGTCCCGCTCGACGATGCAACACCCGGTATAGAGACTGGGTTGAAGAGATCAAATTATTTTTAAAAGTTCTTTTTAATGTTTCCTTTTAGGTCAAACTTTAAATTTCTCGTTATTTCTAATTTTTCTTAAACCAATCAAAAAAATTATGCCAAAATTCGTTTATTCTTGGAGCAATTAGGTTTAAACCAAAATTAATTTTAGACAATATGTTCAAGACCCTTGTCATTTACTTTATATTTCCAGTAGAATGCATTTAAAGAAATAGTATCGAAGAGATAGTCAGAGTGTAACAACAATACACAGGAAACACCTTTTCTTTTAAAACCACCGTTTTCAATACAGTATTTTGTTTTTATGTTCATTTCCCTTCGAACATTTCTTAAAAAGGTAGGTGGAATTCTTTGAACGCATTCCATCATAACAAAATCAAGAAACAAGAAAAAGTCTAATGGCGCAAGATCTGGCGATCTAGCAGACCATGGATATGTAGAGAATTTCCCGATCCAGCGGTTGAGGAAATGTTCATTTATCCACCTTCTTACTTCTAATGTACTATGTACGGGTGCACCATCTTCTCGAAAAAATAATTTTCTCCGAATTTGTTATGGCAATTCATCTAAAATATTGCAGATCACAGTTTGTAAAAATTGTAAGTAATGAGCTGCATTTAAATTTTCTCTATACTATTTCTCTAGAAATACGGCCCACATATTCCGTTTCCCAATATTTCGCACCAAACGCTTGTCTTAAATGAATATTGGTCCTTACCATGCATATCAATGGTCCTTACACTCGATAACAAAATGAGGATTTTCACTGGCCCACCACGGTGAATTTTGCGAGCTGACGCAACCATTGGACGAAAAGGTTGCTTCGAAATAATAATTAATCGATATACCGACTAAATGATTAGTACAAATTAGCGAAATAATCGATTAATCAATAATTATAATTTCTCCCATATTCCTTTTTTTTGTTTCCATACGTTGGTTTTATCTTTTGACGGGCTTATCTGGATATTTTGTTCGATAAAATATTTTGCATCTTCATTTTATCCCATGTTCAATTTATTTTTGTTTCTTATTGTATACATATACAGTTTTTGATTGGATGCACTTTACTTTAACGCTGTATGAAATAAAAGACTTGGTTGGTTGAAATTGAATGTTTTTGCTTTCATATAAGTCCAGATAGGGGTGCTTACTCGATTGTTTTAATTAATTAAAAATTACCCAATCGACCAGGACCAAATAAATTATTAGATTATTAATTTGATTGTCAGATTTGACAAGCAAAAGCGATATAAACTGTATACTCAAATTAAATAAGAAGAAATTGAAAACGATTTAACGGGATATTTGGTAATGGTTTAAGAAAAATTAGAAATAACGAGAAATTTAGAGTTTGAGTCTCTATACAGGGTAAAACCAAAAGAAAAGTATTATTTTCGTTTTTTGAATAGAAGGCCGTGACTTCGTATTCGGACATAACTTTTAATTCTAAACAGCTTTAACAAATGAAAATTATATCTAAAACAAAAGATAAGAGTACTTTACTCTTGAGCAACTTTTAAAAAATTGAATGTCCCTCGTATGCAGTACAGTTTTTCCAATTTTAATGAGCGCTTTTTAGTTTAAAGGGACGCACAAACTTTTATCAAGGATAAAATTTTCTGAGATATCGATAATAGTTTTCCATATGGAGCGAGAATTCTGCCGGTCACTGTATACAGTGTGTGTATAAAGTCTGGAAACGGCTTAATAACATCACAATTTATTGGTCGATTTAAACCAAATTTGGTACAGTTGTGTAAGAGGATATGACGCACCGAATGACGATATTGGCGTTGTTGCCAGCTTTTTACTTTGTCTGGAATTCGAACGAATTTCATATTTTTAAATGTAACACCCTGTATATTTTTTCATTTATAGTTTTTACTTTAAATTTGTTACACTTTTGGTATAATATACTTTGTTCCTAATATAAGTAGTTTTCGAAATAACGACGTGTTTCGAAAATATCAACAAATTGTGTTTTATTTATTAATAAATAAAACACCAGTTCAGTTTTGATGTAAAGTCATAAAAGCTGTCATTTTTACATGCAAAATGTCTTTAACTGAAAGTGAAAGAATTACAATTCTTATGATGCGAGGATATGGCGATAGGGTCAGGTCTTACGAAGAGGTTAAAAATCTATTTAATGACGCATTTCCAAACCGAAATCCAATTTCAAAAGCAACTGTTCTATAAACTGTGTGACGGTTCGAAGAAATCGAAAACTGCAGAGATAGGCGACGATCAGGACGACCAACAGTAGTAGATGAAAAGAAAAGTATTTTACAACATGTTGTTGAAACCCCTGTTTCTTCATTAAGAAAAATTTCTCAAGTAAGTGACGACTGCTTCAAATCCGTCTATAATGTTTTAATAAAACATAAATATCACCCTTTCAAAATACATGTAGTTCAAGAATTATCAGAAGATGATTATTAGAATTGAATTTTGTGATATTATGATGTCAAGGTTTGACCAAAATAACCAGTTTTTCAAATTTATAGTATTTTCGGACGAAGCAACATTTATGTTAAATGGTAAAGTCAATAGACACAACGGTAGGTTTTGGGAAAATGAAAATCCCCACTGGATGAGAGAAGGTCATACACAACGCCCTGGAAAATTGAATGTGTGGGGCTGGGCTTTTGGGTAACCACAACATCGGTCCATTTTTTATTGATGGAAATTTGACATCACAACTTTACCTTGAGCTCTTGGAAACGCAAATAGTGCCTACTAAACGAAACGGGATGGGTCCAAATTATGTAAGTACATTCTTCCAACAGGACGGAGCTCCTCCCCATTTTGGTCGAAACGTGCGCAAATTTTTGAACAACACTTTTCCGAATAGGTGTATCGGTAGAGGGGGTGCAATCGAGTGGCCACCTAGGTCCCCTGATTTGTCGCTCAACGACTACTTTTATGGGGGACACTTGAAGAACAGAATTTATACCACAAAACCTCAAGATTTGGCTGATTTGCAGCGTCGAATTTTGAACGAATTTGAATTAATAACGCCAGAAATAATTTACAACACAATTGAAAAATTCTATTTTCAATTAGCACACTGTCAAGCTGTACAGGGAAAACAGTTTGAACATTTAATATAAAAAATATATTTTTTCTAAATTGTACCTACTCGTTGTTTTGAAAACAACTGATATTAGGAGCAAAGTATGTTATACCAAAAGTGTAACAAATTAAAAGTAAAAACTATAAATGAAAAAATATACAGGGTGTTACATTTAAAAATATAAAATTCGTTCAAATTCCAGACAAACTAAAAAGCTGGCAGCAACGCCAATATCGTCATTCGGTGTGTCAGATCCTGTTACACAACTGTACCAAATTTATTTATGGAATAAAACACAAAGTCTGCTCCACTAATTTAATGAAAAAAGTTTATATTAAAATCCCATACATGTTTCGAAGGCATAAACCTTCATCTTCAGTGGGTTATTATTAAGATGTTGTTAATTTATGAAGAGACCAATGACATTGTTAAATTTTTAAACTGAAAGGGGAAGGAAAAAAATACAATTAGATAATGTAAAAGCAACATAGGCAGAAAATTGCAACATTAGGTAAGTCTCTAACTTGCATGTATTTTACTGTAATCGCGGTTTAATATTAATCTCCAAATTTTACAAAATATCTTTTCCCATATATTAAACTTTTATTGATGATGCCTATGTTGCTCTTACATTATCTAATTGTATTTTTTTCCTTCCCCTTTCAGTTTAAAAATTTAACAATGTCATTGGTCTCTTCATAAATTAACAACCCACTGAAGATGAAGGTTTATGCCTTCGAAACATGTATGGGATTTTAATATGAACTTTTTTCATTAAATTAGTGGAGCAGACTTTGTGTTTTATTCCATAAATAAAATATTACTCCACTGTGAGATGGACTACTTCCATAAAAATGTACCAAATTTGGTTTAAATCGGCCTATAAATTGTGATGTTATTAAGCCGTTTCCAGACTTTATACACACACTGTATAATTTGAAATTTCGAACTGTCAAAATTTATTTACATAATAATATTATTTAAACTCCTTGATGATATAGCACTCATCTTAGCAATTCTTTAAGAAAGTGATAAAGATCGTTATCGCTTTTCTTTTCGAAACAAAGGTCGGTTGCAAACATTCCACAGAAACTTACCCAACCTCAGTCCATTTATCTCTGGAAGAACTATCCATAGTACACCTAGCAGCTATTTTGTCGCCGTATTTAATGGGTGTTTTGTCAAAAATTGGATAAAACATCTGGGGGGTCAGTGGGTCTCTCTTGCCCAACAAATTCCAATGATCTAGACCTTCATCGTCTCTGCTCACTCGATAACCTGACACCACACGTCCTGAAAATATTAAATTTTCCACTTAACTTGTAGTTTATATCAGAAATGTAAATCGGTATACCGGGTGATGCATGGCTTAGTTAAACATAGGAAATCCCATGTAAATCTTGAGGTGGCTAAATATTGGCTCCCCTGTACATTTTAGAAAAAAATTGTATGGTCATTTTTTGAAGAGGCCGATGTGCCAAGTTTGAATACATTTTAATAAGCCAATCCTAACTGATTTAATTAAATGTGATGGCAAAATTACGAAATTTTCCTAGTTTAGGTAATACAGCAAACACCAGCAAATAATTTTTATGATGCTATTGTCAAAAATTGACGTAAAGCTGGACATAACGAATAACGATTATTTCACATTAAAAACGCATTTTCGTTTCACCAATCCGGCAATCACACATCCAAAATAAAAGACACCATTATGTTTTTCGTACTAAGCCTAAGTGAACCCACAGAAAGAAGTCGTTTGGTGAAAGGTCAGGAGCCCTGGCTGGCCAAAGGATTAGATGCCGTGGGCCAATAATATTTCCGTTAAAAATATTTTGCAAGTATTCCTTAACCATGAGAGAATTATGGGCAGGACAACCATGCATTTGATACCAGATCTCTTGATTTTTGTGTACAACTTCTTCTAGTGCGGGTTCAATTCGATTTTGTATTAAGTCCAAATAGGTTACTACTATAAGAGTAAGGTTGTCTTCCATAAAAAATGGTCCAATAATGTGATGTCCTACAATTCCCGCCCAAACATTAATTTTTTGTGGATATTGCGTCCGAGTATGAACAAAACGATGTTAATTTTTTTGGCTCCAATGCCGGCAATGTTAAACATTTGGTTCGTTGTTGAGGGTGAATGTACATTCATCGGTAAAACAAATATTTCTCAAAAAATCCCTATTATTATTTGTTCTTTCCATTACCTCAAAACAGAATACCATTCTTCGTTTTTCATCACCTTGCCGTAGCTCTTGATTTTTTTCATACTTGTAAGGAAAATATGTATGTTTTTTTTAAAGTGCGCAACACTGTGGTTTGATGTTTTCCTACGGCTCCCAAGAATCCTCGTGCTAATCATTTTATTTTCCTCCATGTACAGTAAAATATCAAGATCTCTATTATCCCTTTCTACAGCTCTATGGACATTCTGAGTTGAGTATTTAGTTATTTATTACAGTGCCTTTGGACTCAAATTTACTAATGATAAGTTTAATTAATAAAATGAAAGGGATAGGCTGATCAGGGAATGGAACTGAAAACATTTCAGACACTGCTCCTAAACTGTTTCCTGTATAATACCACTTAATCATAGTAACTTTTTTCTTAATGGAATAGCTCATATTTAGCTGTAATTAAAGCGCCTTCAATGAAAATGAACTTTTCGTTTTGTCAATGCCAAATAATAGTATTTGCTGTATTACCTAAACCTAAACCATTAAAATTTATTCAAACTTGGCACATGGGTTTATTACATCGGCTTCTTCAAAAAATTACAACACAATTTTTCTCTAAAATGTACAGGGAAGCCAATATTTAGCCACCTCAAAATTTACATGGGATTTCCTATGTTTAACTAAGCCATGCATCACCCGGTATGTTGTTATTGTCGAAAAATTTTCTCGCCCTGTATCTTCGAAACAAAGCGGCTTTTCAAAAATCATCAAAGGAAAAGAATTTTTAGTCCAGGGAATAACCCCTTTAATTTTTGCCGTTTGTTTAATAAACACCCTGTATATAGCCGGTCACTATACTACTAGAAAACGTCATTTTATAATGTTAGACTATATACCAAAAACCAATGAAATAAATTAACACGTTTCCAAGAAATTTGGAAGAAACAAAAAAAAATGTTAATCTTTGACGCCCACTACCGGCTAAACGAAGGAATTTCGGATATAACTAACTTGGCTTAAATCGACCTATTTTGACGTCAGGAGTCTGTCATCAAACGTTGTGCACGTATTTTTCGGACAGCTTATATGAGCCTATCAGAGTTTGATCAAATTGTATTTATCTCCTGTACGAAACCGAAATAAAACTAATAAAAAGGTAGTTTGCATTAGACATTAAACTCTATAGTTGATGCAAAACAAAAACCGATGCACGTCATTAATCAGCTGATTGTAAATCCGTAAGAAAACACGAGGAAATTAAATTTGGACAAAAAATATTAAAACTTTATGCGATATTGAATTTACTACAAACTTAAAGTATTCTTCTTTGATACGAACCCACTTGTAGCAAATATTTTGTTTATTTAAGCTTGTAAAAATTAATATAATTTGAATTTTATTGGCCGACAGTTAGCAACAGAACTGTGAACGGTGCGGTGGCGTCAGCTCGTTCGTTGGCTTGGTTTGACGTTTCATGGAAAACTAACCTTAATTGTTTTGTGGCTCCGTATTGCTGTGCGTCTTTTTTTTTAACAAAAGCTCCAGAGCTTTTCATAAATAGCATTAAAAAACCGTTCTGTTAAGAGAAATAAAAGTGCACATACATATCTCTCTCGATTACGTTGTTTACTATTTGTGAAAAATGCCGAAGCATTTAAATAACCGGTGCAAAGAGCTAACAGCTTCTCTAAGAAGCTATTTTCAGGAAGAACTTAACAACAATGGCCCATTGTTACCCTTAACAGCAGTACAGAGAAGTACATTTAAAAAGCATGTTAAGGTCTAGATATTTTATTTCTACTTTACTAACTTTTAGCGTATAGCAGCTGCCCTGAATTTGAATATCTCCGCTGTAAGCGCAATGTCAACAACAGTTAAGAAAAATAAATTATTAGAATCACCTTTAAACAAACGTTCTAATTCAAAGAGAGTTGTAAATGTGTGAAGATTGCATATAAGTTCTATTAGTTACACTATTTATGGAATGTACGAAACAGGTAAGTTGTATTACTTAAAAATTATAATATTTTACATCGGTTCTTCATAAGCTGTAACTTTTTTTAGAACATCATGTAACTTTGACAACTTTAAGTTAAAAATTAAGACAAAGAACTGTTGAAGAAGAATCGTTGTCTTAACTCTTTAAGAAGCCTCTTCAAGAAAATAGGCTTCAGATGGTAAAAAGATGAACTAAGACGAGGGCTTATGGAACTTTCCTATGTAGCTTTCAAACAACTGTATTCTTGTACCAATTCGTTTTCTTAGATGAAACATGAATTTTTCAGAATGGTACTATGGTTGATCTTGGCAAGATGAAAATAAAAGAAGTATTAGATCTACTAAAGTTGATGGTAAAAGGTATTATGCAGTAAACAAATATATAAAGTATGGAAAATTTTTGCATATTTATCTGGATTTTATGAAAAAAAACTGTAATTCCCTCACTCGGATATTTTGGTTACAAGCTGGCAACACTGTCGATAACTGACGTCACTCGAAGGGTATGACGTTCATCGGTTCTTGTTTTGCAAAGAGTATACATAGCCATGCTATCGAAAAGGAAAAAGGAGGTGGCGTATACCGTGAGTCCCAGAAGTAATGTCTAAATTCACTTAAAATTCAGCGGTGTGTTTTTTGGAAAAAACGCTCGGACCCGTCGATTTTTATTTCTTAATGTGTTTTTTATGGTAAATTCATGTATGCAGGGTAATGAAAATCGACGAAAATAATATTTTCATTATCGCCACTGCCTAAGATAGGTAAAATTACACAAAAATTGAAACGAGTTTGGCTGTTTTCGTGATTTTCTGTTGTGTTTTTTATTTTTCTTACTTGAAAACCAAGCATCATCATTGAAAAAAGGGCGTGGCACTCAAAAATGTTTCGCCTGCGGTGCTACTTTTTTTCCAGCCCCCCCCCCCCCCCCCCCAACTAATTTTCTGGTTGCGCCACTGACTGAAAACATCTATTTTTTATTTCGTTTTTGAATTTTGCATCGGATTCTAAGTATGTTTCATGTACCATGTCCTACACCTAAACTCAACAATTATCGAAAAAATTACGATTGAACATATCAATAAGTAAGACCGTATTTCTGAGGATTTATTTGTAAATCGAGCAAAACATTCAATTGTGTGTTTATTTTATTTATTATTAAAATATATTATTTTTTTCCGATGAAGCTACCTTCTGTTTGAATGGTAATGTGAACAGACAAAATTGTCGTTATTGGGCAATATAAAATCCGCATTGGATGATGGAGGTTCGCAGCCAGTACCTCCAAAAAACAAATGTGTGGTGTGGAATAGTGCGCGGAAGAGTAATTGGTCCACTTTTCTTTGAACAGTCTTTAACTGGACAAGTATATCCCGAATATCTCCAACTTGAATTAATTCCAGCATTAGTGGCTTTATTTCCGAATCCATTGGACCCAGACTCCTCTGACGAAGAACTGGTGTTCCAGCAAGATGGTGCTCCTCCGCACTATGCTGCCACTGTGCGTATATTCTTGGATGAGACCTTTCCCAATCGGTGGATAGGAAGGAGAGGACCTATCGAATGGCCTGCTAGGTCGCCAGACTTAACTCCACTGGACTTCTTTTTATGGGGGTTACTTCAAATCAAAAGTACTTGTTGAAAGAGAGGATCTGAAGAGAAGTGCGTGCCCTAACTCCGGAAATGGTTGAAAACGTGCAAAGAGAGTTTATTGATCGCCTTGGATATCGTCAAGCCGTAAATGGCGCACATTTTCAACATTTAATTTGATTTGTTGTTCTGTTCCTTTTACATAAACAGGTCTTACTTATTGATATGTTCAATCGTAATTTTTTCGATAACTGTTGAGTTTAGGTATACGACATGTTATATGAACCATATTTAGAATTCGATGCAAAATTCAAAAATGAAATAAAAAATAGATGTTTTCATTTGTATACATTTTACCCTGTATACATGAATTTACCATCAGAAAAGCACATTGAGAAATAAAAATCGACGGGTCTGCCAGAAAATTGTTGTTAAAATCGTCCAAGGATTACGACCCTCGAGTATTACCATGCAATTAAGAAACACCGTGCATATTATACTGAAAATATTAATAATGTAATTATGTATATAATATATAATATAATGTAGACATTATAAAAATTAGGTTTATTTGTGATAAATTACATTTTAATACCGTAGATTACCTACCGGAACACCGGAATTTAATCAATAGAGAACAAATATAATTTTTTTAAATATATGGGATGTATTTTATTTCTGGCACTTTATCACGGAAAAAAATGAATTAACCGGAAGTAATATAATTTTAGTATTTAGGAAATAACGAGGTCTGAATGTTGTTTTTTAAGATCTGATTTAGTCAGAAAAAAATATGAATATTTTAATAATAATAACTTTATTCAAAATATCCCAATACATTCAGTTCATGAGGTTCCGAAAAACAAACAAAAGGCGATAGTCGAGCTTTTACAAAAGATGTAAAACTGATCAACTTACATTTAACGGTGTGGGTTACAATAAATATTAATTTCTTTACTTACCCAAGGTATGGGTATGGGTTCTGTATGCAAGTGGATGTAATACTTTATTTTCGGAGATTTTACATTCTACATCCATATGGGTGATGCCTCTTGGTGGAATCCTACCACCTACAGCTAATAATAATACCGCTGCTAACTTGCTTTGCCTTTAAAAATAAATAGAAATAGGTACAAAATAGAATAACGACCTGAAACTATAAAAATACTTGAAAACAGTTTTAAAATATCTACTTATAAATAAAAATACGAACAATTTGTTTTCTTACTATATTTAAAAACAGTTGTGTGCATAAAAAACTCGTACAGCAGTTATAGGCTATTGTAAGTCAGGCTTGTCAATCTTAATTAACCCTCTTATTGACTTTGACAAGTAGTGTCAAAATTCAAACAATTTTTTCAGTAAACGAGTTTTTAACATTTTTCTAGTGCAAATAGTGCAATGCCTCAGCTAGATAATTTAAAAAAGAGCTCAAATAATTGTTTATTTACAAGATGGTATAAGAAATATAGCCCATATTATAAATATTATAATAAATGTGAATAAGAAGACCGTGCAAAACATAAAGCACAGATGGGAGATCGAGGGTAACGTGAATAAAAAAAAGCCAACTGGGAGACCCAAAATAAGCACTCAAGAACAAGATAATGCACTTTTGCGGTATTTGGAGGACAATCCCTTTGAAGTAGCGCGGAATGCTATTCGACTTACAGCATTTCCTGCATCAAGATCGACAGCAAGTCGCAGAATTAAAAAATCGCACCTAAAAAGCTATGCTGCTGCCAAAAAGGTAATTCTGGGAAATGAACATAAACAGGCAAGAGTTATTTTCGCTTTAAATAACATTTTACGCGAAAACTGGAATATTTTAGTATTTACCGATGAGAAAGTTTTCCAGTCATGCTTTACAGGAAATATAAGAGTGTACAGACCTAAAGGAAAAAGATTTAATGAAGAATTTGTTCATAATTCAGAAAAATCCGGTAGATTTTCGGTAAATGTTTGGGCTTGGTTAAGCTTTCGAGGATTGGGCGTGTGCTGGATTGTTAATGAAAGATTTAACGCTATTACGTATAGGAACATTTTGGAAAATATTATGTTACCTAGTATTTCAGAACATTTTCCCGATCAAAATTTTATTTACCAACAAGATAATTGCCCGGTCCACAATGCAGCAATCATAACAGAATGGTTTGCACGGCAAAATATAGAGCGACTAATGTGGCCCGCCAAAAGTCCCGACATTAATATTTTGGAAAATGTTTGGGGTCTTATGACTAAAAAAATCTACAAAGTTAACTTCTGACCAAACACAAGGGTAGAGCTGATAAATTTCATAGAAGAAACGTGGGACGAACTAACCAATGACATCAATCTGATAAGAAATCTTTATGCTTCGATACCAAATAGACAAACAAAATAATAGAAAATAAAGTCGGTATGACCAAATATTAATAATATAGCTTTGATAAATTTTTGTTATTGAGTTAATTTTAATAATGTTATGTATTACATATATTTATTTCATTTTTTTAATAATAAATAATAATTTCGATACTTCAGGACAAAATGTAGCATGATTTTTTTTTTAATATAATAGATGTAACATACGTGTACTACTTTTTATTGAAATCTAGAACATCATGGGCAGGTTTACACCATACAAACCTCGTACGACTTTTTTATGCACACAACTGTACATACTTACAGGGTTTTATATGCGGGGCTTTTATTTTAAAACGAACCACCCTAAATATCTCTTGATTTTGATCAAAATAAGACTTGATAAAAAAAAACACGTCAATTTTAATATCGAGGAACCTTTAATTACATATATGATAGAATTTTACTACTGCCAACCTCACTTTCAAATGTTAAATGTTGGAAAAGATGTGTGTTAAAACAATAAACATTAATTTGGCGTAATTGTCTCTCCATTTTAAAAATATTAAATTATCCAAAGTGCAAAATATCATTGGAACATTTAGTAATATTAACGATCCTTTTCAAGCCACAGGAATGAGACAAATCTGTAGTATAAAAGTAAACAAGCCACAAAAACACTATATTTTTAAGGTTTGTTTACGAACTATTTATTTGACGGGTATTTATGAATGTAATGATTAATCAACTGATACATAATTTAAACATGTTAAAATATTACCTTTATCATAACAAACTACTGCTTAATCAAAACAAAACTGTTGAGGAAACGTGTATCAACACGTCAAA
Organism: Polydrusus tereticollis; assembly: GCA_963920685.1. Classification (NCBI taxonomy): domain Eukaryota; kingdom Metazoa; phylum Arthropoda; class Insecta; order Coleoptera; family Curculionidae; genus Polydrusus; species Polydrusus tereticollis. The sequence continues at coordinate 35,577,700 of OY987335.1, forward strand.
GAGAATAGGTTGGTAAATGCTGTGTGCGTGCGTTTCAATCTCTGCTATTTTTGTTTGTAAATCATATAAGGGTTATAATTTGTTCACGCAGTTATAACGTCATTATTGGGAGGCTAGCTCCCTATTGGGCGAAATATGTGGTCAGATCGTATCGCGCGGTGGTAGAGAGACGAGACCGCACGGCGCAACGGTCAAGAGAGAGTAGTCTTCCACGATGGCTCTGTGAAGCAAGTGCTTTTACGTACGCTTCACGATTTTAAGGCCTTTTTAGGCGATTAATGGTTTTAAGTAAAACTAAGCAGCTAGCGATTCCGCTGTCGTACGAAATTGAACTCCCTACGATACCGGGGCGTTTTTGTGATGTAAGTAAACAATTGTTTTAATCAAAGGAAGCAGAAAATCAACGAACCAGTGAGCAACCCTATAGGCCACGCAGTAAAAATTAATGTAACCACTAGGGAATTAGTTATTAAATTACTGGGTATCCACATCCTTAAATTGGAAGGAGCATGTCAGTTATGTGTGCAAAAATGTGCTAGTAATTGTTTTACATTATATCGCTTGAGGCAGATCTAAGTAAGAACTTCACTACAATGTTCTATTTCGCTAATTTTGAGTCCATCATTCAATATGGACAGGCATTCTTGGAAACGAAATTATTGGGCCAATATTTCTAGAAGAAAATCTAACAGGTCATTTGCATTTAAACCTTTTTGAAAATGTGTTAGATCTTATTGTACAATCATTGGAAAATCAGGTGGATGAAAAGGGCAACCTGGAACTCAATGAAGAAAATTTGCATATTCAGCAAGATGGAGCCCCTTACCACTACGCATTACCAGTTAGAGATTGGCTTAACCAACGGTTCCCTGGCAAATGGATTGGCAGACGAGGTGCAATAGAGTGGCCAGCAAGATCTCCTGACAGGACTTTTTTTGATTTTTCCTTCCTTCCCGTCTGAAAGTATTGAAGCCCTGAAAAGTAACACTGGAATGCAGGCGCATTACCAGACAAACTCTCCTCAATGTCTGAGAGGAATTTTTTCTCTTTATTATTGTCTTGCCAATAACGGTGCACATTTTGCAGCGATGTATCACTCGATAGGTAGTGCCATTTGGCATTTCAAAATAAGGTTGGCTGGAGGTGTGGAGGTCAATAGTAAAATTCTCTCAAATGTGTAAATAATTCAACTTCCTCATCGATACTAATTAGAACACAAAGAAGCCCAATTCGAGCAATTTTTGTAATTTAATTAAATAATATATTTGTTTTATTGTTGGTTTAGGTTAGTTATAATAATATAAAGTTGCATAGTAAAAATAATGTTGTTAATTTTGTTTTTTATTTGCGGGCATAGCTATATGAATAATGATTAATTTTACAAAAAATGTTAAAACTATCCCCTTTTAAAAGAAATAAATATGAACTATTATATATTTTTGAAAGGCTCTTAAAAGGAGGGATAAGACAAAGAAATAATATGTAGGGTGTCCCATTAAAAAAAAAACAAGTTTGGGTCATAACTCGAAAACAAAACTTTTTAGAAAAAAACTAACTACGCCGCGGAATTCTGCATAAAAAAAAACTCCATAATAACCCAATTTTACCTTATTGATATCAAATAATCAAGATACAGGGGAAGGTCAGAAATATCAAATTTTCAAAATCGTCCTGTATGTCAGAAACTGAGAGAGCTATGAAAATTTCGTTTACGGCAATGAAAGTTTCATAAAATAATAGAACAGTAAGCCGCAAACCCCATCTTTCTATCTTTTATAATAAGGGTGCTGGTATATGAAAACACACAAAAACTGGACACCCTGTACTGCTTTTAAAACGCTTAAAGGGAGAAACTTTCCGCGGATGTTAAGAAAACCAGCATCTAATTCCCTATCCCCGGGCGTCAAGCGCGGGAACGTCACGGCCAAGGGCAGCGCGTTCTTGATCGCGTGATAAATTAAGGGCGGAATTAAGAAACGTTTTTTCTTGCGAAATGTTTGGTTATATTGTTATTTTATTTCTTAGCGGTAATCTAGATATTATTCATGAAAAGTACCCTATACAGGGTGTTACTTAATGATAGGCCGTAATTCCAAGGGCGCATTCCTGAACCAAATTTAAGTAGAAAGGTTGATATAAACATGTGTCCTAAAAAGTCTGGTTTTCAAGGTACTCGTACAACATTTTTCGACATGCAATGAAGTGGCTTTTATTTTTTTTCTCGAGAACGAAAAAATATCAGGAGGCAAAAAAGTTGTATTTTTAGCTGCTTAACCCGAAAACAATATAAAAATTTTAAACAAGTCAGTGGCGTACATTTTTTGTCAAAATTATTCGTGAGACTGCCCCCCGGGACGCCACTGAAACTCATAATTATCATCTGGTTAGTGCTAACTTAGCGTCTTATCACAACGAACAACACTACCAAATTTCACCAAAATCGGCAAAAGGATCTTTGAGATATTAATAAAAAACCGATTTTTTTTTCAAGCCCTGTATCTTGAAAACCAGTTGGGACACATGTTTATATCAACTTTTCTACTTGAATTTGGTTCAGGAATGCGCCCTTGGAATTACAGCCTATCATTAAGTAACACCCTGTATACTCCTATACCTACTTTCAACTGGATTCGAAATATGTAGTATTACTCGATTTTGACGAGTAATATGAGAAATTTCTCCACAAGTGGTATAGAATGTACAAAAGGATTTCTTGATCGATTGATCTATTGCGTTGGTGGAGATCATTTTTTTTATCAAATCATTTGTGTCTATTTTGTTTTAAAATAAAAAAAATATTTTAAAGCTAAAAGTGTTAATACACAATATACACATTATTACCAGAAATAGAAAATTTTAACTTACGGTCGTTGGGTGTACAACAAAAATAGTCCAGAATTATCCACTTCTCCTTCTGGAAACTTTTTGGAGTAATGTATCTGTAAAACTAAATATTTTATCGGTGTATCTTTGCCAACTAAAAATCCAACGTCATCTGGTAGTTTAAGAGGTTTGGCATTTCTCGCCCAAGCATAAATTACATGACTCCCTTGAGCGCAAGGTGTAGCTTTTTGAAGTTTTCCATCATTTTCAGATTCAGCCATCTCTCCGCAATCCCTAAATTATAAATATAGATAAATTAATCAATAAATGATAAAATATATTGATAATTAAACTGAGAAGTCCATAAAAGTACCATCTCTTTAATGTATCTATTATATTATTTCTAAATTTAATTCAGTAGAGGTATACAATTTTCTAATATTTTTTCATAATTACAAGAGGGTAATCGATAAATAGAAATAATCTTTTTTAAAGCGCAAATGCAAAAAAGTATACAGGGTGTCCTTGAAATAACTGTACAACGCCTAACCACAAATTCCCTAACCAAAAATAAGGCGATCTAGGCAAACTTACCTATATGCAATGTTGCTTTGTTTTGCCGCTACAGTTCTCAAATTAATATCGTTTTTTCGGAATAATTTCTAAACGCCTTTATCGATTTTCACTAATTTTGGGACTAAGAATTTCTACTATAATTGGCGTGTTTTGACGCAAACGCGATCATTTTAATGCCTGGAAATTTAAAAATAGCGCGTAATTCGTAAATAAAAGTTTGTATTTTTACTACCCCCTGTACAAATGACTTCAATTGTTTCTCTGACACTAGCTGACTTCATTTTGAAATTTTCTTGTCTCTTGTATTTTCGCCAGACATACAGTTCCACTTCCAAAAAATTATTTACGATACCTCATCATTGCTGCTATTCTGAACAATGATACAAAAATTGTTTTTTGTTTTACTCGGCAACAGTAAAATAAATCTGACATACCGAGAGTAAAATAAAACTAAACTTTAATATGACCATGACGTAGCCTAAGCGCCTAAGCCCTGATGATGACTCAGTGTTGAACCGAAAGCCCTTGGCTGAACTTCCCCAAGAATTATACGCTGAATACATATTAAAGTTTAGTTTTAGTGTCATACACAGCGTACAAACCGACATTCCCCACTTATACCGATAGTGTTTACTTGTTGTTGGTGTTGAGCAGAGACGAGTTTATTGTAAATTGAATAATTATTGGTCCTTTAAAATGGAACATTATTCTATCGCTGAGAAGGTTGACGTGCTTCTAGTATGTGGATTATGTGAAAGAAATGGATGTATGAGTGTCATAGTCTATCGTGACAAATATACAGACCGCAGAATTCTGAACCATCAAACTTTCGCTAGTATTGAGAGGCAACTTAGGGAAACGGAGAGTTAACGGAAATAATGTTAATCGAGGAAGCCAACGTACAATTAGGACTCCGGAGCTCGAAGAGCTGTAGACGCTTGGGGTTCGAATTGGCAGTTTCCAAAAATACCATTAATAACCAGTGGCGTAGCCACAGGGGGGCGATCGCCCCCCCCCCCCGCCCCTTTACTACTTAAATAATAATTCCTAAAAAACAAGCTCGGTCTTATTTTATTTTTAGTAAAGAAGAGCGATGGGAACATACTTAATAAAACCGGTTTCAAGAGCGTCCCACCACATTGTAATAATTTTTTTTATATAGCGGAGTTTCACTTTGTTTGGGGACAGACCCCCGTTTCCTAGGGGGCATAAAGAAGGTGGATTCCTACGAAATTTGGGCGTGGTCCCATAAATTTTTTGCCTGCGGACGAAGTTGTGTTCACAAGATCCGGAATTAGAAATGTACAAAACAAACATGTGTAATGTGTATAGCGATGAAAATCCTCATGCCACCAGGAAAAAACATTTCCAGCATGAATTTAGAATTAATGTTTGGGCAGGTATGACTGATAATTTTATTATTGGACCAGTTGTAATCGGTTAACTAACCTAACTATCTACTCTTCTTGCAAAATACTTTACCCGACTTATTGGATGATCTTTCACTACAACTTCGTACCGAAATGTGGTTTATGCACGACAAGGCGCCACCCCACTTTAATATCAATATTGGAAGATTTTTAAATGAAACATATCCTAATAGATGGATCGGAAGAGGAAACGATGCACCCGTTAATCGGCCAGCAAGATCTCCCGATTTAACGCCTCTAGACTTTTTCCTGTGGGGCGCTCTTAAATCAAAAGTGTACGTTTCCCCCAATTGCTACGGAAGCTGAGTTATTAGTTATTACAATGAATTATCAATGCTGCAGATTATTTTAAAAACAAGTCCGACACGACGCCCAAAGTACAGTTTAATTTTTTGAAAATAATTAATTTATGTATTCAGGAACACGGTGAACATTTCGAACATTTGTTATAAGAATTAAACTAGTTGCTAGTTATTAGAATTAAGACTTTTTCATGATTCTTCGTTCCAAATAAACAACAATGATGAGTTGCAAGGTATTTGGAAGAAAAACTGTATGTCTGGCGAAAATTTTACAAGAGACAAAAAAGTTTCAAAATGAACTCAGCTAATGTCAGAGAAATAATTGAAGTCATTTGTATAGGGGGTAACAAATATACAAACTTTTATTTACGAATCACGTGCCATTTTTAAATTTTTCAGGCATTAAAATGATCGCGTTTGCGTCAAAACACGCCAATTATAGTAGAAATTCTTAGTCCCAAAATTAGTGAAAATCGATAAAGGCGTTTAGAAATTATTCCGAAAAAACGATATTAATTTGAGAACTGTAGCGGCAAAACGAAGCAACATTGCATATAGGTAAGTTTGCCTAGATCGCCTTATTCTTGGTTAAGGAATTTGTGGTTAAGCGTTGTACAGTAATTTCAAGGACACCCTGTATATTCAAAACCTGAGAATATCCTGTAGACTTATTTGTTTAGGTATATGCATGTCATAAACTACTCGAAAATGGATAGGAAACTACAATTTTTTCGCATCCTTTTCAGGATAAATATTTTATAGCAGAAATAAGTAAGTGGATCGCTCGCCCAGGGTTAGATAAAGAATTTTGTCGACTTTGATATGACCGTAATTTATTATTAAAAAAGGATATGTTTATGTATTACACAGGGTATTTTACGAGGTGTTTTAGAAAGTGTTGCAAAGTTCAAAAAATGTTGATGTGCTACAAAATTCGGACAAATTATTTCTGATTTATTCTAGTGTATTTGTTGGAAAGCTTACTAGGTTCTGCCGAAACGTTTTTGGAATATTCGATTTATTTCACAAAGTCAGAAAGCTATTAATTTTTAAATTCCTTAAAGCAGTGGTTCCCAAATGGTGGTCCGCGGACCCCTAGGGGCAGCGGTGCTAGTCTGCGATGGTTTCAAGCACATGACTTGATGTCGGCCGGGCGCTGCGTCGCGTTGTTCTTTTTGTCTGTTTCCGGTCACCTTAATTACACTGCAGTTGCGAGTTTTGACGAGTTCAAAATCGGTTTAAGAATAATAGTTGTGTAATTTTTACATCACTTGTTTCATAAGTATTTTGTGTATTAAGTAAGTAGTGATTTAACTGTGCACTATGGATTTGTGGTTAAAATGTGGCTCTATTAAACGTCGGCGTAGGGAAATGGCAAAAAGGAATGAAGAAGAGCAACTAGCAAGTACTTCTCAAGCAGAGCTGTCGGTAATTGAATTAAAATAATTGAAAAATCGTGTTCAATTACTGTTTAGTAATTGAATTACTGTAATTGAATTACTTTTTGGAAATAGTAATTGTAATTGATTTCCCAATTATTGTGATAAAGTAATTGTAATTGGTAATTGGTTTTTAGAAATCTGATGTATTTCAATTAACTAAAAAGTAATTCAATTATTTTAAAAAGTAATTGAATTACTCCCAAATAATTCAATTACATAAAAAGTAATCTAATTACTCCCGAATAATTCCATTAGATTAAAAGTAATTGAATTACTCCAAAATAATTTAATTCCTTTAAAATTTTTCATAATTCCATTACTCTAGAGAGAAAAATATTGTTTGGTGAAATCGCGGGTAAGGCTAACTTACAGGAGGTTTCCTCGGGCACAGGGAGCCGCTTTGTCTTTGAACTCGGCGGCCGCTTTTTGATGCTTTACCGCCACGGCGATTCGATGAAATATTTTCTTAAATCAAGCTTCGACAAAAGAGTTGTGAATTTCATCGTTATCACAATGTCACCCATAAGTATTGTGGACAACACTGCTTTTGGTTCACTTTTTGACGGAATGGGTGTAAATGTTATGCATAGGACAACAGCCGTCAAAAATGTCTTAGATCAGTCTTTATATGTGTGTTACTGCGGATGTTTGGTCCACAAAACATCGTAGCTTTTTGGCGTTACAGCTCATTGGATTAATGAAAGATTCGGAAGTGTTCTGCAGCTCTTGCATGTCGTCGCTTTACTGGAAGTCACACGTATGACAAGATAAAAGAAATGTTAGAAGATATCCATTTGCAATATAATCTAAGAAATAATAAACTGGTAGCAACCATATCAGATAACGGATCAAATTTTGGTAAAGCATTTAAAAAATATGGACCTTCAGTTGACCCCGTCGTTCACGTTAATAGAAATGATGATGAAGACGACGAAATCAATTTTTTGGATTTACCAAATAATATATTGCCCAAGCACGTTAGGTGTGCAAGTCACACTTTAAATCTTTAAGCTACTGTTGATGTAAAAAATGCTATACAGAAAAACGTAACATTAAGAACCAGACACACCAACGCTGTAACTAAATGCACTGTTCTGTGGAAAATGACTGACAAACCAAAAAGCAGTGAGATAATTAAACAAGTTCTTGGTCAAACATTGAGTTATCCTGGTGCCACAAGATGGAACTCAATGTATGACTCAATAGCACTAGTTTTAAAACATAGAGAACATTCAGAAGAGCTCTTTGAAAAGCTCAATATTAAGAACCAAATGTTTAAAGACTCCGAATTTCAATATTTGACAAAGTATTGTTCAATACTGGAGCCACTGGCTAATGCTATAGACATTCTACAACGAGAACAAAATATTTATTTTTATTTGGGATCTCTATATAAAAAGCTCACTCGAGTGGGATCAGTCACTATCAATATTGCTCGTCCAATATTAGAGGCATGTCAAGAAGGTTTATTAAAACGTTTTAGTAGCTATTTCAACTTCTCAACCTCGGGAGCGAAGGAAGCAACTATTGCATCTTTCACGCTGCCGCAATTCAAGCTACGGTGGAAAAATTGTTTTCAAAGCTTTCTAGAAGACGATTTAACAGAAAGTATCACCAAGTTTATTTTTGAAAAAACACATAATTTGAATTTAGAAGATAACGTAGGGGCCAGCGGGGAGAAATACAAAAATCCTACTAGAAGTATAAATACTTTCTTTGACTTAGATACTAATAACGGCCTACAGAATGAAAACACAAATAAGATTGAGTTGGAGATTCTCCAGTATCTTAATGACCCATCTATGGAAAATGAATCATTAAATAGAGACCCGTTTATTAAAAAGTTGTTCTATAAATATAACACATGTTTACCCTCCTCTGCTCCGGTTGAAAGGCTGTTTTCTATTGCTGAGATCATTAATAGCCCCCGAAGACATGCTCTCTCTGACAAACATTTCGAAGAATTAGTTATTTTGAAAGCCAATAAAAAAACAAACGTTGCGTAGGTATTTGTTTTTGTTGTAAAAAATTTCGTGTTTCTTTGTACCTATGTGTTTATTATGGTACCATTAGTAGTATTAGTACCTAGTTTTTTTCTATTATTTTTTATTTTCCTTAATTTTACGTTCGTTTTATTTCAACAAATAAATCATATTATATAAAAAGACAGTTGTTATTATTGGTCAATTTGTTAAAGGTAAGTACTATATCAAAATTAGTAGTTCAAGCTTAACTATAAATTTCGAAATTTTTTAAATTTCTTTCTAAAAATTTATTTCTATAATAAATTGTGATAGTACCCACTGCTATTAAAAAAAATATAGGTAGGTACGTATACAATTTTCTTTTGTAAAATGTAAAAAAAGTAATTCAATTGCTCATATACTAATTCAGTTTTAAAAATGTAATTCAATTACCAAAATGTAATTGAATTACTCAGAGTAATTTAATTTCCAAAACGTACCTATAATTTATAGATTCAGAGTAATTCAATTAATTTTAGGGTAGTTCCATTACTTTAAAGTAATTGAATTAGTATAAATGTAATTGAATTAAACTCAGTAATTCGAATGCGGTAATTGATCAAGGAATCAATTACTTTTAGTGTGTAATTGGTAATTTAAATATTTTTATCATACTGTTAGTAATTGGTAACTGTAATTGATGCCCTTTGCGGAGGGTAATGGGTAATTGTAATTGAATTACTTTTTAAGAGCAACTGCGACAGCTCTGTTCTCAATTACCAGAAACTCCCTACTTTAAATGACGAGGTAAGACCACAATGTGTTTTATGGTTTGATTTACATTTAAACGAATGTATCAGTAAATAAATCTATTGATTTTTTTTTCGAAATAAAATGGGAGAACTTAAAAAAAGTCAGAAAGAAATTAAGAAAGTTGCTTTTGGAACTAAGAAGGCTACACTTGTTTCCTTCCACGTAGCAGAACTAATTGCGAAATCTGGAAAGCCCCATACTATAGCTGAAGAGTTGCTTGTTCCTGCAGCGCAGATTATGTGTAAGACTATGATTAGTGACTCCGTTGCAAAACAGTTGAAAGTAATACCTCTTTCCAACAATACTATAAAAAGAAGAATTACCGATTAATCTTCTAATATTAAAGAGACATTAATTTTAAGACTTCAGCTTTGTAAAAGGTTTTCCATTCAACTGGACGAAAGTACAGATATTTCAAAGAAAGCCATTTTATTGGTATTTGTTCGCTACGACTGTGACGGTGAAATTCTTGAAGATTTTTTGTTCTTACAGGAGCTAATGCGAACTACAGTGTGTTTAAAGATCTTAATGATTTTTTTTTAATAATATTGTGTGGGAGAAATGTTTCGGATTAAGTACTAACGGAGCCTGTGCTATGTCTGGAAAATTAACCGGTCTTGTAGCACGAGTAAAAACTGTTGCACCATGTGCAATATGGAGTCATTGCTATACTCATAGGGAAGTTCTGGCTTAAAAAAAAAATGCCGTCATTATTAAAATTGACATTAGACGAAGTATTCAAAATTATTAATTTTATCAAGACCAGACCTTTAAATTCTCGCATTTTTCAATCAATGTGTGAAGAAGTTGGCAGTGAACACGTACAACTCCTTTTACACACAGAAGTGAGATGGCTATCCCGGGGAAGAATTTTAATTAGATTTTTTGAATTGCGTGATGAAGTGCGTCTTTTTCTTAATGATAATAAATTTGAATTAGCTGCACGACTTACCGATTTTTCTTGGCTGTGTATGAGAGCATACTTATCCGATATTATTGCTTTTTTAAACGGACTAAACCTAAATTTACAAGGCAAAAATATAGACATTTTTGAAGTTGAAGAAAGAATAGAAGGAATCTTAAAAAAATTACAAATTTGGGTTAAAACGCATTAAACAGTCCTCTTTAGGTACATTTCCTATTTTAGAATCATTTATAAAATCGGCGAAAGAAGTTCTGCCGCTAGAAGTTCAACTCATTATTCGTGAACATTTGCGTAATTTGATAATAAGTTTTCGTGACTATTTTCCGGCTCGAAATAATAAAAATAATTGGATTAGAAATCCATTTTCTACTAAAAACATAGAAGAAAATAAAACTCTTACCGGAAAACAACAAGATCAACTCATCCAGTTGTCATGTAGTAATTCAAAGAAAGATATTTTTAATGTTTTAATTCAGTTTTGGATTCAAATGAGTACTGATTATAATGAGCTATCCGAAAAGGCTATCCTACACTTGATTCCTTTTTGCACAACGTATTTGTGTGAACAAGCTTTTTCTGTATATGTTCTACTAAAATCAAAGCAAAGAAATCGATTGAACGTTGGTCCAGATTTAAGGTTGAAAATATCAAATATTAGACCAGATATGGAAAAACCTATAAATGCAAAAACAGTATTTTATTAATCTCATTAAATTAAACTTAAAGTAATAAAAGATTGGGATAAATAAGATCTTCTATTTTAAATCTAGATACCTACCTCAGGTATGTTTATTCGTGTTTCATATTTTACACTGTGTTTAAAAATTTACTTTGTATAGTCTGTATAGTTTACTAGAATAGAAAGAATAGTTGTTACTTGTTAAGTTTAATTTGTTTTTCGAGTTTCATTAATAAATAAAATTGGGTCCGCATGTTACTAGCATCCGATTTCGGGGGTCCGGGATTTCGAGCTATTTGGGAACCAAGTATAAATAACGAAGCATTCTATTCTGCCCCGCTGAAAGATATATTTGTAGGATTCATAATACGGGCACCATAATTATTATACAAGCATAATCTAATATAGTCCTAACAAAACAATCAAATACGTGTTTTAAAAATTGCGCACAACTTTTAAGTATTCCTAACTATAAAGTAATACATTCAACTTGCCGCTTGACATGTAATTTAGCATAAAAAATTATGCCTAGATCTCTAATTTCGCTAGCTCGTGCATTCATTATCATCATTAATATTAAATATGGGAACATATTTAGTTTTCGAGTACTATATGATAGAATAACACATTTATTTACATTAAAATACAAGTTGTTATCTAGCGACTATTTAACAACACCGTCTATTTCTCTCTGTAAAGTACGGCAATCATCAATTGTTTTAACTTGAAAATATAATCTAAGGTCGTCTGCAAAGAGTAGACACATGTTCCTTACTGCCCTAGTACCACTATAAAGTAAAAATAAGAGTGGGTCAAGGTTTGCACTTAAGAATTACCAGAAGTTGAATTTGATTTATGCCCTTTTACCATAACAACATGTTCGTGGGTGTAAGGGTATGCCTTTAAAAAAACTACTGAGGGGCCGTCCATAACTCTCGTGACGCTAAAATTCGCTAAATCTGACCCCCCCCCCTGTGATGGTAGCGTGACGCTTGACCAGACCCCCCCTTAATAATTTCCTAAACGTCATGTGACGGTGACAACCCCCCCCCCCTTCATCTACAATGCTCGATAACCAGAATAAAGAATACATTTTTAATAAATCATAGGTTTATTTCTTTCCATATTGGTGATTTTAACATGCAAATTTGAAAGCAAATTAGGAGTACCTACTTATATATCGAACTAAAAATTAGTCAACTAATAATAAGACATTCGCCAACCACAAGACATATTCTCAAGCCAACCTCAATTCACCACGCTGTGCGCTGATTGGGTGTTTGTTCCAATCGCATTGTCGTACCAACCGTTCGACTTTTTTGCGGGTAATGGAAAAAATAGTTTTTTAAAATCGTCCCGTTACGATTGAAGAGGCCGCCCCCTCCCTGTGACAAAACGTGACGGTTGCTCTGACACCCCCCCCCACGGAGCGTCACGAGATTTATGGACGGCCCCTAAATTGGTGTAAAATCCAAATTCCTTGTCCAATAAAATTCTAAATGAGACCTTGTCAAACGCCTTTTCAAAATTAGTATAGACAATGTCCATCTTGCGTAACTGTTAATAAATTGCTTACTGTGGATTTTAATTTAACAAAGCCATGCTGGTGTATTGAGATACTATGTCTAACTGTGGAATATACAGGGTGTCCGGTAAGTACCTCCTAATTTCTGGGGAGTATACAGAGGAGGTCAAAATAACGCTAATTTATCATAGAAAAAAAATCCTAAAGTGCGCCTTAACGGAGATACATAGCGCCAAAGGGGTACCCAGCGATTTACTTTTTTGGCTCTAAATTTGAACCAACTTGTATGATTTAATGAAATTTTAATATTTTATGGAGGCCATAAAGAGTCATTAAACCATACTAGAGTAGATGTTTTACATCGTCAGGGCAGTCAGGAACGGACTTGCCACCACACTCGGTCCAAAATTTTGACCGGTGTCATTTGACAAAGCTGAAAACTGATTTTTTAAACACTGGTCATTCCTCCTCAAAAAAAGGTAATCTCAATTTATTTCGATAGAACTGGCGGTTTTCGAAATAAATCGGTTTTTATGCGAAACACTCAAAAGTTACTAATGCTAAACACAAACAGGTAAAAATAAAATACGCAGGGTATGCTGATGTGCATTTAATTTTTGGGAAGCGCTTTCTAATTGTTCGAAGGCAAGAAGACTTTATCCTGAAAAAGTTCCAGGGGGTTGATCGGAGCTTAATTAATTTACAATGTTATTAAAATACAAAAAAATAATGAAAACGCTTAAATGTTATTTTGGCAAATGTTTAATATTACATACTTCACTTCAATACATTTTCTTAGTCTTCGAATATTTTCCCACTGCACTGCAAATAATATTCCGGTATATTATTACGGATTTCGCTAGAATGCTGTGTTATTTTCGCTAGTAGTTCTTCTCTAGTATTTACTGGTGTTGAATAAGCTAGTTCTTTTAAATGCCCCCAGAAGGAAATGTCTAAGGGATTTAGGTCTGGAGACCTTGGCGCCCATAAGACAGGCTCACCTCGACCTATCCATCGAGGGCCAAAAACGCTCTGCATCTCCGATGCACTTTGGGATTTTTTTTTCTATGACAAATTAGGGTTATGTCGACCTCCTCTGTATGCTCCCGAGAAATTAGAAGGTACTTACCGGACACCCTGTATTGACTTAAAAAATCAAATATCTTGGATGCTGTAGAGAGTACTGCAATTGGGCGAAATTACATAATCCGACTTGAATATAGGACATATTTTTCCCTTTTTCGATATATTCTGGAAAGGTTTTAGTGTCAAGATTTCAGTTAAATAAAAATAACACATTATGTCAGTACAACCTCTGAACAGAAACGCCAGTACCTATATTATCAGGACCAACTGCTTTTTCCTTCTTTAAGCTTTTTAAAGCCTCAATTACTTCATCTAGGTACTTCCATATTGTTTAAGAACACACGGTGGGAGCACTTAAATTTATATTTTATATAGATAGTTATAACCAGGGTTGAGATGATTAAAATCAATTGATTAAAATCACGATTAAAATCATGATTTCAATGAGTATGATTTTTTTTTTTAAATCATGATTAATTTAAAAGAGTTTTAAAATTTTAACACTTAAAATGTATTTGTTCATACAAAAAATAAAACCCAGACGCATTTTTATGTGGTGTTATTTATTATTTTATTATAATAATCGAAGAGAACAGCTGGTTATTACAAAAATAAAACTTTAAAAAAATTAAAAAATTAAAACTAAAAAAACCTTTTTAATACAAAAAAATACTTAATTTAAACAGAAAAAATATATAAAAAAACCTAAGTGTTATAATGCTTAAATATAAATACTAGTTTAGCTGCTTTGTCACTGCCAAGTCTGTTTCTTATATCTGAATGTACGAATCCATAAGTAGAAAACATCCTTTCCATATCAGCAGACGATGCACAGGCACACAAAACAGAAATTACTATAGGGAGCACTTGCTTAATTTCTGAAACATCTTCTTGAGATCTGCACCACGTACTGCTGTTACATTTTTGATTATTTCCTCTAAAAACAGAGTTTTGTGAAAAGGGTCATACTTAGCTTCCAACTTAATTAGTAATGGTAATAATCCTGTGTCTGCAAAATATTTGGAAACAATGTGTAGAGCATCTCTCTTTTCTTCAGGTAGTAATGGATATTCTTCTTTGTTTATTGTAGGATCCAAAATATACGCCAAAAAGTGAAAGGGGGTTAGAGCTTGAATATATCTGTTCTTAAATAATTGATATTGACGCAAGCTTTTTTCTTCTTCAAATTCAAAACTGTCAAAAATAGCCAGTAACTTTTTCCATATGTAAACTGCTTGAGATAAAAATGCACCTTTTTGTTGCATTGCATCCAGTGTTATAGAAATTGGTTTTAGCAACTGTAGAAAATCTTCAGCCATCCTTTTAATACAGATATCTGAAACTTTTTTTAAAATCACTGGATCAATTTGATCTTTATGCTCTTCACATATTGATAACAATTTTGGCCACTCATTTACATAGATCTCAAGACAATCTGAAAGTGTATTCCATCGAACATCCTGAGGTAAGACCAATTTCTTGCCCCCTTTTTCTTTATACCAAGCATTTGGCAAATGGGTATTTCTGAAGTATTTCACAATATGTACTATATGTTCATTTATCTGCGATGCTTCTAAATCTTTGGAGAGCAAACTAAGTAAGTGTGCCAAACAACCATATGTAATTATAGGGTAATTGGACGACTCGGTAATTTTTTTCTTCATACTGACCATGTTGCTCGCATTATCTTTAACAATACTGGTAACTGTACAGTTATATTCATTTTTGCACTTATTTATTGAGTTAATAGCCAATTCGGCAAGATAGTCAGCTGTATGGGGATGACCGATGTATATATGCTTTCTAAAAGAACACTGTTTCCATCCTCTGCAGTCAAAACGACACAGATTATCGGCTCATTATGTATATTGGACCATCCATCTATGGACATGCAAACAGATTGTCCAGATAACTTGTTAAAACAATTAGATTTTTCTTCTTCAAATATTTCATTCAAGAGCGTTGATGATAACCAGGTCTTAGCATTTCTATAGCCTTTGGAACCTCTTTATTTTCTATAGCTCTAAAACTGCAATTTGTTGCGTAAACGACTTTGGCTATTTGTCTGTCAAATTCTTTTTCTTATCTTGTCCAGTTCGCACAACAAAAGAATCCAAATGACCGCTACTTCCACTATTTTCACATCCACCTACACTTGCCTTTTCACAGTTATCGCTTTTCTGTTTCTTTGCCAACTGAAAACTATACATAGAAAATTTGACAGTATGCTAATGTTGCTGGGGACAACCCGACTAAAATATTTTCAATAGGGTGACACTTCCGGTTATACCGGAAGTAGGTGTCAACTTGCTTATTTTAAATGGAACGTCTATATTATTACATATTTGAATTATACATAAGATTCCAGGCAGATTTTGTATATCATGTCCTATACCCAAGTCGTTTTTGACATATTTAAGGTTTTATGTCAAAAAATGAGGTTTCCAGCTCATAAAATAATTATTACTTTTTCTTATAAGGAAGTCTTTATTATTTAATTTGGGTTCAATTCCTTGTTAAAAAAGACATGCTTTAATACTTTTTTTTATAATATTTTAATAACTATTAATACAGGGTGTTCAAACAATAAGATTAAAATGAGATTAAGGAAACTGCAAAAAATCTACATTTTCAAATGGAAACCCCTAAATTTTATAATTATTTCTTATTTAGCATTAAAAATAAGTGTAAGTTTGTATAAGGTTGTCCGTTCGGAAAATTTGTACTTTTTGAAATATTGCCAATTTAATATTTTTATATGGCAATTTTGCTGCGGATATTAAGTTTAATTATTCCCAGTTGGCTATGAGTTTATTACTCCTAGTTGGCAATGACGGCGTTGAAAACAGTCAAATGTTAAAGAAATGTCTGAAGCTGTCACTTACCATTTGAAAATTAATAATAATCATGCTGGGGCGCTTAAATTATACAAACCAAGATTACTTATACTTATTTAAGTATTATTTACGGAGAATGTGATAAAATTATATCAAGAACATGTGACACATTTGCCATTCGATATCCGCAAAAACAGAAGCCATCACAATGTGCTGTTAAACAAATTATAGAAAATTTCAAGAACTTTGGATCCGTTAACGCAGTAGTGCAAAGAAATAAACCTCTAGTTAATAATGAGAATATTGAAATTGCTATTTTGGGATATTTCGCCGCATATCCAACCATGTCTGTAAGACAAGCTGCGATAGAGCCAGGAATATCCAAATCAACAGTTTAAAGAATATTATGCAAACATAAATTTCATCCATACGCATTTTCCACAGTCCAACATCTAAAAGAAACTGATTTTCCAAGAAGAGTGACATTCTGAGAATTTATCATAACTTAGGCACAAGGAAACAATTTACAATTTTTTTGAACAACTTCATTTGGACAGACAAAGTTAAATTTACAAAAAATGGTGCCTTTAATCGACATAATGCCCATTATTGGAGTAATTCAAATTTACATGTGTTTAGAGAGCAAAATTTCAAGAATCCTGGCAGTTTAATGTTTATTATTGATCTTCTATATTAAAAGCGACCCATGAACAAGTGTTGCTTAGATGCGAAAAATGTCTGGAAGTTTAAGGACGTCAGTTTGAACATTTACTGAAAGAATGATAAATAGGGGTTTCCATTTGAAAATGCAGATTTTTTGCAATTTTCTTAATTTCATGTTTAATCGTATTGTTTAAACACCGCCCACAAAGTTCTTGAAATTTTCTATAATTTGTTTAAGAGCACATTGTGATGGCTTCTGTTTTTGCAGATATCGAATGGCAAATGTGTCACATGTTCTTGATATAACTTTATCTCATTCTCCGCCCCGGCATGATTATTAATAATTTTCAAATGGTAAGTGACAGCTTCATACATTTCTTTAACATTTCACTATTTTCAACGCCGTCATAGCCAACTAGGAGTAATTAAACTTATAGCCAACTGGGCATAATTAAAATTAATATCAGCAGCAAAATTGTCATATAAAAATATTAAATTGGCAATATTTCTACTACAAATTTTCCGCTAATGCTAAATAACAAATAATTATAAAATTTAGGGGTTTCCATTTGAAAATGTATATTTCTTGCAGTTTTCTTAATTTCATTTTTAATCTTATTGTTTGAACACCCTGTATTAATAGTTATTTAAATATTATAAAAAATCTGTTAAATCACGTCCTTTTTAAAAGGAATCGAACCCAAATTATATAATAAAGACTTCCTTATAGGAAAAATTGATAATCATTTTATGGCCTGCAAACGTCATTTCTTGACATAAAACCTTAAATATGTCAAAAACGCTTATACTTGGGTATAGGACATGATATACAAAATCTGCCTAGAATCTTACGTATAATTCAAAAATGTAATAATATACAGGGTGTTCCATTTAAAATAAGCAAGTTGACACCTACTTCAGGTATAACCGGAAGTGTCACCCTATTGAAAATATATTAGCCGGGTTGTCCCCAGCAACATTAGCATACTGTCAAATTTTCAAAAATCTTCTATGTATAGTTTTCCATATACAGATCGAAGCGGTTCCCGGTGGGACACCCTGTATAAGAGGACTGAACTCGAACATCAATGCAGTCCATCAACACTTACACTCTACCAAGCCTCATGTACTCGCAGTAACCGAAACAAAGGACAGATCATCAATTAGTACAGTCAGCTATTCCTATCCTGGATATGCTCTTGGTTTTGCTAGTTTCTTGGATCATTTCCTAACTTCAAACCCTGACTTGTACACGGTCACCGTCAAGCCTCCTTTAGGAACCACAATTTTATTTCCGCACTGAACAAACTACCAATTAGTGCCGAACAACCTCCAAAACCACGCACAATCTAGAATTATACATTAGCCAAGTGGGATGACCTAAAGGACCATTTTCGAAACTTTCCTCGGCGGACCGTTTGTTTTTTTCTCTGACGACCCATCCATCTGTGCTCGAGAGGTATCGGATCTCATCCTTACTGGTATGGAAGCCTTCATCCCCTTCTCAAAAAAGTTCCCTTCCAACGGTTTACAAAAAATTGCGAGCGAACTGTTCAACCAAAAAACTATTTCTATCGACAATGGCGTAAAAACCCGTATCACTGAAAATCGTCCCATCTTTGTTAACGCTCGAAACCAATACAAGTAAACGATAAACCAAAGCAAAGAACCACAACCAGAGAATGAAAGACAAACTTCTTGAAGATTCTTGAAGATCATTTTGGTCGGTAACTAAGATCGTCAGTCAGAATTTTACAAGTCAACCATTCCACCTCTAACACGTTCTGATGGCACCATTGTGACCAAAGCATAGGAAAAAACAACTTAGTGTCGGAACTATTATCTTCACATTCAACAGTTAATTTTCAGGAAAAAACTAGAATCGAGAATGTTCAAGATTGTTTTCCGGCAGCGCGCCCTATTGGACAAATCTTGAAGAGGCTTGACATTAAAAAAGCTGACGAAATTCCGGTCATCGTGATAAGGACATGCGCTGAAGAATTAGCACTGGTATTTTATAGGCTTTTTAACTTATCTTACAAAAAAGAAATATTTCCTTCTTGCTGGAAAACTTCGCGAGTCCAGCCTACACTTAAAAAAGACAAGAAGACCTTGCCAACCAAGTATCGTCCAGTCGCATTGCTTTGGGTTATATCAAAAGTTAGGAAAGGCTATCAACGAAAAAGTACGAAAGTACCTGGAAGGCATCAACATTATCAGTGACCGCCAGTATGGATTTTGTAAGTCTAGATCAACAGGACACTTCTTGCTTATGTTACCCACATTTGGAACAACGCAATAGAACGTCATGGGAAGTCCCGGACGGTAACACTTCCACGGCCTTTACCTAGTATGGCATGAGGACTCCTAATTAAAGTGAGAGCATACAGAATGCCGGTTCAACGGTTGTTATGGCTGTCAAGCTTTCTTGGAGACCGTTCTCTGCGAGTGGAAATGGACGGATTTCGTTCAGACACATTTAACAACAATGCCGGAGTTCCTCAAGATTCTATATTGTCTCCCACCCTGTTTTTACTATGCATTAACGATCTTTTGGATAAAACTGAAAATCCTATACCGACATAACTTCGCTGACAACAGCACACATTTTACATCCTTTATTTTGGATGCTCAAACATTGACTGCCAATGCACATCTCTATAGGAAGCCAGAACTCTCACATTCAAATATGGTATCTTATTTAAAAAATTCAAAGGCAGAATATGAAATGAGGCTACGATCCCAATAGTGGACTAAGACACAAGAACGAGATTTTTCGTTTTATGTATGATTGGATGCCTAGTAATGCAAATAATTAATTGCAAAACGGATCAAACCACCTCTTGCCCCTTGGCTAGATGTTGCCTCTATAATACTTTTGCTATTAAAAGATAATATTTTTACTGAAAAAGTAAAGTGGACTAAGCCCTTAGTCCATTATGCTTTTGAAAAGGTCGTTATTTGTTACAATTGTTTGTAATTAATTATTCGTAACAGTCTATGAAAACTAGAATTATGTCGATTAAATTGTGTAATATTAAGTATGCCCAGTAAGTAATGGATGATATATTTGATAGGTTCTGCCTTAACAACGGCCTTGCATCTTGCCCATCTAACAAGAATTAATTAGAGACGGAAAAGGAGCCTCGGGCAAAGACCAGACGGGCTGGTCCCTTTCGTCGGATTTTATAGCCTCAAAGACGAGCCGTTATACGGCGAAACACGTCTGAGGATGAATCCGGCGAAAGAAAGCAACTAAACTTTAGATTTCAAGTTCATGCCTGCTATACTATATTAAAAATTTCGTAACTTCTAAAAAACGCATATTTTCTGACCAATGTAGAGGACAGAATCCCAACATTAAGCTATCTGCATTGTGTAAATACATAATTACATTGCCAGATCTCCAAGTAGAAGAAATAAACCATACATTTTTACTTAGTGCTCACTATTCACATACTGACCAGCAACCAAGATTGTGGCATTATAGAAAAAGAGAAGAAGTTTCATCCCCATATTCTTGTACCAGAAGATTGGCAGAGTGTCATTAGCTGTGAATGAAAGAAAAATCCGTTTAAAGTGATTGAAATGAAAATTCCTGATTTATTTTCTATCAAGATGCTTGAAAACAATATAACAAACAAGAAGACTTCGGAGGCTAAAACCAAAATTGAGTGGCTGAAAAATCAATGGCTGCGTTTCCAAACGTCTCCCCATTCCATCCAATATAAATACTCAAACAAATAAGATGTGGTGTTTGAAACAGTTGATATAAGTACGGAATTCTACTTTTCAAGAAATATGAGACCTTCAGCCATTATAACGGGCAACGTTATTAATAATGCAAAAAAAAGGATCTTGTTCAACTGATGAAATTTATTCCCCGGGTGCTTCATAATTTATACACAAAACTTCCTACTAGTAGATGGAGGCGATTTCCTTCCTTCATCTGAAGATGGAACAGATTATAAATAGATATGTTTTTTTTTTAATTAAATTCCCAAAACTACTTAATGTAGCATCTTTTGTAATAGAAAAGATAAGTTTATTTTTTCATAATATATCTTATTTAATGAACTAAGCCAAACTAAACTATTAAAAGTGGTAATGTTAAAGCGGACTAACCCACATTTAAACCCAAATAAAAGGCTTATCAGCATTTTTCCTCGCATTTTTCCTTACTTTATCTTAATTTATAAGCCTCAACACCACTTCAAAAACAAACTATTACTTCTTTAACTTCTTTTAAAATTATGCGAAAATTTACAGTTTTTTAAATCCTATTCATTTTACGCGTTTGACTAAAATGGGATTAGTCCATTATTGCGCTCATAGCCTCAAATAGGAGAAAATTATTTATTAAGTTTCAACTTTGAACAATATC
Source organism: Polydrusus tereticollis (assembly GCA_963920685.1). Taxonomy (NCBI): domain Eukaryota; kingdom Metazoa; phylum Arthropoda; class Insecta; order Coleoptera; family Curculionidae; genus Polydrusus; species Polydrusus tereticollis. The sequence goes on from OY987335.1 coordinate 35,599,149, forward strand.
TTCTCTACAATTCAAATTAAATTCACCTATTTATCTTTTTTTGACACCCCGTATATGTTGGGTCAAAATTATATCTTTGAGGGTTGTTATTTTAACAAGAAGAACTTTGTTCATAAAGTTAAAAAAAAATAAAAAAAGTTTATTCTGTTAAGATGATTTCTGGACACATTGTTTATTAATTCCTAATAAAGTCATTATTTATTTATTTATAAATTATAAAATATTTCCCCAGTAACAAGTTGTCTTAAATATGTTGAAATACATTATTTTAAGTACTCACATATAAAAACCAACAACAATATTTAAACAAATTACCCATATTTAACCACGTAAGTTATGTTTTTCTTTCAGACACGATATAGTACGTGACATACGCTTCAAATCATTTTTTACACACTTAATAATCTAGTATCTATGTGTTTATTAGAACATAATACTTGCTGTTAATGCTAAATAGAGCTACCTATGTTCTTGGCTTTAGATTGAAAAACCCCTGAGAAGCACATATTGATTTCTTTATTCGCAAAATTTTTCTATATACCTAGTATAATTTATATAGCACCCTGCTCTGTATACCACTCTGTGTATCTACCACTCTACTCATCTGTTCTATAAAAAGGTACTTACCAATATTCCTGATCTGATCCGGGGTTTGAGCAACCAAACAGTAACATATGGTGAGCAACATTCATGGTAGCATTAGGTTCGAATCCAACTAAAAACCATTATTTTAAATAATTCTTTGGATCGAAGGGCATATGAATATTATGAGTTAAACTTACCTATGTAAAAGTTTTTGTCAGACACTATTTTGATAGGAGTACATACATAAAATTCGTCCTGAAAAATATATAGACAGTAAAATACCTAGGTCTGCAAAATATAAATACAATGTACCTATTATTATTAGTGCTGAATAAAGTTGAGTCGAAGTTGAAGTTTTAAAAATTTGTGCACATACCTATAGACTGAAGTTTTAGAAATAATACACTAAATATTTTATAGTAAGTACCTAGACACCCTATTATTTATGTTTAATTTAATATCAGTATTTGTATCAGTCAGCACTTAAGTTTCTTTAAAAATAGTTGCAAGAACCTAAACATTTTAATTTTAAAATGATTTTTTAAATTAATAATTGTATTAAAAAGCTGGTGCAATTTATATCAACATTATTAATAGCCTGTATGCATTTTATAGGCTATTGTGTAAACAAAATATAAATATTTATATAACTGTAAAAACCAGATCTTTAGCAACAATTTAAGACCCATTAAAATAAAATTTCAGCACTTACTCTGTAGGGATGAATATTTGGCATAAGCAGCGGAAATTTTTTCAAGTCTGAACACCATGTCACTCGAGTATAAACACCAAAAATTAAAAAAATAACAACCCGCAACATATGGCTGCTCGCCATCCTCAAACTGAAAATCTGAAAATAAATCGATGAAGTTTGAGGTTAGCTTTAAAACGCTGACGTCAGTAGAATTCAGAGGTCATCAGCGATCCTACGTAAGCCCTATGCAACCCACGCAGCAGCATGCTATATACCCGTCCTTTATTAACCTTCTAAAACTTACCCCAACCTTCTCTAATCGCTATAAGATGTAATCTAGCGATTTTTCGTACTCTGGCGTTTATTTCCTGGATTTACGTAACTCCTACGCGCCAAATAATGATAATAAGGGCTTTTTCGAATAGAGAGCTAAATAAACATCAAGAACATGTTATTGTATTTAGCTGATAAAAAAAAACGATATACGAGAGCCAATCAAATTAATGATCGTACCTATTCATTAAAAAAGATTCAATTACTTTTCAAAGAAACCAGGGCAGGCTCCAGTCCATTTTTACTTCAAAAGCAAAAAGTATTTTATTTTTATTAAATACCAAGCGTGTTGGTCCTTTAATCTTGTTATTGTGGCTATATAATAGGTCCCCAGGCAACCAGAAGACGAACAATGACGTCTTGTGACGTCGTTTATTGGTTATATTTAGTCATTTTCGTCAAAAGACGACTTTCGGCCCAAAAAAGACGTCATTGTGACGACATATCGACGCCGTTATAGATCGTCTCGCGCATTACGTCTTAAGACGTCGATTTTTGGTTTAGCGTATGAATTTCGATAGGAGCAGGTAAACATGAGACATGAGACTATATAGAGAGTAAAAGGCACCCCAGACGTCTGGCTGTGATTAGTTAACATTTAGTTGACATAAATGACATTTGACGGCTAAGCACATTTTTGTTGGCGCTTATCGTGTACCTACCCATATATTTTTATTAAAAAAGTAAAAAAAAAAGTAAGAAAAAGTGATCTCGGACGGGGATACGAACCTACAACCTTCAGCGTTGCAGGCAGACGCTCTAACCACTACGCTACGATCAGTTAATCTTATTTCGGCAATGACAGCAGCCGTCCGACAGTCCGAGGTGCTTTTTAGACTGGCGTCTACAGACAGGAATATCACTCTTGCTTCCTGGCTTCCTGGCTTCCTGGCTTCCTGGCTTCCTGGCTTCCGCATGCGCACATAATGCTGTAACTAATAATTATAGACTTTATTGGTTAAACAGGCGCTAACACGGCATCTAATCCACCTTTTTGGTTGCAATTCGGTATATGGTAGATATAAAAAAATTGTAATAATTATAGACTTATATTGGTTAAACAGCGCTAACACGGCATCTAATCCACCTTTTTTGTTCATATTCGCCTTTTTCAAGTTCACCGGCCAATTATTTACCAGCCCTTTTTGAGTGGATCTACTTAAAAAAAAATAAAAGAGATAAAAAACTAAAAAAAAGTCATAAAGAAAAAGTGCCCGAAACGGGAATCGAACCCGGGACCTATGGCACCAAACCCAGATGCTATATCCACAGCTCCACTGAATTGCTTACAGACTTTGGTTAATCTAGTAACCGTAGAATAAAAGCCAGCGTATCGAGCTAAATGCTTCCGAGGCTGTTACGCATGCGCATGCGGAAGCCAGAAAGCCAGGAAGCCAAGAAGCCAGGAAGCAAGAGTGATATTCCTGTCTCTAGACGCTAGTCTTTTTAGTAGTACTAAACATACATAGGTATCCCAACGTTGCCATCACAAAACGAGGCAAAACGGGAACCGTTTGGCGCCCTTTTAACCCATATAAGTCTAGTGGAAGTGGCAACAACATATTCCATTTGGGTTACCAATGGGCGATATAGCATATTATATTGTATATTTATTTTAAATCAATCACAGCTGATGTCCCGAGTGCCAAACAGTTATTGGCAACGTTGGAGTTATGTCTGCCAGCTGCCTGCATGTCTAGCTTCTCTCTCGGTCACGACGCTAGACCGCCGCGAGCGTGAGGACTGTCAAATTTCAGCAATTTCCATTGGTTGAAACAATCATCTGACGTGAACCGACCAATTAAATTCCTGCAATTTGCGTCTAGTGTGATGCGTTCCTTTCCCGCTTTCTCCATCCCCAAAAAAACATAAGCGGTTGAGCTACTGGTCAATTTCCCGGTTTTTTCATAAATTCCAAATTCATGTGTTTGGTGTGTGCAATTTATTCTCTGGTTGGTAAGTACCTATATAGATATAATATATAATACTCCTACCATATCATAATAATTGTGGTAATAACTAATCTTTTTCAATAAGGATCCCGAAATGAGCAGATTAAAAAAGCTAGGTTAGTTCAGTGAAAACGGTGTAGTTGTTTAAATTTCGATTTCTGCAAACTTGACCGAGACAATCTGGTCGTAAGTCTAGTTATCTGTACCTATCCAAATTAGCAGACTTTAGGATTTATTATAAGCACTGGATTAGTAAAAATTTAAATGTTAATTATGGAAAGTACGTCAAGCAAATTGGATACAATTATGTTCTTTTTAGGTACTTAAACGATAAGTTCCATTATGTCATATGTAGTTATAGAATTCTCTGACAGTGGGGGGCTTGCTGTGGTTGATTCGGATTGGTTAACTCCTAGAAAATGTGAAGTGTTCTGGCCTCCTTATAAGGACCGAGGAACCTTTTTCAAAGCCTTGAAAGCACATGAACAACGTGAGGAATCGTGGAAAGTGTATTCTGTTGCTCGTGTCTTTTTTGAAACAGGTTTGGCTGGAAAGCATTTCGTTGTTTACTTAACTTTTCAATTACTTTTTGCCTCTTGCCTGGGGCTCTCGGAGTAGGAGGGGGCTATTGCTCCATCACTCTCTGTATTGACACCTATTGTTTGAATATGTTTTATAGGGTATCTACATATTTTCAGATGATCTAGACAGAGCTTTAGACAAACAAAAAAAAGCTGAGTTTACTTCCAACTTGGACACAGAAGAGGAAGACGAAGAACAATTTGGTAAAAGGAGAAGAATTGTTACGAAAAGGTTATATTCCAGTGACGATGAGGAAGATGATGGACGCCCTAATAGACATTTTGTCATAAAACGTCCTCCACCAATTAAATCAAGCGTTTTAAAGAAAAAGAAAGGTTCAGGCAACTTGCAAGGTAGGTATCGCTTTCTGTATACAGATAGGTAATAATTAGTTATTTAATTTAACTGATAGTAAGTGTCAAGTGTAACACTGTGTAATTTTCGTGATAGGCATTGAAAGTTTAGGAATATAGTTTAATAAATATAAACTTTTAGATGTTCTCTCATTACATCCCAGTCCTACGGAAACTGCAAGTTTAAACAAACTGACATCTCTGTTTCATACACCAACCGGATGTGCTCCAAGCCTTTCTAGTGAAACTTCAGGTAAATTTTTTTCCTCTAAATTGGGTGCAGTTCCTTCAAATCTAGTTTAGTTGATGTTTAGGTTTTGAAGTACGTATTTCTTTTTAATTTATTTAAAGGATATACTGCTTTAGTTTTGTGTCTATGATGTCAGATAACTATTTGTCGAGTGGTATTTATTAAATAAAAACTTTTAGGGGGCCCTTCCCAGTGTACCAAGGTTACAATATCTACAACTGACAATAACTGTATACCTTTTAATGTTCCTGCACAAGTTCAGACACCAATACTCACAACTTCAACCATTCCTTCTTTAAATAAAGGTAATTTAAATTTTTTGTTTTTTCCGACATAAACTGTAATTTATTTTATGTTTAGGTTTTGAATTATTGCTTCAACACATTATATGCCTGAAAGAGCAAAATAAACAAATTTTGGCTACCCTTCAAAGTAGACCTGCCGAGCACGTAAATTCAAGAATATCCAAGGGATTTCCAATAGACTCATTAGAAAATCTTCTTAAATTTGAGCAAGATGAATTAGAAGCAGAAGGTGGAGTGGAAAGTCTGGTTAGTTTGTCCTACACTTTTATTAATATTTTCTCTCTTTTTCAGAGCAATCAGGCTATCGCAGATTGTAAAATTAACCTGACCGATATAACACTTAGTACAATTAATGTGTAGCTCTGTTTTGATTTTAAAAATGTTGTTTTATTTTCTTTGCAGACTGATTTTTGCTCCATGTTGGGAGGAGATGGTATAACTGGAAGGACATACAGAGTTTTGAAGGAGCTTATTTCCGATAAGCTGGCATCCAAATTCAGCTTTTATGGAAAAAGAGCAAACAAGAAGATATTTGCTGACTTAAAATTAAAGCGGGTCATAGTAGGTAAGCAAGTCTATTTTTTTATATTTTGAGGGTAAATTTGACTTGCCGGCTTACCATAAAATAATGACTCCTCATTACACTCCTCTTATTTAAGGACCAGGTTTTGATTTTTAAATAGGACACCCTTGATATTTTTAGTTATTTGGCCTCAGCTTGATACCTTCAATGTTATGATACCTTATTTAAGTAAGGTACTTTCAACTTATTTTCTTTTTTAACCTAGAATACTGATGGTATCCTGCATTATTCTGTGTTTTACGAATGAATTTGTTTTTATAATGTTTAATTTAAAGTAGGACTGGCAGTAGTAAGAACATTTTTGAAAAAACCAAAAGCTTGTTATATTTGAAATAACATTTATGGTACCTCTGAAGATTTGTTAATTCATTCATTCACATTAAAATGTCATTCTTTTCAATTTCAGCATGATGGTTAATTTTCCTTTTGCTTTATTAAAATTTCAGAAGCTGTCAAAATAAAATGCAATGATGCAACAGATCGAGATGTAGAGAATGCAATAAAAACATGGCTAAAGCATGCACCACAAAGGGTAAAAACTGCAGAAGCTAAAGTAATAAATCTTTTTATGCGAAGTGTTTAATCTTTTTATGCGAAGTGTTTAATCTTTTTATGCGAAGTGTTTACATTTTTTATGCGAAGTGTTTCATTATTTTATGTTAAGACTTATGGAAAAACTTATGTTTCTTATGATTTATGAGACTTTTATGTCGTTTATGTTTATGAGAATTTTATGTCGTTTATGATTTATGAGACTTTTATGTCGTTTATGTTTATGAGACTTTTATGTCGTTTATGTTTATGAGACTTTTATGTCGTTTATACATAGGATAGGTTAACGGAGCGAAAATCTGTAAATATTGAAACCTGCCTTGACATGTACCAGTTTCTTTATGTATCCAGATGTGTTCTTTAAGGTTATTTTACTATTTTTGCCAACGGTGTGTATAATATAGTTCAGGTCAATTTCATAGACTTGTGTCACACACCATATATTTTAATTTTAATTTTTCCGACTAGTTTCCGTAGCCATAATATGTACTTTGCCAGTTTCAATCATTTTTCAAGACTAATAAAAATAGTTTTAAAAGTATTTTTGTTCAGTTACTTGATACACAATGTGTTTCAATAAGTAGATATGCAGCATATGAAATTTTTATTTAAATTGTAATGTCAGAAATTTAATCATTACAATTTAATTCCTCATAATGAAGGGTCCTTGTTAGTAAATTATGGGTGCAATATAATAACCTGCTAAATAATTGAAACTATGACAATTGCCCCTAACCAAATGGTCACCACACATTATGAAACTGGGCCTTATGCAGATATATATTTGGTCATCAAACCGTGTGAAACTGGTCCTTCAAGCAACGTCATGTAACGACGTTAATAGGACGTCATGTAACGTCGTTAATAGGACGTCATGTAACGTCGTTAATAGGACGTCACTGGGCGTGACTTATTCACGTCTTCCTGACGTACCAGGGACGTCATAGTAGACGTCATGTTAGTCAAATCTCGACGAAATCTGACGTCACTCATACGTCATATGGTTGCCTGGGTCCCTTCGCCCTTCACCCTATAAGTCAGTCCGCATTAGGTAGGGTGATTGCGCCAGTAGTCGACCTTTTATTTTGATCATTCTATTTTTGTTTTTTAAATAAATATGTTCATTTAATTCTTAAAATTACAATATACAGTATGTCCACGTAAGTTGGCGGCATATGGGAAACTTCTTTATTATTAATTTTACGAAAAAAAGTTATTCTTCATAAAAAGTTCTGCATGGTCCAAAACCTAAAATGCAACCATCAGATGTTAAATTTTTTCAGTCATATACGAGGTTTGTCAAAAAATGTGATTTTTGCTCTAGAGTAAAGTACCTTTCTTTTTGACAATATCGAAAATTGTTATAAAGAAAAGATGTTTAGAATTAAAAATAGCCTTTTTTTCCTAAAATTAATAATAAAGAAGTTTCCCATATGCCGCCAACTTACGTGGACACACTGATATGTGTCCTTGTCAAGTATAAACATTAAATAAGCGATTGAAAAATATACGAATTTACAAATAGGTAGGTACTCGAGAAAGTACGTAAATATTTTATTTTTAAGTTCTGAAAAATATCAGTTTTTTCAGAAGTCGGCCGCTTATTGTTTAGTAGTCGGCCATGCCTATACCAGAAGTCGGCCATCCATCATATATTAATGGTTATTTAGCACAGGCCCGTGCTTGCATTTTTTATTTTGACAATAAAAAGGGGAAAACATATAAAAAAACACAAAAATTATGTTTCTAAAATAAAAAAAAAACTTAAATTTGCCTATTATAAGAATACATAAAATATGCAAACACATTTTTTAAAAGTATATAGGTAAAAAAAGTTAAAAAAGTATTCGCAAAAATCGCAGTTATAATTAATGCACCTCTTTATATGGCCTTCCTGCACGCTTCTATAAGTGAAACCACCTGGGACACCAGTCACATCCCACATTCTTATTATTACTTATCACCTTCTGCTTCTGCATCGCTATACAGTTCATCTTTCCATTTAGCAGAATATTTCTTTTACAGCATTCTTCTAAAATCTAGCTTCTTTCGTTGGGTCTTTCTTTTTTTTTATTAATTTTATTAACCATTTCACTTTTTTTCGTTGTAGCTCATCCCTTTTCCTTTTCTTTGCTTCTTCTTTTTCATTTTGTGCTCCATCTCTCTCATGTCCTCCAAACATTGAACGAAATGGCACTTGTGTGTCCAGCTTTCGGACGTTTTGTTTTTGGAATTGACTTAGGGTATTTGAGATATTTTTTAGACGCATCGGTTGGGGAGGTGGACCTCGGCATCGGCTCTTTTGCATGTAAAATTATTGATGACTACTTATGTGCTTAGATATGGACCTGGTGGCCTGGTGCCCATTTGTCGAGGCTTATTGCTTGCGACACGATCTGCGAGTCGGTTTTGCAGAGTTGCACGTGGTATACCATAGTTTCGGCATGTTTCTCGAATTTTAGCTCCATTTCTCATAGAATCTAAAGCTTTTCTAAGGATTCTTAAGAATATCTATGGAACTTTTTTTTTGGCCTGCGTGGCATCGTCTATAATGTAAAGAAAACATTTTTTCGTTAGATTAAAGTGCTTTTATTGCCAAGAAAATCTTCTGGCCGAGTACTAGCACAATCATCAATTTATGAGTTTGGCAGTAGTCCCCTAGGACTTTATCATTCATTTTAGACCCGGCCGACTACTGATACGTAGGTTTTTCATACATCATAGTACATGATGGCAAAGGAAGAATCTGTTTATATGTATTTGTGAGCCTGATATAGACAAAATATATTTTTTTAAATTTTGCCAGTAGTTGACCATGGTGGCCGACCACTAGCAACTTTATAATAAGTTAATGCCACTAACCGGCCATAATATTCTTGTACGTAAAAATAAAAATGAATATATTTGGGACTTGTTACTAGTTATAGATTCTTCCAAAAAATCTTACTCCGGTAAACATATCTAGTACAGAATTAGTTTAACTTGCCTTTAAAATTGCCCTGATTGATTTTCACTGGCTTTTGTAAACTGTTTTTGGAGACACAATGACTAGGTAACACCTAATTGCTCGCAGGGCCGGCGTTAGCTCGCGCGAGGCCCCGTGCATTCAGCATTCAGATGGTGCGAGGCTTGGAAGTAAGAATGTAGAAAAACTATTTGAGTCAGCATCTTAGTAATCCAACAGTTTCTTTTATTGCACATACATTAATTATAAAAACTCGCTTCATCTGTCATTTTACAATGTTAGGTTAACTTTTCTTGCATTTTTTTCAGCGAGAGCATTATGATTACAGAGTCAAAGTTTAATGTTTTTGAAATTTCTTTTTCAATAGACAATATCCCCAAATCATTAAAGCGTGCCTGCATGCTTTGTCGTTGATCTTAGGTAATATTCTATCAGTTTCAATTTAGAAAAAGATCTTTCAGCAGATGCAGCTGTTATTGGTATTGTTAACAATATTCTGTATGCAATGATTGCATTTGGAAAACTGCTCCCAAACTCTCGCAGATTTTCGAGAATGTCAACGACTGCATTGAAATCATCAGTGATAAAATATTTGTAAATCTGTAAATCACTAAACAATTGTTTCCCATCCAGATCTTTTTCTCCTTCTGCATTCAAACTTGCTTCTAAATTAAGACAATGCTCCATTATCTGTTCATCAGGCAGTTGCTGTAGCAATTTTGGAAAGTACAAAAAACCAAATCGATTGTCAAAATTTCTTAATTCTTCAAATCTTAATGATATTGCTGTCTTTGCCTGATCAATTTCGATGTTAAAGAATTTAATTTCTAAAACCTTCTCAACTGATTTAGATTGTCAAAGAGGTTCATCGTCATGTTCATAATCAAACTGTTTTTTGACTTTCCGAACTCAAAGTGAATTTACAAAATTCTTATATTTGAATAAGATTTTTGGTAAACAATTTTTACAAGGCCCCGCGCGAGGCCTCGTGCACCGCACGGATTTGCCGGCCTTAACGCCAGCCCTGATTGCTCGCGCCAATTTACGGAAGTGAGGTTCGACTTATAATAAAAAAATATTGATATATCTGTTCCTGGAAAGTGAAAAAAGATAGCAAATGTAGAAATAGAGCTAAACTTGCGCGAAATTCAAATTATAAGTGAATAAAGTAATGTTTGGCCAGGTGGCCGGCTTACTAGCGCAACCACCCTATTTATAATTTTAAAAACTCGAATCTCTATATATTTTCTACCCATAGGGGGGCGTCCAGAGGAGGGAGCATTTTCAATAAAAAATATTTAATCCCGGATTTTATTAAGACCAAAATTAGCCTATTTAAGTAAACTTACCTCAGTACAAAGTTGCTTAGTTTGGGCGCTAGACGGCGCTGAAGTGACAATTTTTAAATCGTTTTTCTGGATTAATTCAAAAACTGCTCATACTATTTGCCGAAATTTGGTACGTTGGCATAGCTATATGGGGCAAAAAAACCCATGCCACAATTCTGATTATTATCAGTCCATGGGCGTAGAACCTGGGTTTTTTACTAATCGCTTGTTTCAGATTTCTATGCCAATGGAACAAGAGGGGTTTGGGCCAAAATTCAGATAAACCAACTCATTTGCTACAAAAAATGTACTCTTAATAGGACTCGATTCCTCTGACGGTTTTCGAAAAACTTGCATTTTATTACTTAATACGTATTAGTTTTTACAAAAAAAGAAAAAAATAATTAAATCATAAACAGAAATAAATAGAAATATCATAAAAATTGCTCAAAATGTCCACCATTTTCATGAATACAAAGATTTATACGTCAAAGAAAATTAAAACACACTCTCTGCAGAACTTGTTAATCGCCCTTAAGAAAATTTATTGCATCTAGAATACGTTGCCATAGTTGTTCTGCGTTATCTGGAGTTGTCCTGTAAACCACTGTCTTAAGATGCCCCCATAAGAAATAATCCAATGGATTTAAGTCCGGAGATCGTGGTGGCCAATTTACAGGGGCATTATCTCTACCAATCAATTTATTTGGGTACTGCTGATTCAAAAAGTTTCTAACATTTAATGCAAAATGTGGTGGAGCTCCATCGTGCATAAACCACATATCTCTTCGAAGTTGTAAAGGTATATAAATCTTCTAGCAAATCTGAGCGTATTTTGTAGATGTTGCAAATAAATTTACCCGCGGTTAATCTTTGTGGAATAATTACAGGACCAACAATGTGATTATCAATTATTCCAGCCCACACATTAATTCTAAACCCATTTTAAAGATGTTTTACCTTGATAGCATGTGGATTTTCATCCGCATAAACATGTTCATTATGAAAATTTGTAATCCCTCTTCTTGTGAAACATGCTTCATCGGTAAACAAAATATTATTGGCAAAGTTGGGATTCTCTTCTCTCTGCCTATGAACAAGCCGACTACAAACCAGGCGCGTTTCAGGATCATTAGGTAAAAGATCTTGAACTGGCATCTATGGTATGGGGTATGGATATCCCAACTAACAATTTATGTTTTATAAATGGCCCAACAACGTTTACAGAACTATTTTTATAAAATAACAATGTCGCTATGAATGTTCTAACAACGTTTATACAACGCTTATAAACCCAAGAAGGGCGCACTTTTGTGCAGCAATTTTGTTCTTTAATTTGTTTTATTATGGCTTCCACAGCTTTCACCGGATAATTGTTTAAACATTTATAAAATTATTATAAAACATAGTTTGCAACAATTATGAAGCAGTTTTATTGGAAACAGTTATAGAGCGAAATATTATTTTATTATTATGACAATTATACAAGATTTATCGAGCTAGAATAAAACAGTTTTATAAAAGTTGTTTTATTATCTCAGATGTAGCTTTTTTGTTTTGATTAACACTATACCTAAAAGCAAGCTTTTGTTGTGAAATTGTACCCACTGCGAATAATATATTTTTTAATGGTCCTTCGGATAACAAAAAGGCAAGCATTGCAACTTTTGTAACAAATAAAATATGTTTGAGTAAATACATCAGCCATATTACATTTAGTTCTGATATCCACACCAATACCAGAGACAGAAATTTGATTTGCAATCTGATGGTTGATATTTGACTGCGAAAGAAATTTTTTTGTATAATATACTTATAGCAAAATTTTCAAGCGCCGCAAATATACCGGGTGTTGCATCGTCAAGCGGGACATAGGAAATCCCATGTAATTTTAAATGGGGTCAATTATTGGCTTCCCTAATTATTTTAGAGAAAAATTCTATTTAGGTTTATTAAAGAGCACTACAAGCCACATTCAAAAGAATAACTTTAGATATTTTTGATGAGCCCGTTTACGGGTTATCGCCGATTTCTTTTTAACTATTTCTCCTTTTTATGGCCCCGTATTTGCGGGCACCAGTCAAGGTAAAAGATGACTGTCAAATAAAGTTGTCATTTTGAGGAATATTTGAACATCTTCTTAAATCCTAAAGTTCTAACAATTTAATAGTACCTACCTATTAATTAGTAAAATATTGAAACATGTAAAATGTCATAATTAACCTTGTAATTGGATACTTTATTTTAGTTTTATTCAGATTAATTTGTACTCATAAATACACCTTTAATATTTTCGATGTACGAGTTTTTATAACAATAAAGCACACATTTCAAAATGACAACTTTATTTGACAGTCATCTTTTACCTTGACTGGTGCCCGCAAATACGGGGCCATAAAAAGGAGAAATAGTTAAAAAGAAATCGGCGATAACCCGTAAACGGGCTCATCAAAATATCTAAAGTTATTCTTTTGAATGTGGGTTTTAGTGCTCTTTAACAAACCTAAATAGAATTTTTCTCTAAAATAATTAGGGAAGCCAATAATTGACCCCATTTAAAATTACATGGGATTTCCTATGTCCCGCTCGACGATGCAACACCCGGTATAGTAGTTATTATTGAGTTTAGAAGAAAAGGTCAAAAATTTTATTCTGTATTAATCTCTTATTTGGGCCTTTATTGTAATAAAATAATTCAAAGGATCGATCTTATACCATTATATAAATACTAAAGTATAGTTAAGGCATTTCATCACTGCAAAAATGATTTTTTCTAATACACTTAAAAATGGCCGTCGTAAAGTGAAGTTGGAACAACACAAAGTATGACTTCCATGTTATAAAATGCTTTTACCACCTTGGGAGTCCTTATTTATAAGATGTTTTTGCTCTATGAAAAATGTTTATAAAATATTTAATTTATGGGTATATTTTAGTTGAACAGAGATTTACTGCAGGAAAAAAGGGTTGGTTTAAAAAAAAACATGTATAGATGTACCTACAAAGTAGATCGATTACTCTAAATGTTTTTTGTGCATGTATAAAATATGGTAGTTCTTATAAATTTAATTTCCGTGAAAAAAAAAATAAAAAAAAATTGACAGTAGGCTGATTTGCAAAAAACATTTCATCAGAGAACAGCCCTAAGAAAGTTAGGATAGGAAAGTACAAAGTGTTTTTTTCTATATTAAACTGTCTCGGATTGTATAGCATATCAAAGATGCAAAAAAATACGTTTTTCTTCAAACAGCATTAAATCCCAATTTAATTGATCGAAAACAACCCTAAAGTCTTACTTCACGTACAACATGCAGTACATAAAACTAAACCTTTCAGGCATTAAAAGTTACTTTTAGAGCCTTGGCAGTAGAATTATTTTTAAACCCTAGGCAATAAAAACTGCGGGTCATAGGTTTGGCAACCAGCCAAAAAAAACTAATTCGACAAGAAGAAGACGACTGTTTGACTGATTATTAAGTGGTGTAAGTAAAGCGTACTTTATAATTTGTTTCCAGTACTACGGAGCATATAGCCGTAGCCGCCAACCGCTAACTTTACTTTGCTGTTAGTGTAGTGTTATGTTAGGTATAGGTATAAACTTTTTAAATTTTTATTTTTACTTTCATTTTTGCTGATTAGCTGAAAGTTTGCAATAACAACAGTTTTTTATCCATAATAATAATACAGTAGACTCCCGATTATCCGAAACCCGATTATGCGAACTCCGCATTATCCGAAACGACCCATGAATCAGATTATCCGAAATTATTCTTGCTATGCCTCCGCATTATCCGAAATTTCTGAGAAATGTTTTGTTCAGCCTAACACCAATATATTTTTATTCTTCTGCGATAGGTATTAGAATTTATTATGTATGTACATTATTGTACATCTATAAAAGTACATAGATATAGTTACTTTTCCTGTACATTTATATGTGTACATATTTGTTTTGTTGTTAAATACTTAAATTAAAATTTGATAAACGTTCCTTAAACAATAATAATACATCATGTTAATGATATTCCTCAATCTCAGCATTATCCGAAATCGGTCCGGTTCACATTATTCGGATAATCGGGAGTCTGTACTGTAATTATATTGAATATTTTTGGAAAAACAAAAGTTAGTGCATTTTATGTGAAGAATAATATCCTTCTGTAAGATGATTACCTGGTTCGAAATTAGCACACAGGTTTTGGATAACGAAAATGACGTATATTCATTACGGTATTAGTACAATAGTAGCAAAATGTTAAAATTATCAAATCATCATCTCTTAACTTAACTTATTTTAAATCTAGTTCATCAAAATATATATATGTTTGGGTAACCTTAAACTATGGTACCGTTTGTTATATGTTATATGTTTATGTTTATCAATTACAAGCAAAGCTGGCACCTTACGTTTTTTTATACAGTCCGGGGCTCGCTTGAGATGCGTTGGATGGAAGGGCGCGTAGAAGGGCTGCTTGGCAGAATACTGGTGGCGCTTTGAGAGGGTAGTAGCGGCGCGCTTCGGTACTACTGCCGTATAGGCACTGTGGTACGGCTTTATTGTGCTACACTATTAATTCGCGGATATTATATTTATCACATATAGCTTTCAGTATCCTCAACGATCCACTTAAGGGTAACGCCGATCGGATGTTCTGAAATTTAAATTCCGCTTCGTCGGAACTCAGGTTTCTCAACGATGCCTTCCTGGTCAACGTCGATCGAAAATCCTGGCAGGATCGCCATGTAAGATGATTACCTGGTTCGAAATTAGCACACAGGTTTTGGATAACGAAAATGACGTATATTCATTACGGTATTAGTACAATAGTAGCAAAATGTTAAAATTATCAAATCATCATCTCTTAACTTAACTTATTTTAAATCTAGTTCATCAAAATATATATATGTTTGGGTAACCTTAAACTATGGTACCGTTTGTTATATGTTATATGTTTATGTTTATCAATTACAAGCAAAGCTGGCACCTTACGTTCATGGTTGTAACCTTGTCAATCTAAACCAATGTTTAATAATATAAACTAATTTAATAAAATAGGTAAAATACTGTAAAATACTAACTGTCTTAATTTTACCTTATACTATACCTTACTTACACTACACCTTATACTACACCTCCGGCCGGCAGAAAAAAAAAATCGAATGCTAATGCTGAATTTTTTTTTTTGAAATAATCAACCAATCTATATCAATCAAAATATTTCTTAACTCTATTCTTATGAACTAAAACTTGCTTATTCTCTATATCTAACAAAATATTTGGAGACTGTTCACTTATCACTGTAAAGGGTCCATTGTATAAAGCGTCCATTTTTGTTCCCGAATTATTTTTCAAAAGCACTTTATCACCACTCTTATAATTAACTATGCTACTTTTCCTATCATATACAGTCTTTCTTTTACCTTTTGACGTCATTAAGTTACTTTTTGCATCAACACATGCTTGCTGGAGCCTATACTTTAACTCTAAAGGATAACTATCAAAATTGTACAGAGGGTCAACTTCTCGTAACAAATTCGAAGGTAAATTAGCCGTTTTGCCAAATACTAACTCATACGGGGTATACCGAGTTTCAGTATGAACACTAGTGTTATAGGAAAAACACCAAAAAGGTATCCAACTACTCCAATTAGTTGGGTTTTTCGCTATTTGCATTCGTAAGTATGCTCCTAATGTTTTATGAGAGTTTTCTAATGCGCCTATGGTCTGATGATGGTAGGCCGTTGAATTAAGTTTTTTAATTTGAAGCAATTTACACGTTTGCGTAAGGGTTGCAGCTAAGAATTCAGTGCCTTGGTCTGACACTATCTCATCTGGGATTCCAAACCTCAAAATAAAATTTTCAACGAACGCTTGGGCTACTGTTACAGCTTCCTTATTTTTTAAAGGATAACATTCCACGAATTTACTGAGATCACACTGTAACGTTAAAACATATTTATTGTTATCAACATCTGATTCTAAAGGACCAACTAAATCTAAACAAATTCTCTGGAATGCTGAATCAGCTGTAGGCGTAATAGTCATTGGCTCTATACTTAGTTTTGAATGTTTATACCTCTGACAATCATCGCATTTTTTAACAAAGTCCTCAACGTCTTGTCTTAAACCTATCCATGAATAATATTTTTTAACATTATTATACATCCTATTTATTCCTGCATGACCTCCTGTCGGCAGTAAATGAAAATCATTAAGCACTATTTGCTTTGTCTCACGATCGTATACTTTTTGCACGTCTTTAATAACACATATTTTTATACCGGTTTCATTTATCAACTTTTTATATTTTAATAATTCTCTTAAGAATTGAGCGCTCTTTCCGTCTTTAATTACTATTTTAAGGTGGGTTTGATGATGTTATTTTCAGCACGAAGAATAAGGCGATCAACGTACAACAGTATTTATTTACAATGTCCGATATACAGTATAGTGAATGACAATAAGGGCGCGGCGTCAGCGTTCCGATCGGAAGCACTGGTACTCCGTAGATTCTCGGTCGTCAATCTTGTCCACAGGCGAAAGTCCCCTAAGGAAGCAGTCAAGCAGAGCAAGAAGGGCTGGTCGAGAGTCGGCGGCGAACTCTGCTGGTCTTAGGGCGGCTGGCGTCTTTTATACAGTCCGGGGCTCGCTTGAGATGCGTTGGATGGAAGGGCGCGTAGAAGGGCTGCTTGGCAGAATACTGGTGGCGCTTTGAGAGGGTAGTAGCGGCGCGCTTCGGTACTACTGCCGTATAGGCACTGTGGTACGGCTTTATTGTGCTACACTATTAATTCGCGGATATTATATTTATCACATATAGCTTTCAGTATCCTCAACGATCCACTTAAGGGTAACGCCGATCGGATGTTCTGAAATTTAAATTCCGCTTCGTCGGAACTCAGGTTTCTCAACGATGCCTTCCTGGTCAACGTCGATCGAAAATCCTGGCAGGATCGCCATGTAAGATGATTACCTGGTTCGAAATTAGCACACAGGTTTTGGATAACGAAAATGACGTATATTCATTACGGTATTAGTACAATAGTAGCAAAATGTTAAAATTATCAAATCATCATCTCTTAACTTAACTTATTTTAAATCTAGTTCATCAAAATATATATATGTTTGGGTAACCTTAAACTATGGTACCGTTTGTTATATGTTATATGTTTATGTTTATCAATTACAAGCAAAGCTGGCACCTTACGTTCATGGTTGTAACCTTGTCAATCTAAACCAATGTTTAATAATATAAACTAATTTAATAAAATAGGTAAAATACTGTAAAATACTAACTGTCTTAATTTTACCTTATACTATACCTTACTTACACTACACCTTATACTACACCTCCGGCCGGCAGAAAAAAAAAATCGAATGCTAATGCTGAATTTTTTTTTTTGAAATAATCAACCAATCTATATCAATCAAAATATTTCTTAACTCTATTCTTATGAACTAAAACTTGCTTATTCTCTATATCTAACAAAATATTTGGAGACTGTTCACTTATCACTGTAAAGGGTCCATTGTATAAAGCGTCCATTTTTGTTCCCGAATTATTTTTCAAAAGCACTTTATCACCACTCTTATAATTAACTATGCTACTTTTCCTATCATATACAGTCTTTCTTTTACCTTTTGACGTCATTAAGTTACTTTTTGCATCAACACATGCTTGCTGGAGCCTATACTTTAACTCTAAAGGATAACTATCAAAATTGTACAGAGGGTCAACTTCTCGTAACAAATTCGAAGGTAAATTAGCCGTTTTGCCAAATACTAACTCATACGGGGTATACCGAGTTTCAGTATGAACACTAGTGTTATAGGAAAAACACCAAAAAGGTATCCAACTACTCCAATTAGTTGGGTTTTTCGCTATTTGCATTCGTAAGTATGCTCCTAATGTTTTATGAGAGTTTTCTAATGCGCCTATGGTCTGATGATGGTAGGCCGTTGAATTAAGTTTTTTAATTTGAAGCAATTTACACGTTTGCGTAAGGGTTGCAGCTAAGAATTCAGTGCCTTGGTCTGACACTATCTCATCTGGGATTCCAAACCTCAAAATAAAATTTTCAACGAACGCTTGGGCTACTGTTACAGCTTCCTTATTTTTTAAAGGATAACATTCCACGAATTTACTGAGATCACACTGTAACGTTAAAACATATTTATTGTTATCAACATCTGATTCTAAAGGACCAACTAAATCTAAACAAATTCTCTGGAATGCTGAATCAGCTGTAGGCGTAATAGTCATTGGCTCTATACTTAGTTTTGAATGTTTATACCTCTGACAATCATCGCATTTTTTAACAAAGTCCTCAACGTCTTGTCTTAAACCTATCCATGAATAATATTTTTTAACATTATTATACATCCTATTTATTCCTGCATGACCTCCTGTCGGCAGTAAATGAAAATCATTAAGCACTATTTGCTTTGTCTCACGATCGTATACTTTTTGCACGTCTTTAATAACACATATTTTTATACCGGTTTCATTTATCAACTTTTTATATTTTAATAATTCTCTTAAGAATTGAGCGCTCTTTCCGTCTTTAATTACTATTTTAAGGTGGGTTTGATGATGTTATTTTCAGCACGAAGAATAAGGCGATCAACGTACAACAGTATTTATTTACAATGTCCGATATACAGTATAGTGAATGACAATAAGGGCGCGGCGTCAGCGTTCCGATCGGAAGCACTGGTACTCCGTAGATTCTCGGTCGTCAATCTTGTCCACAGGCGAAAGTCCCCTAAGGAAGCAGTCAAGCAGAGCAAGAAGGGCTGGTCGAGAGTCGGCGGCGAACTCTGCTGGTCTTAGGGCGGCTGGCGTCTTTTATACAGTCCGGGGCTCGCTTGAGATGCGTTGGATGGAAGGGCGCGTAGAAGGGCTGCTTGGCAGAATACTGGTGGCGCTTTGAGAGGGTAGTAGCGGCGCGCTTCGGTACTACTGCCGTATAGGCACTGTGGTACGGCTTTATTGTGCTACACTATTAATTCGCGGATATTATATTTATCACATATAGCTTTCAGTATCCTCAACGATCCACTTAAGGGTAACGCCGATCGGATGTTCTGAAATTTAAATTCCGCTTCGTCGGAACTCAGGTTTCTCAACGATGCCTTCCTGGTCAACGTCGATCGAAAATCCTGGCAGGATCGCCATGTAAGATGATTACCTGGTTCGAAATTAGCACACAGGTTTTGGATAACGAAAATGACGTATATTCATTACGGTATTAGTACAATAGTAGCAAAATGTTAAAATTATCAAATCATCATCTCTTAACTTAACTTATTTTAAATCTAGTTCATCAAAATATATATATGTTTGGGTAACCTTAAACTATGGTACCGTTTGTTATATGTTATATGTTTATGTTTATCAATTACAAGCAAAGCTGGCACCTTACGTTCATGGTTGTAACCTTGTCAATCTAAACCAATGTTTAATAATATAAACTAATTTAATAAAATAGGTAAAATACTGTAAAATACTAACTGTCTTAATTTTACCTTATACTATACCTTACTTACACTACACCTTATATTACACTTCAAGGAATGCCGTGAGCCTCAATTTTGAAGAAAAATCCAATTTTTAACAAGAAAAAGGGTTAAGAGTGTCTTTATAAATTTCTTTTTGTTTCCGGCCTACCACACACCAATGTTAACCCGTGCTGTTGAAATTAATTCAAACAAACAGCATACCCTGCATAGCAAAAACTGAGCCAACAATAATTGTCGAGACTATATATGGACTATACCAGAGGCCATTGAGGGGCTATCCGCTATTATAACTGTGGAAAGTTACATATTATTATGTTCATTACAAAGGTACAATTGTATTGTTGACGTTGAGCAACCACTCAGCCACTAATCCACATTATATATACTACTACTACAACATTACATGGGCAAGAGCATACTCTAGTTGTATGCAAATAAACAGTGGGCATTCATCTATAAGAAAGATGTAGACTTTGTAGACACTCTTAGCACAGATAATACCAGCACTCCATTATAGTTCCAACTAGAGTATCGAACATGTCGAAGCAGCCCCAGCAGCCAATTGCAAGCAATTCACCAACAGTGTTGGCAACACTATTAACTGCTAGTGTACAAAGTTACTTGGACAAATTAGTAATTATACAGTGGGAGAATAATGTCAAGTACGTATTTAGCAGCTATTCATTAATGTTAGGTATAGGTACAGGGTCTTGCAACGAGGACTAAACAGGGGCTCATTTTTAAGCTTCCTTGTATTTAAAGAAAAATCCAAAATAGCCAATCGATGTACTTTTCCCTGCAGAATTCAAAAATGAAACCAAAAATTTATTTGAACCAGAAACAAAAGAGTTACGCTATGGATAAGGTGTTTTTTTAAATGGAACATAGCTTTTTTTTATACGATTTTTGGAACGAGTGATTTTTTTTTGTCCGTTCTGATTAAAATATTTAATATTGTGACAGCTATTTTTATTAAATTTTAATGTTTTATCCAGTATAATTTAACTTTAACCTGTTTGAAACATACACTAGGTAATAAAGGTATAATCACCTTTGAATCCTTCAAAGTCAAAAAATTTGACAAATTTACTATAATATTGCCGAAATGAAATATTCATTAGATGAGAGATTGCAGATTGTTATCTTGTTCTACAAATGCCAAGAAAATGCAAGAGAAGCAAGGAGAAGATTTATTGCAAATTTTCATAGAAATATATCCGTCAATACTATTCTAAGGATAAAGAACCTATTTGAGGAAAATAAAGCATTACATGACAGAAAAAGAAATCCAGAAAGGAATAGAAATCGAGACCGTGCCATTGTGAGTTATTTTCGACTGAATCCAACCAAATCAATTTCGGACGCAGTTCGGGACGTTCAATACGGCGGCGGTGTAAGACGCAGAAGAGTTACCCAAGGAACTGTTCACAGGACTTTAAGAAATCATAAATTTAAGTCTTATCATATCCTTCCACTTCAACATCTAACACCGGCACAAAAAGAACTTCGCTTCCGATTTGTTTCCCAAATTGTGATTCGGAAAGAAAACGAAGACACTAATTTATTCAGAAATATCTTATGGACTGACGAAGCCACATTCACAACATCGGGGGTTTTCAATAGACATAATAATCATCACTGGGCCGTTGGAAATCCAAGAAAATTTCAGACAATTAAATTTCAAGGAAGGACTTCAATCCATGTTTGGTGTGGCATAAAAAATAATAGAATTTTGGGACCAATATTTTTTAACGGGACTTTAAATGGACAGAGATACTACGAGTTCTTAGAAAACGAAATTGAGAACTTTTTGGAAGATTTACCATTGGAAATATCAAAATTTAATTTGGCAACATGATGGGGCCCCTCCGCATGCCGGGCGTGAGGTTACTCAATATTTAAACGGACGCCATGAAGAATGGATTGGTAGAAATGGAACCTATGCTTGGCCACCCAATAGTCCCGATTTGTCAATATTAGACACATTTCTTTGGGGCCATTTAAAGAACGTGGTATACAAGCAGCGAAACCACGATATTGAAGAGATCATGCAGAAAATTGTGAATGAAATAAATCGCCTTAACAAGGAAAATCACAGCATAACAGCAAGTTTGGAAAGGCTACAAAGAGGTTATCGCACATGTTTCGAGAACAACGGAGGTCACATTGAACAATTAAATTATTAATGTTTTTTTTTTAAATTAGTATAGAGTTGGATTTCTTTTTCGGTCATGTAATGTTTTATTTTCCTCAAATAGGTTCTTTATCCTTAGAATAGTATTGACGGATATATTTCTGTGAAAATTTGCAATAAATCTTCTCCTTGCTTCTCTTGCATTTTCTTGGCATTTGTAGAACAAGATAACAATCTGCAATCTCTCATCTAATGAATATTTCATTTCGGCAATATTATAGTAAATTTGTCAAATTTTTTGACTTTGAAGGATTCAAAGGTGATTATACCTTTATTACCTAGTGTATGTTTCAAACAGGTTAAAGTTAAATTATACTGGATAAAACATTAAAATTTAATAAAAATAGCTGTCACAATATTAAATATTTTAATCAGAACGGACAAAAAAAAATCACTCGTTCCAAAAATCGTATAAAAAAAAGCTATGTTCCATTTAAAAAACACCTTATCCATAGCGTAACTCTTTTGTTTCTGGTTCAAATAAATTTTTGAATTCTGCAGGAAAAAGTACATCGATTGGCTATTTTGGATTTTTCTTTAAATACAAGGAAGCTCAAAAATGAGCCCCTGTTCAGTCCTCGTTGGAAGACCCTGTACCTATGTAATTATGTATTATGTATTGTGTATTTTTATAGTTTGTTGTAATTTTAACTGATATATATGACGATTTTAAAACACGCGACTACTGATTTTTTTTAATTGAATATCCTATACATTATCTTAGGTATACCGGGTGTTGCATCGTCGAGCGGGACATAGGAAATCCCATGTAATTTTAAATGGGGTGAATTATTGGCTTCCCTAATTATTTTAGAGAAAAATTCTATTTAGGTTTATTAAAAAGCACTAAAACCCACATTCAAAAGAATAACTTTAGATATTTTTGATGAGCCCGTTTACGGGTTATCGCCGATTTCTTTTTAACTATTTCTCCTTTTTATGGCCCCGTATTTGCGGGCACCAGTCAAGGTAAAAGATGACTGTCAAATAAAGTTGTCATTTTGAGGAATATTTGAACATCTTCTTAAATCCTAAAGTTCTAACAATTTAATAGTACCTACCTATTAATTAGTAAAATATTGAAACATGTAAAATGTCATAATTAACCTTGTAATTGGATACTTTATTTTAGTTTTATTCAGATTAATTTGTACTCATAAATACACCTTTAATATTTTCGATGTACGAGTTTTTATAACAATAAAGCACACATTTCAAAATGACAACTTTATTTGACAGTCATCTTTTACCTTGACTGGTACCCGCAAATACGGGGCCATAAAAAGGAGAAATAGTTAAAAAGAAATCGGCGATAACCCGTAAACGGGCTCATCAAAAATATCTAAAGTTATTCTTTTGAATGTGGTTTTAGTGCTCTTTAATAAACCTAAATAGAATTTTTCTCTAAAATAATTAGGGAAGCCAATAATTGACCCCATTTAAAATTACATGGGATTTCCTATGTCCCGCTCGACGATGCAACACCCGGTATTAGTTGCTTTGATCAAAGACTGAACTGGAGACTAAATTCAATAAACAGAGTTAAACTCGCTCTGCGTCAATTAAGCTCCATCTACCCCCTGCTCCACAGGCGGAGTAGACTTAGCAACAGAACTAAAGTTAACCTCTACAAGATCTTGGTCAGGCCAGTTCTTACTTATGGTGCGCCATCATGGTGCAACATAAGCAGAGCGGAGCTGAATAAGTTTCAGGTAATTCAAAATAGGGCATTGAAAATGATCGCAAATGTCCCTAGGTATACCATAAATAGGGTCTTGCACAATGACTTTAAGATACCAACAATAAATGAATTATTGTTGAAAATCATAACGGACTATTACAGACGAACAGACGTATCGACAAACGAACTAATAACAAACTCACATACAAGAGCTAGACCTGACTCGACTTACAAATTACCTAAAGACTGGCTCCCTATGAGCGAGCCCAATCAACAGTAGGGAAGCACTAGAAATAGTGGAGAAGCACTGCCCGACACTGTCCAAGTGACGAGGAAAAAGGCGCCAAGAAAGCAGTACAAAGATTCACAAGAAACGCACAGACATGGCCCATGATCATTCAAAGCTTCTGCTGAATAAACAAAAAACGTATACGAAAATGCTGAAAAGCAAACGATGATTGGAAAAAAGTCAAAGGTTTTACCTAACTTAAAACCACACACAAGAACCAATATACAGAGTGTTCATTTGAAAACTTCCCACCACGGATTTATCGAAAACCACTGATGAAAAGAAAAAACGCCGAGACACGTCAAAAGATTTGCCAAAGGGAACTTTTTAACCAAAAACTACTTCACCCCCTTTTCCCTCTGCCCCCCGGGGTCATCCCCTTAAAAATTTTAAATGACAAGGGGTATCAAGTAATAGCTTGTTTGAAAGGTCTTTCAAAGTGCTTTATTTTGACGTTTGATTTTTTAAAATTGGTCGATTCGTTTTCGAGAAAATTAGAAAAATCTTTATTTATCTTAATTTGTTCAGACGAAACACGAAAATATCACTTTTTATTTCAATAAATGTTCAAAAACCAACATAAACAGCAATTCGGAAGATTAAACGTGGCAGCAACCAAATAACAACCCGACTTTTTTTCAGTCATCTATTTATAAACACAGATAACATGGGCGAACTGTATTTATTCTTATACCTGTTTAGTTTTTTATAGTTGCTAAGGAAAAGAAAGAATTTAATTTGCTGTCAGTTACCTTTGTGACAATCTTGGGATAGTGAAAATTAATTTATTGATTCAGATTTTACTTCCAAACAGGTTTACACTATAGCCGAAAGAGTGGAAATGATTCTAATTTATGGTGCCCAAAATCAATGTGCTCGGCAAATTGCCGTCACATTTAACGCCAGACATCCGGAAAAGATAACTTCGCATAGGTATGTTTTGGACCTTGTTACTAAATTTACTCAAACTGGATCTGTTGCAAATAAAAAACGTAATCATCGTAGAGTTTTGGATGAAGACGCTCAAGTTGAAGTTTTGGGTCATTTTGGCATAAATCCTAATACTTCATTACGCAAAATTGTTGATGCAACTGGTATCTTATTAGGCTCTGTACACACAGTTACTAAATTACATAAATTTCATCCATTCAAAATGAAAATATTGCAAGAGTTAACCGAAGATGATTTCGATAGGCGAGTTGAGTTTTGTGAACAAATGACTGCAGCGATTAATGATAATACCATTCATGTAAAGAATATATATCTGCTTCAGTGATGAATGCACATTTTATCTAAATGGATTTGTTAATAAGCATAACTGCAGGTATTGGAGCAATGAAAATCCTCATGCTTTTGTAGAAGGGCATACTCAGTACCCCCAAAAAATTAATGTATGGGAAGGCATTTTAGGAAACAAAGTGATTGGGCCATTGTTTATTAATGGGAATTTAAATGGAGACATTTATTTAGATATGTTGGAAAATACCATCAATCCGCTTATCACTGAAACCATTGAAAACCAAATCGAAGACGATGGAAACCCTATACTTGATGAGACTGAAATATATTTCCAGCAAGACGGCGCTCCTCCTCACTATGTTCTTCCGGTTCGGCAATGGCTAGACGACGAGTTTCCAGATAAATGGATAGGGCGAAGAGGGCCTATAGAATAGCCTGCTAGGTCTCCTGACTTGACGCCATTAGACTTTTTTCTATGGGGCCATTTGAAATCTATTGTGTTCACTCCCCAACCTGAAAGTTTGGATAAACTTCGTCAACGCATCATCGAAAGCTGTCATGATCTCTCACAACATGTTTTTGAAAATGTCCGTCAGGAATTTGAACATCGCCTATATCATTGTTTGGCCAATAACGGGCAACATTTTGAACACTTATTGAAATAAAAAGTGATATTTTCGTGTGTTTTTTTTTCTATCTGAACAAATTAAGATAAATAAAATTTTTTCTAATTTTCTCGAAAACGAATCGACCGATTTTAAAAAATCAAACGTCAAAATAAAGCACTTTGAAAGACCTTTCAAACAAGCTATTACTTGATACCCCTTGTCATTTAAAATTTTTAAGGGGATGACCCCGGGGGGCAGAGGGTAAAAGGGGGTGAAGTAGTTTTTGGTTAAAAAGTTGTCCCCTTTGGCAAATCTTTTGACGTGTCTCGGCGTTTTTTCTTTTCATCAGTGGTTTTCGATAAATCCGTGGTGGGAAGTTTTCAAATGAACACCCTGTATATATACAGTGGGGACCTAAAGTCCGTCCCCCCACTCTAACTTCTAAACCGCTCGGTATATTTTAATGAAATTTTGAACGATAATATTTTAGTAAGTCTTGCATTTTTTGACATACCATTGACAGCTTTAAGTGTCAAAATGACAGCTGGGTCCGCTTTTGGAATATTTTTTTAAATGGAAAGGGGGGTCCAATGACACCTCATTTTAAAGGTCTTTTAATGCTTAAAACATTCTCCAATTTAAAAAGATTTGGTTCAGTATTTTCTAAATAGAAATCAATAATATCGGTTCCTACGTTATGACTACCACTGTGTATAACACACTTTTTTTACCTCTATTGATTGTTGCTGTCATACTGTTTTTAAATGTCTGATTGACAGAAAATATTCTTAGCTTGAAATTGTCTTAAATAGCTCGTTCTTTACAAGATAAAATTGAAGCGATTATTATTTTTGGCGAAGCTAACCGAAATTACCATGCTGCTGTTCGTATGTTCAATGAACGATATCCGGAACGCCAAATATCCAGAAAATTTTTGCGAAAACTAATCTTAAAATTTCAAGAAACTGGTACGGTGAAAGACGCTCCAAGGTCTGGAAGGCCAAAAATCGTGGAAGATGTGAAAGTCCAAGTCTTAGCTGAAATGGTTGTTACTCCCCAACATGTTGGGCTGCAGCCAACGACACCTGGCAGAGGCATGCAATGTTTCTCGTAGTTCTGTCAAAAGAATTTTGAAAAGCCATAAATTTCACCCATATAAAATGAAAATTATACACGAATTAACAGAAGATGATCCAGATAGACGACTAGAATTTTGCGAAATTATGTCAGAAAGAATCGTACGGAATAATAACTATTTGCGGAATATTTGTTTTAGCGACAAAAGTACTTTTTTCTTACATGGAAGAGTTAATACCCAAAACTGTAGGTACTGGAGTGATGAAAACCCCCATGTTTTTCGGGAGGGACACACTCAGTTTCCCCACAAAATAAATGTTTGGGCAGGCATTTTGGGTAATCACATTATAGGTCCCATTTTTCTGGAATATAATCTTAATGGCCCCAGGTACCTGGATATTTTGCAACATACAATTACTCCACTTATTAATGTTGTTGTTGCCCAAAACCCACATGAGTTTCAAGAGGTTATATTTCAACAAGACGGTGCCCCGCCACACTATTTCAGGCAAGTCTGAAATTACCTGGACGAATCTTATGAAAATAGGTGAATTGGTCGTCGAGGTCCGACAGAATGGCCAGCTAGATCGCCAGACCTAACGCCTCTAGATTTCTTTCTTTGGGGATACGTTGAAACTGAGGTTTATAAACCGGCTCCAGGCTCATTAGATGAACTTAGGCAACGAATTACAGATGTTTGTTCAAGAATAACGCCACAGGTGCTTCACAATGTCCGAGAGGAATTTACCAATAGAATATTTATTTGCCAGAAGGTCCATGGTGGCCATTTTCAACAATTGTTGAAGTAACCACTGTTTTGTAGATGTGTGCCTTTATATTTTATTTAAAATACTTATAATTAATAAATTTCGTTTAATACTGAACCAAATGTTTTTTTAATTGGAGAATGTTTTAAGCATTAAAAGACCTTCAAAATGAGGTGTCATTGGAACCCCCTTTCCAGGTCCTCACTGTATATATTAGTGATGTGGTCTATTTTCAGTAGTTCCAATTTTATATCCAGTTTTGTTTACCATGCATGAAAGCTATTGATATTTTTTGCAATATGAATGTCTGAGCGAGCCCATCTAACGTAGGTACGGTAAATAAAAGTGATTACCTATAAAATTGGAATCAGGAGAAAATTTCCCATCGAACTGTAAAATAATACGTAATATATAAATATTACATAAAAGGGGTACTTTCTACAAAGGTAGCTAAAATAAATGTCACCGTTTCTTTGGAGATTGACTGAAAACAAATTAAGATACAGAAATCAATTATTGGGGTCTTAAAGAAATTAGGTCAAAAGAACAATGAGGTTTAGTACAGATATCAAGAGATAAATTAATCAGAGTCAGAGTTAATATTATAGTAGGTAGTGCAAAAAGAAACTCAAAATAGTAGTTGCTGAAAATGCGTGCCACCACGCTCGATGTATTTATTGCACCTACGCAGCTTAATAAAAATTTACCTTATTTTATTAATAAGGTAAATTCACTGTTGTCAAGAATTTGTCATTAAATTAGTGTCACGGTAAAGTCATGGAAGACTACACTATCGCTGAATACGCCGACATGCTATTCATTTAAGGGGAAGTTCGATGTAATGGCAGAGCCGCTTCTCGAGTATATGAAGAGCGGTTTCCTGAGAGGCAAATCCCAGCTCACACACTGTTTGAAAGGGTCAATCAACGACTATGGGAAACTGGCTTCGTAAAAATAAAACGGTTGAATAATGGCGCGCAAAGGACCATGCGAACCCCGGATTTTGAGAAAGAGGTGCTTCGGCGATTTGAAAATGATCCTTCTGTAAGTACCCGAGCAGTCGCAGATGCCATGCATGTAAATCATGTCAGTGTATGGGAGGTTGTTCATGAACAGTTTCTTCGATGCTACTATCTGCAAAAAGTGCAAGCATTGGGAGCAAATTATTTCATGCCCCGCGTAGAATTTTGCCAGTGGTTTCTTGATCGGTGTAGAGAACGATTAATTGGGTCGATCATGTTGCCTTCTTGTTTAACCGGTACTATTTATCTTAATTTTTTAAGAAATGTGTTGCTAGAATTGTTACATGATCTGCCCCTTAATACACGACAGAGCTCCAACATGATGGAACGCCAGTTCAATTTTCACTTCTTGTCCGCGAGCACCTAAATGAAACACACCTTTAGATTTTTTCTTTGGGGGTATATATATCTCCTGATATCTGTACTGAACCTCATTGTTCTTTTGACGTAATTTCTTTAATGAGACTTTAATAATTAATTTCTATATCTTAACTTGTTTTCAGTCAATTTCCGAAGAAACGGTGACATTTAGCGACTTTTACAAAGAGTTCCCTTTTTATGTAAAAAGCATAGGAAAATCATTATCTGATGTCAAAACGGCAAGAAATTTAAGCCTTAGAGCAGGCACAGACTTATAGGAAACAGGGGCCACTGGGGAAAAATATAAGCCAAGGACGGGCCACTAGAAACAATACTTATTAACACAAAAAATTTTATTTTTAAATAGTATGAAATACAATGATAAAAATAAAAGAACCTTCAAAAATGTTTGTTGTAAGTATGTAATCGTAAGGTAATCTAATCATTACAATGTAATATTTTATGTTTTATTATTTAGATGCATGACATTGCATTGAACTAACAAGTTTTTTTTATTAATTGTCGCCACTCGTAAAATTGCTTCCAAATTTTCATTTGCCAGACGGTTTCGGTTTTTCGTTTTGTTTAGTTTCATCACTGAAAAAGTTTGTTCACAAATATATGTCGATCCAAATAAGCTTGCGCATTTCAATGCATTTATTCGCAACTCTTTATAAGCGTTTTTATCAACGCAACGGTAGAAGTTGAGTAAATTAACTTCATTAAATTTGTTTCGTAAACTTTCATCATTTTGCATGTCTATTAATTCCAGCTGCATTGATTTCGGCGCATTTTTGGGTGAAATGTTGAAAGGATTGCTGAAGAGGTTTAACTTTTTTGAAGTCTACAAAACGATTTTGGAAAGCTTGTATCAAAATATCAATTTTTTCAACAGGAGCGAAATTGACGTCAGTTTTATTGACTTTTTCCATAATTTTTTTGTAGTTCGGAAAATGGCTTTAATTGGCTAAATTGATTTGTGTCCTGAAAAGACTCAATTTGCATTGAAAGGACGAAACATGAGAGTATAACTGCGAAATCAATTGATCTTTGCCTTGGAGTCGCGTATTTAAGACATTCAAGTGATGTGTGATGTCTACAAGAAACGCTAAGTCACACAGCCAATCAGGGTTGTCGAATTCGGGGACGTCGTTTTTCTTTTCCGCCAGGAATAATTGGGTTTCTTCAATCAAGTAAAGAAATCGCTGTAGTGTCAACCGACGACTTAGCCACCTTACTTCAGCGTAAAACAGGAGATCACCATATTGTTTTTGTAAAGTTTACAGTAGGTACTACAACTTTCATCACATTTTCAAATCCCAATAATTTTGAACAGAGGGCCTCTTGATGTATAATGCAATGAAACTGCATTAATTCCTTGGTATTTATGTTTTTAGTTTGTAAATATTTTTTTAACATGGTTACTATCCCAGATGTACTTCCAACAATTGAAGGTGCTCCGTCAGTCGTAATTCCAGATATTTTCGTTAAATCCAAATCCATTATAGAACATTTTTCCAGAAGAGCTTTGAGCATGTCACTCCCCTTGGTTTGACTTGTCAAAGAGCTCATACCAATCAGTTCTTCACTCACTTCAAAATTTTGCGTTACATCTCGTAAAAATATTAAGAGTTGAGCAGTGGAACTTATATCTGTAGATTCGTCGAGTGCTATAGAAAAATACTCAAAACTTCTCGATTTCGTAGCTAATTGCTCTTCTATATTAGCTGCTAATGCGGTAATTCTGCTTTGAACAGTTATCCGATTTAACTGAATTTTTTCAAACTTCTTTACATTTTCCGGACAAATTTTTTTTGCGGCGATATCTAAACATTGCTTAGCAAACTCACCATCTTTAAAAGGCCGACAAGTTTTCGCTATTATTCGAGATATTTCAAAGCTAACTTCAGTAGCTGTTTCAGCATCTTGAATTGGTTTTGTAAACATAGCTTGCTGGCCTATTAGTTTCCGTTGT
The DNA here is from genome assembly GCA_963920685.1 of Polydrusus tereticollis. Lineage (NCBI taxonomy): Eukaryota > Metazoa > Arthropoda > Insecta > Coleoptera > Curculionidae > Polydrusus > Polydrusus tereticollis. Next base: position 35,630,366 of record OY987335.1, read on the forward strand.
AAAGTGGAAATTCTTTGCGTTCGATTTTCGCCAGTTAATTTGGTAAAAGTAGGATGCTGGGTTTCATAGTGCCTTTTCAACAGACAATTTTGTTATGTGATAAAATAAAAAAGTATTTTTCGATCCAAATATCTTGAAACTGTCGATTTTCATCTTCAACCTTACGACTACGTTTCTTATTGGGGCCTGGTTTATCCATATCAAAATTGAAATTATATTGTTACGTAGGTAGAAGCCAAGTTCAAACGACGAAATATTTACTCGTCACAGATTACAGTTCTCAATCAGTATAACGCTCGCTTGTCCGTAGTTAAAACTTAACTGCCCCGGTAGCTGGCGATTCGTCGTATTTATACAAGTTACCAAACATCAAGAACCTTCCACTTTGTTCGGGGATACCACCGACGTGTTTCGCGAATCTTAAAGTAATCTAGTTGATGCGACAGATTTCTAGTCTCGTAACAATATGCTTAGACCGGAGCGCGGCGAGTAGAATACTTTTAAAATTCGTTGGCAGGCCGCATAAATATCACTTTTAAAATTCGTTGGCGGGCCGCATAAATATCGACAGCGGGCCGCGGTATGTGCATCCCTGCCTTAGAGGAATGGGGTAAAATTAAGCTTAATGCCTCCCTAGTTTGCATGCCCTTCCTGGTTAAAGTTAACATTGTCCAATAGGCTCAAATAGATGAACTTACTAACATTAATTTATGTCCCAAAATTGGTTGAGGTAGCTGAAGTAGTTCCGGAACTACAAAACGAAAACAAGTTTATGAAGGCCATCTTCAAAGGGCTCTAGCTCCCTGAGGAAGTATTTCCGGACCCATGTTCATATCAACTTTATTTTTTTTTCATGTGTTCTATCTGCCCTAGAAGCTTGTATGATGATCACGTTAACACCCTGTATATTACCCAAGGGCGTCGCCAAGGAAGGGCAGGGGAGGGCTGCTGTCTCCCTAGAAATTTAAAAAATATTGCAAAATTAGGTAGAGAGTAGAGATACATTGATACCTACTACCTATTCTCCAAGTCCAAAATTTCTGGCAGGAACTCATCACTAGCATATAGAGAGCTCCGTTTTGTGCGGTGTCAGGGGAATGAATTCCAGTGGCGTGTGCATTTAAAAAAATAATAAAGGATGAATTCAATAACCCTTAAAACCTGATCCTATAAGACGACGACTTTTTCCCCTAAGTTCTTAGTCCTTGTGAAAATCCTGCCTTGAACTTTAAAATTTAGATATTGCCATATTCAACTATGTGCCTTTCATTGAGCCACGTTTTGTCGGTGTAATACGATTTGTTCCCTTTTTCCCGAATATACCGTATTTTTTTCGAATATTTTTTATATAATTTAATTTTTTTAGGCTTTTTTCGGTTTCGTTTAATGTACCTAAAATTAATTTCTTTTCAAGTTCGATTGAAAGCTCTTAATCATTTTTTTTTATTGTCGAAATTTCATTTAGGAAAAAGAACCCATGGATTTTGCGACGAATGGCGTATTTTGTGGCATCATCCAGGATTATTGTTTCCGTTCTCTTGTCTGGTTTCCTCGAACATTTATTTTTTTTTTCGTTATTTTCTTGATGAAGGCCTTTCAAAACCCTGAACACGGTGCACGAGGAAAGTTTCGTTACAGTGCCACATATTTTTGCAGCGTTCAATGTGGTTTGTTTAGGATTCCATGGTATACGTTTTTAACTTTATTCGTTCTTTTATGTTAATTGATTTGTTTTTGTAGGCGAACAACTAGTTAAAGGTTCGTTAATATTAATAGTTTCTGGATGAAAATTTTCCAGGGGATTGGAAGAAAAGGTCCTATTGAATGGCCTGCAAGATCTCCTGATTTGACGCCACTGGACTTTTTTTTGTGGGGACATTTAAAGTCTAAAATTTAAGCAACCCAACCCAATTCTTTGGAAGACTTGCGACAACGAATAGTGTACGAGTGCCGACAAATAACTCCCGAAATGCTCCATAATGTTCGCGAACATTTTGAACAAATTGTATTACTTTTAAATTTAAATTAAAAAATTGTAATACAATTGTAATACAATTGTAATACAATTGTAATACAATAAAATTGTAATACAATTTTACAAATTGTATTACTTTTAAATTTTCTTTTTTTTTCTGGCCCTATTTCTCAGGAACTATTTACTCGATTTAAACGAGCAAGGTCGCGTTGGGAAGGCAATTGAATTCCCATTAAAATAAGGTATCACTCGACCCCCCCCCCCCCTTTCCATTTAAGATTCTAAGGGTGAAAGCCACCCCGTCGTAGGGGTTCAAGCACAGGGGGTGAAAATAGCAAAAAAATATGTACCCCTGAGAACTAAGGTTTCCGCGTTCGAGCGAATTTTAATTTATTTATTGACAAGAAAATAAACCTGGGTGAAAAGTTTTCGGTGCGCCACCCTGTATTTTGTCAAACAAATATTGTTTTATTTTATGAATAGGCATTTCATTCAGTCTCCTGTTTTAACCTACCCCACTTTCCCCTACCTACCTTCATTGAACTTCAATACACTTTTTTATTCTCTAAGAATTGTTTGTCGCTAAAGTACCTACTTGAAACAACATTGCAGGATCAGTTCGTATTTGTTTGAAAAATGGATTATCCTTTGAAGGAAAAAGGAAATCCAAAGGATTTTGGTGTGGACTTAGGTGGCCATAGAATAGGTTCGCCGCGACCTATCCAACGATTACCAAAATGATCACACAAATAACGACGCACTATGTTGCTAAAATGTGGCGGCGCACCATCGTGCATAAACCATATTTTTGTGCTCTAGCTTGTAAGGGTACTACATTTTCCAATAAATCATTTAAATTATATTGTAAAAATGGCAAATACAAAGCACTATTTAACCTTTCTTCTAAAACGAAGAGTCCAATCAAATGAATCCCAATGATCCCCGCCAACACGTTAATCATAAACCTTTGTTGATGTTGAATCATAGATATCTCCGGGGTGAAGATTACTCATATTAAAGAGGAACACACAAACAAGCTCACAATGTACTCGCCATTGTGAGCTTGTTTGTGTCTTTAATGTAAAGTTTGTGTTTATATTATACAGCTCTTGAAAATGGGTTAAGAAACCGAAACGCGTAGAGCGAGATATTAAATATTTGTGAAGAATTTTGGATTTTTCTTTCCTCTTTAATACTTTGTTGATGCTTGCTGTATCTCATTGCATGCATGGAGATTTTCTTCATGCCAGACAGGTAGATTATGACAATTTATTACGCCGTCTCTCGTAAAACCAGCCTTGTCGGTAAACAAGACAGTTCCGGTAAAATGGGGATTTTCTCTAAAATCTAAAGTGTTGTAAAAACCAGCAATTGTTCTTTAAGAGTTTCATGAACAATCCATTTTGTTGTGTCTAGTTAGTTGCTCTTTTTTAAACAAATAAAGGGTACTTTTTTTTAAAGAGAAATGCCCAGAATATTTTTTTCCAAAAATGTCACCTATCACAATTTTGACGAGTGCGGTTCCTGACTTCCCGGGCTATGCACAAGAATGATTGGAAGTATGAGTTTCTTAGTCCACATAAACTGTACAAAGTCACAAAATTCCATTATCAGAGCCCCATGTCGTACTTATACGAGGGACATTGGGAAAAATGATTATATGAACTACTAGTATTTTGACATCCCCAGTGTACGCTGGCGAAATATTGCCCTTTACTTACCGGATACCCCGTACAGTGTTATCATTTTAGTTTGTCCCACTTTAAAGGGCCTGTAGCTTTTGTTTTTTTTTTGAGTTAGAGCGTTCATTAAAAAAACAGGATGTAGAACTGTTAGCCAAGTTTTTATGGGGTTTGTCAAAAATGACAGTAGGTGTCACATGTCACATTTAAAAGCAATATTTTTTTTTTTGATGGGACACTTTGTATATTAGAAGCGCATTAGATGGTCCCTTTTCTTACGATTTTAAAAATATAACACACATATTATGCATTATTCACTTAACTCTTAACATCAAACATTGACAAAAATATTTGTTAAAAATCATCAAGATAGCTATGCAACAGTTTTGGTGCTACGGATTTTGTCTTCACTTATATCTGTCTCATTCTCATTGTTGTTACTCGTTTCGAATTTAGTCCAATGGATAGGAAAATCAGGTGTTATAAAATGGCCCCCCAAGAGCCCAGACAGACACCCTGTGATTTTTTCTTTTGAGGTCATATTAAAAATATTGTTTATAATACTCCGTGTTATTCGTTGAATGAACTGTATATTAAAATTGATGACGCCATCCTTACGATTCAAAATAATAGAAAAATTTTATTAAAAATAAATAGTCATATTGTAAAAGTGTATCAAAAATGGAGGTTGTCATGTAGAGCAATGTAGATTATGAAGTAGTATTAGTTATATAGTATCGTATAATTCTAATTATATTAATGTTAGAAATTTTTATTATTTTTTAGTTATGCCAATATTAATAAAGTGTATTATTCGTTTCAATGTGTCGTGCTTCATTGATAAAATAATTTGACAAACGTTATTAAGACACAAAACTGTTCCATAGCTATCTTGATGCTTTTTAAAAATGTTATTTTTGCATATTTTTGTCAATGTTTGATGCAATTAAGAGAATAATGCATATGTGTTATATATTTTTGAAATCGGAAGAAAACGAACCATCTAATGCGCTTCTGATATACAGAGCGTACCATTTCAAAAAATTATATTTTTGCTTTTAAATGTGGCATGTCCTACTGTAATTTTTAATAAAACCCATAAAAACTTGGCTAACAATTCTACCTTCTGTTTTTTGAATGAACGGGCTAACTCAAAAAACAAAAAAGTTACAGGCCCTTCAAAGTGGGACAAACTAAAATGATAACACTTTACAAATGATGTTTGAAATATTAAAAATTTTCACTGACTGTTTATAAATAAAAGAGACCATTAATCATTTTAAACCATATTTATTGTACTCGTAAACAATATACTTACAATAATATGGAGTTAGAATAAGTTTCAAGTCTTAAAAATTGACTACTAAATGTTTGGGATTAAATAATATAAAATATTTAAAGCTTGAAAGGAAAGGACATGAGGGCATGACATACGTCACACGACATATAGAAATAAAAATTTATTAAATAATTATATTTATTTTAAAATAAAGTTATTGTGATAAAGGTCCATGTCAGAAATCAGTCTGTGCGACTGTAAATTAATCAACACAACATAATTTTTGTGTAAAAGAGCAAAAGTACTATACCAGTATTTTTGTATGTGCGTGAAATACTAATATACAGGGTCTCCTTGAAATGACTGTGCAACGCTTAATCACAACTTCCTTAACAAAAAATAAGGCGATCTAGGCAAACTCACCTATATGCAATGTTGCATCGTTTTGCCGCTACAGTGCGCTAAAGTTCTCAAATTGATATAGTTTTTTCGGAATAATTTCGATTTTCACTAATTTTGGGACTAAGAGTTACTACTATAATTGGCGTGCTTTGAGGCAAACGTGATCTTCTTTTAATGCCTGGAAATTTAAAAATAGCGCGTGATTCGTAAATAAAATTTTGTATTTTTGTTACTCCCTGTACAAATGAGTTCAATTGTTTCTCTGACACTAGCTGACTTCATTTTGAAACTTTTTTGTATCTTGTAACATTTTCGCCAGACATACAGTTTCTCTTCCAAAAAATTATTTACGATACCTCATCATTGCTGCTATTCTAAACAATGATACAAAAATTGTTCTCTGTTTATTTACTAGGCAATAGTAAAATAAATCTGACATACCGATAGTGTTTACTTGTTGTTGGTGTTGAGCGGAGTCAAGTTTATTGTAAATTGATTAATTATTGGTCCCTTAAAGTGAAACATTATTCTATTGCTGAGAAGGTTGACATGCTTCTAGCATATGGATTATGCGAGAGAAATGGAGGTATGATTGTCAGAGTCTATCATGACAAATACCCAGACCGCAGAATTCCGAACCATCAAACTTTTGCGAGTATTGAGAGGCAACGGGTAGTTTTAATTAATGTTAATCGAGGACGCCAATGTAAGAGATAGTTTTAAACAGAATTAAAGATGATCCCAAAATAAGCTGTAGACAATTGAGGTTCGAATTGCCAGTTTGCAAAAATACCATTAATCACATTCTACGAGAGCAGTTACTCAATCCGTATCATGTGCAACAGGTGCAAAATCTTTTGCCAGTGGATCCTGAAAGTCGGCTGACGTTTTGCCGTTTCATCGTAACAATAAGATTACCAAATGCAACCTTTTATAAGAAAATATTATTTACGCACGAAGCTGTATTCACGAGATTGGGAATTAGAAATGTACACAACGAACATTTCCAGCATGAATTTAGAATTAATGGTTGAGCCGGTATGATTGACTATTTTATTATTGGACCACTTGTAATGCCAAATCGGTTAAATAGGGATAACTATCTACTCTTATTGCAAAACACTTTACCCGATTTATTGGATGATTTTTCATTACAATTTCGTACCGGAATGTGGTTTATGCACGACGGAGCGCCACCCCACTTTAGTATCAATGTTGGAATATTTTTAAATGAAACATAGATGATTCGGAAGAGGCAACGATGCACCCGGTAATCGGCCAGCAAGATCTCCCGATTTAACGCCTCTAGACTTTTTCCTGTGGGGCGCTCTTAAATCAAAAGTGTATGCTTCCCACAATTGCTACGGAAGCTAAGTTATTGCAAAGAATTATCAATGCTGCAGATTATTTTAAAAACAAGCCCGATACGATGCCCAAAGTACAGTTTAATTTTTTGAAAATAATTAATTTATGTATTCAGGAACACGGTGAACATTTCGAACATTTGTTATAAGAATTAAACTATATAGTTGGTAGTTATTTTTTATGTTTTTCGTTCCGAATAAACAGCAGTGATGAATTACAAGGTATCGTAAATAATTTTTTGGGAGAGAAATTTTGTGTCTGGCGAAAATATTAGACAGAATAGAGACAAAAAAGTTTTAAAATGAAGTCGCCTAGTGTTAGAGAAACAATTGAAGTTACTTGTACAGGGGGTAACAAAAATACAAACTTTTATTTACGAATCAGGCGCCATTTTTAAATTTCCAGGCTTTAAAAAGGATTGCCTTTGCGTCAAAACACGCCAATAATAGTGGTAATTCTTGGTCCCAAAATTAGTGAAAATCGATGAAGGCGTTTAGAAATTATTCCGAAAGAACGATATTAATTTGATAACTTTAGCGCACTGTAGCGGCAAAACGAAGCAACATTGCATATAGGTAAGTTTAACTAGATCGCCTTACTTTTGGTTAAGGAATTTGTGGTTAAGTGCTGTACAGTCATTTCAAGGACACCCTTTATATTCCCTCGCCACACAAATATTTTTATCTTATCTTAGTATTTCTTGACTTTAAAGAAATTTTTGGTTAACATCTTATTTTCCTGTTTAGTAACACACCGCATACATCAAAATGTTTTCCTAACATCGCATCAGTTTAAAAGTGTAAAAAAGACTTATAAAGAAATCTGCAAAAATAAAGAAAACATGTTTTGTAGCCATTTAAAACTATAATGATATACGAAAAGTGATGATTTAACTACTTTTCTCTTAACTTTATTTTAATCGTCGGCAAAAATACTACCAGTTTACTTTTTAAATCGACGTCGTAGCTTTATTAAAACAATCATTTTTAATTAACTTATCCCATAATATAAATTAATGGACCTTTATCAAAATCATAATTGAAATAGATTTCGTGTATAATAAATATAGATATCACTTAACCAAAAAATATATAATTTCTAAGGACAAAATATTATTTTAAAAATATAAATATCTATGCCTAAATCCTAACCATATTATGCACAAAATTTAAAAATTGGACACGGTCTTAAAGCAAACGTACACAAGCAAAAATAATAATCTTAGATTTTTAACTATGTACAACATAGGATACAATATTTTAAAATTGTGGTCTCGCCACCATTTTAGTATGGAAAAATGTATAATTACGCAATCGATTTATTTGTATGTGTATGTATGTTTGTTGTATCTTCCACAATAAACAAAAATAGTATTTCTAAAAAGTATTTCTTTAAAAAGATGCTCCTCATTTAAGTTAGTACTATATTAGGATACTTAGAACCAAAGGCAACCATTTTATAAGACTGTTTTAAGTTTTGAAATATGCAAGCAAAATCAAGATAACATATTCAAATACAAACCTCATTTAATCGTACGTACGTACGTACGTAAGATAATATATAAGTATACAGAAAAATGGCAGCCTCAAAAATAAAGCTTTAAGTTATGTCTCTTTTTGGCGTTCTAGAAAAAAGTTATGGTTATGTTGATAAATGTTTTTTTGGTATATTAAGCGCCCTGTAAAGGTTCTATACACCAATATCTGTTAAAGGCTCCTTTACAGTGTGGTTCATTGTGTGCAACAAATGGGATTTTTTTATTGGCTGCACAACCAAAATATGTATACCGCCAAAGGTTGGTGCATATCCAATAACCATATCAGGTTCACTCGGAATGGTTTAAAGGCAATAAAGTGACCTTATTAAAACAAGAACAGAAAAACGTTATTTTACATTTTCTGCCATGATTAGAACAAACTGATTTCTTTCTATTAATTAGATATTTTAAAACAACTTAGAGAACCTGAGTACTCTGACAGAGACTAAAGAAGTTTTTAATATGACATAAATGACTGTGTTCTTTTCTTTTTTTAAATACCCGTCATGGCCTACTAACAAAAAATGTATATTTTTTAATAAAACGTAAATTTCGTGCTTAAGATTAAAAATAAAAATAAGGTATTATATATTTCTGAGAAGCTTGTTATAAACTAAATTATATTATTAAAAAACATATAGGGTGGCCCATTTAAAAAAAAGCAAGTTTGTTTTTTTTCTCGGAAACTATTGAACGTAGAAACAATCTGAGTACGTCACTGGATTCTACGTAAAAAACTACAAAAAGAGCATTTGCTTTCTCTTTGATAAGCTGCAGGCTAACCTAAATATGGGGGGTGTCCCAAAATGTAAAATTTTTAAAAACATCCCGTATATCAAACACAACGAGGACTAGAAAAATTCTGATTGCGGCATCTTTTGTTTTACAAAAAAGTAGCACAGTGCTGCGAAAACCGTATCTTTCTATCTTTACTACTAACAGAGATACCCCGTAAAATCATCGAAAACTGGACACCCTGTACATCACAAAAACGTAATCAGGATTCCTGAAAAAGTTATTATACGCTGCAAAATTTGAGTCGTACAACTAATAAAAAAATGTCCCCGTTTGTTGCACAGTCAATGTATCATACTGTATATTATGAGAGGGCGATATTAAAAAACTTAAGAATTTAAGGAAGGCCCAATTTTTTTTATCCTAAAATGTATGCATTCGTATTTTCGATGTTTAGCAAGGGATAAGAAAATTTTCATTAAAAAACAAATGAATTGAAATTTACTATAGTAAATATATTTTCGTTTTCAATGCGTTTAATCTATTAATTCTATTATTGGGCGAGAATTCTTTGTTTATATTGTATTTAAGTTGGCAATAGGAATTTTGTTATATACCATATGTACCATATTCCCTACAAACATTTATGACGTATGTCCTGAAGATAAAAAATTAACAGATTATTTTGTTCAAATAAACAGTGACAATGATACGGATAGATAAAAATATATTAATTAAAAAATAATTTTTCGCTTATTTATCAGCAATCCCTTTTACCAAGTATACCTAACACCTTTGCTATGGGTCTATGAATGAAAAATTGAAAATTAAGAAGAAATTAAAGTAGAAGTTGAGTGCCAAAATATTTCAATTTTTTTCTAAGCATGCAAGCACAAAAGACCCTTTTTGCCGAGCCCGTTTTAACGTCTGGGTAATGTCAGCCAGGCGGGACCTACAGTTTAACGTGGGTTCCGAACCACAATATAACCGACAGGTGTTATTCTCGGCACAGTATTTTTACGGTCTTGTTATTATTAACGTCTCTTTGCTCACCACAAACCTCGACGCGCCAACCCTTAAACGTCCTTGTGTGCAGCTAACAAACTTATGTATGTCGCGGGGACCCTCGAACCATCCGAAACAGCATCAGACCCGTGCACTCGAGACCCCGTCGCTAATTCACTGGTCAAAGTTTTTACGTCAACCATACGAATATCAGACAGTGCCCGAGATACACCATCCGCACCACTGATCATCCTTCATTTGGCTCAAGAGTCCCTTCTTCGACAACATGCCGTTTCAAGATTAACTACTACGATTCCAAAATAATTGGCAAAACTGTTCTTATCACCATTGACGGTGTGCGAAGAAAATAATTAACATCGATTCACACACTTTTAACTGAAATGAAAGCATTCAAAACCCCTCGGGAAGATGGTGCATTAATAAGTCGTTACATGTTGCCAGGTTTTAAAATATCTCATTTAAATTCTCATAAAATGTACCAAAATCGGCATGTCATTAAGGGCCTTTTCACCCTACGGTACCTGTTTTACTTAATTTGGCAACGCAGGTAGGAAAAACCCGCGCTCGCACGCTTTCTTATCGCCTCTAACCAACGTTCAGTGTCGTAGACAAGTTTCAATTAAGAGGATATTAGCAATTTAGTTTTATTATTCTGGTGGTTATAAATATTATAATGCAGGTGAGTTCTTCAAGTGATAGTAACCAACAAGTTACAAAACGACGTTATTTGAAACCTGGGGAGCGTACAATGGTAAAAAATGTGTATGAGGGAATTCTAAGTACACACAGTGGAATATCATTCACTGATGCAGCAGAACTTTGTGCCACATTGACTAAGACATCTTGCCGTACTGTTTATAGAACTATCAAGGACAATAGGAATACTAAAGTGTCCGATCAGAAGGAAACAAGAGGACGGAAAAAGATATTGATCAGCAAACAAAGTTAGCCCTTCGACGGAAAGTGCATGCATTTTTTTTTTGAAATGAACCTCCGAATTTTAAAAACTGCCGAAATTGAAAGGGATGAAAATATGCAAAAAATTGTAATGCGTACACTACGAGAATTGAATTTTCGATTCTTAAAACGAAATCGCAAAAGTATTTTGGTAGAAAAGGAAGAAATCGTATTGTGGCGTAGAAAGTATCTAGAAGAAATACAACAATATCGCTGTGCAGGGAAAAGAATTTACTTTACGGACGAGACATAGTTAAATGAAGGACATACATTACATTTGGCAAGATCTAAACGTTAAAGATGCACGTAACGCCTTTATCAATGGACTGTCAACTGGATTGAAAGCTCCTTCAGGAAAAGGTCGGCGGTTATATATAACCCACATCGGGAGTGATTCTGGTTTTCTTGAAGGTGGGTTAAACGTGTTTGAATCTCGTAAAACCGGTGATTATCATGAGGATATGAACTCGGGAGTGTTTGAAGCTTTGCCAACTTCTACGTGGCCAAAAGGAAAGATTGTTGACTGGCTCGAAGAAAAAAATATTGCACTTGGCGAAAAAATGCTAAGAGTGCAGTTGCTCGATCTTGTAAGACTTCACAAAAAAAATATACGAAATATGTAGTGGATGAAATGGCTCGTGAACGAGGTGTTACAATATTACGTTTACCGCCTTACCATTGTGAACTAAATCCAATCGAGCTTATATGGGCACAGATAAAAGGCGAAGTGACGCGTGAAAATAAAAAGTTTTAAATTAAAAGATGTTAAAGAACTGTTAAAAATGGCAATAGCGAATGTACAAGCAGCAGATTGGCATAAGTGCGTATTAAATGTCGAAGGCGTAGAAAAAAAAAATGTGGGACTTAGATGTACGCGTTGAAGTCATGGTAGAACCTATTATTATAAATCCTTCAGATGACAGCAGTAGCGACAGTAATGAAATGTTTTCATCGTCACAGTGAATAATCGCTGTAATGGTAATAATGAATTTAAAATTGTAACGTATTGTCATTATAACAGTTTTTAATGTCGGCGTGGAATATAATTTGTCAAATTATTATCAATTAGTGTTCATTAGGTAACAATAGTTAGGAAATTTATAAACATTTATAATTTAGTTTTAGGTTTTGCCCTTAATCCACTATTATTATGTAGTATAATAAAAACATTATGAAAATACCATATACCGTTGCTTTATTATTCTTTTTTGATTTTATATCTGCGTAATTTAGTTTCTCTAGTTACTTCATTAGATCACCAAATGTAAAAGCTTAATTTATTTTTCACTTTAATTTATAATATTATATTTATTATAGTAAATGTAAATTTATTATAATAATAAACAAAAAATTCATATATTTTTTGAATTATTATTGTTTAAAATGACACGCCTCTGGAATTGGCGTTCCCCTTACGTCTTGCACACCCCGGTAAAAATGAGTCACTGCCAATTATTTTGGTACCGGCATAGTTTAAAGAATATTCTTTAAGCCATGGTACCGAAGTATAGATTAGAGTGCCGTTGAGAATTTGCCGGTGTGTGTTGCATACGCAACGTCAGCCCGGGCTTGAACCAGTAGTAACCTGTAGCATGGCAAGCGAGAATGCTGCCACGCGACCAGGCCGTCACCTTTCTTGATGCGAACAAATATAAATTGCAATCTTTTAACATAATTTCACTTTATACAGGTGTTTCATAATTGCATGCTAATACTACTGATTAAAATGAGCCATATTAAAAAAATAGAGGACAGTCTGAAGATGACAAGTAATCACAACTCATTATTAAAAAAGAAAATAATTATTAGATGTTAGATTTTCGAGAAAATAATTTTATTTATGGATCTGTCGAAAACATCTGGACACGTGTTTAGAATAGTTTTACGTAACATCAGTCCGTATTTACATAACGTGTCATTTGCAGTTTTCACAATTTTTGTTTAATACACACATAATATCAAAAAGCAGCATGAATATGATATTTTCATTAGTTTAGGTTGTATTAAAAAAAAATATAGAATTATATGAAAATAAAAAAAACTAAACGCAACAGCTCGCTTGAGATGTCTCTAAAGTTTTAAACATGAAAACAATTACAACGCGCAATGTGTGTACACATTCATATTAAAAATTGCATTTACAATGCCACGCTAATGACATACAATCAGCACACGCCTGACGCTGCTCAAATGCACAGCACACCGAATCTTTTTTGTCTTAAGCTCGTCGTGTTCACCTGTTGCCAGATTTGAATAATTAAGTTAAATTATAATTTAATAAGATATTCCACGACAGCAATCATAATAGATTGATCTGACAAAAATTTTGATAATTAAAACAGGGTGTTAATATCATCATGTTACAAGCTTTGAGGATGGCCTTCAGACAAAAGATTTCGTTTTGTAGCTCCGGAACTACTTCAGCTACCGCAACCAATTTTGGGACATAAATTACTGTTAGTAAGTTTATCTATTTTAGCCTTTTGGGCAATGTTAACTTTAACCAGGGGCATGCGAACCAGGGGGGTATTAGGGTAAATTGGACCCCATTTCGCTAAGACTTCAATTTCTTGCCATTTTGACATCAGATTATGATTTTCCTATGCCTTTTACATAAAAAGGGTACTCTGTATAAGAGTCGCTTAATATCACGGTTTCTTCGGAAATTGGCTGATTAAGATACAGAAATCAATTATTGAAGTCTAAAAAAAATTAGGTCAAAAGAACAATGAGGTTCAGTACAGATCAAAAGATAAATTAATTAGCGTTATTATTATGGTAGGTAGTACAAAAAGAAACTTAAAATAGTAGTTGCTGAAAATGCCTGCCACCAAGCTCGATACATTTATTGCTCCTACGCAGTATATTTAAGTTGACGTGGTTAAAAACTTCAGGCATGGTTTGGATTACCTCAGCCGCAGCGGGGCATGAAATCATTTGGTCCCAATGCTTGCACTTCTTGAAGATGGTAAGGGCAAAGAAGCTGTTCATGAACAACATCTCATACACTGAGAAGATTTACATGCATGGCATTATATGCAAGGATTATTTTCAAATCACCGAAGCACCTCTTCCTCAAAATCCGGGGTTCGCATGGTCCTTTACGCGCCATTATCCAACCGTTTTATTTTTACTGAGCCAGTTTCCTTCAGCCGTTTCTTGACCCTTTCAAACAGTGAGTGAGCTGGGATTCGCCTTTCAGGAAACCGCTTTTCATATAGTCGAGAAGCGGCAATGCGATTACATCGAAGTTCCCCATAAATTAATAGCATGTCGGCGTATTCAGCGATAGTGTAATCTTCCATGACTTAACCGTGACCCTAATTTAATGACCAATTCTTGACAACAGTGAGTTTACCTTATTAATAAAATAAGTTAAATTTGTATTATTAAGCTGAGTAGGTGCAATAAATGTATCGAGCGTGGTGGCAGGCATTTTCAGCAACTACTATTTTAAGTCTCTTTTTGTACTACCTACCATAATAAAACCGCTGATTAATTTATCTCTTGATATCTGTGTCGAACCTCATTTTTTGACCTAATTTCTTTAAGACTTCAATAATTAATTTCTGTACCTCAACTTATTTTCAGCTAATTTTCGAAGAAACGGTGACATATAGCGACTTTTACAGTGAGTACCCTTTTTATGTAAAAGGCATAGGAAAATCATAATCTGATGTCAAAACGGCACGAAATTGAAGCCTTAGAGGAATGGAGTAAATTTATTCGAATATCCCCTGGTTCACACGCCCTTGGTTAAAGTTAACATTGTCCAATAGGCTCAAATAAATAAACAGTAATTTACGTCCCAAAATTGGATGCGTTAGCTGAAGTAGTTACGGAGCTACAAAGGAAAACTAGTTTATAAAGGACATCTTCAAAGGGCTCTGGCTTCCTGAGGAAGCGTTTCCGGACCCATGTTCATATAAACTCAATTTTTTTCCTGTGTTCTATCTACCCTAGAAGTTTGTAACATGATCACATTAACACCCTGTATATTTTAATACTCTTACATAATCTAATAACAATTATAATAATTAGGGAGCCGCTAGATCGGGTCAATATAGGGTCCGAAGGTCATGTAACATTTTGTCCTATATCCCCCCCCCCCCATAATTGAGCTACAGCATCGGAAAGAGTAGACCGAAATCAATAAAGATACAAACTTGAAATTCAGATACTTGAGTAACTTCATCGGCAGAACCGAACTATACCGTTAAAATGTCGACAATTTAAAAGTGTCACAAATAGGGGAGGGCGGAATTAAAATATATCTAACTTTTTTTCATATTGAGTTTTACGTTTTTCTATGTCAAATTAAATAACTTCAACGTGTTTTGCACAACAAGGTTAGTCTTAGTTAGACACGATCTAGAACATCGTTTTCGAGATAAAATAGATCAAAAAATTATCTTGCATACCAAAGTTATTGTATTTAGCTGGTGTAAAAAAGACGAATGTCAAAAAGTGATCAAGATATAAATGCCAATTTTTTCAAGAGGAACAAATGTAGCAGAAATTTAGTGATTGACATTTTTAATAAATAAGATTGTAAAAAATATCAAAACATTGGGTATCTACTTAAATAATATTAATTATGTGTTCTCTTTCGCATGCAAGGTAGTTTTTAATTTAAATTGAATAATCTCGAAAACGGTGCTCTAAATCGTGCCTAACTAAATGTACTTTTTTTTTGCAAAAAACGTTAGAGTTTACTAATTCGAGATAAAGAATTATAAAAATCAATATAAAAAAAAAGATAAGTATATTTTGAGTACGCCCTCCCCTGGTTGTGGCGCCACTTTAAGATTGTTGATATTTTAAACACAATAGTTGGATTCGGCGTGTAAAGCTTACTAGAACACCAAAATTTCAAGTTTCGAAAACATTAAGAAAAAAACATCTTCAGGGTATCCCCTTTGGGACTCTGTAGCTCGGTTGTCACATGACCTTCTGACCCTATTTTGACCCAATCTACTAGATCCCTAATTATTGACCATACCTTTTAGGACACCCTGTATACCTAGTCTAATATTTACATGTTCTTTATTGAAATGTGTGGCAAGCAAATCGGCAATATTGCACTTCTTTATTCGCATTCTTTTCATAGGGCAAGCCTTGTGCTTCGGACTATACAGAGTGGTAAAAAAGTCGCGCATAATGCCTGTAACTTTTGAATTACCTCGTATACGAAAAAGTGACCTTTATAAAAGTTGTTCAGTAAATTATTCCCCACATTTCTACCTGCACGAATTTTTTCTGTCGTTCTGGTTTGGTTGCCAAAGAGACCAACTTACTTTTTTTAAATGGGAAACCCTGCATATGATTGTATATTTGGATTCTACTGGGAAAATTCCAAATTTTTTGTATTTCAAATTTTCACCTATCTGCAAGCGTTTCCGAGATAATGGCAGCTCAAAAATGAAAAACCTAATTATAATTATTATAAACGAACAGGAATGGTTCCAGCAAGATGGAGCACCTGCGCATTATGCGGCAAATGTTAGACAATATATAAACGAACAATTTCCAGGACGTTGGATAGGCAGAAGAGGTGCTATTGACTAGCCAGTGCGATCCCCGGACTTAACCCCGCTCGACTTCTCTTTGTGGGGACACTTAAAGAACAGAGTCCGTTCGTCCAAATGACTAAGAATCTTTAAACGTCAGAATTAGTGCTGAAATTCGGGCCATTCCAGAGGACTTCCTTTTAAACGTTGTAGACGGGTTCAGGGATCGACTGGCGCTTTGCTTAGCAGAAAATGGTGGTCATATTGAACACCTGATCCACTGAAAAGGTTTCACTTGTTTATTATTCCGATATTAAATTGTTCAATTTTCTGGGCTATTTATTTTGTTATTATAAAGTTTGTCACAATTTTAAATAAATAAAAATTTGAAATACAAAAAGTTTTTCCAATAGAATCCAAATCTGCAATCATATACAGGGTGTTCCATTTAAAAAAAGTAAGTGGGTCTCTATAGCAGCCAAACCAGAAATGACAGAAAAAATTCATGCAGGTAGAAATGTGGGGAATAATTTACTGAACAACTTTCATAAAGGTCACTTTTTCGTATACGAGGTAATTCAAAAGTTACAGGCATTATGCGCGACTTTTTTGCCACTCTGTACACAAATTAATTTCGAAATAAAAGCATAACTAATTTATTTACAAACGTAATAACCCTCAAAATTTTAAAATTAAGAACTATGGGAAAAAACATGAGTTTTTAAAAGCAATTTTTAGAAAAATCCCCCTTATTAAGTGCGTTGCAAAGAAGAAAATTAAAAATATTTTTGTAAACGTTAATACAAATGTTGGCACAAAACTTTTCCCTCTGCGTCCTTTGTCTCGTAGATGAAAAACTACTACCCATTTTCGAAACATACTAAGCAATAGTTGAACTAATGAAACACACTTCCACATTTTATACAAGTACTAGTAGACATACGAAAAAAGTTGGGAAGGTACCAACATTATAGTAATATACAGTACTTTGAATTCACACATAAATGATGTTTTCCTTTATTGCTATGAAACATAATTCCCGCTGGCACTTTCCCTTCGTTTTTCAACAAACCTAACACTAAGTAATGCAAAAATATGTATTTTTAGGTGCAACATATTAAGGCTTGGATCACGTTTATACATTTATAATATGGACTATCAATCTTATAAAATCGTATTTTCTATGGTTTTCTTTACGTAGGTCAAAACAAAAATATCGTGAACGTTTCCACTTTTAAATAAAAACATTATTTCCCCTTTTCGTTGAGTTTTTAAAGCACCTGGTACTGGTAGGGCTTTTGTGTAAAAAAGTGTGCAATATATTATGGGAAACTATAATATTTCTGTTTTGCCAAAAAATGACAATCTTGACCTAATTACAACACCAGTAAAATCACAAATATACAAAGAAAATGAAAAATACAAAAATGTAACTGCAAAATATGAGAAATTAATATTTTTAAGCAAAATTAAACATTTGACTAATTTCAGTTTTAAATTACCCACCCCCAATAATGTTTGATTGGACCTAAATTTTTCACCAAAAAAATTTTTTGGTTATATGGTTTTGTATAAATCGAATTTACTTCGAATAAAATTGTATAAAGATGATAAGTTTTTAAATCAATTAAAAATTAATCGGCATAACTTAGCAATAGAGCAATAAAGTTCCATATTGTAACCAAATGTAAATATAAGAATTTGAATTATTGCGTAAAACCTATAATAAAATTGACAACATTGGCAATTTTTCAGTTATTTCTTAAAGCTGAAAAATAAGAATTTTCAGATGAAAGTACTGATAAATGCTTAGTTCAGTTCTTGTTTGCAGTAATATTTTTGTATTCTTTGCTCTCCCTATACAGGGTGGTTCAGTAGGTGTGCAACAAATAGAAAAATGTTCTATTAGTCGCACAACCGAAATATAAATACCGCCAAAAGTTGGTGCATGTTCGATTGCCACATCAGATGCACTTAGAATGACTTTAAGTTAAACAGCATACAGGGGCAGGTCAAAAAATATAAAAATCGCTATAAGTGTAAAGTACTCTTATTTCGAAAAATACAGAAAAACGTAATAAAGAAAGGTTGTATAAAAAGAATTTCAATTAAAAAAAAACATTTTGAAAATTTTAAATTACCCCCGCATTACGCATTTCCTTTGTATTCAGCTATAATACATTTTGAGATGAACCACAATCACTTTTGCATAATCGAGCAAATTTGTAAAAAAATTTTAAGAACCCAAAATGTTGATGCCTATTACAACGGTGTTCCTTCATAATATTGGGGAAAAGATCAGGATTAGTTTCCCTTCTTAAAAATGCAAAAAAAAAGTTTCTATAAACCTATGTCCGGAAATGCTTCGTTCCGGAGATACAGGGTGTTACAATTGTTAGACGGAACAAAAAATATGTACGCCACTGCCGTTTTCCCTTTTGATAACACCGTGATGTAGGCAGTTTAATGGCTAATGCGAAGTATCTTTTGATAATTTTTTAATTTTGGCTTTGTTTAGGAGATAAATGTAATTTTATCAAACTCTGATATGGGCATAGCAATATGAAAATAAATGTCATTTATTTTTTTTATTATTCTTTTTCTGGAGAACGGTTGCTCATAGCCACTTCTACCAAGAATGCCTTTTTCACGTAAAAATGATAGAGAAGTCGATATTTTTGCTTAAAAATGTAATACAAGCACGAATAAAAAAGTTATATGACTCCTCAAAAGAGTAAAGACATGTAGGTGGCGCCCTCTACAAGTGGGAGCCCTACTAACATCAAATTCGAATTTCACATTTCAAAAAAGCACCTAGATACCAATTTTAGTTCAAGTATCGGCATTATTTCAAAAATTAATTAGAAAAAACAAAAATAAAAATTTAACACCTTGTATCTCCGAAACGAAGGATTTCCGGACATAGATTTATAGGAACTATTTTTGATATTTGTAAGCAGGGAAAGTTATCTTGACTATTTTCGCAATATAAATGAAACACCCTGTTATATGCTATTTGTCTTGAAGTCACGTTAAGTGCTCCTGCACTTGATATGGTTATCGGTCATGCACTAACTTTTGGAAACTGATTTTCCTATTGTATGCACTAATTGTTCTAATTTGGGAAAAACAATAACAAAAATACTTCCACCTGTTCCTACTTTCTGAACATCCTGTGTAAGAAACATTCGTTGCAATTACAATACGGTTTTTTTTTGGTCTGTAAAAAGCTGCATTTTATTAATACATACAAAAAGTGTTGAAAAATTGATTTGCTTTAATAGTTAAAAAGCTTTTTTGACAATATAAATATTTAATGTTGGCCAGGTCTAAAAGGTGCGTCCAGACATGACAAATGAGCACGAACGAACACAGAAAGACAAGAGAATAGACGATAGTCTGAAGGGTGAAACGATCACGAACGAGCAGGCTTCCATGGCCGGTCGGTACATCAAAGGGTTTTGTTCGTTCTTGCGCGTTTGTGCACGTAGTGTTTGGACGGATGACAGATAAAATTCGAAATCAGTGGTAGCATAAGGAAATTAGTGGATTATTTAAAAAAAAAATGGAGTGGTCTGGCGATACTGTGTTGTCCTTTCCTATATTATGGGATATAATTTATACAACACACCTGTAGAAGTTGTAAAGAAAAAATAGAATTCATTACAGGAAAGAAAATAGTAAAATAGTTATAGACATCTTTGTAATTATTTTTGCTCTCATTTCGAATTTAAAATGCCAGGTCAAAAACTGGAGCATTGATGAACAACGAAAATGTTCTCCGATGATCATTCGTGTTTATCAATGCTCGTAAAATATTTATTTGTGATCATTCGTGCTTGTTTCATATTCGCTGTTCATTCATGCTCGTTTGTCATGTCTGGACGCACCTTAAGTCACGTATGGTTTAAATGTCCCTATATTTTTTTATGCTTTAGAATTAGAAAATCAATTACTACAAAAATATGTAAAACTTAATTTAAATTAATTAATCATGTATTTCATTAAACAATAGGTAGTTAATCATGTGTAATCAAGTTACAAAACATTCATTATTTAAAAACAGAATGTCCCTCTCGAATTCGAAATTCTTTTGTCTTGAAATAATAAAACAAATAATATCAAAAAGTTAAAACCATTTTTAAAATTGACCGCAAAACAATCATTCACGCGCAGCCGACGATGACTTTCGTCATATGATTGCAATCATTTATATAGTGTGTTACAAATTGGAGGCTAAGTACAGGGATCTCTGAAACTATAAGAGACACAAAGTCGGTTAAATGGGGGCAAAGTTCCGAAACATGTTGCTCAACAAAATGCCGCTGAAAATACTTGAAAGTTCCGAACACCTTCGCAAATTCGATTTTTCCTGATTACGTTTGTTGAAATAATTTCAAACAAATGTCACATTTCCATCGCCATATGAAGTTGATGATGGTGGCCCAAAAATGAAACGTCGGAATTGAACAGTAATTATGTCAACTTGTAGATGAGAAAAAGTGGCAATGTTGTGTGTGTGTGTATGCAAGTTTTAATGGCTCTGGATGTAAACCAATAGACCAGACATTTTTTTGATATTAATATATGTGCATGATATTGAATATATTGGTAGTTAGCTTTGTCAGAAGTGGATTTACAACTAACTTTTACTCTTTAGATCTTTATTTAATCATTTACATCTAATGCTTAACTTAACTATTTTTCTATATACACATTACCGTTAAACAGTGCTTTCTTGTATTTAGTTATGTCGTTTTTTCTTGTTTCTTTGTTTTTGTTTTCGTTTTTCTATTGTTTTTTCTGTTTTTTTTTTGGTTATTTTATGTTTTTCTTTTATTTTTTTTATAGTATAATAAATATGTTCTTTCCAGTCCAGTTTTTGATCTAGAATTATTCCTAACAATTTAGTGGATACTTTATGTGAAAACCGATATCCATGTAAGTTTATGTAGTCAGAAGGTGATCTAATTCGTTTCCTGGTGAAATTGGCAATAACTGATTTATTCTTGGATATTTCTAGTCCATTTGCTCTTGTCCAGGATTAAACCCTGGCTATGGATGTTTCGAGTTCTGCCTAGCTTCTTTCTATTGAATTTGCCGATATATAATTCGTCTGCAAATTGCAATACGCTTACATTTTGTTGGAATATCAAGTAAAGCAAAGGGCTTAAAATACTGCCCTGCGGGAGGCCTTGATAACTTACTCTAGGTCCAAAGGATTGGGGATTCTTATTCTTTGCATTTTTTCTGATAATATGTTAAGATTTACATAGTCGTAGGCTCGTTTAATGTCCAGGAAAGCGGCAGATATGGAGTGTTGTATTGTGAATGATATTTGCACGCCTGTTACAAGGTGGGCTATACCCTCCTGGGTAGAACAACTTTTGCGAAAGCCAAATTGAGTCTCCGTTAATTTGCTGCTCTGTTCTAGCCAATGCTCTAACCTATTTTTTATTAGCCTTTCATACGTTTTTAATACACAGGAAGCCAAGGCCATAGGTCTATAAGATTCTGCACTGTTTGGTGGTTTCTCTGGCTTTAAAATGGGAGTCATTTTTCGAGTCATTTGGGACGTCAATTCTGTTTTGCCAAATATTGTTAAATAAATTAAGTAATATATCTTTTGCATTTTTAGCGATATTAAATATTATTGAGTACTCAAGTATCGAAAATGGATTTGACAAATAACTGTACCGCTGTACCAGGAGCATGTGTTTCTATTTTAGGAAGAGTCACCCAACATGGTGCTATTTTTGGTAAAAGTCTTCTATCCACATGCAATTGTTTGTGTCGATTGGGATCCTGTTGCTTGGTTTTCCGTTTTTGTTCATTTTTAATGGTTCGTTTCGCTTCTGCATCTGATTCTTTGTATTTCATTAAGTTTTGTAGATTGAAGTCGGATCTATATGATATATAATTATTATTATTATTATTAAACGTCTTTATTTGCAATATTACAATTGGGATTATAATATTAAAGGCGAAGTTTAACCCATATCATAGAGTTATCTTCTCTTTTATTAACTGCTGCTTGACATCGATGGTTTAGATTTAGTGTAATTGCGTGTGAATTGTATTTTGGAATATTTCGTTCGAAGATCAAATTCAATTCGTTAATAAATGTTATATAGGTTCCTGACGACTGTCGACTCGAAATATTTTCTGTATAGAGAGAAAAGCTTATTCAATCAGCTTTTTTAGTGTTCCACTTCTTTTACATTATATTTTGTGTAGCTATATAGAGGGTGTCCATTTTTCGATGTAATTGCAGGTTAGTATCGTTAGTAGGGTATCTCGGTAACCAGTAAAGATAGAGACTTGCGGTTTTTACATTACTGCTCTACTTTTTCGTGAAACAAAAGATGCCGCAAACAGAATTGTCAGAGTTTCTAGTTTTCAAGCTACAGGGTGTTTTCGAAAATGTTGGCTTTTTGACCACCCCCTGTATTTCGGTTAAAGCCTGTCCAGAGATATAAGAAAGTTACACTTTGCCATTGAATGGGATTATCCAAGGGTGGCCATAAACAAACAATGAATGAATGAATAAATGCAGGTAAATTATGGTCCGTACTTAAAAATGTCTTAAAGTAAACTGCAAATCCGGAAGACGTAATTTCATTATTAAAGTAATAGTTTGGTGATTTCAAACCGATTTTTACCTGATTCAAAATGAAAGGGTTAATCCCATAAAACAAATTATGTTCTAAAGACTGTATATATAGCCACTTTAGTTAGTTTTAAGCTTAGTAATTATTCTTACTTCGTGTATAATACAGCGTTTGTTTAATCGTGTGTGAGTCATGGAAAATATATACGAGCCCAATATATCTCAGGAGATAACCCCGTCGAAAAGCAGAAAACCCTTTTCTGTTGAAACTAAGGAAGTTATAAACAATGTCTATTCAACCCTCATTGAACGTGCGGTCAGCAAGCAAGCAGCGTTAGAAGAAACGGCCACATTAATAAAAATTCCAACATCAACTGTATGAAAAATTGTGAATAATCCCATTTTAGCCAGGAAAAAAAAACGATGCTGGCATTTTTTCGAAGGTAGATGAAAGTGATCAAGATATAATACGGCGTAAAATTTACAAGTTATACGAGGAACAAAGCGTGCCTACATTAGATAATTTTATTAAGAGGCTTGAAAAAGATGAAACCGGCGTTAAATGTGGCAGAACAACGTTACCCTTTAATGTAAATGAAACAATGCAGTCTTCCTCCATAGTTTAATTAAACTGTGGAGTTTTTTAATTAGAAGTATTTTTGGTATATTGGTGTATAGTTATTTTAGTGTTGGGTTTAATGTATATGTAACATTTGTTTGAAATCATTTCAACAAATGTAAATCAGGAAGAAATAGAAACGAATTTGCTACTTTTCGTTTTTTTTCGGATGTCTCCGAAAGTATTCGGAACTTTGAAATTTTTTCAGTGGCGTTCTGTTAAGCACCATGTTTCGGAACTGTCCCTATTTGACCAACTTTGTATTTCTCGTAGTTCCAGAGATCTCTGTATTTAGCCCCGAATTTGTAACACCCTATATATATCAGTGATGTTGGAAATGGTATTTTATTATTTACTAAAGTTATTCAAAGATATTTCGCTTAGTCATATTTTTGTTTTCTTCGCCGTACCTGTAATTAATATTTGCCATTGTCAAAATTTTCTATTACATGCTCAAACTTTTATGGGAATAACATATTTTTAATAGCAATAATACTTTCCCAAATTCGATACGTATGATTGGGATCTCGGTTGTTATAAGTTACCATGCTAGTAAGTAAAAAATATTTTAATTCAAAACATATTTTCAGAATTTATAACTTTAACAATACATATTTGCTTGTCCTATATACCGTTATATACAAAATAATAAAGGAATAAAAGCTAAAGCAAAATGAAGGGAAATATTTGTTTAAAACTTCAGCTAAGATATACAAACGCATAAGAGAAGCAAAATATGATTGAAAAAAGATGACAACTGCGAACGTGGAGAAATACGAAATTTAGAACGCATCATACTAGGGTGTAGTAGGCTTGAATCATCTTTAAAAGGATAATTTAATGAACTAAACAACTGTATTCAATATATTCCTATAACTTGAAAAGCTTAACTCTTGACAGTTAACTTAACTATCAAAAATAGTATTAATGTATAAAGAATACTATACAACATCATTTTGGAAAGAAATATAAAACTTTAAAAAAATTCAATATTAAAAAAACGGACGAGAAAAAAAATAAAAAGCAAGCTAAAAAAAAAAAATAGAAAATTCTTAAATAAATATCAGTAAATCTTACTAAGAAAATATTTTTTTTGTTGTCAGGGTATTCACGGTGAGCGGCGTATTAGAAGTTTATGGCGACCCAGTCAATGGGGCGATTCACAAATTTGTTTTTTTTTTGCATAAAAGGATGTGCTCTACCCAGCTAAAATATTTTTGACGATGCGGTGTTGCCGCTTCTACTAGAAAATAGTAGCAGCTTTGATATTCTTAACGGAACACTTTGTATTGCATATACAGAGAGGTATAGGAAAATAATAAGGAAAGTTGCTAAGAAAGTATTAGAGATTATAAAAAAAGGTTAATATGTAGGGTAGTCCGTTTAAAATATAAATTTGTGGATAGACCGTTGGCGGGTTCGCCAAAAACATCCAATACACCATCCACTGACTGTATAAAGCTGGCCAGTTGGTTCAACTAGAGACCTTTAACAACAAAAACACATTCTTATATTCTGTTTGAATAGTTTTGACTATGCGTTTTGAACACCCTGTATACTATTTAACAAGTGTCTGAAATATTGTTAATTTAACTGTTTGTTAAGTAACCTGTATCGTAGCACTAAATACATTTAAGTTAAAGTATACAGGGTATTTTATTAATATTGCGAAAAAATCCAGGATGAGTTAGTGTGGCTCCCACTTGTAGAGGGCGCCGTCTACATGTATTTTTACTCTTTTAAGGAGCTATATCTTTTTTATTCGTAAAAGAAAGAAGTTTGTCCTTTTTCCTTTCGTCAGACCCAATCCTTGGACGCGTTTCGCCGTATTACGGCTCATCGGCAAGGCTAAAGAGTCTGATGAAAAGGAAAGGAACCTTACAGTGCATTTCAACACATGATGTAACGATACATATGCGAGATGTTACACAGGCTCCGTGCATGTATTACATTTTTCCCGCATCATACGATGTTTACCCGTCTCCATCAACGTCTTAGTAAAACTGGAAGTTTTCAAAAACAAACCGCTGGAAACGGGCGACCCCGCACAGCAGCAACTCCACAAGTAGAAGAATATGTGCTTCATGAAATTGAAGAAACTCCTTCAAGTACCAGAAAGATTAATTTAAAAGTAATAGTAAGTTCTTCTACAGTTTTCAAAATTTTAAAGAACAATCTCTTACATCGTTTACGAGGTGATTCTCACTTTTGTTTTGATGGCAGTCATAGATGAGAAACTTAACTCATATAAATATGATGTTATAAATGGAACCAAAAATGTAACAGCTTCATAGCCAGTTGATGGTATTCCTGCATCCTTTTGATCCAAAATTCGTCCGGGTTCTGGGAAAAAAATTTAAGCTTCAACATTTCATCACTTGATCACTTGATATTTCAATAAGTTTTTCTTTCATATTTATTGGTATTTCAACATGTGGGAAGCAATCGGTTAAAAACGGATTCAGTATTCATCTGTAACTGTCGTTACTATATTGAACTTCTTGGGGGAAATAATCACAGAGCTGTTGTTTTAAAATGAAAACTTGTTCATAATTTGTAACACTATAATTGGATATATCTTCTATAATTTCTTGAATACACTGGAATGAATCAAACTACTTCTTGCCAATTAAAGTCGACCATAAATCAAGTTTTCTTATAAATCCCTTAATATTATCTGTGGCTGCAATTATATTAACGTCGCGACCTTGCAAATTACTGCCCAAAATATTTAATTGTTCGAAAATATCAGCAAGAAACCTAGCTTCAGACGCCAAATATGATCGGAAAAATGATTTACATATGGGGATTTCTCATCTTCCAAACACATTAAAAACTCTGCTCTTAAGTGAAATACTCTTTTTAAGACGTTGCCCCTTAAAAGCCACCTTACTTCGGTGTGATAAAAAAGATTTTCAAATAAAGCACCCATGTCTTTGAAGATTTTTCAAAAAATACGGGTCTGCAAAGCTTTTCCCTTCATGGAATATACAACTTTAATGACGGTTTGCATAACACAGGCCATTTCAGGAGGTAAAGCTTTTGACGCAAGAGCTTCTCGATGTCAAAAACAATGTCTCCAGGTGGCATTAGGCATTATTTCTTGTAATCTGCGAGAGAACCAGATTTATGGCCTATCATAGCTTTAGCGCTATCACTGCATATAGCCATGCATTTCCCCAAGTCAATGTCATATTTACTTGTGCGTTGCATAAAAGTGTCGAATAAACATTTTCCTTTGGTATTGGTCTCCAATTGGGAAAATAATAAAATATCTTCTTTAATGCATGTATCATGTATCATATTTAACAATTGTAATAAATTAGGCACAATTAGATACATCTGTGGATTCGTCCATTCGTAGAGAGAAATACGTGCATTAGTCGCGTTCGGCAAATACATCAGACCGCTTAGATTTGATCTGAATCGTTCGTTTATGACATCTGGATGTAGGGGAAGTAAATGTCAACCGTTCGGCAATTAAAATCTGAGCGCTCTGACGATGATCTTTTTGCTCGGAGTTTTTGATCGGATGAAAGCGATTAATCTCAACTCTCAGCCAGCTGAGTTAGTGAGGTTAAGTTTGATTTGAAGTTTGTTCTTAGTTTTGGTTTGAAATTTGCTTTGGCGAGGACAACCTCTTATCTGTTTTGTGGAATACTCATTTTTAATAGAAAAGGGGAAAAATAGGTTATATTTCTTGAATCAAAACAAAGCAGTTTTTATTTTTGACTTTGACAGAGATCAGTTGTTTGGTACCGTTCTTTTATTACAAATTTCTCCGACTGATCTGTGGTCACGTGACAAAAAATCAATTCAATCGCAGATGTATTTGCCGAACGCAGCTATTTATTAAGGTTTTCCACAACTTGTGTTTGAATATCTTCTGCCATATCACTAATTTTTCTTTGGGTATTATTATTTGACAGAGGTATTGTTTTTAACTTTGCAGCCTCTATTTCACCAAACATTATATGTACCATTTCAATAGCTGCTGGCACAATAAGATTTTCAGCAATTGTGTCCGCCGGGTTACTGGTTTTAGCAACGAGATAGGCAACTTTATAACTTGCCAATAATGCTTTTTCAGTAGTGGTTGTCGATGAAAAAGTGACTTGCTGCTTGTACAGAAAATTTAGTTTTCTTTTAAAGAATTCTACGGGCTTGTCTTTTTTATCTGGGCGTTTGCTATTTAAGTGTCGAAGTAGCTTTGATGGCTTCATGCTTTCTTTTGACAACACTTCTCCACAAATAACACATTGTGGTTTATCGGAAGTAACGGTAAAACCATACTTAAGATGTTCATAACTGTAAAGTCTGTTTTTTTATTACTGCCACTTTCAGACGGTTCTGCATTTCTTTTTAAAAACTTATCCATGATTTGTAATTTATCGTAGACGTAAAATATTTACTCACTACCACTACCGCAATCATCACAACGCGCTGTTTGGAACTAAATTCTCGCGAGCTCTGATCTGATGAGCGGGTTGGGGTGGATGAGGATGGCGGTGAGGATTTTAGTTCTTCTTTTATGAAGATATTGGGTGAGGGGGGGTATGTTTGATGTCTCGGTGTAGATCTACGTTACGGATGAACCATGGAATGCCCATGGCTGTGCGAATGTAACTATTTTTTTTCATCAT